>OY997266.1:312083068-313364460 GCA_963921465.1 Triticum timopheevii | reverse complement strand
GCACAGGCTCCATATCACTAGAAGTCGTGTTCGGATCGCCGAACAATTATCGACGTGAAAAATTAATTTTTCACATCGTCCCATTTGAAAGTGGATATCAAGCACTCTTGGGACGAAAGGCTTTTGTCCGCTTCAACGCCATACCGCATTACGCGTCTCTTACACTCAAGATGCCCGGTCCCCGTGGCGTCATTTCAGTGCGAGGGTCACTTAAAGACCCCGGACTCGGATAGACGAATCCGGCTTCAGCAGGCTAGGGGCTCCCTAGCCGCATACCTCTTCACAGGGGGCTGCGCGCACAAACAACCGCGGGTTCATACAAATCCCGCTTTAATTATTTATATTTCTTCTTTTACACATATTTTTCGCACGAATTGTTATCAAACTAAACGTTCCTCTCTCTACAAATGAACAACGTGCATACCTGTCCAGGATAACGGCGCAACGGAGACACAGGCGCAGACGTGCAGTAGGGACCCGTTGTGAGGATTCTTTTCAGATTAAGACCCTGCGTAAACCTTTTTTACTGTCTCTTGTTGTTATTCTCCCTTGGTTTCTTCCTATAGCCAAAGCGGAGCCCGACGTTTTGGCATCGGCCGCGTCAGAAGACCATGCCCGTACCTGGACACTAGGGGCTTAGGGCATCGTTCTGCCCATTATTATAAAGACCGAACACCTTAGGGAGTGTTCGGCGTCTCGAGTTAGGCATTATATGCATCAGCTCCGAATCATGTCTTTGGTCAAATGTTGGGTTTGCCCGGCTCCTGTGTTTTGCTGCCTTACGTTCTGTATCATCGGCTAACGCGGCACCAGGAGAACTACTGCGATTGTGCCCCAGTTCGGCTGGGTGAGCACCTCAGTAGAGAAAGCCGAAAACTGACTGTCATGATACAGCGAGAGACTGGTCAACCACTCGATCGACTACCGGAATGTTTAGAATTCCCCGCCTTGACGAAGGACCGTTTCCCGGTCAAGCACATACGCGCCCCGAATTCGGAGAAGCGTGGTGCCACCAGGGGCTATATCGTAGCCCCACCCTCGAGCTCCACTGGCTAAGTGAAAGTGATAAAGCATTATAGTCCGGATTGCCTCGTTCGCTACGCTACCACCTCCTTAAACAGGACCGAGACGTCGGATTAAGTGTGAAAACACGCTATTTTTGCAAACACCCCCGCACCCTGTGCGTGGGGGCTGAAGCCGAAGACTGCAATCTTTCAAGTTATACAAATGTATACGTAAACGGCCTCACAGGAGAAGTTTTACTACTTGGGACGCACAAGTATAAAAAGCAGTTATAGCATAATCATCATTTTACAAGCTAATACGTTCATTTGAACGTAACATTTTTCGAGCACTGTGACTCTATTACACGAGCGCCACACATAACTTCCCCGAAATAGTGCTCGGCGGGGAGCCGGCTTTCATCCGAGCCCTGGGCGGCAACAGCGGTGGCATCCATCTCCGGACAATGCGCCTTCACACGGGCAAGAGCCATCCGCGCGCCCTCGATGCAGGCCGACCGCTTCATCTCCTTTATATGCGGCACCGCTCCAAGGAATTGCTGCAGTAAGCCGAAGTAGCTCGTCGCCTTGGGCCTCTCTAGCCAGACATGGGCCACGATGTCAGTCATGGCAAGTCCGGACAATCTATTTAGCTCGGCCCATTCGGCCAACCGGTCTGTCAACGGAAGTGAGTGATCCGGACTATGGAATTGAGACCAATATAGCTCTTCCGTCTTGTGATCCTTCTGGCTCCGGAAGTGCTCAAGGCATCAGCCGCACTTGCAGCTAAGTCCATATATGGATCCTCCGGACTTCAAAGCCGCTCAAATTGAGCATACTTTTGATCCATAAACCGGCGATGCAGCAGAAAAGGCTTGCCAGCCATGATATCTCCGGCCTGGCGCAGTTCCTCCTTCATAGCCCACATTGCAGAGCGGGCATCCTTGGCTTCGGCGGTGGCCTTCTTCAGGTCTTCCCGCTCCGATAAGCGCTCCTTTTCAAGAGCCTCATTGCGGTCGGCAGCATCTTTTACTTTCATGGCCAATTCGGCCACCTCTGCCCTGCTTAGGCAGTGCGCAGCCCTTTCGGCTTTCAACTCCTCGGCCACCCTAGAGGTAGCCGCGTCACTCCTTCGGGCTTGCTCCTTAGCTCGAGCAAGTGCAGCCCGGAGGCTCTCCACAGCAGCAGCACCGTCTGTACAACAGCATATAATTTATCAGAGGAGGGCTTCGACCCCCTTAATAAAGCGACTGCGGAGAACTCATTTACCTTGCGACTCGTCAAGTCGCCGGTTGACAAGTGCGATGTCCGCATCCGCCACGTCAAGTTGCCGACTTAACTCGGCAAACCCACTAGTCCGGCTAGCCCTCGGACTATCCGCCACCTACATAGGAATGGCGGAATTCATTACTTTCGATTTCGATCCTTGGCACGCTGTCGTTTTCGACAACCTACCGAGTCTCAGGGGCTACTATCTATACAGGGCGCATTTTCATGTGCAAGACTGTCAATAGACAAAGAGATGCGTCATTCTCGCGTACCTCAAACCCCGCCAGCAAACTCATAGCGGCATTGCGCAATCCGCTTTCGGCGGACGAAATCCTTCCAATCACCATACGCATCAACGCACGGTGATCTTCTGAGATGGACGCCCTCTCAAACAGATTCTTCAGTTCTCCCGGCCGGATACTAGTGGGTGCCGAACTCTCTGGCCCCTCCGGACTCGGGGATACCCTCCGTGACGATACTTCAGGCTCACCTGCCTTATCTGATGGCGCTGCAGACGGAGGCGTTTCGCTCTCCATCATCTCCGGAAGGAGGTCCCCCGAAGATGAACTCATCTGAGAAGGCTGCAGATCCGAACTGCAATATAAATATTTCGGTTACCCACAGAAGCACAAATGAAGGTATTTCCTTACTAATTAACCCCCTTTTTCATACTCACGGCTCGCTGGAGGGCTGATCCTTTGGCGATGATTGTGCGTCCGGATTCTCTTCGGACGCCGGACCCCCCGGTGAAGATCTCTTCCCACGCTTAGGGGCTTTGGCCTCCGGATCTTCGGAGGCGGTCCTCTTCTCCCCCTGGAGGGAGGGGTTTTTGATTCCCCCCTCTTCAGATGCCCCTTTGGGCGAAATATTAGCTCCTCTATTTTCCCCTTCGCTCCCTTCTGTGGGCGCGACCTCCAACATTCTGACCAGCACGGGCTCCAGTGCGGTCTCTGGGAGGGGAGCTGGACACCTTATCAGCCTTGATCGCGCCACCCATTCCTGTGAAGAGTAATGGGTCAGGAGGCGAACTCTAGAAAGGCATATAAACAGAATGTCCGGACTCTAAGCTATTTACCTGAGTATCCGGGCGATTGCGGCTTAGGCCTGCGTCCTCGGCTAATTCCGGACACGCCACCTACGGTCCGAAGAACAACTTGTACATCTCCACGGGTGTCGCACCCATAAAGTGTTGGAGAATTCGAGGTCCCTCCGGGTTGAACTCCCATAGACGGAGAGGACGGCGTTTGCAGGGCAGAAGATGCCTGATTAGCATAACCTGCATCACCATGATCAGGTCGATCTCCCTCGCTTGGAGGTCTCGAATCCGGCCCTGCAGTGAGGGCACGTCTTCGGACGGCCCCCAATTGAGCCCTTGGTTGACCCACGACATCAGTTGGCGTGGAGGTCCCGGGAGGAATGAAGGCGGCGGCTTTTGCCTGTTGCCCTTCGGAGCGGTGATATAGAACCACTCCTGCTGCCACAGTCCGAGTTCCTCTTGGAAGGGAGCCTCGGGCCACGGGGCATCGGCCTTTTTGCTTATGGCCGCCCCGCCGCACTCCACTTGATGCCCCCCGATCATCTTCGGCTCCACCTTGAAGGTCTTCAGCCACAGGCCGAAGTGGGGAGTGACGCGGAGGAAGGCTTCACAGACGATAATGAATGCGGAGATGTGGAGGATGGACTCCGGCGCCAAGTCGTGAAAGTCCAGCCCATAGTAGAACATGAGTCCTCTCACGAAGGGGTCAGTTGGGAAGCCTAAACCCTGACGGAGGTGGGATACGAAGACAACGAACTCACCGGGCTCGAGGGCAGGCACGGCCTGCCCTTGGGCGGGCAACCTGTGCGAAACCTCGTAGGCCAGGTACTTGGCCTCGCGTAACTTTAATATGTCCTCCTCCGTGATGGAGGAGGGCATCCACCGGCCCTGGAGGTTGGAGCCGGACATGGTTAAGAATCCGAAGCACTCGAATCTGAGGCTCTGGGTGTTGGAACTGGGAGCGAGGAGGAGATTCGATGCGAGATTGAAGAACAAGGACAAGCCTTGGTCCTCTTATAAAGAGGAAAAAATACCAAGAGCCGTCTCCGTGACCGTTTGGGATTCACCTTCGATAGAGGAGGCGTGGCGACGGGAACGGTTGGGTTACCCACGCACGTATTGATGAGAATCCCGGAATAAGGGGGACACGATCTCTGCTTCGACAAGACATGCCAATGAAACCGCTTCGCTAAACGTGCTGAGGTGGTATAGTAAAAAATGATTCAAACAGTGGCTTGGTAGCGGTGTGATGTCACGCCGCATAATACGTCAGCAGATTGAACTAAGTGTACGTTTTATTCTCTCTACGGTGGAATGTGGAATTTATTTTGCAGAGCTGGACACTATCCTGGTGTTCATGATCTTCTCTGCATTATTCAAGGGAGGAACCCGCCTTGCAATGCTGAACATTATGCGCGCCGGACTAATCGTCATTGAAGCCTGGTTCAGGGGCTACTGAGGGAGTCCTGGACTAGGGGGTGTCCGGACAGCCGGACTACCATTATCCGCCGGACTCCAAGACTACGAAGATACAAGATTGAAGACTCCGTCCCGTGTCCGGATGGGACTTTCCTTGGCGTGGAAGGCAAGCTTGGCGATACGGATATGTAGATCTCCTACCATTGTAACCGACTCTGTATAACCCTAGCCTCCTCCGGTGTCTATATAAACCGGGGGGCTTTAGTTCGTAGGACAACATACATTACAACAATCATACCATAGGCTAGCTTCTAGGGTTTAGCCTCCTTAATCTCGTGGTAGATCCACTCTTGTACTACCCATATCATCAATATTAATCAAGCAGGACGTAGGGTTTTACCTCCATAGAGAGGGCCCGAACCTGGGTAAAAACATCGTGTCCCTCATTCCTGTTACCATCCGCCTAGACGCACAGTTCGGGACCCCCTACCCGAGATCCGCCGGTTTTGACACCGACACTCACTCAAAGGCATTGGGTGTCCGGCCCCAGCATACTGGGACCAGAAGAACTTCTCCATTGAGCTCCCCTCCTCGGCATGGTAGAACTCCGCGGCATCTGATACGCTGCGTGGCAGATCTGCGAATGCCCCTGGAGAGCTCCGAATTCGGGTAAGTAAAAGAAACGCCTCCTCCACATGCTTGCTTTGCATAAAGAATGTCTTACCCGCCGCTATCTTCTTTGCCGCCTGGATTTCTTGCTGTGCCTTTTCGGCTTCGGCCTTGGCGTCTTTTACACTTGCAAGGGCCTTCGCAAGCTCAGTCTCTTTCATCTTAAGATCACGCTCCAAGGACTCGAACTTCTTGCCGAGCTCCTGGAGCTCTTGATGTACCTCGCCCACTCTAGCATCTTGGTTTTCATGCTCCTTGCGCTCCAAGGCTGCCTTGTCTTCGGCCTCGGACAACGCTTTCTTCAGAGACGCCACTTCGGTGGCGGCCCCTGTTACAAAGTCACGACGCTTTGTCGTTAGAATAACCAATTTTGTATATCCTTCATTACATGCGAATGGGGAATCACTCACCCTTGTTCTCTTCGAGCTGCCTCTTCGTGAGGCCGAGCTCTCCCTGCACCTGCTCCAGGTCCCGTTTTAGTCCGGCGACACAGCTGTGCAGATAGCAGCAGCAAGCAGCACATCATGCTTATTCACATGCACACTTACTATTAGACTCCTGCGGATTATAATTGACCCTCTGTTTGGCTTTTCTTTCCAAACACCAAACAGAGTATCATGGGCTACTACCTATCGGGTGGTAATTTCACACATTTTTATTACTTACCTCAAAGCCTGTCAGGAGGCTGGTGTAGACTTCGATTAGTCCGCTCTTGGCGGACAGAACCTTCTTAATCACCGCACCCATAAGGGCACGGTGCCCTTCATCCATGGAAGCGCCGCGAAGCGCTTCTAGTAGACTATTCGACGCCTCTGGCGCAACAGAAGTCATCGGCATGGATGGCTCGACCTCCCTGGCGAGGGGCCGCCTGCCCGAATCCGGAACCATTTGGGTTTCCGGCACGGTATCCGGCCGAGAGCCCGGCTCGCTGCGGCTCTCGTCGGCATGATCCACGGGGATCTCATACCCCGTGTGCCCGGCGTCTGGAATACCGCCTTGGGGAATCTCCAGAGTCACCTCCCCCTGCTCCGGGAGCCTTTGGGACAACACCTCCGTGTCATCCACAGGCCGAGGAGTAGTGGCCGTCGGGAGCGAGTTCATCGCTGAATCACTCAAGGACCCATCCGAAGACGATACCTCGGGATGGACCCTGGCCGGACTGCATATATGTTCGGTGTTACAACAAGACTATGAAGCAAAGCCGCACTAAAATACAACAAGGTGCGAATACTTACGATCTTGCTAGGGGCTACCCCCTGGGCAGCCATCCCTCCTCGCTATAGGCGGTAGTGGTGGAGTAATCCGGAATGGACGCCTTTCCTTTCTTGGGCATCCTAGCATCCCCCTCCGGGGCGACCTTCCTCTTCTTCTTCTCCTCCCCTGTGCGGGGAGGGAGAGTTTCTTCATGTTCCCCCCCGCCTTCGCAGGAGGAATCTGCCTTGTCGTCTTCGGACGAAAAGGGTATAACGACCTTGCGCCGGGGACCCTTCTCGGTTCCCTGGCCCGCCTTCTTAGGCCCCCCATCCTCTCCAGATGGGGCGGCCCTTTCCTCTTCTTCCTCCCCTTCGGGGGAGGAGTGTGCCTCGTCGTCTTCGGACGAGGCGTCCGGTATGACCTTACGCCGGAGACCCTTCCTGGTCCCCGGGACCTTCTTTTTCGTCGCCTTGTAGGGCGCCGGGACTAGCATCTCCGTCAGGAGAGTGTCGGCTGGACCTTCTGGCAGCGGAGCCGGACAGTCAATCCGCTCCGCTGTCTCCACATAATCCTAGTCAAATATACACAATGACTTAAGACTCCCCCCATGAATATATTGGAAAAAACTGAATCCGGAGGTAGTCAAAAAACTCACCGGACGGGGGGGCCATGCGGAATGAAGTCCACGGTCCTTGGATGTGGGAGGAGGTACTTCGGAGGCATTGAACAACGCCTTCCATGCGTCTTTGAGCGCCATGCCGTAGAGCTTTTGAAGCGTCAGGTGTTCGGCTGGGGCGAACTCCCACAGATTAAATACCTGTCTTTGGCACGGAAGAATCCGGCGGACAAGCATGACCTGGACCACGTTGACAAGCTTGATGTTCATGTTCTTGATGCAGTTCTGGAGTTCGGTCAGCTCTGCAGGTTCGCCCCAGGCCAGGCCCTTCCTTTCCCAGGAGGTGAGCCGCGTGGGGGTTCTGGATCAGAATTCGGGGGCCGCCGCCCAGTTGGTGTCGCACGGCTCGGTGATGTAGAACCACCCCGATTGCCAGCCTTTCACGGTCTCCACGAAGGAGCCGTCAAGCCAGGTGACGTTAGGCATCTTGCCCACCATGGCCCCTCCGCACTCCTCTTGCAGGCTGCTCACAATCTTTGGCTTCACGTAGAAGATTTGTAGCCACTAGCGAAAGTGAGGCTTGATGCGGAGGAAGGCCTCGCACACGACGATAAACGCCAAGATGTTGAGGACCAAATTTGGGGCTAGATCATGGAAATCTAGCCCGTATTAGAACATGAGCCCGCGGACGAAGGGATGAAGTGGAAATCCCAGTCCACAGACGAAATGGGCGAGAAACACGACCCTCTCATGGGGTCCCGGAATTGGAATGATCTTCCCGTCGTCCGGTAGCCGGTGCGTGATGTTTGCGGCCAAGTATCCGACCGCCTGAAGATTCGTGATATGCTTCTCCTTCACGGTGGAAGCCACCCACTTGCCTCCCGCTCCGGACATGTTTAGCTGTGCGGAGAAGGCTTGGACTAGGGCGCTGGAGCTCGAGGAGGCAAGGACGAGCAGAGAAGGAAGAAGGCGTGGGTGAAAATGGGGAACCCTTATCCCTTTATAGAGGCGACGAAAGCGGTGTGCCTCCCCACTTGAGAATCGCTTACTTCCCAAGCGCCACGATTGATGGCGCGGTGGGATTACCCATACACGTATTGATGAGAATCCCGTGATAAGGGGACATGATCTCTGCTTTGACAAGACGTGTCAAGGAAACCGCCTCACAATATGTGCTGTGGCTGGTTGTGGGAAGACGGTTTGAATAATGACCCGACCATAATGACATGTCATGTTGTCTAAAAAAGTTGTCAGCAGATTACATTTGTGAAATATCATTTTCTCTACGGTGGTATGTGAAGATCATTTTGCAGATCCGGACACGGTTTAAGTGTTCGAGAATTACTTTGGAACATTCGGAGAAGGAACCTGCCTTGCAATGCCGAAGACAAAACTGCACGCCGGACTCACCGTTGCTACCTCTTGAGCACTGCGTTGGATTTCCCCGAAGAGGAGAGGATGATGCATTAAAGTAGCGTAAGTATTTCCCTCAGTTTTTGAGAACCAAGGTATCAATCCAGTAGGAGACCACACACAAGTCCCTCGTACCTACACAAAGCGATAGCAACTCGCAACCAACGCTTAGGGGTTGTCAATCCCTTCACGGTCACTTACGAGAGTGAGATCTGGTACAGATAATATTTTTTGGTATTTTTGATAGATAGATGCAAAGTAAAAATAAAGGCAAAGTAAAAACAAAGCAAGTAAATAAAGTGATATAGATTGATATAATGTGAATAGACCCGGGGCCATAGGTTTCACTAGTGGCATAGGTATTCTACGGTGGGTGAACAAATTACTGTTGAGCAATTGACATAATTGAGCATAGTTATGAGTATATCTAGGCAATGATCATGTATATAGGCATCACGTCCAAAACAAGTAGATCGAAATGATTCTGCATCTACTACTATTACTCCACTCATCGACCGCTATCCAGCATGCATCTAGAGTATTAAGTTAAAAACAGAGTAACGCCGTAAGCAAGATGACATGATGTACAGGGATAAATTCATGCAATATGATAAAACCCCATCTTATTATCCTCGATGGCAACAATACAATACGTGACTTGCTGCCCCTTCTGTCACTGGATAAGGACACCACAAGATTGAACCAAAAGCTAAGCACTTCTCCCATTGCAAGAATTGCCAATCTAGTTGGCCAAACCAAAAAGGATAATTCGAAGAGACTTGCAAAGATAACTCAATCATACATAAAAGAATTCAGAGAAGAATCAAATATTTTCCATATATAATACTGGATCATAAACCCACAATTCATCGGTCTCAACAAACACACCGCAAGAAGAAGATTACATCGAATAGATCTCCACGAGAGAGGGTGAGAACATTGTATTGAGATCCAAAAAGAGAGAAGAAGCCATCTAGCTACTAGCTATGGACCTGAAGGTCTGAAGTAAACTACTCACACTTCATCAGAGGAGCTATGGTGATGATGTAGAAGCCCTCCGTGGTGGATGCCCCCTCCGGCGGAACTCTAGAACATGCCCCAAGATGGGATCTCGTGGATACAGAAGGTTGCGGCGGTGGAATTAGGTTTTTGGCTCCTGTTCTGATCGTTCGAGGATACGTAGGTATATATAGGAGGAAGGAGTATGTCGGTGGAGCTCCGAGGGGCCCACGAGGTAGGGGGGCGCGCCCAGGGGGGCGCCCTCCACCCTCGTGACCTCCTCGGGCACTACTTGGAGTAGGGTCCAAGTCTCCTGGATCACTTTCGGTTGGGAAATCACGATCCTGAAGGTTTCATTCTGTTTGGACTCCGTTTGATATTCTGTTTCTTCGAAATACAGAAAAAGGAAAAAAACAACAATTCTGGGCTGGGCCTCCGGTTAATAGGTTAGTCCCAAAAGTAATATAAAAGTGGAAAATAAAGCCCATTATAGTCCAAAACAGTAGATAAAGTAGCATGGAGCAATCAAAAATTATAGATACGTTGGAGACGTATCAGGCATCCCCAAGCTTAATTCCTGCTCGTCCTCGAGTAGGTAAATGATAAAAAAGAATTTTTGATGCGGAGTGATACTTTGGCATAATTTCAATGTAAATCTTCTTAATTGTGATATGAATATTCAGATCCGAAAGATTCAAGACAAAGTTCATATTGACACAAAAATAATAATACTTCAAGCATACTAATCAAGGCAATCATGTCTTCTCAAAATAACATGGAAAAAGAAAGTTCATCCCTAGAAAATCATATAGTTAGGCTATGCTTCATTTTCATCACACAAAGATGTTCCCAACTTCTATACCCCCGATGACAAGCCAAGCAATTGTTTGATACTTAAATAATCTCAAACTTTTTCCACCTTCACGAAATACATGAGCGTGAGCCATGGATATAGCACTATGGGTGGAATAGAATATGATGATGAGGATTGTGTGGAGAAGACAAAAAACGAGAAGGTCTCACATTGACAAGGCTAATCAACGGGCTATGGAGATACCCATCAATTGATGTCAACATGAGGAGTAGGGATTGCCATGCAACGGATACACTAGAGCTATGAATGCTCAACAAAAGAAAACTAGTGGGTGTGCATCCAACTCGCTTGCTCACGAAGACCTAGGGCATTTGAGGAAGCCCATTGTAGGAATATACAAGCCAAGTTCTATAATGAAAAATTCCCACTAGTATGAAAAGACAACTTATGAGACTCACTACATGAGGAACAAGGTGCTACTTTGAAGAACAAGTGTGGAAAAAGAGATAGTAGCATTGCCCTTTTTTATTTTCTTTATTTTGGGCCTTTCTTTTTTTTATTTGGGCAATGCTCTAATAATGATGATCATCACACTTCTATTGATTACAACATACGGATTACAACTCGAAACTTAGAACAAGATATGACTCTATATGAATGCCTCCGGCGGTGTACCAGGATGGTGCAATGAATTAAGAGTGACATGTATGGAAAATAATGCATGGTGGCTTTGCCACAAATACGATGTCAACTACAAGATCATGCAATGGCAATATGACAAAAGTAATGTATGCCATGATGATGATGATGGAAGTTGCATGGCAATATATCTCGGAATGGCTATGGAAATGCCATGGTAGGTAGGTATGGTGGCTGTTTTGAGGAAGATATAAGGAGTTTTATGTGTGATAGAGTATATCGTATCACGGGATTTGGATGCACCGGCGAAGTTTGCGCCAACTCTCAAGGTGAGAAAGGGCAATGCACGGTACCGAAGAGGCTAGCAAAGGCGGAAAGGTGAGAGTGCGTATAATCCATGGACTCAACATTAGTCAAAAGAACACATATACTTATTGAAAAAAAATAGAAGTCATCAAAAATTCAAGTACTACGCGCATGCTCCTAGGGGGATAGATTGGTAGGAAAAGACCATCGCTTGTCCCCGACCGCCACTCATAAGGATGCACAAGCCAGGTACACTTCATGTTTCAAATTTGTTACACAACTTTAACCATACGTGCATGCTACGGGATTTGCAAACTTCAACACAAGTATTTCTCAAATTCATAATCACCCAACTAGCACGACTTTGATATTATCACCTCCATATCTCAAAACAATTATCAAGCATCAAACTTATCTTAGTATTCAATTCACTCAAAAGAAAGTTTCACATATCTTGAACACCAAGTATATTAACATTAAGCAAATTACCATGCTATCAACGACTCTCAAAATAATCTAAGTGAGGCATGAGAGATCAATAGTTTCTTTAAAACAAATCCACCACTGTGCTCTAAAAGATCTAAGTGAAGTAGTAGAGCCAAAATTATCACGCTCAAAAGATATACGTGAAGCACTATGAGCAAAACTATCAAGCTCAAAAGATATAAGTGAAGCACATAGAGTATTCTGACAAATTCCAAATCATGTATGACTCTCTCAAAAGATGTGTACAGCAAGGATGATTGTGGTAGAGTAACAAGCAAAGACACAAATAATACAAGACGCTCCAAGCAAAACACATATCATGTTGGTGAATAAAAATATAGCTCCAAGTAAATTACCGATGGAAGTGGACGAAAGAGGGGATGCCTTCCGGGGCCTCCCCAAGCTTTGACTTTTTGGTGTCCTTGGATTATATTGGGGGTGCCATGGGCATCCCCAAGCTTAGGCTCTTGCCACTCCTTGTTCCATAATCCATCAAAAGAATTCACCCAAAACTTGAAAACTTCAGAACACAAAACTCAACAGAAATCTCGTGAGCTCCGTTAGAGAAAGAAAACAAAAGACTACTTCAAGGTACTGTAATGAACTCATTCTTTATTTATGTTGGTGTTAAACCTACTGTATTCCAACTTCTCTATGGTTTATAAACTAATTTACTAGCCATAGATTCATCAAAATAAGCAAACAACACACGAAAAACAGAATCTGTCAAAAACAGAACAGTCTGTAGCAATCTGTAACTAACACAAACTTCTGGAACTCTAAAAATTCTACCAAAATAGGAAGTCCTGGAATTTTTTTTATTGATCAGCATAAGAAATAAATCAACGCAAAAGCACGTTCCTGTGATTTATCATAACTAAATTCGTGCGCGCAAAGTTTCCGTTTTTCAGCAGAATCAAATCAACTATCATCGTAGGTTATCCTATAGGTTCTACTTGGCACAAACACTAATTAAAACATAAAACCACATCCAAACATAAGGTAGATGGATTATTTATTCCTAAACAGAAGCAAAAACAAAAAACACAAAATAAAATTGAGTTGCCTCCCAACAAGCGCTATCGTTTAACGCCCCTAGCTAGGCATAAAAGCAAGGATAGATCTAGGTATTGCCATCTTTGGTAGGCAATCCATAAGTGGCTCTCATGATAGATTCATATGGTAATTTTATTTTCTTTCTAGGGAAGTGTTCCATACCCTTATTTAAGGGAAATTGGAATCTAATATTCCCTTCCTTCATATCAATAATTGCACCAATCGTTCTAAGGAAAGGTCTACCAAGAATAATAGGACATGAAGGATTGCAATCTATATCAAGAACGATAAAATCTACGGGCACATAATTCCTAGTTGCAAAAATAAGAACATCATTAATTCTTCCCATAGGTTTTTTAATAGTGGAATCCGCAAGATGCAAGTTTAGAGAGCCATCATCAAAAATCACGGAAATCTAGCAAATCACATAAAGTTTTGGGGATAGTAGAGACACTAGCTCCCAAATCACACAAAGCATGAAACTCAAAATCTTTAATTTTAATAGTAGGTTCCCATTCATCATAGAGTTTTCTAGGTATAGAAACTTTCAACTCAAGTTTTTCTTCATAAGATTGCATCAAAGCATCAACCATATGTTCGGTAAAGGCCTTATTTTGACTATAAGCATGAGGAGATTCTAGCACGGATTGCAACAAGGAAATACAACCAATCAAAGAGCAATTTTCATAATTAAATTCCTTGAGATCCAAAAAAGTGGGTTTAGAAACATCACGGTTTTTATTTATTTCAATCCCACTTCCATCAATTTCATCATCAAGATCTAGAAACTCCGAATTCTTAGAACGCCTTCTAGGTAAAGGAAGATAATCTTCAGATTCATCAAGATTCATATTGCAAAACAATGATTTAATGGGGGACACATCAATAACTTTTAGAACTTCATCTTGATTTTCATAGGAATTCAGTTTAGCGGCCATCTTATTGACTAAGGTAGCTTGCATATCCGAAATTTCGGCGGTCATCTTTTCAAGACGAGCAATTTGGGCCCTTAAACCATCAAATTCTTTAGACATATCATCGAGTTCTTTATTCATATAACTCATAAAACTTTTTTGTTCCTTAAGATCGTTTCTAAAGAAATTATTGTGCTCAAATTGCAAAACCATATATTTTCTAACAATGCTTTCGATCTCCTCTAGCCTTTTAAGGTGAAGGTCACCAAATCTAGGTAGAGCCATCGCAACAAATAGGCAAACTAACACACGAGCAAGCAGAAGGGCAACGAGAAAAAGGCAAACGGAAAAGAGAGGAGGAGATTGGGAAAGAGAGGGCAAATAAAACGGCAAGGGTGAAGTGGGGGAGAGGAAAACGAGAGGCAAATGGCAAATAATGTAATGCGAGGGAGAGGGATTGCGATGGGTACTTTGGTATGGTTGACTTGCTTGCGTGAGCCTCCCCGGCAACGGCGACAGATATTCTTCTTGCTACCTCTTGAGCACTGTGTTGGATTTCCCCGAATAGGAGAGGATGATGCAGCAAAGTAGCGTAAGTATTTCCCTCAGTTTTTGAGAACCAAGGTATCAATCCAGTAGGAGACCACCCACAAGTCCCTCATACCTACACAAAATGATAGCAACTCGCAACCAACGCTTAGGGGTTGTCAATCCCTTCACGGTCACTTACGAGAGTGAGATCTGATAGAGATAATATTTTTTGGTATTTTTGATAGATAGATGCAAAGTAAAAATAAAGGAAAAGTAAAAACAAAGCAAGTAAATAAAGTGATGTAGATTGATATGATGAGAATAGACTCGGGGGCCATAGGTTTCACTAGTGGCTTCTCTCAAGAGCATGGGTATTCTACGGTGGGTGAAAAAATTACTGTTGAGCAATTGACATAATTGAGCATAGTTATGAGTATATCTAGGCAATGATCATGTATATAGGCATCACATCCAAAACAGTAGATCAAAACGATTCTGCATCTACTACTATTACTCCACTCATCGACCGCTATCCAGCATGCATCTAGAGTATTAAGTTAAAAACAGAGTAACGCCGTAAGCAAGATGACATGATGTAGAGGGATAAATTCATGCAATATGATAGAAAAACCCATCTTGTTATCCTCGATGGCAACAATACAATACGTGCCTTGCCGCCCCTTCTGTCACTGGGTAAGGACACCGCAAGATTGAACCCAAAGCTAAGCACTTCTCCCATTGCAAGAATTACCAATCTAGTTGGCCAAACCAAAAAGGATAATTCGAAGAGACTTTCAAAGATAACTCAATCATACATAAAAGAATTCAGAGAAGAATCAAATATTTTCCATAGATAATACTGGATCATAAACCCACAATTCATCGGTCTCAACAAACACACCGCAAAAAGAAGATTACATCGAATAGATCTCCACGAGAGAGGGGGAGAACATTGTATTGAGATCCAAAAAGAGAGAAGAAGCCATCTAGCTACTAGCTATGGACCCGAAGGTCTGAAGTAAACTACTCACACTTCATCGGAGGGGCTATGGTGATGATGTAGAAGCCCTCCGTGGTGGATGCCCCCTCCGGCGGAGCTCCGGAACAGGCCCCAGGATGGGATCTCGTGGATACAGAAGGTTGCGGCGGTGGAATTAGGTTTTTGGCTCCTGTTCTGATCGTTCGGGGTTACGTAGGTATATATAGGAGGAAGGAGTACGTCGGTGGAGCTCCAAGGGGCCCACAAGGTAGGGGGCGCGCCCAGGGGGGCGCCCTCCACCCTCGTGACCTCCTCGGGCACTACTTGGAGTAGGGTCCAAGTCTCCTGGATCACGTTCGGTTGGAAAATCACGATCCTGAAGATTTCATTCCGTTTGGACTTCGTTTGATATTCTGTTTCTTTGAAATACTAAAAAAGGCAAAAAGAACAGCAATTCTGGGCTGGGCCTCCGGTTAATAGGTTAGTCCCAAAAGTAATATAAAACTGGAAAATAAAGCCCATTATAGTCCAAAACAGTAGATAAAGTAGCATGGAGCAATCAAAAATTATAGATACGTGTGAGACGTATCAATCGTCATTGAAGCCTGGTTCAGGGGTTACTGAGGGAGTCCTGGATTAGGGGGTATCCGGACAGCCGGACTATATGCTTTGTCCGGACTATTGGAGCGTGAAGATACAAGACTCAAGACTCCGTCCCGTGTCTGGATGGGACTCTCCTTCGCGTGGAAGATAAGCTTGGCGATCCGGATATTATATTTCCTTCCTTGTAACCGACTCCATGTAAACCCTAGCCCTCTCCGGTGTCTATATAAACCGGAGAGGTTGGTCCTTAGAAGGACGATCACAATCATAATCATCATAGGCTAGCTTCTGGGGTTTAGCCTCTACGGTCTAGTGGTAGATCTACTCTTGTACTACTCATATCATCAATATCAATCAAGCAGGAAGTAGGGTTTTACCTCCATCGAGAGGGCCCGAACCTGGGTAAACATTGTGTCCCTTGCCTCCTGTTACCATCAGCCTAAGACGCACAGATCGGGACCCCCTACCCGAGATCCGCCGGTTTTGACACCGACAGGCAGCCACACCCTTCCCCTGGCGCAGCCCTTCCCTCCTCCAACACCTCCTCCTCCTCTGTAGTGCTTGGCGAAGCCCTGCTGGAGAACCACGAGCTCCATCACCACCACACCGTCATGTTGTTGGAGTTCTCCCTCAACTTCTCCTCTCCACTTGCTGGATCAAGAAGGAGGAGACGTTCCCGGGCTGTACGTGTGTTGAACGCAGAGGCGCCGTCCGTTCGGCGCTAGATCGGATCTTCCGTGATTTGAATCGCCGCGAGTACAACTCATTCATCCGCGTTCTTGCAACACTTCCGTATCGCGATCTTCAAGGGTATGAAGATGCACTCCCCTCTCTCTCGTTGCTAGTCACTCCATAGGTTGATCTTGGTGATGCGTAGAAAATTTTGAATTTCTGCTACGTTCCCCAACACCCCGCTCACTTCCTCTCCCCCTCGTTCCCCATTGATGCCCCAGCGCGGTCGCCGCCATCCTCCGTCGTTGTTGCGGCCACCGCCTCCCCCGCGCCCCTCCAGCAAGCCGAGTCGCTCCGCTGTCGGCTCCTACGAGCCCCTGCCTCGTCGGGTCCGTGTCATCTTTAGCCTCTGCACCCGCCGGCGATCTCTGTCGAGTTCGGCGCTAACCAGCCATCCCCGAGTCCGCTTTAATCACTTGCAGGTCCCGGTGAGCTCCCGACTTCTTTCCCCCACCCCTCTCATCGATGTTCGTACCCGTAGCCGTCATCCCAGCTGTGGCCGAGCCCACCTTCGCGTACCCTCGTTGTCGGCGTGGTTTCGGTGACCCATTGGTCACGCGCGCATGCCCACTCGCTTTGTTGGCCCACGAAGATGCCATAGGTACCTCACGTCGGTCTTTTTGCTTGTCATAGCCTAGCTTCCGACGATGCCTGAAGTCCGACGTCCGCTGCGGCGGTCGCCGCCGTCACCTCCGTCCACCTCCAGCCTCACAACCACACCGGTTGGGCACGACGTCATCTTCCCGTTCGAGCGCGCCAATTCGCGCAAAAACACGGACGCCCGTAAGTGGATCCCGACGCTCCCATGGCCACTCCGCCGTGGTTTTGGTCACTGGAGCCACTCCGGTACCGGCCTGCCGACGTGGCCGACCAGGGCCACCTCCTGGGTCACTGACCAATGGTCCCAGGGTCCCCGCTGGCTCAGTTGACCGCAGTCAACGCAGCTGACTGGATTCACCCAGTCACTGCCAACGGGGCCCACACCCCTAAACTTTTTAAAACAGAATTTAGTTAATTAAATTAAATAGTTAAACTAGTTACTCACTAACATGTGGGCCCAGTAGGTTAATTAGCTAAATAATATTAAATTTAACTCTGTTAACCCCTCTGTCAATGACAGGTGGGCCCAGATGTCAGTTTGACCAGTCAAACTGGCTAGTTGACTGCTGACATCATGATGACATCATGTTGATGTCATAACCCTGTTTTCATTTTAATTAAATCTATTAATTTCAGAATATTAATAAAACTTTGAAAATTAATAGAAATTAAACCGTAGCTCGGATGAAAAAGTTTTATACATGAAGTTGCTCAGAACAAAAAGACGAATCCGAATACGCGGTCTGTTTGCCCGCCACACATCCCTAGCATAACAATCATGCAAACTTTCCCCTCCGGTTCATCTGTCTGATAGACGTCTGGAACCGGGAAAACATTCCCGGATGTTTTCCCCCTTCGCCAGTATCGCCTAACACTGTGTTAGAACACCCCTAGCATTTCTTATTGTCTTGTCATGCATAGTATTGCACTTGTTTGCTCTATATTTATTGTTTCTTCCCCCTCTTCTTCTCCGGTAGACCTCGAGACTGCTGCTGATGCCCTTGTGGTCAACTACGTTGATGACAACCCTCCTTCTTGTCTGAGCAACCAGGCAAGCCCCCCTGATCATCCCGATATCGCCCATTCTATACTCTCATACTTGCATTAGATTTTGCTACTGTAATTGATTGCTCCTATTCTGATGCATAGCCTGCTTTTGTACCTGCTGTTCTACCTTACTTGCTTATCCTAACTGCTTAGTATAGGTTGGTTAGTGATCCATCAGTGACCCCCACTTGTCCTTGTTGCCCCTGCTTCATCATCAACGACCCAATCAACGTGATCGACGACCAGAGCCTGACACCTCACATCACCTCACGCCCCTTTTTGTTGCTCGACTTTGCGGAGTTACCATCGAGTGATGACGGTGGGACCTCATACATCACTCTTGATGAGATCTCTGTAGTGTAGCTATTCGGTCGTGGTCAACGAGGGTGATTTCCTCTTTCACCATTCTCGATATGGCTCGGTCGTGCAACACCTCAAGTGTGAACCTCGAGGGTGGATCCTCTTACTTTCACCTTGATGATTGCATCGAGTGGAATCCTCCATGGGTGATTCCTCAGGTTTTCCCCTTGATGTTTGGACACACGGTTACATTTGACTTCACTTGAGACCTTGGTTAAAGTCGGGCGGGCTCGAAGAGCACCCGCAAGATAATGACGTGGCACGGACGGGCATTCTGGGCCCTTGTTGTAAGTCCACGAGACGGGGCGACGGGATCACTTCGATCGTGAGTCTCTGCTCGTCTCCGCAAGCTAATAATACACTATGGGTTGGGTATTTGTTCTGAGTTGGCCTCTGGCCTTTACGCACCAACCACCATGCGAGAATAGTTATGGGCCTCGGTGTCACGGTATCAGCCAAAGCTTTGTCAGACGTCTAGTTCAGCAGTGCGGCACGGCTGGGCCGGCACCATCTGTTGGGGAACGTAGTAATTTCAAAAAAATTCCTACGCACACGCAAGATCATGGTGATGCATAGCAACGAGAGGGGAGAGTGTTGTCCACGTACCCTCGTAGACCGTAAGCGGAAGCGTTATGACAACGCGGTTGATGTAGTCGTACGTCTTCACGATCCGACCAATCCAAGTACCGAACATACGGCACCTTCGAGTTCAGCACACGTTCAGCTCGATGATGATCCCCGGACTCCGATCCAGAAAAGTGTCGGGGATGAGTTCCGTCAGCACGACGGCGTGGTGACGATGATGGTGTTCTACCGATGCAGGGCTTCGCCTAAGCACCGCAACGATATGACCGAGGTGGAATATGGTGGAGGGGGGCACCGCACATGGCTAAGGAACGATCACGTAGATCAACTTGTGTCTCCTAGGGTGCCCCCTGCCCCCGTATATAAAGGAGCCAAGGGGCAGGGGGCGGCCGGCCAAGGAGGGCGCGCCAAGGGGGAGTCCTACTCCCATCGGGAGTAGGACTCCCTTCTTTCCTAGTTGGAGAAGGAAAAGGGGGGAAGGAGGAGGAAGAGGGGAAGGAAAGGGGGGCGCCGCCCCCCTCTCCTTGTCCTATTCGGACTAGGGAGGGGAGGGGGCGTAGCCCACCTCTTGCCTCCTCTCCTCTTCTCCCTTAGGGCCCATGAAGGCCCAATAACCCGCGGGAGGGTTCCGGTAACCCCCCGGTGCTCCGGTAAAATCCCGATTTCACCCGGAACCATTTCGATATCCAAATATGGGCTTCCAATATATCAATCTTTATGTCTCGACCATTTCGAGACTCCTCGTCATGTCGGTGATCACATCCGGGACTCCGAACAAACTTCGGTACATCAAAACTTATAAACTCATAATAAAACTATCATCGAAACGTTAAGCGTGCGGACCCTACGGGTTCGAGAATTATGTAGACATGACCTAAAACCATTCTCGGTCAATAACCAATAGCGGGACCTGGATGCCCATATTGGTTCCTACATATTCTACGAAGATCTTTATCGGTCAAACCGCATAACAACATACTTTGTTCCCTTTGTCATCGGTATGTTACTTGCCCGAGATTTGATCGTCGGTATCCAATACCTAGTTCAATCTCGTTACCGGCAAGTCTCTTTACTCGTTCCGTAATACATCATCTCATAACTAACTCATTAGTTACATGCTTGCAAGGCTTAGGTGATGAGTATTACCGAGAGGGCCCAGAGATACCTCTCCGACAATCGGAGTGACAAAACCTAATCTCGAATTATGCCAACCCAACATGTACCTTGGGAAACACCTGTAGAGCACCTTTATAATCACCCAGTTACGTTGTGACGTTTGGTAGCACACAAAGTGTTCTTCCGATATACGGGAGTTGCACAATCTTATAGTTGCAGGAACTTTGTATAAGTCATGAAGAAAGCAATAGCAGTATACTAAACGATCAAGTGCTAGGCTAATGGAATGGGTCATGTCAATCACATCATTCTCCTAATGATGTGAGCTCACTAATCAAATGACAACACATGTCTGTGGTTAGGAAACATAACCATCTTTGATTAATGAGCTAGTCAAGTAGAAGCATACTAGTGACTATAGTTTTGTGTATGTATTCACACATGTATCATGTTTCCGGTTAATACAATTCTAGCATGAATAATAAACATTTATCATGATATGAGGAAATAAATAATAACTTTATTATTGCCTCTAGGGCATATTTCCTTCACCATCCATGTAGAGGTGGAGCCTGGACCCGCCCTGCGCACAATGATCCGAAGTGCAACGGGCGATGGTCCCAGACCCTGGAGTGCTTAGGATGTAGACCAGCAGGGACCTCTCTGCTGAGCCTAGGTAGGGCTGAGACGTGTTGATCTTCCGAGGCTGGGCATTGACCCATAAAAGTGTGTTCGTCCAGATTGATCGAGCGTGTTGGAAAACGTGGTGCACCCCTGTAGGGAAGATTATATATTAATAGCCGTGTCCATGGTAATGGACGTTCATACTTATATCCTGATCTTATACAACTACAAATGGATACTTGATATACGTGGCTCCGGGATTGCTTTCTCGCAGGGAGTCGAGGAAGGATCTCTGGGCATAAATGTTACAACATGTTTGCTAATTAAAATGCTATTCTTTACTCTTCTACTTGCTGCAAGATGCTTAGAGCTGCTTGAAGATGCTAGTCTTCGATAGGCTAGGCCTTCCCCCTCTATTCTGGCATTCTGCAGTTCAGTCCACAGATACAAACCTTTCATTAGATACCAATGCATACTTAGTATAGATCTGATGCTTGTGAGTACTTTGGATGAGTACTGACGGTTGCTTTGCTACCCCCCCCCCCTTTTCCCCCTCTTTCTTCTTTCCGGTTGTTGCAACCAGATGGTGGATCCCTGGAGCCAGATGCCACCGCCGATGGATGCTACTACATGGAGGCCGCTGAATACCAGGAGTAGTTAGGAGGTCCCAGGAAGGAGGCCTTGCCTCTTCGATCGTGTTGCTTTTGTGCTAGCCTTCTTAAGGCATCATTGTTTAACCTTATGTCTATACTCAGATATTGTTGCTTCCGATGACTCTTGTGTATCGAGCTTGTATTAGAGCCCTCGAGGCCCTTGGCTTGTAATATAAAGCTTGTATTATTTTTTGTGTGTCTAGAGTTGTGTTGTGATATCTTCCCGTGAGTCCCTGATCTTGATCGTACACATTTGCGTGTATGATAAGTGTACGATTGAATCGGGGGCGTCACATCTGGGCATCTTGAGCTTGAGGCAGGCGTAGTGAGTGATGTCTACTACACAACCTTCTTCTTGTAGACGTTGTTGGGCCTGCAAGTGCACAGGTTTGTAGGACAGTAGCAAATTTCCCTCAAGTGGATGACCTAAGGTTTATTAACCCGTGGGAGGCGTAGGACGAAGATGGTCTCTCTGAAACAACCCTACAACCAAATAACAAAGAATCGCTTGTGTCCCCAACACACCCAATACAATGGTAAATTGTATAGGTGCACTAGTTCGGCGAAGAGATGGTGATACAAGTGCAATATAGATAGTAGATATAGGTTTTTGTAATATGAAAATATAAAAACAGCAAGGTAACTAATGATAAAAGTGAGCGTAAACGGTATTGCAATGATAGGAAACAAGGCATAGGGTTCATACTTTCACTAGTGCAAGTTCTCTCAACAATAATAACATAGATAGATCATATAACAATCCCTCAACATGCAACAAAGAGTCACTCCAAAGCCATTAATAGCGGAGAACAAATGAAGAGATTATGGTAGGGTACGAAACCACCTCAAAGTTATTATTTTGGATCAATGTATTCAAGAGTTCGTACTAGAATAACACCTTAAGACACAAATCAACCAAAACCCTAATGTCACCTAGATACTTCATTGTCACCTCAAGTATCCGTGGGCATGATTATACGATATGCATCACACAATCTCAGATTCATCTATTCAACCAACACAAAAGTACTTAAAAGAGTGCCCCAAAGTTTCTACTGGAGAGTCAAGACGAAAACGTGTGCCAACCCCTATGCATAGGTTCATGGGCGGAACCCGCAAGTTGATCACCAAAACATACATCAAGTGGCACGTGATATCCCATTGTCACCACAAATAAACATGGCAAGACATACATCAAGTGTTCTCAAATCCTTAAAGACTCAATCCGACAAGATAACTTCAAAGGGAAAACTCAATTCATCACAAGAGAGTAGAGGGGGAGAAACATCATAAGATCCAACTATAATAGCAAAGCTTGCGATACATCAAGATCGTGCGATAGAGAGAACACGAGAGAGAGACATTAAACACATAGCTATTGGTACATACCCTCAACCCCGAGGGTGAACTACTCCCTCCTCGTCATGGAGAGCGCCGGGATGATGAAGATGGCCACCGGTGATGGGTTCCCCCTCCGGCAGGGTGCCGGAATGGGCTCCCGAGAGGTTTTTGGTGGCTACAGAGACTTGCAGCGGCGGAACTCCCGATCTATCTTCGTCTTTGATGTTTTTAGTGTACGTGGACTTATATAGATGAAAGAAGTCGATCGGTGGAGCCTCGAGGGGCCCAGGAGACAGGGGGCGCGCCCAGAGGGGGTGGGCGTGCCCTCCTATCTCCTGGCTTCCTCGAGCCTTGCCTGGCTTGAACTCCAAGTCTCCCGGATCATATCCTTTCCTAAAATCATGCTCCCGAAGGTTTCATTCCATTTGGACACCGTTTGATATTCCTTTTCTTCGAAATACTCAAACAGGCAATAAAACAGAAATATGGGCTGGGCCTCCGGTTAATAGGTTAGTCCCAAAAGTAATATAAAAGTGTATAATAAAGCCCGTAATCATTCAAAACAGATAATAAAATAGCATGAATGCTTCATAAATTATAGATACGGTGGAGACGTATTAGCATCCCCAAGCTTAATTCCTTCTCGCCCTCGAGTAGGTAAATGATAAAAGAAAGAATTTATGAAGTGTGGATGCTAGAAGGTGCACAAGTTTGATCAATGATAATTTCAATCACCTTTTCTAGCATGATTATATGTCATAACAGTAGTTCATCTCATAAAACTTCTCAAGATCAAGTAACAAACTATTCACATGTTAAAGCATAGACCATAAACTTTCTTGAAAACTAGCAAACTTCATTCTCAGTCATCAAACAATTGCAATTCATCTTATTTTCAGGAAGGGTCTATGTTAGAGCTTTGATTTAGCAAACTCCACACGCTCAACTATCATATAGTCTTCTACAATTGCTAACACTCATGCAATACTAATGGTTATGGAGTTTCAATCGGACACTGAGAAAGATAGGGGCTTATAGTGTTGCCTCCCAATGTATTCACCTTTGGGTGATGTCAACAATAATAGTTCATGCTAACTTACATCCAATTGGTTATATATATCAGGATCTTCCCAACATGAGGTGCTTGCCAAAGGATAAAATGAAAAAGGGAAAGGTGAAGATCACCTTGACTCTTGCATAAAGTAAAAGACATAAAGTAAAAGATAGGCCCTTCGCAGAGGGAAGCAGAGGTTGTCATGCGCTTTTATGGTTGGATGCACAAAATCTTAATGCAAAAGAATGTCACTTTATATTGCCACTTGTATATGGACCTTTATTATGCAGTCCGTCGCTTTTATTGCTTCCATAACAAGATCGTATAAAGCTTATTTTCTTCACACTAATAGATCATACATATTTAGAGAGCAATTTTTATTGCTTGCACTGATGACAACTTACTTGAAGGATCTTACTCAATCCATAGGTAGGTATGGTCGACTCTCATGGCAAAACTGGGTTTAAGGATATTTGGAAGCACAAGTAGTATCTCTACTTGGTGCAAGGAATTTTGGCTAGCATGAGGGGGAAAGGCAGGCTCAACATGTTTGAATGATCCATGACAATGTACTTTAACTGATATGTGAGAAAACATAACCCATTACGTTGTTTTCCTTGTCCAACATCAACTCTTTAGCATGTCATACTTAATGAGTGCTCACAATTATAAAAGATGTCTAAGATAGTATATTTATATGTGAAATCTCTCTTCCTTCAATATTCTTTCATGAATTGTTCAAATGACTAATACAATGCTTGCTAACCTTCAGTAAATTTACAACCTCTACTTCTTAGATGTGAGGTCATTACTCCCCATGGGATAAGCAAATGAGATGCTTATAATTTCAGATTTATGACAATCAACTCATTCAACAATTTACTCATAGGATATAAGTGAAGCACATGAGTAAATGACAAACTACTGCAACAAGATATAACTGAAGATCAATGAGTAGCTAAATAGTTATGTAACTATGTGAAGACTCTCTCTCATTAAAGAATTTCAGATCTTGGTATTGTATTCAAACAGCAAAAAAAGCAAAACAAAATGACATTGCAAGGATAGCACAACTCATGTGAAGAAACAAAAACTTAGGCTCAACCGATTCTAACCGATAGTTGTTGAAGAAGAAAGGTGGGATGCCTAACGGGGCATCCCCAAGCTTAGATGCTTGAGACTTCTTGAAATATTATCTTGGGGTGTCTTGGGCATCTGCAAGCTTGAACTTTTGTGTCTCCTTAATTCCTCTCATATCATGGTTTCTCTTTTTATAAAAAGCTTCATCCACACCAAACTCAACAAGACTTCGTGAGATAGGTTAGTGTAAACCAATGCAAAACCTTGTCATTCTACTGTAACAAATCACTAAAAATTTTATTCAACATTGCATACTAAATGTCTCTGCATATTTAATACTCCTATCCTCAAATAGAATCATTAAACAAACAAACATACGCAAACAATGCAAACATAACAGCAATCTGCCAAAACAGTACAGTATGTAAAGAATGCAAGAGTATCAATTCTTCCATAACTCTAAAAATTATGATAAAAATACTAAGCTGTATAAGATTTATCAGAGCTCATTATCCAAAAAGTTTCAACATTATATTATTCTCTGACTTTTCTAGGGAATTTTTGCAACAGCGGTAAACTTTCTGTTTTCAAACAGCAACATGTATACTAGCAAAATAAGCATGGCAAAGGCTATCCTTGACATTTTTATTGAAACTAAAGATGAAAAACATTATTACAAATAATAGAAAGCAAATACTAACAAAATAAAATGACGCTCCAAGCAAAACACATATCATGTGGTGAATAAAAATATAGCTCCAAGTAAAGTTACCAATGAACAAAGACGAAAGAGGGGATGCCATCCGGGGCATCCCCAAGCTTAGGCTTTTGGCTATTCTTGAATATTATCTTGGGGAGCCTTGGGCATCCCCAAGCTTAGGCTCTTTCCACTCTTTATTCCATAGTCCATCGAATCTTTACCCAAAACTTGAAAACTTCACAACACAAAACTCAACAGAAAACTCGTGAGCTCCGTTAGTATAAGAAAATAAACCACCACTTAGGTACTGTAATGAACTCATTATAAATTCATATTGGTGTAATATCTACTTTATTCCAACTTATCTATGGTTCATACCCTCCGATACTACTCATAGATTCATCAAAATAAGCAAACAACACATAGAAAACAGAATCTGTCACAAACAGAACAGTCTTTAGTAATCTGTATCAAACTTATACTTCTGTAACTCCTAAAATTCTACCAAATTAGGCAGTCCTAAGAAATTTGTGTACCAATCCAGAGCAAAAATAATCATATCAGAATCACGTTTGTGAGAATTAACAAAACTAATTTACTGGGTGCAAAAGTTTCTGATTCTTAGCAGGATCAACACAACTATCACCGTAAGCTATCCTGAAGGTCTTACTTGGCACTTTATTGAAACAAAAGCTATAAAACATGATTATTACATTATAATAATCATGTGGACACACAAAAACAGTAAGGATAAATATTGGGTTCTCTCCCAACAAGCGCTTTTCTTTGATGCCTTTCTAGCTAGGCAAGATGATGACAATGATGCTCACATAAAAGATAAGAATTGAAACATAACGGGAGCATCATGAAGCATATGACTAGCACATTTAAGTATAACCCACTTCCTATGCATAGGAATTTTGTGAGCAAACAACTTATGGGAACAATAATCAACTAGCATAGGAAGGCAAAACAAGCATAAGTTCAAAACTTGAAGCACATAGAGAGGAAACTTGATATTATTGCAGCTCCTACAAGCATATATTCCTCCCTCATAATAATTTTCAGTAGCATCATGAATGAAATCAACAATATAACCATCACGTAATGCATTCTTTTCATGATTTACAAGCATATAAAATGTACTACTCTCCACATAAGCAAATTTCTTCTCATGAATAGTAGTGGGAGCAAACTCAACAAAAATAATTATCATGTGAGGCATAATCCAATTGAAAACTAAAATCATGATGACAAGTATCATGGTTATCATTATTCTTAATAGCATACAAGTCATCACAATAATCATCATAGATAGAAACTTTGTTCTCATAATCAATTGGAACCTCTTCCGCAATAGTGGATTCATCACCAAATAAAGTCATGACCTCTCCAAATCCACTTTCATGAATATATTCTCATCAAAACTTGGGGGACTAAATATATCATCTTCATCAAACATAGCATCCCCAAGCTTGTGGCTTTGCATATCATTATCGTCATGGATATTCAAGGAATTCATACTAACAACATTGAAATCATGCTCATCATTCAAAGATGTAGTATCAAGCATTTTATAGACTTCTTCTTCTAGCACTTGAGCACAATTTTCCTTTCCATCATACTCACAAAAAATATTAAAAAGGTGAAACGTATGAGACAAACTCAATTCCATTTTTTGTAGTTTTCTTCTATAAACTAAACTAGTGATAAAACAAGAAACAAAAAGATTCGATTGCAAGATCTAAAGATATACCTTCAAGCACTCACCTCCCCGGCAACGGCGCCAGAAAAGAGCTTGATGCCTACTACACAACCATCTTCTTGTAGACGTTGTTGGGCCTGCAAGTGCACAGGTTTGTAGGACAGTAGCAAATTTCCCTCAAGTGGATGACCTAAGGTTTACCAAACCATGGGAGGCATAGGATGAAGATGGTCTCTCTGAAACAACCCTGCAACCAAATAACAAAGAGTCTCTTGTGTCCCCAACACACCCAATACAATGGTAAATTGTATAGGTGCACTAGTTTGGCGAAGAGATGGTGATACAAGTGCAATATAGATTGTAGATATAGGTTTTTGTAATCTGAAAATATAAAAACAGCAAGGTAACTAATGATAAAAGTGAGCGTAAACGGTATTGCAATGATAGGAAACAAGGCATAGGGTTCATACTTTCACTAGTGCAAGTTCTCTCAACAATAATAACATAGATAGATCATATAACAATCCCTCAACATGCAACAAAGAGTCACTCAAAAGCCACTAATAGCGGAGAACAAACGAAGAGATTATGGTAGGGTACAAAATCACCTCAAAGTTATTCTTCCGGATCAATCTATTCAAGAGTTCGTACTAGAATAACACCTTAAGACACAAATCAACCAAAATCCTAATGTCACCTAGATACTCCATTGTCGCCTCAAGTATCTGTGGGCCTGATTATACGATATGTATCACACAATCTCAGATTCATCTATTCAACCAACACAAAAGTACTTCAAAGAGTGCCCCAAAGTTTCTACCGGAGAGTCAAGTCGAAAACGTGTGGCAACCCCTATGCATATGTTCATGGGCGGAACCCGCAAGTTGATCACCAAAACATACATCAAGTGGCACGTGATATCCCATTGTCACCAGAGATAAACACGGCAAGACATACATCAAGTGTTCTCAAATCCTTAAATACTCAATCCGACAAGATAACTTCAAAGGGAAAACTCAATTCATCACAAGAGAGTAGAGGGGGAGAAACATCATAAGATCCAACTATAATAGCAAAGCTCCGATACATCAAGATCGTGCCGTAGAGGGAACACGAGAGAGAGAGAGATCAAACACATAGCTACTGGTACATACCCTCAGCCCCGAGGGTGAACTACTCCTTCCTTGTCATGGAGTGCGCCGGGATGATGAAGATGGCCACCGGTGACGGGTTCCCCCTCCGGCAGGGTGCCGGAACAGCCTCCCGAGAGGTTTTTGGTGGCTACAGAGGCTTGCGGCGGCGGAACTCCCAATCTATCTTCGTCTTCGATGTTTTTAGGGTACATGGACTTATATAGATGAAATAATTCGGTCGGGGGAGCCTCGAGGGGCCCAGGAGACAGGGGGCGCGCCCAGATGGGGTGGCCGTGCCCTCCTATCTCCTGGCTTCCTCGAGCCTTCCCTGGCTTGAACTCCAAGTCTCCTGGATCATATCCTTTCCAAAAATCACGCTCCTGAAGGTTTCATTCCGTTTGTACTCCGTTTGATATTCCTTTTCTTCGAAATACTGAAACAGGCAATGAAACAGCAATATGGGCTAGGCCTACGGTTAATAGGTTAGTCCCAAAAGTTATATAAAGTGTATAATAAAGCCCGTAATCATTCAAAACATATAATAAAATAGCATGAATGCTTCATAAATTATAGATACGTTGGAGACGTATCAGTGAGGCACGACATTGAATTTAGCGAATGTGGTTCGTCCGAGCAGTGCATGATAACCACTGCGGAAAGGGACGATATCGAAGATTAACTCTTCACTTCGGAAATTATCCGAGGATCCGAAGACCAGTTCCAGTGTGATTGAGCCCGTACAGCAGGCCTCTACACCTGGTATGACACCTTTAAAGGTGGTTTTAGTTGTCTTGATCCTTGAGGGATCGATACCCATTTTTGCGCATTGTATCCTGATAGAGCAGGTTTAGGCTGCTGCCACCATCCATGAGGACTCGCGTGAGATGAAATCGATCAATAATTGGGTCAAGGACCAGTCCGGCTGAACTGCCATGACGGATACTGGTCGGGTGATCCCTGCAATGAAGGTGATCGGACAAGAGGACCATGGGTTGAACTTTGGGGCGACTAGCTCCATCGCGTAGACGTCCCTGAGTGCACTCTTACGTTCCTTCTTGGGGATATGGATGGCATATATCATATTCACCATTTTGACTTGGGGGGGATTTCTTTTGTCCCCCTGTGTTCGATGGTCGGGGTTCCTCGTCATCGTCATCGCTTTGCGACCCTTTCTCCTTATTCTCGCATTTAACTTGCCGGCCTGTTTGAAAACCCAGCATTCTTTCTTAGTATGATTGGCTGGTTTATCAGGAGTGCCATGGACTTGGCATGGTCGATTGAGTATGCGGTCCTGACTGGACGGGCCCGGATTATTTCTCTTGAATGGCTTCTTCCGTTGACCGGACTTAGAGCCACTCAATCCGGCGTTGACCGCCGTGTCTTCGGTGCTATCACCGTTGTTTCGACATTTATGTCTATTGCCTCGGGGCTTCCCGTTGCTGTTTCTGGCTTCAGAAGTGCCCTGTTCTCTTGTATTGTTGTTGCTATGGGCTAGCCAGCTGTCTTCGCCCGCACAGAAGCGGGTCATGAGTGCCGTAAGGGCTGACATGGACTTCGGTTTTTCTTGGCCCAGGTGTCTACCCAGACATTCGTCGCGGCTGCTGTGCTTCAAGTCCATTAGGGCTTCAGCGTCTGGACAGTCGACGATTTGATTCTTTTTAGTTAGGAACCGGGTCCAAAATTTCCTGGCTGACTCTCCGGGCTGTTAGATTATATGACTTAGGTCATCGGCGTTCGGATGTCGGACATATGTGCCTTGGAAGTTATCAAGGAAGGCGCCCTCCAATTCCTCCCAGCTGCCAATGGAGTTTTCGGGCAGACTATTTAACCAGTGTCTAGCTGGTCCCTTGAGTTTGAGAGGGAGGTATTTGATGGCGTGAAGATCGTTGCCACGGGCCATATGAATGTGGAGAAGAAAATCCTCCACACCGCGGGGTCTGTTGTGCCATCATATGATTCAATGTTTACGGGTTTAAACCCTTCTGGGACATCATGTCCCATTACTTCATCAGTGAAGCAGAGGGGGTGTGCGGCGCCTCTATATCGGGCCAAATCGTGACGTAGTTCGGATGGAGCTCGTCTGCGGTTTTCAACCCGGGTGTCGGTGTCAAAACCGGCGGATCTCGGGTAGGGGGTCCCATGCGTCTAGGCGGATGGTAACAGGAGACAAGGAACATGGTGTTTTCACCCAGGTTCGGGCCCTCTCGATGGAGGTAAAACCCTACTCCTGTTTGATTGATATTGATGATATGGGTAGTACAAGAGTAGATCTACCATGAGATCAGAGAGGCTAAATCCTAGAAGCTAGCCTATGGTATGATTGTTGTTCGTCCTATGGACTAAAACCCTCTAGTTTATATAGGCACCGAAGAGGGTTAGGGTTACACAAAGTCGGTTAAAATGGTAGGAGATCTACATATCCGTATCGCCAAGCTTGCCTTCCATGCCAAGGAAAGTCCCATCCGGACACGGGACGAAGTCTTCAGTCTTGTATCTTCATAGTCCAGGAGTCCGGCCATCCGGACACCCCCTAATCCAAGACTCCCTCAGTAGCCCCTGAACCAGGTTTCAATGATGACGAGTCCGGCGTGCATATTGTCTTCGGCATTGCAAGGCGGGTTCCTCCTCCGAATACTTCATAGAAGATTTTGAACACAAGGATAGTGTCTGGCTCTGCAAAATAAGTTTCACATACCACCGTAGAGAGAATAATATTTACACAAGTTCAATCTGCTGACGTATATCGTGGCGTGACATCACACCACGGCCAAGCCTTTATTTGAATTGTTTTTACTGTCCCACCTTAGCGCGTTTAGCGAGGCGGTTTCCTTGGCACGTCTTGTCAAAGCAGAGATCGTGTACCCTTATCCTGGGATTCTCATCAATACGGGTGTGGGTAACCCAACCACGCCATTGATTATGGTGCTTGGGAGATAAGCGAGTTTTACCAGGCTGGTGGGGACGCATAGTTTCGTCCGTCCATATAAGGGGATAAGGATCCACTTTTTGCCTACGCCTTCTTCCTCCTTTGCTTATCCATTTCCGCGCACTCGAGCTCCAGCGCCCTAGTCCACACATCTCGCCTCAACCTTCCCCAGCCATGTCTGGAGCGGGAGGCAAGTGGATGGCCTCCTCCATCACGGAGGGGCACATCAAGAGGCTGTGGAAGGCCGGATACTTGTCCAGCGACATCGCGCACCGGCTACCCGACAAGGGGCATCTCATCCCCACCCCCGGGGCCCATGAGAGGGTGGTGTTCCTCACCCACTTCCTCCGCGGACTAGGTTTTCCACTTCACCCATTTGTCCGGGGGCTCATGTTCTACTACGTCCTGGATTTCTACGATCTGGCCCCAAATTTCATCCTCAACATCTCGGCATTCATCGTCGTGTGCGAGGCCTTCCTCTGCATCCAGCCTCACTTCGGCTTGTGGCTGAAGACCTTCAATGTCAAGCCGAAGGTTGTGGGCGGCCACCAAGCGGAGTGTGGAGGTGCCATGGTGGGCAAGATGCCCAACGTCCTATGGCCCGAGGGATCCTTCGTGGAGACCATAAAGGGGTGGCAATCGGGGTGGTTCTACATCACCGAGCCGCATGACCCTAAATGGGTAGCAGCCTCCGAATTCTGATCTGGCTTCCCTTCATGACTCACCTCGTGGAAAGAGAAGGGCCTATCATGGGGTGATTCGGAAGAGCTGACCGGACTCCAGTCCTGCGTCAAAACCTTGACGAACAAAAAGCTCAAGCTCGTCAACATAGTCCAGGTCATGCTCATCCGCCGGATCCTCTCGTGCCAACAACGGGCCTTTAATTTGCGGGAGTTTGATCCGGCACAGCACCAAACCCTGAGAAGGCTCTTTGATACTACATACGAAGATGCCTGGAAGGTGCTGTTCAAGGGCGCCGAGGCTCCCGCATCCGCTACCGAAGATCGCGGATTCAGCTTGCAGCGTCAAGCCGGCGAGGTAAGCTATTTTACCCTTTACAAGACACATGTTATTTCATAGTTTGGCTCTATGCGGGATCTAAACTCCCTTTACCTTTGACAGGCCTGGCAAAAGATGTCCGGGCAGGTTAACTGTCCGGCTCCCTTGCCAGAAGACCCAGCGGATGCCCAATTAACGGGGCTGCTGGTTCCGCACCCTATGTGGTGCCGGAGAAGAAAGCCAAGAAGAAGGCCACGGGAACTCGAAAGATTTCCCGGCGCCAGGTGTTGTCGGACTCATCGTCCGACGACTCCGAGGCGGACTCCTCCCATGAAGACGAGGAGGAGGAAAAAGAGGCCTCTCCCCCAGCGGGGGGAGAGAAGAAAAGGAAGGCCGCCCCAACGGGGGAGGCCGAAATGTCCAAGAAGGGAAGGACCCTTTCTCCGGACTACTCCCCCAACGCCAACGACAATGAAGAGGAGTGGCCACCGAGGACTAAGCCCCTGGCGACTTCGTAAGTGTCTGAATACCGGAATAACTCCTGCGTTTCGTTTGTCGCATAGAATACCAGAATAGCGCCGAACATAACCCTGCAGCCCGCCCAAGGACGGGCTCGACACTTCAACGAGCGGCTCCCTGGCTTCGTCGGGCGTGAACAGCACTTCACTTCCGGCCGTCTCCTCTCCTCGCACTGCGGATGATGCCGAGGTGGGGTCCCAAAAGGGACCCAGCTAGGAGGAGGAGGTCCCAGAGGTGCCACAAGGCAACCTCCTGGACTTTGGGTGCAAGGGGGATCAAACCCCGAAGGGTTCTGAGTCCGGCCCTGGGCCGGACTCTGCATCGGAACCTTCAGTGGTTCCGGAGTCCGGCGGGCGGCCCCTTCGTAAGAAGGGCGAGACTGCGACACCAGTGACCTCCATCCAACCGGAGGCGCCGGATAATTTGCTGGAGGCGCTTAACGGCGCCTCCATCGACGAGGAGCACCGCACTGTTATGAGTGCGGTGATCCAGAAAGTTCAGTCCGCCAAGAGCGGGCTGACTGAAGCCTGTGCCAGCCTTCTAACAGGCTTTGAGGTATGTATTAAGATATGTAAAAATATTACCGCATAGACAGTAGCCCCTGATGCTCAGTTTGGTGTTTGGAAAGAAAAGCCGAATTGAGGATCTAAAAAGATGTACGCAGGAGTCTAACATAAGTATGTCAATATGGGAATGCAGGCCGCGCTGCTGACCTCTGTCGCACTGACTGTAGAGGTCAATGCATTGAAGCAAAGCCTCGAGCGGTCCGAGAACGAGCTCGGCCTTGCCAAGAAGCAGCTCGAGGACAAGGAAGGTAAGTAATACCTTTTGGAAGTATATAAAAGATGTGGTTGCAAAAAATAACAGGAATAGCGTGAGAATTGCAGGGGCCACAAAAGAGGTGGCAGCCCTGAAGGAGGCGGTGTCCAAGGCCGAAATCAATGCGGCCGAGGAGCAAACCGAGCGAGAGAAGCAGGAGGCGCGGGTGGCGGAGGTGCGGCAAGAGCTCCAGGCTCTCGTGGAAAAACATGAGAGTTTGGAGCGTGACTCAAAGACTCGAGAGTCCGAGCTCGCCTCGGCTCTTGATAGGCCAAAGCCGCTAAGGCCGAAGCCAAAAATCCCTCCAGGAAATTGAGGCGGTGAAGAAGATAGAGGCGGGTAAGGAATTCTTCATGCAAAGCAACCACGTGAAAGTGAATTAGTAGTTACTTACCAGAATCCGGAGCTCTCCAGGAGCATTCGTAGATTTGCCCCGCAGTGTGTCCGATGCTGCCGCATTCTATCGGGCCGAGGAGGGGAGCTCAACGGAGAAGGTGTTCTGGTCTCAGTATGCTGAGGCCGGACACCTGGTGCCCTTGAGCGACCAGCTGAAGCAGCTGGTCGAGCTTCATAAGGTTCCCGAACAGGCCATGAAGGGCCTCATAGTTCGGCTGTGGCCGAAGGAGGCCATGCCTGGGAGCTACTTCGGGCTGGTGAGGCGGCTGGTGGACGCCTGTCCGTGGATTGAAGTCATCAAGCGCTCCGTCTGCATCGAAGGTGCCCGTAGGGCCCTTGCCCGTGCTAAAGTGCACTGAGGCAAGATGGACGCTGAGAAGCTTGCGACGGACGCTCCGCCGCCGGGCAGGGAGTATCACAAGCCCGCGATGTATTATCTGGGCGTCCTGAAGGGTGCCTGCCTTATAGCGGGGAATGCTCCAAAGATGTAATTTTTGAGTAAACTCGCATTTGTTATCCTGTACGCTTGAAAACTTGTTCATATGCGCTAATTAACGCTTGTTAATTTAAAATATTACCAGCGCTACCTTAGCCCCCATGCCACGACTGCTGGGGTGTTCGGGATAAACTTGAGCGCTCTTTTTCCCATTCTTGGGTCCTTCGAGGGAGGCGCTCAATGCAACGAACAAGGAAACCGGACTATAATGCTTGAACACTCTCACTTAGCCATAGAATTCTATAATTTTAAATTTCGGCGAAGCCCCTAGTATTCGGAAGACCGAGTTCGGGCGCTATCCACGCCTGGGCCGGACAAAGCCGACTCATCGCTCTAAGCGGCACAAGTCTTTAGGGACTCGAAAAACCTCTCGAACAGCGACCGGCTCTCGCCCTATCATGACGGTCAGTTTTAGCTTTCTCCACTGAGGTGCTTAACCCAGCTCAACCGGGGCACAATCGCAGTGGTTCTCCCAGCGCTACCTTAGCCGGTATAACGGAACGTAAGGTACCAAAACATGGGAGCCGGGCAAACCCAACTATTGACCCAAGAAATGATTCGGAGCCGATGCATATAATGCTATAAGTTCGGGGTGCCGCACTTGTGAAAGTGTTCGGACTTATCACACCATATTTTGGGGTACTTAAGCCCCTGGTGTATTTGGCCGTACCAAAGCATACGGGTGCCACATGTCATAAGTGAACATGCATAGATAAAATAAAAAAAGAAATGCAATAATAGGCAAAAGCTATGCATTGTTTATTCAAAAAGGCTGCGATAAAAGCAGAACAATACAAATAGTGCGATAAGCAAGGGACGGGACTATTTGACATGTCGCCCTCCAGGAGCTAGCTGCGGGATGAAAGCTTTCTGCTTTCCTGGCTGTTGTATCGTGTGTTCGGCAATTCTAATGCCGGACAGGGCTTCTTGAGAAAGGAGTCCTGAAAGTAAGAGAAAAAAGAAGAATGACACAATTGGGAGCCCCTTGTGCGGTTGAGCCGCATTCTGGGCCTGCCGTGGTCGTGCCCCTCCCCCTATGCCCACGGTATTTCCAGAGCGTAGTTATGTACGCGTAGTACTAGTTTCGCAATTTCGCGAGGGCTGGGGTTGGCGCCGCATTGCTACGCGTGCTCGGAACGTGCCAGGCGTTCTTGCTGTAGGTTACTCCGGGCGCGCTTGACGGTGTCCGGACGTTTAATAGCCGGACTCGAGAATTGCCTTGAGAGGCTGCTTTGTACTTCTGCCGCTAGGGCCGCCGTATGCTCCTCCGTTCGGAGAGAGTGTTCGGTGTTTCCGTTGACCGTAATGACTCGTCGAGGCCCTGGCATCTTGATCTTGAGGTATGCGTAGTGTGGCACCGCATTGAACTTTGTAAATGCGGTTCGTCCGAGCAGTGCGTGATAGCCGCTGCGGAACGGGACTATGTCGAAGATTAATTCCTCTCTTCGGAATTTATCCGGTGATCCGAAGACCACTTCAAGTGTAACTGAGCCTGTACAGTTGGCCTCTACACCTGGTATGACGCCTTTGAAGGTTGTCTTTGTGGGTTTAATCCTTGAGGGGTCTATGCTCATCTTGCGCATTGTATCCTGATAAAGCAGGTTCAAGTTGCTGTCGTCGTCCATCAGGACTCTATTGAGGTGAAATCCGTCAACGATTGGGTCTAGAACCAATGCAGCGAATCATCCATGGCGGATGCTAGTTGGGTGGTCCATTCGATCAAAAGTGATTGGGCAGGAGGACCACGGATTGAACTTTGGGGCGACTGGCTCCATCGCATATACGTCCCTTAGTGCACGCTTCTGCTCCCTTTTGGGTATGTGGGTTGCGTATATCATGTTCACCGTCCGGACTTGTGGGGGGAAACCCTTCTGTCCTCTATTGTTTGGTGGCCGGGTCTCCTCTTTGTCATCGCTATGCAGCCCCTTGTCATTGTTTTCGGTAGTTAACTTGCCTGCCTGCTTGAACACCCAACAATCCCTGTTGGTGTGATTGGCTGGCTTTTCGGGGGTGCCATGTATCTGGCACGAGCGATCGAGTATTCGGTCCAAATTGGACGGGCCCGAAGTATTTCTTTTGAATGGCTTTTTCCGCTGACCGGGTTTAGAGCCTCTGAATCCGGCATTGACTGCCGTATCTTCAGCATTATCGCCATTAATGCGGCGCTTGTCCTTGTTGCGACGCGACCTGCCGTTGCTGTCCTTGGTATCCGAATTACCAGGGCTCTTGGTCATATTGTTACTACGAGCTAGCCAGCTATCCTCTCCCGCGCAGAAGCGGGTCATGAGTGTTGTGAGGGCTGCCATGGATTTCCGCTTTTCCTGTCCTAGGTGCCGGGCAAGCCATTCGTCGCGGATGTTATGTTTAAAGGCTGCAAGGGCCTCTGCATCCGGACAGTCGACGATTTGATTTTTCTTGGTTAAGAACCATGTCAAGAATTGTCTGGCCGATTCTTCTGGCTGCTCAATTATGTGGCTTAGGTCATCGGCGTCTGGTGGTCGCACATAGGTGCGCTGGAAGTTGTCGAGGAATGCGGCTTCCAGGTCTTCCCAACAACTGATTGACTCTGCTGGCAAGCTGTTAAGCCAATGCCGCGCTGGTCCTTTAAGCTTGAGTGGGAGGTATTTGATGGCGTGTAGATCATCACCGCAGGCCATGTGGATATGAAGGAGATAGTCCTTGATCCAGACCGCAGGATCTGTTGTGCCATCGTATGATTCAATGTTTATGGGTTTGAAACCCTTAGGGATTTGATGATCCATCACTTCGTCTGTGAAGCATAGTGGGTGTGTGGCGCCTCTGTATTGCGCTATATCACGACGCATCTTAAATGAGCTTTGTCTACTGTGTTCGGCCCGGCCGGAATTGCCATATCCAGCGTGACAGTTATCGTCACGTATCGTGGGGCGCCCATGCGATCTGTAGATCGATCTTGTTTGTCTTGCCTTGTCCTCCAATATATCCCACAGGTCTGGCGCATTTCCCCGCGCCTTGGTATTTTTTGAGCGGCGCCGCGATGCGGCTTGAGTGGAGGGCCGAGAGGCCTCTCTGTCGCGGCCACGAGGTGGCCGGTCGGCCGTATCATGCGCTGGTAATGTAGGTTTTGGTGCTTCCTCCTCTAATCGGGGTAGCAGCCTGCGTTTTGGGTAGTTCTTGGAGGGCCGTTCGAGTTCATACTCTTCGGCCGCGAGGACTTCAGTCCATCTGTCGGCTAGCAAGTCTTGGTCAGCTCTAAGCTGTTGCTGCTTTTTCTTGAGGCTGCTTGCCGTGGCCATAAGCCTGCGTTTGAAACGCTCTTGTTCGGCGGGATCCTCAGGCACGATAAATTCGTCGTTGTCAAGGCTTGCCTTGTCTTTGGAGGGAGGCATGTAATTATCGTCCTCTACCTCTCTGTCTGCCGCTCTCTCATGAGGGCTGGCTTCTCCATCCTCCTGCGCTGAATCCTGCTGGAGGGGGTTGTGTTCGGCACTGTCCGGGGTGTTATTGTCTCCGGTGCCAGAATCTCCGTTTTTGCTGTGGCGGGATTTAGATCGGTGCCGCTGACGCCGGCGCTTAGGCTGTTTCATGGAGGGGTCATCCTTCGTTGTTCCATCGCCATTCCCATCATTTGGGATGTCCACCATGTATATGTCGTATGACGAGGTGGCCTTCCAGTGCCCTGTAGGCGCTGGTTCTTGGTCGTCTCCTACATCGTCGTCCATACCATCGATGTCTTCGGAGTCAAAGTCGAGCATGTCGGTTAAGTCATCGACAGAGGCTACGAAGTGGGTGGTGGGTGGGCTTTGAATTTCTTCGTTGTCCGCACCCCAACCTTCATGACCATAATCCGGCCAGGGCTCTCCTGATAAAGAGAGAAACTTTAGCGAATTCAGGATGTCGCCAAAGGGCGAGTGCTGAAAGATGTCCGCAGCAATGAACTCCATGAACGGCGCCCAATCGGATTCGATTGGCAGGGTGCGGAAGGTTCGGAGTCCAGAGAGGAGTCGGGCACCATGGAGTCACGAGCTTCGCAAAGGACAGGGTTTGTGTTCGGCTCAATCACCATAGAGATAGCAGCCCCCGAGGCGGTGTCCAGCCACCCGTCCTCGGTCGGCACAGTCGGCTTCGAGCTAACGGTCGGAGCGGACACTAGTGCGGCCTCCAGGGCACTGTCCGGCGGCAGAGCTAGATCATGCCCTTTGTGACAGTGCGGCGCGCTTGGCTGTGGCACAAATCCGTCGAAGATCAAGTCTCCGCGGATGTCGGTGTCAAAACCGGCGGATCTCGGGTAGGGGGTCCCGAACTGTGTGTCTAGGCGGATGGTAACAGGGGACAAGGGACACGATATTTTTACCCAGGTTCGGGCCCTCTCGATGGAGGTAAAACCCTACTCCTGCTTGATTAATATTGATGATATGGGTAGTACAAGAGTAGATCTACCACGAGATCAGAGAGGCAAAACCCTAGAAGCTAGCCTATGGTATGATTGTTGTTCGTCCTACGGACTAAAACCCTCCAGTTTATATAGGCACCGGAGAGGGTTAGGGTTACACAGAGTCAGTTACAATGGTAGGGGATCTACATATCCGTATTGCCAAGCTTGCCTTCTACGTCAAGGAAAGTCCCATCCGGACACGGGACGGAGTCTTCAATCTTGTATCTTCATAGTCTTGGAGTCCGGCCAAAGATGATAGTTCGGCTATCCGGACACCCCCTAGTCTAGGACTCCCTCAGTAGCCCCTGAACCAGGCTTCAATGACGACGAGTCCGGCGCGCATATTGTCTTCGGCATTGCAAGGCGCGTTCCTCCTCCGAATACTTCATAGAAGATTTTGAACACAAGGATAGTGTTCGGCTCTGCAAAATAAGTTCCACATACCATCGTAGAGAGAATAATATTTACACAAGTTCAATCTGCTGACGTATTTCGTGGCATGACATCACACCACGGCCAAGCCTTTATACGAACCGTTTTTACTGTTCCACCTCAGCGCGTTTAGCGAAGCGGTTTCCATGGCACGTCTTGTCAAAGCAGAGATCATGTCCCCTTATTCCGGGATTCTCATCAATACGGGCGTGGGTAACCCAACTACGCCATTGATTACGATGCTTGGGAGATAAGCGAGTTTTACCAGGCTAGTGGGGACGTATAGTTTTATCCGTCCATATAAGGGGATAGTATCCACCTTTTTACCTACGCCTTTTTCCTCCTTTGCTTATCCATTTCCGCGTACTCGAGCTCCAGCGGCCAAGTCCGCACATCTCGCCTCAACCTTCCCCAACCATGACCGGAGCGGGAGACAAGTGGATGGCCTCCTCCATCACGGAGGGGCACATCAAAAGGCTGCGAAAGGCCGGATACTTGTCCAGCGACATCACAGATCGGCTTCCCGACGAGGGGCAGCTCATCCCCACCCCCGGGCCCCATGAGAGGGTGGTGTTCCTCACCCACTTCCTCCACGGACTAGGTTTTCCACTTCACCCATTTGTCCGGGGGCTCATGTTCTACTATTTCCTGGATTTCCACGATCTGGCCCCGAATTTTATCCTCAACATCTCGGCGTTCATCGTAGTGTGCGAGGCCTTCCTCTGCATCCAGCGCCACTTCGGGTTATGGCTGAAGACCTTCAATGTCAAGCTGAAGGTAGTGGGCAGCCGCCAAGCGGAGTGGGGAGGTGCCATGGTGGGCAAGATGCCCAACGTCCTATGGCTCGAGGGCTCCTTTGTGGAGACCATAAAGGGGTGGCAGTCGGGGTGGTTCTACATCACTGAGCCGCGTGATGACGATAAATGGGCAGCGGCTCCCGAATTCAGATATGGCATCCCCATACGGCTCACCTCCTAGAAAGAGAAGGGCCTATCATGGGGTGATTCGGAGGAGCTGACCGGACTCCAATCCTGCGTCCAAACCTTGGGGAACAAGAAGCTCAAGCTTGTCAACATAGTCCAGGTCATGCTCATCCGCCGGATCCTCCCGTGCCAGAAACGGGCCTTCAACTTGTGGGAGTTTGATCCGGCACTGCACCAAACCTTGAGCAGGCTCTTCGACACTACATACGAAGATGCCTGGAAGGTGCTATTCAAGGGCACCGAGGCTCCCGCATCCGCTACCGAAGACCGCGGATTCAGCTCGTAGCGTCAAGCCGGCGAGGTAAGCTATTTTACCCTTTACAGGATGCTTAGTTTCCATAGTTTGACTCTATATGGGATCTGAACTCCCTTTACCTTTGACAGGCCTGGCAAAAGACGTCTGGGAAGGTTAACTGTCCGGCTCCCTTGCCAGAAGATCCAGCGGACGCCCAATTAACGGGGCTGCTGGCTCCGGCGCCTTATGTGGTGCCGGAGAAGAAGGCCAAGAAGAAGGCCAAGAAGAAGGCCCGGCGTCAGGTGTTATCGGACTCATCGTCCGATGACTCCGAGGTGGATTCCTCCCCCGAAGACGAGGGGGAGAAAAAAGAGGCCTCTCCCCCAGCGGGGGGAGAGAAGAAAAGGAAGGCCTCCCCAACGGGGGAGGCCGAAGGGTCCAAGAAGGGAAGGACCCTCCCCCCAGACTACTCCACCAACGCCGATGACGATGAGGAGGAGTGGCCGCCAAGGGATGAGCCCCTGGCGACTTCGTATGTGTCCGGGTACCAGAATAACTCATGGTGTTTCATTTGTTGCATAGAATCTTAACGCTGAATATAACCCTGCAACCCGATCAAGGACGGGCTCGACACTTCAACGAGCGGCTACCTGGCGCCATCGGACGTGGATAGCACTTCACGTCCGGCCGTCTCCTCTCCTCGCACTGCGGATGACGCTGAGGTGGGGTCCAAAAGGGGCCTAGCCAGGAGGAGGAGGTTTTGGAGGTGCCACAGGACAACCTCCCGGACTTTGGGCATGGGGGGGGGGGGGGGGGATCAACCCCCAAAGGGTTCTGAGTTCGGCCCTGGGCTGGACTCCGCACTGGAACCCGTAGTGGTTCCGGAGTCCGGCGGGCGGCCCCTTCGTAAGAAGGGTGAGACGGCGACGCCGGTGACCTCCATCCAACGGGAGGCGCCGGATAATTTGCTGGAGGCGCTCAACGGCGCCTCCATCAATGAGGCGCACCACACTGTTATGAGTGCGGTGATCCAGAAGGTTCAGTCCGCCAAGAGCGGGCTGACTGAAGCCTGTACCAGCCTCCTAACAGGCTTTGAGGTATATAATTAAAATATATAAAAATAGTACCGCATAGACAGTTGTCACGCCCAGGGGGCACCGGAGGACATAGGAGTGTCGGATTGCAAAATGGACAATGGGGAAAATGCTCGGATGCATGAGACGAACACGTATGCAAAATGAGATGCACATGATGACATGGCAAAATGCAACATGCAAGCAAATGACATGGCAACTACGGCGAATAACTGGCAAACACCTGGCGCATCGAATCCGGGGCATTACAACTCTCCTCTACTAACAAGAGATCTCGTCCCGAGATCTTAGGACCGAGACGGAAGGAAAAAGGGGTGAGGTGAAACAAGAACTCAAGAGAAGAAGCAAAGAATCCCGAGCACACGAGAAGAAGAGAGGAACGACGAGAATGCTGAGGATCGAAAGCTCACGGAATCATATAGACTCTGAAACCACTCCAGTTAGAACAAGATAAGAAACGAATAAGACTGAAAGGATTTAGGCAGCACCTCGGCTAAACATTGAGGAATAGAACATGAGCTTGAGAGGATGGAATGATACTTGATGAAGACATGACACAAAACCTCCGGAAAGAATTGAAAGAGTTGAATGAAAAGAACGGAGAAGAAAATGACAACTTGTGCCATGAAGGGAATTGAAAGCGACCTTAGAAGGAAGGATTGAACGGAGTTGTTGAGAAAATCAACAACGAAAAGAAATAGCTTGTTGTGGTCTTATAGGTAACATCTCAAGATCATAAGGTGATAACCGGCCACAAACGGAAATGATTGGATAGCTGAGAAGAACGATGAAATGCAAAACTCCACTTCAAAAGAAAATGAAGAAATTACTTGCACTTCGAGACGCGAGAAGAAAAGATACTTGAATTCCTCCAACAAGAATCTTAATGAACTCTTGAAGAATGAATTAAATCATGAAGAACCACCATGAAGAACTCCGGTAATAAAGGATGATGACATTGAATTGAAGCTTGAAAAGACTAAGACTAAAACCTTGCGGTGATTTAGATGGAGGTTCTGATGAAATGGCCGAGGAAATTTGAACTCCGGAAAAGAAAAGATGAAAACACTTGGAACTAGAATTTATTCATCAAGAACAAACTCTGAAGGAAGGGATTAATCACTTTGAGGAAATAAGAATAAGATTTATTGTATGCTTACCTTCATCAACTTAGATTGATGACAAGCAATAGATTTTTCATACTACTTATTCTTCTTGAAAAGGATTGAGAAGTGACATATCGCAAACTTGAGAAGGTCTTCATGAATCGCCGGTAGGATTGAAAGAACGAATGGATTAACATGATAATCAAGGAAAAGGAATCTTGAACGAACCACCGTAAGAATTCGAAAATGACTGATGAAAGGGAATGAATCACCGGGGAGAATCAGAAGAACCAATATGCTCGAGGGGATTTAGATGCAAAAGAACAAAGAGATCATGAGCTGATTAAAGAACACTTGAACGAAGCACCAGAAGGATATTGAGACGAATGAAGGGGCACGGATATGGAATAATTGGAGAACGAATTTGAAAAACTTAGAACGGAGAGATATTCCGAAAAGATGGCCTCCGGATGATCGAGAGACAAAGCAACTCCTGAATGCTCCGGATGGATGAAAAGAATTTGCATGACTTGAAACAATTTGATAGGATAACATCGAGCTAGCACCGCGAATCTCCAGGGAACTGACAAGATTTAGAGGAAAAACTCTTCTTCGGTCTTCAAATGGCGACAGAAAACAACACCAAAATTACTAAGATACTCCGGGAGAATGAAAAAGCGAAGAGGTTGAGCCAACAATGAAATGATTTGAAATCGATCTTGGAAAATGCATGTGACTGATGGAATCCGTTCTTACGTCACACTTGAAAAGAATTTGGGAATAACTTCGGGATAATTAGAAGAGTCAGGTAAGATCCTGGGAAAAGACCTGTGGGTTAGGGCCCACTGAAAGGGAACACCGTTGAAAAAAAAGGATTGTTGAAGAGATAGGTGATGCACGGGAACAATTGAAATATTCGAATGAGGTGACAACCTCGAATTAATTGGAACACAGACAAATCTCCTGAGATGTCTTGAACACTCAGGAAGGATAAACTGGCGTGAGGCAAACGATTAAAGGGAAATATTTGAGCCGAGGGAAAGAATACGATCGACAACGAAAAACTTGAATTGAATCCACCGGAAAAGAAAACAAGACGAACAATGATGAACTAGGCGAGAATTCACCGATTGAAATAATTGACAAAAGACTGAAGAGGCTCCACACGAATGAAATTAATGGTCGAAAGAGACTCAAACTCCAGGAAGAAGAGCGTGGGAGGGCGGGAAAACAAAGGCAACTTGGAAGGGGAAAACCGATGAATAACTTGAAGAGAAGAACACCGGTTAAAATTATTTAGGAGAGAAAGCAAAGGCTTCGCACGAGTAGGATGGATACTCGATTACAGGCTCCGGCTCCAAGAAGAAAAAGGGTTGGGCGGGTGGGAAAAACAAAGACAACTTTGGACAGGGAAAAACAACGACGTCAGAGGAAGAACTGAGGATTGATCTCGCGAAAGACAAAGAGGTTCGAGTCGACTTGATGATTAATGCACCGGATAAAAAGAGCTGAGAACCAACGAACGAAAAACTAACCACGTGATCCTAAAGAAAAATTTGAAAGGGAAGAGAAGTAGTCCAAAACACCTACATTAAGATTCCTTACCAGAGCGATGAAGAGGCTGAGGAGTAAAAAGAATTCCTACTATCCGATATAACTAGACTCCGAAAATGGTTTTCTTCTAGACTCGACGACGGACAAACTACACGATCAATCAAGGGAGCTCCTAGGGTCGGTCGAGGCTCTGATACCAACTTGTCATGCCCAGGGGGCACCGGAGGACATAGGAGAGTCGGATTGCAAAACGGACAACGGGGAAAATACTCGGATGCATGAGACGAACACGTATGCAAAATGAAATGCACATGATGACATGGAAAAATGCAACACACAAGCAAATGACATGGCAAGTACGGCGAATAACTGGCAAACACCTGGCGCATCAAATTCGGGGCGTTACAATAGTAGCCCCTGATGCTCAGTTTGGTGTTCGGAAAGGAAAGCCGAACTGAGGATCTAAAAAGATACACGCAGGAGTCTAACATAAGCATGTCAATATGGGAATGCAGGCTGCGCTGCTGACCTCTGCCGCACTGACTGCGGAGGTCAGTGCATTGAAGCAGGACCTCGAGCGGTCCGAGAATGAGCTCGGACTTGCCAAGAAGCAGCTCGAGGACAAGGAAGGTAAGAGATACCTTATTAAAGTAATACCTTATGGAAAGGATTTGGTTGCAAAAAATGACAGGAATAACGTGAGTATTGCAGGGGCCACGAACGAGGTGGCGACCCTGAAAGAGGCGGTGTCCAAGGCCGAAAGCAATGCGGCCGCGGAGCGCACCGAGCGAGAGAAGCAGGAGGCGCGGGTGGCGGAGGTGCGGCAAGAGCTCCTGGCTCTCATGGAAAAACACGAGAGGTTGGAGCGTGACTCGAAGACCCGAGAGTCCGAGCTCGCCTCGGCTCTTGAGAGTGCCAAAGCCGCTAAGGCCGAAGCCCAAAAAGCCCTCCAGGAAATTCAGGCAATAAAGAAGGTAGCGGCGGGTAAGGCATTCTTCATGCAAAGCAAGCACGTGAAAGTGAATTACTTGTTACTTACCCGAATCCGGAGCTCTCCAGGAGCATTCGCAGATCTGCCCGCAGTGTGTCCGACGCTGCCGCATTCTACCGGGCCGAGGAAGGGAGCTCGATGGAGAAGGTATTCTGGTCTCAGTATGCTGAGGCCGGATACCCGGTGCCCTTGAGCGACCAGCTGAAGCAGCTGGTCGAGCTCCATAAGGTGGCCGAACAGGCCATGAAGGGCCTCATAGCTCAGCTGTGGCTGAAGGAGGCCATGCCTGGGAGCTACTTCGGGCTGGTGCGGCGGCTAGTGGATGCCTGTCCATGGATTGAAGTCGTCAAGCGTTCCGTCTGCATCAAAGGTGCCCGTAGGGCCCTTGCCCGTGCTAAAGTGCACTGGGGCAAGATGGACGCTGAGAAGCTTGTAACGGACGCTCCACCGCCGGGCAGGGAGTATTGCAAGCCCGAGATGTATTATGAGAACGTCCTGAAGGGTGCCCGCCTTATAGCGGGTGAGTGCTCCAAAGATGTAATTTTTGAGTAGACTCGCATTTGTTATCCTGTGCGCTGAAAACTTTGTTCATATGCGCTAAGCAACGCTTTTTAATTTAAAATATTACCTTCTGTGCGGCTGTTTATCAAATTTGAGAGATGGCAAGTCGTTGGCTTCAGCCCCCATGCCACGAGTGCTGGGGTGTTCGGGATAAACTTGAGCGCTCTTGTTCCCATTTTTGGGTCCTTCGAGGGAGGCGCTCAACACAACGAATGAGGCAACTGGACTTATAGTTCTTGAACACTCCCACTTAGCCATAGAATTCTATAATTTTAAATTTCGGCGAAGCCCCTAGTGTTCGGAAGACCCAATTCGGGGCGCTATCCACGCCTAGGCCGGACAAAGCCGGCTCCTCGCTCTAAGCGGCATAAGTCTTTAGGGACTCAAAAAAACCTCTCGAACAGCGACCGGCTCTCGCCCTATCATGACGGTCAGTTTTAGCTTTCTTCACTGAGGTGCTCAACCTAGCTCAACTGGGGCACAATCGCAGTGGTTCTCCCAGCGTTACCTTAGCCGATATAAAAGAACGTAAGGTACCAAAACATGGGAGCCGGGCAAACCCAACTATTGACCCAAGACATGATTCGGAGCCGATGCATATAATGCTATAAGTTCGGGGTGCCGCACTTGTGAAAGTGTTCGGACTTATCACACCATATTTTGGGAAACTTAAGCCCCTTGTGTATTTGGCCGTACCAAAGCGTACGGATGCAACATGTCATAAGTGAACATATATAGATAGAAAGAGTAATGCAATAATAGGCAAAAAGCGATGCATTGTTTATTCAAAAAGTACTGCAATGAAAGCAGAGCGATGCAAATAGTGCGATAAGCAAGGGATGGGACTATTTAACATGTCCCCCTCCAGGGGTAGGCTGCAGGATGGTATGTAAAACAGCTATATTGCTCGTGATAGAGACCACCTGGACACTCGACGTAGCTTTTCTGCTTCCCTGGCTGTTGCATTGTGAGTTCGGCAATTCTACTGCCGGACAGGGCTTATGGAAAACGGAGTCCTGAGAATAAGAAAGAAAGAAAAAAAAGAATGACCCAATTGGGAGCCGCTCTCCGGGCATGCTGTGGTCGTGCCCCGACCCCTATGCCCATGGTATCTCTAGAGCGTAGTTATGTACGCGTGGTACTGGTTTCGCGATTACGTGAGGGCTGGGGTTGGGGCCGCATTGCTACGCATGCTCGGAACGTGCCAGGCGATCTTGTTGTAGGTTACTCCGGGCGCGCTTGACGGTGTCCGGCCGCTTAACAGCCGGACTCAAGAATTGCCTTAAGAGGCTGCTTTGTACTTCCGCCGCGAGGGCCGCTGTATGCTCCTCCATTCGAGAGAGCGTTCGGTGTTTCCGTTGACCGTAATGACTCCTCGAGGGCCTGGCATCTTGAGCTTGAGGTATGCGTAGTGCGGCACCGCATTGAACTTTGCAAATGCGGTTCGTCCGAGTAGTGCATGATAGCCGATGCGGAATGGGACTATGTCGAAGATTAACTCCTTGCTTCGGAAGTTATCCGGAGATCCGAAGACCACTTCAAGTGTAACTGAACCTATACAGTTGGCCTCTACACCTGGTATTACGCCTTTAAAGGTCGTCTTTGTAGGTTTAATCCTTGAGGGGTCTATGCGCATCTTGCGCACTGTATCCTGATAAAGCAGGTTCAGGCTGCTGCCGCCGTCCATCAGGACTCTAGTGAGGTGAAATCAGTCGACAATTGGGTCTAGAACCAATGCGGTGAATCCGCCATGGCGGATGCTAGTGGGATGGTCCCTTCGATCAAAAGTGATTGGGCAGGAGGACCACAGATTGAACGTTGGGGCGACTGGCTCCAATGCATATACGTCCCTGAGTGCATGCTTCCACTCCCTTTTGGGTATGTGGGTTGCGTATATCATGTTCATCGTCCGCACTTGTGGGGGGAAACCCTTCTGTCCTCTATTGTTCGGCGGCCGGGTCTCCTCCTCATCATCGCTAATCAGCCCCTTGTCATTGTTTTCGGCCGTTAACTTGCCTGCCTGCTTGAACACCCAACAATCCCTGTTGGTGTGATTGGCTGGCTTTTCGGGGGTGCCGTGTATCTGGCACAAGCGATCGAGTATGCGGTCCAAATTGGATGGACCCGGAGTATTTCTTTTGAATGGCTTTTTCCGCTGACCGGGTTTAGAGCCTCTGAATCCAGCATTGACTGTCGTATCCTCAGCATTGTCGCCATTAATGCGGCGCTTGTGCTTGTTGCGACGCGACCTACCGTTGGTGTCCTTGGTATCCGAATTACCAGGGCTCTTGGTTATGTTGTTACTACGAGCTAGCCAGCTATCCTCTCCCGCACAGAAGCGGGTCATGAGTGTTGTGAGGGCTGCCATGGATTTTGGCTTTTCCTGTCCTAGGTGCCGGGCAAGCCACTCATCGCGGATGTTTTGTTTGAAGGCTGCAAGGGCCTCTGCATCAGGACAGTCGACGATTTGATTTTTCTTGGTTAGGAACCGTGTCCAGAATTGTCTGGTCGATTCTTCTAGCTACTGAATTATGTATCTTTGGTCATCGGCGTCTAGTGGTCGCACATAAGTGCCCTGGAAGTTGTCGAGGAATGCGGCTTCCGGGTCTTCCCAACAACTGATTGACTCTGCTGGCAAGCTGTTAAGACAATGCCACGCTGGTCCTTTAAGCTTGAGTGGGAGGTATTTGCTGGCGTGTAGATCGTCACCACGGGCCATGTCGATATGGAGGAGATAGTCCTCGATCCAGACTGCCGGATCTGTTATGCCATCGTATGATTCAATGTTTACGGGTTTGAAACCCTTAGGGATTTGATGATCCATCACTTCGTCTGTGAAGCATAGTGGGTGTGCGGCGCCTCTCTATTGGTCTATATCACGGCGCAGCTCAAACGAGCTTTGTCTACAGTGTTCGGCCCGGCCGGAATTGCTGTATTCGGCGTGACGGTTGTTATCACGTATCGTGGGGCGCCCACACGATCCGTAGATCGATCTTGTTTGCCTTGCCTTGTCCTCGAGTATATCCCGCAGGTCTAGCGCATTTTCCCGCGCCTTGGTATTTTTTGAGCGGTGCCGGGGTGCGGCTTGAGTGTAGGGCCGAGAGGCCTCTCTGTCGCGGCCACGAGGTGGCCGGTCGGCCGTATTATGCGCTGGTGATGTAGGTTTAGGTGCTTCCTCCTCTAATCGGGTAGCAGCCTGCGTTTTGGGTAGCTCTTGGAGGGGCGTTCGAGTTCATACTCTTCGGCCGCAAGGACCTCAGGCCATCTGTCGGCTAGCAAGTCTTGGTCAGCTCTAAGTTGTTGCTGCTTTTTCTTGAGGCTGCTTGCCGTGGCCATAAGCCTGCGTTTGAAACTCTCTTGTTCAACGGGATCCACAAGTACGACAAATTCGTCGTCGTCGAGGCTTGCTTCATCTTCGGAGGGAGGCATATAATTATCGTCCTCTACCTCTCTGTCTGCCGCTCTCTCATGAGGGCAGGCTTCTCCATCCTCCTGCGCTGAATCCTGCTGGAGGGGGTAGTCTTCGGCACTGTCGGGGGGGGGGGGGGTGTTATTGTCTCCGGTGCCAGAATCTCCATTTTTGCTGTGGCGGGATTTAGAGCGACGCCGCTGACGCCGACGCTTAGGTTGTTTCTTGGAGGGGTCATCCTCCGTTGTTCCATCGCCATTCCCATCCTTTGGGATGTCCACCATGTATTTGTCATATGACGAGGTGGCCTTCCAGTGCCCTGTAGGTGCTGGTTCTTGGTCGTCTCCTGCATCGTTGTCCATACCGTCGATGTCTTCGTAGTCGAAGTCTAGCATGTCGGTTAAGTCATCGACAGTGGCTACGAAGTGGGTGGTGGGTGGGCTTCGAATTTCTTTGTCGTCTGCATCCCAACCGTCATGTCCATAGTCCGGCCAGGGCTCTCCTGATAAAGAGAGAGACTTTAGCGAATTCAGGATGTCGCCAAAGGGCGAGTGCTGAAAGATGTACGCGGCAGTGAACTCCATGATCGGCGCCCAATCGGATTTGATTGGCAGGGGAGCGGAAGGTTCGGACTCCGGAGAGGAGTCCGGCACCTTGGAGTCACAAGCTTCACAAAGGACAAGGTTGGTATTCAGCTCTATCGCCGTAGAGGTAGCAGCCCCCGAGGCGGTGTCCATCCACCCGTCCTCGATTGGCGCAGTCGGCTCTGAGCTAAGGGTCGGAGCAGACACTTGTGCGGCCTCCAGGGCACTGTCCAGCAGAAGAGCTAGATCGTGCACATCATGACAGTGCAGCGCGCTTGGCTGTGGCTCGAACCCGTCGAAGATCAAGTCTCCACGGACGTCTGCCGTATAGTTCAAACTTCCAAATCTGACCTGATGGCCAGGGGCGTAGCTTTTAATCTGCTCCAGATGGCCAAGTGAGTTGGCCCGCAATGCAAAGCCGCCGAATACGAAGATCTGTCCGGGGAGAAAAGTCTCACCCTGGACCGCGTCATTGTTGATGATCGAAGGAGCCATCGGGCCTAAAGGTGACGACACAGAGGAACTCTCAATGAAAGCACCAATGTCGGTGTCAAAACCGGCGGATCTCGGGTAGGGGGTCCCAAACTGTGCGTCTAGGCGGATGGTAACAGGAGACAAGGGACACGATGTTTTTACCTAGGTTCGGGCCCTCTAGATAGAGGTAAAACCCTACTCCTGCTTGATTAATATTGATGATATGGGTAGTACAAGAGTAGATCTACCACGAGATCAGAGAGGCTAAACCCTAGAAGCTAGCCTATGGTATGATTGTTGTTCATCCTACGGACTAAAACCCTCCGGTTTATATAGGCACCGGAGAGGGTTAGGGTTACACAGAGTCGGTTACAATGGTAGGAGATGTACATATCCGTATTGCCAAGCTTGCCTTCTACGCTAAGGAAAGTCCCATCCGGACACGGGACGGAGTCTTCAATATTGTATCTTCATAGTCTTGGAGTCCGACCAAAGATGATAGTTCGGCTATCCGGACACCCCCTAGTCCAGGACTTCCTTAGCGGACGTCAGCCGTATAGTTCAAACTTCCAAATCTGACCTGATGGCCAGGGGCGTAGCTTTCAATCTGCTCCAGATGGCCAAGCGAATTGGACCAGAGTGCAAAGCCGCCAAATTCGAAGATCTGTCCGGGGAGAAAATTCTCGCCCTGGACCGCATCATTGTTGATGATCGGGGGAGCCATCGGGCCTAAAGATGACGACATAGAGGAACTCTCAATGAAATCACCAATGTCGGTGTCAAAACCGGCGGATCTCGGGTAGGGGGTCCCGAACTGTGCGTCTAGGTGGATGGTAACAAGAGACAAGGGACACGATGTTTTTACCCAGGTTCGGGCCCTCTCGATGGAGGTAAAACCCTACTCCTTCTTGATTGATATTGATGATATGGGTAGTACAAGAGTAGATCTACCCCGAGATCAGAGAGGCTAAACCCTAGAAGCTAGCCTATGGTATGATTGTTGTTCGTCCTACGGACTAAAACCCTCCGGCTTATATAGGCACCAAAGAGGGTTAGGGTTACACAGAGTCGGTTACAATGGTAGGAGATCTACATATCCGTATTGCCAAGCTTGCCTTCCACGCCAAGGAAAGTCCCATCCGGACACGGGACGAAGTCTTTAGTCTTGTATCTTCATAGTCTAGGTGTCCGGCTGAAGGCTAGAGTCCGGCCATCCGGACACCCCCTAATCCAGGACTCCCTCACCGGGCGTGGATATGTTTCTCATGTTCACCCAGATGGCCATCGTCACGCGTCGAGGCACGCCCCCGTGATCCATAGATTGATCTTGTCTGACCTGCTCTCTTTTCCAAATCGCGTCACAGGTCATGTGTATATCCCCGAGCTGTTGTATTTCTGTTTGTTTGGTGAGGTAGTGCGGGCTGGTATTTGGCTTGAAGTGCCGCTTTGTCCCGGCCACGTGGTGGTCCGTCAGCCATACTGTACCTTGGTAGAGCGGGTTCCAGCACCTCGTCATCAAACTGTGGCAACAATTTGCGCTTCGGGTAGCTTTTGGTTGGGCGCTCGAGGCCTTATTCCTTGGCTGCCAGGACATCAGTCCATCTTTCATTGAGCAGATCCTGATCAGCTTGAAGCTGCTGCTGCTTCTTTTTCATGCTTCTTGTAGTGGAAATTAGCTGACGCTTAAAGCATCCTTGCTCGACAGGCTCTTCAAGCACGATGAAATATTTGTCACCGAGGCTAACCTCGTCCTCGGAGAGAGGAAGGTAGTTGCTATCCTCCGAGTCTTCGTTCGCGGCTTGTTCGCCAGAGCTAGCTTGCCCATCCTCCCGTTCCTCCTGTTCGGAGGTCGGCTCAACGGGGTCTTCATTGTTTTTGGCACCGTCCGGAGTGTTATCCTCTTCTGTGACGGTATTGCTGTTTTTACTACGGCGTGGCTTAGAGTGGTGCCGCTGACGTCGGCGCTTCGGCTGTATCTCAGGAGGTTTATCCTCGACTGGATTTTTCTAGTCACCTTATTTTCTTTAGGTGTATCCACCATGTATATGTCATACGAGGAGGTGGCTATCCAACGCCCTGTAGGCAGTGGTTCTTGCTCCTCTCCAGCATTGTCGTCCATACCGTTGATGTCTTCGGAGTCATAATCAAGCATGTAGGTTAAGTCATCGACAGTGGCTACAAAGTGGGTGGTGGGTTGGAAACGATGTTCTTCGTCATCCGCTTCCCATTCGAGCCGGACAGAGTTCGGCCGAAAGTCCCCTGACAAGGAGAGGGATCTTAATGAGCTTAACACGTCGCGAAAAGGCGAGTGCTGGAAAATGTCCGTGGAGCCAAACTCTAAGACCGGCGCCCAATCAGGTTTGATGGACGTGGATGCACCCTGTCCGGAGTCCATGATCGGAGACGAGTCCGAGGTTCCGGAAACACAACCCAGCTCGATGTTGGGTCTGTGTGCGGCTCGAGCGCCGCTGAGTCTGTGGCCTTCGCGGTGGGGCTGAGCTTCTCGTCTTCGGACGATGCAGTCCGCTCCGGCTCTAGGGCCAGGGCGGTCACAGGCTCTAGCTCCTGTGTGCGGCCAGATGATAGATCTAGGTCATGTTCATCATGGTGGCCGAGGACAGCCGTCACGGGCTCGAATCCGTCGAAGATCAAGTCTCCGCGGATATCAGCCACGAAATTCAGGCTTCTAAATCTGACCTGATGGCCAGGGGCATAGCTATCGATCTGCTCTAGATGGCCAAGCGAGTTGGCCCGCAGTGTGAAGCCGCCGAATACGAACATCTGTCTGGGGAGAAAGGTCTCCCCCTAGACTGCATCGTTGTAGATGATTGATGGAGCCATCAAACCTATCTTCGACGACATAGAGGAACTCTCAATTAAAGCACCAATGTCGGTGTCAAAACCGGCGGATCTCGGGTAGGAGGTCCCGAACTATGTGTCTAGGGCTAATGGTAACATGAGGCGGGGGACATGATGTTAACCTAGGTTCGGGCCCTCTCTATGGAGGTAATACCCTACTTCTTGCTTGATTGATCTTGATGAATATGAGTATTACAAGAGTTGATCTACCACGAGATCGTAATGGCTAAACCCTAGAGGTCTAGTTATGCTGAGCATCCCTCGTCCATCCACATGGACACACCATCACCATCGCAAGCACCGAGAGGACCGGTGACAAGAGCACGTGCACGCAACATCGACAACGAGGTACTTGGGAGATCGTCACTAGGAAGCACAGAGGGAAACACCAAGTTCACCCAGAGACACACGGAGGAAGGAGAAGGAAGATGGGCACGAAGGAGTGGAGCCACTGGACACCCCGAGTGCCCGGCCCCTGCGTCCCCGGGTGCCCGGCCGCCGGCTGCGCTGGGCCTGGCCGCCCCGGGTGCCCGGCCAGGAGGCCCCGGGTGCCCGGCCACCCCAACCTGGGCGCTTCCCGCCGCCTCGGGTGCCCGGCCCCTCCCGCTGGCGCTGCTGCCTTCCACCCCGGGTGCCCGGCCCTTCGGCCCCGGGTGTCCAGCCACCTACAGCCGCACCACCTCCGGGTGCCTGGGCCTCTTTGCATCGGGTGCCCGAACCACTCCATGAATGCCAGCGTGCAAGTTGGGGATTTTGCCCTTGTAACCCTCTCCCTCTCATATTTTGCCCCTAGACTATAAGTACCCCCACCTAGCTCATTAGAGAGGATAGAAAAGTATTACATAGATAAAGAGAGAGCTTTGCTCATCTTCCTCCTCTTGGAGATCTAGACCCCCGCTTGGGAGAAGCTCCTCTTGGAGATCAAGGCTTCCTCTTGGAGAAGCTCCTCTTGGATATCAAGCCCTCCTCTTGGAGAAGGATCCCCATCATAGGATCATCAAGACCTCTCTCCTCATAGGATTGGGATGAACTAGTATCTTGTATCTTTCCTTTATTGTTCTTGGATTCATTGTTATCTCTTTTGTGTTCTTGGATCTAGCATATGTGTGATTGGATCTAGTCAAATTGAGTGTGTCCCCTCTCTTGTGTTCTTCGTGTTCTTGGGGATTTCTGCTCCAGTTCGTGATAGATCTCCATCTAGGGTTCCACTCTACAACATCTTGGTATCATGAGCCATGGTTTCTCACGAAATTGGAGCCCCCCTTCTTTGTTTTCTAGCCTAATTTTGTGTGTTCTTCCCCAATTTCGAAAATTCCCAACCAAAAATAGCCCCAATTTCTTTTTATGATTTGTTAGTTTGATGAGGTTTTGTTGGATTTGATCCATGGATTTGCTTGGTTCCAAGTGGATCTAGCTTTCCCCCCATCCATCTCCACCTTTCCCTCCACGAAATCCACCAATTTCTTCCATTTTACCACAAATTTCCGCCCAAATCCGACACCCCACGGCACCCGGACCTCAAAGCCCGGGCACCCGGATCCCACCCCCCGCCCACCCCTGCTGACCACCCCGGGTGCCCACACCCCAAACCCCGGGAACCCACACCCTCGGGCTGTTTGCCTCGGACCACCCCGGGTGCCCGCACCTTCCACCCTTAGGCACCCACACCCCCCAGAATCAGCCACGTGCACTTTACGTTTCCCCTCATAACTTTCACTCCCGAACTCTGATTTGGGTATTCTTTGGCCCGTTGAAAAGCTAGCAACATGCCCGAGCTGCTCATCTTGGTTTTATCACCATTTGAATCCATAAAAAATTGGCATTTTGGCACCTTTGCCTCGGCCACCCACCATATCATCTGCAAAACCAAAATAACTTTCCGCAACCTAACCCATTTTTGCTCCATATAGCATTTGTGGTTGCTTGTAGGGTGACTTGAGTCTCCTAAGGTGTTTCGGCTACATAGGTATGGTCGCTTAGTCATCAACCACCACCACCACTTCCGCATTGCTAACTCCGGAACCACCAACGCTTTCCGCCACCACCATTTGACATTTGCCTTTGGAGATTTTGAGTTTGCGGTTTTTATAGTTTCCTAAGGTTTTTCGGCTACTTAGGGACGGGTCTACATCATCTTGGTACCTACATCAAGAACACCGCCACTCATCATTCACCACGAGGTCGTCTTCGACATCGACCATTCACCATTTTGACAACCTAACCGTAAGCAAGAACGGTAACCTCTATAGCATCTTGGTATCGTGGTATCCCTTCATTGTACATTCTTGCCATTACATTGTTGACCCCTTAGCCCATTTTGCGTCACTTGCCTATCGAGACTAGCCATTGAGTATTGCCGGCAACGTTACTTGTGCACATTAGTGATCCATACCTCCCATTGCATACGTACCATATCATATTGGTATCATCTTGGTATCATCATATCATCCCTTGTGTCACAAGATTGTTCCTGCATATACACAATTGCTATCTTGGTTTGTGCATTCCGCATAAGTGGCCATATCAAAAAAAAAGAATAAGCTTTTAAGCAAAAAGAGAGCAAAGAGCTTGTGAGAAAGAGCCATAGCATCATACCACATTGCACGTAAGATTTTCATATCCGATCATCTTGGATCACCTTGAGAAGAACATCGGGAACATCATACACTTGGGATCGAAGGCTCATACATTTTGCATCTTATAAGTTGTGCACAAGTGTCGTACCCGCCTATTGAGCAATCATGCTAGCGTCTCTCTTCAGTTATGCAACATGAGCGTTTTCCGTGGATTCGACATTTTGTGCTCATTCCTTGGTTGCACGACCCCATTTATCTATCCGTGTGTGTGTTTCCGTGTGCCACATATTGCTATTGGTGTACTTATTTCACTTGCGAATTTGTGAATCTTTTCCAACATTATTGACTCTTGCTAACATTTTGCATCAAATTTTTGTGCCACTACCCTCACCTAGCTCCACAATAAGCCTTACATGTGTAGGTGTGAGAATTGACAAGATCCGGTACCAATTGTGCTATTTCCTTGTTACATTATTGAGTGATCATTGATCCATCTTCAACATTGGATAAGGTACATTGGTCTAGTTCTTTCCTTTCTTCCACTCATATTTGCTCGAGTCTTGTGATGGATAGGCATGGCATTTCATCTCCGGTCTTCCACGACAATGACAACACGAACAACTACATCACCAAAATGCCCATCTTTGCACTACAACGAGCAATTCAAGGCATTGAGTGACTCGCCATCGACATTCGCCAAAACGAAGAAAGGATAAGGGACTACCTCGACACCAAGTTGGCCGAACAAAGGGATCAAGTACGAGACATGGTGGCCAACTACACGTCTTCTTCCCCTTTATCATTTTCAAGGCGGCGACGCCCAAGTGGCCAATCTTTGGAACGTCATCAAGCTCAAGCACTACAACACCATCAAGATGAAGCTGCTCGTGATGCGTACACCTACAAGTCCCAAAAAGCTCTACATCAAGCTACGGCCAGACATCATGAGCACAAGAGAAGACCGCGAGACAAGCACCAACAAGACGGAGCTACGACTACTACCACCACTTCGACATCTTCGCCAAGTGTTCTCAAGGCCATACACGACGACGGTGACGAGATGATCGAGCATGGGATTTTCCCTTCGGTCATGGAGGAGAGCGATGATGTGCCATCTTCGGCCTTCATCCACGGCGACGACGATGAGATGGTTGAGCATGGGATTTTCCATTCGACCACGACGATGTATGATGACTTGAGTGACTTGTGCCACCATATGGAGAGTGAGAGTGAATTCACCACTAGTCCCATATATGACGAGTTGCCACAATTCCCATGTGAGGAGAGCCACAACCCCCACCACTTGAGTGAGATGAGTGACTCCATCATATGTGACATTGAGTGCACCTACCTTGAGGGAGTGAGTGAGCCACCACCACATAGAGAGAGTGAGGCCATTTCGATTTCTAACAACTTAACCTCTACCTCTATTGTGTCTTCTCATTTGGTACTAGGTCCCATTTATGATGACGCGCCGATCCTCGACGACTTCATCCTTCCTTTGGGCAAGACGATGGCCATGGTGGAATATGATGCACTCCCCACATGGTTCCATCAAGACGAAGATGATGACCACCATTTGGTCTTCGCCACCTCACCTACACCGCTTGAGTGGAATGAACAAGGTAACATAAGTGAAGGTGATGCTCTAGTCCCACTAGTGGACATCCTTGGTATGATTGCTTGCATGATGTTGATCCACCTATTACCATGCTTCATGCTAGTGTGACTTCCCCATGCGATGATTTACCCATTTATGATGAGTTTGATGATTGCGATGAGGAGTCTATTAGTTGTGATGCCATGCTACATAGGATTTCTTGTGATAATTCTCTTGGTCACATCATGTTTGACAATCCGCTTGACTTGTCATATGCTATGCATGAGATTAACAATATGTCATATTTGCAATCTCATCATAGTGTCTATGCATATGCCATCAAAATTAACCCAATTTGCACATATGGCATAGACGACAAGCCCATGGTTATTGGCATTTGTTTTTATTTGATGATATTGATATGCTTCCTTTGCATCATTTATTTCATATGACATGCCATGACCACCTAGCTTTGTATATGCATTGTTTTTTATGTTCTCCATTTTCTCCATATGATGTTTCCGCTATTGCTCATGAGGGGACCCCCCATAGTTTCCTCATACATTTTAGGAGATTTTGATCAATCCTATCCTTCGCATGATCCCAATACATGTGGGCACCATATGCTCCCGATGAATGAAAATGCTATTGATATGCCATATACTTGTATGCTAGATTTGCATCCCCATCATGTCATACATAACAACTATTCTTTCATGATGGATGACATGTTCTTATACCATGCATCAAATTTCTTTGAGCGATGCTTATCTTGTACTAACTCACTCGTGCACATACACATCACGATGGATGGTGTGTACATTTACCAGGAACACAATTTCTTTGGTTTGTGTCTCTTTTGTGTAGGTACCCATGAATACTTGTCAATCTCGCAATCTCACGAGTTGACAAAACGAGCTCTAGAGAGCAACGATGGCTCGGGATCCCTTGGAGTGTCTTTCCCAACGCTCTCTTCACGCAAAGACTTCGCGCATTTCTTCTACATGGCCCTCACTTTGCTATGGGTTATTGTTCATTACATATTCTATGCCCATCTTGCCATGTTCACTTTGCATGATATGTTCATTCCTATGCCTTTGCCATGCATTTGTGACCCATGCTTCGCATTACACATGATGTTGGATTCTACTACTTGTATGTGTGTTTGCAAGCTTGGTGGAGATATTGCTTGTTCTTGCCATGTTTCCTTTGTGATCCATTCCTATGATGATACTATGATCTTGCATTGTGCTCATGCTTGAGATATGTCATGTGCGTTGTCTATGCCTATTATTTGCTCACATGACATGCTTTCCATGATTTCGTCTAGTGGGTTGCATCTTCGCCCCACTAGTTTGTGCGACATGATTTCTAGGCTTGCTTCGTGTAGTGCACCACCCATCATACATACTTGCTCATATCACATGTTTGGTTGCACCAATGTCATCATTTCACACATGCCATGTCCTTTTGCTTGTCACTTGCTTCACTTGATTGCCTCACACATGATGAATAATTGGTCTTTCCATTGTGTTGAGTGCCACACTATCTTCACTACACCATATGTACATGATGCTTGGATTGTCTTGCACTTGCCTCATATGTTTAGCCATTCCATTTCATTTGGTGTTGTGAATGACTCTTATGCCTACCATAGACCATTTGTCGAGAACTTTATGCATGTTTCCTATGATCTTGAGGTCGATGCTTGCTCTCTTGTAAAACATATTTGCATCGCTACCTCACATTTACATGCTTGTTTCCATGATGTCCTTGATTTTGCTCAATTTATGTGCTTACATGACATGTCACAATCCCTTGTCACACCATATGCTATGCTTGATGACGACACTTGTTTGGTGAATCAACTCTTGAATGCTTGGTTTTGCTCTAACGCTAACCGCATTTGTTTTTCCAAGTGCTTGTCCTACTTGTTCCTTTTGAAGGAATCACTAGATGGTGCGACATTGGAGAGTGCCCATTTCAATCTTGACGATGATGAGTACTTGGCGGTTGTCCAGTTCTACATGGTGACGCCATCTCTTTCCCATGGTGATGAAGATCAAGATTCGTGGACGGATCTCTCCCAGGGGGGGGGGGAGATGATGCGGAGCATCCCTCCTCCATCCACATGGACACGCCATCACCATCGCAAGCACCGAGAGGACCGGTGACAAGAGCACGTGCACGCAACATCAACAATGAGGTACTTTGGCGATCGTCACGAGGAAGCACAGAGGGAAACACCAAGTTCACCCGGAGACACACGGAGGAAGGAGAAGGAAGATGGGCACGAAGGAGTGGAGCCACTAGACACCCCGAGGGCCCGGCCCCTGCGTCCCCGAGTGCCCGGCCGCCAGCTGCGCTGGGCCTGGCCGCCCCGGGTGCCCGGCCAGGAGGCCCCGCGTCGGTGTCAAAACCGGCAGATCTCGGGTAGGGGGTCCCGAACTGTGCGTCTAGGCGGATGGTAACAGGAGACAAGGGACATGATGTTTTTATCCAGGTTCGGGCCCTCCCGGTGGAGGTAAAACCCTACTCCTGCTTGATTAATATTGATGATATGGGTAGTACAAGAGTAGATCTACCACGAGAACAAGGAGGCTAAACCCTAGAAGCTAGCCTATGGTATGATTGTTGTTCGTCCTACGGACTGAAACCCTCCGGTTTATATAGACACCAGAGAGGGCTAGGGTTACACAGAGTCGGTTACAATGGTAGGAGATCTACATATCCGTATCGCCAAGCTTGCCTTCCACGCCAAGGAAAGTCCAATCGGGACACGGGACAAAGTCTTCAATCTTGTATCTTCATAGTCTTGCAGTCTTGCCAATGATGATAGTTCGGCTATCTGGACACCCCTAGTCCAGGACTCCCTCAGTAGCCCCTGAACCAGGCTTCAATGACGACGAGTCCGGTGCGCATATTGTCTTTGGCATTGCAAGGCGGGTTCCTCCTCCGAATAATTCATAGAAGATTGTGAACACCAGGATAGTGTCCGGCTCTGCAAAATAAATTCCACATACCACTGTAGAGAGAATAATATTTACACAAGTTCAATCTGCTGACGTATTTCGTGGCATGACGTCACACCACGGCCAAGCCTTTACTTGAATCGTTTTTATTGTTCCACCTCAGCGCGTTTAGCGAAACGGTTTCCTTGGCACGTCTTGTCAAAGCAGAGATCGTGTCCCCTTATTCCGGGATTTTCATCAATACGGACATGGGTAACCCAACTGCGCCCGTTGGCACGCCCCCTCCATCGAAGGCGAGTCCCAAACGGTCACGGGGACGGGTCTTGGTATTCAAACCCCTTTATAACGAGACCAAGGCCTGTTCCTTTTCTTCGATCTCAATCTAATCCGCCCCTCGCCTCGAGTTCCAACACCCAAGGCTCCAGATTCAGGCGCTTCGGACCTTCGACAATGTCCGGCTCCGACCTACAAGGCCGGTGGGTTCCTTCTTCCGTCATGGAAGAAGATGTGCTAAAGCTGAGAGACGCCAGGTATCTAACCGGCGAAATTTCGCATAGGCTGCCCGCCCAAGGGCAAGTCATTCCTACTCCCGAGCCTGGTGAGAGGTGGTGTTTGTGTCTCACTTCCGTCGGGGTTTAGGCTTCCCGATGGACCCCTTCGTGAGGGGGCTCATGTTTTATTATGGGCTGGAATTCCATGACTTGGCTCTGGAGTCCATCCTCCACATCTCATCGTTCATTGTCGTATGTGAAGCCTTCCTCCGCACTACCCCTCACTTCAGATTGTGGCTCAAGACCTTCAACATAGAGCCGAAGATGATCGAGGGACGGCAGGCAGAGTGTGGAGGGGCAGTTATAAGCAAGGGGGCTGACGCTCCCTGGCCCGAGGGCTCTTTTCAAGAGGAGCTTGGTTTGTGGCAACAGGAGTGGTTCTACATCACCGCTCCCAGGGGCACCAGATGGGTGGCGCCACCTGCCTTTCGCTCGAGCCCTCCACAAGGGCTGGCGTCATGGGTCAACAAAGGGCTTAACTGGGGGCCGTCCAAGGACGTACCATTATTGCAGGGCCGTATTAGAGACCTCCAAAAGAGGGAAATCAATCTGATTGTAGTGGCGCATGTCATGCTGATTCGGCGCCTTTTGCCGTGCAAACGTCGCCCCTCCGCCTGTGGGAATTCAATCCGGAGGGACCGCGAGCTCTCCAACACTTCATGCGTGCGACGCCCGTGGAGATGTATAAACTGTTCTTCGGATCACAAGAGATGTGTCCAGACTTGACCGAGGACTCAGGTCTAAGCTGCAATCGCCCGGATACTCAAGTAAGTAGTCCTGTGCCCAGACACGCTGTCCGTACATTTATCATGAACTTGCTCCTTAACAAGCTATCCCTTGAACAAGAGTGGATAGCAAAAGCGAAACTAATAAGGTGGCCGGCCCGCCTCCCTGAGACCACACCAGATCCTGTGTTAACCAAGATGCTGGAGGCTGCGCCTTCGGAAGAGGGCAAAGGGGGGAATAGGAAAGCTACCGCCTCCACTTAGGAGGCTCTTAAGGAAGGGGGGATCGAGAATCCCCCCTCCAAGGGGAGAAGAGGACCGCTTCTGAAGATCCGGAGGCCAAGGCCTCAAAGCGGGGGAAGAAATCTTCACCAGAGGGTCCTGCGCCGGGAGGAGCCCCGGCCGCACTATTTCCCCAAGGAAATCAGCCCTCTAGCAAGCCGTAAGTAGAAAGGGGAGTTTTGTAGTAAGGGACATCCCTGTTTTTATTTCTGATGATAAACGACGTTCTTACCTTGTAGTTCGGATCTCAGCCCTTCTCAGCAGAGCTCATCTTCGGGGGATCTTCGTCCGGAGATGATGGAGAGCGAAACGCCTCCATCTGCCGCCCGTTCAAGTGGGGCGGACGGCCCTGAGGTGTCGTCGCGGAGGGTTTCCCCAAGTCCGGCGGGGCCAGAAAGTTCGGCACCAACTGGTGTTCAGCTGGAGGAGCTGAAGGATCTGCTCGGGCGAGCATCTATCTCAGAAGATCACCATACGTTAATGGGTACGGTGATTGAAAGGATTTCATCCGTTGAGAGCAGGTTGCATGAGGCTGTCAGAAGTTTACTGACGGGGTTGGAGGTACGCAAAAAATGATATACCTTCTGACAGTTTTGCATATAGAATGTGCCCTGTGTAGATAGTAGCCCCTGAGACTCGGTACGTTGTCAAAAGTGACATCGTGCCGAGGATCATAATCTCAGTTGTAAGATGTCGCCCTTCCTATACAGGTGACGGAGCGTTTGGTGGCCAGCCGGACTAATAGGGTTGCCGAACTGAAGTGGCAACTTGACGTTGCGGATGCGGACATCACGCTGGTCAATAGAGGACTTGACGAGTCGCAAGGTATGTGGCTTCTCCGCGGACACCTAGTAAGGGAGCTTGACGCCCATGCCTTACAACATGTATGCTTAATGCAGATGGTGCTGCTGCTATGGAGGATCTTCGGGCGGAGCTTGCCCGAGCCAACGAGCAAGCCAGAAAAAGTAATGCGGCTGCCTTGAAGGCGACCGAAGAGCTAAAAGCTGAATAGGCTGCTCACTGCCGAAGCAAGGAGGAAGTGGCCGAAATGGCCGTGAAGCTGAAGGATGCCACCGACCGCTATGAGTTTCTTGAAAGAGAACGCCGAGCGGAGCAAGAGGACCTGAAGAAGGCCACCGCCGAAGCCAAGGATGCCCGCTCCGCGATGAGAGCCATAAAGGAGGAGCTACGTCAGGCCGGGGATATTGTGGCTAGAAAGCCCTTTCTGCTGCGTAGGAAGTTCACGGATCCGAAGTATGCTCAGTTGGGCCAGTTGTGGGGTGCGGAGGATGCTTATCTGAATTTGGCGGCGAGTGCCGCGGACGCAGTCGCACACTTCCGAGGCCAAAAGGATCATGAAATGGAAGAGCTTTTTTGGTCGCAATTCCATAGTCCGGAGCGTCCACTTCCATTAACCGATCGGTTGGCTGAGTGGGCTGAGCTGAATTGGTTTTCCGGACTTGCCATGAAGGATGTCGTGGCTCATTTGTTGCCGAAAAGGCCCGAGCCGAAGAGTTATTTTGGCTTGGTGCAGCAGTTCCTTGATGCAGTGCCGCATATCGAGGCTATGAAGCGGTCGGCATGCATAGAGGGTGCACGGATGGCTCTTGCCTGTGTCAAAACATATTGGGCAGAGATGGAGGCCACCGACGTTGCATCCCCGGATACGGACAGAAGCCGATTACCAGCCGAGCACTATTTTGAGGAAGTCCTGCAGGGCACTCGTTTAATAGAGACGCAGTGCTCGAAAAATGTTATGTTCAAATGAAATGTATGATTTGTGAAAGGATGTTTATAATATAAGGGCTTTTTATACTTGTGCGTTCAAGTGTTGAAATACCTCCTGTGCGACCGTTAATCGTATATGTGTATATAACCTGAAAGATGGCAGTCTTCGGCTTCAGCCCCCACGCACATAGTGCGGGGGTGTTTGCAAAAAAAGGCACATTTTCACACTTAATCCAATGTTTTGGTCCTGTGAAGGAGGTGATAGCGTAGCAAACTAGGCAACCGGACTATAATGCTTTATCACTTTCACTTAGCCATAGGAGTTCAATGGTGGGGCTATTATATAGCCCCTAGGGGCACTGCGCTCTCCGAATTTCGGGGCGCGTATGTGCCTAACCAGGAACCGGTCCTTTGTTAAAGCGGAGGAATTCTAAACATTCCGGTGGTCGATCGAGTGGTTGACCAGTCTCTCGCTATATCATGATAGTCAGTTTTCGGCTTTCTCTACTGAGGTGCTCAACTGGGCGAACCCGGGCACAATCGCAGTAGTTCTCCTTGTGCCGCATTAGCCGATAGAGCGGAACGTAAGGCAGCAAAACATAGGAGCCGGCAAACCCAACATTTGACCAAAGACATGATTCGGAGCTGATGCATATAAGGCCTAACTCGAGACGCCGAACACTCCCTAAGGTATTCGGTCTTTATGAAAACGGGCAGAACAATGCCCTAAGCCCCTAGTGTCCAGGTACGCGCAAAAATTTCTGACGCGGCCGATGCCAAAATGCCAGCTTCCTCCTGGGTTATGGTGAGAAACCGGGGGATGTGTATCAACAAGAGACAATAAGAAAGGTTTACGCAGGGTCTTAATCTCAAAAGAATCCTTGCAACGGGTCCCTACTGCACGTCTGCGCCTGTGTCTCCGTTGTGCCATATCCTGGACGGGCATAGCACGGTGTTCATCTGTAAAAGATAAGAACTTAGTTTGGATCGTGCGAAAAATGTATGAACAGAGTATGAGTCGAAAAACGAATAAAATTGAGCTTTATTGTCTCTTATTGTACATGCGTGCAGCCCCTTGTAAGGGTGGACGTGGCTAGTAAGCCCCTTGTTTATTTGTGCCGGACTCGCCTAGCCGTGTCCGGGATCTGGATGACCTGTTTGGGTGCTTTGATCAGCAAAGCCGGATTAATGTGTGGCTGTCAAGGCAGTCTCTCTTTCTTCCGTATTTCAAGGAACACTCGGGGTTTCCCTTTAATGAGATGATGCCGCGTGGACCGGGCATTTTAAGTGTAAGATATGCATAGTGCGGTATTGCGTTAAAGCGGGCGAAAGCTTCGCGTCCCAATAGTGCTTGATAGCTACTTTTAAATGGGGCGATGTGGAAAACTAACTTTTCGCGACAGGAGTTGTCGGATGAGCCGAACACAACTTCTAGTGGTAGAGAGCCCATACAATGGGCATATGGGCATGGCATCACTCCTTTGAAGGAAGTGTTGCTATGGCGTATTTTGGTTGGGTCTATCCCCATTCTGCGGATTGTATCCTGATATAGTAGGTTTAGATCACTACCGCCATCCATTAGGACTTCTGTAAATTGTAGTCCGTCGATTATAGGATCTAATATCAGAGCAGTCCATCCTGCATTCCGGATACTTCCGGAGTAATCCTGATGGTCGAAAGTGATTGGTTTTGACATCCAGTGTCGGGACTCTGCTGGGGTGGACCGTGCGGCGCGTACTTTAATGGGCGCCGCTCTATTTTTGCCTATTGTCACATGGAGTGAGTTTACTGTTTTGACCTCTTGTGGGAAATTCCTTTGTTTGCCGGTGCTCTGCTTGTGGAGTTCGTCATCGTCCTCACTTGGTGTTTCGAGCCCCTTGTGTTCGGCATTGAGTCGGCCGGACTGTTTGAAGACCCAACAATCTCTGTGGGTATGGTTTGCAGGCTTCCCGGAGGTGCTGTGGATTTGGCATATCTTGTCCAAGATTTTGTTTAGGTTAGATAGCTCGTCACTATTGACATCGAGGGGCAGTGTTTTGTTGTTCTGCCAAGAGCTTTTGAATCCGGCGTTGACTGCCGTGCTCTTTGGGTCATTTCCCTTAGTCTGGCGCTGGTCCTTGCTACGTCGTAGCTTCCCATTTCCATCCCTGATCTCGGATGTACTTGGGTCGCTGGTGCTGCATCTTGCCAGCCAGCTATCCTCTCCCGCGCAAAAGCGGGTCATGAGGCTTGTTAGTGCAGCCATTGTTCTTGGCTTTTCATGGCCGAGGTGTCTAGCGAGCCATTCGTCTCGGACGTTATGTTTGAAGGCTGCTAATGCTTCGGCGTCCGGACAGTCGACTATTTGGTTCTTTTTGATGAGGAACCTATTCTAGAATTTGCGGGCTGACTCTCCGGGCTGTTGAGTTATGTGACTTAAATCGTCTGCATCCGGAGGGCGGACATAAGTCCCCTGAAAGTTTGCCCGAAACGCATCCTCGAGCTCTTCCCAACTTCTAATGGTATTTTATGGGAGGCTTTTGAGCCAATGCCTGGCTGGCCCTTTGAGCTTGAGGGGTAAGAATTTTATGGCGTGGAGGTCATCTCCTCTAGCCATATGTATGTGCAGGATGTAATCCTCAATCCAGACTCCGGGGTCTGTTGTTCCGTCATATGCCTCTATGTTTACGGGCTTGAATCCCATTGGGAATTCATGATCCAACACCTCATCGGTGAAACATAGGGGGTGTGCAGCGCCCTGTATCTGGGTGTGCCATGATTTTCGAATACCCGACATGTTGTGTTGCTTTCTGGAGCTTGCTTTCTTGGCCCATAGATGGACCTGGCCGAGCCATCCTTTTTGTGAGGATCCTTATGTGGATCATGTGTCGGCTTGTGTGCGGCGCCGCTTTCCGCTCTATGTTTGTCATTTGGTCGTCTATCCGACCAGGCGGCCTCTATGTTCTTTGATTGTGGGGGCTCTACGGCCACCTCGTCAAATTCGGGCAGTAGTTTGCGCTTTGGGTAGCTTTTTGCTTGGCGACTATCGCCGTATTTGTCTACGGTCTTGAGTACTTTTCTCCTTCTCACTCTAAGTACGTCTTTCGCTGTTTTGAGCTTCCGCTTCTGCTTCTTTAGACTTCATGTAGTGGCGACGAGCCTTTTGTGGAGGTTCTTCTGTTCCATCGATGTGTCTGGCGTGAGATCGTCCGGACTATTGTTTTCGTCGGGGACGGATTGCGTATCCAACTCATCCTGTTCGGATGGTTGTTCAAGGGCATGCTCGTCGTCCACCGGTTTGCCCTGCTCTATGGCTGGGTCTGTATGGGTGCTGTCGTTGCCGAGGCGGGACTTTGGGCGGCGCTTGCGTCGCCGTTTCGGCTGTTTTTCGAGGGAGTTATCCGTTGCAGCGTCCCGTTGTTCCTCGCTATCGCTTCCTTTAGGTGTATCCACCATATATACATCGTGAGTTGAGCTGGCCTTCCAGTTCCCTGTGGGCGCTGGTTCTTGGTCGTCTCCGGCATCGTCGTCCATACCGTCGATGTCTTCGGAGTCAAGGTCTGGCATATCGGTTGAGTTATCGACAATGGCTACAAAATGGGTGGTGGGTAGGCTGTGAATTTCTTCGTCGTCCGCATCCCAACCGTTCCGACCATAATCCGGCCGGGGCTCTTCTGATAAAGAGAGACACTTTATCGAGTTCAGGATGTCGCCAAAAGGCGAGTGCTGAAAGATGTCCGCAGCGGTGAACTCCATAATCGGCGCCCAATCGGATTCGATTGGTAGGGGCGCGGAAGGCTCGGAGTCCGGAGAGGAGTCCGGCATCTTGGAGTCACGAGCTTCACAAGGGAAAGGGTCGGTATTTGGCTCTGTCGCCGTAGGGGTAGCAGCCTCCAAGGTGGCGTCCAGCCACCCATCCTCGATCGGCGCAATCGGCTCCGAGCTAAAGGTCGGAGCGGACTCTTGTGCGGCCTCCAGGGAACTGTCCAGCGGCAGAGCTAGATCATGCCCATCATGACAGTGTGGCGCGCTCGGCTGTGGCTCGAATCCGTCGAAGATCAAGTCTCCACGGATGTTGGCCGTATAGTTCAAACTTCCAAATCTGACCTGATGGCCATGGGCATAACTTTCGATCTGCTCCAGATGGTCAAGTCAATCGGCCCGCAGTGCAAACCGCCGAAGACGAAGATCTGTCCAGGGAGAAAAGTCTCGCCCTGGACCACGTCGTTATTGATGATCCAAGGAGCCATCGGGCCTATGGGTGACGACAGAGAGGAACTCTCAATGAAAGCACCAATGTCGGTCAAAACCGGCGGATCTCGGGTAGGGGGTCCCGAACTGTGCGTCTAGGCGGATGGTAACAGGAGACAAGGGACACGATGTTTTTACCCAGGTTCGGGCCCTCTCAGTGGAGGTAAAACCCTACTCCTGCTTGATTAATATTGATGATATGGGTAGTACAAGAGTAGATCTACCACGAGATCAAGGAGGCTAAACCCTAGAAGCTAGCCTATGGTATGATTGTTGTTCGTCCTACGGACTGAAACCCTCCAGTCTATATAGACACCGGAGAGGGCTAGGGTTACACAGAGTCGGTTACAATGGTAGGAGGTCTACATATCCGTATCGCCAAGCTTGCCATCCACGCCAAGGAAAGTCCCATCCGGACACGGGACGAAGTCTTCAGTCTTGTATCTTCATAGTCTTGGAGTCCGGCCATTGATGATAGTTCGGCTATCCGGACACCCCCTAGTCCAGGACTCCCTCACACCGGGAGCCCGGCCACCCTAGCCTGGGCGCTTCCCGCCGCCCCGGGTGCCCGGCCCCTCCCGCTGGCGCTGCTGCCTTCCACCCCGGGTGCCCGGGCCTTGCTCCCCCGGGTGCCCGGCCCATGCACCCAGCCACCTGGCACGCGCGCGGGTGCCCGGGCTTGGAACCCTCGGGTGCCCGGGCCATCTACAGCCGGCTCTGTCCAGCTCGGGTGCCCGGCCGCCTACAGCCGCACCACCTCCGGGTGCCCGGGCCTCTTTGCACCGGGTGCCCGAACACTCCGTGAGTGCGTGCGTGCAAGTTGGGGATTTTGCCTTTGTAACCCTCTCCCTCTCATATTTCACCCCTAGACTATAAGTACCCCCCACCTAGCTCATTAGAGAGGATAGTAAAGTATTACGTAGACAAATGAGAGCTTTGCTCATCTTCCTCCTCTTGGAGATCTAGACCTCCTCTTGGTAGAAGCTCCACTTGGATATCAAGGCCTCCTCTTAGAGAAGCTCCTCTTGGAGATCAAGCTCTCCTCTTGGAGAAGGATCCCCATCATAGGATCATCAAGACCTCTCTCCTCATAGGATTGGGATGAACTAGTACCTTGTATCTTTCCTTTATTGTTCTTGGATTCATTGTGACCTCTTGTGGGTTCTTGGATTTAGCATATGTGTGATTGGATCTAGTCAATTTGAGTGTTTCCCCTCTCTTGTGTTCTTCGCGTTCTTCGTGTTCTTGGGGATTTCCGCTCCAATTCGTGAAATATCTCCATCTAGGGTTCCACCCTACAACATCTAGCCTATTATATTATGATTGTTACTAAACCCTAGAAGTCTGAACCCTATGGTTTATATAGACACTGGGGGAGCTAGGGTTGCACAAAGTCGGCTTACAGAGAAAAGAATCTACATATCCGAATCGCCAAGCTTGCCTTCCACGCCAAGGAGAGTCCCATCCGGACATGGAACAAAGTCTTCTATCTTGTATCTTCATAGTCCAACAGTCTGGCAAAGATATAATCCGGCTGTCCGAGGACCCCTTAATCCAGGACTCCCTCAACAGCGGTAGGTGAAAGTGCCCCTTCGATCACCATGTAGTTTTTTACTACTCCCAATGCAAAGTTATTTCGGGTATTTAACTAACTCGATCATCTTGAGGAAAACCCTCAACAACGAGTGCGAGAGTTGTGGGAGCTACAGCTTCACCAAGGGAGGAGGAAGTTCATGCCCCCGTGGGGGTTGCGTCCAACGCCACTCGACCCGAGGACTAGGTGACCAGCTCAGCTACCCCCTCCGAGATCCAATGTTCAATGAATTACCGCTGACGGAAAGCTTCCCTAAGGAATCCGGCCTTATCGGATCTGGAGTTCACCGCTCTAAGCGTAGTAGATGCTTATCTCGGGGCAGCCTGAGGTGCCTTCGATCAATCGTTGGATGTCTTGTCGCAGGGCCTGCAGGTAATCTATCCGAATTCTCAGGACTTCGGAACTTCATGTATTTGCTCTAGGACAAATAGGACTACCCATGACAATACTAGCCCCTAAGGTTTGGTATGGGTCGCCAGGACTGCTACCTCTTGAGCACTGCGTTGGTTTTCCCTTGAAGAGGAAAGGGTGATGCAGCAAGGTAGCGTCAGTATTTCCCTCAGTTTTTGAGAACCATGGTATTAAGCAAGCAACAAGTTCTTCAATTTGTTCGATATTATAGTAACTATAAACACCCTTTGCATAAGAAGATAAGATTTCATTATCATTAAACTCACATAGGTAGGGAAGGTGTTTTTTAGGGTTCTTAGAGCAACAAGTAAAATCATAAATTTCAAAAAGATTCCAAGCATAACATAAGAATCTGTTTATTTGATCCCATAAGAGTCTCCCCTTTTCAGACAAACGGTGACGCACAAAATGAGCATGCTCATCTAAAGATTTCCCATCAACTAGGCTAGTTGGGGTTTCAGCACGAGCGCATAAGGATCAAAGATGATCCAAGTAGAACACTTTAGATGGATCCATATCAATAGATTTTTAGCAAGCAAAGATGCAAGCAAATAGAAGGCACATGGAAACACAAACAAAAAGACATACGAGAAGAAGGCGAATAAAAGGCAAAGGTTTTCAAAAATTGTTTTAGAAGTGAGGGAGAGGAAAATGAGAGGCGAATGGCAAATAATGTAATGCGAGGGATAAGGGTTTGTGATGGGTACTTGGTATGTCTTGACTTGTGCGTAGACCTCCCCAGCAATGGCACCAGAAATCCTTCTTGCTACCTCTTGAGCACTGCGTTGATTTTCCCTTGAAGAGGAAAGGGTGATGCAGCAAAGTGCGTAAGTATTCCCCTCAGTTTTTGAGAACCAAGGTATCAATCCAGTAGGAGGCTACACGCCAGTCCCTCGTACCTACATAAACAAACAACAACCTCGCAACCAACGCGATAAAGGGGTTGTCAATCCCTTCACGGCCACTTGCGAAAGTGAGATCTGATAGACATAATAATAAGATAAATATTTTTGGTATTTTTATGATATAGATTGGAAAGTAAAGATTGCAAAATAAAGTAGATTGGAAACTTATATGATGGAAAATAGACTTGGGGGCCAAAGGTTTCACTAGTGGCTTCTCTCAAGATAGAATAAGTATTACAGTGGGTGAACAAATTACTGTCGAGCAATTGATAGAAAAGTGCATAGTTATGGGAATATCTAGGCATGATCATGTATATAGGCATCACATCCGCGACAAGTAGATCAAAATGATTCTTAATCTACTACTGTTACTCCACACATCGACCGCTATCCAGCATGCATCTAGAGTATTAAGTTCATAGGAACAGAGTAACGCATTAGGCAAGATGACATGATGTAGAGGGATAAACACAAGCAATATGATATAAACCCCATATTTTTATCCTCGATGGCAACAATACAATACATGCCTTGCTGCCTCTACTGTCACTGGGAAAGGACACCGCAATATTGAACCCAAAGCTAAGCACTTCTCCATTTGCAAGAAAGATCAATCTAGTAGGCCAAACCAAACTGATAATTCGAAGAGACTTGCAAAGATAACCAATCATACATAAAAGAATTCAAAGGAGATTCAAATATTTCTCATAGATAAACTTGATCATAAACCCACAATTCTCGGATCTCAATAAACACACCGCAAAAAGAGTTACATCGAATAGATCTACAAGAAGATCGAGGAGAACTTTGTATTGAGAATCAGAGAGAGAGAAGAAGCCATCTAGCTAATAACTATGGACCCGAAGGTCTGTGGTAAACTACTCACAACTCACCGGAGAGGCTATGGCGTTGATGTAGAAGCCCTCCGTGATCGATTTCCCCTCCGGCGGAGTGCCGGAAAAGCCTCCAAGATGGGATCTCACGGGTATAGAAGGTTGCGGTGGTGGAAATAGGGTTTCGTGGTGCTCCTGGATGTTTTCAGGGTATGTGATATATATAGGCGAAGGAAGTCGGTCAGGAGAGCCACGAGGGGCCCATGAGGGTGGGGGGCGTGCCCACCGAGGGAGTCCTAGATTAGGGGGTATCCGGACAGCCGAACTATATACTTTGTCCGGACTGTTGGAGCGTGAAGATACAAGACTCAAGACTCTGTCCCGTGTCCGGATGGGATTCTCCTTTGTGTGGAAGACAAGCTTGGCGATCCGGATATTATATTTCCTTCCTTGTAACCGACTCCATGTAAACCCTAGCCCCCTCCGGTGTCTATATAAATGGGAGGGTCTGGTCCATAGAGGGACGATCATAATCATCATAGGCTAGTTTCTAGGGTTTAGCCTCTATGATCTCGTGGTAGATCAACTCTTGTACTACTCATATCATCAATATCAATCAAGAAGGAAGTAGGGTTTTACCTCCATCGAGAGGGCCCGAACCTGGGTAAACATTGTGTTCCTTGCCTCCTGTTACCATTAGCCTAAGACGCACAGATCGGGACCCCCTACCCGAGATCTGCCGGTTTTGACACTGACATTGGTGCTTTCATTGAGAGTTCCTCTGTGTCGTTGCTGCAAGGCTTGATGGCTCTTTCAATCGTCAACAACACGGTCCAGGGTGAGACTTTTCTCCCCAGACAAATCTTCGTGTTCGGTAGCTTCACGCTGCGGGCCAATTCGCTTGGCCAACTGGAGCAGATCGACAGCTACGCCCCTGGCCACCAGGTCAGGTTCGGAAACTTGTTCTTCAACAGATTCGGGCCTGTGCCAGGAGCGTCGGACAGTCATGATGAGCACGGCTTAGACCTACTGTCGGACAATGCTTGGGATATCACCCCTGCAGTAGCCCCGGACCTAAATCCGGAGCAGATTGCGTTGCCCAAGGACGGGTGGATGGACCCCGTCGCACAGGCCGCACACTCATTGGTGTTAGAGCCAAACACAGGCCTCACCCTTGAAGAAGCCTGTGACACCGAACCCCCGGACTCGTATCCGGTTGTAGGTTCCAGTCCGCGCGCTCCTGAGCCTGCCGAACCTGGATGGGCTCCTGTAATGGAGTTCACCACCGCGGATATCTTCCAGCACTCGCCCTTTGGCGATGTGTTGAACTTGTTGAAGTCTCTCTCTTTGTCAGGAGAATCTTGGCCGAACTATGTCCAGCTCGAGTGGGAAGCAGGAGACGAAGGAATTCGTTGCCCACCCACCACCCACTTCATTGCCACAGTCGATGACTTAACTGACGTGCTTGACCTTGACTCCGAAGACATCGACGGTATGGACGATGATGCAGGAGAAGAACAGGAACGATCGCTCATGTTGCGGTGGACAGACACCTCCTCATATGATATATATATGGTGGACACTCCGAAAGGAACCAAAGGCGATGAGGCAATGGTGGATAACCCCTCAGGGAAGAAAGAAAAAGCATGGGCGTCGTCGACGCTGCTCCAAGCCCCGCCACAACAATACCGGCACAGGAGACGAAAACAATCCGGATGGTGCCGATGATGAATACAACCCTGATCAGCTTGCCTTCGAGCAGGCCGAGCAGGAAGATGGGCAGGTCAGCCCAGACGAACAGGTGACGGATGGATATCTGGAGGAGGACAACTACATGCACCCCTCCAAAGACGAGATTAGCCTCGGCGACGACGAGTTTAGCGTGCCTGAGGATCCCGTGGAGCAGGAGCGCTTCAAGCGCCGGCTTATGGCCACTGTGAGGAGCCTGAAAAAGAAGCAGTAGCAACTCCAAGCTGATCAAGACCCGCTCACAGATAGATGGACCGAAGTCCTGGCAGCTGAGGAATACAGACTCGAGCACCACACGGCTGACCGGCCACCTCGTGGCCGGGATAAAACGGCATATCAGCCCGAATACCAGCCCGCACCCCCACGCCGATACACTACGGCCTGGGGCAATAGGCAAGATCTGCAAGATATACTAGAAAACAAAGCAGGACAACCAAGATCGATCTACGGATCGCGGGGGCGTGCCCAACACACGACGATGACCGTCACGCTGGATACACTATCAACAAGTCCGGCCGGGCCAAATACAGCCACCCAGACACATTCGAACTGCGTAGCCACATAGCGTGGCACAGAGGCGCCGCACACCCCCTTTGCTTCACTGACAAAGTGATGGATCACGAATTCCCAGAAGGGTTTAAACCCATCAACATCGAATCATACGATGGCACAACAGACCCCGCAGTATGGATCGAAGATTTCCTTCTCCACATTCACATGGCCCGCAGAGACGATCTACATGCCATCAAGTATCTTCCCCTTAAGCTCAAAGGACCCGCCCGGCACTGGCTAAACAGCCTACCCGCAAATTCCATTGGCAGTTGGGAAAACCTGGAAGACGCGTTTCTCGACAACTTCCAAGGCACATACGTGCGACCACCGGACGCCGATGATGTGAGCCACATTACTCAATAGCCCGGAGAGTCAACCAGGAAATTCTGGACTTGGTTCCTAACTGAAAAGAACTAAATAGTCGACTGTCCGGATGCCGAAGCCCTAGCGGCCTTTAAGCATAATATCCGTGACGAGTGGCTCGCCTGACACCTCGCCAGGAAAAACCCAAGTCCATGGCAGCACTCATGACACTAATGACCCGCTTTTGTGCGGGCGAGGATACCTGGTTGGCTCGCAGTAGCACCACGCCCGGATGTTTGTGACAATAGCGGCAAGCCACGGCACAATAGACATAGGCGACAGAACAACAGCGACAACGCTGTAGACACGACAGTCAACGCCGGATTCAGTGGATCCAAATCCGATAAGCGGGAAAAGCCGTTCAAAAGAAACAATCAGGGACCATCCAGTCTGGACCGCATACTGGAACGCAGGTGCCAAACTCATGGCACCCCGGACAAGCCAGCCAACCACACTAATAGAGACTGTTGGGTGTTCAAACAGGCCAGTAAAATAAACGCCGAAAACAAGGACAAGGGGCTGCACAGTGACGATGACGAGGAGCCCCGGCGTCCGAACACGGGGGGACAGAAGAAATTTCTTCCCCAGGTGAAAACGGTCAACATGATCTACGCCACCCACATTCCCAAACGGGAACGGAAGCGAGCACTACGGGACGTCTATGCGATGGAGCCAGTCGCCCCAAAGTTTAACCCATGGTCACCCTATCCGATCACCTTTGATCGTAGGGATCATCCTACCAGCATCCGTCACGGCGGTTCAGCCGCATTGGTCCTAGACCCAATCATCGACGGATTCCACCTCACGCGAGTCCTTATGGACGGCGGTAGCAGCCTGAACCTACTTTATCAGGACACAGTGCGCAAAATGGGCATCGACCCTTCAAGGATCAAGCCTACCAAAACTACCTTTAAAGGTGTAATTCCAGGAGTAGAGGCCCGTTGCACAGGCTCTATAACATTGGAAGTGGTCTTCGGATCTCCGGATAACTTCTGAAGCGAAGAATTAATCTTCGATATCGTCCCTTTCTGTAGTGGTTACCACACACTGCTTGGACGAACCGCATTCGCTAGATTCAATGCGGTACCACACTATGCATACCTCAAGCTCAAGATGCCAGGACCGCGCGGGGCCATAACAGTCAACGGAAACATGGACCGCTCTCTCCGTACAGAAGAGCATGCTGCAGCCCTGGCGGCGGAAGTACAATGCGGCCTCCTCCGACAAACCACCAATCCGGCGATGAAAACCTCGAGCACCATCAAGCGAGTCCGGAGCACCCTGCAACAGGCTCGCCAGTCACGCCAAGAGCGCGACTAGCAGTCCTGCCTCCACTCAAGCCCCATCAAAGCAGCATTCATGCCACGCGTACACAATTACGCACTCAAAATACCATGGGCATAGGCGGAGGCGTAACAGTGACTCAGTCAACAGTGCGGTATAACCGCAACATACATTAATAACCCCCCCTTATCTTTCAGGACACTGCTTTAGGGTAACCTCTTCAGAAGAGCCGGATCGTCGGACTTACACAGGAGAGAAAACCAAGGAGGCAACAGTCTTTGCGCACAAAGGAAATACCCAGGTGGAATCTGTTCACGATCGTTATACCTGTTTTATATACCTACATGCAGCCCGCCCCTGGATAGGACATGTTAAATAGACCTGTTTACTTCTGCTTAACCACACTCATTGTAAACGTACACTTAAATGTATTATTCATCAATGGGAGATAATATATAGCGTCAGCTTATTATTCCTATTTGCACATTTTTTCTATAAATGTTTATTTAATACTGCATCCGTACACCTTGGTATGTTCAGTTTGCTAGGGGCTTCTTATAGCGCCCCATAATACGGCAAGACAAGTCCGAACACTTTCAACAGTGCGGCACCCCGAACTTATAGCACTACATGCATCAACTCCAAATCATGTCTTGGGTCAATAGTTGGGTTTGCCCGGCTCCCTTGTTTTGGTACCTTACGTTCTGTTATATCAGCTAAGGTAGCGTAGGGAGAACTACTGTGATTGTGTCCCGGTTCTTCCGGACGAGCACCTCAGTAGAGAAAGCCGAAAATTGACCGGCATGATGCGGCGAGAGCTGGTCGCTGTTCGAGAGGTCTTAAAATCCTTAAAGATTTTTTCCGCTTTAGGCGAGGAATCGGCTTTGTCTGATTTAGGGGTATATAGCGCCCCAATTCGGCTATCTAAATTCTAGGGGATTCACCGAAATTTAAAATTATAGACTTCTATGGCTAAGTGAAAGTTATAAAGCCGCATAGACCGATTGCCTTGTTCGCTGAGCCGGACACCTTCTTAAGGGACCAAAAATTTGGATAAATAGTGTCCGGGTCTTTCCAGGAACACCCCGGTACTAGTTACGTGGGGGCGGAAGCCGACGACTGGCCTACTTTCAGAATTCTATAAACAGCCGCACAAAAGGTAGTATTTTAAATCAAAAAAGTGCTGCATAGCGCAAATAACTTCGTCTTTATATTACAACAATGGCAGAAGTACATTTACTCAAGGATTGTGTCCTTGGTACATTCATCGGCCACGAGACAAGCGCCTTTCATCACGCCATCATAATATTTCTCGGGACAGCGATGCGCCTTGCCCTCCGGCGGCCCGTCCTTCACCAACTTCTCCACATCTAGCTTTCCCCAATGCACCTTCACACGGGCAAAGGTCCGGCGGGCACCCTCAATGCAAACGGACCGCTTGATCACCTCCAGCCGCGGACAGGCATTTACCATCCGCTTTATCAGGCCGAAGTAGCTGGCAGGCAAGGCCTCACCAGGCCACATCCAGACTATGAAATTTTTCATAGTCACTTCGGCCGCCGTGTGGAGTTCAACCAACTGCTTGAGCTGGTCAATCAAAGGCACTGGGTGTTCGGCTCTAGCATACTGGGACCAGAACAGCTTCTTCGTTGAGCTCCCCTCCTTGGCACGGTAGAACTCCATAGCATCAGATACGCTGCGTGGTAGATCTGCGAATGCCCCTGGAGAGCTCTGAATCTGTGTAAGTAAAATAAATGTCTCCTCCACATGCTTGCTTTGCATAAAGATTGTCTTACCCGCCGCTATCTTCTTGGCCGCCTAGATTTCCTTCTCTGCCTTTTCAGCTTCGGCCTTGGCGTCTTTTGCACTCGCAAGGGCCTTCGCAAGTCGGCCTCTTTCATGTTAAGATCATGCTCCAAGGACTCGAACTTTTTGCCGAGATCCTGGAGCTCTTGCTGTACCTCGCCCACTCTAGCATCTCGCTTCCCGCGCTCCTTGTGCTCCAGAGCCGCCTTATCCTCCGCCTCGGACAACGCTTTCAGAGACGCCACTTCGGTGGTGGCCCCTGTTACAAAGTCACGACGCTTTGTCGTTAGAATAACCAATTTTGTCTATCCTTCATTATATGTGAACGGGGTATCACTCACCTTTGTTCTCCTCGAGCTGCCTCTTCGTGAGGCCGAGCTCTCCCTGCGCCTACTCCAGGTCCGGTTTTAGTCTGGCGACCGCGACTGTGCGGAGAGCAGCAGCAAGCAGCACAGCCTGCTTATTCACATGCACACTTACTATTAGACTCCTGCGGATTATGATTGACCTTCTGTTTGGCTTTTCTTTCCGAACACCAAACAGAGTATCAGGGGCTACTACTTATCGGGTGGTAATATCACACATTTTTATTACATACCTCAAAGCCTGTCAGGAGACTAGTGCAGGCTTCGGTTAGTCCGCTCTTGGCGGACAGAACCTTCTGAATCACCGCACCCATAAGGGTACGATGATCTTCATCCATGGAAGCACCGCGAAGCGCTTCCAGGAGACTATCCGACGCCTCTGGTGCAATAGAAGTCATTGGCACGGATGTCTCGCCCTCCCTGGCGAGGGGCCGCCTGCCCGAATACGGAACCATTTGGGGGTCCAGCACGGTATCCGTCCGAGAACCCGGCTCGCTGCGGCTCTCGTCGGTATGATCCACGGGGATCTCATACCCTGTGTGCCCGGCGTCTGGAATACCGCCTTGGGGCATCTCCAAAGTCACCCCCTGCTCCGGGAGCCTTTGGGACAACACCTCTGTGTCATCCGCAGGCCGAGGAGTAGTGGCCGTCGGGAGCGAGTTCATCGCTGAATCACTCAAGGACCCATCCGAATACGATACCTCGGGATGGACCCTGGCCGGACTGCATATATGTTCGGTGTTACAACAATACTATAAAGCAAAGCCGCACTAAAATACAACAGGGTGCGGATACTTACGATCTTGCTAGGGGCTTCCCCCTGGGCAGCCACCCATCCTCGCTATAGGCGGCAGTGGTGGACTAATCTGGAAGGGATGCCTTTCCTTTCTTGGGCGTCCTAGCCTCCCCCTCCGAGGCGGCCTTCCTCTTCTTCTCCTCCCCAGTGCGGGGAGGCAGAGTTTCTTCATGTTTCCCCCCGCCTCCGCGGGAGGAATCTGCCTCATCGTCTTCGGACGACAAGGGTATAACGGCCTTGCGCCGGGGACCCTTCTCGGTTCCCTGGCCCGCCTTCTTAGGCCCCCCCATCCTCTCCGGATGGGGCGACCCTTTCCTTTTCTTCCTCCCCTTTGGAGGAGGAGTGTGCCTTGTCGTCTTCAGACGAAGCGTCCGGTGCGACCTTACGCCGGAGACCCTTCCTGGTCCCCGGGACCTTCTTTTCCGGCACCTTGTAGGGCGCCGGGACTAGCATCTCCGTCAAGAGAGCATCGGCTGGACCTTCTGGCAGCGGAGCCGGACAGTCAATCCACTCCGCTGTCTCCACATAATCCTGGTCAAATATACATAATGACTTAAGACTCCCCCATGAATATATTGGGAAAAACTGAATCCGGAGGTAGTCAGAATACTCACCGGACGGGGGGCCGTGCGGCATGAAGTCCACGGTCCTTGGGTGTGGGAGGAGGTACTTCGGAGGCCTTGATGAGCGCCTTCCATGCGTCTTTGAGCGTCATGCCGTAGAGCTTTTGAAGCGTCTGGTGTTCGGCCGGGATGAACTCCCACAGATTAAATACCCGTCTTTGGCACAGAAGAATCCGGTGGACAAGCATGACCTGGACCATGTTGACAAGCTTGATGTTCTTTTCCTTCATGTTCTTGATGCAGTTCTGGAGTCCGGTCAGCTCTGCAGGTTCACCCAGGCCAGGCCCTTTCTTCCCCAGGAGGTGAGCTGCGTGGGGGTTCCGGATCGGAATTCGGGGGCCACCGTTCAGTTGGTGTCGCGCGGCTCGGTGATGTAGAACCACCCCGATTTCCACCCTTTCACGGTCCCCGCGAAGGAGCCGTCAAGCCAGGTGACGTTAGGCATCTTGCCCACCATGCCCCCTCCGCACTCTGCTTGCTGGCCACTCACGATCTTCGGCTTCATGCAGAAGATTTGTAGCCACAAGCCAAAGTGAGGCTTGATGCGGAGGAAGGCCTCGCACACGACAATAAACACCGAGATATTGAGGACGAAATTTGGGGCTAGATCATGGAAATATAGCCTGTAATAAAACATGAGCCCGCGGACAAAGGGATGAAGTGGAAACCCTAGTACACGGACAAAGTGGGCAAGGAACACGACCCTCTCGTGGGGTTCCGAGGTTGGAATGACCTGCCCGTCGTCTGGTAGCCAGTGCACGATGTCTGCGGCCAAGTATCCGGCCGCCCGAAGATTCGCGATATGCTTCACCTTCACGGTGGAAGCCACCCACTTGCCTCCCGCTCCGGACAAGTTTAGCTGTGCGGAGAAGGCTTGGGCTAGGGCGCTAGAGCTCGAGGAGGCAAGGACGAGCAAAGAAGGAAGAAGGCGTGGGTGAAAATGGGGAACCCTTAACCCTTTATAGAGGCGACGAAAGCGGTGCGCCTCCCCACTGCAGAATCGCTTACTTCCCAAGCGCCACGACTGATGGCGCGGTGGGATTACCCATACACGTATTGATGAGAATCCCGTGATAAGGGGACACGATCTCTGCTTTGACAAGACGTGTCAAGGAAACCTCCTCGCAATATGCGCTGTGGCTGGTTGTGAGAAAACGGTTCGAATAATGACCCGACCATAATGACATGTCACGTTGTCTAAAAAATTTGTCAGCAAATTACGTTTGTGAAATTTCATTCTCTCTACGGTGGTATGTGAAGGTCATTTTGCAGATCCAGACACGGTTTAAGTGTTCGATAATTACTTTGGAGCATTCGGAGAAGGAACCCGCCTTGCAATGCTGAAGACAAAACTGCGCGCCGTACTCATCGTCATTGAAGCCTGGTTCAGGGGCTACTGAGGGAGTCCTGGATTAGGGGGTATCCGGACAGCCGTACTCTATACTTTGTCCAGACTGTTAGAGAGTGAAGATACAAGACTCAAGACTCCGTCCCGTGTCCGGATGGGACTCTCCTTTGCGTGGAAGACAAGCTTGGCGATCCGGATATTATATTTCCTTCCTTGTAACCGACTCCATGTAAACTCTAGCCCTCTCCGGTGTCCATATAAACCGGAGAATTTAGTCCCTGGGGACGATCACAATCATAATCATCATAGGCTTGCTTCTAGGGTTTAGCCTCTACGATCTCGTGGTAGATCAACCCTTGTACTACTCATATCATCAATATCAATCAAGCAGGAAGTAGGGTTTTACCTCCATCGAGAGGGCCTGAACCTGGGTAAACATTGTGTTCCTTGCCTCCTGTTACCATTAGCCTAAGACGCACAGATCGGGACCCCCTACCCGAGATCCGTCGGTTTTGACACCAACACCCACCCCCCTAGGGCGCGCCTCCCTGCCTCGTGCATGCCTCGTCTGCTTCTTGAGATCCACTCCAAGTCTCTTGGATTGTGTTTGTTCCAAAAATAACTCTCCCGAAGGTTTCATTCCGTTTGGACTCCGTTTGATATTCCTTTTCAGCGAAACACTGAAATAGGCAAAAAAATAGCAATTTGGGCTGGGCCTCCGGTTAATAGGTTAGTCCCAAAAATAATATAAAAGTGTATAGTAAAGCTCACAAACATCCAAAACGGGTAATATAATAATAGCCTGGAAGAATCAAAAGTTATAGATATGTTGGAGACGTATCAAGCATCCCCAAGCTTAATTCCTGCCCGTCCTCGAGTTGGTATATGATAAAAATAGAATTTTTGATGTGGAATGCTACCTAGCATATTTCTCAATGTAATTTTCTTTATTGTGGCATGAATGTTCAGATCTAAATGATTTAATATAAAAGTTCATATTGACATAAGAATAATAATACTTCAAGCATACTAACAAAGTAACCATGTCTTATCAAAATAACATGGCCAAAGAAAGTTATCCCTACAAAATCATATAGTCTGGATATGCTCTATCTTCATCACACAAAATATTTAAATCATGCACAACCCCGGTTTTAGACAAATAATTGTTTCATACTTCAGTATTTTCAAACTTTTTCAATATTCATGCAATACATGAGAGTGAGCCATGGACATAGCACTATATGTGGAATAGGCTGGTGGTTGTGGAGAAGACAAAAAGGGAGAAGATAGTCACACATCAACAAGGCGTATCAACGGGCTATGGGGATGCCCATCAATAGATATCAATGTGAGTGAGTAGGGATTGCCATGCAACGGATGCACTAGAGCTATAAGTGTATGAAATCTCATCAAAAGAAACTAAGTGGGTGTGCATCCAACTTGCTCGCTCACGAAGACCTACGCAAATTTGAGGAAGCCCATCATTGGAATATAATGAAAAATTCCCACTAGTATATGAAAGTGACAACATAGGAGACTCTCTATCATGAAGATCATGGTGCTACTTTGAAGCACAAGTGTGGAAAAAGGATAGTAACATTGTCCCTTCTCTCTTTTTCTCCTTATTTTTCTCTTTTTTGGTGGGCTTCTTTGGCCTCTTTTTTTTATTTGGGCTTCTTTGGCCTCTTTTATTTTTCATAAAGTCCAGAGTATCATCCCGACTTGTGGGGGAATCATAGTCTCCATCATCCTTTCCTCACTTGGGACAATGCTCTAATAATGAAGATCATCACACTTTTATTTATTTACAACTCAAGAATTACAACTCTATACTTAGAACAAAATATGAATCTATGTGAATGCCTCCTGCGGTGTACCGGGATATGCAATGAATCAAGAGCGACATGTATGAAAGAATTATAAAGGTGGCTTTGCCACAAATACGATGTCAACTACATGATCATGCAAAAGCAATATGACAATGATGGAGCGTGTCATAATAAACAGAACAGTGGAAAGTTGCATGGCAATATATCTCGGAATAGCTATGGAAATTCCATAATAGGTAGGTATGGTTGCTGTTTTGAGGAAGGTATATGGTGGCTGTATGGTACCGGCGAAAGTTGCACTGCACAAGAGAGGCTAGCAATGGTGGAAGGGTGAGAGTGCGTATAGTCCATGGACTCAACATTAGTCATGAAGAACTCACATACTTATTGCAACAATCTACAAGTTATCAAAACAAGGTACTACACGCATGATCCTAGGGGAAGGGTTGGTAGGAGTTAACCATCGCGCGATTCCGACCTCCACACATAAGGAAGACAATCAATAAATAAATCATGCTCCAACTTCATCACATAACGATTCACCATATGTGCATGCTACCGGAATCAAAAACTTTTAACACAAGTATTACTCAAATTCACAACTACTCAACTAGCATGACTGTAATATTACCATTCTCATATCCCAAAACAATCATCAAGTATTAAACTTCTCATAGTATTCAATGCACTTTATATGATAGTTTTTATTATACCTATCTTGGATGCTCATCATATTAGGACCAACTTTATAACCAAAGCAAATAACATGTTGTTCTAAAAGACTCTCAAAATAATATAAGTGAAGCATGAGAGATCAATAATTTATATAAAATAAACCCACCGCCGTGCTCTAAAAAGATATAAGTGAAGCACTAGAGCAAAATTATCTAGCTAAAAAGATATAACTGAAGCACATAGAGTATTCTAATAAATTCCGATTCATGTGTGTCTCTCCCAAAGGGTGTGTACAGCAAATATGATTGTGGTAAACTAAAAAGCAAAGACTCATATCATACAAGTCGCTCCAAGCAAAACACATATCATGTGGTGAATAAAAATATAGCTCCAAGTAAAGTTACCGATAGACGAAGACGAAAGAGGGGATGCCTTCCGGGGAATCCCCAAGCTTAGGCTTTTGGTTGTCATTGAATTTTACCTTGGGGTGCCTTGGGCATCCCCAAGCTTAGGCTCTTGCAACTCCTTATTCCGTAGTCCATCCAATCTTTACCCAAAACTTGAAAACTTCACAACACAAAACTCAACAAAAAATCTCATGAGCTCCGTTAGTGCGAGAAAGCAAACCACCACTTTGAGGTACTGTAATGAACTCATTCTTTATTTACATTGGTGTTAAACCTAATGTATTCCAACTTCTCTGTGGTTCATACCCCCCGATACTAGCCATAGATTCATCAAAATAAGCAAACAACACGCGAAAAACAGAATCTTCACAAACAGAACAATCTGTAGTAATCTGTAACTTTCAAATACTTATGGAACCCTAAAAATCCTAAAAAAATAGGAAGTCCTATCCAATTTGTCTATCCATATTTTGCAAGAAGAATCATCTAAAAATCACGTGTCTGTGATTTATTAAAATTATTCTCGTGCGTGCAAAAGTTTCTGTTTTTCAGCAAGACCAAATTAACTTTCACCCAAGATGATCCTATATTGCTATCATGGTTTATGTGAATTAGGTGCTAGTGTGAGTGCTATTCCTTTTACCTTATACTAAGAAATTATGAATGACATAGCACCCGCTGAAATAGAAGACATAGATGTTACTATTATACTTGCTAATAGAGACACCATCACACCCCTTGGGATTGTTAGAGATGTTGATGTCTTGTGTGGGAAAATAAAATACCCTACTGATTTTCTAGTTCTTCATTCCCCACAAGATGACTTTTGTCCCATTATCTTTGGATTACCTTTGTTGAACACTGTCAATGCTATGATAGATTGCCATAAAGAAATTGTCAGTGTTAGCTTTGGTGATGAGTCTCATGAGTTTAATTTCTCTAAGTTTAGTAGGTAACCTCATAAGAAAGAATTACCTAGTAAGGATGAAATAATTGGTCTTGCTTCTATTGCTATGCCTCCTACTGATCCACTAGAACAATATTTGCTAGACCATGAAAATGATATGCACTTGTGTGAAAGAAATGAAATAGATAAAATATTCTTTGAACAACAACCTCTCCTTAGACACAATTTGCCTATTAAAACTCTAGGAGGTCCTCCTCCACCTAAAGGGGGTCCTGTGTTTGAATTAAAACAATTGCTAGACACTTAGACACATGCTTATCTTGATGAGAAAAAGATATATCCTGTTATTATTAGTGCTAAACTTTTAGAACATGAAGAAGAAAGATGACTAAAAATTCTGAAGAAGCACCGTGCTGCTATTGGATATATGATACGTTTCCAACGTATCTATAATTTTTGATTGTTCCATGCTATTATATTACCCCTTTTGGATGTTTATGGGCTTTATTTTACACATTTATATCATTTTTGGGACTAACCTACTAACCGGAGGCCCAGCCCGTATTGCTGTTTTTTTTGCCTATTTCAGTATTTCGAAGAAAAGGAATATCAAACGGAGTCCAAACAGAATGAAACCTTCGGGAGCGTGATTTTCGGAATGAACGTGATCCAGAGGACTTGGAGTGCAACTCAAGAAGCAGTCGAAGCTTCCACGGGATAGGAGGGACCCCCCCACCTATAGGGCGCGCCCCTATCTCGTGGGCCCCTTTGGCGTCCACCGACATACTTCTTCCTCCTATATAAGCCTACGTACCCCGAAAACATCCGAAGAGCAGACGAAACACAATTTCCACCACCATAACCTTCTGTATCCGCGAGATCCCATCTTGGAGCCTTCGCCGGTGTTCCGCCGGAGGGGGAATCGACCACGGAGGGCTTCTACATCAACATCCTTGCCCATCCGATGAGTTGTGAGTAGTTTACCACAGACCTACGGGTCCATAGTTATTAGCTAGATGGCTTCTTCTCTCTTTTTGGATCTCAATACAATGTTCTCCCCCTCTCTTGAGGAGATCTATTCGATGTAAACTCTTTTTGCGGTGTGTTTTTCGAGATCCGATGAATTGTGGGTTTATGATAAAGTTTATCTATGAATAATATTTGAATCTTCTCTGAATTCTTTTATGTATGATTGAGTAATCTTTGCAAGTCTCTTCGAATTATTAGTTTGGGTTGGCCTACTAGATTGATCTTTCTTGCCATGGGAGAAGTGCTTAGCTTTGGGTTCAATCTTGCGGTGTCCTTACCCAGTGACAGAAAGGGTTACAAGGCACGTATTGTATTGTTGCCATCGAGGATAAAAAGATGGGGTTTAAATCATATTGCTTGAGTTTATCCCTCTATATCATGTCATCTTGCTTAATGCGTTACTCTGCTCTTATGAACTTAATACTCTAGATGCAGACAGGAGTCGGTCGATGTGTGGAGTAATAGTAGTAGATGCAGGCAGGAGTCGGTCTACTTGTTGCGGACGTGATGCCTATATACATGATCATGCCTAGATAATCTCATAATTATTCGCTTTTCTATCAATTGCTCGACAGTAATTTGTTCACCCACCGTAATACTTATGCTATCTTTAGAGAAGCCACTAGTGAAACCTATGGCCCCCGGGTCTATCTCTTATCATATTTGCTTCCAATCTACTTTTATTTGCATCTTTACTTTTTGCATCTATATTATAAAATACCAAAAATATATTTATCTTATCTTATTATCTCTATTAGATCTCACTTTCGCAAGTGGCCGCGAAGGGATTGACAACCCCTTTATTGCATTGCAAGTTCTTTGTTTGTTTGTGTAGGTGCATGGGACTTTTGAGGAGCCTCCTACTGGATTGATACCTTGGTTCTCAAAAGCTGAGGGAAATACTTACGCTAATATTGCTGCATCACCCTCTCCTCTTCGAGGAAAACCAACGCAAGCTCAAGACGTAGCAAGAAGGATTTCTGGCGCCATTGCCGGGGATGTCTTCGCTCAAGTCAAGACATACCAAGTACCCATCACAAACCCATCTCCCTCGCATTTACATTATTTGCCATTTGCCTCTCGTTTTCCTCTCCCCCACTTCACCCTTGCCGTTTTTATTCGCCCTCTCTTTCCCAATCTCCTGCTCTCTTTTTGCTTGCCTTTTTCCGTTTACCGTGCGTTAGTTCGTTTACCTTGTCTCCATGGCAAGTCCTCCTATCCTTATTATCACTCCGAACAAGAAATTCTCAAGTTTAAGCAAAGGGAGGGAGAAAATTTAAAAGATGCTCGGCATAGAATTTGCAATGCCCAATGTAAATCTTCTAGAAAGCTTTCCACTTCTATTCTTCTCCGCAATTTTTATGTAGCCATTACTCCTTGGAATAGATGTGTTCTTGATATTGCTACTGGAGGTGCTTTCATGAGTAGCCATACATTTGATGTTTATAATGCTGTGTTAGATTTGTTTGGCCCACCACCTCTTTTGGTCAATGGAACTGTTTTAACTTTAGAACACGTTATGCAACAGCTTGAGATTATTGAAAATAAAATTGCCACTGTTGAGTTGATTGAAAATTTGGATAAAATTCATAATCACATTACCCAATTTGGATCTAGGGTTGGAGTTACATTGAAAAATCTTAAAGAAAAAGAACCTATAGTCAATGAGAAAATAGATCTAGATTCTGAAAGAATTGGTAAACTTGAGGATATCATTACCAACTTAGGTTCCACGTTTTCTTCCATGAAAAACACTCCAAAACCCCCTACCAAAACTGCCAAGTTTATTTATGTTCCTAAAAATAAGGGTGAATCTTCTAGTAAAGGTGACACGGATCTCAAATCCATAAGTGTTCATCCCAATTGTCTTTCTATTGTTAAGGAAACTTTTGCTACAAATGAATTTCTTGAATTTTTGCCTAAATGTTTAATCATTGCTAAAAAGGGAGAAACCCCTAAAGATTATAAGTGCTCTATCGAGGATTTGAGTGCCAAAGATGGCACCCGTTAGATCTATCTTTGCTTTTATGCCTAGCTAGGGGCGTTAAACGATAGCGCTAGTTGGGAGGCAACCCAATTTTCTTTATGTTTTTTGTTTTTGCTCCTGTTTAGTAATAAATCTTGCATCTACCTTCTGTTTAGATGTGTTTTTATCTTTTAGTTAGTGTTTGTGCCAAGTAGAACCTATAGGATAACCTATGATGATGGTTGATTTGATTCTGCTGAAAAACAGAAACTTTGCGCGCTCGAATATAATTTTGTTAAATCACAGAAATGTGATTTTGTGTTTATTCTTTTTTCTGCTGATCAATAAACAAATTTTCCAGGACTTCCTATTTTGGTAGAATTTTTGAAGTTCCATAAGTTTGCGTTAGTTACAGATTGCTACAGACTGTTCTGTTTTTGACAGATTCTGTTTTTCGTGTGTTGTTTGCTTATTTCGATGCATCTATGGCTAGTAAAATAGATTATAAACCATAGGGAAGTTGGAATACAGTAGGTTTAACACCAAAATAAATAAATAATGAGTTCATTACAGTACCTTATGTGGTGGTGTTGTTTTCTTTCACTAACGGAGCTTATAAGATTCCCCGTTGAGTTTTGTGTTGTGAAGTTTTCAAGTTTTGGGTAAAGCTTTTATGGACTATGGAATAAAGGGTGGCAAGAGACTAAGCTTGGGGATGCCCAAGGAACCCCAATATATTCAAGGATAGCCAAAAGCCTAAGCTTGGGGATGCCCCGGGAAGGCATCCCCTCTTTCGTCTTCGTTCATTGGTAACTTTACTTGGAGCTATATTTTTATTCGCCACATGATATGTGTTTTGCTTGGAGCATCGTATATTATATTAGTCTTTGATTTTTAGTTTACCACAATCATCCTTGCTGTACACACCTTTTGGGAGAAGCCTACTTGAATAGAATTTGCTAGAATACTCTATGTGCTTCACTTATATCTTTTGAGCTTGATAGTTTTTGCTCTAGTGCTTCACTTATATCTTTTAGAGCACGGTGGTGTCTTAATTTTGAAGAAATTTCTAGTATCTCATTCTTCACTTATATCTTTTTGAGAGTCTTTTAGAACAGCATGGTATTTGCTATGGTTTTAAAGTTGGTCCTAGAATGATGAGCATCCAAGTTGGGTATAATAAAAACTATCATAGAAAAGAATTGGATGCTATGATGAATATGATGCTTGATAATTGTTTTGAGATATGGAGGTAGTGATATTAGAGTCATGCTAGTTGAGGTGATTATGGAAAGGACTTGTGTTGAGGGTTGTGATTCCTGTAGCATGCACGTATGGTGAACCGCTTTGTGATGAAGTTGGAGCACAATTATTTATTAAGTGTCTTCCTTATAAGTGGCGGTCGGGGACGAGCGATGGTCTTTTCCTACCAATCTATCCCCCTAGGAGCATGTGCATAGTGCTTTGGTTTTTGATGACTTCTAGATTTTTGCAACAAGTACATGAGTTCTTTTGATTAATGTTGAGTCCATGGATTATACGCACCTCACCTTTCCACCATTGATAGCCTCTCTTGTGCCGCGCAACTTTCGCCGGTACCATACACCTACCATATACCTTCCTCACAACAGCCACCATACCTACCTATTATGGCATTTCCATAGCCATTCCGAGATATATTGCCATGCAACTTTCCACCGTTCTGTTCATATGACACGCATTACTTTTGTCATATTGATCTTTGCATGATCATGTAGTTGACATTGTATTTGTGGCAAGGCCACCTTCATAATTTACATACATGTCGCTCTTGATTCATTGCATATCCCTCCACACCGCTGGAGGCATTCATATAGAGTCATATCTTGTTCTAGCTTTGAGTTGTAATTCTTGAGTTGTAAATCCATAAAAGTGTGATGATCTTCATTATTAGGGCACTGTCCTAAAGAGGAAAGGATGATGAAGACTATGATTCCCCCACAAGTCGGGATGAGACTTCGGACTTTACAAAAAAAAGAAAGAAAAAAAGAGAAAAAAAGAAAGGCCAAAAGAAAGAAAAAGAAGGTAAAGAAAAAAAAAGAGAAAAGAAAAAAAAGGGAAAAAAATAAAATGAGAGAAAAAGAGAGAAGGGACAATGCTACTATCTCTTTTTCCACACTTGTGCTTCAAAATACCACCATGATCTTCATGATAGAGAGTCTCATATGTTGTCAGTTTCATATACTAGTGGGAATTTTTCATTATAGAACTTGGCTTGTATATTCCAATGATGGGCTTCCTCAAAATGCCCTAGGTCTTCGTGAGAAAGCAAGTTGGATGCACACCCACTTAGTTTCTTTTGTTGAGCTTTCATATATTTATAGCTCTAGTGCATCCGTTGCATGGCAATCCCTACTCACTGACATTGATATCTATTAATGGGCATCTCCATAGCCCGTTGATACGCCTAGTTGATTTGAGACTATCTTCTCCTTTTTTGTCTTCTCCACAACCACCATTCTATTCCACATATAGTGCTATGTCCATGGCTCACGCTCATGTATTGCGTAAAAGTTGAAAGAGTTTGAGATTATTAAAGTATGAAACAATTGCTTGGCTTGTCATCGGGGTTGTGCATGATTAATTACTTTGTGTGATGAAGATAGAGCAACAACTAGACTATATGATTTTGTAGGGATAACTTTCTTTGGCCATGTTATTTTGAGAAGACATGATTACTTTGATTAGTATGCTTGAAGTATCACCATTTTCATGTTAATATGAAATTTTATTTTGTATCATTTGGATCTGAACATTCATGCCACAATAAAGAAAATTACATTGAGAATTATGCTAGGTAGCATTCCACATCAAAAATTCTCTTTTTATCATTTACCTACTCGAGGACGAGCAGGAATTAAGCTTGGGGATGCTTGATATGTCTCCAATGTATCTATAAAATTTGACTGTTCCATGCTATTATATTACCCCTTTTGAATGTTTATGGGCTTTATTTTACACATTTATATCATTTTTGGGACTAACCTACTAACCGGAGGCCCATCCCGTATTGCTGTTTTTTTGCCTATTTTAGTATTTCAAAGAAAAGGAATATCAAACGGAGTCCAAACTGAATTAAACCTTTGGGAGCATGATTTTTGGAACGAACATGATCCAAAAGACTTGGAGTGCAAGTCAAGAAGCAGCCGAAGCTTCCACGAGATAGGAGGGCGCCCCCCGCCTATAGGGCGCGCCCTCTGTCTCGTGGGCCCCTCGGGCATCCATCGACATACTTCTTCCTCCTATATAAACCTATGTACCCCGAAAACATCCGGAGAGCAGACGAAACACAATTTCCACCACCATAACCTTCTGTATCTGCGAGATCCCATCTTGGAGCCTTCGCCGGCCTTCCGCCGGAGGGGGAATCGACCACGGAGGGCTTCTACATCAACATCCTTGCCGCTCCGATGAGTTGTGAGTAGCTTACCACAGACCTACGGGTCCATAATTATTAGCTAGATGGCTTCTTCTCTCTCTTTGGATCTCAATACAATGTTCTCCCCCTCTCTTGTGGATATCTATTCGATGTAAACTCTTTTTGCGGTGTGTTTGTCGAGATTCGATGAATTGTGGGTTTATGATCAAGTTTATCTATGAATAATATTTGAATCTTCTCTAAATTCTTTTATGTATGATTGAGTTATCTTTGCAAGTCTCTTCGAATTATTAGTTTGGTTTGGCCTACTAGATTGATGTTTCTTTCCATGGGAGAAGTGCTTAGCTTTGGGTTCAATCTTGCAGTGTCCTTACCCAGTGACAGAAAGGGTTGCAAGGCATGTATTGTATTATTGCCACCAAGGATAAAAAGATGGGGTTTATATCATATTGCTTGAGTTTATCCCTCTACATCATGTCATCTTGCTTAATGTGTTACTCTGTTCTGATGAACTTAATACTCTAGATGCAGGCAGGAGTCGGTCGATGTGTGCAGTAATAGTAGTAGATGCAGGCAGGAGTCGGTCTACTTGTTGCGGACGTGATGCCTATATACATGATCATGCCTAGATAATCTCATAATTATTCGCTTTTCTATCAATTGATCGACAGTAATTTGTTCACCCATCGTAATACTTATGCTATCTTGGGAGAAGCCACTAGTGAAACCTATGGCCCCTGGGTCTATCTCTTATCATATTTGCTTCCAATCTACTTTTATTTGCATCTTTACTTTTTGCATCTATGTTATAAAATACCAGAAATATATTTATCTTATCTTATTATCTCTATTAGATCTCACTTTCGCAAGTGGCCGTGAAGGGATTGACAACCCCTTTATTGCGTTGGTTGCGAGTTCTTTGTTTGTTTGTGTAGGTGCGTGGGACTTTTGAGGAGCCTCCTACTGGATTGATACCTTGGTTCTCAAAAACTGAGGGAAATACTTACGCTACTATTGCTGCATCACCCTCTCCTCTTCGAGGAAAACCAACGCAAGCTCAAGACGTAGCAATATACTCTTGATGATTTAAGGGCATTAGTCCCACTCTATGTCAGCACAAGATTAATATGGAACCTGATGCTAAACCCGTTGTTGATCACCAATGATGTTTGAATCCTAAAATGGAAGAAGTGGTAAGAACTGAAATACTAAAGCTTCTGGAAGTAGGTATAATTTATCCCATAGCTGATAGTAGATGGGTAAGTCATCTTCATTGTGTCCCTAAGAAAGGAGGTATTACTGTTGTTCCTAATGATAAAAATGAACTCATTCCACAAAGAATTGTTACTGTCTATAGAATGGTAATTGATTTTAGAAAATTAAGCAAAGCTAGTAGAAAAGATCATTACTCTCTGCCTTTTATTGATCAAATTCTAGAAAGATTATCTAAGCACACACACATTTGTTTTCTTGATGGATATTCCATTTTTTCTCAAATACCCGTTTCACAACCTGATCAAGAGAAAACCACCTTTACTTGTCCTTTTGGAACTTATGCTTACAAACATATGCCTTTTGGTTTATGCAAGCACCTGCTACCTTTCAAAGATGTATGAATGCTATATTCTCTGATTTTTGTGAAAATATTGTTGAGGTTTTCACGGATGATTTTTCTGTTTACGGAACTTCTTTTGATGATTGCTTAAGCAACCTCGATCGAGTTTTGCAGACATGCGAACAAACTAATCTTGTCTTGAATTGGAAGAAGTGCCACTTTATGGTTAAGGAAAGTATTGTCTTTGGGCATAAAATTTCTGAACGAGGTATTGAGGTGGATAAAGCTAAAGTTGATGCAATTGAGAAAATGCCATGTCCTAACGATATTAAAGGTATTCATAGTTTCCTTGGTCATGCTTGTTTCTATAGAAGGTTTATTAAAGACTTCTCACTAATCTTATACAAAAGGATATTCCATTTGTTTTTTATGATGATTGTGTAGAAGCCTTTGAAACACTTAAGAAAGCCTTAACTTCTGCACCTATAGTTCAACCACCTGATTGGAACTTTCCTTTTGAAATTATGTGTGATGCTAGTGATTATGATGTTGGTGTTGTTCTAGGACAAAGAGTTGATAAGAAATTAAATATTATCCATTATGCTAGCAAAACTCTAGACAGTGCCCAAAGAAATTATGCTACTACTGAAAAAGAATTTTTAGCAGTTGTGTTTGCTTGTGATAAATTCAGATATTACATTGTTGATTCCAAAGCAATTATTCACACTGATCATGCTGCTATAAAATATCTTATGGAAAATAAAGATGCTAAACCTAGACTCATTAGGTGGGTTCCCTTGCTACAAAAATTTGATTTACATATCACTGATAGGAAAGGAGCTGAGAACCCTGTAGCTGATAACTTGTCTAGGTTAGAAAATATTCTTGATTACCCACTACCTATTGATGATAGCTTTCCTGATGAACAACTACCTGTAATAAATGCTTCTTGTAATGCTCCTTGGTATGCTAACTATGCTAATTATATTGTTGCTAAATTTATACCACCTAGTTTCACATACCAACAAAACAAAAAATTCTTCTATGATTTAAGACATTACTTTTGGGATGTCCCACATCTTTATAAAGAGGGAGTAGATGCTATTATTAGACGTTGTGTCTGTGAGCATGAACATGAACAAATCTTATGGAAATGTTACTCCGAAGCTTATGGAGGACATCATGCGGGAGATAGAACTGCTCACAAGGTATTACAATCCGGGCCTACTCTTTTCAAAGAAGCACGTAAGTTTGTTTTATCTTGTGATGATTGCCAAAGGATAGGTTATATCGATAAGTGTTAGGAAATGGCTTGGAATTATTCACTTGTTGGTGAACCATATGATGTTTAGGGTTTTGATTACATGGGACCTTTCCCTTCCTCTAATGGGTATACACATATTTTGGTCGACTATGTTACTAAGTGGGTAGATGCTATTCCAACTAGTAGTGCTGATCATAACACCTCCATTAAAATGCTTAAAGAAGTTATTTTCCCAAGGTTTTGAGTCCCTAGATATTTAGTGTCGGATGGTGGTTCACACTTTATTCATGGTGCTTTCTATAAAATGCTTGCTAAATATGATGTTAACCATAGAATTGCTTCACCCTGTCATCCACAATCTAGTGGTCAAGTTAAACTTAGCAATAGAGAAATAAAATTAATATTACAAAAAACTGTCAATAGGTCTCGAAAGAATTGGTCTAAGAAATTGGACCTACAGAACAGCTTATAAAAATCCTATGGGTATGCCTCCATATAAAATGGTTTATGGAAAAGCTTGTCATTTTCCTCTTGAGTTAGAACATAAAGCATATTGGGCAATTAAAGAACTCAATTATAACTTCAAACTTGCCAGTGAAAAGAGGATATTTGATATTAGGTCACTAGAATGGAGAACCCAAGCTTATGAAAATGCCAAAGTATTCAAATAAAGTTAAAAGGTGGCATGACAAAAGAATCCAAAAGCGGGAATTCAAAGTTGGTGAATATGTTCTTTTGTACAACTCTCATTTTAGATTTTTTGTAGCAAAGCTTCTTTCCAAATGGGCAGGACCATATATTATCGAAGAGGTTTATCGTTCTAGGGCCATTAAGATCAATAATGTCGAAGGCACTAATCCAAAGGTGGTCAACGGGCAAAGAATTAATCACTATATCTCAGGTACGCCTATTCATGTTGAAACCAATATTATCCAAACCATGACATCGGAGGAACACATAAAGGAAACCTTCCAGAGCACTCCAAAATCCTGAAAAAGAGGAGGTATGTGATGCCGTAAGTAAACGTACTCCGAAAAATGCGCAAAAATATTTTCTGTCAGTTTTGGAATATTAGAAAAATGAGGAAAATGAGAAACAACTAGGAAGGCAACCGAGGTGGCCACGATACACCAGGGCGCGCCTGCCCTTCCTGGCGCGCCCTGGTGGGTTGTGGTCCCCTCGGGCACCTTCCCGACTCCTGTTTCCTTTCATATGCTTGTTTCCCAAGATAAAAAATATATTTATATATACCCCTTGACGATTTGACCACTGCAACGCAGTGAAATCTTCTGTTCTTGTTTCGTGCTATTTTTCTGTCAGATCTATCAAGCGAGGCGTCATGTCTTCTCCCTCCAACAATAAAGAAGATGAAGCTAGGTTGCTAAAGGGGAGAAGGAATTGAGGAGGTTTCCATGGAGGAAGACGAAGGAAATTCTCTTGGAGTTCACCCTCCGGCTTCTGAGAGGGGCACACTGGCCGACAGCTCCACTCGTCCTAATCCACACCAAGCCATGAGATAGACAACCAGTCAAGAGAGCCCTGAAGTGCAGGAAGGACTCCCTCCAAGGAGGCCTTTACATAGGTTACATTGAAACAATTTTCACAATTCGATTCATATTTATGGATTCGAGAATACTCCTCGTGTGCACATACCGTCCAATTGGGACATATCTCATCCAAGAGAAAGTGATGTAGGAACAAACTCTTGGGGACCAGAAAATAAACACGTTATGGCTGAAGTGGAGAAGAACACTAAGTTGCTTCATCGAGCCCTTCAAGAGATTCAAAGTTTGAGGGAGGCACTTATGAATATATTGAAGAACATGGCCATTGCATCACCATCTTCATCACCAAAGGAGACTTGAGTACACGGGTATGGGTACTCCCCTTGGCTTGTGCCAAGCTTGGGGGAGATGCCCCGGTATAGTATCACCATCACTTTTATTACCTTTACCTATCGATCTTTAGCTATATCATGATTTAGTTGAATAAAAGTTTAGTATGATCTATTTCCAGTGTTAGTTTCGTGATCTATCTATCTATGTAATCAAGTGAGAGTTATATAATAAAGTTGAGTTTGAGTTTTTGCTTCTTTACTTTTATGCATCAATCAAAATAAAAGAAAATAATGAAAAAGATCATATGTTAATCTTATGGTAAGTAATGACATCACATAAGAAAAGTACAAGTGGTAAAATTTGTTGAAATTTGACAAACATAGCAATTGTCAATGATGAAACTCATGAAAGAATTAATAAGGGAAGAAAAGATTCACATGCAAATACACTATCTTGGACATCTTTTATGAGTGTGAGCCCAAATTAAATATTATATGCCAAAATTGTTGACGCTGGACAAGGAAGACAACGTAATGATTTATGTTTGTTCATATTCACATAGAAGCTATATTGTCATAGATACTTGGACATGTGGTGCTTGATCAATATCTTTGCTAGCCAAAATTCCGCACTAAGTAGAGATACTACTTGTGCATCCAAAAACCTTAAACCCAAACTCATGTTTTGAGAGTCCACCATACCTACCTATGGATTGAGTAATATCCTTGAAGTAAGTTGTCAGCGGTGCAAAAAGGTAATAAAAATTGCTTCTAAATGTGTTTGATCATTTAGTGTAAGAAAAATAAACGTTGTATGAACTTGTGATGGCAAAAGAATAAAAGTGACAGACTGCATAATAAAGGTTTCTATCATAAGGGGCAATATAACATGACGTTCTTTTGCATTAAGAGATTGTGCATACAACCAAAAAGCGCATGACAACCTCTACTTCCCTCTGCGAAGGGCCTATCTTTTACTTTATGTATTTACTTTTCATGCAAGAGTCAAAGTATTCTTCTCTATTCCTTTTTATTTTCTCTTTTGGCAAGCATCATGTAGCGACCCGACCCGAATGGATCAAGTCTCTGTGCTAAGTGTCATCCCTGGATCAGTATGCTGACACACACAGTACTCGAGGATTTATAACAGAGGTAAATCACATGTATAAAATAGCGTAAATACTATTACCTCAATCCAAATAGCGGAAGTAACAAGGTAGTGGATTCCCATCAACACCAACGGCAAAGTTGAGTGTAGAAATCGTAACCCTAACGTAACACTTACTCGTCGTAAGATCCTGCAACATGAGACGTTGCAGCCACAGAGGGTTAGTACATTGAATGTACTGGCAAATTCACACCATAGAGCAATGATGAATAAAGGCTATCACTACATGCATATTTGGCTGGTGGAGGCTCTATGGTTGTACTGTTTTTGAGTAAAGCCAATTTTTCCCTACTGCAAAGGAATACATTTATTTAACTATCATGGTGGTTGTTAAACATTGAGAATGGTTGACAGCATTCTCAATCCCAATTAAAAGTACTCATTAAAACCGAACAAAATAAATTAAAGTAACATGATGAGATTCACATGATAATCCAAGTACTAGATACTCAAAACGTCCATAACCGGGGACACGACTAATCATGATTAGTTTGTACACTCTGCAGAGGTTTGCGCACTTTTCCCCACAAGACTCGATCGCCTCCGTTGGATTTCTCGCACTAAATGATGTTTGAGAAACAGATGACCGAGACATAGTCTTTCGGAAGCGCTAGCACCTTACATGTGGGTAGACCGGTACACCTACTTTCCCCTACATCTACTAGTCTACCCGTAAGAGTTCGCACGACTTAATCAACTATGCCAGAGCCCATAATGGCTTGTGGCTGCACACGTAAGTTTCTAGTTTGAATAATCTATGATCCCTTTGAGCCTAGGTGGCGGTCCGAAGAAAAACAGGCAAGTCCTGGAAACCCAGGTGCCTAGACAGGCAAGTCCTGGAGTAACCAGGTGCCTCAATCCACCCAGATGTGTGTTTAAGTTGCCACCTTAAATAAACCATAAATTAACAATCTCACATCTGTCATGGAAATTCACTCACCCAATTGTCGGTGTACTAAAGTAGGGGTACCTTAGTACCCCGAACTTGTGCACGGGCAGTCGCAGCGTCCCGCGGCAAGGCTTGCTGGGCGTCCGCCAAGATCCTCCGCTATTCCTACTTACTGCCATTCAAGAACAAAGTGTTAGCTGAGAAGACAGAACCCCGTCAAGAGGAGCTTGCCGGGAAGGACAAGACCCCGGCAAGAGGAGCTTGCCGGGAAGGCCAACCAAGGCACTTCAAGAGACTTGCCGCGACGCCCCGCGCGTCCCGGCAAGACCCAGCGAGCGGCAAGCTTGCGGGTGCGACAAGACAGCGACCGTGGCAAGACACTTGCCGCAGCGAAGCCACCACTCTGCGCCCACGCTCCAGCACATCCGACGATGTGTCGCCACAGGATCGCTCCTGGTGCACGTGGCGGGTAGCTGTGCAGCCTAGCGGTGCGAGGTGGCAAACAAAGATGACAAGGAGGCCATCGTGGCGATTGGTGGCGCCCCTAGCGGTCGTTTCCTACACTATTTGAGCGACCAGATGGGCATTAAATGCCCTTGTCCCCTGCCGTCAGAGTTAGGTAGGGGGGCACTGTTGGTAGCAGTTGTACCAACCCGTGTTTTTACTCTTTTACCCCTCTTTCTACGCTGCCACCTGTCGGTGACCCCTTTAACCTATAAAAAGGAGGCCCATGCGCACGTAGAAGGGGTTGGGGGGTTCGGTTCATTTTCGACTCATTCGACACTACCACACACTCACGCTTTCAAGCAAGAACAAAATAGAAACACAAAGCAGCAGTAGGAGTTTTATCTCTCCGGAGAGCTCCGAAGCTGGGTAAAATCCCAGCGTGCTCTTGCCTCGATCTGCTCTGCGCGCGCCCTCCGCTCCCTTGCCGGACAAGAAAAGGGGCCCTGCCCCATAGGTGCTCGTTCCCCACGACATCTCTGGCGCGCCAGGTAGGGGGGCGTCGAGGTCGTGCGTATCTGATCTGGCGTCTGTGCGCGCTACATCAACATCTACATCGACATGCCACCGAAGAAGAAGACTTCGGAGGTGGCCGCTCCGTCCGTGACTATCCTGCCGCCACCGGAGCAAACGGGCGGTGGAGTGGACGCCGGCGGAGGAGCGGGCGTCGACGGGGGGACTCGCGTCGTCACCAGGTCCAAGGACAAGGCCCCGCAAGGTTCAGCATCTGCACATCCACCGCACCCCTCCTAGGAGGTGCAGGATCGACAACGCCACGGTGCTCCTAGCACCGTACTCGCGTTGGAACAAGGCCAAGCTGGTGGGTCACGGGACGCTCAAGGCCAACGCGCGCGTCAACACGCCAGCACGAGCGCAGTGCGGTCGCCTGGACAAGATGTTGCTCCTTCTAACACTGTTAGAAGTTTGAGCATGTCCCGCACCTCGCGTCGCTCGCCACCGCCACCCAACACTCCAGAGGAAGCGCTGGCCCGAGCCCAGCTGCTTCTAGATTACCCTCTAGCGCCAGACAAGATCGACGACTGGAGGGCCGCCATTCAGAGCCTCATCGGCTTCGCCAACGGCGACAAGCCCCGGCAACCGAGCGCATCGAAGCCCCGGCAAGACGCCCAGGCGCAAGCCGACGCCGACAAGACCGCTGGGGGTACCACCACTGTGCACTCCCCGCCCCGAAGGCCAAGATCGCCGACTCGCCGGGCCAACCTCGACACCGACTCCACCGCGTCGTCGGACCCGCGAGCTTGCCGCGATCAACGCCAAGTTCTCCAAGAACGACGACACGAAGATGCTCGCACTCGCATCGAGCGTCGAAGAGAAGCGCGACGTCAATCTGACCAGCGCGCTGGGCCCACTGTCGATATGCATGCGCCAGGGGAACCAGGCGACTTGCCGTACGCGGTAGGTTGCCCTGCGTTCACCCGTGAGCTGCGGCAGGTCCAGTGGCCCAGTACCAAGAACTTCAAGCCAGACGTGCCCGAGAAGTACGATGGCAGGATACATCCGTCAGAGTTCCTCAGCGTCTACACCGTCGCGGTGCAGGCTGCCGGGGGGCGCGACGAGAAGATCCTCGCCAACTACTTCCCGCTGGTGCTCAAGCCCAACGTCAGATCTTGGCTCATGCACTTGCCGGACAACTCCATCTCTTCGTGGGCGGACCTGTGCCATCAGTTTGCCTGCGCCTCCACAGGCGGCCACAAACCGCATGGCCAGGAGAGCGATCTTCATCTGCTCGCCCAGAAGGAAGGAGAACCCCTGCGCAAGTATATACAGAGATTCAGTCAGGTGCAGCGTAACATCCTCGACGTCCACCCTGCCGTGGTTATCAGCGCGTTTCACCAGAACGTGCGTAACCGCAGGATGAGGGAGGAGATGGCGATGTGCAAAATCAGAGATGTCAGCGAGCTATATGCTCTGGCCGACAAGTGTGCATGGGCTGAAGAAGGGAGGAGACTCCCCGGAGAGAATGCAGGAGCAGAAGGATCTGACAGTGAGGACGCCCCTCCGGCAAAGAGGAACCGGAGGGGAAATAACAGAAAGAGGAAAGCTAAGGATGTGCTAGTTGTTGAGTAGTCCGGCAACGGCGGCGGTTCCGAGAAGGCCAAAGATGGCGACTCCGCCGAGGCTGTGGTAGCCGCTGACAAGCAGGACGACTCCGGCAAGCAGTACTGCAAGATCCACCGCACCAAGGGCCACGACCTCCAAGCCTGCAAGAAGGTTGAGCAGATAGCAGAGCTACAGAAAGCCAAATATGAGCGTCGCGATAAGGAGAAGGCCCAGGAAGGTGGCGGAGGATCCGGCAATAAGCGTCCCGCCCGGGGAGGGCGCCGCGGCAAGGTCAAGCAGCGCCAAGGAGATAGGCCACCCCGTGGCCGCGACAAAGACGAAGACGAAGATGAAGATGATGAGGTGGAGGAGGATGAGACTGACGAGCAGGAGTTCCAGAAGGCAACAGAGGTGTTATGCGTCGACGGCGGTGCTTCTCTGCACACCTCGCACCGCCAACTCAAATAGTGGGTGCGGGAAGTAAACGCAGCAGAACCATCCGTTGAGTCGCGCAAGCCCCTGAAGTGGTCCAGCACGCCCATCATCTTTGACGTTCAGGATCACCCTGATCGCATCACTGCGGTCGGGTGCTTGCCGATGTTGGTTTCGCCAACAATCCGCAACCTCAAGGTCACGAAGATGCTGGTTGACGGCGGGGCCGGCCTAAATCTGATCTCCTCCGCAGTGCTCAAGAAGCTCCAGATCCCCGACAGCGAGCTCGAAGAGACTGGTACCTTTCAAGGAATCAACCCGGGAAGGAGCAAGCCGAAGAGGAAGATTACGCTGCCAGTGACATTTGGCAGCGAGCTGAATTTCAGGACATAGAGAGTTACATTTGACATTGCTGATTTCCCATTGCCCTACAATGGGATACTCGGCCGTCCAGCGCTTGCCAAGATCATGGCAGCCTCTCACTACGCCTACAATGTGCTCAAGATGCCTGGTCCGATAAGTGTCATTTCTGTCCACGGCGACAAGAAGGACGCGCTTATCTGTACCAACAAGATCTACCAGGAAGCAGCAGCCGCAGCAGAATGCAAACCACTTGCCGCTGAAGCTCCCGGGGGGAAGAAGAAGACCAAGTCCGGCAAGAGTAGCTCTGATGCCCACTCCGGCAAGCGCACCTCTTTGGAGTGCTGCGCTACCGTCGAGGACGCACCATCGAGCTCCACCGACAAGTGCAAGAAGGCAAAGACAGCTTCACCAGAGACCAAGAAAGTGGCCGCCAAGGAGGACGGCACTGGTGGTACCTTTACCATCAGTGCCACGCTTGACCCTAAATAGGAAAGCGCGCTCGTTGCTTTCCTGCGGGCGAATGTCGATGTGTTTGCATGGCAACCATCTGACATCCCCGGTGTTCCCAGGAAAGTAATTGAGCACCACCTTGCCGTCTTCCCTCACGCGCGGCCCGTCAAGCAGAGAGTTAGGAAGCAAGCAGTGGAGCGTCAAGAGTTCATTGCAGAGGAGATCAGGAAGTTGGAAGCAGCAGGCCTGGTCCGAGGAGTACTCCATCCAACGTGGTTAGCCAATCGAATAGTCGTGCGCAAAGCAAACGGGAAGTGGAGGCTTTGTATTGACTTCACTGATGTTAATAAAGCTTGTCCCAAGGATCCATTTCCCTTGCCGCGCATTGACCAGATTGTCGACTCCACGGCAGGATGTGATCTGCTTTCATTCCTTGATGCATACTCAGGATATCATCAGATCTTCATGGCTGAAGAGGATGAAGAGAAAACCGCATTCATTACTCCATGTGGCACATACTGCTTTGTACGGATGCCTTTCAGACTAAAGAATGCTGGTTCAACATTTGCAAGGGTAGTCAGTCATGCTTTTGGGCCACAGTTGCACAGAAATGTAGAAGCTTACATGGATGACATAGTGGTCAAGAGCAAGGACAAAGAAACTCTGGTCCAGGATTTGGACGAAACTTTTGCAAATCTGCGCAAGATCAATCTCAAGTTGAACCCCAAGAAGTGCGTGTTTGGAGTTCCTTCCGACAAGCTTCTCGGGTTCTTTGTGTCCCAGAGGGGGATTGAAGCCAATCCCGACAAGATCAAGGCTATTGAGCAAATCGAAGCACCAAAGCGCGTCAAGGATGTGCGAAGGCTTGCCGGCTGTGTTGCTGCTCTCAGCAGGTTCATTTCCAAGTCTGCTGAGCGCGCCCTGCCGTTTTTCAAAATTTTGAAAAAGGCGGGTCCAATGAAATGGACTCCGGAAGCGGAGGCTGCGCTGCAAGACTTGAAGAAATATTTGTCCTCCACTCCAACACTTGTCGCACCTAAGCCACAACAGAAGTTGCTGCTGTATCTGGCGGCAACCAATCAAGTGGTTAGTGCTGCGTTAGTGGCGGAGAGGGAGGCGGATGATGAGCTAGCGACCGCGGCAAGCGAATCCAGCGACAAGCAGGGGGCTTCCCCGACAAGCTTTGGTTCCGGCAAGGATGGATCTGCGCAGCCACAAGAAGAGAAACAGAAGAAGATGGTGCAGCGCCCAGTTTACTTTGTCAGTTCCCATCTGCAGGGGGCTAGATCAAGGTACTCTGGTGTGCAGAAGTTGCTTTTTGGCCTTCTCATGGCCTCGAGGAAGCTGCGCCATTACTTTCAAGCACACGAGATCACAGTGGTCACTCGCTTTCCATTGAAGAGGATATTGCAGAATCCAGTGGCAACAGGCAGGATTGTCGAGTGGGCACTGGAATTGTCAAGCTTTGGCCTCAAGTTTCAAAGTACTTCAACTATCCAGAGCCGAGCATTGCAGAATTCATAGCAGAATGGACGCCAACACCCGATGAAGAAACTCCGGAGAGGAGCATCCCCATCAAGGAAGCGAGCAAAGAATGGATCATGTACTTTGACGGTGCCTTCTCGCTGCAAGGCGCCGGTGCGGGCGTACTACTTGTCGCACCCACCGGTGAGCACCTCAAGTACGTGGTCCAGATGCACTTTCCCAAGGAGCAAGCAACAAACAATACTGCAGAGTATGAAGGCTTGCTTGCTGGACTCAGGATCGCGGCAGAACTTGCGATCAAGAAGCTTATTGTCAGGGGTGACTCACAGCTTGTTGTCCGCCAAGTTAACAAAGATTATCAGAGTCCGTTGATGGAAGCATACATTGATGAGGTAAGGAAGCTGGAAGAGCATTTTGAAGGCCTGCAGATGGAACATGTTCCAAGAGCCCAGAACGACATTGCAGACAGCCTGTCAAAGTGTGCCGCACTCAAGTTACCTGTGGAACCAGGGATTTTTGTGCTCAAGCTGACTCAACCATCTGTAACACCGTCAACTGGATAGAGCAAGAAGAGGAAGTTGGTTCCTGGCGACTATTTTCCGGCAGAGCTCCCGAAGCCGCCGTCAAGAAGGTCCCCAAGATCAACACAAAGAGCGCTGAGGAGCAGTCTTCTCCGATAAGCCCTAGGGTTTGTTTCATTGAAGCAGATGTTCCCGACAAGCTGTGTCCCGACACGCTTGCCGGGGAACATCATGCTCCGGTTGAATCACAGATTCTTGCCATGGAAGCAGATGTTCCTGCAGCAGCATTTGCACCTTTAGTCCTTGTCGTCGAGCTACAAGCTCCGGCATGGGCACAGCAGATCGTCCTTTTCCTTCAGACAGGAGAACTTCCCGAAGAGCAAGAAGAAGCGGAGAACGGCCTTGCCGGGACACGGACGACAGAAAAGCTAAGTTGCCAAAGTTTGAGCATGATCAAGTTTTTAATTTTTTTTAATTTATACTCCTTGAACGACCGTGCCTTGTATGGAAAACCTGTGCGCGGAGGAATCGACTCGTGGCTAAGTTGCACCCTTAATTTGTTTCGAGTCCGCTCAACGATGAAAGTGTGCTGCAACTAGCCCCGACAAGGTTTCTTGCCGGAAGCAACAACCGCCGGCAGACTGCTGATGTTCCGCACTCAGCGCTCGCGGCAAGCGTGCTTGCGCCGGCAAGTTCCCTAAAAGCGTAGGGTAAAAACATACAAGGGATGGAATCGAAGAAAGGATATAACATAGCAAGCATTCCCTCTTTCATTAAAAAACATCCCACTCAGGTACAGTCCATAGAGGATGAAAAACATGAAAGAGAGGGTTACAAGTTTTAGATGCGGCTAAGGCCCGGAGGCTTACAAATTAAAAAGATAAGATGCCCGTAATCCTTTCCTGTCCCTCTTTTCAGGAGGTAGGTCAAGGAGGCAAAAAGGGCAAAAGGGGCGCCTAGGCGAGCTACAGGTGCCAGAAGACACCAAGAGAACATCCCGGGGGCCGTCCGAAGGCTGGATGGTGATGGCGGCGCCGGAAGTGGGGCTCGAAGACGGGGCGGCAGGACGTCAGCATGCTGTCGAGGGCACTACGCCCTCGTACTCCGACTTGACGGCCTTGTCGCCAGCCCTCTTCCCCTTCCACAGCCTCCCTACGCCAGCCGCCCGAGGAGACGACCCTGGGGAGTTCGAAGAGCTGGCGACACGGATGATGGGGTCGCCGGTGACGCACGAAGCGGCGCTCGACACCTAGTCGGGCCCGCCATCCCGCCGCCTGCTACCCTCGTCGTCGCTGTCGCTCTCCTCCTCGTCACTCTCGCTCGAGGAGGAACCTTCTCTATCGGAGGAGCTGTCCACGCAGCACTTCGCCCGAGTGCCGGAGTCCCCGAAGGCTTTGACGGAGAGGAGATCACCCTCCGTTAACTTAAAATGGAGGGTAAACCCCGCCATCAGGCTGTGGATGCGGGCGAACGTCTTCCACCCACAATCAAGATACATCACATTGGGGGCTGGGAAGACAACGCGGACTCGCGGACCGTTGATCCCACAGCCCCTCATGTGCAGTCTCAATGTCTCGGGCGGGTCCAGCTCCATCGTGCTCGCAAACGGAGCTGGAAGCCGGAGGCGGCGACGAGGCTCCCGGCGCAGCCTGACGAAGAACTCGCAAGGGTCGTTCCCTGTATGGATCGCCGTGGGGGGAGGAACCGCCGGCGGAGACGGAGATGGCGCGCCGCCCCGTCCGCCTCTTCCCCGAGCGCCTCGACCTCGTCCTCGACCTCGTCCACGACCTCGCCCCCTCCCTCTTCCTCTTGTGGCTGGCTCTGCCACCACGGGCGCAGGATAGGGAGGGGCGCGCTATCTGGCGGCGACCCTCGCCGCCACTGATGAAGGGCCAGGGTTCCCTTCCTCCATGGCGAATGAGAGAAAGAGGAGCAGAAGCTGAAGAAAGGAGAAGATGGGAGAGTGCGGGCTTCTGCGCTCCCCTCCCACTATTCTTAAAGGAGCGAGGTGGGGGCTCGGCCGCCCCGTTCAGCGAATCAGGGCACGGGAAGAGCAGGGAGTTGGGGCCGACCCGCTGCCTCCTCTCGCAACGGCCCAGTTTCCCACTTCCACTGTCTGCGACCCCAAGTGCATGGGAGCCGCGTGGCGGGGATGCAGAACCAAGGCGAACGTTACGCATTTTCTGGATTTAAGTATTGCCCACGATCTCTCCCACGACGCCGCGATTGACGCGTGCCGTTACAAGGGAGCGCGGTGGATACGGAGTGGATTTGGTTTGGACCCAGGCCGCGCGTGCCCGTGCCCTGTCTTGGGCCTGGCCCAACAGCGCTCGGCGCCGTGTATGGCCCAGGCCCGGGGGCTCCTGTTGGTGTACTAAAGTAGGGGTACCTTAGTACCCCGAACTTGTGCACGGGCAGTCGCAGCGTCCCGCGGCAAGGCTTGCCGGGCGTCCGCCAAGATCCTCCGCTATTCCTACTTACTGCCATTCAAGAACAAAGTGTTAGCTGAGAAGACAGAACCCCGGCAAGAGGAGCTTGCCGGGAAGGACAAGACCCCGGCAAGAGGAGCTTGCCGGGAAGGCCAACCAAGGCACTTCAAGAGACTTGCCGCGACGCCCCGCGCGTCCCGGCAAGACCCAGCGAGCGGCAAGCTTGCGGGTGCGACAAGACAGCGACCGCGGCAAGGCGCCTGCCTTGGCGAAGCCACCACTATGCGCCCACGCTCCAGCACATCCGACGACATGTCGCCACAGGATCGCTCCTGGTGCACGTGGCGGGTAGCCGTGCAGCCTAGCAGTGTGAGGTGGCAAACAAAGATGACAAGGAGGCCATCGTGGCGATCGGTGGCGCCCCTAACGGTCGTTTCCTACACTATTTGAGCGACCAGACGGGCATTAAATGCCCTTTTCCCCTGCAGTCAGAGTTAGGTAGGGGGGCACTGTTGGTAGCAGTTGTACCAACCCGTGTTTTTACTCTTTTACCCCTCTTTCTACGCTGCCACCTGTCGGTGACCCCTTTAACCTATAAAAAGGAGGCCCATGCGCATGTAGAAGGGGTTGGGGGGTTCGGTTCATTTTCGACTCATTCGACACTACCACACACTCATACTTTCAAGCAAGAACAGAATAGAAACACAAAGCAGCAGTAGGAGTTTTATCTCTCCGGAGAGCTCCGAAGCTGGGTAAAATCCCCCGCGTGCTCTCGCCTCGATCCGCTCTGCGCGCGCCCTCCGCTCCCTTGCCGGACAAGAAAAGGGGCCCTGCCCCATAGGTGCTCGTTCCCCACGACACCAATCCATGTCTACTAGGATAGCATGGCATAATAAGCAAGCGTAGAAGTAACTCCCAAGGGTTTGAAAATAAAACAGGTAATAGGTGCTACCTCAATCTACTTCCCAAAACCCACAATTTAATTCAGATCCTAATCATGCAATTGTTTGGAGGATTGAACTAATGCATAAAAACTGGGTATGAAAAGGGATATGATCAAAGTGTGAACTTGCCTGCAATGTTGATGAAGATGAATCGCACTCAAAACTCTTGATAGTTCTACTCGTCACACTCCGGTCAATCTATTGTGAGCAAGCAATAGTAACCACACACAAGCAATCACTCAAAAGATCGGAAAGAACGAAGAGTACGATTCGGAAAACATCAAAACCAAGCGAATAACTCTTGCAACATAAAACTATTCCTAACAGTACCAAAATTATGTGAATTTTGCCTTATCAGAAAGTTTAGGTCAAGAGCTTCGATTTGCAAAAAGAATCAACTAAATCGGAGTTACGAAAGTCAAGTTATGATCAAACGAAGTTCAAATTCAAATCTGATCTAAATCAAATTTTAAACTTTCAAAAACATGTTTAAGTTGTTTTACTGGATAGAGGAGATCATAACGAAGAGGTGGGCGTTGGTTTCGTTGGATTTGGCCAAACGAGTAAAAAGTTGTGAGGGTTTGAAGATTAGGGACTAATCTGTAAATAAAATCATCACAAATAGGTCCCTGACCGAAAATAAACAGAAAACGAATAGACTAAATAACGAACGCTCGTTTTTTCGATCTAAACAGCGGACGTTCGCTACGTAATAAAACCAGATCTAGGAAAAAAACATAAAGAAAACCGGGGAAAACCATCAGTTTATTTACCGGTTCCGAACGGTTTTCCCGTCGAAAACCACACCGGCGGTTAACGACGAGCGGCGGCTGGCTCCGGCGACTAGGTTCGGGTGGCAGCGTCGACGGCGAGCGGAGGCGGCAGTGCAGGCGGCGGTGAAGAGCGGCGCGGGGTGGAGCAGCTGCGGTGGCGCGGCAGAAGTGTGGCGACAGTGCGAGGGCGGCGTGCGGCAGACCTCGCCGGCGGCGGCGGATCGAGGAGCGGTGGCGGCGGCGAAAACGGGATCTCGGGGTCCCGGGCGGAGTATTTATAGGAGGGAGAGGCGGCGATGGCGTGGGAGAGGGGCAAGAGGAGGCGTGCCCGACGCAGTCACGGCGGCGGCGACGCCGTGCGGCAGGCGGACTGCGGCGGGAGCTCGGGGACGGGCGCGGGCGAGCTGGGCTGGGCCGCGGCCTGGCTGGGAGCTGGGCCGGCCCAGTTCGACGAAGGGATTTTTTTTATATAAACATATATTTTTTTACAAACAGAAACAATAAAAACAAAATAAAAAAAAACTTATATAGACATATAATATATCAAAATTTTCAGAAAAAGATCTACAGTGTGGACATTTTTCTAAAGTCAAATAAGATACACACAAATTCAAATAAAGCAAAGAGTGCTTCTGCTCTAGTAAAATCCCAGTAAAAATCATTTAAAAATACCAAAATTATTCAAATTTATTTCTCTCCAATTTTCTGATGTAGGGAATCATGTTACCCTATTTTCCATATATTTTATTTTTGGAGAAAAATAATTTGAATAAAACTCAAATAACTCCAAATTGAAAATAAATTCAAAAGAAATTTGAATTTAATTCTTTTAAACTCCCAACTCTTATTTCATATGTTTTGAAGAAGTCATTTTATCTTCACTCGTGAAAATCATTGAGTTGCATGAAGTTTATGAATCGAAATATTTCCAAATGAAATTCAAATATTTTCAAGGGTTTTGTATTTGAATGGAAGAAGTCATATCATCTTCGCTCAAGGGTTTTGTATTTGAAAAGAATTTGAATTCAAGAAAATCAGAAATGAAAATGAAAGTTTGGGAAAGTCCTTTTATTCCTTCTCATTTAAGTTTCAAAAAGTTTCGAATTTCACTCAATCAATCAAACAATCAATCAAATCTATCTATTTGTTTATAACATTCCAAAATTTAGAATTTTGGGATGTTACAAACCGACCACCCTTAGAATGAATCTCGTCCTCGAGATTCGGAGAGGCTAGCAAGAAATAGGTTAGGGTTTGGGGGTCTTCTCAAAATCCATCGATCGTCTTCGGGATCTCGGGTGCTACCACCCTTAAAAGCATTGTTACGGTCCCATCAATACTCATATGCTCCATCCTTATTCTTGACGGGGCCGGTCTTCTCAGATCTTCAGTATAATTCCTTCTCTGGGCTCTTTCGGTAGCGGCATAACCTTTTTCTTAATTCCTGTATCCATTTCTTCCTGGTAAGGTTATTCCATGACTGGGTCTTCTTAGCTGACGGGTCTGGCGCCAATACTAAACAACTATCGATATCTCATGGTGGTCAACAATTTATGGTATCTCCTGCAGGAAATGGGTCTGGGTTGAACCTCACCGTATGACCTACGTTTGGCAACAACTGCCTTGTACAAGGGAAAAAAAATTCTTATACCATTCTAAGGTTTAAACAGGGTTTTGATCGTCGTCTCTCAACTATAGGTAAGTCACTCAGATTTACCATCCCACATAGCAAGGCGAATAATAAGAGTAAGTCGGTATGGTGATCAATCCATCCCGCACCCAAATCATTATCTTGTATATGGTTTAGCGAATCTCGCATGCTAACACTCGGTCATCCTCACAAGCATTGCAGAATTTCTCTTGTCGACGAACTAAGTTCGGATAATCCATTGATTCTGCAAGCCAAACAAACATCTATCGTTCCTTAACAACTCTTAGGTTTTGCGTTACTCCTATAAAATCGTCTGTGGGCAAGGTCGTAACTTCTTCCACGGTTTTTTTCCTTCAGCAAGAATGTGCTTGCTTCTTGGCAGGTCCTGGGGCCTGTGGGTTATGGCCCATATCATCACTTGTAGTCCTTGAACTTATCATCAGGCAGCTGATCATTATTCCAACTTCCAACTTCCTAGTATTCTTAAATCCATCCAATTGTACTGTCTTCCTTCCTTCTATTGGCACCAAACCAGGATATGATTACTCAGACTCATCATGGAATTTCCATTGGTCCATATTTCCAACATCATACCTCCAATAGTAATACATCTCTTCATCCTTGTGGGATGTCCCACATACCGAGATAACAACTTATACTTATTAAGTCCATACTCCACTTCGTGGAACATCATTATCCTTTCCAGGGCCAAGCGCCCTTACAGGGGAATATTGGCCATCTCTGCATGGCACTTCTTCAACTGGGAAACGTGAAACACATCATGAACTCCTGACAGTCCTTCGGGTGACTCCAACTTGTTGGCCACTTCTCCCATACGCTCCAAGACTTGGTATGGTTCTACAAATCTTGGGGCTAACTTTCCCTTAACTCCAAATCGTTTAACTCCTTGCAGAGGGGACACACTAAGACATGCTCTGTCTCCAATTTCATAGACCACCTCCTTGCGTTTTTGAGACTGCATAACTTTTCTTCCTAGACTGTGCTACCTTTAGTCTATCTCCACTCAACATAACATTCTCTTCTGACTCCTTGATCATATTTGGTCCAAACAACTAACGGTCTCCAACTTCATCCCACATCAATGGTGTCTGGCTCCTTCTCCCATACAAAGCTTAAAAGGGTCATCTTTAAACTGGTTGGGTAACTGTTGTTGTATGAGAACTCCGCGTAAGGTGGATTATCATCCCTACTAGATCCATAATATAGCGTACACTGTCAACATGTCCTCCAGAATCTGATTGACTCTCTCGGTCTATCAATCTGTCTGCGGATGAAAGGTTGTACTGAACTCTAGCCTAGTACCCAAAGTGTGGTGCAGCTGATTCCAAAACTTTGAGGTAAACTGTGTTCCTCTATCTGATAAGATGGTCCTCGGAACTCCATGCACACATAGGATCCTGGTCAAATATATCTTGGCCAACTTCTGACTTGTATAGGTGGTTTTCACTGGAATAAAGGGAGCCACTTTGGTCAAGCGAATCAACTACTACCGAGATAGAATCATATCCCGATCGGGTTCTGAGAAATCCAGTAATTAAATCCATGCCAAGCTTATCCTCACTTCCATTCGGGTATCGGCATAGGCTGTAGTAATCCTGCGGCTTCTGGTGCTCTGCTTTTACTCTCTCTGGCATACATCACCTACGACTTCATACTCCGCAATATCCCTGTTCATACCAGTTCACCAGAAACACTCCTTCAAATCCAAATACATCTTGGTGTTTCTAGGGCGAATCGAGTATGGTGAGTCATAAGCCTCTTGAAGTATTTACTTCCTGATCTTTGCATTATTGGGAATATATACACGGTCCTCGAACCATAAGATGTCGTGCTCATCCTTACGAAAACCTTTGGCCTTTCCTTTGCTCATCCTCTCTTTTACCTCAGCAATCTCGTTGTCATCCTTCTGAGCTTCACGAATCTTTCCCAACAATGTAGACTGAACTTCCATTGCTGCAACAAAACCTTTGGGAACAATCTCCAACCGGAGTTCCCTGAGATCCTCATCTAATTTCCTTTGGTAATCCCCCCGCTTATGAGGGTATTCATCCTTGTTTTATTTATGGTAGTGTCCTATTTCTCCACAAAGTTTGCATGCAGTTTCTCCATATCATTTCCATAAGGCTTCAACTTCTGGGACACAAGCCGAGTGAGGGAGTCCTGGACTAGGGGGTGTCCGGATAGCCGGACTATCATCGTTAGCCGGACTCCAAGACTATGAAGATACAAGATTGAAGACTTCGTCCCGTGTCCGGATGGGACTTTCCTTGGCGTGGAAGGCAAGCTTGGCGATACAGATATGTAGATCTCCTACCATTGTAACCGACTCTGTGTAACCCCAGCCCTCTCCGGTGTCTATATAAACCGAGGGTTTTAGTCCGTAGGACACACAACCATTACAACAATCATACCATAGGCTAGCTTCTAGGGTTTAGCCTCCTTGATCTCGTGGTAGATCCACTCTTGTACTACCCATATCATCAATATCAATCAAGCAGGAGTAGGGTTTTACCTCCATCGAGAGGGCCCGAACCTGGGTAAAAACATCGTGTCCCTTGTCTCCTGTTACCATCTGCCTAGACGCACAGTTCGGGACCCCCTACCCGAGATCCGCCGGTTTTGACACCGACATTGGTGCTTTCATTGAGAGTTCCTCTGTGTTGTCACCGATAGGCTTGATGGCTTCTTCAATCAACAACACCGTCCAGGGTGAGACTTTTCTCCCCGGACAGATCTTCGTGTTCGGCGGCTTTGCACTGCGGGCCAATTCACTTGGCCATCTGGAGCAGATCGAAAGCTACGCCCTTGGACATCTGGTCAGATTTGGAAGCCTAAACTTCATGGCTGACATCCGCGGAGATTTGATCTTCGATGGATTCGAGCCACAGCCGAGCGTGCCGCACTGTCACGATGGGCATGATTTAGCTCTGCTGCCGGACAGAACCTTGGAGGCCGCACACGAATCCGCTCTGACCCATAGTTCGGAGCCGACCGCGCAGATCGAGGACAGGTGGCTGGACACCGCCTCGGGAGCTGCAACCTCTACGGCGATGGAGCCGAATACTGACCTTGTCCCTTATAAAGCTCGTGACACTGAGGTGCCGGACTCCTTGCTGGACTCCGAACCTCCTGCGCCCCTACCAATCGAATCTGATTGGGCGCCGATCATGGAGTTCACCGCTGCGGACATCTTTCAGCACTCGCCCTTTGGCGACATCCTGAACTCACTAAAGCATCTTTCGTTATCAGGAGAACCCTGGCCGGACTGCGGTCAGCATGGTTGGGATGCGGACGACGAAGAAATTCAAAGCCCACCCACCACCCACTTTGTAGCCATTGTTGACGATTTAACCGACATGCTAGACTACGACTCCGAAGACATCGACGGCATGGATGACGATGCTGGAGACGACCAAGAACCAGCGCCTACGGGGCACTAGAAGACCACCTCGTCATACGACATATACATGGTGGACACCCCAAAGGATGGGGACGGCGAAGAAGCAGCGGAGGCAGATTCCTCTAAGAAACAGCCTAAGCGCCGATGTTAGCGGCGCCGCTCTAAATCCTGCCACAGCAAGAATGGAGATTCCGGCACTGGAGATAATAACACCCCAGAGAGTGCTGAAGACAACCCCCTCCAGCAAGATTCAGCACAGGAGGACAGAGATGGCAGCCCTCAAGAGAGAGCGGCAGACGAGGAGATAGAGGATGACAATTACATGCCTCCCTCCGTAGACGAGGCAATCCTGAAGGACGATGAATTCGTCGTGCCCGAGGATCCCGTCGAACGAGAGCGTTTTAAACGCAGGCTAATGGCCACGGCGAACAGCCTAAAAAAGAAGCAGCAATAGCTTTGAGCTGATCAAGACCTGCTGGCCGACAGATGGACCAAGGTCCTCGCGGCCGAAGAGTACGAACTTGAACGCCCCTCCAAAAGCTACCCAAAACGCAAGTTGCTCCCCCGACTAGAGGAGGAAGCATACAAACCTTCATCACCAGCGCACAATACGGCAGACCGACCACCCTGTGGCCGTGACAGAGAGGCATCTAGGCCCTCCGCCAAAACCGTACCCCGGCACTGCTCGAAAAGTGCGAAGCCACGGGGGAATGTGTTGGACATGCGAGACATATTGGAGGACAAGGCAAGACAATCCAGATCTATCTACGGATCACGTGGGCGCCCCACGACCCACGACGACTACCGTCGCGCCGGATACAGCAACTCCGGCCGGGCCGAACATAGCAGACAACGCTCTCTTGAGCTACGTCGTGATATTACTCAGTATAGAGGCGCCGCACACCCACTATGCTTCACAGACGAAGTAATGGATCATCAAATCCCTGAAGGGTTTAAACCCGTGAACATTGAATCCTACGATGGCACAACAGACCCCGCGGTTTGGATCGAAGATTATCTCCTTCATATCCATATGGCCCGCCGCGACGATCTCCACACCATCAAGTATCTCCCACTCAAGCTTAAAGGACCAGCTCGGCATTGGCTTAACAGCTTGCCCGCATAATCAATTGGGTGTTGGGAGGACCTGGAAGCCACATTCCTCGATAACTTCCAGGGCACATATGTGCGACCACTAGATGCCGATGACCTAAGCCACATAATTCAGCAACCAGACAAATCGGCCAGACAGTTCTGGACACGGTTCTTAACAAAAAAAAAATCAAATCGTCGACTGTCCGGATGTAGAGGCCCTCGCAGCCTTCAAACATAACATCTGTGATGAGTGGCTGGCCCGGCACCTAGGACAGGAAAAGCCGAAATCCATGGCAGCCCTCACATCACTCATGACCCGCTTCTGTGCGGGAGAGGACAGCTGGCTAGCTCGCAGTAACAACCTCAGCAAAAATTCTGGCAGTCCGGACCACAAGGACCACAATGGTAGGTCGCGTCGCAACAAACACAAACGCCGCGTTAACGGTGACAACACCGAGGATACGGTAGTCAATGCCGGATTCAGAGGCTCTAAACCCGGTCAGCGGAAAAATCCATTCAAAAGAACTACTCCGGGTCCGTCCAATTTGGACCGAATACTCGACCGCTCTTGCCAGATACATGGCACCCCCGAAAAGCCAGCTAATCACACCAACAGAGATTGTTGTGTATTCAAGTAGGCGGGCAAGTTAATTGCCGAAAACAATGACAAGGGGCTGCATAGCGATGACGAGGAAGAGACCCGGCCGCCGAACAGTCGAGGACAGAAGGGTTTTCCCCCACAAGTGCGGACAGTAAACATGATATACGCAACCCACATACCCAAGAGGGAGCGGAAGCATGCACTTAGGGACGTGTATGCGATGGAGCCAGTCGCCCCGAAGTTCAACCCATGGTCCTCTTGCCCGATCACTTTCGATCGAAGGGACCACCCTACCAGTATCCGCCATGTTGGATTCGCCGCATTGGTTTTAGACCCAATCGTCGATGGATTTCACCTCACTAGAGTCCTGATGGACGGCGGCAGCAGCCTGAACCTGCTTTATCAGGATAAAGTGCGCAAGATGGGCATAGACCCCTCAAGGATTAAACCTACAAAGACGACCTTCAAAGGCGTCATACCAGGTGTTGAGGCCAATTGTACAGGCTCAGTCACATAGAAGTGGTCTTCGAATCCCCGTTTAATTTCTGAAGCGAGGAGTTAATCTTCGACATAGTCCCGTTCCGCAGTGGCTATCATGCTCTGCTCAGACGAACCGCGTTTGCAAAATTCAACGCGGTGCCGCATTACGCATACCTCAAGCTCAAGATGCCAGGCCCTCGTGGAGTCATCACGGTCAACGGAAACACTGAACGCTCCCTCCGAACGGAGGAACACACAGCGGCTCTCGCGGCAGAAGTACAGAGCAGCCTTTTAAGGCAATTCTCGAGTCCGGCCGATAAACGACCGGACATGGCCAAACGCGCTCGGAGTAACATCAATCAAGACCACCTGGCATGTTCCGAGCACGCGTAGCAATGCGGCCCCAACTCCAGCCCTTCCATGATTGCAAGACCAGCTCTTCGCGTACATCATTACGCTCTAGAGATACCATGGGCATAGGGGGAGGGGCACAACCATGACCGGCCCAGAGTGCGGCTCAACCAAACCAAGGGCTCCCACGTGTGTCACCTTTTTTTTCTTTCATTTCTTCTCTTTTTTCCACAGGACTCCGTTTACCAGAGGCCCTCTAAGGTAGTAGATCTGCCGAACTCACGATGCAACAACCACGGAGGGACAAGGGCTACGTCGAACACTCAGGTGGTCTCCATTATGAGCATTAAATCTATTTAATACACCAGTCCGCAGCCTACCCCTGGAGGGGACATTTCTAATAGTCCAAACCCTTGCTTACCACACTATTTGTATCGTTCTGCACTCATAGCAGAATTCCTTGAATAAACAATGCATCACTTTTTTTATATAATTGCATTCCTTTTTTTATATGTTCATTTATGACATCTTGCATCTGTACACTTTGGTACGGCCGAACACACCAGGGGCTTATGTTCCCCGCATTATGGTGTGATAAGTCTGAACACTTTCACAAGTGCGGCACCCCGAACTTATAGAACTATATGCATCGGCTCTGAATCATGTCTTGGGTTAATAGTTGGGTTTGCCCGGATCCCATGTTTTGGTACCTTACGTTCCGTTCTATCGGCTAAGGTAGCACTGGGAGAACCACTGCGATTCTGCCCCGGTTGAGCTGGGCGAGCGCCTCAGTGGAGAAAGCTAAAACTGACCGTCATGATAAGGCGAGAGCTGGTCGCTGTTCGAGAGGTCTTTTCGAGTCCCTAAAGACTTATGCCGCTTAGAGCGAGGAACCGGCTGTGTCCGGCCAAGGCGTGGATAGTGCCCCGAATTCGGTCTTCCGAACACTAGGGGCTTCGCCGAAATTTAAAATTATAGAATTCTATGGCTAAGTGAGAGTGTTCAAGCATTATAAGTCCGGTTGCCTTGTTCGTTGTGTTGAGCGCCTCCCTAGATGGACCCAAAAATGGGAACAAGAGCGCTCAAGTTTATCCCGAACACCCCAGCACTCGTGGCATGGGGGCTGAAGCCAACGACTTGCCATCTCTCAGATTTGATAAACGGCCGCACAGAAGGTAATATTTTAAATTAATACGCGTTGCTTAGCGCATATGAACAAAGTTTTCAACGCACAGGATAACACATTGCGAGTCTAGTCAAAAATTACATCTTTGGGGCACTCATCCGCAATCTTGCGGGCACCCTTCAGGACACTCTTATAGTACATTTCGGGCGTACGATACTCCTTGCCCGTTGGCGGCGTGTCCGTGATAAGCTTCTCAGCATCCAGCCTGCCCCAGTGCACCTTTGCATGGGCAAGGGCCCGACGGGCACCTTCAATGCAGGCGGAGTGCTTGATGACTTCCACCCAGGGGCACGCATCCACCAGCCGCCGCACGAGACCGAAGTAGCTCCCAGGCATGGCCTCTTTAGGCCACAGCCGGACTATGAGGCCCTTCATGGCCTGCTCGGCTACCTTGTGGAGCTCGACCAGCTGCTTCAGCTGGTCGCTAAGGGGCACTGGATGTCCGGCCTCAGCATACTAAGACCAAAAGACCTTCTCCGTTGAGCTCCCCTCCTCGGCCCAGTAGAATGCAGTGGCATCGGACACACTGTGAGGCAGATCTACAAACGCCCCTAGAGAGATCCGAATTCGGGTAAGTAACAGGTAATTCACATTCACATGCTTGCTTTGCATGAAAAATGCCTTACCCGCTGCTATCTTCTTCACCGCCTCAATCTCCTGGAGGGCCTTATGGGCCTCGGCCTAAGCAGCTTTGGCACTTTCAAGAGCCAAGGCAAGCTCGGATTCTCGAGTCTTCGAGTCGCGCTCCAAACTCTCATGCTTTTCCATGAGAGCCTGGAGCTCTTGCCGCACCTCCGCCAACCGCGCCTCCTGCTTCTCTCGCTCCGCTCGTTCCGCGGCCGCATTGCGTTCGGCCGCGGACACGGCCTCCTTCAGGGTCGCCACCTCGTTCATGGCCCCTGCAGTACCCACGTTATCCTTGTTATTTCTATTGCAACCAAAATCCTGTTCTGTAAGGTACAAATTTAATGCGGTGTTACTCACCTTCTTTTTCCTCGAGCTGCTTCTTGGCAAGGCCGAGCTCGTGCTCAGACCACTCGAGGTCTTGCTTCAAAGCACTGACCTCCGCAGTCAGTGCGGCAGAGGTCAGCAGCGCAGCCTGCAAACCCATATTGACATAATTTTTAGCACTCCTGCGTATATCTTTTATAGATCTGCATTCCGGTTTTTCTTTCCGAACACCGAACCGAGCATCAAGGGCTACTGTCTATGCGGTATTACATTACATATTTTAAAACTTCTTACCTCAAAGCCTATTAGAAGGCTGCTGTAGGCTTTGGTCAGCCTGCTCTTGGCGAGCTGAACCTTCTGAATCACCGCACTCATGATAGTGCGGTGTTCTTCCTCGATGGAAGCACCATTGAGCGCCTCCAACAAGTTATCCGGCACCTCCGGTTGGACGGAGGCGGCCGGCACACGGTCTTGCCCTTCTTACGAAGGGGCTGCCTGCCGCACTCTGGAACCACTGCGGGTTCCGGCATGGAATCCGGAGCAAAGTCCGGGAGGCTGCCTTGCGGCACCTCCGAAGCCTCCTCCTGATGGGTCCCCTCCTGGGATCCCACCTCGGCGTCGTCAGCATCACGAGGGGTGGAGGCGGTCGGAATGGAATCCACGTCCGACGGAGCCAAGGGCCCGCTCGATGAAGCGGGAAGATCATCCTCGGCCGGACTTCAGGTAGTGTGCGGCATTAGAAGGACAACAAGTGGCACGAAGGAGATAAATCATTCAGGAATCCGGATACTTACGATCTTGCCGGAGGCTTGGCCCTTGAGGGCCACCCTTCGTCACCGATGTTGGCATTGGCGGAGCTGTCCGGAGGAAGGGTCCTCCCCCTCTTGGACCCTTCGGCCTCCCCTGTTGGGGAAGCCTTCCTCTTCCTCTCTCCCCCCTTCTGGGGAGAGTCCTCTTTCTCCTCCTCGTCTTCGGGGGAGGAGTCCGCCTAGGAGCCATCGGACGATGAGTCTGACACCACCTGGCGCCGGGAACTCCTTCGAGTTCCCGTGGCCTTTTTCTTGGCCTTCTTCTCCGGCACGACATAAAGTGCCGGGACTAGCAGCCCCATTAAACGGGCGTCCACTGGGTCTTCGGGAAGGGGAGCCGGACAGTCTGCCTGTCCGGACGTCCTCTGCCAATCCTGTTAAAGGCATTGGGAGTTTTAAATCCCACATAGAGTCAAACTATGAAAGAAAGTAAGTGTCCCATAGAGGATAACAAAGCTTACCTCACCGGCCGGGCGCTTGGTGCTGAATCCGCGGTCTTCCGTCGCTGATGCGGGGGCTTCTCCGCCCTTGAACAGCACCCTCCAGGCAGCTGCGTACGTCGTGTTGAAGAGCCCGCTTAGGGTCCGGTCCTGTGCCGGATCGAACTCCCACAAATTGAAGGCCCGCTGTTGGCAGGGGAGAATCCGGCGGACGAGCATGACCTGGATCACATTGACAAGCCTAAGCTTCTTGTTCACCAAGGTCTGGAGACAGGACTGGAGTCCTGTCAGCTCCTCCGAACTGCCCCATAGCAAGCCCTTCTCTTTCTAGGACGTGAGTTGCATGGGGATACCAGATCTGAATTCGGGGGCCGCTACCCATTTAGAGTCACGCGGCTCGGTGATGTAGAACCACCCCGATTGCCACCCCTTGACGGACTCCACGAAGGCCCCTCGAGCCAGGTGACGTTGGGCATTTTGCCCACCATGGCGCCTCCGCACTCCGCTTGGACGCCCTTCACTACCTTCGGCTTGACATTGAAGGTCTTTAGCCACAAGCCGAAGTGGGGCCGGATGCAGAGGAAGGCCTCGCACACGACGATAAACGCCGAGATGTTGAGGATGAAGTTTGGCGCCAGATCGTGGAAGTCCAGGCCGTAGTAGTAAATGAGCCCCCGGACGAAGGGATGAAGTGGGAAGCCTAGTCCGCGGAGGAAGTGGGGAAGGAATACGACCCTCTCATGGGGCCTGGGGGTGGGGATGAGCTGCCCCTCGTCGGGCAGCAGGTGCGCGATGTCGCTAGAAAGGTATCCGCTGCCGCGCAGCTTTTCGATGTGCCCCTCCATAACGGAGGAGGCCAACCACTTGCCTCCCGCTCCGGACATGGCTGGAGAAGGTCGAGACGAGATGTGTGGACTTGGGCGCTGGAGCTCGAGTGCGCGGAGATGGATAAGCAAAGGAGGAAGAAGGCATAGGTAAAAAGGTGGATCCTTATCCCCTTATATATGGGCGGACGGAGACTATGCGTCCCCACCAGCCTGGTAAAACTCGCTTATCTCCCAAGCGCCACCATCAATGGCGCGGTTGGGTTACCCACGTCCGTATTGATGGGAATCCCGGAATAAGGGGAACACGATCTCTGCTTCGACAAGACGTGCCAAGAAAACCGCTTCGCTAAACGCGCTGAGGTGGTATAATAAAAAATGATTCAAGTAAAGGCTTGGTAGTGGCGTGACGTCATGCCACAAAATACGTCAGCAGATTGAACTTGTGTACATATTATTCTCTCTACGGTGGAATGTGGAATTTATTTTGCAGAGCCGGACACTATCTTGGTGTTCACAATCTTCTATGAATTATTCGAAGGAGGAACCCGCCTTGCAATGCCGAACAATATGCGCGCCAGACTCATCGTCATTGAAGCCTGGTTCAGGGGCTACTGAGGGAGTCCTACACTAGGGGGTGTCTGGATAGCCGGACTATCATCGTCAGCCGGACTCCAAGACTATGAAGATACAAGATTGAAGACTTCGTCCCGTGTCCGGATGGGACTTTCCTTGCCGTGGAAGGCAAGCTTGGCGATACGGATATGTAGATCTCCTACCATTGTAACCGACTCTGTGTAACCCTAGCCCTCTCCGGTGTCTATATAAACCGGAGGGTTTTAGTCCGTAGGACACACAACCATTACAACAATCATACCATAGGCTAGCTTCTAGGGTTTAGCCTCCTTGATCTCGTGGTAGATCCACTCTTGTACTACCCATATCATCAATATCAATCAAGCAGGAGTAGGGTTTTACCTCCATCGAGAGGGCCCGAACCTGGGTAAAAACATCGTGTCCCTTGTCTCCTGTTACCATCCGCCTAGACGCACAGTTCGGGACCCCCTACCCGAGATCCACCGGTTTTGACACCGACACCGAGATTTTGGCAAAGTCAACTTAAATTGCTTCCAAATGGTTACTCCTTGCCATCCATTGATGTTTTGGTACATCCTCCACCAAGTAGCAGCAACTCTTACAAAGCACTGAAGAGCATGCTGGGTTATATCCTTTCTGGCTTTAGGGTTATCCTCCATGTTCTAAATCCACCGGTCCGTATCCAATTGCCTCATCGGTCCAGATAATATGAGCTCATCTCCATTCATCCTCTATTGGGTCCAAGGGTTTGGGGTGGGATAAGAGAGATCGAGAGGGATGCACACAGTACAAACAATAGTTTTGAAAAGACAGGTTTTATTGTGGCTGTCGGAAAAACATCAAACAAATGACAGCTCACAATCGTCGCATCTAACATAAGTACAATGGGATTTGGTCTTCTAATGGTCAATAAATCTTCAACGTCATCAAACTCTTCGAGTCTTGTTCATGTCTCCGATGGCTTCTTCTGATCATGCTTGTCCTTCTCAAGTTCTTTTGCCAAATCATCTCTGTTGCTGCGTAGTCTCTCATGACATCATTTAATATTTCTAGGGTTGCATTCCAAACTCCTGGGTTTCAACATCCTGGGCATGACCCATGGTCCTAATGTCCTTCATTTCCTGACAAATCTCCGGTATGTCGATGTATTGCTCCTCCAGTTTGGCTACTTTCAGCTTCAGGTTCCTGAATTCTTCAAGAATTGCCTCCTTGTAAAATATAGCTTCCTGCATGTCCATCTTAAACTTCTTGATGTAATACTACAGATCCCGATGATACACCAGCTAAGGTTAAAACTGCATCCTTTGCTGATGGGTGCTCCATTAGCCCTTTTTTCATCCAATTCTTCCGAAAGATGCGTGCTTTTACTCAACACGGTAATAATAGCATAAGAGAGCGATAACATCCTGGATATCCATATTTCTGCCCTAGTCATTGACATGAACTTTTATAACATAGTTGATATCTCCTGTCTTAGGGTTTTCTTGACAAAACTTTGAGTTCTAATTGCTCCATGTTCCGGTCTTTCTCCTACACCTTGATCTTGGGTATTGACAACTTCCATAGTCTGCCAAGTTCCATAAGTGTAGCCTTCTTTGGTCACAAAAATCTAGAAATTCTTCAGAGCCTTCAAATTCTCCTAGTCTTCAGAGTCTTCAACAGTTGTAGTTTCTATCATCATAGTGTATCGTAGAATCCTCTTCATTCCGAATGTCTTAGTTGTCCGATATCTGGTCCTTCTTAGAGTGGTCTCATCAGTCGAATCTTCGAGGGGTCAAAAGGGAAAAGGGGTATGGTCTCACTAAAAGGAATTTTTGAATAATCTCAGAAGAGAAGAGAGGTAAAAGATTATTTTGAAAAGAAAGTTGTAGATAAAAATCTTTCCTATGGGCTTGCCAGTTTCTAGGGTCACGTCCTACAGTCAACATGTGCTCTAATACCATCTTGTAGCGACCCGATCCGAATGGATCAGGTCTCTATGCTAAGTGTCATCCCTGAATCGGTATGCTGACACACACAGTACTCGAGGATTTATAACAGAGGTAAATCTCATGTATAAAATAGCGTAAATACTATTACCTCAATCCAAATAGCGGAAGTAACAAGGTTGTGGATTCCCATCAACACCAACGGCAAAGTTGAGTGTAGAAATCGTAACCCTAATGTAACACTTACTCGTCGTAAGATCCTGCAACATGAGACGTTGCAGCCACAGAGGGTCAGTATATTGAATGTATTGGCAAATTCACACCATAGAGCAATGATGAATAAAGGCTATCACTACATTCATATTTGGCTGGTGGAGGCTCTATGGTTGTACTGTTTTTGCGTAAAGCCAATTTTTCCCTACTGCAAAGGAATACATTTATTTAACTATCATGGTGGTTGTTAAACATTGAGAATGGTTGACAGCATTCTCAATCCCAATTAAAAGTACTCATTAAAACCCAACAAAATTAATTAAAGTAACATGATGAGATTCACATGATAATCCAAGTACTAGATACTCAAAACGTCCATAACCGGGGACACGACTAATTATGATTAGTTTGTACACTCTGCAGAGGTTTGCACACTTTTCCCCACAAGACCCGATCGCCTCCGTTGGATTTCTCGCACTACATGATGTTTGAGAAACGGATGACCGAGACATAGTCTTTCGGAAGCGCTAGCACCTTACATGTGGGTAGACCAGTACACCTACTTTCCCCTACATCTGCTAGTCTACCCGTAAGAGTTCGCACGACTTAATCAACTATGCCAGAGCCCATATTGGCTTGTGGCTGCACACGTAAGTTTCTAGTTTGAATAATCTATGATCCCTTTGAGCCTGGGTGGCGGTCCGAAGAAAAACAGGCAAGTACTGGAAACCTATGTGCCTAGACAGGCAAGTCCTGGAGTAACCAGGTGCCTCAATCCACCCAGATGTGTGTTTAAGTTGCCATCTTAAATAAACCATAAATTAACAGTCTCACATCTGTCATGGAAATTCACTCACCCAATCCACGTCTACTAGCATAGCATGGAATAATAAGCAAATGCAGAAGTAACTCCCAAGGGTTTGAAAATAAAACAGGTAATAGGTGCTACCTCAATCTACTTCCCAAAACCCACAACTTAATTCAGATCCTAGTCATGCAATTGTTTGGGGGATTGAACTAATGCATAAAAACTGGGTATGAAAAGGGTTATGATCAAAGTGTGAACTTGCCTGCAATGTTGATGAAGATGAATCGCACTCAAAACTCTTGATAGTTCTACTCGTCACACTTCGGTCAATCTATCGTGAGCAAGCAATAGTAACCACACATAAGCAATCACTCAAAAGATCGGAAAGAACGAAGAGTACGATTCGGAAAACATCAAAACCAAGCGAATAACTCTTGCAACATAAAACAATTCCTAACAATACCAAAATTATGTGGATTTAGCCTTATCAAAAAGTTTAGGTCCAGATCTTCGATTTGCAAGAAGAATCAACTAAATCGGAGTTACGAAACTCAAGTTATGATCAAATGAAGTTCAAATTCAAATCTGATCTAAATCAAATTTTAAACTTTCAAAAACATGTTTAAGTTGTTTTACTGGATAGAGGAGATCTAACGAAGAGGTGGGCGTTGGTTTCGTTGGACTTGGCCAAACGAGTAAAAAGTTGTGAGGGTTTGAAGATTAGGGACTAATATGTAAATAAAATCATCACAGATAGGTCCCTGGCTGAAAATAAACAGAAAACGAATAGACTAAATAACGAACGCTCGTTTTTCGATCTAAACAACGGACGTTCGCTGTGTAATAAAACCAGATCTAGGAAAAAAAACATAAAGAAAACCGGGGAAAACCATCGGTTTATTTACCGGTTCGGGACGGTTTTCCCGTCGAAAACCACGGCGGCGGTTAACGACGAGCGGCGGCTGGCTCCGGCGACGAGGTTCGGGCGGCGGCGTCGACGGCGAGCGGAGGCGGCAGTGCAGGCGGCGGTGAAGAGTGGCGCGGGGTGGAGCAGCTGCGGTGGCGCGGCAGAAGTGCGGCGACGGCGCGAGGGCGGCGTGCGGCAGACCTCGCCGGCGGCGGTGGGTCGAGGAGCGGTGGCGGCGGCGAAAACGGGATCTCGGGGTCCCGGGCGGAGTATTTATAGGAGGGAGAGGCGGCGATGGCGTGGGCGAGGGGCAAGAGGAGGCGTGCCCGACGCGGTCACGGCGACGGCGACGCCGTGCGGCAGGTGGACGGCGGCGGGAGCTCGGGGACGGGCGCGGGTGAGCTGGGCTGTGCCGCGGCCTGGCTGGGAGCTGGGCCGGCCCAGTTCGGCGGAGGGAATTTTTTTTTATATAAACATATTTTTTTTACAAACAGAAACAATAAAAACAAAATAAAAAAAACTTATATAGGCATATAATATATCAAAATTTTCAGAAAAAGATTTTCTACAGCGTGGACATTTTTCTAAAGTCCAATAATATACACACAAATTCAAATAAAGCAAAGAGTGCTTCTGCTCTAGTAAAATCCAGTAAAAATCATTTTAAAAATACCAAAATTATTCAAATTTATTTCTCTCCAATTTTCTGATGTAGGGAATCATGTTACCCTATTTTCCATATATTTTATTTTTGGAGAAAAATAATTTGAATAAAACTCAAATAACTCCAAATTGAAAATAAATTCAAAAGAACTTTGAATTTAATTCTTTTAAACTCCCAACTCATATTTTATATGTTTTGAAGTCATTTTATCTTCGCTCGTGAAAATCATTGAGTTGCATGAAGTTTATGAATCGAAATATTTCCAAATGAAATTCAAATATTTTCAAATACCCTTTCATTTAATTAAATGGAAGAAGTCATATCATCTTCGCTCAAGGGTTTTGTATTTGAAAAGAATTAGAATTCAAGAAAATCAGAAATGAAAATGAAAGTTTGGGAAAGTCCTTTTATTCCCTCTCATTTAACTTTCAAAAAGTTTCGAATTTCACTCAATCAATCAAACAATCAATCAAATCTATCTATTTGTTTATAACATTCCAAAATTTAGAATTTTGGGATGCTACACATCATGTGGTGGGGAAAGATCTAGGAACATATACCCAGTTGGATATGAGTGATCATGAGTTATTATTTTTAACATCACCCTTGAGGTGAATAAGTTGGGAGGCGAAATTATAAGCCCCTATCTTTCTATGTGTCCTGTTGAAACTTTTTGCTCATGTGTATACTGTGAGTGTTAGCAATCATAGAAGATTAAATGATGGTTGAGTATGTGGACTTGCCAAAAGGCTCCGATACAAGACCCTTCCTGAAAATATGATGAATTGTAGTTGCCAAGTTGACTAAGAACATAGTTTGTTGGTTTTCAATAGAGTTTATGCTTTTTACATCGATGTTGCGATGAATTGTTACTTGTTCATGAGAAGTTATATGATAAAGTCTATTGCTGTTATAATCACAAGTAAGATGCTACTATGTCCGTATTTTGTTTTTGAAATATATATAAAAATACTAGAGCAGATAACTACGAGAGAGGGGCCACCTGGTGACCACAAGGCACCAGGGGGCGCCAGGCCCCCCAGGCACGCCCTGGTGGGTTATGGCCTGCCCAGCCCACCTTCGGTACCCATCTTTTGGTACATAAGGTCTTTTGACCTAGAAAAAATATGGAGAGGACTTTCGGGATGGAGCACCACCATCTCGGGGCGGAACTTCGGCATAAGCACTTTTGCCCTCCAGCGGAGCGATTCCATCGAGGAAACTTCCCTCTCGGACGGGGAAATCGAAGCCATCATCATCACCAACAACCCTCTCATCTTTGGGAGGCCAATCTCCATCAACATCTTCAATAGCACCATCTCCTCTCAAACCCTAGTTCATCTCTTGTGTTCAATCTTTGTACCGGAACCTCATATTGGTACCTGTGGGTGACTAGTAGTGTTGATTACATCTTCTAGCTGATTACTATATGGTTTATTTGCTGTAAGAATATATTTTCAGATCCATATATTTTCAGATCCATTATGCTATTTAATACCCCTCTGATCTTGAGCATGAATACCATTTGTGAAGGAAATATGACCTAGAGGCAATAATAAAGTTATTATTTATTTCCTTATTTCATGATAAATTTTTATTATTCATGCTAGAATTGTATTAACCGGAAACTTAGTACGTGTGTGAATACATAGACAAAACATAGTGTCCCTAGTATGCCTCTACTTGACTGACTCGTTAATCAAAGATGGTTATGTTTCCTTACCATAGATATGTGTTGTCATTTGATGAACGGGATCACATCATTAGGAGAATTATGTGATGGACATGACCCATCCATTTGCTTAGCATTATGATCGTTACAGTTTCATTGCTACTGCTCTCTTCATGACTTATACATGTTCCTCAGACTATGAGATTACGCAACTCCCGAATACTGGAGGAACACTTTGTGTTCTACCAAACGTCACAATGTAAATGAGTGATTATAAAGGTGCTCTACAGGTGTCTCCGAAGGTGTTTGTTGGGTTGGCATAGATCGAGATTAGAATTTGTCACTTCGTGTTTCGGAGAGGTATCTCTGGGCCCTCTCGGTAATACTCATCACTATAAGCCTTGCAAGCATTGTGACTAATGAATTAGTTGCGGGATGAAGTATTACGAAACGAGTAAAGAGACTTGCCAGTAACGAAATTGAACTAGGTATGATGATACCGATGATCGAATCTTGGGCAAGTAGCATACCGATGACAAAGGGAACAACATATGTTGTTATGCGGTTTGACCGATAAAGATCTTCGTAGAATATGTAGGAGCCAATATGAGAATCCAGGTTCCACTATTGGTTATTAATCGAAGATGTGTCTCGATCATGTCTACATAGTTCTCGAACTTGTAGGGTCCGCACGCTTAACGTTCGATGATGATTTGTATTATGAGTTATGTGTTTTGATGACCAAAGTTTGGTCAGAGTCCCGGATGAGATCACAGACGTGACAAGGAATCTCGAAATGGTCGAGACGTAAAGTTCGATATATTAGAACGCTATATTCGGACATCAGAAAGGTTCCGGGTGATTCGGGTATTTTTTTGGAGTACCGGGGAGTTATGAGAATTCACCAGGAGAAGTAATGGCCCTTATTGGGCTATACGGGAAATAGAGGAGGCAGGCCAAGGGGAGGTGGCCCCCCCATGGGTCCGAATTGGACTAGGGGACGGGGGCGGCGCCCCCCTTGCCCTTTCCTACTCCCTCTCTCCTTCCTTCTCTCCTACTCCTAGAAGGGAAAGGATTCCTACTAGGACTTGGAAGTCCTAGTAGGACTCCATACACTTGGTGCACCCCTAGGGGGCCGGCCTCTCTCCCTCCCTCCTTTATATACGGGGGCCGGGGGCACCCCAAAGACACAAGTTTCTCTTAACCGTGTGCGGTGCCGCCTCCACAGTTACACACCTCGATCATACCATCGTAGTGCTTAGGCGAAGCCCTGCGCCGGTAGCATCATCATCACCGTTGCCACGCCGTCGTGCTGACGGAACTCACCCTCGTCCTCAACTTGATCAAGAGCACGAGGGACGTCATCGAGCTGAACGTGTGCTGAACATGGAGGTGTCGTATGTTCAGTACTTGATCGGTTGGATCGCGAAGAAGTTCGACTACATCAACCGCATTATTGAAATGCTTCCGCTTTCGGTCTATGATGGTACGTGGACACACTCTCCCCTCTCGTTGTTACGCATCACCTAGATAGATCTTGCGTGATCATAGGATATTTTTGAAATTACCGTGTTCCCAATAGTGGTATCAGAGCCAGGTCTATGCGTAGATGTTATATGCACGAGTAGAACACAAAGAGTTGTGGGCGATAATAGTCATACTGCTTACCAGCATGTCATACTTTGATTAGGTGGTATTGTTGGATGAAGCGGCCCAGACTGACATTACATGACCGCGTTTATGAGATTGGTTCTACCGACGTGCTTTGCACACAGGTGGCTAGTGGGTGTATGTTTCTCCAACTTTAGTTGAATTGAGTTTGACTATGCCCGGTCCTTGTTGAAGGTTAAAACAGCACACTTGATGAAAAATCATTGTGGTTTTCATGCGTAGGTAAGAACAGTTCTTGCTAGAAGCCTGTAGCACGTAAAACTTGCAACAACAAAGTAGAGGACGTCTAACTTGTTTTTGCAGGGCTTGCTGTGATGTGATATGGTCAAGACATGATGATATATAAATATTTGTATGAGATGATCATGTTTTGTAAAAGTTATCAGCAACTGGCAAGAGCCTTATGGTTGTCTCTTTATTGCATAAGTGGAAGCGCCATATAATTGCTTTACTTTATCGCTATGCAATAGCAATAGTTGGCGAGATGACCATGTGATGACACATTGATAAAGATCAAGATGATGGAGATCATGGTGTCATGCCGGCGACGATGGAGATCATGATGGTACTTTGGAGATGGAGATCAAAGGCACAAGGTGATGAGGGCCATATCATGTCACATATTTTGATTGCATGTGATGTTTATCTTCTATATTCTTATTTTGCTTAGTTTGGCGGTAGCTTTATAAGATGATCCCTTACTAAAAATTCAAGGTATAAATGTTCTCCCTAAGTATGCACCGTTGCGACAGTTCTTCGTGCCGAGACACCACGTAATGATCGGGTGTGATAAGCTCTACATTCACATACAACGGGTGTAAGCCAGTTTTGCACACGCAGAATACTCAGGTTAAACTTGACGAGCCTAGCATATGTAGATATGGCCTCAGAACACTGGAGACCGAAAGGTCAAGCATGAATCATCACCACAAAAAAATACACTTCCGTGATGATACGTGTTTGTCACAGTAGGTCGCGTTTTTTGTCATTCATGTACATCCATGACGATTTTATGACAGAATCAAGATAGTCATTCATGTGCTGACATAGAAGTGTTCCATGGCATTACCAAAATTATCATCACGGAAGTGTCCACTTCCATGATGATAAATCGCGCGTCACAGAAGTGCTTTCGTTAAGGGTGACCGACACGTGGCATCCACCGTAACGGAACGCCGTTAAGCTATCGGGTCGGGTTTTGGATCCGATAACCCGTTAACAGCCCCAACCAATGGGGATTTTCCACGTGTAAAATCATCATTGGCTGGAGGAAACACGTTTCGGCTCATCGTTGGTATAGATGTCATCCACTCATTGGATAGAAGGCGCCTATGATACGTCAACACTTGGCACGGCCCAACAGAGGCCTATTCCTGTGAAAAGGCCGGCCCGTTTGACTTGGTTAAAAGGTGGCGGGCAGGCCCATGGAAAGCCTGTTAACGGCCTGTTCGCATATAGCCCATTTATAGCCCGCTAAACCAAGGCCTGTTACGCCCTATCCGAATTAAGCCTAGTAGCGGCATCTGGGCCATCCAATATGATTCCAACCCGTTTTCACTTCTGGCCCATGTATGGCCCATGACTTCTTTCGGCCCATATGAGGCCCTTTGTAACTCTTGGCCCATTAATGGCCCGTGGTGAAACTGGCCCGTAATGAATAGTGTATCACTTTACACCCATTAACGGCCCGTGGTGAAACTAGCCCGTATTGAACAGTGTATCACTTTATACCCATTAATGGCCCGTTATTCCGTTGGGCCGTTTCCAACCCAAGTTACCTTTCGGCCTTCTGAGGGCCCATTTATTCTTGGGCTCATTTGCAGCATTCGGTCACTTATGGCCCGTTACTGTCATTTTCTGCTTGTGGGCCAAATTCAGCCCGTCGTTACAGTCGGCCCGTTTGTGGACCGTTAATCTGTTGGGCCATTTTCATAGCATCACCAAATACGGCGTATTAACGACCCGTTATGGTCAGCCTATAAAATGTACGATTTCCACTCTAGCCCGTCTATGGCCCATTAAAGGCCCGTACAAGACCCATAAATGAGTCGGCCCTGACAAGGCCCATGGATCCTACGAGACGTAGAAGGCCCATGGATCCTACGAGACGTAGAAGGCCCATGGATCCGACGACCAATTGAAGGCCCATGGATCCGACGACCCATTGAAGGCCATGGATCCGACGGCCCATACATGGCCCATGGACCGTACGGCCCGTGGAGGGCCATGGTCACTACAACGTTTGGGCGAGTTAGCCACCACTTGAACGATATAGCATATTCAAAGAATTATCCTTCTCAATACTATCACCTCTAAAAAACATAAACTCCACAACAAAGAGACCAAGGCATAGAAATGTAGAATAATCCTACACTATACAATAAAGAAATTACAGCCGATTATACCCACTGGGCATTATGGTTCGGCACAAGTGATAATAAAGCATACACAAACAGCAAATTACATACACTGGGCAAATACAGCTCATACATCATGGACGCGCATCAACTTAACTCCATTTGAACTATAATCTCTTCAGAAAATAGGATTGGCCGGATTCAGATAGCACAAATTTCAGTCTGCAAAATCTCCAATTCCTTCGTGGTTACCTCAGTGTCTTGTTTCATTTTTTTGACTCCTGCATCTAATACCTGCATGTCCGGTCTCAACTTGTTGATTATACGTTGACAATCATGTACACGTTGTCTTGCCACCTCTAGTTGATGCTCGAGAACATCAGCACATTCCAATTCCAATCCATAATCATTCGGTAATGGCCATGCTGCTCTACTCACAGATCTTTGTGTTGATGTCACTTCATCCTGAAATGTTTCTGTAAGTACACATGACTAGGGCAAAAATATAGTTACAACAGTGAAGCGAGCAAGATACTATTTTGTACTACATGGCAAAACAGGACTAACAATAATGTTACACGTCAAGAAGCATAAGCAGGTGATATTTTAAAAATTATAAAAAAGATAGTCTGTGCAGCCTGCATACAAAAAATCATCTTAGCTCACCAGAGGAGCATGATGTTGGGGCCCAATCGAAAACATAGACAAGTTACAAATTTATACAGCACGTTGCATATAAGTAAGCAAGCAGTTGGCCATTCTGTAGCTCAATTAAAGTCTTAGGGAGCATAATGAACAACAGAGGGTTACATACAAACATACTACAGCAGGCAAAGCTATGCAATCATTAGCGTAGTATAACTAGATTGTGAGCCTCATGCAATAATAGTTGGTTAATAGATTTCAAAGCTTCAGGCACACTTCGATAGAGTAATTAAATGGTAAGGCCTTTAATTATGTCAACTAATACTTGTACAAGTACCCAACATCAGGCATGATTCTTTGGGCATGTCATTAACTGAGGACAAATAAAGCAATTGAAAAGAGCAAATTAACTATGCCTGAAACAAACAAGGAATTGAATTGTTGAGTTGCAAAGAGTGGCTTACCTTCACAGGTTGAAGAGGCTCAGCGCAGCTCCTACTTCTCTTGCAAGGCTCCTTTCTAACATCTTGTACTTGGAAATACTCAATCTTATCTTCATTGCACCCCCTCTGCAAGGTGACACAAACTAGTTACTTGTCTCCTTGGAAGATAAATATGCATACTTTCTAGTCTGTGAACACAAAATGATGAGATTATAACAAAACAACACCACATAATGAAACATGCCGCATCTCTTGCACTTGCACACAATGAAATGATGATTTACTATGTCTGCACTATGTAAAAACTAGGCATACCTTCAAACTGGATCTCCAGGTACTCTTGGAGAGCCTACTTTAGTGTACAGCCAAACCTTAATGTCACCTATGAGTCAGACAAGGCCCCACTACAGCAGCCCTTAGTGTTTAAATCGTTGACAAGCTCTGTTAGAGTGTTAGGTCAAGAACAAGAAGTAATCAAAGCAAACAGTCCTAGTATGGTTGGATGATGTACACAAGCAATTGAACAGATGTGTGAGCAAATCTTACATATCAAGAAAAGAAGCAAAGAAGGAGGCTTAAAGACCATCACAAGCAATTTAAGGGGCATTTAAACATCATGTGCAACGTATGAAGTAACATAAACATTGCATATTCCAGATTCTACAATGGAATGCACATGTATTAGGTTATGCCATATATGATGATGCTTATATGTACACTATAGCAGGCTGGAGTGATTCATCATTGCACACACAATTGAATTGCAGGTTAAGGGCCAGTTCGATTCCGCCTTTTCAGGGCTTATTGTCAAAATAAGCCATAAAAGATGTAAGGAAGTCATTTTTGAGTTATGGGCTTGGGCTTAACTAATTTCGCCTTGGAGGGGGGTGTTTCGGGTAGAACCTCACTAAAAGTTGAAGGGAAGGGGAATAGTGCAATGACTCTATTGTCTGCCTATATTACACTCAAAATGCAACTGCTGATGCCCGTGTCACACCTGACCCTCAAGTAAAAACAAACATGCAAGTGTTCATTGCCCTGCCCACTTGCATCTACTCTCCCCTTTCCCTCTACCTCGATCCCCTGCCTGCAGCACTAGGGTTCCTCCAGCGACCCATTGCCACTGGTCCCATCGGGCCTGGTCCTCAACGATGCTATGTCCAGCTAGGCTACATGGCCGGCGGGTAGGAGAAAATCTCCCTGGCTGCTCCTTGCTCTGGCGCCGCCCCTCGTTCTCATGGTCTGCAGCAGCTGCTCCACTGTGGTTCGTCCAATGCACTACTCCGGCGAGCGCTGCACAACTACGGCTGATGCCACACTACGGCAGAAGGCACCTTATTCCCCCTCCCCTCCTCCCTGGCCATGGCCTTGAGGTGCTGTTGAAGGATGAGCTCATCCAACAATGTGAGGATCTCCTCTAATTTTTTGCCAAATTTTCATTCTGATCCACTATACGATGAACTGCTATGAGCTGCTTCTGCTGCTGCTATATGATGCATTGCTATGAGCTGCTCTTGCTACTACTATATGATGAATTGCTATGAGCTGCTACTGCTATATGATGAATTGCTAAGAGCTGCTACTGCTGCTATATTATGAATTTCTATGAGCTGTTGCTGCTGCTATATGATGAGTTGCTATAAGCTACTCCTGCTGATGCTATATGATGAATTGCTATGAGCTGCTCCTGCTGCTATGTGATGAATTGCTATGAGCTGCTCCTGCTGCTGCTATATGATGAATACCTATGAGCTGCTCCTGCTGCTGCTATATGATGAGTTGCAATGAGCTGCTCCTGCTGCTGCTATATGATGAATTGCTATGAGCTGCTGCTGGTATATGATGAATTGCAAACTGCTGCTGCTGTATGATGAGTTGCTATGAGCTGCCGCTGCTGCTATATGATGCTTTCAAGTGGTGCTGCTATATGATAATAACCAGCCACTTGGACCATCAAATTTCAATAAATAATTGTTCTTCATTTAAATGTGGGTCATGCGTTCTTCGTTTAAATTAGGCAATGGGATCTCTATGGAAAACATTGACCAAAGTAGATTGTGCCAAGTAGATGGTATCTCTGTATTTGCATTTTGAGCAAATAGTGATGGTCTATTTTCCTAATATATTAATTACTGCACTGGGTTCAATTTGTGATGTTTGCAAGTCAAATTAATTTTCATATGGGTAGCAAGATGAAAAAAGTATAATGCAATCTAGACTTTCCACCGATCATACCAAAGATAAGCTGAAAACGCAATGAAAAGAACTGGTTGGCTTATTACATGGAGCTTATATTCACAGGTGCTTATTTTCTTAGGATAACTCGTAATAACTGTCCCTAAGAAACTTGGCTAATAGAACTGACATACAAATAACATGTCACAATGATTGCAATGGAGGAGTGACGTACCATAGCACACTTTATAGGCTCACCGCTACCTCTCCTTTTTTGCGATGTTCCATGAAATTGCCACATACATCTTGTACTTTTTCATTGTGTAACCCTATCTGCAAGTTGACATGTCTAATTTCAGACATCTCTACATGATACTACATTGCATATCCCTTGCGCATATTTAAACCACCAATTAACGATTGTGTGCGTACCATAAACTAGCCATGACTCTGTATGCTGGATAGCAGGCACTCTAAGAGAGCCTAATGTAGTGCACTGGAATTCCTACATGCCACCTACGATTTTGTGTAATGTACTGCCCCTGTTCCTAAATATATGTCTTTGTAGAGATTCCAGTATGGACCACACACTGATGTATATAGATGCATTTTCGAGTGTAGATTCACTCATTTTGCTCTGTATGTAGCCTATAGTGGAATCTCTAGAAAGACTTATATTTAGGAACGGAGGTACGAGGTAGTATCATGAATGACATCTACATATCTAATTTAGCAGCCAGTAGTAGAAATCATTGTCTGCACAAAGGGATTACTGGTCGAAAATCCTAGCAAAGCATGCTGGCAGGCACAGAACAATACAAGAGAGAGAGAGAGACGCACTTACAAGATCATAGCAATGCCTCAGTCCAGGATCTTGGTTGGATAAGCTGTTAGATCCAGAAGAAACATCGTCCATGTAGTTTTTTCCAGCTGCATAACAGGTAACAGCTACCGGTTAGTATATTTGAAGTACATCGGGCAGGTGATGTTGGACGAGTTTAAAGGTGACAAGTACCTAGGCCGTGGCAGGTGCTTGGCATCTCTCTAGACGGTGGGAATCAGGTTAGAAATGTCAAGGGTGATGACGCTGCGCTGGCTGTCGGGGTCTGGTAAGGAGATCTAGAACCGTCGAGTAGGGTGTTTGTGGAGCGGCTCCGGTAGGGTGGACTACAGTGTGGGCGAAGCAGATCTGTGGCCGTGGACGAGGGTGTAGGTGAAGCTGCTCCGGTGGTTGGGTTAAGGATGGTGTCGACGACGCGGATCTGCGGCCGTGGACGGGGCGTCAGAAGCTGCTCCGGTGGTTGGGTTAAGGATGGTGTCGACGATGCGGATCTGCGGCCGTGGACGGGGCGTCAAAAGCTGCTCCGATGGTTTGGTTAAGGATGGTGTCGATGGTGCGGATCTGTGGCCATGGATGGGGCGTCAAAAGCTGCTCCGGTAGGTTGCATGAGGGTGCGAGGAAGCGGATCTGAGGTCGTGGACTTGTGAGTTGGCAAAGCGGCCCCGGTAGGGTTGAGAATGGTATAGGCGCAGCTACTCTGGTAGGTTTGATGATGGTGTCAGCAAAGCAGCTCTGGTAGGGTTGAGGAAGGTGTCGGCGAAGCGGCTCCGGTAGGGTTGAGGAAGGTGTCGGCGAAGAGGATCAGAGGCCGTCGACGGGGGCGTCGGTGGGGCGGCTCCGGGGGGTGTGGATGAAGCGTCTCCGGTGGGGAGTACGAATGAGCCGCTACAGATGCGCGGCGGTTGATGAGCGTACCGGCGAAACAGATCCGGCGACGTGGACAAGGTCGGTACTGAATGGGCTATGGTACAGTGGTGGATGAGCAGTCTACTTGTTTCTAGGGGAGGTGGAGGGGTAGATGCGGCCGCTGAAGCAGATCCGGCGAGGTGGACGCCGCTGGCAGTGAATGGGCTATGGTACACCGGTGGATGAGCAGTCTAGGGTTTCGAGAGGGGAGGGGAGAAAGGGCGATGAAGTACGGACGGCGTGATGTAAGATGCTCTGGTGCTGTGGAGTTAGTCTTTTTTGCGGGAGGGGGAGAGGAAATGGGGGTGCCGTGTAGTGGGGGGGACCGGAAGTTACCAAAGCAGCCCCGACCTATCATGTAGATGAGTGCGGTATTATACTGTTGATCTCCGTGCACTAAGGACAAAAGGGGAATTCGCATGCTAAAGACTAAGGTGGCGGAAATTCTAGAAGGAGGCGGGAGATTTTGCTGCCCGCGGGATCGTTCGTATCCAGTTTCAACTAATTTTGGACCGTGCTAGCGGGAAGGTCATGCTATACTGTGTACACGGGGCACGCGTCAGCAGTTAATAACTAGTGTGAAGTCCACCCCAGAAAAAAAGACAATAACTCGGGATGATGTGCCGATAACTTGGACGTTCACACGGGCGTGGCCAATCGTACAGGTGTAGTGGTGCGTTCACAAAAAAGGGATCAAACGCTCAGCCTGTGTATTTCTCATGTAAATAGATAATTTAGTGCCATTGGTTATTTACTTTAAACATAATGCATTGACGTGTTAGTGTAGAGGTGCACAAAAAGAAATGGATATTGTAGTCCACTATTTAAAGGTGTTATCTCATATGATTACATAGCCTCCATTTCATAAATTGCGTACCCGTTGAATTCATATATGAATATTACATATATTACTTCAAAATAGAAACTTAAATCATCCAAAACTAATAAATTTGAATGCAAGAGTAACAATGGTGCATGTACATGATAGCTACATTGGTTGTTTGAAGAAACATCACTGTAACTTTGACATGCACAACTAAAAAGGTTCATTTAAATAGAAAAAAATGTGATATGTGAGTGTCCAATCTTTATAGCATTGAATCGATATTGTACCTTTGGCCACGATACAAAGTAGATATTGACTTATATTCAAGCGATGCACGTCCACGATCGCTAGATAGTGATACATGAATGAGTTGTGCAATCTCTCTCACACGCATACATATCTCATTTCCCTGTGGGCATCGAAATCACACACGCGCACTTCATGTATTTCTCTCCCTCCGTCAGGGTTAAATTCGTGTTTCTACCCCATCCTACAAGTCTCTCACACAGAAACACACACGCTCTCTCTGTCTAACATGCCCACCCCTATAATTCCGCCCACCCACAGCCACTAATGTCTCAAAGTATAATAATGTCTCTCACACATATGCCTAAGGTTAACTCGAGTTCCGGAACCATATGAATACATACAATGGGATTCCAACAGAGCACCTTTTGTTTTGAGATTTCTCTCTCTCTCTCTCTTTCTCACACACACACACACACACGCGCGCGCGCGCGCGCGCGCGCGCGCGCGCTCGCACTCGCACATTGTTTCTCGCTTCATTTTTTCCGACACTTGCATGCACACAAACTGTTTGTTTATCTTCGTGAGGCTTTAAGTATGCCTCGCACAAATGCTGTCTACCTATCCCTTAATATAGCTAGATATGTGTCACACAAACTCCTTCTCCCTACTAGCAAGATGCCCATGCGTTGCACGGCACATCAAGATGCATTTGTATGAGAAGTTTATCTTGTGGGAGAAAAGGATGAACGAGGGAATGCCTTATTTGCAAATGCAGAGAGGGGTGTGGGTATCTTTTTGCGAAATTGCCATAGTTTCTTTCCTATCCGTCGGATATAAATTGGATGGCCTATATTGCAGGATGGCAGGAACACCATCATCACCAACTCTGTTTTTTTATAAGAGTAGAGATTTGTGAGTGTCACTGCCCCCCCCCCCCACACCCATACCCACACACCCACACTTCCCAACACCGAAGGAGTAGGGTGACACCTTGATCTTGATACTAATCTATCGACTGGCTTCTCTCTCAAACATACACACATACACACACACTACCCAACACCGAAGGAGTAGGGTGTCACATCGATCTTGATAATAATCTATCTACTCCTCTTTCAAACACACACACACACACATTCGGTAGTTGAGCCTCTGTGACTACCGTGCACACTCTCGATACATCTTTCTCCCCCCCCCCCCCCAACAATGACAACAGAAGGGTGACAACTCGATCTGATCATAATCTGTCAATTGGTTTCTCTCTCAAACATTGTGTCTCGGTGCCTCTCTCGGTAGCCCCCTCGATATGTAGACTTCTCGCGCGCGCACAACTATAGTGACGATGACACTAAACCCAGTGCCTTGTTTTTACCGGCCTCATGTGATATTTTTCACCCTGTTTTCTGTTAATTAACAAGGCAACCTTTTCTTTGTTACTACTAGTGAATCTGAAATCATTTGAGGCAGACATAAAATATATCACTTCAACCCAATTTTCACAGCAACTATGTTAAAAGAAACTAGCTAGCTGCCCATGCATTGCACGAAACATCAAGATGCATTTGTATGAGTAGTTTATCTTGGGAGAGAAAAGGTTGAACGAGGGAAGACCTTATTTGCGAACGTGGAGAGGCGTGTGGGTATATTTTTGCAAAATTGCCATAGTTTCTTTCCTATCCGTTAGATATAAATCCGACGGCCTATATTGCAGGATGGCACGCACACCATCATCACCAACTCTGTTTTCTACTCCCTCCGTTCCTAAATACTCTTTTTAGAGATTTCAACAAGTGACTATGACCGGACCTTACCAACATACTCAAAAAACTAGTCCATAATTTTGATGTTACCCTCTTTTCTTGGCGGTGCAATGCCATCTGGACAAATCTGACCCCTTCCAGAAAAGACATACGGAGCAAAATGAGTGAATCTACATTCCAAAATATGTATACATACACATCCATATGTGGTAGTCCATTTGAAATCTGAAAAAAAACAAAGACTTAGGAATGAATGGAGTATAAGAGTAGACATGGAGATATATCTCCAGCATGGTCTACAACAAAACTGTGCTAGGCTGGTTAGCGCCGGATGCTCGTAACGCGATGACATGAGTTTGAATTCTGTCTTTTAACTTTAGATTTTTATATTATATATTACTTATTTAATATATGCTTCTTTCGCTACTATACTAACAGTAGAACCCATAGAGTACTTAGAATACAAGATTAAGGATGGACTTGTTTCTTTTTAACTTTCTGTACGAAGCTGTAGCCACCCTGCAAGTCACGTGTACACTGTACATGCAATTAACTTTTTATAGAGGGACAATCATACAGGCAATTAACTCAAATGGATTGGATGTCACTCTATTATTTCCAGCATAAGAGCATCTCCAATGGTAGCCAGCAAATTTCCTCCCGCTTCCTTCCATGGAGGACGACATGAAACGCCAGTGGCATACATTTTTATAACTCTAACCAACCAGATGAAATTTGTGCAAGCACGGACTGATTTCATATAAGCATGAAGGATTTCGTATAAAAAAGCCGGATCTTCATATAAACATGATGGATTTCTTTACATTTACATGAACTAAGCGGTGCCAATCCGGCTCTCTTGGTATAATTAATACTCCCTCCGTCCGGAAATACTTGTCCTAGAAATGGATGTATCTAGACTTATTTTAGTTATAGATACATACAATTTATCCATTCTTAGAACAAATATTTCCTGCCAGCTGCAGAGGGAGTACATATCTAAATGGCCGCCCGTGGATCCCTTTGTCTTCCTCATGTCCGTCAGACACTTGCGGGGTCGACGAAGATCCTCAAAAGAGACAACACAACAAAAAAACCACCTGAATGCGCAGGCGTCGCCTCGGTGGTGGCCTTCATGGGTCCCAAGTGGTGGCGGCCTCCCGTGTTATACTTCTCCTAGATGATGGCGGCAGACATGGAAAAGCTGGCCACCGACTCGTCGCTCTACATGCACCCAGCTTCTGTCTCTGCCTGCATGGCACTGCCACAGACACGGGAGGTGCACCCATAGACACGGGAGGCGCGGCCACCGCAGACACTGGTGGTGCGGTACGACGCGGCAGCGACGACGCCCTTACCAGTGTGCTCACCGCCGTGCCGGCGTGGAGCAACTCGCCACTCCTCATCGAGCTGAACTAGAGCGGCGAGTTGCTGAACCACGCGCCTGCTTCGGGCGGCAACTGGTTCCGTTGGGCCAAGCGAGGTTGGTGAAGCACCGAGCGGCCTCGCCCTTATCCGGAGGGCTCGGCGGGCCACCCAGCCGGGTAATATTCCGGAGAGAGGCTCCTCGGAAGCCATCGGAAGAGTGGAAAAAATGGTGAAGGAGGAGATGGGGGAGCGGCGGAGGAGTGCGATTCTTGCCCGCTGTCTGTCTGGCCTCGTGTAAGTAGAGGGCGGATGGTAGGAGCTTGGCCGGCGTTTGGCCTCGTTTAAACTGAGGGCGGATGGGAGGAGCTCGGCCGGTGTTCCGTTTAATTCCGGCCCACTCATGAACGGACGTGTGGCCGGAGTAGGATTCTCGGTTTGCATGCGGGTTTAACGGAGGGGTTCAATGGAGGCGCCGGGCATGCAGCGGGCGGCGCAGTACTATTCGATTTGACAGCAGTAATGAGCCGTCAAATCACAAAGGCCCTCGCCTCTCATGAAACCGACCGAGCTAGACTGCCCCACCCTCTGGCCTTTTAAAAAATGTATATACTCCACTTTTGTACAGTAGAATTATCGATGGATTGCTCCATGGAGCAAAACTTGAAATTCAAAAAAAGGTGGTACATATAGAGAGCGCTCGTCGCCAAATTATGCATGTAGTACTATTAAAAAGGCTAGTCACAATAATGGTGTCTAGCACAAGTGCACAACCCACCCCTCAAATAAAACTAAGCACCCTGGAATTCTTTGACAAAACTAAGCACCCTGAAATTCTTTGACAACTATACTGCTGGCTATATGATGTTGGCCATATATATTGTACGTATATAATGTGAAGAAATGAGTGGTAGTACTATACCAACTAAAAGACGAAATGTAAGAAATACTAGTATGTACGTACTGAAGAGTTAAAGTAACGAGAAGAAACACAACATAGTTCTACTAGGGGCTCAGCACAACACACCCCTCAAATTAAAATAAGCACACCTGAAATTAAACTTTGCAACTACTTCGGTAGACACTGCATTAGAACCACCTTGAGCAACAACAATGCCACCTTACTCGTAGTCCTCGTCCACATCCTTGACATCGTCGTTATCCCTCTTCCTCTTGGACTATACTTCTTTGCTTGAACCGCACACTTGGCTCTTGCTCTTCATCCAACCCTTGTAGATATTGAAACAAAGGTAGCCATCCATTGCAGCGTAGTGGATGTGGTCTATATCTAGTACATTCCGCTGCCATGCATAACAATGAAACGTGTATGGAGGTTTCTCCAGTTTACGGTACGAAGGATGAACCATGGCTCCTGCCAGGGTCAGCATTGAAGGCTGACGAGAGGACACCAGCCCATTCTTCTGGAGGTCGAAGGGGTTGCCTACAACGAGGCCTATCTGACCCAGGACTTCTTTGTTGTTCATAAAGTCTACAGTAACGAATTTGACTAGGTTTCTCTCGAGGAAGTCCTTAAAATCTAGGCATTCAACATCGGCATGGCATATGTGGTATAACAAGCATAAGTCATGCACGCAAACCTGGATCACGACGGGCTTCTTCCTCTCTTCGTCCTTTAGATCCTTCTCTCGTCCCAGGACTGTGGTGTACTCAACATCTAGCCCAGCGACCCACTCATCATCTAAGTTTTCGAACATGTGTCTGAAGCGAGAAAGGCATCCTTTCACCATCGCGGAAGAACGGGTGTAGATGACGTCGAACTCATCGTCGGTGATGGTTCTAACCTTGTACTCACCGCCGATCATGGAGATTTGGGACGCCATGGATTTGGGAGGAGGGTTAGGATTAGTGGAACTGCCGTAATGTGAAAGACGGGACAACTAGGAGCGAACCGCCGTAGTATTAAAGGACGTGCGGGGACGAGTAGGAGCGAACTGCAAGCGTGCTCGCTCGCGCGGTAGCGCCCTTGGAGATTTAACATGGTGCGTTAGGCTATCTGATGTTGGCATGTCATACATAGTCATCACTTAGTTACTCATACTACAACAAGGTTAGCTATAAGGTTGGCTATATGTGTATTTTTTACTTCTCTCTATCTCTTTCTTCGTACTCCCTCCGTCCCATAATATAAGAACATTTTTGACAATAATGTAGTGACAAAAACGTTCTTATATTATGGGACACAGGGAGTACTAGTATTTATTGCATTTGCCAAGGAGTGACCTCTTCCATTGAATTGGTGTGCTTATTAGTTTTTTGTTGCTAAGTTTGCTTCATTTAATTAGCTATAGACTCAAAATTGTCTTTTCACCTAGGTACACGTGCTTAGCACCGTTTCTTCCTTGGGTCACCAAAGTAGTCTCTCTCTTCTGGATTAACTTGCCACATCAGACTTTATGCCTATGTGGCAAGCTTAGCACCTGTAGGAGCAAGTAAGTACAATAGTGCGCTTTACATGGCATTTTTGCATATGTGGTGGAAATAGAGGCAAGGAAAAAGTGGAGAAGTGGGCTCTCATGCAAGAGCCAACCTCTACTACATGGTGGAGCATCGGGAGAGGCACCTGTATGGACGTGGTCAGGAATCAGGAGACTCACGCCGGTCGTAGCGCCGCAGTTAATATGATAATGGCAAGTCAAATCACGAGGCCCCACCTGTCCAGGAGTAACTCGCTGTCAAATCACACAGTCCTACGTTTGCAGCAGCCTACTCCCTCATATTCTCGCGTCTCTGTCGAACCGACTAGGTGGAACTGCCCTGCCAACCGCGCAGGAAAAGCCCGTGCAGTATACTCCCTCTGTCCTGGTGACCAAGGTGGGGAGGAAAACGAGAGAACTTAATGTTTACTATTTGCTAAGGCTGGTTGTAATGGTAGCATCATAGCTATATCATGCATGCCAACTAGGCAATTTTGATGAGGTGTCATAGAATTAAATGAAGAAAGAGAGAGAGTTGAGTACTATGTGTCATACATGGCAATAAATAAAGTACTATATGATACTAATATATGATACTAAGTATTATTAGTACAATTTTGCTAGAACTCATCTAGATGAGATATAATTTGGTCTCATTCATCTTTTATAGCAATTGGATGTGATGCTATAAGATGCGTGTGTGCTGACGTGGGTTGTATTTATTATTGTTTTCAAAGTGAATGAGACCAAATTATATCTCATCTAGATGAGTTCTAGGTACTCCCTTGTTAATATCATTGCATGCAACGAACTGACCACTGCATGTCATGTTTGATAGTCTCAAGTCATTAAAGGCATACAAGCACCACATCTCTTATTGGTTGATTCCTCTATTTACGTCAAAAATAAGAAACAACGTGAGAGTTAATGCACCACGCCTATGTGTTTACTATTTGGTTTTCATAAGATGACTTAATACTCACCTAGACGGAGGGAGTATTCGATTTGACAGCAGGTGGCGCAGTTCCCGATACGGCTTTAATGCAGACGAGGGAGGGATTAGCGGTTCCCAAAATGTTGAACGGCCAATGCATCCTCCTTCAATTAATGCATGAGGGAAGTAATGGGAGGAGGTCCGGGAAAATAGGCTACACGATGTGATTGTAATGCAGTTTGCCCTCATTGCCCTCATATAAAGGCGCCCCTCCATTCCAATGCATCTACCACATCGTACGCACCTAAGCATTTGCCTAAGCACCTACACTAAGCGCAAAAGAGCTCACTCCAGACCCATGGAGGCGATGCGCGTGAGCGGCCAGTGGCTATGCCAGATGGTCCATGACGCCGGCATGCGGCATGGCGCTGAGGATCGTCTCCAGACTGTGTTGGAGACCGGCTGGTGGATGGCCGCTGTCGACGCCAACTATGACTCTCAGTTGGACCAGATGATCGTTGCCACCAGCAACAAGTTCACTGTCCTCAAGAAGCTCGCAGACGACATCACCATACTCCTCCAGCCTGCGCGCACGGTATCCTCATTGCCTGCCACCCTAATCGGCCTCCATGGCCGGAACCTATTTCAAGCACTGGTGGCCCTGCGACTGCCCGCCGACGCCACGAAGAATGTCCACCTCGAGGTCGCGCTCGCCGCAAGGCGCCTCGCCCTACAAGAATTCGTCGACCTACACATCCACGTGTACGAGAAAATCATAGGTATCTACAAGGCCAGTGAGGACGCTACGATGTTGGCCTTGCTCAACCGGCTATAAGCCTTGGATGCCTTTGCTGAGAAGTACCTCGACCTCGCCACAGAAGCCGCTGCTCCTTAGCCTCCAGTCGGTGGCCCGATGCACTAAGTTGAGGAGGAGGAGGTCGTGCGTTCATGGATCCATCTTTCTTCTTGCCTTCTGTAACCACCATTGCGATCGCATCATAGTGGCCTTAATTCTTATTGTGCTGTTGCATTCTCGTTCCAGGCAATACCGACATGTGCGATCCCTTTGCTTAATTATATGCATCACAGTAACTAGTACTCCATCCATCAATTAATAAGTTGTGATTACCCTTTCCATCAACTTCGTGCAACGCGCGGGCATTTTGCTAGAAACACTAGAATATGTCTATATAATCCGTATGTGATAGTCCATTTGGAATCTCTAAAAAGACAAATATTTAGGTACGGAGGGAGAAATATATTAGGAGTATATCAAAACAAGAGTGATTTCTTTCAAGTTTGTGAACAAATACTACTATTCTACTACTTTGGATCTGTCGCAATGCACGGGCACATTGCTAGTAAAAAAAAAGGCCTGCCGCATTCGCGTCGCACCCCCACACGCCTGGGAATCAGGAGTACTCCACGGCCCGTCCGGCACGACACATAGCTTAGGGAAGGCCTCTTTCCTAGCATTTTCACTTTCATGTGGGGCCGCCGTTGAGCAAACCGACTATTGGCAAACTGCACCCCGCCCGCCGCCGGGCTGGAAAACAGAAATGAGGGGAAGATCTAGCTGTAGCATGGAAGCCAAGAAATTTGGTGTCAGATGGGGCTCGTTGATAGAGTAGGAGCATTCCAAACAACTACTACTCCTACTAGTACCAAGTTTGTACTCCTAATACTATATTACTAGTACTACCACTATACAACTAGTAAGTACGTGCACGGCACAACAGTGTTGTAGGAACAAAAAACGGGAAGATCTTGTTTTGGGTGATTTATCTTTTTTTCAATCAACATAGTATGAATAATATGATGTGGCAGGCACCCATGAAGCTTATGTGGCTTGGTTGCATGGCTACGAAAGGTTAGAGAAAAATAAATAGATAATGTGTTTAGAGTGCACTCCACTAAATAGATATACTTTGGATCCATTGCAACGGACCGGCACATCTATATCTATACCCCCTATATAGTGTGTGAAAAACTTTGAAAGTTGGTCGTTGGATGAAGCCAATCCGACGGTACAAAGATGGCAAATCCGAGCACTACTAGCCGTTGGATATCATGCACCAAATTCTGCCACATGTATAATCTAGAAGACTCCATGGTTGAACTTAATTCATGACTAACTTTGCCACAACTAAGCTTAGGCAAAGTTATTAGTTCTTCAAAATGAGGGCCACAAGTTGGCAAGCCTAAGGGAATCTTGCCAGATTTTTTGTGTGTATGTTGTGTGGGGCCTTAGTGTGGCTTGCCTAAGGTGTGGCTTGAACCAAACACTCACCTAAGTTAATCAAACTTACCTAACCTTACGTGTGGAAATCATTGGCAATGTTAGTGGTTGTTTGGTTCCTAGCCACACCTTGCCACACTTTGCCACAACTAACCTTAGGCAAGTTTGACCAAGTTAGGTAGGTGTTTGGTTCTAGCCATACCTAAAGCAAAGATTTTTTTATGAGCAGTCAGCCCCACATGTCATAGACACAAAGGGTTTGTTTGGTTCTAGGCCTAGCATTGCCACACTTTGCCACACATTTTTGCCAAGCTTGCCTTAGGTTAGTTCATCAAAATGAGAGCCACAAGTTGGCAAGCCTAAGGGAATCTTGCCACATTTTTTATGTGGATGCCATGTGGGGCCCAAGTGTGGCTTGCCTAAGATGTGGCTTGAACCAAACACTCACCTAAGTTGGTCAAACTTGCCTAACTTTAGGTGTGGCAATCTTTGGCAAAGTTAGTCACATACCAAACATGCCCTAATAACTGTGTGGCAAGATTCCCTTAGGCAAGCCAAAGTGTGGCTAACAAAGGGTCTGTTTGGTTCATGACTAACTTTGCCACAACTAAGCTTAGGGAAGGTGTGTCTACCACAAAAAGTGTGGCTAACAAAATGGCCACCACAAGTGTGGCAAGATTTGGCAAGAAGTTGAGTCTATGACATGTGGACCAGGTAACTAGAAAGGTATGGCAAGCCACAAGTGTGACAATGAACCAAACACATGCCTAAGATATTGTGGCACGCCTAAGCTTAGGCGTGGCAACCTTAGGCTGCAAACCAAACAGGCCCAAAGCAACTCAACTAAGGCAAGTGTGGCAAGTGTGGCAAAAATCATGTGGCAATATGTGGCAAAAATAGTCACAATTCAAACAGCCCTACTAACCAAACAACCCATAACCTTAGGCAAGTTTGGCAACATTGTATGATAAAGTGTGGCATTGCTAGGCCTAAAACCAAACAACCCCTGTGTCTGCCACAAAAAATGTGGTTAACAAAATGGGCACCACAAGTGTGGCAAGATTTGGCAAGAAGTTGAGTCTATGACACGTGGACCATGTATCTAGAAAAGTGTGTCAAGCCACAAGTGTAGCAATGAACCAAACACATGTCTAAGATATTGTGTCACGCCTAAGCTTAGGCGTGGAAACCGTAGGATGCAAACCAAACATCTATATATCTATACCCCTATATAGTGTGTGAATAACTTTGAAAGTTGGTCATTGGATGAAGCCAATCCGACGGTACAAAGATGGCAAATCCGACCACTACTTGCCGTTGGATATGATCTACATTCCACCAGATTTTGCCACATGTAGAATCTAGAAAACTCCACATGTAGAAGCATAATGCACAAACCACCAGAATCTCATGCGTGCAATGCACGTGTACCTTACTAGTACTAGTTGGTAGTAGTAAGAAACAAATTCCAGTTTTGGCACGAGCTCGTACTGCGGGAGCACCACAAGGCCTGCCGCAGGAGTTACATTTCCCTCTCAGGGCCCACGGGACCCAACTTCAGTGGCTTAGTGCCCGGCCTATGAGTCAATGACATGTGTACCTTAAATGCGGCTGGCCCACATGTCATTCTCATGGTGGTGGTGTGGTTCGCGACTCACTCGTTAGAGATGAACCGGCTGGTGGTGGCATGGCCATGGCGAGCGTGCCACAGCTGGGTGTCGGGGCGTTACGAGGCGTAGATGGCCACACCGGCGGGTACTACCTGTAGTACAAAAGTACTCCAGCTGAGGATTGATGCCGGGGATGAAATGTGTCACAGCCGCGGGATGAAAATTCGATGGTGCGGGAGTACGGATCGGAGCACAGCAGCGGAGCAGGCAAACCGCGTCCAATCGAGTGTGTCTGTGGTAGAAAGTTGATGGTCACCGCAGTTCAGCTGGCCCACATGTCATGCACACAAAGGCAGATGAGCGGTGGAACCAAGAGGGATGAGGGGCACATCGGGGGGATGAGGATCCCCTAACGCGAACAATCCTACCATTATGTCACTGACATGTGGGACCCACAAGCGTGGGTCCCACCTCTCAGCGAAGGAAAGGCAAGGCAAGGCAGTGATAGCCACGTTAGAGGATCCATGTCCACGTCGGGGGACGTCGTGCCGTGGTTTGGAGCGACGTCGTGGGAATCGCGTGTGGGTGTTGAAGTGGTAGAAACAAGAAACATGATGGTCGCCGTGGTTCAACTTCCATGGGCAAGCTGTCATGTCTACTGGCACATGTATATCAAAACTAGAGTGTTTATATTTCAAGCACATGAACAAGTATTATTCTACTACTTTGGATGCATTGCAACGCACGGGCCAGCACGTTGGTAGTAGTAGTGTCTATCTCTATCTCTAGAGGCCTTCCCTCATTCATCCTTTTCTCTCATAAGATAAACTACTCATACAAATGCATCTTGATGTTCTGTGGAGCGCACGAGGATGTTTCCTTGGGGGTCTCTCCAGCGTGGCGTGGCCGTAGTTGCAAGTTGACGCCCCTTGAGATGCTGATCTTGAGGGGCACTCGGATTTCCTCCGATGAGCAGGTAAGATGATTTTGATCATGTAGTAAATGCATTCTAAAGACTACTTCCGTGTCCATTTCCTAATTCTCCCCATGCCCATTGTTTCACAAGTTAGGCTCGGTGCGAGTGGAGATTGGCTTGCATATGTACGGGAGGTGTCGGCGTTTTGGGAACGGGGGTCCCCAGACTTGCCTGCCTGCGGCCTGCGGCGTGGCTCAAAGGGGGCCCAACACGGCCCATCTTCATCAACACAAGCTCAAGACCCTCGCAAGGGGCCAAGCCTCGCGGGGCGGACGACAAGGAGCTTCCTCAGGCACGGCCTCATCAGGCTGGCTCATGAGGAGGCGGAGAGATCAAGGTGGGGTACCTCGCGAGGTGCCCATGACGCAAGCCATGACGACCAAGGGCGCCAGTCGGGCGCCAGCCGGCGCAGTGTCCTCCTTTCCTCTTTGGTGCAAAGGAAGCAAGCGCAGGCGAGAACATCAAGCAAAGTCATCCATTTCGGGGCAACAAGACCAAGACCAGTCCAACGCAGGGAGGAAGTCATTGTGGAGCCCAAGCAGGCGTCACCACCAGAACCTTTGACAGGCGAGGACCAACTTTAGTCAGGATAAGTGTACCCGCTATTCCCCTTCAAAATGGCCAATTGTTGGCACCCTTCCCGCTCAATATTTGGGAAGAGGCCCAGGGCCTTTGCCTATAAATAGGACTAGCCACCCCCAGGGTAGAGGCATGGAGAATCAAGTAAGAGAGGGAGAGAGAGAAGGGCGGCTGAACTCCTCCTAGCAGTTCGTCGTCCCAGCCAAGAACAGACCCTCGCGAGGCTGTTCTTCCTTGTACTATTCATCATCAGCCCATGAGGCAATCCACCACACCACACACTGGAGTAGGGTATTACACCACAATGGTGGCCTGAACAAGTATAAACTCTGTGTCTCTTGTGTTGTTCCTTTCGTAGTTTAGATCTCAGCGAGCCGGCGAGGAACAGGTAGGTGGAGGGCGAAATCTCCACGCGCACCCCAGTGTTCGAACCTCAAGGGTCTGCCGAAGCCTGAATTCCGACAGGAGGGTACCAACATCAATATGCACAACATTTACAATGGTGACACCGTTCCCATAGAACCTTTGTCCAACATTGGGATCAGCCATGCAACGGGCCACCGCATGAATTGGTATGATGGAACCACGGTGAGATTGAATAAGATAGCACAAACCTTGCACATGGCTGTCAAAGGCGAACCATGCTGTTTGTGGCCGATTTGTTGCCGTTTGAGTACAAAGACACTGTGCTCCTTTCTAACCGCATCTTCACGGTGACAAACTAGGGGACTTATTTTGTATGGGACACATCCTACGATATACTCCCTCTCTCCCAGTTTATTTGTTTTGAATCTTTTCGTTTTATAAGTTTCAAATTCAAATTTAGAGCTCCCCATCACATGTTGAGATTACAATGTCCATTAAATCATTGCATGCATGTATAGTAATGAAACAAATATCGAGTTTGGTATGAGTTCGTGCAGCGGTAGCACCACAAACCCTGGCGCAGGAGTTACATTTCCCTCTCAGGGCAGTCGGGACTGAGCTTCAGCGCCTTACTACACCTACCTTTGAGTCAATAACATGTGTACCCGATAGGTGACTGGTACACATGTAATGCTCCCGGAGGCAGAGGGGTAGTGGGGCTAAGAGGGGTGAAGCGCAGGTCGGGGGACGTGTGGTGTCATGGGTTTGAGCGGCGTTGTGGGAATCGCGTGTGGCTGTGGTAAAAACTTGATGCTCGCCGCATTTTAGGTGGCCCACATGCCATGCACACAAAGGCAGAGGGGCGGGGCGGCCGAGAGGGGTGAGGCACACATTGGGGGACGTGGTGCCGTGGGTTGGAGAGGCGTTGTGGGAATCGCGAGATGAAACGTGATGGTTGCCGTAGTTGAACTTCCATGGACAAGCTGTCATGTCTACGGACACATGCACTGCATACCGATCACTGGAAGGAGTAGCAGAGAAAGCTATATATGTGGATAAATAGTTCCTTATAGTCAAGAGGACCCACGCTACTACTCTGTTCCAAAGACATGCACACCATCGAAATAGTCCATCTATATCAATGTACACCGAGAGGGAATAATTTTTTTACAAGAGGGGAAATAGTTCATCCATCCATAATGCCCTCCTGCTGGTGCAGCCTTTTGTTCTTCTTCTTCTTCTTCTTCTTCTTCTTCTTCTTCTTCTTCTTCTTCTTCTTCTTCTTCTTCTTCTTCTTCTTGTTCTCATTTTCTGTGGGAGACGGCTTCGCAACAAGCTCTTTGGACCTTGCAGCTATCTCGAAACTCACACGGGCATCGAGGGTAGCATATTTTATCCGCTCGTACGTCAAGGGATAATTCTCCCATCCAGACGACCTTAATGCCATCGTCTCGTCACCCTTCTGAAGATTTGTACCGAGTACATAATCTGCTACGTCGAATAGGGATGGTGTCTGTTTACCACAATCTTCTACATGAATTTTGATTCTGGTTTGTAGGTCAGCGATGCTTTTCAAATCAAGGTTGTACGGCTCCAGCTTCTGTTTGCCCCCTTTGATGGCTGCCCCACAGAAGTATACATCCTCCCGAGACAAGAAATCGTGAAGCTCACCTAGTATGGAGGGCGAGTGTATGATGTGGTACACCAAAACATCATCTTCGAGGCATAGCTGAAGGACGACGGCGCGTTGGATCTTCCCAGGGGCACGCTCCGTGTACTCTGCACCGAGACCGATGACCCTCGTCTCTACCTTTTCGAGGGAGTTGGATACATTGTTGATCCACTGCCAAACAACCCTTGGGTGGACGGTGACGGTGGCAACTATGCTCATCGAGCCTTCGACGAGGACATGTTGGACGCTATAAACCTGCATCTCAATATCTTTCGCCATTTGGAACCGCTGGAACGGAGGGCTATGGTTTGGAGAATTAGGATTAGATGGCTAGTCTAACTGAAGTAGTAGATGATTATTTAAAGAGGTTAAAACAATGTGAACGCAGTGGGGTTTGGATGCAAATGATGGCGAAGGGGAGGTGAACAAGCCGAGGAAAATCGGTTCCCGATGGAGAAGTAAATGGGAGAAGTGGCCTGCAGGCAGTTGATTAGACGGCTAGGTACACTAAACGAAAAGGCTATGCAGGTAGACTGATGAGTCGTACCTGTTTGTGTACGCGCCCATCCTTCCTGATAGGTGGGACATATGCAAACAGATAAAAATATGTGTCGTAGCTGGTTCAGATGGATATTGGCGCATGAGGGGAGACACAACATTCTCTAGTTAAGGAATACTCCCTCCGTTTAGGTGAGTAAGTCACCTTATAAAAATCAGGTTTTCCCAAAACCTTTAGTCGTGGAGCATTAACTTCCTGCTCGATCCCCTCCCAGCCTCATTAGCCAGCGTTCTCTTCCTCTGCTGGCGCGGTCTACCTTTCCATTTTTCCTCTTCTCAAGTGTGGGACGATCAGAATGACCACTGCATGCATCGCGGCAGGGCGTTGATTGGGCATGCACGAGAATTTGGTTCTGCTCGCAATATGGATGATACCTGAACGATGAACTGAACAGGCATGCTAGCACGGGAGACCTATTTCCCCTATACAATACTTGAGTACTCATGTTCCTACTAGTAGTAGTAGTATTACAACTGTGGTACACTTGATGGTCAAAATACTATTCATCCGGTCCTCACAGTGAAGTGACAACACCTTGCGCCTGACACTAGTCCACGCGACGTGTTTGGGTTACCAAAGTCAGCCTCACCCTATGCACTATGTAGTCTGTCACCGCCGCTGTACATCACATTGGCGCCTTGCCTCGTCTCCCTCTCCCCTCCCATAGCACCACTCCATCTCCATCTCCTGCTCCATCTCCATCTCCATCTCACTGTGCCCCCGTGCACCATCACCTCACTCGCCTCCGCCAGTATCACTATTCCCTCGCTAGCCACTCCAACACCGACAGCCTTCTCCCCTGTAAATCAAGCCCCCCAAAACCCCCACCTTCCAAACTCAACCATGGCCGAACGCGAACCGCACAGCATCCGTATGAGCCACGATTGGAGCAATCTCCCCAGTGACATCCTCGACCTCTGTTGTTCGTGTATGGATATGTTGAGCGCCATGCGGCTGGCTGCATGCTCGAGGGACATGCACATGGCCATCGTCGAAGCGAGGCCTAAGCTTTTCAAGAAACCCTGCTTGCTGCTATCTGGCCTTGCGAGATTGGCTCACCATGATATGGAGACGTACATGATGCCCCTCGACTTCAATCCGATCTCCATTAGCAGAAACTTCTTTGCAGGTATGTAGTGGGTCGCCGTACATCATTTCCCTCGACTTCGACTCGATCACCATCGCCTGAAACTTCTTGGCAGGTATGTACTGGGTCGGCATGAACTCCCACTGGATGGCTGCCTTCAGAGAAGATGGTAAAAAGTTGGTGCTCGTGAACTTCCAGACCTCCCATGAGATTATCCTTCCTCCGTTGGATTATATAGAGTTTTACCATCGCGGTCCAAGTCATCTAGATTACCACGTCAGTTGGACGGACCTTGTTTTGCAGAAGATTGTAATCTTCCAAGTGCCCACATGACATGTGAATTACGTAGACTTCAAACTAATTACCTTGTTCGACCGTGGACTCGCCTATGTTTATGCCGGTGCCTTCTTTAGCTGGAGACAACTCAGCTCGCAGTGGATCATCCTCAAAGCTGATATACACTTCTGTGATGCTATTGAACACAATGGCATCATCTACGCGATCGACAAAGCTGATGGCACCATGTATTGATGGGACGACGCGTGTAAGTTGTTTCCGTCTCATGTTAATGATGACGCCATGACACTTTTTGAATTTTTTGTGATGATTGTCATATCCCTGTTTGAGCAAAATTTCAGTAGAACTATGGCAATGTATTAGAGACACCGAAATCAGCTATATTTGGAATGAGTTAATCCATGCGATTGTGACCATGTCATTACAGCCAATTTTGTACCCTAAATAATCAAACGGTTAGGAATATATGGATATTATCCTTATTTTACAGTAATCTATATACTACTACTAAATATGAGTGTGTATCAATTGAAGAATTTGTTTGTGAGGACAGAACATGATTACATAACATGCATGACATGGTAGTTTCCTGTGAAGAATCGATTGCGAGATAACATGAGTATAACCATGCATGGCACTTCTATATTTTCGAACCCAGTATAAATTTCCCTGTATTTTCCTCCCAGTTCCAACATGGACATATCAATGTTGTTTCTTGCATTATCCTACTCATACTGTGAACAATGCTGATCTTACATTAACAATGCTTGTCCTTTTTGAAATGATGTAGTGTCCCTACAGTTACTTCCCTTTATAATCACACCACCTTTTCCAAAAACAGGGAAGAACAACTGGTTCCTCGCTCGATCAGACGGCGGCAAAAGACTGATGATCATTCGGACACATGAGCCAAAAAAGTAATATTGCGAAAACCCCACTGTATACAAGCACCGTGTAATACGTGAGTATCCGGACAGTTTCTGTTACGTTTATGAGCAGGATACCAGCTTGTTGGGGCCTTTAGGATTTTTTAGTTGGAGGCGGGTAAACAGCCTTGGTTCACACTCTCTGTTTCTCGGACTCAATTATTCGATTAACCAGGAGATCACCATTGGCAAGGACCTTGATGGCAGAGAGGATCTGTTTGCTATGGAAAACCGTGTCTACACGGCGAGCCCTAGGAGTTCGGGAGCAAACTCCCCTGATTGTCAATGATACAGCGTGCAGCCAAAAGAAGGTGAGAATGACAAAGGCATCCGGATTAACTTTGATCCTTGGATGTCTCAATTACGACAGGCAAGTGATGTGGTTCAAGCCTTTAGATTAATAGGTAATTGGGCTGTTGCATCGAAAGGGTGGAGTACTTGTGTCTCCGGATCACTAGTCGCTGAAGCGGGGCTGCAAATTATGATGGTGTTGGATCATCTCTTCGAATGACTTTGTTGTCTTTGTTGCTGGTTCTGGATGGGTAGTTGTTTCTTTTGTTATGCATATTCCTTGCCATTTGGTCATCCTCGTCTATGTCACTCTTACTATGTAATAGTTTCTTCTGTTTAGAATGTCATTCTCGTCTGGATCAGGAGAGTCTGAGCGCTGCAGATGGGTGCGTTTTAGTGGTGTAGCAAGACTTCTTATGAACTATCATGTCTTGATGTTTATGTCAATAGTAGTCACTAGTCAGTGTTTGAATGTTGTATATATCGTTGTTTCGAACTGTTTATTGTCTCGAACTACTGGTGGGCTAAATGAGGGCATCACCATTCTCCAGTGTTCAGAGTATATCTCCTTTTTTCAAGTTATATAATTTGAGCTCAGTGTATTTTCGATGATGTACACTTGTTTGGGCCAGTGAGGTGTCCTTGAATATGGGCCGAGTAGTAACGCAATGCCAAACAGGTCAATTATGACTCTCAGGCCGGGCTCTCAAAAGATCCTGAAAAAAAGGCCGAGCTCTCCAAAAAAGAAAGAATAAGGACTCTTAGGCCGACATGTGGGCGCCACCGGTGTTTTCGTGCGCTTGCGCGCCGAGAGCATATTGGCGCGTGCTTGAAATTCATGCTACCTTTTCATCCCCAGTCTCCCGCCCCTCCCCCACCTCTGGAATCTTGATTCCTACTCCAGTTCCCCCAAATCCCCCTCCTGTACTCCCTGTACTTAAGCGCACTATCATGTCTCCGGTCAACGTGGATCTCCGAGCCGGAGATCCTGAGGTCCATCCTGCCTTCGGTCGCTACGTGCTGTCGCTCAGCAGTGGCATGGCGGCGCTTGACGACCAGTTTGCCAGCAAAGTGCCGATGGTAACCATCAATGGCGACTGGCCTCCCGTCTCGCCGGACGACCTTGTCAAAGCTCTTGGCATTGCGCACGGCATCCAAATAAGTGACTTGCTCGTCGAAGTCTGTCCGCCACCGGCTGATTTCTTCATCAAGTTCTGGACAACTTTCGACTACAGTCGTGTGTTCGAATCTTCCCAGTGTTTGTTCTGCGATGGCGCGCTGGTGAACTTTGATCGGTGGCACTCAGGATGGGGCTCGTTGCCCTCTGAGCTTGACTTTTTAACAAAGTATACCTTCCACGGCATGCCTCGACGTGCTTGGAATAGCGAGTCCATGAACAAGCTTATCAACGACCTTGGAGGTGAGCTCGTAAGTATGTTTGTTCCTCTAGACAGCTGGGCTCTAACGGTTATGGCATGCATGAAGAAGTCGTGCACCATACCGAAGGTGATTGGTGTTGAGATACCGGTGCAGGAACCGGGGTTGTACTATTTGTCCCCACCAAGGCCGCTGCGGACCACGTTAGCGATGTACTTGTATCGAGTGTTCGTGCATGTCAAAGAAGTGGTCAATCCATCAATCGAAGTCCTGCTGCCGCTGTTGGTGCCAGGGTCCGTCGACGACATCCATTACAGGAGTCAAAGTCAGACTTTCCACGTGTTGCTCGGAATGATGGATGGCACAGGGCCTACTCCATCGCGCGGCGGAGGCCACTTCTTCTTTGGGAGAAGAGGCAGGGCTAGCTGCCTGGATGTGCTCTAATTTGAGGTAACAACTGAATCTTGTCAGATACTAGCTAAATCCGAGCTATGGGTGTGAAGCACTGATATGCCAGTACATTTTATTGTGACTTGTTCTAATTTTGTACCTGAACTTTTTTAGAAAGGGCTGTACGTCAACTTAATGTGCTAGCAGAACTTATTGTGTTGTCTGTCTGTTTTCTTTGCACGGCATTCAAGATATTTCCCCGTCATTGATAAAGACTATGAACCGTTATGTACGACCTCGTTGGTTTCAACATAGCCATACGCTTAGCGATCCACTTCTTCCATCCTGATTGTGCCGCCTGCGTGAAATTTTTGTATGCAAACTCAGTGTGCTATGATGTTCTATATGATTGTGTCAACTATATAGGTTTTTACTGAGCATCGGCAATGCATATGGCTGAAAGACGTATTTACGAGCATCGACCGATGGGTCTCTCTCTCTCTCTCTCTCTCTCACACACACACACACACACACACACACACACACAGGCACAAGTGGGACCCGTTCAAATATTTATTTGCTCGTGACAACTTTTAATTAGGTTCCACTGGAATCTAACTTTTTTCTTAAGTTATTAATTGAGCTCAGTGACTTCAAAAAGTTGTACAGAAGCCTTGTTTGGGGCTTTTCGGCGTCGCTGAATGTGGGCTGAGTAGCCATGTTAGGTTGTACTGTACTACACAGGCCTTTTTTTCAACATCAGCAATGCAATTGGGCCGACAGTTGTACACAATATCCGGGTCAACTTGCTATTCTCCGCCCCGCTGGGCTGCAAACTTTCCTAGGAGGTATGCATTAGGCTTAACAAGAAAACGGACTTTAAGAATTAATAAATGGGATGTGATTATAATAGCTGGGCAGTAACTATGCACCAAACGCGTAATTATTTTAAAAAATATATTATTTTTGGAATTTGAAAATTTTAATTTCATTACTTGTTGCCCGCACAATATGTCGTTGGATTTTAACGTAATACAACTTTACTTTGAAATTATATTTAACCGGACTAGAAATTTCGGATAAAAATATTTCGGATCCCATCAAAATGTGGGAATTTTTTTGAATTCTGTTTTGAGCGGTTGTTTGAAATTATTAATCATTGTCCTAGCTAGAAGTTGGGCTGTACTTTTAACAAACTGTAAATGGGCTGTAGTAAATTCTATTAGAATTAAAAAATGGGTTGTACATTCTTACAAATCGCAAATGTGCTATATGTTCTCTGGTAAATCTGAGTTGTGGGCCTACTAAGTTGACACGTACCAAGGGCTTTGTCAACTTAGTCAATATAAACGATTCTAGCTGCAGTGATTGTATGTTGTCCATCCAACGGCCGTAATGCTTCTTCAACCTCTGGTCTTCTTGCTCCAGCCGCCCAAAGCAGCGCCGGTCATGCCATGTGCTCCTGCCTCCCGTGGCCAGCTGTAATGTCGCGGAGGCCTTACTGCCCCGTACTACTCCCATCGCTGGCCAGGCCATCCCTCTTCTCACCCACACCCCCTGTTATTCTGTGGCGACGGCAGCCTCACACCGCAGCCGAACCAGTGAACCCTCGTACTCCTCTCCACGTGGGCTTCCACTGCTGCGTCTTTCCCAGATCCGCGTTGTCCCCTTCCTAGGCCTCGCCGTTGTCCACTGCCCTGGTGCTCTCGGCGCGGCGTGGTCAACGTGGTCAACGACCGACTTCCATCGGAAGAGTGCTGTATGTGGAGGGCTGATAGCTGGGTCCAGGCGGCCACAAGGAAGTGCCTCCGTATTACGCGCAAAATAATTATTCCTCCACCTGACAGCAGGGACCCACCGGATGGGCCATCTTGTTTTGCGAAAAAAACATTCCCCCCTGACTACTGGGACCCACTGGATGGGCCACCATATCTCACGAAAGAAAATTTCCCCCGCTGTCAGCTCGGACCCACCGGAAGTGCCTCCTTATTACGCACAAAAAAATGAATACTCCCCCTGCTAGCTGGGACCCACCTTGGTGGGAGGCTGACTTGTGGGCCTACTAAGTTGATGGGGACAGAGGGCTTTGTCAACTTAGTCAATATGAACGATTCTAGCTCTAGTGATAGTACGATGTCCATCCAACGACCGTAATGCTTCTTCAACCTCTGGTCTTCTTGCTCCAGCCACCCAAAGCAGCGCCGGTCGTGCCGCATGCTCCTGCCTCCCGTGGCCAGTTGTGCTACCGTGGAGGCCTCACCACCCCCTACTATTCCCACCGCTGGGCAGGCCCTGCGGTGACGGCAGCCTCACACCGCAACCATTGAACCCTCGTACTCCTCTCCGCGCGAGCTTCCACTATCACGTCTTCCCCGGCTCCGCGTCGTCCCCTTCCTAGGCATCACCGTCATCCACCGCCCTGGTGCTCTCGGCGCGGCGTGGTCAACATGGTCAAGGAACGACTTCCATCGGACGTGGACTGTACGTAGAGAGACTGACAGCTGGGTCCACGGCCTCAGCAAGGAAGTGCCTGCTTATTACGCGGAAAATAATGATTCCTCCACCTGACAGCAGGGACCCACCGGACGGGCCACCGTATTTCGTGAAAAAAACGTTTCCCCCCTGACTGCTGGGACTTACAAGCCACCTCTTCGCACGCAAGGAAGTGCGTCCATATTACGGGCAAAAAAAATGATTCGCCCCCTGACTGCTGGGAGCCACCAGTTACATCTTCGCACACAAGGAAGTGCGTCCAGGCAAAAAAAATGATTCGCCCCCTGACTGCTGGGACCCACCAGCTACATCTTCGCACGCAAGGAATTGCCTGACAGTCCGGACCCACCTGGTCGAAGCGTACGTAGCGTTGTCATTCTGGTCGCGAACGTGTACGTACATACTGGTCGATGTAGAGTCGCGCACGTGTTGTAGTAGAGGCGTGCACGTAGCATGTACACGTACGTACAACAGCCAGGGTGCAAGAAAGTAAATACGGCCAAGTACGTACATACGGGCAGGGTCTCGAACGCCTACTCGCGCATACGTACGGCTGTCGGTGTCAAAACCGGCGGATCTCAGGTAGGGGGTCCCGATCTGTGCGTCTTAAGCTAATGGTAACAAGAGGCAAGGAACACAATATTTACCCAGGTTCGGGCCCTCTCGATGGAGGTAAAACCCTACTTCCTTCTTGAGTGATATTGATGATATGAGTAGTACAAGAGTTGATCTACCACGAGATCGTAGAGGCTAAACCCTAGAAGCTAGCCTATGATGATTATGATTGTGATCGTCCCTCTAAGGACCAACCTCTCTGGTTTATATAGACACCGGAGAGGGCTAGGGTTTACATGGAGTCGGTTACAAGGAAGGAAATATAATATCCGGATCGCCAAGCTTGTCTTCCACGCAAAGGAGAGTCCCATCCGGACACGGGACGGAGTCTTGAGTTTTGTATCTTCACGCTCCAACAAACGGACAAAGTATATAGTCCGGTTGTCCGGATACCCCATAATCCAGGACTCCCTCAGTATCCCCTGAACCAGGCTTCAATGATGATGAGTCCGGCGCGCAGTTTTTTCTTCGGCATTGCAAGGCGGGTTCCATCTCCGAATACTCCAAAGTATTTATCGAACACTTAGACCGTGTTCGTATCTGCAAGATGATCTTCACATACCACTGTAGAGAGGATGATATTTAACAAAATATAACCTACTTACAACTTTAGACAAAGTGACATGACACTACAGTCGGGTCATTATTCGAACCGTTTTTCCATAACCAGCCATAGCGCATATTGCGAGGCAGTTTCCTTGGCACGTCTTGTCACATTAGAGATCATGTCCCCTTATTACGGGGTTTCCATCAATAGTGGTGTGGGTAAACCAACCGTGCAATCAATCGTGGCGTTTTGGGAAATAAGCGATTCTCAACAGGAAAGTGGGGAGGCGCACCGTCCATCGCCTCTATAAAGGGATAAGGATTCCCCATTTTCACCCACGCCTTCTTCCTCCTCTGCTTATCCATTCCCACACCCTCGAGCTCTAGCACCCTAGTTCACACCTTCTCCACACAGCCAAACATGTCCGGAGTAGGAGGAAAGTGGGTGGCCTCCACCGTGAAGGAGGAGCATATTGCAAAGCTCAGGGCGGCCAGGTACTTGGCCGCAGACATTGCGCACCGGCTGCTGGACAAGGGGCATGTCACTCCAACTCCGGAACCCCACGAGAGGGTCATATTGCTCGCCCACTTTATGCGTGGGCTGGGATTTCCACTTCATCCCTTTGTCCGCGGGCTCATGTTCTACTACGGGCTAGATTTCCACGATCTAGCCCCAAATTTCGTCCTCAACATCTCAGCGTTTATCGTCGTGTGCGAGGCCTTCCTCTGCATCAGGCCTCACTTCGGCCTGTAGCTATGAATCTTCTGCGTGAAGCCAAAGATCGTGAGTGGCCAGCAAGCAGAGTGCGGAGGCGCCATGGTGGACAAGATGCCCCATGTCACCTGGCTTGACGGCTCTTTCGCGGAGACCGTGAAAGGGTGGCAATCGGGGTGGTTCTACATCACCGAGCCGTGCGACACCAACTGGGCGGCGGCCCCCGGATTCCAATCCGGAGCCCCCATGCGGCTCACCTCCTGGGAAAGAAAGGGCCTGGCCTGGGGCGAACCTGCAGAGCTGACCGGAGTCTAGAACTACATCAAGAATAGGAAGGACAAGAAAATCAAGCTTGTCAACATGGTTCACGTCATGCTTGTCCGCCGGATTCTTCCGTGCCAAAGACGGGCTTTTAATCTGTGGGAGTTCGTCCTGGCCGAACACCAGATGCTTCAAAAGCTCCATGGCATGAGGCACAAAGGTGCCTGGAAGGCGCTGTTCAAGGCCTCCGAAGTACCTCCTCCTACATCCGAGGATCGCGGACTTCACGCCGCCCCCCCCCCCCCCCCCCCGTCCGACGAGTTTTCTAACTTCCACCGGATTCAGTTCTCCCGAATGTACTCATGGGGGAATCTTAAGTCATTGTGTGCATTCGCTCAGGAGTATGTGGAGACGGCGGAGCGGATCGACTGTCCGGCTCCACTGCCAGAAGGCCTGACGGATGCTCTCCTAACGGAGATGCTAGTCCTGGTGCCCTACAAGGCGCCGGAGAAGAAGGCCGAAAAGAAGGCCCTGGGGACCAGGGAAGGTCTCTAGCGTAAGGTTGTACCGGAAGCCTCGTCTGAAGACGACGAGGCACACTCCTCCCCCGAAGGGGAGGAAGAAGAGGAAGAGCATGCCCCATCCGGAGAGGATGGGGGGCCTGAGAAGGCGGGCCAGGGGACTGAGAAGGGTCCCCGGCGCAAGGCCGTTATACCCTTGTCGTCCGAAGACGATGAGGAAGATTCTTCCCGCGGAGGCGGGGGGAAACACGAAGAAACTCTACCTCCCCATACTGGGGAGGACAAGAAGAGGAAAGCCGCCCTGGAGGGGGAGGCTAGGACGCCCAAGACGGGGAAAGCGTCCCTTCCGGATTACTCCGCCACTGCCGCCTATAGCGAGGAGGAGTGGCTGCCCAGGGGGAAACCCCTAGTATGATCGTAAGTATCCGCACTCTATTTTAGTGCGACTTTGCTTCATAGTCTTGTTATAACGCCGGACATATATGCAGTTCGGTCACGGTCCATCCCGAGGTATCGTCTTCGGATGGGTCCTTGAGTGATTCGGCGATGAACTCGCTTCCGACGGCCACTACTCCCCAGCCTGCGGATGACACAGAGGTGTTGTCCAAAGGCTCCCAGAGCAGGGGGAGGTGACTCTGGAGACGCCCCAAGGCAGAATTCCAGATGCCGGACATGCGGGGTACAAGATCCCCGCGGATCGTGCCGATGAGAGCCGCAGCAAGCCGGGCTCTGAGCCGGAAACTATGCCGGAACCTTCGATGGTTCCGGATGCGGGTAGGCGGCCCCTCGCTAGGGAGGGCGAGCAATCCGAGCCGATGACTTCCATTGCGCCAGAGGCATCGGATAGTCTGCTGGAAGCGCTTTGCGACACTTCCATGGATGAAGTGCATCGTACCCTTATGGGCGCTGTGATTCAGAAGGTTCTGTCCGCCAAGAGCGGACTAACCGAAGCCTACACCAGTCTCCTGACAGGCTTTGAGGTAAGTAATAAAAATGTGTGAAATTACCACCCGATAGGTAGTAGGCCCTGATACTCTGTTTGGTATTCGGAAAGAAAAGCCAAACAGAGGGACAATTATAATCCACAGAAGTCTAATAGTAAATGTGCATGTGAATAAATAGGTTGTGCTGCTTGCCGCTGCTGTCCGCACAGCTAAGGTCGCTGGACTAAAATGGGACCTGGAGCAGGCGCAGGGAGAGCTTGGCCTCATGAAGAGGCAGCTCGAAGAGAACAAAGGTGAGTGATTCCCCGTTCACATGCAATGAAGGATAGACAAAATTGGTTATTCTAAAGCGTCATGACTCTATAACACGGGCCGCCATCGAAGTGGCATCTCTGAAGAAAGCGCTATCTGAGGCCGAAGACAAGGCGGCCTTGGAGCGCAAGGAGCGCGAAAAGCAAGATGCTAGAGTGGGCGAGGTACAGCAAGAGCTCCAGGAGCTCGGCAAGAAGTTCGAGTCCTTGGAGCGTGATCTTAAGATGAAAGAGACTGAGCTTGCGAAGGCCCTTGCAAGTGTAAAAGATGCCAAGGCCGAAGCCGAAAAGGCATAGCAGGAAATCCAGGCAGCAAAGAAGATAGCGGCCCGTAAGACATTCTTTATGCAAAGTAAGCATGTGGAGGAGGCGTTTCTTTTACTTACCAGAATTCGGAGCTCTCCAGGGGCATTCGCAGATCTACCATGCAGCATATCAGATGCCGCAGAGTTCTACCGCACCGAGGAGGGGAGCTCAACGAAGAAGCTGTTCTGGTCCCAGTATGCTGGGGCCGGACACCCAATGCCTCTGAGTGACCAACTGAAGCAGTTGGTTGAACTCCACAGGGCGGCCGAAGTGGCTATGAAAGATTACATAGTCCGGATGTGGCCTGGTGAGCCCTTGCCCACTAGCTACTTTGGCCTGATCAAGCGAATGGTGAATGCATGTCCGTGTCTTGAAGTGATCAAGCGATCCGTTTGCATTGAGGGTGCCCGCCGGGCCTTTGCCTGTGTGAAGGTGCATTGGGGCAAGCTGGATGCGGAGAAGCTAGTGAAGGACGGGCCGCCGGAGGGGAAGGCGCATCGCTGTCCCGAGAAATATTACGATGGCGTTATGAAGGGCGCTCGTCTCGTCGCCGAAGAATGTACCAAGAACATGATATTTGAATGAATGCACTTCTGTCATTTTTGTAATGTAAAGACGAAGTTATTTTCCCTATATAGCACCTTTTGATTTAAAATATTTCCTTCTATGCGGCTATTTATAGAATTCTAGAAGTAGGCCAGTCGTCGGCTTTCGCCCCCATGTAACTAGTACCGGGGTGTTCCTGGAAAAACCCAGACACTCTTTATCCAAAAAATTTGGTCCCTTAAGGAGGTATCCGGCGCAGCGAACAAGGTAATTGGACTATGCCTCTTTATAACTTTCACTTAGCCATAGAAGTATACAATTTTAAATTTCGGCGAAGCCCCTAGAATTGGGAAGGCCGAATTGGGGCGCTATATACGCCTAAACCGGACGTTGCCGATTCCACGCCTAAAGTGGAAAAAATCTTTAAGGATTTTAAGACCCCCCGAACAGCGACCAGCTCTCGCTGCATCATGCCGGTCAATTTTCGGCTTTCTCTACTAAGGTGCTCGTCCGGAAGAACTGGGACACAATCGCAGTAGTTCTCCCTGCGCTACCTTAGCCGATATAACGGAACATAAGGTACCAAAACAAGGGAGCCGGGCAAACCCAACTATTGACCCAAGACGTGATTCGGAGCTGATGCATATAGTGCTATAAGTTCAGGGTGCCGCACTGTTGAAAGTGTTCGGACTTGATTTGCCGTATTATGAGGTGCCATAAGAAGCCCCTGGCAAACTGATCGTACCAAGGTGTATGGATGCAATATTAAATAAACATTTGTAAGAAAAATGCGCAAATAGGAATAATAAGCTGATGCTATATATTATCTCCCATTGGTGAATAATACGTTTAAGCGTATGTTTATAATGGGTGCGTTTAAGCAAAAGTAAATAGGACTATTTAAGATGTCCTATCCAAGGGCAGGCTGCATGTAGGTATATAAAACAGGTATAACGATCATGAACAGATTCCACCTGGGTATTTCCTTTTGTACGCAAAGCCTGTTGCCTCTTGGTTTTCTCTCCTGTGTAAGTCCGACAATCCGGCTCTTCTGAAGAGGCTGCCCTAAAGCAGTGTCCTGAAAGATAAAAAGGGAGGGTAATGAAGGTATGTTGCGGTTATACCACACTGTTGACTGAGTCACTACTGCGCCTCCGCCTATGCCTATGGTATTTTGAGTGCGTAATTGTGTACGTGTAGCACGAATGCTGCTTTGATGGGGCTTGAGCAGAGGCCGGACTGCTAGTCGTGCTCTTGGCGTGCCTGGTGATCCTGTTGCGGGGTGCTCTGGACTCGCTTGACGGTGCTCGAGGTTTTCGTCGCCGGATTGGTGGTTGGTTGGAGGAGGCCGCGTTGTACTTCTGCCGCGAGGGCTGCAGTATGCTCTTCTATACGGAGAGAGCGGTCCATGTTTCCATTGACTGTTATGACCCCGCGCGGTCCTCGCTGACTCTCCGGGCTATTGAGTAATGTGGCTCAAATCATCAGCGTCCGATGGTCGCACGTATGTGCCCTGGAAGTTGTCAAGGAACGCGTCTTCTAGGTTTTCCCAACTGCCAATGGAATTTGTGGGCAGGCTGTTTAGCCAGTGCTGGGCGGATCCTTTAAGCTTAAGGGGAAGATACTTGACGGTGTGTAGATCGTCTCCGCGGGCCATGTGAATGTGGAGAAGGAAATCTTCGATCCATACTGCGGGGTCTGTTGTGCCATCGTATGATTCGATGTTGACGGGTTTAAACCCTTCTGGGAATTCGTGATCCATCACTTCGTCAGTGAAGCAAAGGGGGTGTGCGGCGCCTCTGTGCCAGGCTATGTGGCTATGCAGTTCAAATGTGTCTGGGTGGCTGTATTCGGCCCGACCGGACTTGTTGATAGTGTATCCAGCGTGATGGTCATCGTCGTGTGTTGGGGCGCGCCCCCGCGATCCATAGATCGGTCTTGGCTGTCCTGCTTTGTTTTCCAGTATATCTTGCAGGTCTTGCCTATTGCCCCGGGCCGTAGTATATTGGTGTGGGGGTGCGGGCTGGTATTCGGGCTGATATGCCATTTTATCCCGGCCACGAGGTGGCCGGTCAGCCTGTGGCGCTCCAGTCCGTATTCCTCAGCTGCCAGGACTTCAGTCCATCTGTCTGTGAGCAGGTCTTGATCAGCTTGGAGTTGCTGCTGCTTCTTTTTCAGGCTCCTCACAGTGGCCATAAGCCGGCACTTGAAGCGCTCCTGCTCCACGGGATCCTCAGGCATGCCAAACTCGTCGTCGCCGAGGCTAATCTCGTCTTCGGAGGGGGGCATGTAGTTGTCCTCCTCCGGATATCCGTCCGTCGCCTGTTCGTCTGGGCTGACCTACCCGTCTTCCCGCTCGGCCTGCTCGAAGGCAGGCTAATCAGGGTTGTATTCATCATCGGCACCATCCGGATTGTTTTCGTCTCCTGTGTCGGTATTGTTGTGGCGAGGCTTGGAGCGGCGTCGACGACGCCCATGCTTTGCTTTCTATATATATATATATATATATATATCATATGAGGAGGTGGCTGTCCACCGCCCTGTGAGCGGTGGTTCCTGTTGTTCTCCTGCATCGTCGTTCATACCGTCGATGTCTTCGGAGTCGAAGTCAAGCGCGTCGGTTAAATCATCGACCGTGGCAATGAAGTGGGTGGTGGGTGGGCAACGAATTCCTTCATCGCCTACTTCCCACTCGAGCCGGACATAGTTCGGCCATGAGTCTCCTGGCAAAGAGAGAGACTTTAACGAGTTCAGCACGTCGCCAAGGGGCGAGTGCTGGAAGATATCCGCAGCGGTGAACTCCATTACCGGAGCCTGACCGGGCTTGGCAGGCTCGGGAGCGTGCGGACTGGAACCTACAGCCGGATACGAGTCCGGGGGTCCGGTGTCATAGGCTTCTTTAGAGGTGAGGCCTATGTTCGGATGTACCGCCGATGAGTGTGCGGCCTGCGGGGCAGGGTCCATCCACCCTGCCTTGGGCAACGCAGACTGCTCCGGATTTAGGTCCGGGGCTACTGCAGGGTGATATCCCGAGCATTGTCCGACAGCAGGTCTAAGCCGTGCTCATCGTGACCGTTCGGAGCCCCTGGCACTGGCCCGATTCCGTCGAAGATCAAGTCTCCATGGATATCGGCCGTGTAGTTCAAGTTTCCGGACTTGACCTAATGGCCAGGGGGGTAGCTGTCGATCTGCTCCAGTTGGCCAAGTTAATTGGCCCGCAGTGCGAAGCCGCCGAACATGAAGATCTGTCCGGGGAGAAAAGTCTCACCCTGGCCCGTGTTGTTGACGATTGAAGGCGCCATCAAGGCTTGCAGTGACAACACAGAGGAACTCTCAATGAAAGCACCAATGTCGGTGTCAAAACCGGCGGATCCTAGGTAGGGGGGTTCCGATATGTGCGTCTTAGGCTAATGGTAACAGGAGGCAAGGAACACAATGTTTACCCAGGTTCGGGGCCTCTTGATGGAGGTGAAACCCTACTTCCTGCTTGATTGATATTGATGATATGAGTAGTACAAGAGTTGATCTACCACGAGATCGTAGAGGCTAAACCCTAGAAGCTAGCCTATGATGATTATGATTGTGATCGTCCCTCTAAGGACCAACCTCTCCGGTTTATATAGACACCGGAGAGGGCTAGGGTTTACATGGAGTCAGTTACAAGGAAGGAAATATAATATCTGGATCGCCAAGCTTGTCTTCCACGCAAAGGAGAGTCCCATCCGGACACGGGACGGAGTCTAGAGTCTTGTATCTTCACGCTCCAACAGTCTGGACAAAGTATATATTCCGGCTGTCCGGATACCCCCTAATCCAAGACTCCCTCAACGGCCAGGGCTAGTGTACATGGCTGGGTCGGAACGGAGAAACATCGTCGTCGTCGTGTTCATGGGGAGCCAACTGGCTGGGTCGGAACGGAATGCGTCGTCGTGTTCATTGGGAGGGCTTGGACGGAACAGGCGATGGAAACGAGGCCTGGCGTGCCGCAGAACGGAGGAAACGGCCTTCTGTTCGACCAGCCACGTTCGAAATGGGATCCTGTTCATCGGGAGGGGTCTAGCATACCGCAAAACGGAGGAAACAGACCTCCTACGGTTGAAATGGGGGTTCTGTTGATCGGGAGTGGTGTGGCGTACCGCAAAACGGATGAAACGGACTTGTGTTGGAGCGCTACGGTCGAAACGGGGGTCCTGTTCGTCGTGAGGGGTGTGGCGTACCGCAAAACAGGACTCCGCGGGATACTGTTCATCTCCACCGTCAACCTCCTCCAGCCTCCACGGGCTACTGTTCATCCACCGTCGACCTCCTCCAGCCCCCACGGGCTCCTGTTCATCCAGCCTCCACCGCGCTACTCCACCGACTACTGTTCAACCACCCCTCTCCACGGGCTCCTATCAACCACCCCTCCACGGGCTACTGTTCATCCACCCCTCCATCGTCTATTGTTCAACCAGCCCTCCACGGGGTCGTCCTGTTCATCCAGCCCTCCACGGGGTCCTGTTCATCCAGCCCCAACCGGCTCAATCAATCGGGGTCCTGTTCATCCAAAGGCAACGCCACGGGCTCCTGTTCATCCACCCCCACCACTCACTATTCATGCAACCCCCCACCCCCCCCCCCCCCGCAACGCTCACTGTTCATTCAGAGGCAGCATTGATCGGCTGCAGTTAGCAGCAGTAGCGAAGGAATCGCTTGATCTGGTTCAGTTAACAGCCATCGATCAATCGCTCGGGTTCAGTAACGCATAGCCTACAGTGCAATCGCTCGGGTTCAGTTAGAGCCCAATGCCTCGCTCGGGTTCAGTTAGAGCCAACACCTCGCACACACGCGCGTACATGTACGAGAGAAACGCGCATCGCTCGGCCCCCGACCACCCACCGTAACCGGGAACTCCCCGAAATTTTCCTTGCCCTCGCTTCTACCATGGTTTTTTCCATCATGGACGGCTCAAAGAATGTCATGCAGCTGCGTCTCCGGCCCGCCCTGGACGAAAAGCCCATTTTCTGTCATGATTTTTTGTCATAGAAGTAGGAGCCCACCACATCTATGATGATACCAGGTTTTGTCACAATTGTCGTCATAGAAGTGTCATAAGTATGACAGAAATTTTTTCGTTCGGCCCAAAATGTCACGGATGTGTCTTTTTTTTGTAGTGCATATATAAGATATGATCAACATATTGATGTTCACCATTGAAAACTACTCCATCTCACATGATGATCGGACATGGTTTAATTGATTTGGATCACGTGATCATTTAGATGACTAGAGGGATGTCTATCTAAGTGGGAGTTCTTAAAGTAATATGATTAATTGAACTTTAATTTATCATGAACTTAGTGCTGATAGTATTTTGCAAATTATGTTGTAGATCAATAGCTCACGTTATAGATTCCCTATGTTTTTTATATGTGTTCCTAGAGGAAACTAAGTTGAAACATGATAGTAGTAATGATGCGGACTGGGTCCGTGATCTGAGGTTTATCCTCATTGCTACACAGAAGAATTATGTCCTTGATGCACCACTAGGTGACAAAAATATTGCAAGAGCAGATGCAGACGTTATGAACCTTTGGCTAGCTTAATATGATGACTACTTGATAGTTTAGTGCACCATGCTTTACGGCTTAGGATCAAGATTTCAAAGACGTTTTGAACGTCATGGACCATATGAGATGTTCCAGGAGTTGAAGTTAATATTTCAAGCAAATACCCAAGTTCAGAGATATGAAGTCTCTAACAAGTTCTATAGCTAAAAGATGGAGGAGAATAGCTCAAGAAGTGAGCATGTGCTCAGATTGTTTGGGTACTACAATCGCTTGAATCAAGTGGGAGTTACTCTTCCATATAAGATAATGATTGACAGATTTCCCTAGTAACCATCACCAAGTTACGGGAACTTCGTGATGAACTATAATATGCAAGGGGTGACGAAAGAAATTCCTGAGCTCTTCGTGATGCTGAAATCGACGAAGGTAGAAATCAAGGAAAAGCATCAAGTGTTGATGATTAAACAAGACCACTAGTTTCAAGTAAAGGGCAAAGGGAAAGAAATGGAACTTCAAGAAGAATGGCAAGCAAGTTGTCACACCCATGAAGAAGCCCAAAGACGGACCTAAGCCTGAAACTAAGTGCTTCTACTGCAAAGGAAATGGTCAATGGAAGCGGAGCTACTCCAAATGTTTGGTGGATAAGAAGAATGGCAAAGTGAACAAAGGTATATTTGATATACATGTTATTTATATGTACCTTACTAGTGTTCATAGCAACCCCTGGGTATTTGATACCGGTTCAGTTGCTAAAATTAGTAACTCGAAATGGGAGTTGCAGAATAAACAGAGACTAGTTAAGTGGTTCCAAGATTGATATGATCATCATCGCACACTCCGTATACTTTCGGGATTAGTGTTGAACCTAAATAAATGTTATTTGGCGTTTGCGTTAAGCATGAATATGATTTGATCATGTTTATTGCAATAGGGTTATTCATTTAAGTCAGAGAGTAATTACTGTTATGTTTACATGAATAAAACCTTCGATGGTCATACACTCAATGAAAATAGTTTGTTGGATCTCAATCGTAGTGATACACATATTCATAATATTGATGCCAAAAGATGCAAAGTTGATAATGATAGTGCAACTTATTTATGGCACTGCCGTTTGGGTCATATCAGTGTAAAGCGCATGAAGAAACTCCATAAAGATGGACTTTTGGAATCACTTGATTATGAATAATTTGATAATTGCGAACCATGCCTTATAGGAAAGATGACTAAAACTCCATTCTCCGGAACAATGAAACGAGTTACTGACTTATTGGAAATAATACATACTGATGTAGGAAGTCCAATGAGTGTAGATGCTCGTGGTGAGTATCGTTATTTTCTGAACTTCACAGATGATTTGAGCAGATATGGGTATATCTACTTAAATGAAACACAAGTCTGAAACATTTGAAAATTTCAAAGAATTTCAGAGTGAAGTGGAGAATCATTGTAACAAGAAAATAAATTTTCTACGATATGATCGCAGAGGCAAATATTTGAGTTACGAGTTTGGCCTTCATTAAAACAATGTGGAATAGTTTCACAGCTCACGCCACCTGGAACACCACAGCGTAATGGTGTGTCCGAACGTCATAACCACACTTTATAAGATATGGTGAAATCTATGATGTCTCTTACCAATTTACCACTATCGTTTTGGCTTATGCATTAGAGACAGTTGCATTCACTTTAAACAGGGCACCATCAAAAATCCTTTGAGATGACGCCTTATGAACTTTGGTTTGGCAAGAAACCAAAGTTGTCGTTTCTTAAAGTTTGGGGTTGTGATGCTTATGTGGAAAATCTTCAACCTGATAAGCTCGAACCCAAATCGGAGAAGTGCATCTTCATAGGATACCCAAAGGAAACTGTTGGGTACACCTTCTATCACAGATCCGAAGGCAAGATATTCGTTGCTAAGAATGGATCCTTTCTAGAGAAGGAGTTTCTCTCAAAAGAAGTGAATGGGAGGAAAGTAGAGCTTGATGAGGTAAGTGTACCTTCTCCCGAATTGGAAAGTAGTTCATCACAGAAATCAGTTCTAGTGATTCCTACACCAATTAGTGAGGAAGCTAATGATGATGATCATGAAACTTCAGATCAAGTTATTACCGAACCTCGTAGGTCATCCAGAGTACGATCTCCACTAGAGTAGTACGGTAATCCTATTCTGGAAGTCATGTTACTAGACCATGGTGAACCTACGAACTATGAGGAAGCGATGATGAGCCCAGATTTCACTAAATGGCTTGAGGCCATGAAATCTGAGATGGGATCCAAGTATGAGAACAAAGTGTGGACTTTGGTGGACTTGCCCGATGATCGGCAAGCCATACAAAATAAATGGATCTTCAAGAGGAATACGGACGCTAATAGTATTGTTACTATCAACAAAGCTCGACTTGTCACAAAAGGTTTTTGACAAATTCAAGGTGTTGACTACAAAGAGATTTTCTCAACCGTAGCGATGCTTAAAGTCCGTCTGAATCATGTTAGCAATTGTCATATTTTATGAAATCCGGCAAATGGATATCAAAACTGCATTCCTTAAATGGATATTTCTTACAGAAGAGTTGTATATGATGCAACAAGAAGGTTTTTTCGATCCAAAGGGTGCTAACAAAGTGTGCAAGCTCCAGTGATCCATTTATGGACTGGTGCAAGCCTCTCAGAGTTGGAATAAACGCTTTGATAGTGTGATCAAAGCATATGGTTTTATACAGACTTTTGGAGAAGCATGTATTTACAAGAAAGTGAGTGGGAGCTCTGTAGCATTTCTAATATTATATGTGGATGACATATTGTTGATTGAAATGATAAAGAATTTCTGGATAGCATAAAGGGATACTTGAATAAAAGTTTTTCAATGAAAGACCTCAGTGAATTTGCTTACACATTGGGCATCAAGATCTATAGAGATAGATTAAGACGCTTGATAAGTTTTTTCAATGAGTATATACCTTGACAAGTTTTTGAAAGAGTTCAAAACGGATCAGTCAAAGGAGTTCTTGCATGTATTACAAGGTGTAAAGTTGAGTAAGACAAAAAGCCCGACCACGGTAGAAAATAGAAAGAGAATGAAAGTCATTCCCTATGCCTCAGTCATAGGTTCTATGAGGTATGCCATGCTATGTACCAGACCAGTTGTGTGCCTTGTTAGAATTTGGCAAGGGGGTACGATAGTGATCCAGGAGTGGATCGCTGTATAGCAGTCAAAGTTATCCTTAGTTATCTAAGAGGACTAAGGAAATGTTTCTCGGTTATGGGGGTGATAAAGAGTTCGTCGTTAAGAGTTACGTTCATGCAAGCTTTTACACTGATCCAGATGACTCTAAATTCTCAATCTGGATACATATTGAAAGTGGGAGCAATTGGCTAGAGTAGCTCCATGCGGAGCAATGTAGACATAGAAAATTTGCAAAATACATACGGCTCTGAATTTAGCTGACCTGTTGACTAAACTTCTCTCATGAGTAAAACATAATCACACCTTAGTACTCTTTGGGTGTTAATCACAAAGCGATGTGAACTAGATTATTGACTCTAGTAAACCCTTTGGGTGTTGGTCACATGGAGATGTGAACTATGGGCGTTAATCACATATAGATGTGAACTATCGGTGTTAAATCACAGGGCGATGTGAACTAGATTATTGACTCTAGTGCAAGTGGGAGACTGAATGAAATATGCCCTAGAGGCAATAATAAAGTTATTATTTATTTCCTTATTTCATGATAAATTTTTATTATTCATGCTAGAAGTGTATTAACCAGAAACTTAGTACATGTGTGAATACATAAACAAAACATAGTGTCCCTAGTATGCCTCTACTTGACTAGCTCGATAATCAAAGATGGTTATGTTCCCTAACCATAGACATGTGTTGTCTTTTGATGAACGGGATCACATCATTAGGAGAATTATGTGATGGACATGACCCATCCGTTAGCTTAGCATTATGATCGTTACAGTTTCATTGCTACTGCTCTCTTCATGAATTATACATGTTCCTCAGACTATGAGATTATGCAACTCCCGAATACCGCAGGAACACTTTGTGTGCTACCAAACGTCACAATGTAAATGAGTGATTATAAAGGTGCTCTACAGGTGTCTCCGAAGGTGTTTGTTGGGTTGGCTTAGATCGAGATTAGAATTTGTCACTCTGTGTTTCGGAGAGGTATCTCTGGGCCCTCTCAGTAATACTCATCACTATAAGCCTTGCAAGCATTGTGACTAATGAGTTGGTTGCGGGATGAAGTATTATGGAACGAGTAAAGAGACTTGCCGGTAATGAGATTGAACTAGGTATGATGATACCGACGATCGAATCTCGGGCAAGTAACATACTGATGACAAAGGGAACAACGTATGTTGTTATGCGGTTTGACCGATAAAGATCTTTGTAGAATATGTAGGAGCCAATATGAGCATATGTAACATCCCAAATTTTCAATTTGGAATATTATAACTTAGATCATCATTGCATATCATATTTTATTGCATTTTGGGTTGATCCTAGAAATTCTACGCAACTCAAGGACCCGCGGAGAGAGCTGGGGATTTCGTTATTTTCATATTTGAGTTTCTCAAATTTTGAAAAGAGGATCATTAGATTTTAATTATTTTTCTCTTCAAATATTTCTTAGATGAAAATAAAAAAGAGGGGACAAAATGACTTCTCCCAAATAAAGAAATATTGGAGGAAAAATATTAAAATCAAATAAGATTCTTATTCAGAGTTTTATCGCTATTTTATTTGAATTAGGAAAAAAAGTGCGTTTTCCAAAATTGCATTAGAGGCCCAAATAAATGTTCACTTTGTCTGCTATATTTTTAGAGGACGGGGAAAATTTATTTCAGGATTTTAGGAGTCCATTTAGTATTTCTTTTATTTGTTTTTCTACACGTTGGAATATTAAAAAAATGAACCAACTTACCGGGCCGTGTCCGCCTGGGACACTGACCCTGCCGGCCCTTTATAGGCCGAAGGCCCGAGACGAGACACTCTCACCCGCTGAACCCTAGCCCCGCCCGATCCACCCCGCCGCCGCCGGATCCGCGCCGCCACCGCTGTCGCGCCGCTGCCCCGTCGCCTTGCCGCCGCCACCCCACAGCGTCGCCACCGCCTCGTTCCGCCACCCCGCCACCGGATCCGCTCGCCGCCGCCGCCAACCCCGCCGAACCTCGCCGAGGTAGCCGCCCGTCGCTGCCTGTTTTCGTTAAAAAACTGCTTGGTTTTTTTTTCGAAAACCCTATGTTTTTTATAGATCAGTTTTATTCTTTTCCGATTTAGTTAAATAGAGGACGTTCGTCCGTACGTTCGTTTTAAGAACGGTGTTCACCCATTAGCCGCAGACAGCGAACATTCGTTCGTTAGCCTGTTCGTTAGTTTTTCTTTTTCAAGGGTTTTTCTGTGATTATTTTCGATCGCGATTTCTGCCCTGATCTTCGTTTTAGTTTATCTTTTCGCTCGTTTATCGGAATGAGGCGATTCAAGCGCCTAGATCTTCGTCTCGAAGCCCTCTTTCTATTTAACCAACTTGAACAAGATTTGGGTACTATAATATTTGACTTTAGTCCAAAATAGTAAACGAATCTTGTTTCTTTCTAAGTTTGAGTTTCGTTGCTCAGTTTGATTTGATTCTTTTTGCAAACAGGAGTTCTTAAGTTGAACTTTCTGGTTAGATCTCTTGTTTGAGTTTTACCCGTTCTTCTAGTTGAGTGCTTATTGTATGCTTTGTTTGTTTGCGATAGAGTACCCTGAGTGCGAAGCGTGCTACTACGAGTCTCTACGTCTCACGGATCATCAGCAAGGCATGTAACACTTTGATCAAACCTCTTTACTACCCAGTTTTTATGCATTAGATCAACCCTTAAACATTGCATGGTTAGGATCTGAATAACACGTGGGTTTTGTGATGTAGATGATGAGGTAGAACCTATTGCCCTTTTATTATCAAACCTTTGGGAGTACTTCTACGTTATGGTCAGGATTGCTATGCTCGTAGACGTGGATTGGGTGAGTGTATCCATGACAGATGTGAGTATTGTTAATTAATGGTTTACTTAAGGTGGCTACTTAAATACACATCTGGGTGGATTGCTTGAGGCACCCTGGAGTACCCAGTGGTTGTCAGGGCACCTAGAGAATCCAGTGTTGTCCTAGGATATCCCGGAGTACCCGTGTGATCATCCTACGGTCCGCCACCTAGGCTCAAAGGGATCATAAGATTATTCATGCTAGAAACTTCCGTGTGCAGCGACAAGCTAATATGGGCTCTGGCATAGTTGAGTAAGTTGCATGAAGATCTTGACGAGGTAGACTAGTAGATGTAGTGGGTTGTAGGTGGTACTTCCAGAGTAGAGAGTTAATGCTTCAGAAAGACTGTGTCTCGAATCTCTGACCATGGATGTATTCGAGTCTTGTGGGGAAAAGTGCGCAAACCTCTGCAGAGTGTACAAACTAATCATGGTTAGTTGTGTCCTCGGTTATGGACGTTTTGAGTATCTGGTTCTTAGATTATCATGTTGATCTCATCACTCTAAAATTAATTTGATTGGGTTAATGATGACGCTTAATTGGGATTGAGTTGGAGGAACCTTCTCAATGTTTAACAACCACCATGATAGTTAAACAAAATTTATTCCTTTATTGTAGGGAAAAACTGGCTTTATGCAAAACTGTAACCATAGAGCTTTCCACCAGCCATATATGCATGTAGTTATAGAATTCATTCTGTTCATTAATCTTTGTGTTACATTGCCAGCATGTGCCATGTGCTAACCCGTTTTGGGCTGCAATGTTTCATGTTGCAGACCTTTCAGATGACAAGTAAGGTGCTATAGGTCATTTTCTTTCACTCAGCTATGCCGTTGGAGTTGATGGACTCACTTTATCTGCCAAGCCTTCCGTTGTTATCGTTTTAGATGGCCTTAAGCCATATTATTGTAATAATTTCTCTTTTGAGACATTTGATGTAATAAGTGTGTGATTGCTACTCTATTATAAATCCTTGAGTATTGTGCGTGTCGGCATTACCGATCTAGGGATGACACTGATGCACAGAGATCAGACTGTTTGAGGTCTGATCGCTATAAGATGGTATCAGAGCACAGGCTGACTATAGGACACGACCACTAATCTAAAACCATAGGTCAGTACTATCTTCTCATTTCTGACTCCTCTCCCTTTTCTACTCTATAGGATGGCGTTTGCAAGGAACAAGTTTACACAACCGGATGAAGACACTCCTTTCGGACGACACTTGAAGGAAGTTACTAGATACCTGAACATCGGAATACCAAGCTTCACCGGGACCTACATCGCCACTTTACCAGAAAAGGAGAGTTGGATGATTTGAGTTCAAGTTCCAGGAAGGACATTCATGACAGTCACTGAGCCCATAGAATTTTCCTTTGATGCACCAACCTGGAGTCTAGGAAAGAGCATGGCAGCCCACATCACCATGGGACGCATTAGAGAAGTTTACCACAAGGATCTCAAGGATACGATCTACCAGACTTGTGTGCGCCGAGATGAGCAATGGGAGATGATTAGCACCAGGAGGGATAGGTCCATTGCAGCTTCCATCCAGGAGTTAAACCAGCACATTCGATGCCAGGAGAACCAGATGTGCACAGGCATGATAAATCTGAAGAAGGCAATGACCAGGATCACGGAGCCAGAGGGAGAACTCAAGTCTACACACGATGGATATGAGGAGGAAATAACGATATTCATGGAGAAGAACGACGATCTGACGAGGAAGCTAGAAGTATTCATGGGAGACCCCGCGCTAGGAGGAGAAGACGATGATTCCACTTGTCTGGAGAACTACATCATCATCAACGACACCGACTCGGACCCTGATGATAGCGATGATTACTATGTTGATGAAGCTGGAGTAGATATCATGGAGTCTTCCACCGATGAAAACTTCTAGTTGACCACCATATCAGTAGTAGTATTCCCCCATGTATATAGTATAGTCCGAGCACATTTGTAACGATAGTTAGACCGCTTGTATGCCCTTGTTTGAATTGATTGAAGTGATATGATTGTGTTTGTCTCATGTGCATATGGATAGTGTTTTCCCTCTAAACCTCATTCTATTCTATTTTCTCATCTTTTCTAAACCCATCAGATGCCTCCGAGACGCGAGAATGGATTTGCTTTCCCACCGGAGCTCACTCAGTTGATCGAGCAGCAGAATGCCTTGACGCAGATACTAGTCCAGAATCAGAACCAGGGGAACAACAAAAGCAACAACCCACCACCACCACCACCTGTTGATCACTTAGCCGTTTTTTCTATGGCTGAATCCGCCTGTGTTCTCTAGTAGCACCGAGCCGATTGTTGCAAATGATTGGCTCCGCAAGATTGGAAGGGAGTTGACCAGTACAGGATGCACAAATATGGAGGGAGTGCATTTTGCCGCACATCAGCCTGATGGACCCGCAACATTGTGGTGGGAGAATTTCACAACCACTTACCCCATTGATACTGTTACATGGGATCAGTTTCAGCAGGCTTTTTGCACTACCCATGTTTTAGCAGGAGCTATGCCCATGAAGAAGCGCGAGTTTCGCAACTTGCGCCAAGGAGGACGCACAGTGGGCCAGTATGTATATGATTTTAGTAAGTTAGCACATTATGACCCAGATGACGTCGCTATGGATGCAACTAAGCAGGAGAAGTTTCTGGAAGGATTGAATGATGAGTTGAGCATGCAGTTGATGGTGGCAACTTTCAACAACTACCAGGAGTTGGTAGATAGAGCTCTCATGATTGAAGGGAAGCGGCGGCAGATTGACAACCGCAAGAGGAAGTATGGACAAGGGAAGTACAATTCAGGAGCTCAGCAGAGGCCCCGTTTTACCTCGAACTCGGGAGGACACATTCACCATAACCATGGAGGCCATAATTCCAATGGAGGAAGTTCGCATAACTACAGTGGCCACAAGAATGGAAATGGGAATGGAGGAAGCAACGGCCAGAACCATTCCAACCCAGGAACGCCCACGAAGAAGGATCTAAGTCACATTACTTGTTTCAAGTGCGGGAAGAATGGACATTACGCCACGGCGTGTTCTGAAGCAAAGATGGTAATGGCAATGGAAGCTCTGGGAAGAAGCTCAACCCTTTCAACAAGGGACAAGTGAACCACGTTAGCGTGGAGGAGGTTGAAGCACAGCCAGATGCAGTAATAGGTAAGTTTTTGGTTAAGTCATTTACTTCAATCGCTCTTTTTGATACTGGTGCATCGCATTCATACATATCAAGGGGATTTTTGGATAAGTTTAACCTGCCAACCCAAGCCCTTAGGTCACCCATGTTAGTGACCTCGCCAGGAGCAGAGTATATGGCTAGCCTATGGTGTGATCGGTTACCATTAAGGATTGGTAACTATGTGTTCCCCTCAGACCTAATAATTGGAGTCACAAGGACTGGATGTAATATTAGGCATGGATTGGTTATCAAAGTATGGAGGGAACATTGACTGCGCCAGTAAGTCGATTTTGCTGACCACCCCAGAAGGAAGAAGGATTAAGTATGTATCCTGGAATGTGCCGAAGAGGACTCAAGTGAATTCCTTATCAGGAGTTGTACAGGAGGAAGTACCAGTGGTGAAGGATTTCCCTGATGTATTTCTAGAGGAGTTGCTAGGCATGCCACCGGATAGAGACATTGAGTTTTTGATTGAGCTTTTGCCAGGCACATGGCCAATATCTAAGAGACCGTATCGGATGCCCACAAATGATTTGGAATAAATTAAGAAGCAGATTAAGGAGTTACTAGATAAAGGCTATATTCGCCCAAGTTCGTCACCCTGGGGATCACCAGAGCTTATAGTGGAGAAGAAGGATGGATCGTTGAGGATGGTTGTTGATTATCGAGGGTTGAACGAAGTGAGGATCAAGAACAAGTACCCACTGTCGATAATCAATGATTTGTTTGACCAGTTGCAAGGAGCTAAAGTATTTTCCAAGATCCATCTGCAATCAGGATACCATCAGCTGAAGATTTGAGACCAGGATATACCTAAGACAGCTTTTACCACAAGGTACGAGCTATATGAGTATACCGTTTGTCATTTGGTCTGATAACGCGCCTTCCTATTTCATGAACATGATGAACAAGGTGTTTATGGAGTTTTTGGATAAGTTCGTCATGGTGTTCATTGATGATATTCTGGTCTAATCGAAGAATGAAGAGGAGCATAAGGAGCATTTGCGTTTGGTACTTGGGAAGCTCAGAGAACATCAGTTGCATGACAAGTTCGGTAAGTGTGAGTTTTGGTTAAAGGAAGTTGGATTCCTCGGACATGTTATGTCTGGAGAAGGAATAGCAGTGGACCCCACCAAGGTTGTTACGGTGACTAATTGGGAAGCACCCACGTCAGTTGGAGAGATCCGGAGTTTTCTTGGACTCGTAGGATACTACAGGAGGTTCATTGAGAATTTCTCTAAGATTGCAAAGCCTATGACGGAGTTGTTCAAGAAGGACACCAAGTTCAAATGGACTGAGGAATGTGAGGCCAGTTTTCAGGAGTTGAAGAAACGCTTGGTTACAGCTCTAGTGTTGATTCTTCCAGATCAACGCAAGGATTATAAAGTGTATTGCAACGCTTCTCATGGAGGACTTGGAGCAGTGATGATGCAGGAGGGAAGAGTTGTGTCGTATGCCTTGCGACAACTTAAACCCCATGAGTTGAATTATGCTACGCACGATTTGGAGCTAGCAGCCGTAGTGCTTGCATTGAATACCTGGAGACATTTTCTCATCGGAAACCATTGCTAGATGTACACGGATCACAGGAGTTTGAAGTAAATCTTCTCGCAGAAGGAGTTGAATCTCAGGCAGAGGAGATGGTTGGAGCTCATCAAGGATTATGATATGAGGTTCCACTATCATCCCGGAAAGGCTAACATAGTAGCCGATGCGTTGAGTCGCAAGAGTCATGTCAATACACTCATGACCGGAGGATTACCCAAGGAGTTAGCAGAGGATCTTCGCCAGCTATGTTCGGAGATAGTTCCGAGAGGTTATGTAGCAGCATTGGAAATTCAGTCTACTTTGATGGATAAGATCAGAGAAGCTCAGAAGACGGACAAAGAGATTGCCGAGATAAACAGAAGGATGAGCAAAGGAAAGGCTAAAGGATTTCGTGAGGATGAGCACGGTACCTTATGGTTTGAAGACTGCGTATATGTGCCTAATGACCCCGAGATCAGGAAGTTGATTTTGCAGGAGGCCCATGATTTGCCATATTCGATTCACCTAGGAAATACCAAGATGTATCTGGATTTGAAGGACAGTTTCTGGTGGACCAGAACGAAGAAGGATATTGCGGAGTATGTAGAAGTTTGTGATGTATGTCAGAGAGTAAAGGTAGAGCATCAGAAGCCAGCAGGTTTGCTGCAGCCATTGCCGATACCCGAATGGAAGTGGGATAAGCTAGGCATGGATTTTTCATTGGATTTCCTAGGACTCGTTCAGGCTATGCCTCGATATCGATTGTAGTCGATCAATTGACCAAGGTAGCTCATTTCATCCCAGTGAAGACCACTTACACCCGTGCTAAGTTGGCAAAGATATACATGACCAGGATTGTATGTCTGCATGGAGTTCCGAGGACCATTGTATCAGATAGAGGAACCTAGTTTACCTCAAAGTTTTGGAATTGGTTGCATGAGACTTTGGGTACCAGGCTAGAGTTCAGTACAGCCTTGCATCCACAGACAGATGGACAGACCAAGAGAGTTAATCAGATTCTGGAGGACATGTTGAGAGCTTGTGCGCTAGACTATGGATCTAGTTGGGACGAAAATTTGCCATATGCAGAGTTCTCTTACAACAACAGTTATCAAGCCAGTTTGAAGATGGCCCCTTTCGAAGCTTTGTACGGAAGGAGGTGCAGGACACCATTGTTATGGGATGAAGTTGGAGACCTTCAGTTGTTTGGACCATATTTGATTAAGGAGTCTGAAGAGAAGGTTAAGCTGATTCGCGATAGACTCAAGATAGCCCAGTCCAGGCAGAAGAGCTATGCGGATTCTAAACGCAAGGAGACAGATTACGAAGTTGGAGACTGAGTTTATCTTCGTGTGTCCCCACTTCGAGGAGTTAAACGTTTTGGAGTTAAGGGAAAGTTAGCCCCACGTTTTGTGGGACCATACAAAGTTTTGGAGCATATGGGAGAAGTTGCTTACAAGTTGGAACCGCCAAAAGGATTGTCAGGAGTTCACGATGTATTCCTCGTTTCCCAGTTGAAGAAGTGCCACGCGGAGATGGCTGATATTCCTCTGAGAGATACAGTGCCACTGGAAGCGATTCAGTTGGGTAGTGATTTCACCTACGAGGAGAAACAAGTGAAGATTCTCAAGTTTGCCAGCCAAGTCACACGTAGCAAGGTTATCAAGTTCTACAAAGTTCAGTGGAGCCACGATACCGAGGATGAAGCCACCCTGGAACGAGAGGAAGACCTACGGAATGACCACCCACACCTATTTTCTAGCCAACCCGAATCTCGAGGGCGAGATTCATCTTAAGGGGGGTATGTTTGTAACATCCCCAAATTTTCAATTTAGAATGTTATACATTATATCATCATTGCATATCATATTTTATTGCATTTTGGGTTGATCCTAGAAATTCTGCGCAACTCAAGGACCCGCGGAGAGAGTTGGGGATTTCGTTATTTTCATATTTGAGTTTTCTCAAATTTTGAAAAGAGGATCATTTGATTTTAATTATTTTTCTCTTCCAATATTTCTTAGATGAAAATAAAAGAGAGGGGATAAAATGACTTCTCCAAAATAAAGAAATATTGGAGGAAAAATATTCAAATCAAATAAGATTTTTATTCGGAGTTTTATCGCTATTTTATTTGAATTAGGAAAAAAGTGTGTTTTCCAAAACTGCATTAGAGGCCCAAATAAACGTTCACTTTGTCCGCTATATTTTCAGAGGACGGGGAAAATTTATTTCAGGATTTTTGGAGTCCGTTTAGTATTTCTTTTATTCATTTTTCTATGCGTCAGAATATTTAAAAAAATGAACCGTCTTACCAGGCCGTGTCCGCCTGGGACACTGACCCGGCCGGCCCTTTATAGGCCGAAGGCCCGAGCCAAGCCGCCCCCACCCGCCGAACTCTAGCCCCGTCGGATCCGCCCCGCCGCCGCTAGATCTGCGCCGCCGTCCCGCCCCGCAGTCGCCTCGTCGCCTCGCTGCCGCCCCGCAGCGCCGCCGCCGCCTCATTCCGCCACCCCGCCGCTGGATCCGCTCGTCACCGCTGCCGCCAACCCCGCCGGACCTCGCTGAGGTAGCCGGCCGCCGCCGCTGGTTTTCGTTAGAAAACCGCTGGTTTTTCTTCGAAAACCCTAGGTTTTTTTATATAAATCGGTTTTATTTTTTTCTGGTTTACTTAAATAGCGGACGTTCGTCCGTACGTTCATTTAACGAACGGTGTTCAGCCGTTAGCCGTAGACAGCAAACGTTCGTTCGTTAGCCTGTTCGTTAGTTTTTCTTTTTCCAAGGTTTTTCCGCGATTATTTTCGATCGCGATTTCTGCCCTAATCTTCGTTTTAGTTTATCTTTTCGCTCGTTTATCGGAATCAGGCGATTCCAGCGCCTATATCTTTGTCTCGAAGCCCACTTTCTATTTAACCAACTTGAACAAGATTTTGGTACTGTAAAATTTGACTTTAGTCTAGATTAGTAAACGAATCTTGTTTGTTTTGTAGTTTGAGTTTCGTTGCTCAGTTTGATTTAATTCTTTTTGCAAACCGGAGTTATTAAGTTGACCTTTCTGGTTAGATCTCTTATTTGAGTATTACCCGTGCTTATAGTTGAGTGCTTATTGTATGCTTTGTTTGTTTGCGATAGAGTACCCAGAGTGCGAAGCGTGCTACTAGGAGTCTCTAGGTTTCACGGATCATCAGCAAGGCAAGTAAGACTTTGATCATACCTCTTTACTACCCAGTTTTTATGCATTAGATCAACCATCAAACATTGCATGGTTAGGATCTGAATAACATGTGGGTTTTGGGAAGTAGATGATGAGGTAGAGCCTATTGCCCTTTTATTATCAAACATTTGGGAGTACTTCTACATTATGCTCAGGATTGCTATGCTATGCTCGTAGATGTGGATTGGGTGGATGTATCCCTAATAGATGTGAGTATTATTAATTAAAGGTTTACTTAAGGTGACTACTTAAATACACATCTGGGTGGATTGCTTGAGGCACCCTGCAGTACCCAGTGGTTGTCAGGGCACCTAGAGAATCCAATGTTGTCCTAGGATATCCCGGAGTACCCATGTGATCATCCTACAATTCACCACCTAGGCTCAAAGGGATCATAAGATTATTCATACTAGAAACTTCCGTGTGCAGCCACAAGCCAATATGGGCTCTGGCATAGTTGAGTAAGTTGCGTGAAGCTCTTGAAGAGGTAGATTAGCAGATGTAGTGGGTTGTAGGTGGTATTGTCTATCTAGAGTAGAGAGTTAATGCTTCAGAAATACTATGTCGCGAATCTCCGACCATGGATGTATTCGAGTCTTGTGGGGAAAAGTGCACAAACCTCTATAGAGTGTACAAACTAATCATGGTTAGCCGTGTCCTCAGTTATGGACGTTTTGAGTATCTGGTTCTTGGATTATCATGCTGATCTCATCACTCTAAAATTAATTTGATTGGGTTAATGATGATGCTTAATTGGGATTGAGTTGGAGGAACCTTTTCAATGTTTAACAACCACCATGATAGTAAAACAAAATTTATTCCTTCGTTGTAGGGAAATTTTGGCTTTATGCAAAACTGTAACCATAGAGCTTGCCATCAGCCATATATGCATGTAGTTATAGCATTCATTCTGTTCATTACTCTGTGTGTTACATTGCCAGCATATTCCATGTGCTGACCCGTTTCGGGCTGCAACGTTTCATGTTGCAGACTTTTCAGACGATGAGTAAGGTGCTATATGTTGTTGTCTTTCACTCAACTACGCCGTTGGAATTCATGGACTCACTTTATCCGCCAAGCCTTCCGTTGTTATCATTTTAGATGGCCTTAAGCCATATTATTGTAATAAGTTCTCTTTTGACACATTCGATGTAATAAGTGTGTGATTGCTACTCTGTTATAAATCCTCGAGTATTGTGTGTGTCAGCATTACCGATCCAGGGATGACACAATGCACAAAGATCAGACTGTTTGAGGTCTGGTCACTACAGCATCCAGGTTCCGCTATTTGTTATTGATCGGACATGTGTCTTGAGCATGTCTACATAGTTCTCAAACCCGTAGGGTCCGCACGCTTAACGTTTGATGACGATTTTTATTATGAGTTATGTGTTTTGACGACCAAAGTTTGTTTGGAGTCCTGGATGAGATCACGGACATGACGAGGAGTCTTGAAATGGTCGAGTTGTAAGGCTATATTCGGACATCGGAAAGGTTCTGGGTGATTCAGGTATTTTCCGGAGTAGCGGGGAGTTACGGGAATTCACCGGGAGAAGTAATGGGCCTTATTGGGCCATACGGGAAATAGAGGAGGCAGGCCAAGGGGAGGTGGTGCCCCCCCATGAGTCCGAATTAGACTAGGGGAAGGGGGCGGCGCCCCCCTTGCCCTTTCCTACTCCCTCTCTCCTTCCTTCTCTCCTACTCCTAAAAGGGAAAGGTTTCCTACTAGGACTTGGAAGTCCTAGTAGGACTCCATACACTTGGCGCACCCCTAGAGGGCCGGCCTCTCTCCCTCCCTCCTATATATGCGGGAGCAGGGGGCACCCCAAAGACACACAAGTTTCACTTAACCGTTTGTGGTGCCCCCCCTCCACAGTTACACACCTCGATCATACCATCATAGTGCTTAAGCGAAGCCTTGTGCCGGTAGCATCATCATCACCGTCGCCATACCGTCGTGCTGATAGAACTCACCCTTGTACACAACTGGATCAAGAGCATGAGGGACGTCATCGAGCTGAACGTGTGCTGAACGCGGAGGTGCCATACGTTCGGTACTTGATCGATTGAATAGCGAAGAAGTTCTACTACATGAACCGCGTTATTGAAACGCTTCCGCTTCCGGTCTATGAGGGTATGTGGACACACTCTCCCCTCTCATTGTTATGCATCACCTAGATAGATCTTGCGTGATTGTAGGATTGTTTTGAAATTACCACGTTCCCAACAATTTGTGAGTAGTTACATTTGTTCTTGAGGTCACGGGTGAAGTCATGTTGCAAGTAATCATGTGAACTTGATATGTGTTTGATATTTTGACGATATGTATGTTGTGATATCCTTAGTGGTGTCATGTGAACGTCAACTACATGGCACCTCACCATCTTTGGGCCTAAGGGAAGGCATTGTGGATTAGTTATTACATGATGGGTTGCTAGAGTGACAGAAGCTTAAACCCTAGTTTATGCGCTACTTCGTAAGGGACCGATTTGGATCCAATTGTTTAATGCTATGGTTAGATTTGATCATAATACTTTTCTTGTAGTTGCATATGCTTACGAGGGGGTTAATCATAAGTGGGAGGTTTGTTCAAGTAATAACAACACCCAAGCACCGGTTCACCCACATTTCAAATTATCAAAGTAGCAAACACGAATCAAACCAACATGATGAAAGTGACTAGCTGAAATTCCCGTGTGCCCTCAAGAACACTTTGCTTATTATAAGAGACCATTTTGTCCTGTCCTTTGCCACAAAAGGATTGGGCTACCTTGCTGCACTTTATTTACCATTACCTTTACTTGCTTGTTACAAATTATCTTGCTATCAAACTACCTATTAGCAACAATTTTCAGTGCTTGGTGAAAATACCTTGCTGAAAACCACTTGTCATTTCCTTCTGCTCCTCATTGGGTTCGACATTCTTACTTATTGAAAGTACTACGATTGATCCCCTATACTTGTGGGTCATCACTGGGCAACCCAGCTTGGCCAAATCTTAAATCAATTCGGTGCATGTCATGGCTTAAAAGACAATAGTGCATAAGAGGTGGAGCAACGCGTGTTTTGAAAAGAACATGCTTTATTAATCCCCGAGATCATTTAAAAATGTTCCAATATGTAAAAGAAAAGAAAAGAAAAACAAAGGGAGGCATGTAGTTATGTACATCAGAATTGTGTAGGGTGTCAGTCGTAGAGGTGTTGGAGCAGCATCATGTTCCAGGGGTTGGGCTCTAGACGATCGTCCTCTAGGTCTCAAATTCAATAGGCTCCTCCGATTAGCACTTGGTCGATGGTGAACGTCCCGTCCCATCTTGGGGATTGTTTATGCTTCTGCTTTTCGGGATGTAATCTCATGATGAGGTCCCCGACTTTGAAGTCCTTTGCACGGACCTGATATGTCTCCATCGTATCTAGTTTTGCTAATGCTTTTCCTCTTTTTTGGACTCTATTTTGCATGATTTGAATGAAACTAAACCGGGCTGACGTTGTTTTCAGCAGAACTACCATGGTGTTGTTTTTGTGCAGAAATAAAAGTTCTCGAAATGGAACAAAACTATCTGGAGAATTTGTATACAATAAAATAAAAATACTAGAGCCAAGAACCACTGGAGGGGGCTCCTAGGTGAGAACAACCCATCAGGGCGCCCCCCTCCTGGCATGCCTAGGTGGGTTGTGCCCACCTAGTGGCCCCATTGATCCTATCTCCAACGCTATAAAATCCTATTTTCGGAGAAAAAAATCAGGGAGAAAGAATTATTGCGTTCACGAGATGGAGCCGCCGCCACCTCCTGTTCTTCATCGGGAGGCTAGATCTGGAGTCCATTTGGAGCTCTGGAGAAGGGGATAATCGATCTTCGTCATCACCAACCCTTCTCCATCGCCAATTCCATGATGCTCCCCACCGGTAGTGAGTAATTCCTTCGTAGGCTGGCTGGCTGGTGAGGAGTTGGATGAGATTCATCATTTAATCGAGTTAGTTTTGTTAGGTCTTGATCCCTAGTATCCATTATGTTCTGAGATTGATGTTGCTATGACTTTTCCATGATTAATGCTTGTCACATTGGGCCCGGGTGCCAAGATTTCAGATCTGAACCGTTTATGTTATCACCATTATATCTATGTTCTAAATCCGATCTTGCAAGTTATAGTCACCTATTACGTGTTATGATCCATAAACCTCGGAGTGACAGTATTCGGGATACTTTCCGCTGATGACCATAGTTTGAGGAGTTCATGTATTCACTATGTGCTAATGCTTTGTTCCAGTTCTCTATTAAAAGGAGGCCTTAATATCCCTTAGTTTCCATATGGACCCCGCTGCCATGGGAGGGTAGGACAAAAGATGTCATGCAAGTTCTTTCCATAAGCACGTATGACAATTTATGGAATACATGCCAACATTATATTTATGAACTGGAGCTAGTTTTGTATTGCCCTAGGTTATGACTGGTATATTATGAATATCATCCAACAAATTCACCGATCCAATGCCTACAATTTTCCTATAATTGATCTTGCTAAGTTACTAATTCTACTGTTACTTTTACACTTGCTACAAAACCATTGCTATCACTATTACCGTTACTATCCCTGTTACCACTTCTATCAAAGTTATCATATTACCGTGCTACTGATCATATTGCTACAGATAATTAATCTCTAGGTGTCGGTACAACAGATCCAGGGTTCGTTGCCCAGACCATGCACAGGCACAAGTTCAAGTTCACAACACAATGATCTACTCAAGCAAGATGGATCGACTCCCCTGAAGGATTCAAGCATAGAACAAGATGGCCAAGACCAACCAGAGGGGCAAGATACTACTAAGGGTAAAACTTCCCCTGCTGGGCAGGCGAGCCTGGCGGAGCCAAGGTTATCCCCGGAAGCGAGCCCCCCGCCCCCCCCCCCCTGAGTTGTCCCGGTAGGCCTGCCGGCACTAGCAAAGGCAAGCCGCTTCACCACACCACTTCACCACGATGTACGTCGTCGATCAGTGCGTTGTCAAGCTCCAAGGTGACTAAGTGGCTGCTATATGCCACATGAAAACCACCTCCTATAAAAAATACCTACAAGAAACACTCGTCCTGCGATGTGTCGAGTGGGCAAGCGCCAAGCTAGCGAAATGACCCGGCAGGGCCTGCCGGGCGAGCTATGATGTAACATTGAGCGGCACTTTTAATGCACTCTGTCAGCCTGCAGAGTTAGGTATGATAGCACTATTTGCTATCCAATTAGTGCGTAATGACTGATTTGCCACTGTGGTGACCCCTTGATCTGTAAAAGGAGGCCCATGGCAACCATAGAGAGGATTCGGACCCTTGTACAGTCACACACGCGTAGCCGTTCTCGTCCTAAGGCAACCCTGCCGGGCAAGAGCGCTACATTTTCCACCACAATCCACCATCAACCCACCAAAGAAGGAGTAGGATTTTACGCCTCATGGTGGCCCAAACCTGGGTAAAAAACTGCCCGTGTGAGCTCTGCCGTGCTGCCTCACACTCCTCTGCTATTTGTGCAACATGCCAGATATGTCTTTGCTTGTTTTGCTTGTTATTTTAAGTCTTGAGTCCTTCCCGGACACACCTTTTTTAGAGAGCCAGAAATTATGCTATGCTTGCTCCTATGCTTCACGTAAATTTTTAGAGCCTTGGAATTGCTCTAGTGCTTCACTTATATCTTTTTTAGCACAGTGTGCTTTGTTATTTTTGAAGAAATGCTCTCATGCTTCACTTAGATTTATTTGGCAGTTAGTAACTTTTTTTTAAAAAAATCTGTTTTGCTTCACTTAGGTTATCTTGAGAGATAGAAATATTATGCTATGTTCTTCACTTATATTTGTTTGAGCTTATGAAAAGCAATATATGAAATTAGTCCCAAAGTGATAGATATCCAAGGAGGATATGATAAAAACTTTCATGAAGATCATTGACAAAATAAACTTGGTTCTGTGTGAAGGTTTTGAGATATGACGATATGATATGTGAGTCATGTTGATGAGTAATTATGCTTTAGAAAGAATATTAGTGTTAAGGTTTGTGATTCCCTATGCAAGCACGAAATAAATAGTTATGCAATGAAATTACATCCTACTTGTGGTGCATTATTCGATGTTAGTTATGCTTAATGCTCTCTTATGAGATTTTTCATTTCGTGGTTGGACGCTTCTCAATCTTTTTCCTAGCCTTCATTTGCACTAAGTATGACCACTACTTGTGCGTCCAAAACCCTTTAAACCAGTTTTGCCATATGAATCCACTATACCTACCTATATGCGGTATTTCCGTGTCGTTCTAAGCAAATTTATACGTGCCATCTCTAATTTCCAAAATAAATTTCTCTTTTGTTTGCTCGTACCGCTAGCGAGGCGGTGAGGGGTGGTCGATATTTTCCATGCTAGATGTGTTATTCTCATGATGAGTGTTTATTCACTTGTCATTGCATGAGAGTACATCAAAGGTATTAGGGATGCCCAATCCTGAAATGAAAAATGAATTTACTTTATGTTGTCAAATAATAAATTCCGTGGAAAGTGTTGGTATGGAGGGCACTCGTGGATACGGTTAGCCATGGGAAGTGAAAGTACGGTGGAAATAGGAATAAACTTTATTTTCTGTTTGGGAACCGCCTATGATATACTCCCTCCGTCCCAAAATTCTTATCTTAAATTAGTCTAGATATGGATGTATCTAATACTAAAACATGACTTGATACATCCGTATTTAGACAAATCTAAGACAAGAATTTTGGGACGGAGGGAGTATCTAGCATGGAAAGTGTTGGGATCTCTAAGTCATTTTCCTTGGTGGGAAAAGTATGCCTCCAATAATGATTTTATCTCTCAATTTTCGCTTTGAGCTCTGGCACCTCTATAAATCCCTACTTACCTCCAAGAAGGGCCTTTCTTTTGGTTTATGCAATTTTTATTTTTTACTTGAGTCTCCATCTTCTCTTATAAGCACCAACTAAGGGGCACTATGATCGTACTTGAGCACTAGGTATTGATAGTATTCGAGTGTGTTTCATGAATGTATCAATGGTTGAGCATAATGGGCTAGGGATAACTTGCTTTAGCTTTGCTATTTTGAAAGACATGGTAGCTTGTTGATATGCTTGAGTATTAAAGTCTTCATGTCAATACTAGACTATTGCTTTAAACCATATAAAAGTCCAAATGTCCATGCTAGAAAGAAAAGAATATGTGATGAACATGTTAGGCAGCATTCCACATAATTTTTTTTGTTTTTATCATTTACCTACTAGAGGATGAGCAGGAATTAAGCTTGGGGATGCTGATAGGTCTCCAACGTATCTATAATTTTTTATTGTTCCATGCTGTTATATTATCATTATTGGATGTTTTACAATCATTTTATAATCATTTTATATCATTTTTTGGTACTAACCTACTGACACAGTGCCAAGTGTCAGTTGTTGTTCTCTACTTGTTTTTTACACTGTTGGAAATCAATACCAAATGGAGTCCAAATGTAGTGAAAGTTTTTGTGGATTTATGGACCAAAAGACACATATTGGGCTGAAGAAGTACCAAAGGGGTGCTCCGAGGGGAGCACAACCCACCAGGGTGCGCCTGGGGGCCCAGGCGCGCCCAGGTGGGTTGTGCACACCTCAGTGGCCTCCTGCACAACCTCTTTGCTCTATAAATACCCCAATAATCCAGAAACCCTAGGGGAGTCGATGAAAATCAATTCCAGCCACTGCAAGTTTCAGGACCACCAAATCCAATCTAAACACGATCACGAAGGGGTTCATCATCCTCATTGATGCCTCTCCGATGATGCGTGAGTAGTTCATTGTAGACCTTCGGGTCCGTAGTTAGTAGCTAGATGGCTTCCTCTCTCTCGTTGGCTTCCTCTCTCTCATTTGATTCTCAATACAATGGTCTCTTGGAGATCCATATGATGTAACTCTTTTTTGCGGTGTGTTTGTTGGGATCCGATGAACATTGAGTTTATGATCAGATCTATGTTTTTATCCATGAAAGTTATTTGAGTCTTCTTTGATCTCTTATATGCATGATTACTTATAGCCTCGTATTATTCTCCAATATTTGGGGTTTGTTTGGCAAACTTGATCTATTTATTTTGCAATGGGAAGATGTGCTTTGTGATGGGTTCAATCTTACAGTGCTTGATCCTAGTGACAGAAGGGGAACCGACATGTATGTATCGTTGCTATTAAGGATAACAAGATGGGGTCTATTTCTACATAAATAGATCTTGTCTACATCATGTCATTATTCTTATTGCATTACTCCGTTTTCCATGAATTTAATACACTAGATACATGCTGGATAGCGGTTTGTGTGTGGAGTAATAGTAGTAGATGCAGGCAGGAGTCGGTCTACTAATCTTGGACGTGATTCCTATATAATGATCATTGCCTGGATATCGTCATGAGTATTTGAAGTTCTATCAATTGCTCGACAGTAATTTGTTTTCCCACCGTTTGCTATTTTTCTCGAGGGAAGCCAATAGTGAAACCTACGCCCCGCAGGTCTCTTCTTTAATATATTTGCCTTCATTATCTATTTTCATTTTCTTTTATTTTCAGATCTATGAAACCAAAAATACCAAAATACTTTGCTGCACTTTAATTTTTTTGCGATCTATTTATCCAATCTATTACAACTTTCTCCCGTCCACTTCCCAATTTCTGGCACCATTACCCGGAAGGGATTGACAACCCCTTTAACATGTCGGGTTGCGAGTATTTGTTATTTGTGTGCAGGAGTTGTTTATGTTTTGTTGCGTGGTTCTCCTACTAATGCTATAACCTTGGTATCATCACTGAGGTAAATACCTACCGCCGCTGTGCTGCATCATCCCTTCCTCTTTGGGGAAATACCGACGTAGTTCTAGCAGACATCAAAAGGAATTTATGGCGCCGTTGCCGGGGAGACATCATCAACATCAACTAGGTTCCTAAGCACAAATCTCATCTCCTTGCAATTTACAATATTTGCCATTTTCCTCTCATTTTCCTCTCCCCCAATTCACAAAAATTTTCCATTTTATTCGCCCTCTTTTTCCTTCACCATTTTCCCGTCAGATCTGTTTTTATGTGCAATATTTTTGACCACTTTTTTTATTATGGATAGTTCTTCCTCTATTGCGCACACCCCCGAGAACTAGATTCTTAAATTTAACCAAAGGGGAGTGGGGAATTCTAAAGATGCTTGGTATAGGATTTTCAATGCTCATAATAGATCTATCCATAAGCAATCTATCGTCGTTCTTCTTTGTTGTTTTTATGTGGGCATCACCACTTGGTATAGATTCATCCTAGATACGATTATCGGTGGAAATTTCTTCATGTGTCCCTCTCTTGATTCTTTTAATGCTATGGGAAATTTAGTGGGTTCGCCACCTCTTATGATCAATGAAACATCTTGACTCTCGAGCATGTTATGGAAATACTAGATGCTATTGAAAGGAAAATGCTTACCGAAGAACATATTGAAAACTTGGATAAAAATATGCATAATTTTGCTACTAAAATTGGGTCAAAATTGGGAGAAGTTTTTAAGTTGTTAAAGGAAAAGGGGACTGCAATTCATGAAAGAATTGAAGAAAGCCCGTCTAGGATTGATAAACTGGAAGAAATCTTTACTAATGTAACTACGGCTTTTGCTTCCGCAAAAACTCCCGTAAAAATTGGCAAGACTACTCAAGTTACTAAAGACAAGGGTGCAACTTCTAGTAATGATAAATGAGATCTTAAGATGATTAGTATCCATCCCAATTTTATTGAAGTGATTAGAGACCCTATTTGCAAGAATGAATATTTCAATCTCGTGCCTAGAAGTATTGTCGCTGAGAATTTATATGCTAAATCCTTGAAAAATTCTAAGTGCTTGATTGAATAGTTGGAGAACAAAGATGACAACACTTAGATCATTTGCATTATGCCTAGCTAGGGGTGTAAAATGATAGCGCTCGTTGGGAGGCAACCCAACTAGTATCTTTTTGCTTTTTGGTTTTCTTATTGTTTTCAATGAAATTCCCAATTATGCCTCTGATTAGATGTGTTTTTGTGATTTAAATTAGTGTTTGTGCCAAGCAAAGCCTTTGGGATGATTTGGGTGAGAGTTGATTTGATCTTGCTGAATAATAGAAACTCTTGCGCTCACGAAAATACTTCTCATTTTTAACAGAAGAGTGTTTTTAGTTGATTCTTTTTGCAAAAGATTAATAAACAAATTTCTCACGTTGTCCTAATCTTTCGTAATTTGAGGAGTTACAGAAGTATTCGAAATATCCAGATTGCTACAAACTGTTCTGTTTTCTTGGCCTTGTGTGCTTGTTTTGAAGATTCTATGGTTTTCTCTGAAGAGTTTTTTCCATAGAAAAGTTGGAATACAGTAGACATAATGCAAAAAAATATGAATGGGTTTCCAACAGTACTTATAGTAGTGGTTTGCTTTCTTATACTTACGGATCTCACGAAGGTTTTGATGTGTTTTGTGTGATTGAAGTTTTCAAGTTTTGGGTGATATTACGATGGATGAAGGAATAAGGATTAGCAAAATGCTAAGCCTGGGGATGTATGAGGCACCCCCAAGATAATATTCAATAAGTATCAAGCAAATAAGCTTGGGGATGCCCCCGAGTGTCATCCCCTGTTTCGTCTAACGACCATCGGTATATTACTTGGAGCTATATTTTTATTCGTCGCATATTATGAGTTTTGCTTGCAGCATCTCGTATGATTGAGTCTTTACTTTTTTTGATTTTTATTTTAAGTGTTGAATCCTTGCGGGACACACCTTTTTGAGAGAGCCAAAAATTATGCTATTCTTGCTCCTATGCTTCTCCTAAATTTTTAGAGCCTTGGAATTACTCTAGTGCTTCACTGATATATTTTTGAGCACGGTGTGCTTTGCTATTTTTGAAGAAATGCTCTCATGCTTTACTTAGATTTATTTGGGAGTTAGCACAATTTTTAAGAAATTCTCTCTTGCTTCACTTAGATTATTTTGAGAGAAAGAAATATTATGCTCATGTTCTTCACTTATATTTGTTTGAGCTTATTAAAAGCAACATATGAAATTAGTCCTAAAGTGATAGATATCCAAGGAGGATATAATAAAAACTTTCATGAAGATCATTGGACAAAATAAACTTGGTTCTTTGTAATGGTTTTGAGATATGACGATATGATATGTGAGTCATGTTGATGAGTAATTAAGCTTTAGTAAGAATATTAGTGTTAAGGTTTGTGATTCCCTATGCAAGCACGAAATAAATAGTTATGGAATGAAATTACATCCTACTTGTGGTGCATTATTCGGTGTTAGTTATGCTTAATGCTCGCTTATGAGATTTTTTGTTTCTTGGTTGGACGCTTCTCAATCTTTTTGCTAACCTTCATTTGCACTAAGTATGATCACTACTTGTGCATCCAAAACCCTTTAAACTAGTTTTGCCATATGAGTCCACTATACCTACCTATATGCAGTATTTCCGTGCCGTTCTAAGCAAATTTGTATGTGCTAGCTCTAATCTTCAAAATAAATTTCTCTTTTGTGTCCTCGTACCGCTCATGAGGCGGCGAGGGGTGGCCGATATTTTCCATGCTAGAGGTGTTATTCTCACGATGAGTGTTTATTCACTTGTTATTGCAGAGAGTACATCAAAGGTATTAGGGCTGCCCAGTCCCGAAATGAAAAATGAATTTACTTTATGTTGTCAAATAATAAATTCCTTGGTAAGTGTTGGTATGAAGGGCACCCGTGGATACAGTTAGCCATGGAAAGTGAAAGTATGGTGGACAAAGGAATATACTTTATTTTCTGTTCGGGAACCGCCTATGATATATCTAGCATGGAAAGTGTTGGGAACTCTAAGTCGTTTTCGTTGGTGGGAAAAGTATGCCTCGCATAATTTTTTTATCTCTCAATTTTTGATTTGAGCTCTGGCATCTCTACAAATCCCTACTTCCTTAGTGAAGGGCCTTTAATTTACTTTATGCAATTTTTCTTTTTTACTTGAGTCTCCATCTTCTCTTATAAGCACCAACTAAGGGGCACTATGATCGTACTTGAGCATTGGGTACAGCTAGTATTCGAGTGTGTTTCATGAATGGATCAATAATTGAGCATAATGGGGTAGAGATAACTTGCTTTAGCGTTGATATTTTGAAAGACATGGTTGCTTGTTGTCGTGGTATTCTCACGGGGGGCTTGCGAGTCGACAGATGCCACAAGGGCTTAGTGTGAGGGTAAGACTGCTGCTGATAGGACCGGGAGCGGGTATGCGAGTAGCACGCGGTGGTTTACCCAGCTTCGGAGCTCTCCGGAGAGATAATACTCCTACTGCTGCATGTCTGAATGTATGTGGTATATCTGGTACAGAGTGCTCCGAGAGCTGTATCTGGGATCAGTACCATGGGTATCTGACTTTGTATATGCCTATTTGAGGCATGCTAGTGGTCGGCCATGCTCATGGCCGTGAGCATGTGTATGCTCATTGCTCAAGCGTGAGTGCATGTGAGAGTGAGTCCATCCTCTGGATGGATGGATGTGTGCCCCTTTATATAGGAGAGGGTAGCTTAGAGAGTAAGCTAGGTAGTGGGCATGGGTAAGGCATGGTGCATGTCATCCTTGTCCCCTCGGTCACTTCATAAATAGTGCCAGGGGACAAGTGACACTATACATGATGGCCGAGATGACACGTGAATAGTGCTCGAGTACGGCCGTCTCATCGGTGTCTTGTTGGTGTCGGGTTGGGCTGCAGTCGGCAGCCGCCTGGTTGGCGCAGTCGGCAGCCGGCTGGTTGGGGCAGTCGGCAGCGGGACGGGGAGCCGGCAAGAGCGGCCGGGCAGTCGGACCGAGGGGCTTTGCTAGCCCCGATGTCTTGAAATATTGTCTCACCGTCTTCGGGGTATCCGTGTCCAATTACTCCGACAGTAGCCCCCAAGCCTCCGGGCAACTTGGCAAAGTTGGGCGGAGGTTTTTGGCGAGTGTTCATGGAAATGATCATGAAAAAAGACAAAGTTAGTCCATGTAGATATCTCAAATATTTGCCTTTAGCATTGCAAGTTTTATGCGGAGGGTGCCGACTCGGCTTCGTCCGAGCCCCCTTCAATATTTTTCGTGTTCCCTCCGCTTTTTGCCTTGTGCTCTTGCTTTCCGAACAGCCACTCTGCGGTCTATGGCTGAGAGTGGGCCGCGAAGTGGAGTGTACAGTACTCAGAGTCTGGGAGCAGATTCAACCGAGTAGATACTTGTAAAGGAAACGGTCGGGTCGCCCGAACCATTTTTATTCCCGGACGTTTTTCATGTGGGTGGCCTCCAGCGTTCACTCTTGCTAGCCGGACAGCCGCTCTGCGGTCTGTGACTAAGAGTGGGCCTTTGGTACTAGGCACGCTACTAAGCCGTCTGCGGGAACTAACATCTCAGACCAAGCGGCCAGCCCCCGGGCCAACTCTGGCTGGCGCCGGGGCGAACAGTGATGCAACTGTAATAAAATGCGGAGGTAGCCCCCGAGCATCGCTCGGGGTTATCCGTGCTCTCGCGGTGCAAAAATATGCGGGTGAGGAGCTCACATTGATTTTCGTGTAGCCGAGGCGGAGTTTGCCGAAGACAGCCGGCGCGGCTCGGCGCTCGGGGAGTGCGTCGGCGCACTCGCTGGGTGTAGCCTTCGAGCCCCCGGGTGCTCGAAGGGGGGGTCCTGGCCGGTCAGGCTCGACCGGCCAGGCGGCGAGGCGTCTTGCAATACCCTTTTTCTTCTTTTTCTCTTCTGTCGGCTGCTGGCAGCCAGACAAAACTCTTCTCTTGTCTGCAATCTTCAGTGGGGGCGCGCCAACTGAGTGTAGCCCCCGAGATCTGGGCCGACTGCTGAGCAGCCACTGAGTGCAGCCCCCGAGAACTGGGCCGACTACTGAGCAGTTGGGCCGGATCTCCCGGCAACTACTTTGTCTTCTTCTTTGCGGGGGCGTGTCAGCGCACCCGCTGGGTGTAGCCCCCGAGATCTGGGCCGACTGCTGAGCAGTCGGGACGGATCTCCTGGCGACTACTTTGTCTTCTTCTTCGCGGGGGCGCGTCAGTGCACCCGCTGGGTGTAGCCCCCAAGATCTGGGCCGACTGCTGAGCAGTCGGGCCAGATCTCCCGGCGACTACTTTGTCTTCTTATCTTTTGCCGGCTGTCAACAGCCGGACGCTTCTTGTGCATGAGCAGTCAGGTGGGCATCCGGCTTGACTTTTCTCCACCCGACAACAATTTTTTTCTCTTTTCTCTTCGTCCGCCGGTTGCTGGTAGCCGGATGGGTACGTTTCTTTTTCCTCAGCACCTGGCCAGTTTCTCAGCCGGACGCGGTGCTTTTTTTCAGCACTCGGCCACTTCTTTCTCAGCCGGCTTTGGCACTTGGCCGCGCACACTCTTTTCCTTTGCACGAGCAGCCGACCACAGCGGGCAGTCGACCCTTTTTCTTTTTTCTTTCTGCCGGCTAGGCAACTGGCAAATTTCCTTTTCCAACCGGCTTCTGCGTTGACCCGTCCGGCCCCTCTCTTTCCTCTTTCTTCTTTTTTTACTCTAGCCGGCATCTAGTACCCGGCCCTTGACTTTTTCAGCTGGCCCTCTTTTCCTTTCTTTTTTTCATTGTCTGTCCTTGCCCGAGCGGTCGGCAGCAAGGCAGCCGCCTGGTTGGCGCAGTCAGCAGCCGGCTGGTTGGGGCAGTCGGCAGCCGGACGGGGAGCCGGCAGGAGCGGCCGGGCAGTCAGACTGAGGGGCTTTGCTAGCCCCGATGTCTTGAAATATCGTCTCACCGTCTTCTGAGTATCCGTGTCCAATTACTCCGACACTTGTTGATGCTTTAGTATTAAAGTCTTCATGTCAAAACTATACTATTGCTTTGAACCATATAATGTCCATGCTACAAAGGAAAGAACATGTGATGAACATGTTAGGTAGCATTCCACATCCAAAATTATGTGTTTATCATTTACCTACTCGGGGACGAGCAGGAATTAAGCTTGGGTATGCTGATATGTCTCCAACGTATCTATAATTTTTGATTGTTCCATGCTGTTATATTATCATTCTTGGATGTTTTACAATAATTTTATATATTTTTGGTACTAACCTATTGACATAGTGCCCAGTGTCACTTGTTGTTTTCTGCTTGTTTTTTACATCGTTGGAAATCAATACCAAGCAGAGTCCAAATGCGGTGAAACTTTTTGTGAATTTTTTCTAGCCCAGAAGACACATGTTGGGCCAAAGAAGTACTAGACGGGTGCTCCAAGGGGAGCACAATGCACCAGGGTGCGCCTGGGGGCCCAGGCATGCCCAGGTGGGTTGTGCCCACCTCGATGTCCTCTTGCACCGCCTCTTTGCTCTATAAATACCCCAACATTCCAGAAACCCTAGGGGAGTCGACGAAAATCAATTCCAGCCGCCGCAAGTTCTAGAACCACCAGATCCAATCTAAACACCATCACGGAGGGGTTCATCATCCTCATTGGTGCCTCTCCGATGATGCGTGAGTAGTTCATTGTAGACCTTCGAGTCCTTAGTTAGTAGCTAGATGGTTTTCTCTCTCTCTTTTGATTCTCAATACAATGGTCTCTTGGAGATCCATATGATGTCACTCTTTTTTGCGGTGTGTTTGTTGGGATCTGATGAACTTTGAGTTTATGACCAGAACTATGTTTTTATCCATGAAAGTTATTTGAGTCTTCTTTGACCTATTATGTGCATGATTGCTTATAGCCTCGTATTCTTCTCCGAAATTTGGGTTTTGTTTGGCCAACTAGATCTATTTATCTTGCAATGGGAAGAGGTGCTTTGTGATGGGTTTGATCTTACGGTGCTTGATCCCAGTGACAGAAGGGGAACCGACATGTCTATATCGTTGCTATTAAGGATAACATGATGGGGTCTATTTCTACATAAATAGATCTTGTCTACATCATGTCATCATTCTTATTGCATTACTCCGTTTTTCCATGAACTTAATACACTAGATGCATGCTGGATAGTGGTCGATGTATGGAGTAATAGTAGTAGATGCAGGAAGGAGTTGGTCTACTAATCTTGGACGTGGTGCCTATATAACGATCATTGCCTCGATATCATCATGAGTATTTGAAGTTCTATCAATTGCCCAACAGTAATTTGTTTTCCCACCGTTTGCTATTTTTCTCGAGAGAAGCCACTAGTGAAACCTACGGCCCCCGGTTCTCTTCCTTAATATATTTGCCTTCGCGATCTATTTTCATTTGCTTTTATTTTCAGATCTATTAAACCAAATACAAAAATACATTGCTGCACTTTATTTTATTTGTGATCTATTTATCCAATCTATTACAACTTTCTCCCGTCCAATTGCCAATTTCTCGCGCCGTTACTCGAAAGGGATTGACAACCCCTTTAACATGTCGAGTTGCGAGTATTTGTTATTTTTGTGCAGGAGATGTTTACGTTGTGTTGCGTGGTTCTCCTACTGGTTCAATAACCTTGGTCTCATCATTGAGGGAAGTACCTACCGTCGTTGTGCTGCGTCATCCCTTCCTCTTTGGGGAAATACCAATGTAGTTCTAGCAGACATCAGTGCCATCCCCCCGCTGAACCAGAAAGGGGCCCGTAGTCCCATAGGTGGCTGTGGTTCCCCCACGACATCTTGGGTGCGCCAGGTAGGGGGATCACTTGAGCAAACCCGAAAGTGTGAGCAGCGCGTCATCTCTTCATCATCGTTTTCATCGTCTGCGGCTCCATCAACTATGGTGCCCAAGAAGAAACCTGGTGCTACAGCTCACCCGTCCACCTGAAAGGCTCCGCCACCTGCGACTGCCAAAGTCCCGGGAAATGAGGGGGCGCCTGAAGAAGGGGACATCATGGGAGGTGTGGGCTACGCAAGAGGCGTTGTCACCACAATCCCCGCGGCCGAAGCAGAAGCAAGAGGCGCCGAGGAAGGACATCGTCAACAAGATCTCAACGGCCACACTCCTCGAGGTACGGGTGGGGGATTACCTTACCTACACCCTCTCTCCTTGCCAAAGGGCCCAACTGCAGTGGTTGCGCTCGTTCTGAGGCGAATCGCAACTCTCCAGCGGCCCTCGCCACGGGTACGGCTGTGAGCCACGATGATGTAGGGTAGAACCCTAGATGCCCGGTCTTTCACAAAATGGAGGGGATCCCACGAAGAACACGAGGGGAAACACGAGGGGAAATGAGAGGAACACTCAAGAACAAGTCCAATCAGACATCCACTAGACAATCAAACACACAAGATCACAAGGTACATGAACAACAAAGGGAAAGGTACAAGGTAAAGTTCATCCCAAATCCGAGATGGGGGCTTGATGATCTAGATAGATCCTTCCCTGATGGGGGTCTTGATATCCCTCGGGATCTTCTCCTAGATGGTGGTCCTGACCTCTAGTGGAGTGGTCTCTCTCTCTCTCTCAAGAGGAGAAGGTAGGAGCAAAGCTCACATACAAATGAGCTATCATATTTGCTAACCCTAAAACTGGGGAGGTGGAGGTCTATTTTTAGTCTAAGCCATGAAGGGGTAAGTGAGGGGGCGAAATAGGTACATGGGCCTCGTCCCAAGTCATGCACGCAGGCAAGGGCCGGATGATCCGGATGGGGGTCCAGATGATCTGGGCATCGGCCCGGATGATCCGGGAGCTGGTCCAGATGATCCAGCTTCATGGTGAAGCTTCGGGTGTTGTCGATGCAGTTATCCGGATGATCCGGGGGGAGGTCTGGATGATCCAGCTGGGTCCGGATGATCCGGACGGACGTCTAGACGTCCGACATGACTCCAGCAGCCGCTTCGTCTTCTTCTCCTTTCTTCCATCTTCTCTTCCACGCTTCCCTCGCGAATGGTGTAGACGTACACTTGCGCTCACACTCCTCCTCGACATCCATGAAGTTCCGACAATACCTATGCATGCACATGGGAGAAGTGTCAAGTAGTATACCATCCTTGAAGGGCTCAAGTGAACACATGTAAAGGTGATGATTCACCTTTATGTATGTGAAGTAGATGTTGCACGTGTCACTTGCCAAACGGACTCTTGACATGTTGATGTCCGTAGGATGCTCTGCATCATCCCCTCCCCCTTGGGAAAGATCCGACCTCACATCGAAAACCAAATCACCATGGGAAAGAGATGGGGTCGCCATGTAGAAGTGGATGATCACCGAGTACTCGTCGTCTAGTAGTTCGAAATGGGCACTGTCCAATGTCGCACCGTCTTGTGATTCCTTCAAAAGGAGCAAATAGAATAAACACTTGGAAAAACAAATGTGGTTAGCGTTATTGCAAAACCAAGCATTCAAGAGGTGATTCACCAAACAACTGTTGTCATCAAGCATAGCATATGGTTTGACAAAGGATTGTGTCATGACATGTAAGCATATCAATCGAGCACCAGCAAAGATATCATGGGGACAAGTATGAAAATGTGAGGTAGTGATGCAAATATGTGTGAGAAGAGAATAAGCATCTACCTCAAGTTCATAGCAGTCATGCTTAATGTGCTCAATGAAAGGTCTATGGTAGGCATAGGAAGGATTCACAACACCAAATAAAATGAAGTGTCTAAACACATGGGTCAAGTGCAAGACAATCCAAGCATAATGTGCATAGGGTGTAGTGAAAATAGTGTGGCACTCAACAAAATATAAAGAGCAATTGTTCATCATGTGTGAGTTAAGCAAGGCATTCATGTGAGAATCAATGGGACATGGCATATGTGAAGTGATGACAATGTTGCAACCAAACATATTATAGTAACAAGTAGTCCACGAATTGTTGCAACATACAAGACATATATCATGATGCATGGGAATGTGACAATCATGAATGGAAGCAATATCACTAACATGTGTGCAATCAAAGGGTCGAAGATGACAAATAAGTCTCATGGTGCAAGCAACACAAGTATTATGATCCACAACATCCATGCTCAAGAAAGATGTCACCTTGAAGGTATGTCCTTGTGCATCCTTCAAAATGCCGAAACACAAGCAAGTGTGATGTATAATCGTCATGGTAGAAGGTGGCTCTCTCTCAAGATCTCGAATGGTGAACTCACGTAAAGTGGAAGTCGACACGAAGTCCAAGTATCCTACACATGTACACAACAAAAAAAACAACGTATGCGCATGGTAGATAAACACATCATCCATCATGACGGTTCTTCTCTTACACATAACCATTAAGAGAACAAGTGCATGAATAATATGATACAACAATGGCTATATTCATGACACTAGGCATATGGTGCAAGGAAGGAAGGCAAGCATGCTTGCCAAGAATTATGTCAAAATATCCAATCATATGTGAGAATGCTATGGGGGCAATCTCATTGGCAAGGCTAAATGCATCGTTGCACTCAATATATGGCAAATCTAGCATGAGAGAGGCAACACATGGAGGTATATGACAAGAAGCAATATGAATCATGTGCAAAGCATATAGATGGTTATCATCAACCGCATGAAATGAGCAACTATGAATCATGGGTAATGCAACATGAGCAAGCATAGAGATCAAGTCGTGAAAACTAGTGGAGCGAAGATGCAACACACTAGAGTAAATCATGGCAATCATGTCATGTGAGAAAATAATAGGCATAGGTAATGCACATGACATATTGCAAGCATGAACACAAAGCAAGAATATAGTATCATCATAAGAATGTGTGACAAATGGAACATGGCAATAAAAAGCAATATCTCCACCAAGCTTGCAAATAGACATACAAGTACTAGAATCAATCATCATGTGTAATCCAAAGCATGGGTCACAAGTGCATGGCAAAGGAATTGGAATGATCATATCATGCAAAGTGAACATGGTAATATGGGCAAATGAGACACAATGGACAATAAGCCATAACCATGTGACAGGCATGTAGAATAAATGCGCAAAGTTTTTGCACAATGGGGACAGTGGTAAGGATAATCCACGGTATCCCAAGTCATCATTGCTCTCTAGAGCTCATTTTGTCAACTCATGGGATTGTGAGGTTGACAAGTATTCATGGGTACCTACACAAAAGAGACACAAACCAAAGAAATTATGCGCGTGGTAAATGTACACATCATCCATCATGATGTGTAGGTGCATTTGTGAGTTAGCACAAGATAAGCATTGCTCAATGAAATTTGATGCATGGTATATGAATATGTCATCCTTCATGAAATAATAGTTATTATGTATGACACGATGGGGACACAAATTGAGAATGCAAGTATATGGCACATCAATAGCATGTTTGTTCATGGGGAGCATATGGTGTGCACAAATATTGGTATCATGCAATGAATGGGATGGATCAAAATCTCCTAAATGTATGAGGAAACTATGGGGGTCTCCTCATGAGCAATATCCGAAATATCATATGGAGAAAATGGACAACATCCAAAACAATGCATATCCGAAGCTATTTGGTCATGGCATGGCATATGAGACAAATGATGCAAAGGTAGCATGTCAATATCATCACAATAAAAACAAATGCCAATAACCATGGGCTTATCATCTATGACATATGTGCAAATTGGGTTTATTTTAATGGCATATGCATAGTCACTATGAAGAGATTGCAAATAAGACATATGGTTGATCTCATGCATAGCATATGACAAGTCAAGCGGATTATCAAACATGATGTGCCCTAAAGAATTGTCACAACAAATCCTATGTAACATGGCATCACAACTAATAGACTCCACATAAGAATTATCATACGCATCATAAATGGGAAAATCATCGAATGGGGAAATCATACTAGCATGAAGCATGGTACTAGGTGGATTAACATCATGCAAGCAATCAATGTCAAGAATGTCCACTAGTGAGACTAGAGCATCACCTTCACCTATTTTACCTTTTTCATTCCACTCAAGTGGTGTAGGTGAGGTGGGAAAGACCAAATGGTGGTCATCATCATGAACTTGATTGAACCATGTGGGGGTGCATCATATTCCACCATGGCCATTGTCTTGTCCAAAGGTAGGGCAAAGTTGCCGTGTATTGGCTCGTCATCATATATAGGACCTAGCACCAAATGAGAAGACACAATAGAGGTAGAGGTTAAGTCGTTAGAAATCATAGTGGCCTCACATGCCCTATCAGCTATCACACTCTCTCTATGTGGTGGTTCACTCATTCCCTCAAAATAGGTGCACTCAATGTCACATATGGTGGAGTCACTCATCTCACTCAAGTGGTGGGGGTTGTGGCTCTCCTCACATGGGAATTGGGGAAACTCGTCATATATGGGGCTAGTGGTGAAGTCACTCTCACTCTCAATATGGTGGCACAATTCACTCAAGTCATCATATGTCGTCGTGGTCGAAGGGAAAATCCCATGCTCAACCATCTCGTCGCCGTTGTCGCGGATGAAGGCCGAAGATGGCACATCATCACTCTCCTCCATGACCGAAGGGAAAATCCCATGGTAGATCATCTTGTCACTGTCGCCATGGATGAAGGCCGAAGATGACACATCATCACTCTCGCCTCCTAAGATGGAAGCATCATCCTTGCTCGTCACCATGTTGCTCGCCTCCAAAGCTTGGTCCTTGAAGGTGTTGGTAGTCATACTTGTCGCCACACCATCTTGAAAAAGAGTCAAAATAGACTCGGCATCATTAATGCCACAAAGAGGAATGGCGGTGGAGTCGAACTTGGGAGCATCGTCTTGGGGCTCATCGGGCTTGGACATCATGGTGGTACTAGCCTCTTGTTGTCATCTTGGAGCTTGGTCTTAGAGAAGTGTGCTTGGGGTGGAGAAGCCTTGGCCTTCATGAGTTCTTGTTCTGCCTTGAGAGCACCAATGTAGTTGTCGTCGAGGGACTTGTAGTTCTCTAGGAAGATAGTCTTGGAGATGTCGTTGTGCAATCCCATCATGAAGTGGAACTTCATCGAAATGGGGTCATCCACGCCGGCTCGTCGCAAGGCATTATTCATCTCCTGGAAGAACTCGTCGATGGACTTGGATCCTTGGATGGTGTTCTCCAATTAGTGTAGAAGTTGTTCCATATAGGTTGGAGGCACGAACTCTTTCCGCAGAGCTCTCTTCGTCTTGGGCCAACTCATCTCGTAGCTCTCCGAAGGTGTGTGAAGCCACCATGTCGAGGCGTAGTCATGGAAGTTTCTTGTGGCGCACTTCACTTGATCTTTGGAAGGGACTTGATGTAGCTTTAGGTAGTCGTCCATCAAGCGCTCCCACTCGAGATACTCCTTGGTTTCTTGAGTCCCATAGAAAGGAGTCTCATGGTCGGTGTCGAGGTCGTAGTAGCTCATGGAAGTCCCAGACTTGAGCTTGGGGAGCTTCTCTTGAGCGTAGCCTTGAGGTTCTTGTTGGCGAAGATGCCGAATATCCATAGGCTAAGATGCCTTGAAGTCGCTTGGCAAGGATGCCAAGGGAGATGGTGAAGTCGTTGAGAGGTAGTTGGTGTTGAGCTCTTGACCTTCACGTTCTTGTTGGTAATGGTGTCGATGTCGATGTGATCTTGCCGGAGATGGTAGCTCGGAAGCATGTGCTCTTGAGCGTCTTCTCAAAGATGAGGAAGATCGCTTGTAGTACTTGATGAGGGCTTTGATCTCCTCCATTTGAGCTTGCATCTTGGCGTCGGTGGAGTTTTTCGTGACATCGAACTCGTAACTGTTGTTGTACACCGAAGCTGAAATGCCTTGCCTATCCATCACAAGACTCGAGTAGAGGTGAGTAGGAAATGAGATAAACAATACCAAGTTACCTTTTCCCAAAGTTTAGGATGTATCACGTTTCACTCAATGTGAAATGAAAGAATAGTGGAATTGGTATCAGACTTGTTCACTCACACCTATCAAGTAAAGCTTATGGAGTAGCTTGGTTAGGATAGTGGCACAAAAGTTTGATGCAAAATGTTAGCAAGAGTCGATAATGTTGAAAGAGATTCACAAATTCGCATGTGAAACAAGTAGACCAATAGCAATATGTGGAACCCGGAAACACACACACAGATAGATAAATGGGGTCGTGCAACCAAGAAATGAGCACACAATGTGGAATCCACGGAAAACGCTCATGTTGCACAAATCAAGAGAGACGCTAGCATGATTTCTTAATAGGCGGATACGACACTTGTTCACAACCTATAAGATGCAAAATATAGCAAGTTCTATCCCAAGTATGTTATGTATGTATGGTTCCCGTTATTTCTCTCAAGATGATCCAAGATGATCGGATATGACAATCTTATATGTAATGTGGTAGGATGCTATGGCTATTTCTTACAAGCTTCTTTGCTCTCTTTTACTTACAAGCTTATTATTTTTTATGGCCACTTTGCACAAACCAGGATAGCAATTGTATATATGCGGGAACAATCTTGTGACACAAGAGATGATATGATGATACCAATATAATATGGTATGTATGCAATGGAGGTATAGATCACTAATGTGCACACGTAACATTGCCGCCAATACTCAATGGCTAGTCTCGATAGGCAAGTGACGCAAAATGGGATAGGGGTTAACAATGCAATTGCAAGGGGAATATACAATGGTGTCATTGAGGTTACCATCCGTGGCAATGATGAGAGGTGGTGTTGTCGATGTCGACCCGTTCCTAATTAGCCGAAACACCTTAGGAAACGGAAAACCCGCAAACTCAAAATCTCCAAAGGAAAATGTCAAATGGTGGTAGAAGAAAGCGATGGTAGTTTGCACTCGGCAATGTGGAAGTGGGATGATGGGTTATGCGAGTCAAAGTTGAATTTGCCGTCCCTAAGTAGCCGAAACACCTTAGGAGACACAAGCCACAACTCAAACAAGCTCAAAGAAAATTGGGTTAGGTTAGGGTGGTGGAAATGTATGGTGGGCAAGGTTATGCGGAAATGGTGGTGGTGATTGATGAAGAAGAAACCATCCCAAAGTAGCCGAAACACCTTAGGAGACTCGAATCACAACTCAAACAACCACAAATGGGGTGGTGAACAAAATGGGTTAGGTTGCAAAAGTCGGTGGTGGTAATGCGGATGATATGGTGGTGGCCCTAGGAAAAGATGCCAAAGTTCCAAAACTTTGATGGAGACAAATGATTTTAGTGATATTTTTGTGGGATGGGGGATGTCAATAGCTTCAAAACGAGCTGAAGAACATGAAAATCGGACTCCGGATCTATTAGTTATGGGCAAAACAAAATTTCAGCACAACTAGTGTCAGGGTTAACCGGACATCCGGGAGTAGGTCCGGATGATCCAGGTTCGTCTACCGGATTTCTGTCGCGTGGGGCATCCGGACATCCGGGTGGATCCGGATGATCCGGGAGTACTTCCGGATGATACGGGCAGGTCAAACTGCTCGGGATTTCCTCTCGGGGACAAAAATTGCGGAGATTTCGTGGATGGAAGGTGGGGAAAAGATGGGGGATGCTAGATCCACTTGAAACCAAGAAAATCCACGGACTAAAATCAACAAAACATCATCAAACCAACAAATCACAAAAAAATGGGGCTATTTTTGGTGGGGATTTTCGAAATTAGGACGAAATCAAGCAAAAGAAGGCTAGAAAACGACGGGGGAGACTCCAGATTCGTCATAAATGTGGCTCATGATAACAAGATGATGTAGGGTAGAACCCTAGATGCCTGATATTTCACGAAATGGAGGGGATCCCATGAAGAACGCGAGGGGAAATGAGAGGATTACTTAGGACAAGCCAAATCACACATCGACTAGACAATCAAACACAGAAGATCACAAGGTACATGAACAACAAAGAGAAAGGTACAAGGTAAAGTTCATCCCAAATCCAAAGGATATGTGGAGCTTGATGATCTATATAGATCCTTCCCCGATGGGGGTCTTGACATCCCTCGGGATCTTCTCCAAGATGGAGGTCTTAACCTCCAATGGAGTGGTCTCTCTCTGTCAAGAGGAGAAGGTAGGAGCAAAGCTCACTTATAAATGAGCTATCATATTTTCTAACCCTAAAAATGGGGAGGAGGAGGTCTATTTATAGTCAAAGCCATGAAGGGGTAAGTGAGGGGGCGGAATGGGTACATGGGCCTCAGCCCAAGTCATGCATGTAGGAAGGGCCGGATGATCCGGATGGGGGTCCGGATGATCCGGGCATCGGCCCTGATGATCCATGAGCTGGTCCGGATGATCTGGCTTCATGGTGAAGCTTCGGGTGTCGTCGACGTAGTTATCTGGATGATCCGGGGGAGGTCCGAATGATCCGGCTGGGTCCGGATGATCCGGACGGACGTCTGGACGTCCGGCCTGACTCCAGCAGCCGCTCCTTCTTCTTCTCCTTTATTTAGTCTTCTCTTCCACGCTTCCCTCGCGGATGGTGTAGACGTACACTTGCACTCACACTCCTCCTCGACATCCATGAAGTTCCAACAATACATATGCATGCACATGGGAGAAGTGTCAAGTAGTATACCATCCTCGAAGGGCTCAAGTGAACACGTGTAAAGGAGATGATTCACCTTTATGTATGTGAGGTAGATGTCGCACGTGTCACTTGCCGAACGGACTCTTGACATGGTGATGTCTGTAGGTTGCTCCACATCACACGCGCCCCTCCAAAACAAGCCAACCCAGCTACTGTGCCCGACGGAGCCACCGGCCCTCAAGCACCTTTACTGCATGACCATGCTATCCAAGCAGCTGGCTCATGACAGCGAGGATGTGACGCGGTCGCCACCGGCGCCATTAGGAGCCGAGCGATGTAGCGGTCTTCATCATCTTCACCCATGCCAAGCACCGCCTCTAAGTCCATGGCATGGGCCCAATTGTTGTTGTGGTTCCCTCCAGCGACTGATCAAATGGATGAATGGAGAGCTACCATTCAGAGTCTGATTGGCTTCGCCGAGGCTGGGGGCTCACAGCGAGCTGGCCCGCCTTGGCCTCCCCAGGCGGCAGCAATGGCTCGTGCGGCTGGCCGCACAAAAGGGGCTGCTCCCACAGTGTAGTCCCCACCTCGGCAGGCTATACGGGAGCCATTTATCCAAGAGGCCAACAATGTCTCAATGGCTTCCTCTGATCCTCGAGCATGGCAAGAACCACGGTGAGCCCTGGAGGACAGGCGGAGGGAAGCCGCGTGCGCAGTCATGTGAAGCGCCGCGACGACCACCGCCAACCCTACGGGTGTGACGGCCCCAACGTCGACGAGCCCATGCCCGGAGATGGCAGGTACCTACCTTTCGAGGTCAGATGCTCTACCTTCACCCGTGAGCTACGACAAGTTCATTGGCCTTCCGTTCACACGTTCAAGCCGAGATACCTGAGAAGGATGATGGAAGATTGAACCCGGCAGAGTTCTTGAGCATCTACACCATCGCTGTTCGGGCTGCCGGAGGAAGAGATGAGAAGGTATTCGCCAATTATTTCCCTTTGGCACTTAAGTCTAATGTGAGGTCTTGGTTGATGCACTTGCCGGAGAACTCCATTTCGTCCTACGCTGACCTGTGCCATGAGTTCATTGGCACCTTTACAGGAGGCCATCAAGAACCAGGGCAGGCCAGCAATTTGTAGCTCCTCCAGCAAAAAGAAGGAGAAACTCTGCAGAAGTACTTGCAAAGGTTCAGCAGAATTCACAGGAATATCCCAAACATCCACCCGGTAGTTGTGATAGCCGCCTTTTAGTCTAATGTGCGCAAGGCTGTGAAGGAGTTGTACATCTTGGTGGACAACTGTGCTTGGGTGGAGGAAGGGAGGAAACTTCCCGGAGAGGAGGATTGCATCGACATCGACTCAGAAGATGATGACAAGACCAGCAGCCAAAAGAAGAAGAATAACAAGCACAACAAGAAGCGCAAGGATAAGGCAGTGATGACTTTTGAGGGATTGGGCACGCCTAGTATCGGCGAGAAGGCAAAAGCCGAATCCCCTGGCAAGGAAGTTGTTGTGCACGCTGACTGCGGGAGGCCGCGGCTGTCGAAAAAGCTGGGAAGAGTGATTGGTTGTACTGCAAGATCCATCGGACCAAGGGCCACGATCCCGAGGAGTGTCATCAAGTTGAGCAGCTCGTGAAGAAGCAGAGGGTTGAGTATGAGAAGCCAGATAAGGAAAGAGGTCAGAACGGTACTTGCAGTAAGGGCCAGGGTGGTGAAGCAAATCGCCCCAGCAAGGCTCCTCGGAACCAAGGGAAACCCGCCAGGGGCAGAGAGAAAGAGGATTGTGATGCCGGGAGTGATGAAGGGGATGAAGAGGAGACCAGTGAGCAGGAATTCCAGAAGGCCACCGACGCCCAGTGCATTGACGGGGGTGCATTTTTACACTCCTCCCACCGCCAACTTAAACAGTGGGCGCGTGAAGTCAATGCCATGGAACCAGTGGAAACTTCATGAAAACCACTAAAATGGTCATGCATGCCCATCATCTTTGATGAGGAAGATCACCCTGACCGCACCACTGTGGTAGGATGCCTGCCGTTGTTGGTCTCTCCAATGATCCGCAACCTCAGGGTCACAAAGATGTTGGTTGATGGCGGGGCTGGGTTGAATCTAATCTCCCCACATGTTCTTAGAAAGCTCCAGGAAGTAGAGGAAGAGCTCAAGGCCACTGACACATTTCAAGGAGTTAATCCCAGCAGGAGCTATCCTAGGGGTAAGATCATGCTGCTAGTGACGTTTGGGGTGAGTTGAACTACCGGACTGAGAAGGTTGTGTTTGATGTGGTTGACCTCCCCCAGTCGTACAATGGAATCCTTGGGCGCCCTGTGCTGGCAAAGTTCATGGCGGCATCCCACTATGCCTAGAACACCTTGAAGATGCTAGGCCCAATGGGCGTCATTTTCATTCCATCAGATAAGAAAGACGCGATGATATGTGTGGACAAGATGTATCGGGACACTGTTGCGGCAGAGGACACCGCAGCAGCACTGCCCGCCAAGGAAAGTAAGGGAAAGAAGAAGGATTGTAGGGACTCCGCAAGGAATCCGGGAAGCATGCCCCTACCGAGTGCATGACACCCATTGATGACGTGCCGGAGTGTTCCAATAGTAAGAGGACCAAGGCTGCTGCACTCCATGTGAAGAAGGTCCCGGCAGGGCTCGCTGGCGTTGATGGTACCTTTACTATCAGCACCACCATTGATGACAAATAGGAAAGCGTGCTCGTTGCCTTTTTGTGGGCGAATATCAATGTGTATGCCTGGCAACCATCTGATATCCCCGATGTTCCCAGGGAGGTAATCGAGCACCACCTTGCTCTCTACCCACATGCCCGACCCATCAAGCAGAATCTATAGAAGCAGGCCTTGGAGCGGCAGCAATTCATTGCTGAGGAGATTAAGAAGCTTGAAGCAGATGGTTTGGTCAGAAGAGTACTGCATCCAACGTGGTTAGCAAACCCATTAGTTGTATGCAAGGCCAACGGGAAATGGAGGTTGTGCATCGATTTCATAGACCTCAACAACGCTTGCCCAAAGGATCCAATTCCCTTGTCACGCATCGATCAGATTGTGGATTCCACTTCGGGCTGTGATTTGCTTTCTTTTCTGGACGCATACTCTAGATATCATCAGATCTTCATGTCCAAGTAAGACAAAGAGAAGAACTCCTTCATCACCCCATGCGGTACGTACTGTTTTGTGCGCACGCCTTTTGGGTTGAAAAGTGTCGGGTCTAGTTTTGACAAGGGCAGTCCAAATTGGTTTTGAACCATAGTTGCACAGAAATATTGAGGCTTATATGGATGATATTGTGGTCAAGACCAAGGATATATCCACCCTCATCCAGGATCTAGAAGAGACATTTGCTAATCTGCGTAAGATTGACTTGAAGCTAACCCCGGAGAAGTGTGTTTTTGGTGTTCCCTCCGGTAAGCTACTTCGTCTCTTCGTGTCCCATCGCGGGATCGAGGCCTGTCCAGATAAGATCAAGGCTATAAAGCAGATCCAGGCACCCAAGACAGTTAAAGATGTGAGGCGTTTGATAGGATGTGTTGCCGCGCTTAGCACATTCATCTCCGAGTCTGCCGAGCGTGCCCTGCCGTTCTCCAAAATTTTGAAGAAGGCACGACCCATGAGATGGACCCCAGAGGCAAATGTAGCACTCCGGGATTTGAAGACCTACTTGTCCTCTGTGCCTAAACCACAAGAGACGTTGCTGTTATACTTGTCAGCAACCAATCAAGTGGTTAGTGCAACCCTAGTGGCACAACGGGAAGTAGAAGAAACGGAGGATAAGCAAAGCCCGGCAAGACTAGATGAGGATCAGGACAGAGAGGAGCACGGTAGCAAGGGCGACACCAAGGACGCTGCAAGGAAGAAACTAATGCAGCACCCAGTGTACTTTGTCAGCTCCTTGCTACAGGGGGCTAGATCAAGGTACTCTGGCGTGCAAAAATTGATTTTTGGCCTCATCATGGCCTCAAGTGTAACACCCTGGATTTTGCCCTTTTCTTTTTCTGTTGATTTTCTTTGATTTATTGATTTGATTTGCTTTTATGTGGCTTTGTGGTTCTGAAACTTATAGTGGCTTGTCACCCAAAACCATCCCTAGATCATGTCATTTTCATCCTAGCGCAAATCCCAATATTATTTTATTGGTAATAATCCTTTTCTATTAAAGGAATTATCCTATTTGCCCTAGGTTGTGAAGCAACCTATACTTCTATCATTCTAAAAATTCCCAAATAATTGACATAAATTGTTTGGGTCCTATCTTCCTCAAATATAGCAAAACATTTCATTACCATGTTCAAAAATCATCCTCCAATAATTCTTTTCCTATTCTGCCCTAAATGGCACTTTGTGAAGCAAGTTCTATTTATCTTTGCTTGATTGACCTCAAATTTTTTGGACATCTTTTCCTATCCATCTCATTGCCGTGTGCCAAATCTCAACTTCATTTGCCTAGTAAATCTTCCTTAGTGATTTTTTAAAGTTCCTTTCTGTGGGAAGCCTTTGTGAAGGAAGTACTAGCTAGGGTTCTCCAAATGAGTTGAAATTTTGCGCACTCCTTCATGTGATCATATCAAAATCCTCCTCCAAGTTTCATATCATTCCGTTGATCTATGTGATCCCAAGATCAATTCTTTGTTTCTCCAAATTTTCAGTTAGTGAAGCAAGTATATTTTATCTTGCTCCATTATGGATGAAAATTTTCCCGAGCCTTCTCCTACCCATGTAACCTATCTCCACAAGATTTTGTCTCATTTCATCTAGCCAATTTCCCTGTGCAATTTTTCAAAGTTTCTGTCGAAATTGAAGCTCCGTGAAGCAAGTACCATTTTGGTATTTCCAAATGGCATGAAACTTTTATAGCAGCTTCATGTGATCAAATAACCCACCTCCTGGTCACTCCGCGTGCAACTATTTTTAACGAAGAACATGTTCACTATGACCACCATCCACTAGTCCTGGACACGAACTATCTGCATGATAATATTTATAAACGCCCGACGTGATGTGTATAACAATTTGAAGCTAAGTGGCTAAAGGAACAGATCGTTAATGAAATCGTGAAGACATCTTGGGAAAAAGCAAAGTTAGCAGGTATTGGCCCTTCCCTTCCTAACCGAACGAGAGCCGTACATGCTGATTTGCACAATTGGGACCGTGAAATTCTTAAGGGTCCCAGGCGGAGAATTAAAAAACTGAAAAAAGAATTAGAAAGACTGAGGCGTGGTCCAATGAATACTAAATCCCGGAGCCGTCAGAAGGAGATTATTCTAGTAACTGAGAACCTTTTGGACCAAGAGAAAATTTTCTAGCTGCAGAGAGGTCGTGCAAATTGGTTGATGCACGGGGATCGCAATACGTATTTCTTCCATAACGCAGCCACGGCCAGGAAGAAAAGGAATAATATTAAAAAATTATTAGATGAATCAGGAGTCTGGAGGGAAGATAATGAGTGGAAGGATCATATAAGGGGGTATTTTTCCAAACTATTTACATCGGAAGTACAAAATCCAAACCAAGAGGTCTTGTCCCTCGTTTGTAGGAGATTTTGTATTGAGATGAGCAATGCTCTCCTAGCCCCTTACACTTCAGAAGATGTTCATAAGACGTTGTTTGATATCGGGTATCTAAAAGCTCCAGGGCCAAATGGAATCCATGCTATCTTCTATAAAAGATTTTGGCCCATGGTAGGTGATGACTTGGTGGAGGAGGTCTTAAAAGCAGTCAATACTTGCACCATTCCTGCCGGTTGGAACAATACTGCAATTGTGATGATCCCAAAGGTTAACTCACCAAAAAAGGTAACCCACTTTAGGCTGATAAGCTTACGTAATGTGGTCTATAAACTAATTGCAAAAATGGTTGCCTCCCGTTTGAAGGTCTTTTACCAAATATTATCAGCCCTACCCAAAGTGCCTTTGTCCCTGGTAGGCTGGTCACTGATAATATTCTTGTAGCGTATGAATGTTTTCACACAATAAAGAATAAGAGAGACGGTAGGGAAGGTTTGTGTGCCATAAAACTTGATATGCACAAAGCTTATGACAGAGTAGAGTGGCCTTTCCTGAAAGAAATTATGCTGAAATTGGGCTTCCATCAAGAATGGGTGAACTTTATTATGCAGTGTGTACCAACAGTTGAATATAGAGTTAGAGTTAATACAGAGGAAAGTGAGAGTTTCAAGCCGTCAAGGGGATTGAGACAGGGTGACCCATTATCACCATACCTTTTCTTGTTGTGCACTAAAGGGTTGAATGCCCTACTATCAGATGCGGAGGAAAACGGGAGAATCTCAGGTGTTAAAGTATGTAGAGATGCCCCACCGATAACAAACCTTCTCTTCGCGAATGATTCCTTGATTCTTATGAAAGCTAATAACCAAAGTGCGGAAGCGTTGAAAGTTGCACTTGACCTGTATTGCGAGGCATCGGGACAATTAGTTAGCGTTGAAAAGTCCAACATTTTCTTCAGTCCTAACACAAAGGTGGAGATTAGAGCACAACTTTGCACGACACTGAATATAATGACGGAGGCACTCAGTGATAAATATTTGGGCCTACCAGCAAATGTGGGGATAGATAAAACAGATTGTTTCCAATTTCTAATCGAGCGAATTATTAAAAGAATTAGTGGTTGGAAGGAAAAATTACTGTCTTCGGGGGGAAAGGAGATCCTGATCAAGGCTGTGATCCAAGCCATACCCACCTTGCAATGTCGGTCTTTAAAATTCCTAAAAAAAATTGTAAAGGAATAATTGACGCGATAGTGCATTTCTGGTGGGGAGACGGGGAGAATCAGAAGAGGATGCCTTTGATGTCTTGGTGGAAACTATGTGTACCAAAAAATCAAGGAGGGATGGGATTTCGTGATATTCACAGTTTAAACTTGGCGTTACTAGCCAAACAGGCATGGCGTCTCCTGGATAATCCTTATTCATTGTGTGCTTCTATCCTAAGGGCAAAGTACTACCCCGATGGTGATTTGTTAAATGCAAAGCTCAGGAAAGGCTCCTCCTTTACATGGCAAAGTATCATGGCAGGCACAAATACTCTGAATAGTGGATACATTTGGCGATGGGAAATGGACAAAATATTAAGATTTGGGAAGATGCTTGGATCCCAAATTGTGCCAGTAGGAAAATTATAACGTCTAAAGGGATGCAATCTATTAACTAAGTTATGTGATCTCATTGACCCGGTTTCTAACACTTGGGATGAAGAATTGATTAGGCAAACTATGTGGTCCATTGGTGTAGAAAGGATTCTTTCAATCCCCCTGCCGGAATATGATATGCAAGACTTCATTACCTGGATTATACGAAAAATGGTATATTCTCAGTTAGGTCTGCCTTCTCTATGGAGTGGGATCATCAGTTTGGTAGCAAATTAAAACACTCTAATGGGATGGGGCGAATCGCAGTTAACCCTATTTGGAGGAAGATATGGAAACTAGACTGTCCGGCAAAAGTAAAAAATTTCTTATGGCGTACGCTATATGGTACAATCCCGTGCAGAGTTACGCTAGCTAATAGACATATGAAGGTTTCACCCATATGCCCAACTTGTTCGGAGGGCTTAGAAGATACAAAATACCTGTTTTTCCAATGTAGTAAAGGAAAGGAGGTCTAGAGAAGGCCGGGTCTGGATGATATTATTGAAAAAGCTTGCGAGATTGACCATGCAGGAGAGACGGTGCTGGAGTACTTACTACTCCTACTGGACAAAGATTTGCGGATTTTGGGTAACCACAATGTGCGTGAGATGATTGCTATTTCAGCTTGGTACCTATGGTTGGAAAGATGGAAGCTGGTACACAATGAGAAAACTCAAAATGTATCTTAGATTTCAATGGGGATTCTTGCCCTTACCACAAATTTTGTTAATGCAGCATCTCCCAAAGCATCTGTGAAAAAGGAGAGTTGGTCCTGTCCTCCAAGAGGGTTTGTTAAAGTTAACATGGATGCTTCTTTTGATCATGATCTTCTTAGGGGTACGATGGGAGCGGTCCTTAGAGATGACAAAGGCGGGTGTCTTCCTGGAGGGAATGAGAAAATTTATTTTTGTGCGGATGTGTTAATGGCGGAGGCTTTAGCACTCAAATTTGGCCTAATACTAGTGCAAAGGGCCGGATGCAATCGCCTTATCATAAACTCGGACAATATAGAGGTCATTGATTCGATGAATGATGGAGGGCAATCGGCGGGTGTGGTGGCAGCAATATTTGAGGATTGTTTTCATTATGCATGTGATTTCGTTATTGCTAGGTTTGAGCATTGTAATAGGGAAGCAAATAAAGTAGCGCACGAGCTTGCTAGATTAGCTAGATTTTCTTTGAGCTCTAATTGGTTTGAGCAGCCTTTAAATTAATGATCCTCACAAACGATGTACTACTTGTCACAAATGAATAAAGTGGGGTTTTTCAAAAAAACATTGATATGTCTCCAGCGTATCGACTTTTCCAAACACATTTTCCATTGTTTTGGACTCTAATTTGCATGATTTGAATGGAACTAACCCAGACTGACATTGTTTTCAGCAGAACTGCCATGGTGTTATTTTTGTGCAGAAATAAAAGTTCTCGGAATGACTTGAAATTCCACGGACACACGTTTTGGAATTAATAAAAAATACTGGCGAAAGAGTCAGCATCAGGGGGCCCATACCCTGTCCATGAGGGTGCAGGGCGCGCCCCCCTGAGGTTCGTCCCCTGCCTCGTGGGCCCCCTGGGACTCCACCGACCTCAACACCAACTCCATATATTCACTTCGGGGAGAAAAAAATAAGAGAGAAGGATTCATCACGTTTTGATATGGAGCCGCTGCCAGGCCCTAATCTTGCTCAAGAGGGCTGATCTAGAGTTCGTTCGGGGCTCCAAAGAGGGGAATCTGTCGCCATCGTCATCATCAACCATTCTCCATCAGCATTTCATGATGCTCACCGCCGTGCGTGAGTAATCCCATTGTAGGCTTGCAGGACGGTGATTGGTTGGATGTGATTTTCCATGTAATTGAGTTAGTTTCGTTAGGGTTTGATCCCTAGTATCCATTATGTTCTAAGATTGATGTTGCTATGACTTTTCCATTCTTAATACTTGTCACTAGGGCCCGAGTGCCATGATTTTAGATATGAACCTATTATGTTTTCATGAATATATGTGATTTCTTGATCCTATCTTCAAGTCAATAGTCACGTACTATGTGTTATGATCCGAAAGCCCCGAAGAGACAATAATCAGGACCACTCCCAGTGATGACCGTAGTTTGAGGAGTTCATGTATTCACTAAGTGCTAATGCTTTGGTCCGATACTCTAAAAGGAGGCCTTAATATCCCTTAGTTTCCAATAGGACCCCGCTGCAACGGGAGGTAGGACAAAAGATGTCATGCAAGTTCTTTTTCGTAAGCACGTATGACTATATTGGGAATACATGCCAACATTACATTGATGAACTGGAGCTAGTTATGTTTCACCCTATGTTATAACTGTTGCATGAGGAATCACAACCGACATAATTGTCCATCACTGATCCATTGCCTATGAGCTTTTCACATATTGATCTTTGCTAAGTTACTTTTCCGTTGCCAGTGTTACGATTACTACAAAACTGCTACTGTTACTTTTGCCACCTTTACGGTTACTTCCATACTACTTTGCTACTAAATACTTTGCTGCAAATATTTAGTCTTTCAGGTGTGATTGAATTGACAACTCAGCTGCTAATACTTGAGAATATTCTTTGGATCCCCTTGTGTCGAATCAATAAATTTGGGTTGAATACTCTACCCTCGAAAGCTGTTGCGATCCCCTCTACTTGTGGGTTATCAAGACTATTTTCTGGCGCCGTTGCCGGGGAGCATAGCTCTGTTCTTTGAGTCACTTGGGATTTATATCTGCTGATCACTATGAGGAACTTGAAAGATGAAAGAACCAAGATTTTTCCCTCAACTACGAGGGGAGGTAAGGAACTGCCATCTAGCTCTGCACTTGATTCACCTTCTGTTATGAGTAAATTTGCGACACCTAGACCTGCTATTGATTCTGATATGTTGCATGTTATTGATGATGCCACTTCTGCTATGCATGATGCTTATGATGAAACTACTTCTATGATTGATAGTATTGTGCCATTAGGTGAATTTCTTGATGAACAACTTGCTAGGGTTAGAGAGAATGAAATTATTGAAACTGATAATATTGATGAAAGTGATAATGAAGATTCTCCCCCTAGATATGAATTGCCTGATGTACCTGAGCGTTATGTTATGGATGAAGAAACTGCTAGAGATCTTTTTGCTTGCAAAGATAGATATGATCTTAAGAAACTATTAGCTAAACTGAAAGAAAAGTCTTTGAATGCTAGAATGAAATATGACCCCGCTTTTGCTATTTCACCTATATGTATTTCTGATAAGGATTACGATTTCTCTGTCGATCCTGAGTTAATTACTTTGGTTGAAACTGATCCTTTTTATGGCTATGAATCTGAAACTGTTGTGGCACATCTTACTAAATTGAATGATATAGCCACCCTATTTACTCATGAGGAAAAAATTCTTTATTACTATATCCTTAAGTTATTTCTGTTCTCATTAAAGGGTGATGCTAAAATATGGTTTAATTCTCTTGCTCCTGGTTGTGTGTGTAGTCCCCAGGATATGATTTATTACTTCTCTGCTAAATATTTCCCCTCTCATAAGAAACAAGCTGCCTTAAGGGAAATATATAATTTTGTGCAAATTGAAGAACAGGGTCTCCCACAAGCTTGGGGGAGGCTTCTCCAATTACTTAATGCTTTGCCTGATCACCCTCTCAAGAAAAAAGAAAATACTTGATATCTTTTATAATGGACTAACCGATGCTTCCAAAGACCACCTGGATAGTTGTGTTGGTTGTGTTTTCGGGGAAAGAACTGTTGAGCAAGCTGAATTGCTATTGAATAATATAGACACTTCCTTAACAAACTCCTATGACAACTCCGAAGAAAACGGGTATACTATTTCTCAGTCCTGAAGATATGCAAGAGGCAAAGAAATATATGATAGAAAAAGGTATTAAAGCTGAAGATGTTAAGAATTTACCACCTATTGAAGAAATACATGGTCTTGATAACCCGACACAGGTAGTAGATGTAAATTCTCTCTATAGATTTGATGAAGGTGATATCCCTCATTATAAGTCTGCTAGCCAATGCTTGGATGAGTTTGATAATTCTATTGTTAAACAAGAAAACTTCAATGCTTATGTTGGTAGAAAACTGAAACATAATGCTTATATGGTTGAACACTTGAGTGATTATATGTCTAGAGTTAAAGGTGACCTTAAACTTATTAGTAAACATGCATCCATGGTTACCACTCAAGTAGAACAAGTACTTAAATCATAAGATGATTTGCTCGATGAATTAAATAATAAGAAAAATGATAATGCTGTTAGAGTTATGACTAGAGGGGGTAGAATGACTCAGGAACCTTTGTATCCCGAGGGCCACCCTAAGAGAGTTGAGCAAGATTCTCAGAGAACTAATGTTGATGCACCTAGTCCTTCTAAGAAAGAGAAAAAGAAAAATGATAGGACTTTGTATACTTCTAGTGAACCCGTTATGGATACACCTGAGAATCCCAATGATATTTCTATTTCTGATGCTGAAACACAATCTGGTAATGAACATGAACCTAGTGATAATGTTAATGATGATGTTCATGTTGAAGCTCAACCTAGTAATAACAATGATGTAGAAATTGAACGCGCTATTGATCTTGATAACCCACAATCAAAGAATCAATGTTATGATAAGAGAGACTTTGTTGCTAGAAAACACAGTAAAGAAAGAGAACCATGGGCTCACAAACCCATGCCATTTCCTCCTAAACCATCCAAGGATGATGAGGATTTTGAGCGCTTTGCTGAGATGATTAGACCTATCTTCTTGCGTATGTGTTTGACTGATATGCTTAAAATGAATCCTTATGCTAAGTATATGAAGGATATTTTTACAAATAAAAGAAAGATACTGGAAGGTGAAATTTCCACCATGCTTGCTAATTACACTTTTAAGGGTGGAATACCAAAGAAACTAGGAGATCCAGGAGTACCGACTATACCATGCTCCATTAAAAGAAACTATGTTAAAACTGCTTTATGTGATCTTGGAGAAGGTGTTAGTGTTATGCCTCCCTCTTTATATCGTAGACTTGATTTGAATAAGTTGACACCTACTGAAATCTCTTTGCAAATGGCCAATAAATCAACTGCTATACATGTCGGTATTCGTGAGGATGTGCCTGTTGTGGTTGCAAACGTTACTATCTTGACGGACTTTGTTATTCTTGATATTCCCGAGGACGATAGTATGTCGATTATCCTTGGTAGACCTTTTCTAAATATTTCAGGTGCTGTTATTGATTGGAACAAAGGCAATGTCACTTCTCATGTTAATGGTACACCTTCCGAGGAAACAACCTCAAGTTCACAGTATCAATTCTACTGGAAAAATTTCAACGATTACTATTGGAAGTTTTGAATTCCCTCTTTCTATTGTCAACAATAAATATGATCTTCTTATTGTTGGGGACATGCATATCCCCGTTGAGGTAACCTAGTGTTATTCGAAAATTCTCCGGTTTCATGCTATTCGGAAGAAGTTTGTTAACAAGACTTGATCAACCTTGTTAGTAGATTCCTTTTGATGAGCATGAGATGGATGAAGTTAGAAAGCACAACTCTCTGTACCCTCCTTCTACTTTCTATTATTTAGATAAAATAAAGCAAAAAAGAATTTTCTGTCTATTTTCTGAGTTATCCATGCAATAAAAAATACCCCGAAAATAAAAGTTCTCCAAATGTCCTGAAAATGAAGTATGATATTTTGTAGAATATTTAAGATTTTTTGGCACTGAGAACACTCCAGGGGGCCCACCATTTGGCCACGAGGGCACAGGGTGCGCCCACCCCCCTGAGGCACGCCCCCCTGCCTCGTGGGTCCCACGTGGACCCCTCCACTTATTCTAGCACCACTCACTTCGTCTTCCTCCAAAAAAATCCTCCCATAGATCAAACCCGTGTTCTAGCTCATCTTGCTGCCATTTTTGATCTCCTTTGTCAAAGCTCCATTCACAAAACTGTTTTGGGGGATTGTTCTTCGGCATGTGACTCCTCCAATGGTCCAATTAGTTTTTGTTCTAGTGCTTTATTTATTACAAATTTTTGCTGCTGAGGTGACCCTGTTCTTGATCTTGCATGTCAAATTTATATGGTCCAAAGTAGTTTTAATGCATGATATAGCCTCTAGGCACTTGTAGGAGTAGTTGCTATCAATCTTGTTGAGTTTGCTGCACTTTTATTTTGAGTCACTAAAAATTTCAGAAATTTTTCAAAGAAGGAATAATGCATTGGAAAATGTACCAAGGTGGTTCCTCAAGGAAGCAAGGACCAAGGCTCGCGATACGTGAGCGGGACGATGAACCACCAAGGGAAGCTCAAGTGTGGCCTTGTGAAGGGACGTCAGAAGAGTTTATGGTCCAAGACGGTTTCAAGGATGAATTTGTCGTATATGTGCGTAATGCTGATCTTGAGGACTTCATGTCAGATAAGTGCTTACAGTACTACTATCTCACTGATTCCTTTGTGAGGAGGTTTAAATTTACATCCTCGCGCAATTCTCATACTGTTTTATTTGATCTTTATGATAAATCGTATACCATAGACCTAGAAGATTTTAATACTGCTTGTAAACTCCCGCAGTGGGGCAATGTTAGTGAACCTCGTAAATCTAAATATAAAGACTTTCTTGCTAGTATCCCCGTGGGGGAATCTAGAGAAAGCACACAAGCTACCATAGGGAGCATTCATTTTCCTTCCATACATTATTTTGCTCTCTTTATAGGTAGATGCATTAACGGTAAAGATGAGGCTTTTCACATGTGTGTTCCAGATCTTAATGTCCTCAAGAGTGCGGTATTAGGTGATAAACAATATAACTTGGGGGCCGTTGTTGCACGAAGGCTGCATCTTAATGGTACATGTGGAGATTTGTTTGGTGGGATTTATGCAACTCGTGTAACTAATTATCTTGGTGTACCCATACATGGAAATGACATGGAGTTGCCTCCTGCTTATCTAGATTATAGTGCCATGGTTAGCCATCAGTTTCTTGAGAGGAATGAACAGTTCCTCCAATACCGACTAATCTTTGACAGATGGCATACTGTCCATGTTGCTCTTCCTGCTCCCACTTTCTTTGACTTTCAGGAAAAAAGGAGATACTTTATAACCACGGAGGAGGCGAACGAATATGAGAGGAGGGCGGAGGCACCTCGTCTCCAAGCTGCAGCTCTTCAGGCTGTAGCTGCTGCATCTCAGTACAACCCCGACTACGACTTTGGATATCCGCCAGGCTAGCAGTGGCCATAGACCAACTTAGGACAAAAGCCTAAGCTTGGGGAATATGTATCCCTCACCGACATTACATTCATGTTCACACATTCATGCTAGTTGTCGGTGCTCATACTTTTTCATTGTACTATCCATGCTAGTTTATTTCCTTTTCTTGCTTTCTTCTTGTGTGTTTGAAAAATCTTAAGAAAAACAAAAAAAATTAGTTATAGCTTTTAGCTAGTTTACTTTCCATGCTTGTAGTAGTAATTAAAAGAAAACCCAAAAAGATTTCTGGTTCTTCTTTTGCCTGTTGGGAGCTTTCCTGTGTAAATAGTTTTATTTCTTTTCTTTTCCTTGGGGGTCGAGAGGAGAAGACCACGATGAAAATGTTGAGTGGCTCTCATATACATTATTGTTGATCTAACCTAGAGCCCATATTACCTTGTCCTCTCCTTTGTATTAAATGCTTGCAGATTCCAGCTTAGTCCAATGCATATGCACTAATATTATTATCCACACCATTTGGTCGTGCGAGTGAAAAGCAATAATGATCATATATGATGGACTGATTGAGATGAGAGAAGCTGGTATGAACTCGACCTATCTTGTTTTTGTAAATATGATTAGTCCACCATTCCTGATTCAGCATATTATGGATGAAACATGTTTGCAATGACAATTAGAGATTATAGTTGCTCATGCCATGCTTAATTAGCTAGGAGTTTATAATGATTTACCTTGCGTGCGAACATGCTATTAAAACGGTTGTGATGTGGTATGATAGGGTGGTATGCTTGAGGGAGTCCTGGATTAGGGGGTATCCGGACAGCCAAACTATATGCTTTGTCCGGACTGTTGGAGCGTGAAGATACAAGACTCAAGACTCCGTCCCGTGTCTGGATGGGACTCTCCTTTGCGTGGAAGACAAGCTTGGCGATCCAGATATTATATTTCCTTCCTTCTAACCGACTCCATGTAAACCCTAGCCCTCTCCGCTGTCTATATAAACCGGAGAGGTTGGTCCTTAGAAGGATGATCACAATCATAATCATCATAGGCTAGCTTCTAGGGTTTAGCCTCTACGATCTCGTGGTAGATCTACTCTTGTACTACTCATATGATCAATATCAATCAAGCAGGAAGTAGGGTTTTACCTCCATCGAGAGAGCCCGAACCTGGGTAAACATTGTGTCGCTTGCCTCCTGTTACCATCAGCCTAAGACGCACAGATCGGGACCCCCTACCCAAGATCCGCCGGTTTTGACACCGGCATTGGTGCTTTCATTGAGAGTTCCTCTATGTCGTCGCTGCAAGGCTTGAAGGCTCCTTCAATCGTCAACAACACGGTCCAGGGTGAAACTTTTCTCCCCGGACAGATCTTTGTGTTCAGCGGCTTCGTGCTGCGGGCCAATTTGCTTGGCCAATGAGAGCAGATCGACAGCTACGCCCCTGGCCACCAGGTCAGGTTCGGAAACTTGAACTACACGGCGGATATCCGCAGAGACTTGATCTTCAACGGATTCAGGCCTATGCCACGTGCGCCGGACAGTCACGATGAGCACGACTTAGACCTGCTGGCAGACAATGCTCGGGATATCACCCCCGCAGTAGCCCCGGACCTAAATCCAGAGCAGATTGCGTTGCCCAAGGATGGGTGGATGGACCCCGTCCCGCAGGCCACACACTAATCGGCGTTAGAGCCGAACACAGGCCTCACCCCTGAAGAAGCCTGTGACACCGGACCCCCAGACTCGTATCCGGTTGTAGGTTCCAGTCCGCGCGCTCCTGAGCCCGCCGAACCTGGATGTCTTCACCGCCACGGATATCTTCCAGCAGTCGCCCTTTGGTGACGTGCTGAACTCGTTAAAGTCTCTCTCTCTTTGTTAGGAGACTCTTGGCCAACCAATGTCCGGCTCGAGTGGGAAGCAGGCGACGAAGGAATTCGTTGCCCACCCACCACCCACTTCATTGCCACGGTCGATGACTTAACCAACGTGCTTGACTTCGACTCCGAAGACATCGACGGTATGGACGATGATGCAGGAGAAGAACAGGAACCATCGCTCACGGGGCGGTGGACAGCCACCTCCTCATATGATATATATATATGGTGGACACTCCGAAAGAAACCAATGGCGATGAGGCAACAGAGGATAACTCCTCAGGGAAGAAAGCAAAGCATGGGCGTCGTCGACGCCGCTCCAAGCCCCGTCACAACAATACCGGCACTGGAGACGAAAACAACCCGGATGGTGCCGACGATGAATACAACCCGGATCAGCTTGCCTTCAAGCAGGCCGAGCAGGAAGACGGACAGGTCAGCCCAGACGAACAGGTGACGGACGGATATCCGGAGGAGGACAACTACATGCCCCCTTCCGAAGACGAGATTAGCCTCGGCGACGACGAGTTCGGCGTGCCTGAGGATCCTGTTGAGCAGGAGCGCTTCAAGCGCCGTCTTATGGCCACTGCGAGGAGCCTGAAAAATAAGCAGCAATAACTCCAAGCTGATCAAGACATGCTCACACATAGATGGACTGAAGTCCTCGCAGCTGAGGAATACGGACTCGAGCGCCACATGGCTGACCGGCCACCTCGTGGCTGGGATAAAACGACATATCAGCCCGAATACTAGCCTGCACCCCCACGCCAATACACTACAACCCGGGGTAATAGGCAAGACCTGCAAGATATACTAGAAAACAAAGCAGGACAGCCAAGATCGATCTACGGATCGCGGGGGCGCGCCCCAACATGCGACGATGACCGTCACGCCAGATACACTATCAACAAGTCCGGCTGGGCCGAATACAGCCACCAGACACATTCGAACTACGTAGCCACATAGCCCGGCACAGAGGCGGCGCACACCCCCTTTGCTTCACTGACGAAGTGATGGATCATAAATTCCCAGAAGGGTTTAAACCCGTCAACATCGAATCATACGATGGCACAACAGACCCCGCAGTATGGATCAAAGATTTGCTTCTCCACATTCACATGGCCCGCGGAGACGATCTACATGCCATCAAGTATCTTCCCCTTAAGCACAAAGGACCCGCCTGGCACTGGCTAAACAGCCTGCCCGCAAATTCCATTGGCAGTGGGGAAAACCTGGAAGACGTGTTTCTCGACAACTTCCAGGGCACATACATGCGACCACCGGACGCCGATGATTTGAGCCACATTATTGAACAGCCCGGAGAGTCAGCCAGAAAATTCTGGACCCGGTTCCTAACTAAAAAGAACCAAATAGTCGACTGTCCGGACGCCGAAGCCCTAGCGACCTTTAAGCATAATATCCGTGACGACTGGCTTGCCCGACACCTCGGCCAGGAAAACCCAAGTCCATGGAAGCACTCACGACACTAATGACCCTCTTTTGTGTGGGCGAGGACAGCTGGTTGGCTCTCAGTAGCACCACGCCACATTCCGGCACCTCGGATGTCCACGACAATAGTGGCAAGCCATGGCGCCACAGACATAAGCGACGAAACAACGACGACAACGCTGAAGACACGGCAGTCAACGCCGGATTCAGCGGATCCAAATCCGGTCAGCGAAAAAAGCCGTTCAAAAGAAACAATCAGGGACCGTCCAGTCTGGACCGCATATTGGAACGCTCGTGCCAAATTCATGGCACCCTGGACAAGCCAGCCAACCACACTAATAGAGACTGCTGGGTATTCAAACAGGCCGGTTAAATAAACGCCGAAAACAAGGACAAGGGGCTGCACAACGACGATGACGAGGAGCCCCGGCGTCCAAACACGGGGGGACAAAAGAAATTTCCACCCTACGTGAAAATGGTCAACATGATCTACGCGACCCACTTTCCCAAGTGGGAATGGAAGCGAGCACTACGGGACATGTATGCGATGGAGCCAGTCGCCCCAAAATTCAACCCATGGTCAGCTTGTCCGATCACCTTTGATCATAGGGATCACCCTACCAGCATCCGTCACGGCGGCTCAGCCGCATTGGTCCTAGACCCAATCATCGACGGATTCCACCTCACGCGAGTCCTTATGGACGGCGGCAGCAGCCTGAACCTGCTCTATCAGGACATAGTGCGCAAAATGGGCATCGACCCTTCAAGGATCAAGCCCACCAAAACCACCTTTAAAGGTGTATTTCCTGGAGTAGAGGCCCATTGCACGGGCTCCATAACATTGGAAGTGGTCTTCGGATCTCCGGATAACTTCCGAAGCGAAGAGTTAATCTTCGATGTCATCCCTTTCCGTAGTGGTTACCACGCACTGCTTGGACGAACCGCATTCGCTAGATTCAATGCGGTACCACACTATGCATACCTCAAGCTCAAGATGCCAGGACCGCGCGGGGTCATAACAGTCAACGGAAACATGGACCGCTCTCTCCGTACAGAAGAGCATGCTGCAGCCCTCGCGGCGGAAGTACAATGCGGCCTCCTCCGACAAACCACCAATCCGGCGATGAAAACCTCGAGCACCGTCAAGCGAGTCCGGAGCACCCTGCAACAGGATCACCAGTCATGCCAAGAGCGCGACTAGTAGTCCGGCCTCCGCTCAAGCCCCATCAAAGTAGCATTCGTGCCATGCGTACACAATTACGCACTCAACAGACAATGGGCATAGGCGGAGGCGCAGCAGTGACTCAGTCAACAGTGCAGTATAACCGCAACATAACTTCATAACCCTCGCTTTTTATCTTTCAGGACACTGCTTTAGGGCAGCCTCTTCAGAAGAGCCGGATTGCCGGACTTACACAGGAGAGAAAACCAAGGAGGCAACAGGCTTTGCGCACAAACGGAAATACCCAGGTGGAATTTGTTCACGATCGTTATACCTGTTTTATATACCTACATGTAGCTTGCCCTTGGATAGGACATCTTAAATAGTCCTATTTACTTCTGCTTAAACGCACCCATTATAAACATACGCTTAAACGTATTATTCATCAATGGGAGATAATATATAGTGTCAGCTTATTATTCCTATTTGCGCATTTTTCTTACAAATGTTTATTTAATATTGCATCCGTACACTTTGGTACGATCAGTTTGCCAGGGGCTTCTTATGGCGCCTCATAATACGGCAAATCAAGTCTGAACACTTTCAACAGTGTGGCACCCCGAACTTATAGCACTATATGCATCAGCTCCGAATCACGTCTTGGGTCAATAGTTGGGTTTTCTCGGATCCCTTTTTCTGGTACCTTACGTTCGATTATATCGGCTAAGGTAGCGTAGGGAGAACTACTACAATTGTGTCCCGGTTCTTCCGGACAAGCACCTTAGTAGAGAAAGCCAAAAACCGACCGGCATGATGCGGCGAGAGCTGGTCACTGTTCGAGAGGTCTTAAAATCTTAAAGATTTTTTCCGCTTTAGGCGAGGAATCGACCTCGTCTGATTTAGGCGGATATAGCGCCCCAATTCGGCCTACTGAATTCTAGGGGCTTTTCCGAAATTTAAAGTCGCATAGTCCGATTGCCTTGTTCGATGCGCCGGATACCTCCTTAAGGGACCAAAAAAATTGGATAAAGAGTGTCCGGGTTTTTCTAGGAACACCCCGGTACTAGTTACGTGGGGGCGGAAGCCGACGACTGGCCTACTTTCAGAATTCCATAAACAGCAGCACAGAAGGTAATATTTTAAATCAAAAAGCGCTATATAGCGCAAATAACTTTGTCTTTACATTACAGAAACGACAGAAGTTCATTCATTCAAAGATCGTGTTCTTGGTACATTCTTCAGCCACGAGACAAGCGCCCTTCATAACGCCATCGTAATATTTCTCGGGACGGTGATGCGCCATGCCCTCCGGTGGCCCGTCCTTCACTAGCTTCTCCGCATCCAGCTTGCCCCAATGCACCTTCGCACGGGCAAAGACCCGGCGGGCACCCTCAATGCAAACGGATCGCTTGATCACTTCAAGCCGCGGACAGGCATTCACCATCCGCTTGATCAGGCCGAAGTAGCTAGTGGGCAAGGGCTCACCAGGCCACATCCGGACTATGAAATCTTTCATAGCCACTTCGGCCGCCCTGTGGAGTTCAACCAACTGCTTCAGTTGGTCACTCAGAGGCATTGGGTGTTCGGCCCCAGCATACTGGGGCCAGGATAACTTCTCCATTGAGTTCCCCTCCTCGGCATGGTAGAACTCCGGGGCATCTGATACGCTGCGTGGCAGATCTGCGAATGCCCCTGGAGAGCTCTGAATTCGGGTAAGTAAAAGAAACGCCTCCTCCACATGCTTGCTTTGCATAAAGAATGTCTTACCCGATGCTATCGTCTTTGCCGCCTGGATTTCCTGCTGTGCCTTTTCGGCTTCGGCCTTGGCGTCCTTTACACTCGCAAGGGCCTTCGCAAGCTCAGTCTCTTTCATCTTAAGATCACGCTCCAAGGACTCAAACTTCTTTCCGAGCTCCTGGAGCTCTTGCTGTACCTCTCCCACTCTAGCATCTTGCTTTTCGCGCTCCTTGCGGTCCAAGGCCGCCTTGTCTTTGGCCTCGGACAGCGCTTTCTTCAGAGATGCCACTTCGGCGTCGGCCCGTGTTACAAAGTCACGACGCTTTGTCGTTAGAATAACCAATTCTGTCTATCCTTCATTACATGCGAACGGGGAATCACTCACCCTTGTTCTCCTCGACCTGCCTTTTCGTGAGGCCCAGCTCTCTCTATGCCTGCTCCAGGTCCCGTTTTAGTCCGGCGACCTCGGCTGTGCAGACAGCAGCGCCAAGCAGCACAGCCTACTTATTCACATGCACGCTTACTATTAGACTCCTGCGGATTATAATTGACCCTCTGTTTGGCTTTTCTTTTCGAAAACCAAACAGAGTATCAGGGGCTACTACCTATCGGGTGCTAATTTCACACAATTTTATTATTTGCCTCAATGCCTGTCAGGAGGCCGGTGTAGGCTTCGACTAGTCCGCTCTTGGCGGACAAAACCTTCTAAATCACCGCACCCATAAGGGCATGGTGCTCTTCATCCATGGAAGTACCGCGAAGCGCTTCCAGCAGACTATCCGATGCCTCTGGCACAACAGAAGTCATCGGCACGGACGGCTCGCCCTCCCTGGCGAGGGGCCGGCTGCCCGTTTCCGGAACCATTTGGGGTTCCGACATGGTATCCGGCTGAGAGCCCGGCTTGCTGCGGCTCTCGTCGACACGATCCACGGGGATCTCATACCCCGTGTGCCCGGCGTCTGGAATACCGCCTTGGGGCATCTCCAGAGTCACCTCCCCCTGCTTTGGGAGCCTTTGGGACAACACCTCCGTGTCATCCGCAGGCCGAGGAGTAGTGGCCATCGGGAGCGAGTTCATCGCTGAATCACTCAAGGACCCATCCGAAGACGATACCTCGAGATGGACCCTGGTCGGACTGCATATATGTTCGGCGTTACAACAAGATTATGAAGCAAAGACGCACTAAAATACAACAGGGTGCGGATACTTATGATCTTGCTAGGGGCTTCACCCTGGGCAGCCACCCCTCCTCACTATAGGCGGCAGTGGTGGAGAAATCCGGAGGGGACGCTTTTCCTTTCTTTGGCGTCCTAGCCTCCCCCTCCGGGGCGGCCTTCCTCTTCTTCTTCTCCTCCCCAGTGCGGGGAGGCAGAGTTTCTTCGTGTTTCGCCCTGCCTCCGCGGGAGGAATCTGCCTCGTCCTCTTCGGACGACAAGGGTATAATGGCCTTGCGCCAGGGACCCTTCTCGGTTCCCTGGCCTGCCTTCTTAGGGCCCCCATCCTCTCCGGATGGGGCGGCCCTTTCCTCTTCTTCCTCCCCTTCGGGGGAGGAGTGTGCCTCGTCGTCTTTGGACGAGGCGTTCGATATGACCTTACGCCGGAGACCCTTCCTGGTCCTCGGGACCTTCTTTTCCGGCGCCTTGTAGGGCGCCGGGACTAGCATCTCCGTCAAGAGAGCGTCGGCTGGACCTTCTAGCAGTGGAGCCGGACAGTCAATCCGCTCCGCTGTCTCCACATAATCTTGGTCAAATATACACAATGACTTAAGACTCCCCCCATGAATATATTGGGAAAACTGAATCCGGAGGTAGTCAAAAAACTCACCGGACGGGGGGGCCGTGCGGCATGAAATCCATGGTCCTCGGATGTGGGAGGAGGTACTTCGGAGGCCTTGAACAGCGCGTTCCATGCATCTTTGAGCGTCATGCCGTAGAGCTTTTGAAGCATCTGGTGTTCGGCCGGGATGAACTCCCACAGATTAAATACCCGTCTTTGGCACGGAAGAATCCGGCGGACAAGCATGACATGGACCACATTGACAAGCTTGATGTTCTTGTCCTTCATGTTCTTGATGCAGTTCTGGAGTCCGGTCAGCTCTGCAGGTTCGCCCCAGGCCAGGTCCTTCCTTTCCCAGGAGGTGAGCCGCGTGGGAGTTTCGGATCGGAATTCGGGGGCCGCCGCCCAATTGGCGTCGTGCGGCTCGGTGATGTAGAACCACCCCGATTGCCACCCTTTCACGGTCTCCACAAAGGAGCCGTCAAGCCAGGTGACGTTAGGCATCTTGTCCACCATAGCCCCTCCGCACTCCGCTTGCTGGCCGCTCACGATCTTCGGCTTCACGCAGAAGATTTGTAGCCACAAGCCAAACTGAGGCTTGATGTGGAGGAAGGCCTCGCACACGACGATAAACGCCGAGATGTTGAGGACGAAATTTGGGGCTAGATCATGGAAATCTAGCCCGTAGTAGAACATGAGCCCACGGACGAAGGTATGAAGTGGAAATCCCAGTCCACAGATGAAATGGGCGAGAAACAGAACCCTCTCGTGGGGTCCCGGAGTTGGAATGATGTGCCCGTCGTCCGGTAGCCGGTGCACGATGTCTGCGGCCAAGTATCCGGCCACCTGAAGATTTGCGATATGCTTCTCCTTCACGGTGGAAGCCACCCACTTGCCTCCCGCTCCGGACATATTTAGCTGTGCGGAGAAGGCTTGGACTAGGGCGCTGGAGCTCGAGGAGGCAAGGACGAGCAGAGAAGGAAGAAGGGGTGGGTGAAAATGGGGAACCCTTATCCCCACTTGAGAATCACTTACTTCCCAAGCGCCACGATTGATGGCGCGGTGGGATTACCGATACCCGTATTGATGAGAATCTCGTGATAAGGGGACACGATCTCTGCTTTGACAATACGTGTCCGGGAAAACGCCTCGCAATATGCGATGTGGCTGGTTGTGGGAAGACAGTTCGAATAATGACCCGACCGTAATGACATGTCATGTTGTCTAAAAAGTTGTCTGCATATTACATTTGTGAAATATCATTCTCTCTACGGTGGTATGTGAAGATCATTTTGTAGATCCGGACACGGTTTAAGTGTTCGATAATTACTTTGGAGCATTCGGAGAAGGAACACGCCTTGCAATGCCGAAGACAAAACTGCGTGCCGGACTCATCGTCATTGAAGCCTGGTTCAGGGGCTACTGAGGGAGTCTCAGATGAGGGGGTATCCGGACAGCCGGACTATATGCTTTGTCCGGACTGTTGGAGCGTGAAGATACAAGACTCAAGACTCCGTCCCATGTCCGGATGGGACTCTCCTTTGCATGGAAGACAAGCTTGGCGATCCGGATATTATATTTCCTTCCTTGTAACCGACTCCATGTAAACCCTAGCCCTCTCCGGTGTCCATATAAACCGGAGAGGTTGGTCCTTAGAAGGACGATCACAATCATAATCATCATAGGCTAGCTTCTAGGGTTTAGCCTCTACGATCTCGTGGTAGATCTACTCTTGTACTACTCATATCATCAATATCAATCAAGCAGGAAGTAGGGTTTTACCTCCATCGAGAGAGCCCGAACCTGGGTAAACATTGTGTCCCTTGCCTCCTGTTACCATCAGCCTAAGACGCACAGATCGAGACCCCCTACACGAGATCTGCTGGTTTTGACACCGACAATGCTCCTTTGAATGATTCGAGTGGCTTGATTTGGCACATGTTCACGCATGTAGTTGAAACAAAATCAACATAGCCTCCACGATATTTATGTTCGTGGTGATTTATATCCTACTCATGCTTGCACTCATTGTTTATTAATCTTAATGCATGTTCATGACTGTTGTCGCTCTCAAGTTGGTCGCTTCCCGGTCTCTTTCTAGTCTTCACTTGTACTAAGCGGGAATACTTCTTGTGCATCCACTTCCATAAACCCCAAAGTTATGCCACATGAGTCCACCATTCCTTCCTATATACGGTATCTACCTGCCATTCCAAGTAAATTTGTATGTGCCAAACTCTAAACCTTCAAATGTAATTATGTTTTGTATGCTCGAATAGCTCATGTATCATCTAGGGATGTCTATATCTTCCATGCTAGGTGGGTTATTCTCATGATGAGTGGACTCCGCTCATCATTCACGAGAAAATGGTCGGTAACCGGGATGCCCAGTCCATGCTCAAATCAAATCAAAATAATTGCAAACAAAACTCCCCAGGATTGTTGTTAGTTTTACGACACCCGTTGTTTCGGACAAGCCATGGATTCATGTTTATTGGTGGTGGGGGACTATAAACTTCACCATTTTGTTTGGGAACTGCCTATAATGTGTGTAGCATGGAAGATATCGAGATCTCTTGGTTGTTATGTTGACAATGAAAGTATACCACTCACAATATTATTTATCTCTCTTTTAAAACCCGAGCTCTGGCACCTCTGCAAATCCCTGCTTCTCTCTATGAAGGGCCTAACTATTTACTTTTACGTTGAGTCATTATCCTCTTATTAAAAAGCACCAGTTGGAGAGCACCGCTGTCATTTGCATGCATTACTATTAATTTACATTGAGTATGACTGTGACTGGATCTCTTTTGCCATGAATTACAATGTCTAGTCAGTCCTTGATCTTCAGGGGTGCTCTGCATTTATGTTTTGCGGTCTCAAAAAGGGCTAGCGAGATACCATCTTGTTAAATCATATTATGATCGTTTTGAGAAAGTGTTGTCAGTCGAGATTTATTATTATTGCTCGCTAGTTGATTATGCCATTGATATAAGTAAACATGAGACCTAAAAGTTATTGTGAATATGGTTAGTTCATAATCTTTGCTGAAAACTTGAATGCTGCTTCACATATTTGCAACAACAAGATCAAACAGAGTTTGTAAAAGTTTTTCTTTATCACTTTCAGTTTGTCAACTGAATTGCTTGAGACAAGCAAGCTTTAAACTTGGGGAAGTTGACACGTCTCCAACGTATCCACTTTTCCAAACACTTTTGCCCTTGTTTTGGACTCTAACTTGCATGATTTGAATGGAACTAACCTGGACTGACGCTATTTTCAGCAGAACTGCCATGGTGTTATTTTTGTGCAGAAATAAAAGTTCTCGGAATGACCTGAAAATCCACGGAGAGACCTTTTGGAATTAATAAAAAATACAGGCAAAAGAATCAGCATCTGGGGCCCCACACCCTGTCCACGAGGGTAAAGCCCCCCCCCCCCCCCCCGGGGGGCGCGCCCCCTGCCTCATGGGCCCCTGGGACTCCACCGACCTCAACCCCAACTCGATATATTCACTTTCGGGGAGAAAAAAATCCGAGAGAAGGATTCATTGCGTTTTACGATAAGGAGTCATCGCCAAGCCCTAATCTTCCTCGGGAGGGCTGATCTGGAGTCCGTTCGGGGCTCCGGAGAGGGAAATCTGTCGCCATCATCATCATCAACCATCCTCCATCACCAATTTTATGATGCTCACCGCCGTGCGTGAGTAATCCCGTCATAGGCTTGCTAGACGGTGATGGGTTGGATGAGATTTTCCATGTAATCGAGTTAGTTTTGTTAGGGTTTGATCCCTAGTATCCATTATGTTCTAAGATTGATGTTGCTATGACTTTGCCATGCTTAATGCTTGTCACAAGGGCCTGAGTGCCATGATTTCAAATTTGAACCTATTATGTTTTCATGAATATATGTGAGTTCTCGATCCTATCTTGCAAGTCAATAGTCACGTACTATGTGTTATGATCCGGCAACCCCGAAGTGACAATAATCAGGACCACTCCTGGTGATGACCGTAGTTTGAGGAGTTCATGTATTCACTAAGTGATAATGCTTTGGTCCGGTACTCTATTAAAAGGAGGCCTTAATATCCCTTAGTTTCCAATAGGACCTAGTTGCCACGGGAGGGTAGGACAAAAGATGTCATGCAAGTTCTTTTCCGCAAGCACGTATGACTATATTCGGAATACATGCCTACATTACAGTGATGAACTCGAGCTAGTTCTGTGTCACCCTATGTTATAACTGTTGCATGCGGAATCACATCTGACATAATTATCCATCAATGATCCATTGCCTACGAGCTTTTCACATATTAATCTTTGCTAAGTTACTTTTCCGTTGCCACTATTACGATTACTACAAAACTGCTACTGTTACTTTTGCCACCGTTACCATTACTTCCATACTACTTTGCTACTAAATACTTTGCTGCAGATATTAATTCTTTCAAGTGTGGTTGAATTGACAACTCAGCTGCTAATACTTGAGAATATTCTTTGGCTCCCCTTGTGTCAAATCAATAAATTTGGGTTGAATAGTCTACCCTCGAAAACTGTTGCAATCCCCTATACTTGTGGGTTATCACCCACCTCTTGCAAATTTCAGCTCATGACAATCATGTATATGAGTGCAACTTCAAAATATCCAAATCTGATCTGTAGGGCTCTCTCAATAGCAAGTGCACTCTAGAGAGCTCCATTTTGTTTGATATCTAGCCACCGCAGTTACCTTAGCTTGTGATCAAGCTAGGGCAAAGCCCAGAGTTAGTCTCCTATTCTAGCTCTCACAATTCGTATCAAACACCTTGCTGCTGAAATATTTTGGAGCCTCTCCTACAAATCTCTTCTTTTCCCCTGCACCAAATTCTTTCTTCATTTGTACTAAGGGCACTAAGGTCTATCCACTAGACGCAAGGAGTGCACCGCTTGCGCCAGCTACGCGATGACCACGGGGCAGACGTGCCAAACAGCGCGCTCTGGCAAGACCTTGACGCTGTGCTCATCCGTCCCCTCGTCGTCTCGACTCCCATCCATGTCTAGTAGCTCCCCCGTGCTCAACTGCATCACCCTGTGCCTCTGCTTCGTCCTGGTTTGCCATAAATGCGCCGCAAACGCCATACCCGTGCCACGTCCAACCCCTGTCCTCCATTAGAGCCCAGGTTGATCTCGCCCGTGATCTCTAGAACCCTCCTCCTCACGTATATATACCTCCCCTGGGTCCTTCTGCACCTCATCCACTCCTTCCTCGCTGGAAGTGCCCAATCTCGCTGGAGTTCATCGTTTCATCATCAGCCATCACCGGAGTTTGGTCCTTCCCAGCCACCTCGAGTGTCCTCTCACCTCCCCTCCACCTCCATCGAGTCCCCCTCCTCCCGGCGAGCCGCCCCGCTCCTTTTCCCCTCGCCAGAGTACCCTTCTCTGCCAAGACCACCGCCGCCCATGCTTTTCTGCCCTCCTCCTGGCGCCGCCCCTCTTCACCGTCCCGCGCCTTCCTAGCGCCTCATTCCGCCGGGAACGGGCGCGCCGCACCTCCCTACACCCGCTGGTGGCCTCGCCCCGGCCGGGGGTGGCCTGAGCCGGCCTGCACGCTGGCACCCTCCCTCCTCTGTTCTACCTCAGCTTCACGAGGGGAACAGGGCGAGAGGAAGGAGCTGACCTGATCAGCTCCCCTGCTATCTCAGCGTAAGTGGAAACGCATTTTCCAAAAGGCACTTTCTCTCTTCCGAAAACGTATTTCCCAAGAATACATTTTCTTCTTCTGAAAGCGTATTTCCTTACTCTTTCGATCTAAGTACGTTTTCTTATTCAGAGATCGTATTTTCTAATATGCGCCTCTGCCTTATCCACTCAGGGACCCGTTGGTGATAAAAATATTCACAAATAGGTCACTCTACGATGGTGGCCATTGGATGTCGACATCAGGGCCGCCTAGGACTTAGCCCAAAGGGGAATTTGTCAGAGTGGATGGGAGAGTGTGATGGCAACAGATCGATTTTGTCTGAATTCCGTTGGTCCACCAGAGTGGGAGTGGGAGACCATGGATTCCATGGTGTGGGTACAATGCACTAACCTCTGCAGAGTGTGTGTTTAATCTATCAATAGCCGCGCCCGCGGATATGGGCCCAGTTCGTAGTCGGGCACACTATGAGCCAACTATAATAATAACTTGATTATTAATAACCCCGGTTGGATGTTGAGAAAGAGGTTGGTCATGATCGAGAGAGGATCATGAAGGTATCATGGATACCGAAGTTGGTTGATCTTTATGTGATTGCGAGATGATCACGGTGGTATCATGGATACCGAGGTTGGTAAGTTTATGCATGAGATGGTTACTAGGTAACCTCAGAGCAAGAGTAAGTTGGTGCATGAGAATGTTAACCTGTGCATGTAGTATCATCTTCCTCATGCTAATATTGTTCTAGCCGTATCATGTTCAGTTGGTGCATGCCATGATGTTCTATTAGTATCGTGCTCATGATCTATTTAACCTGCTAATGCCATGTTGTTGTTTGTCTTGACTGATTTTGGTTATTGTGAGCTTGCAAGTACATTCAATGTACTCATGTAACGCCCCGGATCCGATACGCCAGGTGTCTGCCAGTTTTTCGCCGTCGTTGCCATGTCATCTGCTTGCGTGTTGCATTTTATCATGTCATCATTTGCATTGTGTCATCATGTGCATTGCATTGCATCGCATACGTGTTCATCTCATGCATCCGAGCCTTTTCCCCGTTGTCCGTTTTGCAATCCGGCACTCCTATGTCCCCCGGCGTTCCCCTTTTACCTCTTCTCATGTGCGGGTGTTAAACTTTCTTGGAATGGCCCGAGATTTGCCAAGCGGCCTTGGTATAGCACCGGTAGACCGCCTGTCAAGTTTCGTGCCATTTGGAGGTCGTTTGATACTCCAACGGTTAACCGGGTAACCGTAAAGCCTCTTTTGTTGCAGCCCAACACCCCTTCCAAAGTGGCCCAAAACCCATCTAACTCCCCTCCATGCTCTCGGTCGTTCGATCACGATCGCGTGGCCGAAAACCGCTCCTCATTTGGACTCTCCTAGCTCCCTCTACCTATAAAAACGTCCCCTCCCCCTCCATTTTCGGGCAAAAACCCTAGCTCCCCTCACCTCCCGCGACCGGACGCGTCCGTTCGCGCCGGACACGTCCGCACCGACCGCCGCAGCCTCTCCCGTGCCGCCACGTGTCCTCCGCCGCCAGCCCCGCGCCGCCGGCCCGCGGAGCCCATCGCGGGCCCGCGTAGGCCCGCCGGCGCCGCCGCGCCCCGCTCCCGCGCCCGCTCGCCCGAGCCTCGCCGGAGAGAGACGCCCGGCCCCTCCGCCGCCACGCGTCGCCGGTCGCCGTCCTCGCCGGCCTCCGCTCGTCACCGCCGGACCCACGCCGCCCGCGCGCTCCTCCTACCGCCGGAGCGCGCCCCCGCCGCCTCCGTCCGCCTGCCCGCGCCGCCGTCCGCCTCCCGTCGGAGGTCGCGCGCTCCGCCGCCCGCCCCCGGCCGGAGCTCCACCGTCGCCGGCCCGACCGCGCTCCTCCCGGCGCCCGGCGCCTCCGCCGCCCCGGCGCGCCTCGCCGGCGGCCTCGCCGCTCGCCGGCACCGCCGCCCCTCGCCGCCGACCGCACCGCCGCGGCCCCGTCGCCCGCGCCACCGCCGGATCTGGCACCTCCCTCGTCGGATCCGCGGGCCCGCGCCCGGATCCGTCTCGCCCGACCCAATCCGCTTTGACCCCGCGAGGTGAAAATTCGTCTAAGTCCCCGGTTTATTTGACATAATCATGCCATGTTTGACCTGCTGTATCTCTGCATCCGTAGCTCCGTTTCGTGCGTATAATATGTCAAATTGTTTGCCGTGACGAGTACTTCATTTCATTCCATTGCATCATTTTCATTTGAGCTCATCTTGATGCCCGAAATGCTGTTGGAAGAGTGCATGTTGATGTTAATCCGCGGAAACTGATATAACTTGCTCATTTGTCATTTTTGCCATGATTGATGTGTGCATCCTATGAGGTTGATGTCTTCATGTGTTTTGATCTATGCCATGCCATATTTCCAGGGGTGTATGCCATGTATTTTTGTGATCAATGTGGTGACTAGCACAAGCATGCAAACTAGGCTTCGTGATATTGCTGATTTTAGTCCCTGTTCTGCTGTTATTTTGATGCCATGTAAACTTAATGCTACAAAGAGATCCATGCATATTTTGAGATACTTCAGTAAGGGTGTTTTGAAGATATGGTTATTGTCTATCCATTCATGCCCTTGTTTGCAATTATGGAGTAGTCTAGCATGCCATTTGGGTGCTCTATTTTTGCTTCAAAATGTTTCCTGACAGATTCTTTACTTGTTATTCAATATGGCCAAGCTTGCTATAGTTGATCCTTGCATGCTATGGACTTGTTATTGACTTGGTTTGTTTCATAAACATGTCTTCTTGATGATGCTATGCTTGTCTTGTCATGCAATGACTTGTGGTGAGTGAATCGAGCTTGTTAAGTAGTGTACTTGCTGTTGCTGTTTTGCTAGACAGATTCTGTTATATTTTGTTGCTATGTTAACATGTTGCTACTAATCATTCTATGCATAATCTGGAGATGTTTGATTAACATGTTTTGATCTACATGTCATGCTCTATCCATCCATGCCCCTGGTAGAATTTATAGCTTGCTGCAGATTGTTTATATCTTGCTCCAAACTTGCTTGATAATGTTGCTGTCAGCCTGTTTACATTAAGTTCCATGTTTCCATGATTGTTTCCTAGTGATCCATGCATCCTATGACCTTGATATTGCCATGCTTAGCTTCATAAACATGTCTTCTTACTGTTGGTTGCCTTGCCATGCCATGTGTTGCTCTATGGTGAGTGGTTCAAGCTCACCAACATGCCTACTTATTGTTGTTCCTGCCATGTTTGAATCTGTAATATAACTTGCCATGTTTACATGGGTGCCATCATATCTTCTGTTCCTTTTTGGCTAATGGTCAGTAAGGGTCTTTTGATCTATGCTATTGTTAGGTTCATGCCATGCCTTTGTTTGCCATGATAAGTTCCTGTAACATGTTGTTTGATAGCTCTAAACATTGCAACCTGATGTTATTTCTGCTAATGTCTGAAACTGTTATAATTTGCAATCTTACCATGTCCTTTTGAGCATGTTCTAGTTGTTTCTGGAGATAGCTCAGTGTTCATGTTTTGTTGTGCTTTACCTGTACTTCATGCCCATGCCTTTTGTTATTATGTTGGGGTGCTGTAGCATATTGTTTTGATGCTTGCAATATGCCTAGTTGCTGTTTTGGACAGATTGTTGCTATGACTTGTATAGAGTGTATGTGTTGCACCGTTGCTCCGTTTTGAGTGAGCTCTATATGAAACTTGCTTGATTTTGCATGTTCTTCTATATTATCATGTTGCATCCTTGTTTTGGTGTGTTTGCTTGATGTTTGGGTGCATTTTGCATCAATGCCATGTTTAACTTGTTTTGCTCATATCTTCTAGGCCGCAGCTCCGAATCTAATGAACTTTATATGTAATTTGACTAGAATTTCGTGTAGATCATCTTGGTGCATCTTAACTTGCTGTTTAAACAACTTGAATATAAGGTTTGTTCAGTTCTGGACCAATTTCGAAATTTGCATATGAGGACTTACCGGAATTGTTATATGTTGTTTCCGGCCTCATTTAAACTGGCCTTGATGTGTTGTTCTTGTTTGCATCATCTCTTGCCATGAGTAGCTTCATGTAGCTTGGTCATGCATCATGATTGTTGTGCATCATTCCTTGTTCATGTGTGGTGTGTTTACCTATGTTGTGTGCTTCTTCTTGTTAGTTCCTGTTTCGTTGCGATCGTGAGGATTCGTTCGTCTACGGTTGGTTCGGCTTCATCCGTTCGTCTTCTTCATGGACTCGTTCTTCTTCCTTGCGGGATTTCAGGCAAGATGACCGCTACCCTGGATCTCACTACTATCATTGCTATGCTAGTTGCCTCGTTCTATCGCTATGCTGCGCTACCTATCACATGTTTACCATGCCTCCCAAATTGCCATGAACCTCTAACCTTTGACACCCTTCCTAGCAAACCGTTGTTTGGCTATGTTCCCGCTTTTGCTCAGCCCCTCTTATAGCGTTGCTAGTTGCAGGTGAAGTTGAAGATTTCTCCATGGTGGACAGGATTATGGTTGGGATATCACAATATCTCTTATATTATTAATGCATCTATATATTTGGTAAAGGGTGGAAGGCTCGGCCTTATGCCTGGTGTTTTGTTCCACTCTTGCCGCCCTAGTTTCCGTCATACCGGTGTTATGTTCCCGGATTTTGCGTTCCTAACGCGGTCGGGTGATTTATGGGACCCCCCTGACAGTTCGCTTTGAATAAAACTTGTCTAGCAAGGCCCAACCTTGGTTTTACCATTTGCCTCACCACCACCTACTTTTCCCTTGGGAGTAATTAACCCAAGGGTCATCTTTATTATAGCCCCCCCGGGCCAATGCTTGTCTAAGTGTTGGTCCAAACTAGAGCACCGTGTGGGACCATTCCTTGGCAACTTGGATTCGTCGGTACCAGTACATTTCGCTTATCCGGTGTTGCCCTGAGAACGAGATATGTGCAGCTCCTATCGGGATTGTCGGCGCATCGGGCGGCTTTGCTGGTCTTGTTTTACCATTGTCGAAATGTCTTGTAAACCGGGATTCCGAGACTGATCGGGTCTTCCTAGGAGAAGGTCTATTCCTTCGTTGATCGCGAGAGCTTGTCATGGGCTAAGTTGGGACACCCCTGCAGGGTATAAACTTTCGAGAGCCGTGCCCATGGTTATGTGGCAGATGGGAATTTTTTAATGTCCGGTTGTGGATAACTTGACACCAGATCCGAACTAAAACGCATCAACCGTGTGTGTAGCCGTGATGGTCTCTTCTCGGCGGAGTCCGGGAAGTGAACATGGTTTCTGGGTTATGTTTGACGTATGTAGGTGTTCAGGATCACCTCTTGATCATTGCTAGCTTCACGACCGTTCCGCTTGTTTCTCTTCTCGCTCTCATTTGCGTATGTTAGCCACCATATCATGCTTAGTCGCTGCTGCAGCCTCACCACTTTACCCCTTCCTTTCCCATTAAGCTTTGCTAGTCTTGATACCCATGGTAATGGGATTGCTGAGTCCTCGTGGCTCACAGATTACTACAACAACAGCTGCAGGTACAGGTTTGCGATGATCATGACGTGAGAGCAATGCTTGCTTGTTTTGGAGTCCTTCTTCTGCTTCTTCTTCGATCAGGGGATAGGTTCCAGGTCGGCAGCCTGGGCTAGCAGGGTGGATTTCGTTGAGTTTCTGTTTGTGTTTCATCCGTAGTCGGATGTTGTTCTTGTATGTTGTATTGTTGTATTCATGTGTCTTTGTATGTATTGGATGTATCCCCACTATTATTGTAATGTTGATGTAATGATATCCACCTTGCAAAAGCGTTCCAATATGCGGGTCTATCCTTGGTGGGACCTTCGAGTTCCTTTTGGATAGGGTCGCATATTGGGCGTGACAACTCACCTGGCATGTGATACCAGTTTGCAGGTCATGCCTGGATTGCTTACTTGTTTGGTGTGGTTCTTGTGTTCGCGAGCTAGGATAAATGTTCCAGCTAGAGTCCGTGAGGATTGGAGTCCATCATCGTCGTTCGTTGTTCCGCGGCCAGTATTTGTTCCGTTACCTCGAGTTGTTATGCTGCTTGCATGGAGCAACTGTGGTTAGCGTAGCATTGCCATGCTGATGTTATTCATTGTAATATCGGAGACCTTGTATTCGTAGTCATGTTGTAATAGAGAGATGGTTTGTTCTATGCTATGTAGTGCCGTATTGCAGAAGACTTCACCTTCATCTCTGGGCTGGAATACAGGGCGTTCTGGTTTCTCTAAGCCGGGGTGCCACAGGGCTTGGTATCAGAGCAGGTCTGGCTATAGAGCGTCCTAGTCTGCTGGAACATTAGAAAATGGTAGTATAGGGTCTGGTTGTTGCCCTTCCTTGCTGCATTTGGTTGTTGAATTTGTTTGCTGCATATAGTCTTATTCAGTCACCCCTAACCCATGTTTCGTGCGTAGATGGTGGTCAACTTACATGAGTTCAGAGCCATCACCAGAGCTCCTGGTGTTGTTCCTATTCCGTTCAGCCCCACTCCTGCACCTCTCAGCTTTGCCGCCCCCCTTGGCGACATGTGGCGTAGTATTTATCCCCTTGGAGATCCACCCCGTTACCTAGTATTCCAGTTTTCTGCCAGAGGAAGAATTCTGGAGTATGATGTTCATGTCCATCTATCAGCTCCGATTCCTGTTGGTAAGCGCACCAACAGTTACCACGGTGGTTACGGCGGTACTCCCGAGCGCGTCGTTCAGCTTGTCGTGATGGCAGGAATCACCGGTCTTCGTCATCAAGAGAGCATGGTGCAAGAGAACTGTGCATATCAGTACTATCCCACCATCGCCGAGAATCTTAAGCGGATCTAGTTCCCACCTGTCGACCCTCAAGATGACCCAGCTGTGACAGCCTAGTTTTTGCCTTCTCTCTTTTTTCGAACTTCATTTGCTTCTGCTTTGAAATTGGGGTTTTTGAATCAATTCAAATGGACTTAACCACTTGGGCATGCCTTTGATTTTCACCCAAGTGACCCATCCATCTCTAACTCATCATTCTTTCTCTGAAAACTCCCAAAATGACCCAAGGAATATTTTTCATAAAAGAAAAATATTCATTTTCTTCCCTAAAGTTCAATTCAGAAACTTGTGGTCCAAAGCAACCCACATTTTTATTGCTCCTAAAATCCTGAGAAAATTCCCAAATATTCATTGAACCCTGGGGAACCACCCTGAGCAAAAATATTGCATCACTTTTTGGAATATTTTTGCAACAGAAAATCATTTCTGTTCTGGACAGAAAAGGCACTTTACACAGCAAGTATATTTTACCTTGATCCAATGAGGCTGATTTTTCTTGAGCTTCATTACCCTCCTAACTAACTTCTAAACCCCAAAGTTCAGACCTAAACTCTTCCTGGATCTCTCCCAGTAAACCTCACAAGTTACTGTCCAGAAACTTACTAGGAAGAAATCCACTCGCACAGCGTGCCTGTGATCAACTCAAAGCCTTGGAGCAGCTAAAACCATCAAGGACTACACGCCAGACATGAAATTAATGTAAGGCGCGGCAAGATGCCAGAGTTCATGCGGTGACCGCGTTTGTCCAAGCATACTGGCATGCCGAGGATGAGCTCTCTGTCGCGCCCGAGCTTCTGTTGAGCTCATGCTCGCTTCCCCGCTCGCCGTAACTTGCCAAACCTTGCTGCAATCGTCGTCCCGGCGCCATTAACTCTCCCCTGGTGCTTGCCGACGCCGAAGCTCGCCGCAGCGGGCATGGGCACGACGACGCCAAGCGCACAGTGCGCCCGTGCCACTGTGCTCGTCGCCACCCGCGCTCCTGTGCTCGTCTCCGTCCTCCCATAGTGGTCGCGTGAGCTGCGTCTACTTCTCCCCCTCTCACTGACGCCGTTCATCGCCGGGCTTCGCTTCCAGAAGCTCTCCAGTGGAGCGGAACCCCCCTCCTCCCTCGCCTATAAATACGGCCATTCCCAGCCTCTCCGAGCATCACTACACTGCCACACAGCCTCCACAAGCCCGTAGCTAAGCCGCAGCCCGGCCGGGCAGGCCTCTGGTCGCCGCTCCGACCCGAGCTCACCGTCGATCCTCGCATCTCCTCCTCCTCACTCCGGTGCCTTTCGAGCTCAATCCACTCCTCCGACGACCCTCTGGTGGTTCACTGGTGCCGTCCGACCCCGTTGGAGCCCCTGGTGCAGCCGCACGTCGCTACTGTCTTCAACTCTGGCGAGCTCCACTTTCTGCAGCCACTGGAGAAGCTCGTTCCGACCCCGTCCGACCACCCCTAGCCAAACCACGGGTATAGGCAGGTGCGCCTCGATCCCCTCTCTCTTTCTATCCCTCTAGATCTGGCCGCCGAGCACTCCTCGGCGGAGAACGCATCGGCGAAGCGTCGCCATGTCTGTTTTTCTCTCTCCCACCCCCCGACCTGACATGTGGGGCCCGTTGTCAGCCTCACCGCTTACACCCGAAGCGATATGAGTGGTGGCGTATTCCTGGAATACGCCATCGACGTCACCCCTCCTGGTTTTTTCTTTTTATTCAGATTTAATCAAATTTCGACCAGAAACTTTGATGAGTTGTAACTTTTTAAGTATAAGTCCGAATGAGTTGATTCTTTTTGCATTCTGTTCTTATTGAAAAGATCTAGCAGCACACCAAAAATGAGATTTTTCTCTATAGCCTAGTATTTCTGTTTATTTTCAGAAGTGTTCTTGATATTTTCTTTTTGTGATTTTATTTATTTCCAGAGGGAGAAGCTTGTCTTGAGGAGAACCTGGAGGAGTGTGAACCTCCTCTGAACTAAGGCAAGCCACACCAACATTTTCATGGTGTCATTGCAATATTTATGATTTTCCAACTTCAAAATGAGTTATTTAATGCATATAATTATTTAATGAATAATGCTTATGTTAGTTATTTTATCATGAGTAAAATGCTTAGTCTACAGAAGTGAGTGCTTAGACTAGTGTGAGCTAGCATGAGTAGTTTGACTATGTGGTTTTTGCTATGGCTATGATATGACTAGTATCGGTATTATTTTCTTATGTGACGGCTTGGTTTCATATGATATGCTATAACTAAAAATGATGAGTGATTATAATCAGTGAAAAAGAATCAGTAAAGTTTAGTGATGACTTGTGCAAGTAGAACTTTTGATGATGTTGATCTGTTTATTCTAAGTGATATGTGATGCATGTCGAATGGTTGCATGATCATGGCATATGATGACTCGAGTATTTTCATCTCAAGTTAAACCTGATGTTAATTGAACTTTAACATAAAGTTAATCGAGTCATGGTGCTACTGAATCGAGATTTTCCCAGTGCAACCATATTTGCCTTTATAGGAAGGCCTTTATTCGGTCCGTTGTCATGCCTCTGGTCGGTGCCTCTAACGATGGATGGTTATGGGTGTGTAGTACCCTGGCATGGTAAGCAGACATAACCTTGTGTGCCCGTTCGTTGTTATGGTACCTTGTCCCCGTTTGGGACCGTTTAAGTTTTGCCACGACGATGGCCGTTGATGCCTTTGGTAGGTACGGGGCCACCATGACTTAGCCCAGTGGGGAGTTAGTTAGAGAGGCCGGGAAAGTGTCATGGCAATGGGAGAGTTCTGTCAGAATGCCGTTGGTCCACCCGAATGGGAGTGTGAGGCCATGGGTTCCATGATGTGGGTCCAGTGTACTACCTCTGCAGAGTGTTATTTAATCTATCGAAAGCCGCGTCCTCGGCTATGGACACAACTCGTAAGTAAGTCACACCACGGATCAACATTAATAAGTAATCTTGCACACTAAGTCATATGTTTGGCACTGGTTAAGTGATGAGATTGATGAGACTGTTTGTTGTAGAAAGCAAAGTGTTGGTTTCGTTTGTGATCTGTGAATGATCACCGTTTGGTTATGAGGTAACCGGTTGGTAAGAGAGTCTGAGGGACTCGGTGCACAAGTTTGTTTGCACTGCATCAGTAGTATGTTTTTATCTGCATTCAACTTGAGTAAATGTCATGATATTGTTTGCCATTATGTTTATGCTTGTTGTGAGCTTGCAAGTACATTCAATGTACTGACCTGGCATGTTATGCCAGCTTTCAGGAAAGTCTAACCGGATCGAAGTGCTGCCATGTCTAGATCGTGTCCACATCGGTGTCCCTGTGCTATGGAGTCCCGCTTCATCATCGTTCCGTTGCCGTGTAGTTTTCGTGATCGAGGCCCCTTTATATTCACTAAATAATGTACATATTGTCTAGCCGCACCGTGTGTGTCACTTGGCCTCGCTACTTGATGTAATATCGCACTATGTTTCCACTAGCATCAATAAAGCGGTTGTTTTCTGTACCAAGATGTTGTGTCTTGCCAAAAGACTTGATCTCTGGGGTGGCAATGAAAGGTAAACCGATTGCTCTGTGCATGGGTGCCACAACGCTTGGTACCAGAGTCACGCTGACTGTTTGACACGCTAGACCCCCGACACGTTAGTTGAACGTTAGCTAGCTTGCTAATTGAGTGTCGATAGTGTTTGCGTCTGGTTGCTGCATTGCATCTCTTGGTTTATTATTATATCTAACCGACTAATGGTTGTGAGTGCAGATGGCTCTAGTGCCATATCCGTGCCAGTTGGAGCTGTTTCCATACACTTTGCCGCATCTTCTTTGCAATGTATGGCGTCGACTTTACCCTCACGGTGACGACCCAACATATCTGGTGTACTGGGAGCATCTAGCCGACTCAGTGTACGAGTATCACGCCGTGGTTACTCTGCGCACCAGTTCATTGATGTCTACTACACATCCTTCTTCTTGTAGACGTTGTTGGGCCTGCAAGTGCACAGGTTTCTAGGACAGTAGCAAATTTCCCTCAAGTGGATGACCTAAGGTTTATCAATCCGTAGGAGGCGTAGGATGAAGATGGTCTCTCTCCAGCAACCCTGCAACCAAATAACAAAGAGTCTCTTGTGTCCCCAACACACCCAATAAAATGGTAAATTGTATAGGTGCACTAGTTCGGCGAAGAGATGGTAATACAAGTGCAAAATAGATAGTAGATATAGGTTTTTGTAATCTGAAAATATAAAAAAAGCAAGGTAACAAGTGGTAAAAGTGAGCGTAAATGGTATTGCAATGATAGGAAACAAGGCCTAGGGTTCATACTTTCGCTAGTGCAAGTTCTCTCAACAATAATAACATAGATAGATAATATGACAAGCCCTCAACATGCAACAAAGAGTCACTCCAAAGCCACTAATAGCGGAGAACAAACGTAGAGATTATGGTAGGGTACGAAACCACCTCAAAGTTATCCTTTCCGTTCTATCTATTCAAGAGTTCCTAGTAAAATAACATAAAGCTATTCTTTCCGCTTGATCCATCATAGAGTTCATACTAGAATAACACCTTAAGACACAAATCAACCAAAACCCTAATGTCACATAGATACTCCATTGTCACCTCAAGTATCTGGTGGGCATGATTATACGGTATGCATCACACAATCTCAGATTCATCCAACCAACATAAAAGTACTTCAAAGAGTGCCCCAAAGTTTCTACCGGAGAGTCAAGAACGTGTGCCAACCCCTATGTATAGGTTCCCAATGTCACGAAACCCGCAAGTTGATCACCAAAACATACATCAAGTGGCACATGATAACCCATTGTCACCACAGATAATCACGGCAAGACATACATCAAGTGTTCTCATAAAAGTCTCAATCCGATAAGATAACTTCAAAGGGGAAACTCAATTCATCACAAGAGAGTAGTGGGGGAGAAACATCATGAGATCCAACTACAATAGGAAAGCTCGGGATACATCAAGATCGTGCCATAGAGGGAACACGAGAGAGAACACGAGAGAGAGAGAGAGATCAAACACATAGCTACTAGTACATACCCTCAGCCCCGAGGGTGAACTACTCCCTCCTCATCATGGATAGCGCCGGGATGGTGAAGATGGCCACCGGTGATGGGTTCCCCCTCCGGCAGGGTGCCGGAACAGGGTCCCGATTGGTTTTTGGTGGCTACAGAGGCTTGCGGCAGCGGAACTCCCGATCTATCTTCTATTCTGGAAGTTTTACGATACGTAGGTATATATGGGTGTAGGGGGTACGTCGGTGGAGCTACGGGGCCCCCACGAGGTAGGGAGGCGCGCCCGGGGGGGGCACCCCCACCCTCGTGAGCACCTCCCATATCTTCTGACGTGCGGTCCAAGTCCATCAGGTGGGTTTCCTTCCAAAAATAACTTCTCTAGTTGATTTCGTTCCGTTTTGACTCCGTCTGATATTCCTTTTCCTCGAAACACTGAAATAGGCATAAAACAGCAAACCTGGGCTGGGCCTCTGGTTAATAGGTTAGTCCCAATATTGCCTAAAACAGTAGATAAAGTAGCATGGAGCAATCAAAAATTATAGATACGCTGGAGACGTATCAAGCATCCCCAAGCTTAATTCCTGCTCGTCCTCGAGTAGGTAAATGATAAAAAAAGAATTTTTAATGCGGAGTGATACTTTGGCATAATTTCAATGTAAATCTTCTTAATTGTGATATGAATATTCAGACCCGAAAGATTCAAGACAAAAGTTCATATTGACACAAAAATAATAATACTTCAAGCATACTAATCAAAGCAATCATGTCTTCTCAAAATAGCATGGCAAAAGAAAGTTCATCCCTACAAAATCATATAGTTAGGCTATGCTTCATTTTCGTCACACAAAGATGTTCCCAACTTCTATACCCCCGATGACAAGCCAAGCAATTGTTTCATACTCAAATAATCTCAAACTTTTTCAACCTTCACGCAATACATGAGCGCGAGCCATGGATATAGCACTATGGGTGGAATAGAATATGATGATGGGGATTGTGTGGAGAAGACAAAAAAAGAGAAAGTCTCACATTGACGAGGCTAATCAACGGGCTATGGAGATGCCCATTAATTGATGTCAACATGAGGAGTAGGGATTGCCATGCAATGGATGCACTAGAGCTATGAATGCTCAACAAAAGAAAACTAGTGGGTGTGCATCCAACTCGCTTGATCATGAAGACCTAGGGCATTTGAGGAAGCCCATCGTAGGAATATACAAGCCAAGTTCTATAATGAAAAATTCCCACTAGTATGAAAAGACAACTTATGAGACTCACTACATGAGGAACAAGGTGCTACTTTGAAGCACAATATATGAGACTCACTACATGAAGAACAAGGTGCTACTTTGAAGCACAAGTGTGGAAAAAGAGATAGTAGCATTGCCCTTTTTTATTTATTTATTTTTTATTTTTTTGGGCCTTTTTTGGCCTTTTTTTATTTGGGCAATGCTCTAATAATAATGATCATCACACTTCTATTGATTACAACATAAGGATTACAACTCGAAACTTAGAACAAGATATGACTCTATATGAATGCCTCCGGCGGTGTACCGGGATGGTGCAATGAATCAAGAGTGACATGTATGGAAAATAATGCATGGTGGCTTTGCCACAAATACGATGTCAACTACAAGATCATGCAATGGCAATGTGACAAAAGTAATGTATGTCATGATGATGGTGGAAGTTGCATGGCAATATATCTCGGAATGGCTATGGAAATGCCATGATAGGTAGGTATGGTGGCTGTTTTGAGGAAGATATAAGGAGGTTTATGTGTGATAGAGTATATCGTATCACGGGGTTCGGATGCACCGGCGAAGTTTGTGCCAACTCTCAATGTGAGAAAGGGCAATGCACGGTACCGAAGAGGCTAGCAAAGGTGGAAAGGTGAGAGTGCGTATAATCCATGGACTCAACATTAGTCAAAAGAACTCATATACTTATTGCAAAAATTTAGAAGTCATCAAAAATTCAAGTACTACACGCATGCTCCTAGGGGATAGACTGGTAGGAAAAGACCATCACTCGTCCCCGACCGCCACTCATAAGGATGCACAAGCCAAGTACACTTCATGTTTCAAATTTGTTACACAACTTTAACCATACATGCATGCTACGGGACTTCCAAACTTCAACACAAGTATTTCTCAAATTCATAATCACCCAACTAGCATGACTTTGATATTATCACCTCCATATCTCAAAACAATTATCAAGCATCAAACTTATCTTAGTATTCAATTCACTCAAAAGGAAGTTTCACGTATCTTGAATACCAAGTATATTAACATTAAGCAAATTACCATGCTATCAACGACTCTGAAAATAATCTAAGTGAGGCATGAGAGATCAATAGTTTCTTTAAAACAAATAAACCACCGTGCTCTAAAAGGTATAAGTGACGCACTTGAGCAAATGACAAACTATTCCGAAAGATATAAGTGAAGATCAATGAGTAGTCGAATAATTATGCAACTATGTGAAGACTCTCTCATTTAATAATTTCAGATCTTGATACTTTATTCAAACAGCAAGCAAAGCTGAAGAAAACTACATTGCAAGGATAGCACAACTCAAGTGAAGAAGCAAAAAACTTAGGTTCAACCGATACTAACCGATAGTTCTTGAAGAAGAAAGGTGGGATGCCAACGGGGGCATACCCAAGCTTAGATGCTTGAGACTTCTTGAAATAATATCTTGGGGTGCCTTGGGCATCCCCAAGCTTGGGATTTTGTCTCCTTAATTCCTCTCATATCATGGTTTCTCTTTTTTTCAAAAGCTTCATTCACAACGAACTCAACAAGAACTCGTGAGATAACTTAGTATAAACCAATGCAAAACCTTATCATTTTCCACTGCAACAAATCACTAAAATTATTATTAAACATTGAATACTAAATGCCTCTGCATATTTAATACTCCTATCCTCAAATAGAATCATTAAACAAGCAAACATATGCAAACAATGCAACCATAACAGCAATCTGCCAAAACAGTACAGTCTGTAAAGAATGCAAGAGTCATCATACTTCTCTAACTACAAAAATTATGAACTAAAATTCCCACTGTAATAAATTTATCAGAGCTCAATATGCAAAAATATTCAACATTATACCATTCTCTGACTTTTCTAGGGAATTTGTGCAACAGCGGTAAACTTTCTGTTTTCAAACAGCAACATGTATACTAGCAAAATAAGCATGGCAAAGGCTATCCTTGACTTTTTATTGAAAATAAAGATGGAAAACATTAATATAAACAACAACAAGCAAAAACTAACAAAAGGAAATGACGCTGCAAGCAAAACACATATCATGTGGTGAATAAAAATATAGCTCCAAGTAAATTACCGATGGAAGTGGACGAAAGAGGGGATGCCTTCCGGGGCATCCCCAAGCTTTGACTTTTTGGTGTCCTTGTTTTATCTTGGGGGTGCCATGGGCATCACCAATCTTAGGCTCTTGCCACTCCTTGTTCTAGAATCCATCAAAAAATTCACCCAAAACTTGAAAACTTCACAACACAAAACTCAACAGAAATCTCGTGAGCTACGTTAGAGAAACAAAACAAAATATTACTTCAAGGTACTATAATGAACTCATTCTTTATTTATATTTGTGTAATATATACTGTATTACAACTTTTCTATGGTTCATACCACTTAATACTAGCCATAGATTCATCAAAATAAGCAAACAACACATAGAAAACAGAATCTGTCAAAAACAGAACAGTCTGTAGTAATCTGCATCAAACTTATACTTATTGAACTCCAAAAATCCTACCAAATTAGGAAGTCCTAAGCAATTTTTGTACCAATCCAGAGCAAAAAGAATTAGATCAGAAGAACGTTTAGGTGAATTAACAAAACTAATTTACTGGGTGCAAAAGTTTCTGATTTTTAGCAGGATCAACACAACTATCACCGTATGCTATCCTAAAGGTCTTACTTGGCACTTTATTGACACAAAAGCTATAAACACATGATTATTACAGTATAATAATCATGTGGACACACAAAAACAGTAAGGATAAATATTGGGTTGTCTCCCAACAAGCGCTTTTCTTTAATGCCTTTTTAGCTAGGCATGATGATGATAATGATGCTCACATAAAAGATAAGAATTGAAACATAACGGGAGCATCATGAAGCATATGACTAGCACATTTAAGTCTAACCCACTTCCTATGCATAGGGGTTTTGTGAGCAAACAACTTATGGGAACAATAATCAACTTGCATAGGAAGGTAAAACAAGCATAACTTCAAGATTTTAAGCACATAGAGAGGAAACTTAACATTATTGCAACTCCTACAAGCATATGTTCCTCCATCATAATAATTTTCAGTAGCATCATGAATGAATTCAACAATATAACCAGCACCTAAAGCATTCTTTTCATGATCTACTAGCATAAAAAATTTACTACTCTCCACATAAGCAAACTTCTTCTTTATGGCATATGTATCATCACAATAATCATCATAGATAGGAGGCATGCTTTCATCATAGTAATTTGCTCATCAAAGTTTGGGGGACAAAAAATATCATCTTCATCAAACATAGCTTCCCCAAGCTTGTGGCTTTGCATATCATTAGCATCATGGATATTCAAGGAATTCATACTAACAACATTGCAATCAGGCTCATCATTCACATATTTTATGCCAAGCATTCTATGTAATTCTTATTCTAGTACTTGAGCACAATTTTCCTTCCCATCGTACTCACGAAAGATATTAAAAAGATGAAGCATATGAGGCATCCTTAATTCCATTTTTTTGTAATTTTCTTTTATAAACTAGACTAGGGCTAAAACAAGAAACAAAAAGATTCGATTGCAAGACCCAAAGATATACCTTCAAGCGCTAACCTCCTCGGCAATGGCGCCAGAAAAGAGCTTAGTTGACAGGGTGCGAGTGAGTGCCCTTTACCTAGCCTCCCCGGCAATGGTGCCGGAAAAGAGCTTGATGTCTACTACACAACCTTCTTCTTGTAGACGTTGTTGGGCCTGCAAGTGCACAGGTTTGTAGGACAGTAGCAAATTTCCCTCAAGTGGATGACCAAAGGTTTATCAATCCGTAGGAGGCGTAGGATGAAGATGGTCTCTCTCCAGCAACCCTGCAACCAAATAACAAAGAGTCTCTTGTGTCCCCAACACACCCAATACAATGGTAAATCGTATAGGTGCACTAGTTCGGCGAAGAGATGGTAATACAAGTGCAAAATAGATAGTAGATATAGGTTTTAAACAGCAAGGTAACAAGTGGTAAAAGTGAGCGTAAATGGTATTGCAATGATAGGAAAGAAGGCCTAGGGTTCATACTTTCACTAGTGCAAGTTCTCTCAACAATAATAACATAGATAGATAATATGACAAGCCCTCAACATGCAACAAGGAGTCACTCCAAAGCCACTAATAGCCGAGAGAAAACGTAGAGATTATGGTAGGGTACAAAACCACCTCAAAGTTATCCTTTCTGTTCTATCTATTCAAGAGTTCCTAGTAAAATAACATAAAGCTATTCTTTCTACTCGATCCATCATAGAGTTCATACTAGAATCACACCTTAAGACACAAATCAACCAAAACCCTAATGTCACCTAGATACTCCATTGTCACCTCAAGTATCCGTGGGCATGATTATACGATATGTGTCGGTGTCAAAATCAGCGGATCTCGGGTAGGGGGTCCCGAACTGTGCATCTAGGCGGATGGTAACAGGAGACAAGGGACACGATGTTTTTACCCAGGTTTGGGCCCTCTCGATGGAGGTAAAACCCTACTCCTGCTTGATTGATATTAATGATATAGGTAGTACAAGAGTGGATCTACCACGAGATCAAGGAGGCTAATCCCTAGAAGCTAGCCTATGGTATGATTGTTGTAATGGTTGTTGTGTCCTACGGACTAAAGCCTTCCGGTTTATATAGACACCGGAGAGGGCTAGGGTTACACAGAGTCGGTTACAATGGTAGGAGATCTACATAACGTATCGCCAAGCTTGCCTTCCACGCCAAGGAAAGTCCCATCCGAACACGGGACGGAGTCTTCAATCTTGTATCTTCGTAGTCTTGGAGTCCGGCGGACGATGATAGTCCGGCTGTCCGGACACCCCCTAGTCCAGGACTCCCTCAGTAGCCCCTGAACCTTGCTTCAATGATGATGAGTCCGGCGCGCATAATGTTCGGCATTGCAAGGCGGGTTCCTCCTCCGAATAATCCATAGAAGATCGCGAACACCAGGATAGTGTCCGGCTCTGCAAAATAAATTCCATATTCCACCATAGAGAGAATAATATGTACACAGGTTCAATCTTCTGACGTATCTTGTAGCGTGACGTCATGCCACTACCAAGTAATTACTTGAATTGTTTTTTATTATACCACCTCAGCGCGTTTAGCGAAGCGGTTTCCTTGGCACGTCTTGTCGAAGCAGAGATCGTGTTCCCCTTATTCCGGGATTCTCATCAATACGGACGTGGGTAACCCAACCGCGCCATTGATGGTGGAGCTTGGGAGATAAGCGAGTTTTACCACGCCGGTGGGGACGCATAGTCTTCGTCCGCCTATATATAAGGGGATAACGATCCACCTTTTCACCTACGCCTTCTTTCTCCTTTGCTTATCCATCTCCGCGCACTCTCGAGCTCCAGCGCCCAAGTCCGTGCATCTGGCCTCGACCTTCTCCGACCATGTCCGGAGCGGGAGGCAAATGGCTGGCCTCCACCGTTAAGGAGGAGCACATTGAAAAGCTGCGCGGCGCCGGATACCTCTCCAGCGACATCGCGCACCGGCTGCCCGGCAAGGGGCAGCTCATCCCCACCCCTAGGCCCCATGAGAGGGTCGTTTTCCTTCCCCACTTCCTCCGCGGACTGGGCTTTCCACTTCACCCTTTTATCCGGGGGCTCATGTTGTACTACGGCCTGGATTTCCATGATCTGGCGCCGAACTTCATCCTCAACATCTCGGCGTTCATCGTCTTGTGCGAGGCCTTCCTCTGCATCCAGCCCCACTTCGGCTTGTGGCTCAAGACCTTCAAAGTCAAGCCGAAGGTAGTGAAGGGCACGTAGGCGGAGTGCGGAGGCGCCATGTTGGGCAAGATGCCCAACGTCCTCTAGTTCGAAGGGGCCTTTGTGGAGTCCGTCAAGGGGTGGCAGTTGGGGTGGTTCTACATCACCGAGCCGCGCGACCCTACGTGGGCGGCGGCCCCCGAGTTCAGATCTGGTATCCCTGTGCAGCTCACCTCCTAGAAATAGAAGGGCTTGCTATGGGGTAGTTCGAAGGAGCTGACGGGACTCCAAGCCTGTATCCAGAAGCTGGTGAACAAGAAGCTCAGGCTTGTTAACGTGGTCCAAGTCATGCTCGTCCGCCGGATTCTCCCATGCCAAGCACGGGCATTCAACCTGTGGGAGTTTGATCCGGCACAGAACCAAGCGTTGAGCGGGCTCTTCGACACGACGTACAAAGGCGCCTGGAGGGTGCTGTTTAAGGGCGCCGAAGCCCCCGCATCCGCGACGGAAGATCGCGGATTTCACTCGCAGCGTCCAGCTGACGAGGTAAGTGATTCTAGCCCTTTACGGGACACTTGTTGTTAATAGTTCGACCCTAAGCGGGTTTCAATCTCCCTTTTCCTTTGACAGGACTGGATGAAGAAGGCCGAGCAGCTTATCTGCCCGGCTCCCATGCCAGAAGACCCAGTGGACGCCCGTCTAGCGGGGCTGCTGGTTCTGGCACCACACGTGGTGCCAGAGAAGAAGGCCAAGAAGGTGGCCACGGGTACTCGAAAGAGTTCCCGTTTTCAGGTGTCCAACGACTCCGAGGCGGATTCCTCCCCCGAAGACGAGGAGGAAACAGAGGACTCTCTCCCAGAGGAGGGAGAGAGGAAGAGGAAGGCCTCCCCAACAGGGGAGGCCGAAGGGTCCAAGAGGGGAAGAACTATTCCCCCGGACAGCTCCGCCAACGCCAACGTTGGCAAAGAAGAGTGGCCCTCGAGGGCTAGGCCTCCGGCGAGATCGTAAGTATCCTGATTCTAAATGATCTGTAATTTCTTTTCATGTGACATAGTGTCCTATAATGCCGCATACTGCCTGCAGTCCGGCCGACGGTGATCTCCCCGCTTCATCAAGCGGGTCGTTGGCTCCGTCGGATGTAGATTCTATCCCGACCGCCTCCACCCCTCGCGCCGCTGAGGACGCCGAGGTGGGGTCCCGAGAAAGGACCCATCAGGAGGAGGCTCCGGAGGTGCCACAAGGCAGCCTCTCGGACTTTGCGCCGGACTCTGCGCCAGAACCTGCAGTGGTTCCAGAGTCCGGCAGGCAGCCCCTTCGCAAGAAGGGCAAGACCGTGACATCGGTGGCCCCCGTCCAACCAGAGGCGCCGGACAACTTGTTGGAGGCGCTCAAAGGCGCTTCCATCGAAAAAGAACACCACACTATCATGAGTGCGGTGATTCAGAAGGTTCAGCTCGCCAAGAGCGGGCTGACCGAAGCCTGCAGCAACCTTCTAACAGGCTTTGAGGTAAGAAGTTAAAATTATGTAATGAAATACCGCATAGACAGTAGCCCCTGATGCTCGGTTCGGTGTTGGGAAAGAAAAGCCGGACTGAGGATCTAAAAAGATATACGCAGGATTGCTAATAAATTATGTCAATATGGTTTTGCAGGCTGTGCTGCTGACCTCTGCCGCACTGACTGCGGAGGTCGGTGCATTGAAGCAGGACCTCGAGCGGTCCAAGCAAGAGCTCGGCCGTGCCAAGAAGCAGCTCGAGGATAAATAAGGTGAGTAACACCACTTTGAATAGTTACCTTACAGAAAAGGATTTAGGTTGCAATAAAAAAAACAAGGATAACGTGGGTACTGCAGGGGCCATGAACGAGGTGGCAACCCTGAAGGAGGCTGTGTCCGCGGCCGAACGCAATGCGGCCACGGAACGGGCAGAGCGAGAGAAGCAGGAGGCGCGGGTGGCGGAAGTGCGGCAAGAGCTCCAGGCTCTCATGGAAAAGCATGAGAGTTTGGAGCGCGACTCAAAGACTCGAGAGTCCGAGCTTGCCTCGGCTCTCGAAAGTGCCAAAGCCGCCAAGGCCGAGGCCCATAAGGCCCTTCAGGAGGTTGAGGATGTGAAGAAAATAGCGGCGGGTAAGGCATTTTTCATGCAAAGCAAGCATGTTAATATAAACTACCTGACACTTACCTGAATTCGGAGCTCTCCAGGGGCATTTGCAGATCTGCCTTGCAGTGTATCCGGTGCCGCCGCATTCTACCGTGGCGAGGAGGGGAGCTCAACGGAGAAGGTCTTCTGGTCTCAGTACGCTGAGGCCGGCCTTCCGGTGCCCCCTAGCGACCAGCTGAAGCAGCTGGTCGAGCTCCACAAGGTAGCCGAGCAGGCCATGAAGGGCCTCATAGTCCGGCTGTGGCCTGGAGAGGCCATGCCTGGGAGCTACTTCGGCCTCGTGCGGCGGCTGGTGGATGCGTGCCCCTGGGTGGAGGTCATCAAGTGCTCCGCCTGTATTGAAGGCGCTCGTCGGGCCCTTGCCCGCGCAAAGGTGCACTGGGGCAGGCTGGATGCGGAGAAGCTTATCACTGACGCGCCGCCAGCGGGCAAGGAGTATCGTACGCCCGAGATGTACTATAAGACTGTCCTGAAGGGTGCCCGCAAGATTGTGGATGAGTGCCCCAGAGATGTAATTATTGAGTAGACTCGCTATGTATTATCCTGTGCGCTGAAAACTTTGTTCATATGCGCTAAGCAACGCTTGTTTGATTTAAAATATTACCTTCTGTGTGGCCGTTTATAAAATCTGAGAGATGGCAAGTCGTCGGCTTCAGCCCCCAAGCCTCGAGTGCTGGGGTGTTCGGGATAAACTTGAGCACTCTTGTTCCCATTCTTGGGTCCATCTAGGGAGGCGCTCAACACAACGAACAAGGCGACCGGACTTATAATGCTTGAACACTCTCACTTAGCCATAGAATTCTATAATTTTAAATTTCGGCGAAGCCCCTAGTATTCGGAAGATCGAGTTCGGGGCGCTATCCACGCCTTGGCCGGACATTATCCGGTTCTTCGCTTGAAGCGGCATAAGTCTCTAAGGACTCGAAAAGACCTCTCGAACAGCGACCAGTCTCTCGCCTTATCATGACAGTCAGTTTTAGCTTTCTCCACTGAGGCGCTCGCCCAGCTCAATCGGGGCGCAATCGTAGTGGTTCTCCCAGTGCCACCTTAGCCGACAGAACGGAACGTAAGGTACCAAAACGTGGGAGTCGAGCAAACCCAACTATTGACCCAGGACATGATTCGGAGCCGATTCATATAGTGCTATAAGTTCGGGGTGCCGCACTTGTGAAAGTGTTCGGACTTATCACAACATAATGCGGGGAACATAAGCCCCTGGTGTATTCGGCCGTACCAAAATATACGGGTGCAAGATGTCATTAGTGAACATATATGTAAAGTAATGCAATAACAGGCAAAAAGTGCTGCATTATTTATTCAAGGAATTCTGCTATGAGTGCGGCATGATACAAATAGTGCTGTAAGCAAGGGATTGGACTAATTAAACATGTCCCTCTCCAGGGGTGGGTTGCGGACTGGTGTATATAATCAAATTTAATGCTCGTAATGGAGACCACCTGAGTGTTCATCGCAGCCTTTCTCCCTCCCTGGCTGTTGCATCGTGAGTTCGGCGGGTTCGCCGCCGGACAGGGCCTCTGGTGAACGGAGTCCTGTGTATACAAATAAGGAAAATAATAAAAAAGAGCGACACACTTGTGAGCCCCTGGTGTGGTCGAGCCGCACTCTGGGTCTGTTGTGGTCATGCCCCTCCCCCTAGGCCCATGGTATCTCCAGAGCGTAATGATGTACGCGGAGGGTTGGTCTTGCAATTATGCGAGGGCTGGGGTTGGGGCCGCATTGCTACGCGTGCTCGAAACGTGCCAGGTGGTCTTGGTTGATGTTGCTCCGGGCACGTTTGGCCGTGTCCGGCTGTTTAACGGCCGGACTCGAAAATTGCCTTAGAAGGCTGCTCTGTACTTCTGCCGCGAGAGCCGCAGTATGTTCCTCCGTTCAGAGGGAGCATTCCGTATTTCCGTTGACCGTGATGACTCCACGAGGGCCTGGCATCTTGAGCTTGAGGTATGCGTAATGCGGCACCGCGTTGAACTTTGCGAACGCGGTTCGTCCGAGCAGAGCATGATAGCCGCTGCGGAACGGGACTATGTTGAAGATTAACTCCTCACTCCGAAAATTGTCCGGGGATCCGAAGACCACTTCCAGTGTGACTGAGCCTGTACAATTGGCCTCAACACCTGGTATGACGCCTTTGAAGGTCGTCTTTGTAGGTTTAATCCTTGAGGGGTCTATGCCCATCTTGCGCACTGTATCCTGATAAAGCAGGTTCAGGCTACTGCCGCCGTCCATCAGGACTCTCGTGAGGTGAAATCCATCAACGATTGGGTCTCTTCCTTGTCATGACTGTGCGGCCCCTTGTCGTTGTTTTCGGCAATTAACTTGCCTGCCTGCTTAAATACCCAACAATCTCTGTTGGTGTGGTTAGCTGGCTTTTCAGGGGTGCCATGTATCTGGCATGAGCGGTCGAGTATTCGGTCCAAATTGGATGGACCCGGAGTGGTTCTTTTGAATGGCTTCTTCCGCTGACCGGGTTTAGAGCCTCGGAATCCGGCGTTGACTGCCGTATCCTCCTTGTCGTCGCCGTTAACACGGCGTTTATTTTTGCTTCGACGCGACCTGCCATTGTGGTCCTTAGTATCCAGACTACCAACATTTTTGCTGAGGTTGTTGCTGCGAGCTAGCCAGCTATCCTCTCCCACACAGAAGCGGGTCATTAATGATGTGAGGGCTGCCATGGATTTCAGCTTTTCCTGTCCTAGGTGCTGGGCTAGCTACTCATCGCAGATGTTATGTTTGAAGGCTGCGAGGGCCTCTGCATCCGGACAGTCGACGATTTGATTTTCTTTGTTAAGAACCGTATCCAGAATTGCCTGGCCGATTCGTCTGGCTGCTGGATTATGTGGCTTAGGTCATCGGCGTCTGGTGGTCGCACATATGTGCCCTGGAAGTTGTCGAGGAATGCGGCTTCTAGGTCCTCCCAACATCCAGTTGACTCTGCAGGCAGGCTGTTAAGCCAATGCCGAGCTGGTCCTTTAAGCTTGAGCGGGAGATATTTGATGGCGTGGAGATCGTCGCCGCGGGCCATATGGATGTGAAGGAGATAATCTTCGATCCAAACCGCGGGGGTCTGTCGTGCCATCGTAGGATTCAATGTTTATGGGTTTAAACCCTTCAGGGATTTGATGATCCATTACTTCGTCAGTGAAGCATAGCGGGTGTGCGGCGCCTCTGTATTGAGCAATATCACGACGTAGCTCAAGGGAGCATTGTCTGCTGTGTTCGGCCCAGCCGGAGTTTATGTATCCGGCTCGACGGTATTCATCGTGGGTCATGGGGCGCCCACGTGATCCATAGATAGATCTGGATTGTCTTGCCTTATCCTCCAATATATCCCGCAAGTCCGGTGCGTTCCCCCGTGGCTTCGTACTCTTCGAGCGATGCCGGGATACGGTCTTGATGGAAGGCCTGGATGCCTCTCTATCGCGACCACGGGGTGGTCGGTCAGCCGTATTGTGCGGTGGTGATGAATGTATGTATGCTTCCTCCTCTAATCGGGGGAGCAACTTGCGTTTTGGGTAGCTCTTGGAGGGGCGTTCGAGTTCATACTCTTCGGCCGCGAGGACCTCGGTCCATCTGTCGGCCAGCAGGTCTTGATCAGCTTGAAGCTACTGCTGCTTTTTCTTTAGGATATTTCCTGTGGCCATTAGCCTGCGTTTGAAATGCTCTTGTTCGACGGGATCCTCGGGCACGACGAATTCGTCGTCGTTGAGGCTTGCCTTGTCTCCGGAGGGAGGTATGTAATTATCATCCTCGACCTCTTCGTCTGCCGCTCTCTCGTGAGGGCTTGCTTCTGCATCCTCCTGTGCTGAATCTTGCAGGAGGGGATTGTCTTCGGCACTCTCTGGGGTGTTATTATCCCCTGTGCCGGAATCTCCGTTCTTGCTGTGGCGGGATTTAGAGCGGCGCCGCTGACGCCGGCGCTTGGGCTGTTTCTTTGAGGAATCTGCCTCCGCTGCTTTTTTGCCGTCCCCATCTTTTGGGGTGTCCACCATGTATATGTCATATGACGAGGTGGTCTTCCAGTGCCCTGTAGGCGCTGGTTCTTGTTCGTCTCCGGCATCGTCGTCCATACCGTCGATGTCTTCGGAGTCATAGTCTAGCATGTCGGTTAGATCGTCGACAGTGGCTACAAAGTGGGTGGTGGGTGGGGTTTGAATTTCTTCGTCGTCCGCATCCCAACCATCCTGGCCATAGTCCGGCCAGGGCTCTCCAGATAGCAAGAGATGCTTTAGCGAATTTAGGATGTCGCCAAAGGGTGAGTGCTGAAAGATGTCCGCAGCGGTGAACTCCATAATCGGCGCCCAATCGGATTCGATTGGCAGCGGCGCAGGAGGTTCGGAGTCTGGCAGGGAGTCCGGCACCTCAGAGTCACGATCTTTATAGGGGACAAGGTCAGTGTTCGGCTCCATCGCCGCGGATGTTGCAGCTCCCGAGGCGGTGTCCAGCCACTTGTCCTCGATCTGCGCGATCGACTCCGAACTATGGGTCGGAGCGGATTTATGTGCGACCTCCAAGGCACTGTCCGGCGGCAGAGCTAGATCGTGCCCATCACAATAGTGCGGCATGCTCGGCTGCGGAGCGGATCCATCGAAGATCAAGTCTCCGCGGATGTCCGCCGTGAAGTTTAGGCTCCCAAATCTGACCTGACGGCCAGGGGCGTAGCTTTCGATCTGCTCCAGATGGCCAAGTGAGTTAGCCCGCAGTGCGAAGCCGCCGAATACGAAGATCTGTCCGGGGAGAAAAGTCTCACCCTGGACGGCGTTGTTGTTGATTGAAGAAGCCATCGAGCCTATCGGTGATGACACAGAGGAACTCTCAATGAAAGCACCAATGTCGGTGTCAAAACCGGCGGATCTCGGGTAGGGGGTCCCGAACTGTGCGTCTAGGCGGATGGTAACAGGAGACAAGGGACATGATGTTTTTACCCAGGTTCGGGCCCTCTCGATGGAGGTAAAACCCTACTCCTGCTTGATTGATATTGATGATATGGGTAGTACAAGAGTGGATCTACCACGAGGTCAAGGAGGCTAAACCCTAGAAGCTAGCCTATGGTATGATTGTTGTAATGGTTGTTGTGTCCTACGGACTAATGCCTTCCGGTTTATATAGACACCGGAGAGGGCTAGGGTTACACAGAGTCGGTTACAATGGTAGGAGATCTACATATCCGTATCGCCAAGCTTGCCTTCCACGCCAAGGAAAGTCCAATCCAGACACGGGAAGGAGTCTTCAATCTTGTATCTTCGTAGTCTTGGAGTCCGGCGGACGATGATAGTCCGGCTGTCCGGACACCCCCTAGTCCAGGACTCCCTCAATATGCATCACACAATCTCAGATTCATCCAACCAACATAAAAGTACTTCAAAGAGTGCCCCAAAGTTTCTACCGGAGAGTCAAGAACGTGTGCCAACCCCTATGAATAGGTTCCCAATGTCACAAAACCCGCAAGTTGATCACAAAAACATACATAAAGTGGCACATGATATCCCATTGTCACCACAAATAATCACGGCAAGACATACATCAAGTGTTCTCATAAAAGACTCAATCCGATAAGATAACTTCAAAGGGGAAACTCAATTCATCACAAGAGAGTAGAAGGGGAGAAACATCATAAGATCCAACTACAATAGCATAGCTCGGGATACATCAAGATCGTGCCATAGAGGGAACACGAGAGAGAACACGAGAGAGAGAGAGAGAGAGAGAGAGAGAGAGAGAGAGAGAGAGATCAAACACATAGCTACGGGTATATACCCTCAACCCCGAGGGTGAACTACTCCCTCCTCATCATGGATAGAGCCGGGATTATGAAGATGGCCACCGGTGATGGGTTCCCCCTCCGGTAGGGTGCCGGAACAGGGTCCCGATTGGTTTTTGGTGGCTACAGAGGCTTGCGGTGGCGGAATTCCTGGTCTATCTTCTGTTCTGGAAGTTTTACGATACGTATGTATATATGGGTGCAGGGGGTACGTCGGTGGAGCTACGAGGGCCCCACGAGGTAGGGGGGCGCGCCCGGGGGGTGGGCGCGCCCCCCACCCTCATGAGCACCTCCCGTATCTTCTGACGTTGGGTCCAAGTCCATCAGGTTGGTTTCCTTCCAAAAATAACTTCTCCAGTTGATTTCGTTCCTTTTTGACTCCGTCTGATATTCCTTTTCCTCGAAACACTGAAATAGGCATAAAACAGCAAATCTGTGCTGGGCCTCTGGTTTTAATAGGTTAGTCGCAAAAATAATATAAAAGTGGATAATAAAGCCCAATATTGCCTAAAACAGTAGATAAAGTAGCATGGAGCAATCAAAAATTATAGATACGTTGGAGACGTATCATTCATCATCAGGCTCTTACACTCCTACCTCTCGGAGCGGTTTTGCTTCCACCTCCGCTTAGGCCATTTGGTTTGCTACGTTTGAGGTCCTCATTGAGCTATGCTATAGCGAGGTCCGAATGCAGACCCACCCAGGTTTTTGCTACTATCCATCCTTGCATGACGATGGTCGTGTCCATTTTCCTATCATTGATCCGGCATTCGATAGTGATACTAGCCACCTTTCTCGATACATCATTGCTAGTTATCTTCATATTCACGAGCTGCCTCGAGAGCTGACTTGTGCTCGCACTGCTTTAGTAGCCGCTAGGTCCTATCCTACTCCCCCTTCTATGGGATTTACTCCTTATATTGTGCCCGGTTCTATCTCGCATGTTTCCCCTGTTACATTTGCGAGTAGCTCGGGAACCTTGACAGTGACTCACAGTGCCCCTGCTGAGTGGGCGTCTCTTCTCGCCACCCCCGCAGCCCCCATGCTCCCATCTCATCCCGCACCTACCCTTGAGGGAGAGCCCTTGAGGTAGCGTCGTCATGTTACCTTTAACCCGGAGGTCTCGGTTAACATCGTCAGTTCAGGATCTGAGTCCAACCCAGGAGAGGACCCAGCAGTGCCGACAGAGCACTAGAGTATCTGAGTATCCGAAGTTGTCATGTAATGTATGGATGTAGTTGCACGAGCCACGATGTTTTGTTTCATGTGTGAGAGTAGTCAAACCCATCATGATGTCTACCTTTCATGTATGAGTTTATGTATAATTATGTTGGAACTTTTTATTATTCACTTTGTTTCTAGATGTTTTGCTTTCGCTTCTTTCGGGTTTGTTGCTGGATTTTCTTCCCATTTTTGGATATTGTTCATCGTGGTTTCTTTTTATTGGAAAAAACAAACAATAGGATGACATGGGGAGGCAGCAGCACGCATGCTTGTGAGGATGTCCCTGTTTGTTGCTCAGCAAGATAGGCAGGGCATTCCCCTGAGCCATATCCACAACCACTGCCTCCACCGCCACACCCGCCGTCCACTAAACAAATTATGCGCATGTTCGAAGAAAGAAGGAACAACAATCTGATTGAGCTGTTAAAAAGTGTGCAAGCTATGGTTGGGCAGAATAGAACTCAGAATGTTCATCACTCAAAGCTGTTAGATTTTCAAAGGACTAAACCTCCTAGTTTCAGTCAAGTGGTCGATCCTTTGGAAGCCGATGATTGGTTGCGAACTATTGAGAAAAAGCTTGAGATTGCTCGTTCTGAAGCAGCTGGCAAGGTTCCATTTGCTATACACTATCTTGAGGGAGCTGCTGCTATATGGTGGGATAATGCTAAATCTATGTGGCCCGCGGACGAAGAAATCACTTGGACTAATTTCAAGGACCATTTCCGCTAGCACCATATTCCCGCCAGTATTATGAAGGTAAAGCAACATGAATTCCTTGCTCTCACCCAAGGAAGTCTGTCAGTAAGTGAATATTTGCACAAGTTCAACTATTTGACCCGTTATTCTCTCTATGATGTGGCCACAAAAGAAAGGAAGATCGACAGGTTTCTTGGAGGATTAAACCAACACCTCAGGTGCAATCTCAGTATGCTCGACTTTCCAGACTTTGGTAAACAAAGCCCTCATTGCAGAGAGGGAGCACAAGCCTATGCACGACAACCGCCCCACGAATAATGACCACAAGCATAAACTCGAGCCTAAGAAGGATGGACAACCAGTGCAGAAGGCTCGTACCTGGCAGCAGACTCAAGTTGAGTACAAACCAAATTGGCAGCAGAATGTGAACAAAACCACTACTCAAGTCAAGAATGTTGTGACCAGTCCATTGCGTGAAGGCTGTCAGTGCAACAACTCCTCCTTCAACTGTGGACAATCCGGACATTATGCCAGATAGTGCCCCAAGAATGGCAAGTCAAATGCCCCATTCCGGACGCAAGTGAACCACATGGGGCCATACCCTGTCCAGAGGACCATCCAAGGGCAAGTTCACCACCTTTCCATAGACGAAGCCCAAGAAGACCCAGAAGTCGTCATTGGTATGTTTCTTGTTAATAGCATACCTTATTTGACTCTAGGGCTTCCCACTCTTTTGTTTCGCGGAGATTCATTGCCCAAAACAAATTTCCTTGCTCGATTTTGGGAAAAAGTATGATGGTACAATCCCCGGGATCCGTGCTCAGAAGCAATCTGGTCTATCGTAGTTTAGAAATTGGTATCAAGGGAGTCCGTTTTCCAACTTCTTTGATAGACATCGAGTCTGCCAAGTTGGACATTATTTTTGGAATGAATTGTTTGACCCAATATCAAGTATGCATCAACTGTGCGACCGAGAAGTTACCTTGACAAGCTAGGAAGGGCGATCCACAAAATTCTATGCCCGTAGAATCATCCCCAAGAGAGAATTGGTCTTCATCGCTGCAGCTGAAGAATTGGAATTAATTCATGTGGTCAGTGAGTTCCCCGATGTATTCCCTGAGAAATTACCCAGAATGACGCCAGATCGAGAGCTTGAGTTTGCAACTGACCTTGTGCCTGTGACCGCATTATACAAGAAGTAATATCGAATGCCTTTGTTAGAACTAGTTGAGTTAAAGAAACAGCTTGATGAGATGCTTCAGAAAGGATATATCTGCCTGAACTCTTCACCATGGGGATCACCCGCAATATTTGTGGACAAGAAAGACGGCAGTCAGAGAATGTGTGTGGACTATCGTCGGTTGAACGATGTCACTATCAAGAACAAATATCCACTGCCAAGGATTGATGATTTGTTCAATCAACTCAGTGTGCGAAAAATATTTTCCAAGATTGGTTTAAGGACCGGGTACCATCAGCTCAAGATCAAGAAGGAAGATATTCCTAAGACCACATTCACTACCCGATACAGTCTTTATGGATATACAATGATGTCTTTCGGTCTCACCAATGCCCCTGCCTTCTTCATGCATATGATGAATAAGGTATTCGAGGATTTCTTGGATAAGTTTGTGGTGGTCTTCATCGATTACATTCTCATATACTCAAAAGTGAAGAAGAGCACAAGGAACATCTCAAAGCAGTCTTGTAGAGACTCCGTGACCATCAGCTCTATGCAAAATTCAGCAAGTGTGAGTTTTGGCTCAAGCAAGTCGGATTTTTGGGACATGTTATGTCAGTAGAAGGCATAGCTGTGGATCCCAGCAAATTGAAAGACATGCTTGATTGGGAAGCATCCACGACCGTATCCGAAATCCGGAGTTTTCTTAGACTAGCCGGATACTACCACCGCTTTATCGAAGTTTTTTACAAGATTGCCAAGCCGATGCCAGAGCTCCTCAAGAAAGATAAGAAGATTGAATGGACTGAGGACTGTGAGAAGAACTTTAACAAGCTAAAGACCAGATTAACATCAGCACCAGTATTGACTCTGCCAGACATCTACCGCAGCTTTGATGTGTACTGCAACGCATCCAGGAAAGATACTGGATGCATACTCATGCAAGATGGCAAGGTTGTAGCCTACGCATCTCCCACCTATGACCCCACGAAGGGAATTATCCTACGCATGATTTGGAGTTGGCCGCAGTTGTGCATGCTCTAAAAATTTAGAGACACTACCTCATTGGAAAAAGGTGACAGATATTTACCGACCACAAGAGTCTCAAATACATATTCACTCAACGAGACTTGAACCTTCGACAATGAAGATGGATCAAGTTGGTCAAGGACTATGACCTGGGAATAAATTACCACCCGGATATGGCCAACATGGTTGCTGATGCCCTCAGTCACAAGCCGGCCAGTTTAAATGCCATGATGGAGTCCTTGCCTCCTGAACTCCAACAAGAGATTGCTTAGCTTAAGTTGGTGATTGTGAATGCCGGTCTCGCAAATGTGTTAGAAATAACTCCTACCCTCGAGGATGAGATTCGCATAGCCCAGGCAGATGACTCAACTCTACAACACCATATCAAACGTCTGCAAGAAGGAAAGACCCAGGATTCCTCTAAGTATCCGCAAGTACGCTATAGTTTCGAGGACGGATTTGTGTACCTGAGCAAGCAAACCTGAGAAAGAAGATTTTGGTAGAAGCACATGAATCCTTGTATTCAATCCACCCCAGAAGTACCAAAATGTACGAAGACCTTTGGTAGATATTCTGGTGGGATGGAATGAAAAAGGACTCGCATACTTTTTCGTTTGTTGTGATGTATGCAACAAAGTGAATGCAGAACACCAAAAACCTGCTGGACTTCTCCAACCCCTACCAGTTCCGCAATGGAAGTGTGATGACGTCTGCATGGACTTTGTCACTGGTCTACCCAAGACGCACCGAGGCAATGATGCAGTATGGGTCGTGGTGGACACGCTGACTAAGGTAGCTCATTTTATTCCCATCCACACCACATGTCAAGCCGATTAACTCGCACAGTTATATGTGTCCAGCATAGTCAGTTTGCATGGAGTCCCAAGAACGATCACTTTAGACCGAAGATCACTCTTTACCTCCGCATTCTGGTGACGCCTCCATCAAGCCTTGGGAACCGCCCTAAAGTACAGCACAACCTATCACCCTCAGACAGATGATCAGACTGAGCGAGTAAATCAAATACTTGAAGATATGCTTCGAGCATGTGCTTTAGCCCATGGACCCAAGTGGGAAGATTGTCTGCCATATGTGGAGTTCTCATACAACAACAGTTTCCAGACCAGTCTGAAGATGTCCCCATATGAAGCTTTGTATGGCCATAAGTGCCGCACTCCGTTAAACTGGTCTCAAACCGGAGACAGCCGCATTTTTGGAACTGATATAATAATGGACGCTGAAAAGCAAGTAAAGGAGGTCGGACATAGACTACAGTTGGCAAAGTCTCAATAGAAGAGTTACTATGATGTAAAACACTGCCAAATCAGTTTTGAACCCGGAGAGCATGTGTATCTCCGAGTCACACCAATGAAGGGAATCAACAGATTTCAGACCTGAGGAAAATTGGCACCCAGATATATTGGTCAGTTCCCAGTTATGACCAGAGTTGGCACAGTTGCTTATCAGTTGGAATTACCACCGGAATTGTCAGAAGTACACAGTGTGTTCCATGTCTCACAACTAAGAAGATGTATTTCGCCACCCGAGAAAAGGACTGGTATGGCAGAAATAGATCTTGCCAAGGATTTAACCTATGAGGAGAGACCAATCAGAATATTGGATGAGACAGAAAGAGTTACTCACAATAAAGTGATCAACTTTTATAAGGTTCAGTGGGAGCATCACACCGAGGAAGAAGCAACTTGGGAAAGATAGGAATTTTTAAGGACAACTTACCCAGAATTGTTTTCCCAAGCAACCGAATCTCGAGGACGAGATTCATCCTAAGTGGGGGAGGTTTGTGACAGCCTGGTTTTTGCCTTCTCTCCTTTTCCGAACTTCATTTGCTTCTGCTTTGAAATTGGGTTTTTGAATCAATTCAAATGGACTTAAACACTTGGGTATGTCTTTGATTTTCGGCCAAGTGACCCATCCATCTCTAACTCATCATTCTTTCTCGGAAAAATCCCAAAATGACCCAAAGAATATTTTTCATAAAAGAAAAATATTCATTTTCTTCTCTGAAATTCAATTCAGAAACGTGTGCTCCAAAGCAACCCTAACTTTTATTTCTCCTAAAATCCTGAGAAAATTCCCAAATATTCTTTGAACCCTAGGGCACCTCCTTGAGCAAAAATATTGCATCACTTTTTGGAATATTTTTGCTACAGAAAATCATTTCTGTTATGGACAAAAAAAGGCACTATACACAACAAGTATATTTTTCCTTGATCCAATGAGGCTGATTTTTCTTGAGCTTCGTTACCCTCCTAGGTAACCTATAAACCCCAAAGCTCGGACCTAAATTCTTCCTAGATCTCTCCAAGTAAACCTCACAAGTTACTGTCCAGAAACTTACCAGGAAGAAACCCACTCGCACAGCGCGCCTATGATCAACTCAAAGGCTTGGAGCAGCTCAAACCATCAAGGACTACACGCCAGACATGAAATAAATGCAAGGCACAGCATGATGCCAGAGTTCACGTGGTGACCACGTTCGTCCAAGCGTGCTGACATGCCGACGATGCGCTTTGTGTTGCGCCCGAGCTTCTGTTGAGCTCGTGCTCGCTTCCCCGCTCGCCGCACCTTGCCAAACCTGGCCACAACCACCGTCCCGTCGCCATTAACTCTCCCTGGCGCTCGCTGACGTCGGAGCTCACCACAGCGGGGATGGGCACGACGCGGCCAAGTGCACAGTGCGCCCGCGCCACTGTGCTTGTTGCCACCCGCGCTCATGTGCTCGTCTCCATCATCCAACAGTGGCTGCATGAGCTACGTCTCCTTCTCCCCCTCTCAATCATGATGTTCGTTACCGGGCGCCGTGTATGGAGCCCGACTTAATGCCACATCAATCTAGCATGTAACACCTCATATCACTTTGCGACCTCACGCACAGTATTCCCACGGGTGTTGCCTTACCATGTCCGGGACCGTTTGCGCCTTTTGGCACATGTATATGATAGTGTTGCTAGTATCCATATGACAAGGAGCCCGGGCTAACATGGATAGTCGTGAACCCAAAGTGGCACTAACTTACAGGGACAGGCATACATGACCCAGCATCGAACGTGTCTGTCATCAGCGAGTGAATCCGGGTGGTGCACTGGGCTAGTAGGACTCCGGTATTCATCGCGTGACATTTCCCCGAAGGGACAGACACAGGAACGAAGAAGGACACATGCCGGCCAGCCTAAGTGTTCCGGAGCAGTAGCAAGCTACCATGGCTTAGTGGAAGCACTAGGAGACATTTCCTGGTAAGAGTGGCTACTAAGAATAAACAACTAGATAGTCAGATCCCACACATACCAAGCATTTCAATCATACACACAATATGCTCGATATGTGCAAATACAACAAGGCATCACAACATGACTCTACAACACAAGTACTTTACATAAAGGCTCAGAGAGCCATACATATCATACACACAAGTATGGGTCACACGACCCAGCATTCAAGTCATACAAACATACAAGCCAACTGTGGAAGTAACTTGTCTGAGTACAGACAACTAGGAAATAAAAGAGGCTTGGGAAAGCCTGACTATACTACATGGTCCATCGTTAGCTCAGGATCACCACATGGGCTTCAGCCTACTCGTCGACATCGACGTCTATGAAGAACCCATCAGAAGGGGTTGCAGCGTCTTCTGTAAAACGTAAATTAAGCAACATGAGTACAAAGGTACTCAGCAAGACTTACATCAGATCCTACATACATGCACATTATCAAGAAGGGTTGGTGGGGTTATTGCAGCAAGCCAACTTTGACTCTTGGCTAAGCTATCTTACGTGACTCCAACTTGAAATGGCTTTGCGCACTCGAGTCCACTGCACACCACTTCAATACACTACCGAGGATCCACCTCCGTCATCCTACGGAAGAGCCATCCTCGGCACTCACCCTTATCTTGAGGCTTTTAGTTGTATCCATTTACTTGTCTATGAACTATATAGGCAACCAAGTAGTCCTTTATCGCAGACGTGGCTATGCGAATAGATGATGTTAACCCTGTAGGGGTGTACTTCATACATGTTTCCACCACTTAGCGTCTGCACACGACATCTGCTCGGCAGACTTCAAGAGAAAGCCGATGTGGGTGTATGTAACGCCCACGATGCGACTATATCTCTCACGTGTCGAGGCATGACTTAGAGGCATAACCGCATTGTAGGTTTTGTCGCAAGAAGGGTCATCTTCACACAATCCCATGTAATGAACAAGAATGGGATAAAGAGAGTTGGCTTACAATCGCCACTTCATACAATACATAAATTAATCCATACATCATTCAAGATACACTCATAGACCGGCTACGGTCAAATTCAAATGAAAAGAAGATAACCCCAAATGCTAGATCCCCGATCGTCCCAACTGGGCTCCACTACTGATCATCAGGAAACGAAACATAGTAACAACCAAGGTCTTCGTCAAACTCCCACTTGAGCTCGATTGCACCACTTGCACTGGTATCCTCGGCACCTGCATCTGTTTTGGTAGAATCTGTGAGTCACGGGGACTTAGCAATCTCACACCCGCGAGATCAAGACTATTTAAGCTCATGGGTAGGAAAGGGGTAAGGTGGTGGAGCTGCAGCAAGCACTAAGCATATATGGTGGCTAACATACGCAAGTGAGAGTGAGAAGAGAAGCAATGCATCGGTCGAGAAGCTAGAAGTGATCAAGAAGTGATCCTGAAACTACTTGCATTCATACATAACCCAAACCATGTTCACTTCCCGGACTCCGCCGAGAAGAGACCATCACGGCTACACATGCGGTTGATGCATTTTAATATAAGTCAAGTGTCAAGTTCTCTACAACCGGACATTAACAAATTCCCATCTGCCTCATAACCGCGGGCACGGCTTTCGAAAGATAATACCCTGCAGGGGTGCCCCACCTTAGCCCATCACAAGCTCTCATGGTCAACGAAGGATATTGTAGGACCTTGAGAAGAGTTGTCTAGAGGGGGGGTGATTAGACACTAAGTACCAAAGTTGCAGTTTTTAAGTCTCTTGGAGTTTAGGTAGAGTTTAGGCACAATTTCAGCATTCACAATACATATCAAGCAAGCATGCAAAGAGTATATGAGCAGCGGAAAGTAAAGCATGCAACTTGCAAGAAAGTAAAGGGAAGAGTTTGGAGGAATCAAATGCAATTGGAGACATGGATGTTTTTGGCGTGGTTCCGATAGGTGTTGCTATCATACATCCATGTTGATGGAGACTTCAACCCACGAAGGGTAACGGCTGCGCGAGTCCACGGAGGGCTCCACCCACGAAGGGTCCACGAAGAAGCAACCTTGTCTATCCCACCATGGCCGTCGCCCACGAAGGACTTGCCTCACTAGCGGTAGATCTTCACGAAGTAGGCGATCTCCTTGACCTTACAAACTCCTTGGTTCAACTCCACAATCTTGTCGGAGGCTCCCAAGTGACACCTAGCCAATGTAGGAGACACCACTCTCCAAGAAGTAACAAATGGTGCGTTGATGATGAACTCCTTGCCCTTGTGCTTCAAATGATAGTCTCCCCAACACTCAAACTCTCTCTCATAGGTTTTGGATCTGGTGGAAAGAAGATTTGAGTGGAAAGCAACTTGGGGAAGGCTAGAGATCAAGATTCATATGGTAGGAATGGAATATCTTGGCCTCAACACATGAGTAGGTAGTTCTCTCTCAGAAAATGTATGCTGGAAGTGTAGGTTCGTTCTGATGGCTCTCTCCACAAATGAAGAGGAGGTGGAGGGGTATATACAGCCTCCACACAAAATCTAACCGTTACACACAATCTACCAAACTCGGTGGGACCGAATCGTTAAACTCGGTCGGACCGATTTAGCAAATAATGTGACCGTTAGGGTTTTCGGTGGGACCGAAATGCAACTCGGTGAGACCGATTCGGTTAGGGTTAGGGCATAACGTAATCTCGGTAAGACCGATTACACAAACTCGGTGAGACCGATTTGGTAATAAGCTTTCCAGAGAGTTGGTCAGGCAAACTCGGTGGGACTGATTACTCAAACTCTGTGAGACCGATTTTGGTAATAAGTTTTCCAGAGAGTTTGCATTGTAATCTCGGTAGTACCGATTGGTCAAACTTGGTGAGACCGATTTTGATAATGGACATACACAGAGAGATTAAAATCCCATCTCGATGAGACCGAGATCCCTATCGGTAAGACCTATTTGCTTAGGGTTTATGGCAGTGGCTATGACTTTTGGAATCGGTGGAGCCGGATAGGAAGAATCAGTGTGACCGATTTTGGCTTTGGGTTTAGGTCATTTGTGGAAGTGGGAAAGTAGCTGAGGGTTTTGGAGCATATCACTAAGCACAGGAAGCAAGAGGCTCATTAAGCAACACCTCATCCCTGCTTGATAGTATTGGCTTTTCCTATAGACTCAATGTTATCTTGGACCACTAAAAATGTAAAATGAAGAGTCTTGAGCTTGAAGCTTGATCCAATCTTTTGTCAGTAGCATCTTGAAGGAGTTCCCACGTCTTTTAGTCCATGCCACTCCATTGTTGAACTTATCTGAAACATGCTAGATGAAAGTGTTAGTCCAACAAGAGATATGTTGACATTAATTACCAAAACCACCTAGGGAGCACTTGTGCTTTCAATCTCCCCCTTTTTGGTAATTGATGGCAACATACATCAAAGCTTTAGATAAAGATATAAAGATTAGTGAGTAAAGCTTTGGAAAGACATGTAACAAGCATAGGATCCCCCTACATGTATGCAATCATGTGAATATGGAATATACACTAGTGCAGAACCGGGCATTAGCACTGGTTCGTAAGGCCCTGTAGTGCCGGTTACATAACCGGCACTAAATCGTGGTCACTAAAGGCCCCCCCCTTTAGTACCGGTTCAGCACGAACCAGTGCTAAAGGGCAACCACGTGGCACGAGCCAGCTCCGGGGGCCTGGAGCCCTTTAGTACTGGTTGGTAATACAAACTGGTACTATAAGGTTTGGGGGGGTTTTAGTTTTATGATTTCTTTTTCATTTAATTTTGTGTTTCCATTTTAATTCTTTTTCGTTCGCTGGTATTTTACGATACTACACATTGTACACGTTATGCATATATATATATATATATATATATATATATATATATATATATATATATATATAAATAGAATTTCTAGTAGAACCAATCATGCATATATGTATATATATATATCATCGATGTCTCACAAACCACCATATTAATTAATTCACACATACACACATGTATAGCTATATACAATTTCTCCTACATATGAATGTTGCCTTCGGAGCCAGTGGCATTAGCCTAATTGGTGCCTTCGGAGCACAATGAAAATTGTAAGTGGTTTTCATGGGGGCGGTAGCGGGTAATAGAATTCTCCCTTCGGATTTATGACCTGGTCGAGCAAAAATCCCGCTATTTCCTCTTGATGTGCTTCTACGCGCTCCGTTTCGATGAGCTTCTCCCGCACCTCTTTGAACTGTTAAGAAGGAGATCAATATGCATGTGTATTAGTTGTGTGACTAGATATCGATAATGGTGTAAAAATTATGAATAGTGTTCTAACAAGCGCACCCATTCCTGTCTTTGAGATCTGCTCCTTTCGGACGCCATCATGCGAATGTTCTCGCAAACGCAGAATGCACACAGATCAGTCCCCTGCGCCTGCTTCAGGGCCTTTACGAGAATGGATTTGATTAGATAAAAATTAATCAAGCATGATAATTAAAGAGATGGCAGCTAGCTAGCTAGAGCTATAGTACTCTTAATTGCTTACCTTGGGTCGAAACCATTTAAGCTTTTTTTTCATTCGCCGGGCGTGACGGCGATGAACCTTGTCCAAGCCCTGCCCGCCGACAAAGAAAATGAATAAAGGGGTTATTAAATAGTTCATATCATGAAATGACGAACTAAATAGGCCGAGATATATAGTTAATAATGATTGGAATTACCTGTTGACTATCCCATACAAGATGTTATAGTCAGTTTTTTCTGAGATTAGTGAGTCCAGTACTTCAATTGTTCCGGCGTCAACTTTAATGATACACAAGACCCAGTGATATCTGCATGCATGCACTAAGGTACCTTCCTTAGTTTGCTTGATTTGCATCCACTACTAGGGAAAAGCCTATACACAGAATCTTACCGGCAGCGCTCTTCAAAATACCACGCTACTGCTACTTAGCAGCAGCGCGTGTCCGCCAAACGCATGCTGACTTGGAAGTAGCAGTAGTGCGTGTATCGCATACAACGCTACTGCTATAGTTGCCATGACCTTGGCCCCGCCGCTAGCTATAGCAGTAGCGCACTGTAGAGCGCTACTGCTACTCAGGTTAGCTGTAGTGCGTTTTCGCAAACACGCTACAACTATCCCTACCTTATCCCCATGCACGACCGGCCCTCTCACTCACAATCTCACTCTCGCCTGCGTCAACCGTCGTCGTCCGTCGCCGCCGCCGCCGCCTTCGTCCGTCCGCCGCCGAGGTACTCCCCTCCTTCCGTCCCTCCTCCATCCTCCTCGCACATCCTCCCTCCGCCTGCGACCTCCCCTCCTTCCTCCGCCGCCGCCCTCCTCCCTCCGCCTGCGGCCGCCACTCCTCCGCCGGCAGCCCTCCTCCCACCGCCCTCGACCTCGCCGCCCCTAGCTACCTCTCCATCGCCCCCACCCCCTGCCACTAGTTAGTACTAGATTTAGTAGTAGTAGATGTTAATTTAGGGTTAGCTAGTACTAGATGTTGCTTAGTTAGTACTAGATTTTTAGTAGTAGTAGTGGTAGTTGAACTACTTTAGTTGTAGTTGAACTAGTTTAGTAAGTAAATTAATAAACTAGTTGAATTAACAGAACTAATCTATTTTTAGTAAGATCATTAATATAACTAGTTGAACTACTTTATTTTTAGACAGAACTAGTTTTTTTCTATTTATTGTAAGTTTATATTAAGTAAGAACTAGTTGAATTAATAAAACTAGTTGAACATGTCATGTTTGTTGTTAGTGATAACTTATATGGTTTCAAGTGACCTCCGTCGTCCCCGTCACCGACCCCCTCCGACATCCCCGCCGTCGTCCCAGTCACCGACCCCCTCCGACATCGAGGTGAGACCAGCCAAATATACTTGTATATCTTGTGTTGTTGCTCAAATTGGATATGTGGTTGCCCAAGTGGCCGTTCATGTTCAGTTTACATCTCCGAGGGGCCTATGTTTTGCCGGAGTGTTGATTAATTTCCGTTCCGGCAAATTTCAGGCGCTCGATATGTCCTTTTTTAGCAAAGGTCATGCCGGATTTTGTCGTGAATTCTGGCATGACTTGTGCTAGAATATGTACAAGTTTAATCTTTGAATTATGATTGTAGGAAATGTCGTACTCGGACGACGACGGTCTCCCGGGGGAGTGTAGCTAGTGCCACGACGATCGAGGTATGTGCGACAGGTTCGTTCGGCTGGACGAAGATCGGCGCTTCAGCATTAAGCTTGAGGAGACCTTCGATTGTGAAACGGTACACAACAACGACAAGTGTTTTTTTCTCCATTAAGCATGACTTCAACTATTTCAACGTCTAATTTTCATATTTTACAAGTCGACTAGCTTATCCCATGCCATGCAAGACGCTATGTCTTGAAGAGGATGGGTTTTGAAGACCATGAAAATTTCGAAACAAAGAAAATACACCTAAGGACCCATCATGATATGGATTTTGAAGTAAACCTGTACAATTCTCAGAGTGTAACCCATTTTGGTTGCCAAAATTGGGAAGCACTTTGCAAAATGTATGGTTTTTATGAGGGTATGATTGTCACCATGGATCTTCGTGATCCTGACAGCGAGGAAGACAATATGGACATTTGGGTCCTTGTTGATACGCTTCCGATTGTACCGCTATGTGAGTTTCTCAAACATAGTTATTAACTAATTTATATTGTTTATTTCAAAATAGTTGGTAGCTTATTTCCATTGACAGGTTATTTTGATTCTCCAAAGACTGTGCGGAAGATGGTAAATAAAACCCACTACACCGAAGGCACCCAATTAACATATAAGCAGAAAAATCATCTGATCGCATTTTGTACTCTTCTTGAGAATTACAATGACTATTATCGAACTCCTCCAAATTATGGTGAATACGTGCCACTAGTGCATGTGTTGAACAACGATAACTTCTCTGGAGATACCCTGGTAAGATTTTTTACTATTACGACATCCGTGCATTTTTTGCATACTTCTAAAACTAGTACATCATTGCTAACTACGAAGTTATTATTATGTTTTTCAACAGAAACTCTCGATGGATTGTGTGCCTCATCTGATGTCTCTGCATGGTCGCCTCTCAGTTCTGAACGTACTGCCAGGTAAATCTACGGAGCTCACCTGTGCATATCGGATTTCTAAAACCCGTGAACACATGATCATCAGAGAATGGAAGAAATGTATGGACATTCGCAAGGAGGTTCTTGGAAGTAACATTCAGCGAAAGGAAAGAATGGGAGACAGGCTAATCTCCATTCTCCATAATGGAGAGTCAGGGGCTATCTTTTTTTTGCTATTTTACCTTAGAAAATGTAGTAGGTCTTAATCGAATGTAATAGGTCCTATGAGGTACAATATGTCTATTATGTGGTAATGTGTTAGAGTTGATAATGATGATCTTGAGGAGGTGTTATGTGATGTCAATGATGAAAACGATGATATTGAGGAGGTGTTATATGACAATGATGTATTATGATGCTAAGTTGTTAATGATATGATGATGATGATGATATTATTATATCATTGGCTGAAAGAACAGCGGATTAGTTTCAAGTGGATGGACATCCACTTGAAACTAGTCCACGGTTCTTTCACCCCATGATGTAATAACTCATTATGATGTAAAAACAATCTCTAAATTCCTGTTGTATGAAAACTTGTGTAAAGGTGTATGAATACAACATGAAAAAGAAAAGAAATAAAATACTAAATAATAGTAGTAGCGCGGGTAAGGAGAAATGCTACTACTAATTACCAGTAGTGATGTTCTAAAGAACCGCTGCTACTAAGTCAATTTAGCAGTAGCGCGTGTCAAGACGCGCCATTGCTAAGCATTAGCTGTAGCGCCTTGTCAGTAGCGCTCCTGCCCGCGCTACTGATAGGCCCAAAACCCGCGCTGCTGCTAGGCTTTTCCCTAGTAGTGAACCCAAGAAAGAATTTGAGTTCACTCATCATAGACATCTCAAACTTCTGCAACATTAGCTTCCCAAACTTTTCACTAAAATGAGGGTTAGTTGAACCAAATATGATATCATCAACATAAATTTGGCACACAAATAGTTCTCCATTAACCCTTTTAGTAAAAAGAGTAGAATCAATTTTCCTAATTTCAAAGCCTTTTTCAATAAGAAACTTGGTCAAGCATTTATACCAAGCTCTAGGAGCTTGTTTAAGACCATAAAGAGCTTTGTGAAGTTGGTAAACATGATTGGGTTTCTTTGGATTGACAAACCCGGGAGGTTGCTTAACATAAACTTCCTCCTCTATCTCACCATTTAGAAAAGCACTTTTAATGTCCATTTGGTACAAGGTGATATCATGATGATTAGCATAGGCAAGTAAGATGCGAATGGACTCAAGTCTAGCAACAGGAGCATAATTCTCACCATAGTCCATACCTTCGACTTGTGTGTAGCCTTGGGCGACGAGACGTGCTTTGTTGCGAACTACTTGTCCATCTTCATCTTGCTTGTTGCGAAACACCCATTTGGTACCAATGACGTTGTGGTTGTTGCCGGGCTTCTCAACCAATGTCCAAACTTGATTCCTCTCAAAGTTATGTAGCTCTTCATGCATAGCATTTATCCAATCCAGATCTTCCAATGCTTCTTCGACCTTCATAGGTTCAATGCTAGAGATGAAAGAATAGTTTTCACAAAAGTTAGCTAAACGAGTTTTAGAGCGAGTGATTCTCCCGGTTTGAATGTCATTGTAGATTTGCTCGACGGGATGATCTTTAGCAACTCTTGCTCGAACTCGTGAAAGCTTTTGCTTGGGTCTTCATTGAACATCTTCTTCATCTTGTTCTTCTTCTTCTTGGCCTTCTTCATTGTTGGCATTGTCGTTCTCTTGTCATGGTGGAGAAGGAGGTCGTTGACGTTCATCTTGATGCACTTCCTCGTTTTCTTAATCTTGGTGTGTCCCGCTTGTGGATGCTTCCGTATCAACTCTTGGTTCACCTTGTTGTGAAGTTGAAGCTTCCACTTGGACGGACGAGGTACTCTCCTTCACCTCCGTTGGACGAACCTTGCCAATGGCCAAGTCTTGAATTGCTTCCGAAGGATCTTTGTCACCTACATCAATTGGCAATTGCTCTACTTGCGAGCCGTTAGATTCATCAAACTTCACATCTACCGTCTCTTCAACCTTTTGGGTGAAATTGTTGTAGACACGGTAAGTGTGAGAGTTTGAGCCATAACCAAGTAGGAAACCTTCATGAGATTTAGGAACAAATTTAGAGCAATGATGCTTATCAAGAATGTAGCACTTTGAGCCGAATACTCGAAACTATCCAACTTGCGGTTTGTTACCGGTGAGGAGCTCGTATGCCGTCTTGCCGAGTAGCTTGTGAAGATACAAGCGATTTGTTGCATGACAAGATGTCTCAACCGCTTCCACCCAAAAGTGCTTCGGCATCTTGTACTCATCAAGCATCGTTCTCGCCATTTTGATGAGCGTCCGGTTCTTCCTCTCAACAACTCCGTTTTGTTGAGGCGTGTACATAGCCGAGAACTCGTGTGAAATCCCTTCTTCATCAAGAAAGGTGTCCACATTTGCGTTCTTGAACTCCGTTCCGTTGTTGCTGCGAACCTTCTTGATCTTCACTTTAAATTGATTTTGAGCCTTCCTAGTGAAGTTTTGGAAGATCTTTTGGACCTGCGATTTATCATTGAGAAAGAACACCCACGTAAATCTTGAAAAACCGTCAACTATAACTAGACCAAAAGAATTTCCACCGAGACTCTTGTAAGAGTTGGGACCAAAGAGATCCATGTGAAGTAGCTCGAGTGGCCTCCTTGTAGTCATGATGTTCTTCACGGGATGCCTTCCTCCAACCTGTTTACCTGCCTGACAAGCGCTGCAAAGTCTATCCTTATCAAATATGATATCATTAACTCCAAGGATATGATTTCCTTTAATAAGCTTGTCAAGGTTTCGCATAACAACATGACCTAGTCGTCTATGCCACAACCAACCTTTTGAGGATTTAGCAATGAAGCAAGTTTTAGGTTGAGCCTTTTTAGTGAAGTCAACAATGTATAGATCACCTCTACGCACACCGGTAAAGACCATTTTATGATTATCCCGACGAAACACTTGGAAATCTACTTCAGTAAATAGAACATTGAAACCGAAATCATCAAGTCTAGATACTGAAAGTAAGTTGTAACCAAGAGATTCAACAAGCATGACATTTTGTATGGAGCTATCATGTGATATGGCCACCTTACCAAGGCTAACCACCTTACCCTTTGAGTTGTCACCGAAAGTGACATACTTTCGAGGACTATCATTATCAGCAAGCTCACGGAACATGTCTTTATCTCCGGTCATGTGATCTGTACATCCACTATCAAGAACCCATTCCTTTCCTCCTGACAGATATCCCCGAAGATTTGCCATAAGACCAAAGTGTCTCATTGCATCATCAAGATCGAAGTCACTATCATCATCCTCATCATAGTATCCATGTTCAACATCATCATGTGGTGGATCTAGTCCTAGAGAGGGTGATTCATTAGAATGAGTTTGACAATAATCTTGCTTATGAATTTTTATAGCTTCGGAAATAATATAACTAATAATACCAACATTTCCTTTGGCACGCATAAGGTTTGTAAGCTCAAATAGACGATCACCAAACATAGGATCACTAGTATTCATCTTACTCAAGGCAATAGACTTATGGAGAATTTCATCAAGATTTTTCAAGGAATAATCTAGAAATCGTTTCTCAAGAAATTTCCATGTGGTGTAGGCACATTTAAAGGTAGGAAAGCATCCAATCAAGTTTCTAGGCAATCCTCTAATGATAAGTTCGGCAGTTCTAAGATTCCTAATCATGTCAATTGACTCATCATGGGTAGGATGCATATGATCAACATAAGGTGCACAAGGGCTAGCAATGTACTTGTTAAAATGATATTGATTGAAAATAACAAGCATCTCATTTTTCCACTCATGAAAGTACTCTCCATCAAGAATAGGCACTCTATGTCTAAGACTCATCCATCTTCCTCCAATGGTGATTAAACCAAAGCAATGGAGACCAATGCTCTGATACCACTTGTAGGACCTTGAGAAGAGGTGTCTAGAGGGGGGTGATTAGACACTAAGTACCAAAGTTGCAGTTTTTAAGTTTCTTGGAGTTTAGGTAGAGTTTAGGCACAATTTCAGCATTCACAATACATATCAAGCAAGCATGCAAAGAGTATATGAGCAGCGGAAAGTAAAGCATGCAACTTGCAAGAAAGTGAAGGGAAGGGTTTGGAGGATTCAAATGCAATTGGAGACACGGATGTTTTTGGCGTGGTTCCGATAGGTGGTGCTATCGTACATCCACGTTGATGGAGATTTCAACCCACGAAGGGTAATGGCTGCGCGAGTCCACGTAGGGCTCCACCCACGAAGGGTCCTCGAAGAAGCAACCTTGTCTATCCCACCATGGCCGTCGACCACGAAGGACTTGTCTCACTAGCGGTAGATCTTCATGAAGTAGGCGATCTCCTTGCCCTTACAAACTCCTTGGTTCAACTCCACAATCTTGTCCGAGGCTCCCAAGTGACACCTAGCCAATCTAGGAGACACCACTCTCCAAGAAGTAACAAATGGTGCGTTGATGATGAACTCCTTGCCCTTGTGCTTCAAAGGATAGTCTCCCCAACACTCAACTCTCTCTCATAGGTTTTGGATCTGGTGGAAAGAAGATTTGAGTGGAAAGCAACTTGGGGAAGGCTAGAGATCAAGATTCATATGGTAGGAATGGAATATCTTGGCCTCAACACATGAGTAGGTAGTTCTCTCTCAGAAAATGTATGCTGGAAGTGTAGGTTCGTTCTGATGGCTCTCTCCACAAATGAAGAGGAGGTGGAGGGGTATATATAGCCTCCACACAAAATCTAACTGTTACACACAATCTACCAAACTCGGTGGGACCGAATCGTTAAACTCGGTCGGACCGATTTAGCAAATAATGTGACTGTTAGGGTTTTCGGTGGGACCGAAATGCAACTTGTTGAGGCCGATTCAGTTAGGGTTAGGGCATAACGTAATCTCGGTAAGACCGATTACACAAACTCGGTGAGACCGATTTGGTAATAAGCTTTCCAGAGAGTTGGTCAGGCAAACTCGGTGGGACTGATTACTCAAACTCGGTGAGACCGATTTTGGTAATATGTTTTCTAGAGAGTTTGCATTGTAATCTCGGTAGTACCGATTGCTCAAACTCGGTGAGACCGATTTTGATAATGGACATACACAGAGAGATTACAATCCCATCTCGGTGAGACCGAGATCCCTATCGGTAAGACCAATTTGCTTAGGGTTTGTGGCAGTGGCTATGACTTTTGGAATCGGTGGCGCCGGATAGGAAGAATCGGTGTGACCGATTTTGGCTTTGGGTTTAGGTCATTTGTGGAAGTGGGAAAGTAGCTGAGGGTTTTGGATCATATCACTAAGCACATGAAGCAAGAGGCTCATTAAGCAACACCTCATCCCTCCTTGATAGTATTGGCTTTTCCTATAGACTCAATGTGATCTTGGACCACTAAAAATGTAAAATGAAGAGTCTTGAGCTTGAAGCTTGAGCCAATCCTTTGTCCTTAGCATCTTGAAGGAGTTCCCACGTCTTTTAGTCCATGCCACTCCATTGTTGAACCTATCTGAAACATGCTAGATAAAAGTGTTAGTCCAACAAGAGATATGTTGACATTAATTACCAAAACCACCTAGGGAGCACTTGTGCTTTCAGATATACCTTCTCCCAGGAAGACTAGATCAGTCTCGGAATCCCGGTTTACAAGACATTTCGACAATGGTAAAACAAGACCAGCAAAGCCGCCCAATGTGCCGACAAATCCCGATAGGAGCTGCACATATCTCGTTCTCAGGGAAACACCGGATGAGACTAGCTACGAGTAAAACCAGACTTCGAGTTTCCCCGAGGTGGCCCTGCAGGCAGCTCAGTTTCGACCAACACTCGAAGGAGCACTGGCCCCGGGGGGGGGGGGGGGGGGGGTTAAATAAAGATGACGCTCGGGCTCGCGAAAACCCAAGGGAAAAAGGCTTAGGTGGCAAATGGTAAAACCAAGGTTCGGCCTTGCTGGAGGAGTTTTATTCAAAGCGAACTGTCAAGGGGGTCCCATAAATCACCCAACCGCGTAAGGAACGCAAAATCAAGGAACATAACACCAGTATGATGAAAACTAGGGCGGCAAGAGTGGAACAAGACACCAGGAATAAGGCCGAGCCTTCCACCCTTTACCAATTATATAGATGCATTAATTAAATAAGAGATATTGTGATATCCCAAAATATCCATGTTCCAACAAGGAACAAAATTCATCTTCACGTGCAACTAGCAACGATATAAGAGGGGCTGAGCAAAAGCGGTGACATAGCCAAACAACGGTTTGATAGGACAGGATGGTTAGAGGCTTCACATGGCAATATGGGAGGAATCATAAACAAGTGGTAGGTAGAGCTACCATAGCGATAGAGCGAGCAACTAGCAAAGCAAAGATAGAAGTGATATCGAGGGTATGGTCATCTTGCCTGCAAGATAATCAGAGTTGTCGAAAGCTTGATCCTCGTTCGCGTACTCAACAGGTTCCTTGTTCACGTACTCATCTCCCGGCTCTACCCAAAGCAAGAACACAAGCAATGGAACCACAATAAATCACAGTGCAATGCACAAGCAACATGATGCAATACATGGCATGATATACGAGGTGTGATATGCAATGCGTATGCGTGCTCCGGAAGGAAAAATGATGAACAAGGCATCAACTTGGCAAACCAAGTATGCCGTTGGAAAGATGATATGATTTTGGTTGAAATCGATATAAAGATCACCGGAATCGGATGCACGGTTTGCAAATGGCAAGCAAAACAAGGATGGCACAATTTTGCGATTAACAGCATGATAGCACTTGGAATACATCAAGAAGCTATGCTATAGCACCCCAACATAACAACAAAGGATATTAAAGTGAGCTACAAGAGATGCTTGACAAAAGATGAACACTGAGCTACGGCTTATTCACATATTAACAGGTTCAAACAAACATGGCAAAAGTGCAAAAGATAACAGCAGCAAAGACTTGGTTAAAATACTAACATGGCAGAAACAGCATCAGGAAGCAATGTTTAGGGCAAGCAAACATCATGCTACAGGAACATATCATAGAAACGTAAGGCATGAAATGAGACTACTAAATGCATAGAACAAAAGTACCTTAATGAACATGAGCCAAAAAGAATCAGAAGATATGATGGCACCCATGTAAACATAGCAAGTTTCGTTAACAGATTCAGCAAACAGAGCATGGCATTAACAACATTATGTAGGCATCTTTGCGAGCTCGATTCACTCATCACAAGCCATTGCATGACAAGATAAGCATAGCACAAGCAATAATACATGTTTATGAAACTAAAAATGGCAAGAACAAGTTTATAGCATGCAAGGATCCACTACAACAACCTTGGCAAAATTGAATAACATGTAAACAATTTGCCAGGAAACATTTTATAGCAAAAGTAGAGCAAGAAAATGACATGCTAGGACACTCCATAATTGCAAACAGGGGCATGGATGGGTAGAGCATAACCGTATGTTCAAAACATCCTTACTGAAGTATCTCAAAATAAGCATGGATCTCTCTGTAGCATCAACTTTACATGGCATCAAAATAACAGCAGAGCAGAGACATTATCAGCAACATCAAGAAGCCTAGTTTGCATGCTTGTTCTAGTCACCACATAAATCACAAAAATACATGGCAAGCACCTTTGTAAAGAAGACATGGCATAGTTCAAAACACATGTAGAGTTCATGCTCATAAGATGCACACATCAAACGCAACAAAAATGACAAAACATCAAGTTCTGTTAACTGACAGCAGTAAACATCATATAGCACTTTTTCAATGATGATTTGGGCATCAAGATGAGCTCAAACAGACAGGGCACAATGGAACGAAATGAAGAGCATCTCATGATGAACATTTCCATATATCATATGCATGAATCGGAGCTATGTGCATGGAGTTATGATGCGATGAACAGAGCCACATATTATGATAGGAAAAAGACTTGGTGGGATTTTCACCTCCGAATCCCAGATCTAGGGTTTCGAGCGTGCGAATCGAGGATCGCCGGAGACGGGGCGGCGAGGTGGCTGGAGAGGACGGGGGAGGCGCCGGCGGGACGGGGACGGCCGGATCCGGGCGGCGCCGGCCCGGATCTGACCGAAGCTGGAGCCGGCGGCGGTACCTGCGGCGACCAGGGCGGCGGCGGGCGGCCGGGGCAGCGGAGTCCGGTGGCGCGGCGGAGGTGCGGGACGGCGGCGCGGAGGAGCGCGGGCGACGGGTGGAGGCGGAGGTGCGCTCGGGCGCGGGCGGCGGAGACGGGCCGCGGGGGCCCCGTGCGGGCCTGGTGGGCCGGCGGCGGTGCGCGGTGGCGGGGTCCACATGGCGGCTCCTGGCTGGCTTGGGTGCGGCGGCGGATGCGTCTGGCGCCGGGCGGACGTGTCCGGCGCACGGAGGAAGGGGAAGACTAGGGTTTCGCTAGAAAATTTAGGGGAGGGGCACATATTTATAGGTAGAGGGAGCTAGGAGACTCCAAATGGGGTGTAGTTTTCGCCCACACGATCGTGATCCAACGCCGGAGAGCATGGAGGTGACTTAGATGGGTTATTGGGCTGTTTTGGAGGGGTGTTGGGCTGCAACCCAAAAGAGGCCTTTGCGGTTACCTAGTTAACCGTTGGAGCATCAAACGACCTCCAAATGGAACGAAACTTGACAGGTGGTCTTCTGGTGGTGTACCAAGGCCACTTGGCAAGCCTCGGTCCATTCCGAGAACGTTTAACACCCGCTCACGAAAAGAGACAAGAGGGGTGCGCCTGTGCATGTGGGAGTGTCGGGTTGCAAAACACACAACGGGGAAAATGCTCGGATGCATGAAACAAATACGTATGGAACTGAGATGCACATGATGACATGATATGAAATGCATGACATGAACAAAATGCAAAACGAAAGACAAAAACCGAACCACGGAGGGAATATCATAACACATAACCGAAAATGGCAAGAGTTGGAGTTACAAATATGGAAAGTTACATCCGGGGTGTTACAACACTCCACCACTACAAGCGGATCTCGTCCCGAGATCTAGGACTGAAAGAACTCCGGATATTCGGAACGGAGGTGATCCTCGCGCTCCCAGGTGGCTTCTCGGTCGGAATGGTGTGACCACTTCACTTTCAGGAATTTGATTGACTTGTTGCGAGTCTTGCGCTCGGTTTCTTCAGGAATAGCAATGGGGTGCTCATGATAAGAGAGATCTTCTTGGAGGTCAATTTCTTCGAAGTTGATAGTGCGCTCAGGAGTCTTGAAGCACTTGCGAAGTTGTGACACGTGAAACACATCGTGCACGTTCGCGAAGTTGGACGGAAGCTCAAGTTGATAGGCGAGGTCGCCTCTTTTGCCAATGATCTTGAAAGGACCCACGTATCTAGGGGCAAGCTTCCCTTTGATACTGAAGCGACGAGTGCCTTTCACTGGAGAGACGCGGAGGTAGACATGGTCTCCGATTTCAAAAGCCACATCACGGTGCTTGTCATCATAATAGCTCTTCTGGTGCGATTGCGCGGCTTTGAGATTCTCACGAATGACTTTGCACATTTCTTTGGCTTCTGTGATCAAGTCGTTGCCAAGAAGTTGGCGTTCACCTGTCTCGGACCAATTGAGAGGAGTACGACACTTTCTGCCATAGAGAATTTCGAATGGGGCCTTGCCCGAACTCACTTGGAAGTTGTTGTTGTAGGAGAACTCGGCATATGGAAGACAATCTTCCCACTTCATACCGAAGGAAATGACACAAGCCCTGAGCATATCTTCAAGGATTTGATTGACTCGCTCGACTTGGCCACTTGTTTGAGGATGGAAAGCTGTGCTGAAAAGAATGCTGGTGCCCATGGCCTTCTGAAAGGAGTCCCAGAACTTAGAGGTGAAAATGCTTCCGTGGTCTGAAGAGATCAATTGTGGAATGCCGTGCAAGGAGACAATCCTGGAGGTGTATAGCTCTGCCAACTGAGCTGCTGTGATTGGAAGGAAATGAGCCACTTTAGTAAGCTTGTCGATGACAACGAAAATAGCATCATTTCCATGCTTTGACTTAGGAAAACCAGTCACGAAGTCCATCTCGATATGATCAAACTTCCACTCCGGAATAGCAAGAGGTTGGAGGAGGCCAGCTGGTCGCTGGTGTTCTGCCTTCATCCTTTTGCAGACGTCACATACATTCACGAATTGAGCAATCTCTCACTTCATTCGAGTCCACCAATACGACTGCTTGAGGTCATGGTACATCTTCGTACTTCCAGGATGAATTAATAGAAGGGAATTGTGTGCCTCGTTCATAATGACTTTTCTCAGATCACCTTTAGGAACCACAATACGATCCTCAAAGAAAAGAGTATCTTTGTCATCAATGTGGAAGCACTTGTATTTGGGAATGCCCTTGTCGGTACCACGTTTCACCTTTTTCACCATGGTATCCAGGAGTTGTGCCTCACGAATTTGGTCTTCCAAAGTAGGAGAGACTATGAGGTTGAAAAGAAAGCCTTGAGGAACAACTTGAAGATTCAGTTTGCGGAAAGCTTCACAAAGGTCCGGTTGGAAAGGCTTGAGAATTAAGCTGTTGCAATAAGCATTTCTGCTCAGAGCATCTGCAATCACATTTGCCTTGCCTGGAGTATATTCAATACTTGGATTGTACTCTTGAATCATTTCGACCCATCTAGTTTGCCTGAGGTTGAGGTTGGGTTGAGTGAAGATATACTTGAGGCTATTGTGATCAGTGAAAATGTCCACTTTCCTTCCCAACAAGAGATGTCTCCATGTTATTAATGCATGGACAACTGCCGCCAGCTCAAGATCGTGAGTGGGGTAGTTCTTTTCGTTGGGCTTCAACTGGCGAGAGGTATAGGCCACAACCTTCTTCTCTTGCATTAACACAACACCGAGACCTTGAAGAGAAGCATAACAGAAAACTTCGAATGGCTTGGATTCATCAGGAGGAGTCAAGACAGGAGCTGTGACTAGCTTCTCTTTGAGGGTGTTGAAAGCAACGTCACACTCAGGCGACCAGACATACTTGACATGCTTCTGGAGTAAGTTGGAAAGAGGCTTTGCAATCTTAGAGAAATGCTGAACGAATCTTCGGCAATAGCTTGCAAGACCAAGGAAACTGCGAAGCTGCTTGACATTCTGAGAAGGTTCCCAATTCACAATTGCAGACACCTTCTCGGGATTAACAGCAATGCCCTTGGCGGAGATGATGTGACTAAGATAAAGAACTTCATCAAGCCAGAACTCACATTTGGAAAACTTGGCATAGAATTGATAATCTCTGAGCTTGTCGAGCACCAATTGCAAGTGCTTGGCATGATCCTTTTTATTCTTGGAGAACACCAATATATCATCAAGATACACCACGAAGAATTCATTGGTGTAGGGGTTGAAGATGAAGTTCATCATTCGAGAGAATGTTGGAGGAGCATTGACAAGGCCGAAAGACACGACAGTATATTCATAAGAACCAAAGCTTGTTCTGAATGCTGTCTTGGGAATATCTTGTTCACGAATGCGAATCTGATGATAACCCATACGAAGGTTAAGCTTGGAGAATACTTTAGCACCTTTGAGTTGCTCGAATAGCTCATTGATGTTGGGAAGTGGATACTTGTTCTTGATTGTCTTCTCATTCAATGGACGGTAATCGACGCACAGTCGGTCCGTGCCATCCTTCTTTTGGACAAAAAGAACTCCACAACCCCATGGAGATGAACTCGGTCTGATCAAACCCAGACGCTCTTGTTCATCGAGCTGTTTCTTCAATTCCTTCAGCTCTTTAGGTCCAAGCTTGTAAGGACGTTTGCAAACAGGTTCGGTGACAGGCTCAAGATCGATAACGAATTCGACTGGCCAGTGCGGAGCATACCCGGAAGCTCTTCTGGAAAGACATCTTGGTACTCACAAACGACTGGAATCTGAGAGATTGCGTCTTGCTCGCCCTTCTCATTGAGAGAAAACAACCGAATGGTTTCGTCACGAGCGGCATAGATGATAACATCCTTAGAAGAGTGTGTTAATTGAATCTCCCTGGCAGCACAATCAAGCTGAGCCTTGTGCTTAGAAAGCCAGTCCATCCCAAGAATTAAATCAATATCCGAGTCACCAAGAACAATTGGAGAAGACATAAATTTATAGTCACCCATCTTGATACCAACATTCGGAACCATCATGCTAGAGCTCAAACGCTTAGCTGGAGAAATAACTTGCATAGCTTTAGGTAATTCCTCTATGTCAAAATTGTGCTTCGATGCAAAAGGATATCACATGCAAGAATGCGATGCACCGGTATCAAATAAGACTTTTGCAGGAATATCATTAACTGGAAGATTACCCATTATCACGTCAGTAGATTCCTCAGCTTGTGCTGCATTCATCATGTTCACCTTTGCAGACTTGGGATTATGCTTGACCACTGCATTGCTTGAAGATCTCACAGGAGGAGGAGGCGGAAGGCGCCTTTGGTTCAAGCACTTGTTCGTGTAGTGATCTTTCTGCTGGCACTTGTTGCAAGTCACCTCTGAGAGCGGACGATGATAAGGGGTATTTGACCTTGGAGCTTGAGAATTTGACTTGTTCTGATAGCCTGGGTTGGGTGGGTGGGAAGATCCATGACCACCTGAGTTCTTCTACTGATAAGGCTGACGAAATGGAGGAGGAAGGTAGAACTTCTGCTGCTTAGCTGCCACTTGAGAGGAAGAAGAAGACTGAACTGCATCCCTGATTCTCCTCTTAGAAGCCTCACACTTGAGCTGAGCACCTTCTTGCTTGAGGGCCATATTGTAGAATTGATCAAACTGAGTAGGCTCAACAAGAACGAGAGCTAACTGCAGATCCTCTCTAATGCCACCTTTGAATTGATAGATCATACTCTTCTCATCAGGAACGTCTTGTTTAGCGAAGCGAGCAAGTTTCTGAAACTGCTTGTTGTATTTGTGCACAGACATGCTGCCTTGCTTGAGATTGCGGAACTCCTCACACTTGTTCTCAACAACACTGGTAGGAATGTGGTGAGCTTTAAAGTCCCGACAGAAGTCAGTCCAAGTAATCACTCTACCTCCTCTGGAATCTTTGTATTGCTGGAACCAATCAGCTACTTGGTCCTTGAGCTGAAAAGAAGAGAACTTGACGTAGTCCTCAGGCCTGACATTGCTACATTGAAAATGCTTGTTGATATCCACGAGCCAATCATTGGCGTCTATGGCCTCGGCACAGTAGCTGAAAGACTTCAGTTGATTTGCAAGGAACTGGTTGAGGGTACGAAACTGAGGCTGATGATTGAGCTACCCTTGACCTTGATTCCTTGGTTGCCTTGGCCTTGGTTGCGCTCTTGCATGAGCTGAATCATCATCTGAGCGTTGGTGTTTGTGGCTGCCATTAAAGCTTGCCATGCCTCCGGAGGCAAAGGTGGAGGTGGAGGGTTCGCCTGACTCCCATCATTACATTTCGGATTCTGACGCGTTGGCGGAGCCATCCTGAAGAGGGTGACATCCGTTAGCATCTTGATAGACAGATAGACAAGTTGAATCAATGGATAGAAATTGCAACATATAGTCTTCACAATAAACATTCAAACAAGGATGAATGAATGAATTCCAAAGCTAACATCACGTCCATTAAGGTGAGAAGCCACTTGATAAGAGATTGATGAAAGAAGAACCAAGGTACGACTGGAACAAATAAGTGGTAAGGATTACCCAATCACAAACCAAATATCTGCAGGAAGAAATGCTAGAGCTACTTGAATCCCACATATAAACTCCCGAAACTTTCTGGTTATGCAATCAGGTGTTGGGGATACATGGGAAGCAATATATCTCACCCAAACTAACAATCCCTTCATCCAGCTGTATCCATCCGTTAACACATAACCAAGAAACCTTCGGAAATCATGTACCTCAACCTTCGAAAAGCATCCGTTATACGAGTTATGGCAATACGCCTGAACTCCCCAGTACTGGGTGACGTCGAGGTTATCTCACCAACAACTGCATAAAAGAGATTTTCGATGTCGGCAGAACTCAGGTATTCCAGAACTGCAACGATAAAATTGTGACGACAACACCTCGGATCTCAACTCCCCGGGACACTGCCACAACCCCTAAATGTCAGGAGGCACCAAGAACAATGTTCTCGTCACAAAACCATCGGAACGATTCCAAGATACACGCGTGATCCTAAATTTTTTTTAGTGAAATTTGAGGAGAGGAAAGTCAAAACATCTACGTCAGGAGACCTCACCAGAGTGACGAAGGGACTGAGGAGTAAAAAGAATCCTACTTTCCGATATATATAATCCTAAGACCCAAAACATTTTTGTTCTAGACTCAACAACACCAGCGATTCAATCAAGCAGGGGGGCTCCTAAGTTGGGGATGGCTCTGATTACCAACTTGTAACGCCCACGATGCAGCTATATCTCTCATGTGTCGAGGCATGACTTAGAGGCATGACCGCATTGTAGGTTTTGTCGCAAGAAGGGTCATCTTCACACAATCCCATGTAATGAACAAGAATGGGATAAAGAGAGTTGGCTTACAATCGCCACTTCACACAATACATAAATTAATCCATACATCATTCAAGATACACTCATAGACCAGCTATGGTCAAATTCAAATGAAAAGAAGATAACCCCAAATTCTAGATCTCTAATCGTCCCAACTGGGCTCCACTACTGATCATCAGGAAACAAAACATAGTAACGACCAAGTTCCTCGTCAAACTCCCACTTGAGCTCGATTGCGCCACTTGCACTAGTAGCCTCGGCACCTGCATCTGTTTTGGTAGAATCTGTGAGTCACGGGGACTCAGCAATCTCACACCCGCGAGATCAAGACTATTTAAGCTCATGGGTAGGAAAGGGGTAAGGTGTTGGAGCTGCAGTAAGCACTAAGCATATATGGTGGCTAACATACGCAAGTGAGAGCGAGAAGAGAAGCAACGCATCGGTCGAGAAGCTAGAACTGATCCTAAAACTACTTACGTTCATACATAACCCAAACCGTGTTCACTTCCCGAACTCCGCTGAGAAGAGACCATAACGGCTACACACGCGGTTGATGCATTTTAATTTTAGTCAAGTGTCAAGTTCTCTACAACTGGACATTAACAAATTCCCATCTGCCTCATAACCGCGGGCACGACTTTCGAAAGATAATACCCTGCAGGGGTGTCCCAACTTAGCCCATCACAAGCTCTCACGGTCAATGAAGGATATACCTTCTCCCAGGAAGACCCGATCAGTCTCAGAATCCCGGTTTACAAGAAATTTCGACAATGGTAAAACAAGACCAGCAAAGCCGCCCGATGTGCCGACAAATCCCGATAGGAGCTGCACATATCTCGTTCTTAGGGCAACACCGGATGAGACTAGCTATGAGTAAAACCAGACTTCAAGTTTCCCCGAGGTGGCCCCGTAGGCAGCTCAGTTCGGACCAACACTCGAAGGAGCACTGGGCCAGGGGGGGTTAAATAAAGATGACCCCCGGGCTCGCGAAAACCCAAGGGAAAAAGGCTTAGGTGGCAAATGGTAAAACCAAGGTTGGGCCTTGCTGGAGGAGTTTTATTCAAAGCGAACTGTCAACGGGGTCCCATAAATCACCCAACCGCGTAAGGAATGCAAAATCAAGGAACATAACACCGGTATGACGGAAACTAGGGTGGCAAGAGTGGAACAAGACACCAGGCATAAGGCCGAGCCTTCCACCCTTTACCAAGTATATAGATGCATTAATTTAATAAGATATATTGTGATATCCCAAAATATCCATGTTCCAACAAGGAACAAACTTCATCTTCACCTGCAACTAGCAACGTTATAAGAGGGGCTGAGCAAAAGCGGTGACATAGCCAAACAACGGTTTGCTAGGATAGGATGGTTAGAGGCTTGACATGGCAATACGGGAGGCATGATAAACAAGTGGTAGGTAGAGCTACCATAGCGATAGGGCGAGCAACTAGCAAAGCAAAGATAGAAGTGATATCGAGGGTATGGTCATCTTGCCTGCAAGGTTCTCAGAGTTGTCAAAAGCTTGATCCTCGTTAGCGTACTCAACAGGTTCCTCGTTCACGTACTCGTCTCTTGGCTCTACCCAAAGCAAGAACATGAGCAATGGAACCACAATAAATCACGGTGCAATGCACGAGCAACATGATGCAATACATGGCATGATATGCGAGATGTGATATGCAATGCGTATGCGTGCTTTGGAAGGAAAATGATGAACAAGGCATCAACTTGGCAAACCAAGTATACCGCTGGAAAGATGAGATGATTTTGGTTGAAATCGATATAAAGATCACCGGAATCGGATGCACGGTTTGCAAATGGCAAGCAAAACAAGGATGGCACAATTTTGCGATTAACAGCATGATAGCACATGGAATACATCAAGAAACTATGCGACAGCACCCCAACATAACAAAAAAGCATATGACAGTGATCTACAAGAGATTCTTGACAAAAGATGAACACTGAGCTACAGCTAATTCATAGATTAACAGGTGCAAACAAACATGGCAAAAGTGCAAAAGATAACAGCAACACAGACTTTGTGAAAATACGAACATGGCAGAAACAGCATCATGAAGCAATGTTTAGGGCAAGCAAACATCATTCTACAAGAACATATCATAGAAACTTACTGACTATGATACATGACATGATACTACTAAATGCATAGAACAAAACTCCCTTACTGACTATGATCCAAAAAGGAACATAAGATATGATGGGACCCATGTAAACATAGCAAGTTTCGTTCAGCAAACAGAGCATGGCATTAACAGCATTATGAAGGCATCTTTGCGAGCTCGATTCACTCATCACAAGCCATTTCATGACAAGATAAGCAGAGCACTAGCAAGAATACATGTTTATGAAACAAAAAATGGCAAGAACAAGTTTATAGCATGCAAGGATTAACTACAACAACCTTGGCAAAATTGAATAACATGTAAACAATCTGCCAGGAAACATTTTATAGCAAAAGTAGAGCAATAAAATGACATGCTAGACTAATCCATGATTTCAAACAGGGGCATGGATGGGTAGAGCATAACCATATGTTCAAAACATCCTTATTGAAGTATCTCAAAATAAGCATTGATCTCTCTGTAGCATCAAGTTTACATGGCATCAAAATAACAGCAGAGCAGAGACTGAAATCAGCAACATCACGAAGCCTAGTTTGCATTCTTGTTCTAGTCACCACATAAATCACAAAAATACATGGCAAGAACCTCTGTAAAGAAGACATGGCATAGTTCAAAACACACGTAGAGTTCATGCTCATAAGATGCACACATGAAATGCAACAAAAATGAAAAAACATCGTTCTGTTAACACACAGCAGTAAACATCATATAACACTTCTGCAATGATGATTTGAGAATCAAGATGAGCTCAAACAGACATGGCACAATGGAACAAAATGAAGAGCATCTCATGATGAACATTTCCATATGTCATATATAGGAATCGGCGCTATGTGCATGGAGTTATGATGCGACGAACAGAGCCACATATTATGAAAGGAAAAAGACATGGTAGGATTTTCACCTCCGAATCCCAGATCTAGGGTTTCGGGCGTGCGAATCGAGGATCACCGGAGACAGGGCGGCGCGGTGGCTGGAGAGGACGGGGGAGGCGCCGGCGGGACGGGGACGGCCAGATCCGGGCGGCGCCGACCCGGATCTGACCAGAGCTGGAGCCGACGGCGGACGGCGGCGCGGAGGTGGGGCAGGGCGGCGGCCGGCGGCGACCAGGGCGGGGGTGGGCGGCTGGGGCGGCGGAGTCTGGCGGTGCGACGGAGGTGTGGGACGGCGGCGCGGAGGAGCGCGGGCGACAGGTGGAGGCGGAGGCGCACTCGGGCGCGGGCGGCGGAGATGGGCCGCGGGGGCCCCGCGCGGGCGTGGCGGGCCGGCGGCAGCACGTGGTGGCCGGGGCCACGTGGAGGCTCCTGGCTGGCTCGGGTGTGGCGGCGGATGCGTCCGGCACCGGGCAGACGTGTCCGGCGCGCGGAGGAAGGGGAAGACTAGGGTTTCGCCCGAAAATTTAGGGGAGGGGCACATATTTATAGGTAGAGGGAGCTAGGAGACACCAAATGGGGTGTAGTTTTCGCCCACACGATCGTGATCCAACGTTGGAGAGCATGGAGGTGACTTAGATGGGTTATTGGGCTGTTTTGGAGGGGTGTTGGGCTGCAACCCAAAAGAGGCCTTTGCAGTTACCCGGTTAACCGTTGGAGCATCAAACGACCTCCAAATGGAACGAAACTTGATAGGTGGTCTACCGGTGGTGTACCAAGGTCACTTGGCAAGCCTCGGTCCATTCCGAGAACGTTTAATACCCACTCACAAAAAGAGACAAGAGGGGTGCGCCAGTGCATGTGGGAGTGTCGGATTGCAAGACGGACAACGGGGAAAATGCTCGGATGCACGAAACGAACACATATGCAAATGAGATGCACATGATGACATGATATAAAATGCATGACATGAACAAAATGCAAAACGAAATACAAAAACCCAACCACGGAGGGAATATCATAACTCATAGCCGAAAATGGTAAGAGTTGGAGTTATAAATATGGAAAGTTACATCCGGGGTGTTACAGTGTAGACCACGACCTACCTAAACACCTAAGTCTCTAGTCCAGGTTTATCGCCTATCTAGGTTCCATCCGCAGGGAGTTCGGCCGAGGTTTCCACATACGGCCCCGAACGATGTGTGCAGGGTTCCCGAGATACCTAACGGGCATCCGGTACACCGTGCCACGTACCTACCGCATCACAGCCCACCCCGCGGGCAGCGCTGCCCACGGCCTCTAGTAAGCTACAAACACTAGAAACTACTTGAAACTCCTGGACAGAGGACTAGGGTGGATAAGAAGTCGAGCGGGGTCATATTTCAGGGCCCAATGTACGGTAGTAGCTGAATCTTAAAATACACATACAGATCTCAGTGCTTAAGGACGACTTCAATGAAACAACCCACCATGTACTCCTACATGGCCTCTCATCGATACCTTTACCAAATCGTGTTCAACACATCACTCTCATTATTGACATGATCATTTCACTCTAGCCCATCACCCAGATGAACCAGACCTGACATGACTCTAAGCATAGCAGGCATAGAAAGGTAGGAATAACACATACACATGGCTCAATCAACTCCTACACATGCTTGTGGGTTTCATCTAGTTACTGTGGCAATGGCAAGTCATGCAGAGGAAATGGTTCAACTACCGTAGCACACAATAGTTTGAATCGCGTTGTCTTAATGCAGTAAAAGAGAGCAGAGGCGAGAACATGGGATTGTATCGGTATGATCAACTGGTTGGTTGCTTGCCTTGCGGGTCCGTGGATTGGTAATGCTCTTTGTTAGGGTATTCGCGATACTCCTCGGGGGCAGGACCTACCGCAGAGAGCACCGATATACAATCACCACCAAATAATGTGCAACAATATGATGCATGCATGAGACATGGTAAAATGAGTGTATTGGGCTAATGTAACTAAGACCAGATGGGTTTGAACCATTTTGAATCAAAGATTCAAGTTTCAAGCTCATACATGGCCCTTAAAAGTGCTTTATCTTGTGCTGCACTGAACAACAAGTTAACTTGTTTAAACATGCATGAAACCTGTACAGATGGATAGATTGGATTTTTCTGATCATTTTTATATAACACTTTGCATTTGGAGCTACAAATTAATTTCTATGATTTTTTGAAGTTTGTGGTATTTTTTGGAATTTCCTGTATAAAAATAATTCCAGTAATTGAATTAATGCATCAGCATTGCGTCAGGGTGACGTCAGTGGTCAATAGGATGTTCCAGGTCAAACCTGACAGTGGGTCCCGCGTGTTAGTGTCATTAGTTTAATTAATTTAAATTAGTACTAACCCTAGATTAATTACCCGGCTGGGCCCCACCTGTCATTGACCCTGGGGGGGTCAAACTGGGCCCACACATGGTCAGACAGGGTTAGCGGGGTCAAACTCACCTACGTTTAGCCGCCGGCGAGGCCAAACGCGGTGGTGCGGTGCGGGTTTCGTGCTCCGGCGACCAAAACGACGGCGGAGCACATCTACGGGTAGCTGGGAGCGAGCCACGGCTGGTGGTACTGGTGGTTGGGCTCGGACTCACCGGAAATGGCGCCGGCGATGACCTTGGCGGCTGCCGGAGCTTGGGTGAGCTCGGGCTCGTCGCTAGGAGGCACGACGAGGCGCGTGGAGTAGTGCGGTGAGCTCCTGGGGGTGCGGTAGGGTTAATGGACAAGGTGGCGCAGCCGTGGCATGGCAGGAGTCTCGTCGGCGACGAGCTCGGCGGCGGCGTGTGCGAGTGAGCTACGTGCAGTCACTACGGGGCTCGAGAGAGAGAACGGAGAGGATGGGGAGGTAGCCAGGCTCACGGTGGTTGCAACAGAATTGACGGCGTGGTCAGGGATTGGCTGCTACGACAGTGACGGTGAAGGGGATCTCCGATGGTGATCGACGAAGATGGGGTCAGTGGAGTCGCACGGGGGCCTCCGGCGGGGCGTGGCTCGGTGAGGCGGTCGAAGAAGAAGTGGCGGAGCTTCTGGACACGGTGGAGCGGCGCGTGGACAGCGATGGGCGTGGCTACGGCGGCGGGACGGCAGCGGCTGCTTCGGCCATGGAAAGAGAGGGCGAAGTAGAGAGGCAGGGGGAGAGTGGACGTGTCCAGGGGGTCGGGGGTGCGACACGGACGTCGTCCACCCCGTCCAGCGGCGAAGTGGCAAGCAGGTGGCGCCGTGGCGAGCTCGCACTCGTTGGCGTCACCTTCCTACCTGCCTGGCGGGGACGAAGCAGCTGGCTGGCACGACGAGCATAGTGCTAGGCCGCCAGCTGGGCCGGGGCGTGGGTTTGGCCAGGTAAGTGGTTTTTCCATTTATTTCAGTTTTGTTTTTTTCTGTAGGTTTGTTGCATTACTAAAAATACTTAGGCATCTCCAAAAATCACCAAACTGCAAATGGCCAATGTTTGGAATATATCCAGCATGGAACATTTTAGTTTGGGATTATTTGAGCATTTGAAATATTTTATAATATTTAAATGCCCAAACTCAGATAACTAATGATTTAATCCAGTGACCTTAGGATGACCTAGAAATTTGTGCATCACTTTTGGCATAGGTTTAAGACCAAGGCAGAGGTGATGAACATTTTAGAAGGGCATTTCAAGTTCATTGAAAATATTTTTAGTAAACCCTAGTTAGTTTCTGATGAATGAAATAAACATGATGCAAAACTCTAATGCAGGAACTAGCTAGGGTGTGACACGCCGCTTCCAGAAGCTCTTCGACGTATCTGAACCCCCCTCCTCCCTCGCCTATAAATATGGCCATCCCCAGCCTATCCGAGCATCACCACACTCCCACACAGCCTCCACAAGCTCGTAGCTAAGCCGCAGCCTAGTCAGGCAGGCCTCTGGCCGCCGCCCCGACCCGAGCTCCCTTGCGATCCCCGCAGCTCCTCCTCCACACTCCGGTGCCTCTCGATCTCAATCCACTCCTCCGGTGACCCTCTGGTGCTTCACTGGTGCCGCGCGACCCCGTTGGAGCCCCTGGTGCAGCCCCACATCGCCGCCGTCTTCAACTCTGGCGAGCTCCACTTTCCACAGCCGCTGGAGAAGCTCGTTCCGACCCCGTCCAACCATCCCTAGCCAAACCACACGTACAGGCAGGTGTGCCTCAACCCCTCTCTCTTTCTATCCCTCTGGATCTGGCCTCCGAGAACTCCTCGGTGGAGAACGCGCCGGTGAAGCGCCTCCATCTCTATTTTTCTATCTCTGCCCCCCCACCCCCGACCTGACGCGTGGGGCCTGCTGTCAGCCTAATCGCTCACAACCGAAGTGGTATGAGTGGTGGCATATTCCTGGAATACGCCATCGACGTCACCCCCTGGTTTTTTCTTTTTATTCAATTTTAATCAAATTTTGACAAGAAACTTTGACCAGTTGTAACTTTTTAACCATAAGTTCAAATGAGTTGATTCTTTTGGCATTCTGGTCTTATTGAAAAGTTATAGCAGCACACCAAAAATGAGAGTTTTCTCTGCTGCCTAGAATTTCTGGTGATTTTCAGAAGTGTTCTTGATATTTTATTTTTGTGATTTTATTTATTTTCAGAGGGAGAAGCTTGTCTTGAGGAGAACTAGGAGGAGTGTGAACCTCCTCTGAACTAAGGCAAGCCACACCAACATTTTCATGGTGTCATAGCAATATTTATGATTTTCCAACTTGAAAATGAGTTATTTCATGCATATAATTATTTAATGAATAATGCCTTTGTTAGTTATTTTGACATGAGTAAAATGCTTAGTCTACAAAAGTGAGTACCTAGACTAGTGTGAGCTAGCATGAGTAGTTTGACTATGTGGTTTTTGCTACGGCGATGATATGACTAGTATCGGTATTATTTTCTTATGTGATGGCTTGGTTTCATATGATAATGCTATAACTAAAAAATGATGAGTGCTTACAACCAGTGAAAAAAGAATCAGTAAAGTTTAGTGATGACTTGTGCAAGTAGAACTTTTGATGATGTTGATATGTTACTTCTAAGTGATATGTGATGCATGTCGAATGGTTGCATGATCATGGCATATGGTGACTCGAGTATTTTCATTTCAAGTTAAACCTGATGTTACTTGAACTTGAACATAAACTTGATCGAGTCATGGTGCCACTGAATCGAGTTTTCCCAATGCAATCACAATTGCCTTTATGGGAACGCCTTTATTCGGTTCGTTGTCATGCCTCTGGTCGGTGCCTCCAACGAGGGAAGGTTATCGGCATGCGGTACCCTGTCCCACTAAGCAGACATAACCTTGTGTGCCCGTTCGTTGTTATGGTACCTTGTCCCCATTTGGGACCGTTTAAGTTTTGCCATGATAGTGGCCGTTGATGCCTTTGGTAGGCACGGAACCACCCATGACTTAGCCCAGTGGGGTGTTAGTCGGAGTGGCCGGGAGAGTGTCATGGCAATGGGAGCGTTCTGTCAGAATGCCGTTGGTCCACCCGAATCGGAGTGCAAGGCCATGGGTTTCGTGATGTGGGTTTAGTGTACTACCTCTGTAGAGTGTTATTTAACCTATCGATAGCCGCATCCTCGGTTGCGGACACAACTCGTGAGTAAGTCACACCATGGATCAACATTAATAAGTAATCTTGCACACTAAGTCATATGTTTGGCACTGGTTAAATGATGAGATCGGTGAGACTGTTTGTTGTGGAAACCAAAGTGTTGGTTTTGTTTGTGATCTGTGAATGATCACCATTTGGTTATGAGGTAACCGGTTGGTGAGAGAGTTTGAGGGACTCGGCGCACAAGTTTGTTTGCAGTGCATCAGTAGTATGTTTTTATCTGCATTCAACTTGATTAAATATCATGATATTGTTTGCCATTATGTTTATGCTTGTTGTGAGCTTGCAAGTACATTCAATGTATTGACCTGGCATGTTATGCCAGCTTTGAGGAAAGTCTAACCGGATCGGTGTGCTGCCGTGTCTAGATTGTGTCCACATCGGTGTCCCTGTGCTATGGAGTCCCACTTTATCGTCGTTCCGCTACCGTGTATTTGTCATGATTGAGGCCCTTTTATGTTCACTAAATAATGTACTTACTGTTCATCTGCACCGTGTGTGCCGCTTGGCCTCGCTACTGGATGTAATGTTGCACTATGTTTCCGCTAGCATCAATAAAGTGATTGTTTTATGTACCAAGATGTTGTGTGTTGCCAGAAGATTTGATCTCTGGGCTGGCAATGCAAGGTAAATCGGTTGCTCCGAGCCGGGGTGCCACACCGGCTATCCTCGCCATGTCCTGTTAAATGACGGTCGAGTATCTTCTTATTTCTGAGTTAGTCCGAGACGCCATTCGAGGCAGGAGATTGCTTGGTGCTTCCCTACCTCACTCTCTGCCAGCTTCTCCAACCCCTCTTCCTCATCCATCCGGAGTTTCGGAGTCAGAAGTTCCGCTCGCCACTCCCTTCGCTTCTTCGTTAGTCCCCAAGCGTTTTCTCAAGCGTAGGGTGTAGTCAATCGTGTAGTGCATGTGCATTTGTTGTCATACCATTGCTCGTTTATGGTTGTGTGGAGTAGTTACGTAGATTGTTTGATGTGTGCTCTATTGCAATCGATCGTTTTATCATGCTTCTCTTTTTGAATCTTCGGTGTTATGCCCTTATGGAAAATGCTCATCGACCGACACTGGATCGGAAGCCGTGAGAAGTATAGATATACACCAAGGAACTCAGTTAAAAGCAATGAGATTTTCAGCTAATGGCATTGTATTGCAGACATTCGGTCTGAATACAAATTATATTCTGCTTGGACATTCAGTAACAAGTACCCGTCAGAGATACACCTTTATTGCAACAATGATTAAACCAGCAGAAGAATAAAATTGGATCCAAGTCCAACATGCATTTCAAGTCAGACCAAGGAGGACAGCCAGCCAATAGTGGTCATACAGGTTATCAGCAACCAGAATGACTAGAATATATATGTATATATATATATATATATATATATATATATATATATATATATATAACTTCTCCTTTTCCCTTATCTTCATATGTGGATTGTACAAATGTCCCATACACCTGCAATTAGACAAAACACAAAAGTATGTGAAGTATTTTTGTTCTCGATAACATAAATATATTATTGAATAGTTTGCACTAGAAATCACCTGACAAATATGCATGTATGCAATATTTTTGTTCTTATCCAAGGTAGTCATGTCCTCATCATCCTCCTCTTCTTGAAAACAAAGCCGTCCTCGGTGTTGCTTAATCTGAAATGTGGCTAAGAAAAGAGACAAGGTGTACATGTTGTATATGTATACGTCATCCATTTTTACTTCCCTTGATTTTTGCATATATGACACATGTATAGATGAGTAACTTGCATAGTTCATAAAATCTAAAGCCAACAAATTAGCACAAGAACTAGAAGGCATGAAAATATTGCAACTCAGTTTGCACATATAAGTGAAGCTCTTATTTATTTCAAAAGATTGACAATGTTCATCATTAAACCATCCCAACATTGGTGAATAAACCTTATTTGAATCAAATTTACATGCTACAACATGCTTAGATAAGCAAACATGCAATAAGTCATTCGACACAGAATCATCACCAAGATTAGAGGTCATATCAAAATGATTAAACATTGATTCTTTTGAATCAACAGTTAATTCAATGGGTGCTCTCAAACTGTTGGTATTTCAGTTGTTTGATCACATGGCAAAGTCAAATTATCAATATAATCCTCTAAAATAGGTGGTGTGATCAAAGTAGTGGGTAGCTCAACACATGATGTATTCAAGTTAACTAGGCATGCATCATTCTCATGTAAAAGTGGAAAATCTGTACCTTTGTCATTACCTCTTATAGTCAACTCAGATGATGCAGGCACTCTCGATGGTGATGTGTCACATGGTGGAGATGATGTAGTCCTCGCAACAACGGATGTGGTTGTCATAGTACGCCTAGTAGTTGAATAAACATCTGTATCAACAGTTGGAATGTGCACCGTGCGCTTGTTCTCCTTGTGGGCAACACGTCGTTTTATTTCCTGTTCAGCTTTGCAAGCAAGACGAAACAAATGGTCCATAGGATAACACTCTTCATGAATTAGTATCTCCTGAATATTATGGTTTAATCCTCCCCAAAATCTATCCATAAAATCTTCTTCACTTTCTTCTAAAAATGAGTGCAACAAGGTAGTTTGTAAATCATCATAATATTTTGTTACGGTGTCACTACCTTGTTTTAAATGTTCCAATTTTTTAATCATGCCACGAGTATAATAAACATCGACGAATCTATCTCTCATGACATGTTTTAAATCATCCCAAGTATTAGGTACATAATCAGGGTGTAACCGACAATATTCACTCCACCAAACTAGAGCATAACCAGTGAAAGAACCAACCGCAACCGTAACTTTTTTACGTTCATCAAAATTATGGGAAGCAAATATATTATTTATGTCTAACTCCCATTCAATATATAAAGCAGGTCTAAACGGCCATTAAATGGTGGTATAGAAACATGAACCTGATCATGTGCATTTGGATGTTTGTGCACCTCTCGTGACGGTTGTGGTATTTGCATAGGTGGTGGCACGTCTCCCGCGACTGACAAAGCCCATGAATTGACTCTGGATCCTGTCATGATTAGTAGAGCAAGAAACAAAATCCAAAAATAATGTTCCTATAACTACTAGGATGTGCTGGTAAAACGCTCACAGTAAAGCAAATATCAATGTCTTATAAGTTCTTACCATGCAGCAGGCGGTGATCGGCAACCAACGGTGTCAAGTAACTCCGAATATTGAGTAAAGCGATTGCCAGGGGAGCGTACGTATACACGGTGTAGAAATATGTGGAGCTGGATTGGCTATATATGGTAGCAAAAGATTAGCAATAATCAATTCAAAGATGCAATGTTGAATAAACGCTCAATGACGGTACTGTGCTGGTCCTAGGCTAGACCGTACTAGAGACGCGAGCCTAGAACACTAACAAAATCACGGCGCTGCATGTAAACAAGGGAGGAGCACACTCTAAATTTTTTTTCTTTTTTTTCACTTTTCTTTTTGCTCCGCAACAATTTTTTTTCGAAAAAGTCTACAAATGTCCTAAAAACTGCCTAGCCAGAATTTTCCAGACTTAGTTTTTTTTTTTGAGTTTGGAACTATTTTTCTTCTGCGGGTAGCACGGATGTTGGGGAGTCCTTCTCTGTCACGACTCGGAGTATGGCGTGATCTGGAAATCTAAAACAGAGTAACAAAATACTGGACTCGGAATAGGACTGGTGGCGGAGAGGAATCTGGTGGAACTCGGACTGGTGGCGGATATATGCAGGGCGGTGGAACACGGACTGTGGCGAATCTGTGATGGAGGTGGACGCGGATTAGCGTGATGGCGGTGGATATGTGGTATATGGTAGCGGCGATGATGATGGTGGTATATGGCAGCGGTGATGACGATGGTGGTATATGCCAGCGGTTATGATGGTGGTGCGGCGGCGGCGTGACAACTTGTGAACAGAACTCGAAACTCTAAAGGACTAGACGCTAAGACCAGCAACTTGACATGACGATGCAATCGAAAATTCAACAAAGCAAATACAGAAAAGATTATGCAAAGGCTCAGATTGGTTCGGATGGGATGAACTAACCCTAATTTTTTTGGCTTTTTTGTGGACTATAGGTATGAAGAACAGACTCGATCTAAACTATGAAAAACTGTAAAATCTCACCGAGCAACCTGGAAATCTGATACCACTTGATAGAGGCGGGGGTGTCCCGATCTTTCGATGAGACGATAACTATCGACTTGGCGAAGATGACTTTGACGATCCGACTACAAACGTGCACGACGTTGCGCCTTAGCAATCGCTAAACCAACTCCGAGAGGTTATTGACCACGCCGGAGCACAATCAACCTGACCACGAAGGTCTATTCCTACAAGCAATCAAAGAACAAGCAAGAATATGAGAAAAGCAATCTGAATATTGCGAGTATATATGAAGTATTGATAAAGGTGGGGATCCGTAAGCGGTCTTGGTCTGGTCGTTGGACACAAACGAAGTACACGAAGTTGCAATGGCTAACTTTTAACTAAACAAATCCCAAGAGAAAAGCTACTAGATGGATCTACTTATATAGGAGCAAGGGGTGGCGGCCAAGGAGGTGGGAGGACGTCCCAAGGCAGCCTAAAACTAACCCTAGGTCGTACAAGGCCAATGGGCCCAAGTGGGGGTGATGTAACACCTTTGGACTTGTAGTTTGACTTGGATTCTGGTGCAACGTCAGATTGTTTCATCCATAACTCAACGCTCCGGACGGATTTTAAAGTGATTCCAATCGTGCTGGAAAGAGCATGAAATCTACTTCCAACAAAAAAAGAATCACCCAATTCGGAGTCCGTACGAAAAAGTTGTTGGCGTTTTGAGTCAGGTATGTCTGTGCAGTCCGAATCTGAATCCAGAACGTGAGAGACTTGGACTCTATCTTCTCTTGGCCCAAAAGTGACGTGAGAAGACTTTTTGACATGTAGTGCAGCGAGCAACAAAACGCTCAACATCCCGTCTCATCTTTGGCCAAAAGAAATGTGTAGCAAGTATATCCTCCGTCTTCTTCATGCCAAAGTGTCCCATTAGTCCTCCTCCATGCGCCTCCTGCACCGCTTCCGCACTACACGCTGAACAGAAGCGCACTGCATCATTTTGACGACGAGCACTGCAATACAGGCTAGTGAACTTCGCGTCAAAAAAAATTGCATGCAGTGTCTTTCTGGTACTATTTTCTCTCTAGTTTTTTAACTTTTTATCCGAACGAGGCGTATAATATACCGTTGGAAAGCTATGGATTAGGCGCAACTTCGCCATGTTGAACACTTTTTGATATTTCTTGTGGTTTAAGAGCAGTTCAAAAAACGGCGCGGCGGACGACGAGTGGCAGCGAGCGCATTTTCACGATTTTTTCTAAACTGTTCATCAGAATAAAGAAAATGATACGCCGCTGGAAAGATATGATCGAGGCGCATCTTTTTCATATCTATTATTTTCTGTAATTCGTTACGGTTCAAGAGCAGTTTCAAATTTGCTAAATCGCGGAATTCTGTTTTTTCAAATTTTTTAGCAATTTTCATACTGTTTTCACTCCAGTTTTTGAACCATTTATCGAAACGAGGCGTGTGATACACCATTGAAAAGCTACGAACGAGGTGCAACTTTCATATGTTGGAATGTTTTTGAGAATCCTTATGGTTTTTAGTTAAATTTGAAAATTCTACGGCTAACGACAAGAGGCAGTCGCCTTTTTTTGTGAAATTTTCTCAAACCGCTGGTCGAAATGATTCAAATTATTCGCCGTTGGAAAGATATCGACGAGGCACAACTTTTTTATGTAGAACACTTCCGCTAATTCCTTATGGTTTAAGAGCAGTTTCGATTTTACAAAAATGCGGACACTCTATTTTTTGCGACACCAAAATCGTTGTGTGCACTGCATCAAACAGATAACTGCACTGCTTTCAGACCAAAAACCTGCACTTCATCAGACCGACAAGTGCATTGCATGATTTCTTTTTTTGTGGGACGTAAATTTCCCAAACCACACTTCTTTAGACCAAAATCTGCACTTCATTAGACGGATAAGTGCACTGCATGATTCCTTTTTTGTGGGACGCAAATTTTCCCAAACGAGGTAGCAAACTATACTTCTTTAGACAAAAACCCGCACTTTATCATACGGACAAGTGCACTGCATGATTCCTTTTTTGTGGGATGTAAACTTTTCCAAACGAGGTGGAGCGCACATCATGTCGAGCGTTGGTGAACCGCAATAATATGAAAAGTGAACCTCGAGACTATTGTAAATGTGCCGCAACACTACAGAAAGTGAACCACATGAGTTTTTGTTCTTCTTTTTTGTTAGGTTTGTTAAAAAGAGTGGACCAGAATGAGGGCCGAGTGTAGTCCACTAAACTGAAAGTGGACTTTTTCGACACGAACAAGTGAGCTGCAAGAAAATTTCCCCGCACAAAGAAGTGCACTCTCGATCAAAAGTGTGCACTGCACCGAATAAAAGTGAACCTCTCAGTGGGACATAAGTGAACCTCTCGGTACAAAAAAATTATGCACATGTCGAACGTATGTTGAGGGGGAACTGTAGTCGATGCCAAAGTGGACTCCGAAACAACACTAGCGAGCTGCACATGTCCAAAGTTGGTATTTATTTTTTAGAAGGGAATCACATACACATACAACAAGAATACCCCACAAAGATATAGGTCAAAAATATGCTTGAAAAAATGAACGCCATCCTAGCAGAAATGAACTTCTGATAGGCACATATGGGATCACTAGCAAACTCCGCACGAGATACAAACGAGCGACGGCTACACTGCAACATAATAAACACATCTTTTTTGAAAGTAAAAGCTTACTAAACTCCAAACAAAACAAAATCTGAAACACACACAAACATGCCGCTGGACTACTCCATTGTTGGGTAGTTTTTTGGATTTGACTGAGCTTCATGTGTGCACACCCCGCACTGCGTAACCACTGAAAATGCACCATCGAGCGACCAAAGCTGCACGTACAGCAAAGAAAGCGGCCAATGAACAGAATACAAAAATTGCATCGTCGCCCAATGAACCACACTGCAACATCAACGCCCCGGTCTACATCTCGCGATCGGAGAGGAAGAAGAACTAGGGCCAGGGATTTGCGTCACACCTGGAGAGGAAGAAGAATGAGGTGAGATGTAGCAGGATGGGAGGGAGGAGGTAGAGGGATGGGGAGGGGAGAGTCACCGGCGACCCCCAAGCTCGCCGCCCCCGCCGGGGGTTGGGTGGATATCTGGCAGGGGAGGTCGCCGGGCGTTGGGTGGCCTCTAGTGGGCTGTTAGCCATGGAGAGGGTGGGGATTGGGGGTTGTGGGGAAGAAGCTGAGGGGGCTGTTTTGTCACTAGAATGCACTGCACGCGTGCCCGCCCGAGGACTGTGGCGCGCAATGAACTGTATTACAGTGCACCTGGGTGGTATCTGCCGGTGCGTGTGGTGGCCATGGCCTCGGCCATTGAGCTCGCCAGTGATGGAGAGGAAGGGGTACACGACGAAGGAGGGAATGGAACAAAAGGGGAGACCCTGTGGTTGTTGCTGTCGGCGGAGGTCGGGAGACGACGCCCCGTGTGCGCGGCGATGGGAGAGCGGGGAAGGCGCACTCGCGCCCCTAGATCTGCGCAGCAGGTGCAGTCCACACGCCCACCCCCGCCTCCCCTGCTGCCGCCGGCGAACTGTAGTGGATGGGGGGAGGAAGGTGGCGGCAAGATCAGGCTTGGGCGGTGGAGTGGGGCAACACGGTGGCCTCGGGTGCGGCCTGGCCTAGGGATGGATGAAGGCGGTTAGGGGCGGCGGGGCTGGATCCAGCCGGATCAATCGCTGAGGAGGCGTGTGGGGAGGGGGCAAGGCGCATCCGGGCAGTAGAGGGAGGTCAAAGGAGGTGCACCGGAGAGGGAGGGGGTGGTGCGGCGCCACGGGGGTGGGGGTGGTGGGGCGTGACGCAGCGGGGGTCGGAGGTGGTGGCACGCCGCAAGAGTGGGGAATGTGGTTGGTGGGGCGGGGGGCGGCTGTGGTGGGGAAGAAGGTGGGGAACGAGGGTGGGTAGAAAGTGGGGGTACGGGGGTTAGCCTAATACAGTTTTCTCGCGTCACTGGGTGGTCCGGGTCAGGTTGATTAGTAGCACGTAAGTCTTAGCAGAATAAGACATTTTGATGTGCAAAATAAGGTCTTAAGGGGTGTTATTAGGACAAATGTTTCCTACAAGCAGTGGTAGTTACCATCACTTGCGTTTTGGATGTTGTATGTAGTATCTGTAAAAACCGTGAACATGTACGTGTAGTATGTAGTATATAACGAGGATTGGGTATTATATATACTAATTTTTAGGTAGTATATACCATGTTTTGAGTATGCTCTTTTTTACGTACAAATATGTATGTACTTCATAAATATAACAAAAACTATGGGCTCATGTGCAAATTTTTCATATAACTTGCTTTGAAATATCTTAGATATAGTATATAAACATATTTAAAATAATAAAATATTATATATAGTACTACATGGTAGTATATGACACATGTGGGGTAACTACCACCGGGTGGTAGGATGGATTTTCCCTATATATAAAAATTTAATTCACAAAGAAAATCAGTCCAATCCTTCTCCACAATTTAGCAGCGAAGCGTACAAGACACGATTCCCCAGTCTGCATCAGAAAGGTATGAATGGATTCCCATGTAAGATATCCAGTCTTCTTCAATACAATACTGCAAAGGCTTCTGGCATAAGGTACTGAATTATCCCTAGTATGTCTTTAAGGGGGAAGCTTCTGAGGTACGCTACCCAGTCTTCTTCAGCCCACTATCCTCCGAAGGCTTCAAGCACAAGCCATCCAATCTTCCTCAGCACAATACTCCTGATGGCTTCCAACGCAAGCTTCCAAGTCCTCTTCAGTACGGCACTGGTACAAGAAAATAGATAATGGGTTGCCGGCATATGGCAGTGTTTTCCAAGTGTCAGATCCCCAATAGTTGGGTCAGAAACAAGAATCAGTCAGAACAATGGTATGTCTCGAGAATCAAATATTTCTTCATACAGTGAGTATGACGTCAAGTTCAGGCAAGTCCCTCACACAAGGAAGAGTTTACGGTACGTATCCGACAACCTCATCGGTTATTTAAGAGACAGAAAACCAGTGGGTGATGCAAGAATCGACAAGTCTTGAAGAAAGACAACATTGAGACACCATCTTGGTAGTGATTATCGAGATCAACCCCCGCACACCTGACAAGGTGATGTTATTAATCATGTCACTGTCTGGCATAGTCCACAACAGTAATGAGATCTGTATAAGCATGCGTGAACCGGATAAATATCCCGAGACTCAATACATGAACAAGACCAAGGTATGGTTGCAAGATATTGCACATGACAGCACTCAAGGCCGTGAAAATAATCAAGGATATATAGGGCCCTGCTCTTTTAGTTAAAGATCCAGATGAAGAAAGTAGTAATGAAAGAGCAAGACTGACAATACAGGTATGCCGGTTATTGTGCCAATAATGTGTTATGTATGCCCAGGACAGTCTTATTCCACATTAAACAATGCCTAAGAGGTCTACCCCATTGTAGTAAGGACCCCATGGCAAGGCAACCAGCTCAGTCAACAGCATATGATCAAAACTGTCCGCATTGAACACCCAAGTCTATCAAGACCGACCCAAGGATAGCTCAAAAAATTGACCTCAGCAACCGTGCTAAAGCATCACATGGCCCATTCTTCCCATGAGTATACCGGCAAAATGAGTAATCCTTGTATTAACAGACAAGCCTCAAAGCATGTGCTCTCACATATAGGAATAGATTAAAGAATAGCCTGCCATGAATGGGATTCCTTGCCAAGATCACCACCAATCAAGTCTGCAAATGCTAGCATCAGGAGATGATGCAATTTTCTATCAGTCACGTAAAGTGGCAGTCAAACCTTTGGTACAGGTTGGATACGCAAGACTGTAAAGCCAGTCAAGATAATTCAAAAACTGATGCAAGATGTTAGAATCCATCAGAAAGACAAGTATGATTCCTATCACTATTTTCAACCCAGAAGGCATGCATATATTGGAGCAGGTCGATGTCTGGATAGAAGAGATCCTTGTTCCACGGGAAGAAGTATTCCCAACTCCATGGAATATTCTTGGTACTCGATATGAAAATAACATCTCCAGCAAGGATCAATATCGAGAAGGACACATATGTCAGTTATGATAATTCGCCAAACCTCAGCTAATCCAGCGGATAAAAAAAGTGAGCCAATATGAATATGAACATATGAGGTAAGTTCTGTCAGTATGTCAGATTCGGTGAAGCAAACCACCCCAGACCAAGGCAGTCAGTCAGATCCAATTTAGTGGGAACAAAATATAAGAGTAAATAGGAGAAACCCGAGTTGGAAATGGTTTCTTCAAGTCAGAATATTTACTTGTTCCCTAAGCAACCAAATCTTGAGGACGAGATTTCTTTAAGGGGGGAAGGTTTGTAACACCCTGGATTTTGCCATTTTCTTTTTCTGATGATTTTCTTGGATTTATTGATTTGATTTGCTTTTCTGTGGCTATGTGGTTCTGAAACTTGGGAAGATCATGTCTTCCTAGGTTTAATAGTGGCATGTCATCCCCAAAACCATCCCTAGATCATGTCATTTTCATCCTAGCCCAAATCCCAATATTCTTTTATTGGGAATATTCATTTTCTATTGAAGGAATTATCCTATTTGCCCTAGGTTGTGAAGCAACCTATACTTCTGTCATTCTAAAAATTCCCAAATAATTCTCATATATGTTTTGGGTCCTATCTTCCTCAAATATGGCAAAAAAATTCATTTGAATGTTTACAAATCATCAACCATTAATTATTTTCCTATTCTGCCCTAAATGGCACTTTATGAAGCAAGTGCTATTTTTCTTTGCTTGATTGACTTCGGTCGGATTTCGGGTTCCTGCAGACCCTTGAGGTTCGAACTCTGGGGTGCGCACGAAGATCTTTCCCCTACCAGCACAGTCTAGAAGTCTCGCAAAGGATCTAGGCTAGAAAGAAGAACACACAAGGGACACGAGATTTATACTGGTTCAGGCCACCATTGTGGTGTAATACCCTACTCCAGTGTGCGGTGTGGTGGATTGCCTCAGGGGCTATGAACAAATACAAAGAAGAACAGCCTCACGAGGGGCTATTCTTGAGCTGGTGCGATGAACTGCTTGGGTGAGTTCAGTCGCTTCTCTCTCTTTCTCTCTCTCTGATTTATCGATCCGTCCCTTTGACCTATGGTGGCTAGCTCTATTTTTAGAGGGAGGCCCTGGGCCTCTTTCCAAATAATGAGCGGGAAGGGCACCAACAATTGGCCATTTTGAAGCGGAACATCTAGTACACTTATCCTGACTAAAGTTGGTCTTCGGATGCCAAAGGCTCTGACGATGACGCCATCCTGGGCTCCACGAGGACCTCCATCCTGTCGTTCTGCTGGTCTTGGTCTTGTTGCACCGAAACGGTAACCTTTGCCTGATGCCTTGGCCTATGCTTGCCCCCTTTGCACCAAAGGGGAAGCAAGGACGCTGCGTAGGCTGGCGCCCGCCTGGCGCCCGCCTGGTCTCTATCATCATGGCTTGCGTCACGGGCACCTCGCGAGGTACCCTGCATTTCTCCGCCTCCTCGCGAGCCTGCCTAATGAGGCTGCTCCTGAGGAAGCTTCCTGTCGTCTTCCCTGCGAGGCTTGGCCCCTCGCGAGGGTCTTGAGCTTGAGATGATGAAGCTAGGCTGCACCGGGCCCCCACTTGAGCCACGCCGCAGGCCGCAGGCAGGCATGTCTAGGGACCCCCGTTCCCAGAATGCCGACAGTATCCCCCGGGCCCAAGGCGTGCCCGGACTTGGCTTAGCAGAGAAGCGAAGGGGCAAGTGTCGAGCGCTGCGGGCCCCAATAGCCTGCGGCCTTGGGCGCCACGTGCGGTTGATTGGACGTGGTCGTCTCCGCTTCCCCACGATGCCACATTATACGCCCGGCTAGGCGGACCCGTGGTTGCACACAGCCATTCCCCTTTCACCGTCCGCGTGCTTCCTGCCCTTCCTTCTTACTCAGGCTCCAACCTCTGCCTCCAATCCAACTCGAACTCTCTCCCCCCTCCTTCCCATTGCCATGGCACCAACAAAGAAGGAAATGGGGAAGAAGCCCGCGACTTCATCCCGCTCGCCTCCGGCGGCGGCCCCCGCCGTTGATCGGTCTATCATACTCAACCCCGAGGCCTTGGGAAAGGTCCACTCTTCTCTTGCCACCATCTTCAACGAGTGTGGTAGGACCACGGTCTAGCCTGTGTCCCATGCCTCCTTTGATAGGGTGGTCACGGAGGTCCAGTTCTTTGCCGATGCCCTGTGGGCGGGTCTGGTTCCCCCATTTCCGCTTTCTGCAGTGCGGTGCTCTCCCATTATCAGATCCACATGATGCACCTCGGGCCTGAGTCCATTACCCTCCTGGCTATCTTCGCTTTTGTTTGCGAGGCAATGGTGGGCATTCCTCCTTCCGTTGCCCTGCCACGCCACTTCTTCTCTTTGCGCCTGAGCGACCCCACTCAATGCTTGGGGTGTGTGAGCTTCCTTGCCGTGCCAGAGACGGCTGCTTTAGGGATCGATTTCAGCCTTCCTCCCCCTGAGGCCAAGTTCAGAGAGCGGTGGCTGTATGTGGATGTCGGGGTGCCCAGCCCCCTGATCTCGCACCCAACCTTGCATGTTGTTCCCAACTCAGGCTGGGATCATGAGACGCTCGCGAGCCCCCGGCTCGCCTTCGTCTGGCGTCGCTTCCAGAGTTTGAGGGCACTCGACGTGACGGCGCCCAAGGTGGTGAAGGAGTTCCTCCAGCATCGCATTGGTCCTCTTCATCCCCACTCTCGCCGGATGTGGGACTTTGCGGGGCACAAAGACCATATGCGGCTTCAGGAGGAGGACCTGGCACCTGAAGCGCTGAGGACGGTGCTCAGGGTCCTGACTGGCGATCCTTCCCCAGGCAGCCTTCGGCAGGATGCTGCCCTCTTGTATCTTTGCTCAGGCAGGGCCGATTTCGTGAGGCAGATGCCCAGCTTTGACGAGTGGGGGTTACGCCTGGCTGGCCTCATGGGGCTCCGCGAGAACCCAGTCGCTATGGTTGCTCTTTCGGTCGCCCAAAGCGGCTTTGTCTTAGGCGATGGAGCGGGGAGACGAGAACCGCCGGGAGCTGAAAGGGATGATGTTGAGATGCTGATGCCGCGCGGAGCCCCGAAGGTGGCATCTCCCGAAGCCCGTCCTGGAGCAGTGGCAAGCGAGGAGTTGTGGCCTACGGCTCCCGAGGTTGGGGCTCCCGAGGCCCCTGTTGTCCCTAGCGAGGCGGCGCCCTGCGGCGTCCCCCAGGCCGGTTCCCTCGATGCTGATCTTGACGCCTCCTCCATGCCACAGGCTGACCCATTCGCCGAGCGCTTAGGCCGGTTCCGCGTAGACTTCGAGGCCCTCCGCAAGAGGAAGGAGGCCTTGGGCGGTGAAGATCGCCCCTGCCGCCTGTTGAAGCGCAGGAAGTACTTCACCATGGACGAGTAAGTCCTCTTCTCTCTTTGCTCCTTTACCTCTCTGTTCTTGCAGCTGATCGCGGCCTTTCAGGGCCCTTCCTGCCGAATTCGCGGAGAAGACTAAGGATCCATCCCCCCAATCTTTGTCCTTGCTGCTGACCCTTGGCGCGCCGAGCTCGAGCGGCGCCCCTGCCACTCGGCCAGTAGGAGAAGTGTCCCGCCCCACCGGGCACCTCGAGCCTGCGCGCCTGCTGTCCTCCCTTCACGAGTTCTCCTGGGGCACAGCCAGCTTGCCCCGTGCTCCTTCCTTGATCATGGATGGCGACTGGCTGAAGTCAGTCTTGAGCCCCTCTTCTGGGGACGGGCCAGCGCCAGGCCGGGCTCCTGGGGAGGCCCGTCCGGTGATTGCTGGGGCACCAGCCCCCAGCCCCTCACCGGGAGGGGGTATGCCGCCTCAGGGCCTCCGCATACGCTAGTGGCAGAGGGTGACGCGGAAGACGTGCTTAGGCATGCTCGGGAGCATCGCGCCCTTCGTCAAAAATTCCTTTAGGGGGCGGCGGATGCGGTGAGCCAGATCGGGGCGGAGCTTGCTGGCGAGGGTGCATGCCTTGAGGCCGAAGGCTTGCGCCTCGCTGAGGAGAGGCGCAAGCTGAAGGTAGCCGTCGCCCTTGTGCATCACCAGCGTGACCTTGACAACGCGAAGGCTGAAGCGTCGCTGGCGGTCTTGCAAGAGGCCTGCTCCCAAGCCGTCAAGGAGGCCCGGGAAGCAGACCGACGGCGCAAGGATGCAGAGGAGCGCGCGTGGAGCTCCAAGCCTGTAGCAACTCTCTGGAGCAGCAAGTGGAACTGGGACAGGTGGCCCTTGTGTCGCTGAAGCAGGCTTTCGTCAACCAGGAGGAGCTCCAGAAGCGCGAGGAGGCGCTGACGCTGGAGGCCGCCGAGCGAAACCTTGACCTTGAGCGGTTGGAGACGAGGGAGCGCCTGGTGACTCAGGCGGAGGATGACGTTGCCGCGTGTGAAGCCCGAGTCCAAGAAGAGGTCGACCGCCGCATGGTGGAAACTCGCTTGGATCTCGAGCGCCAATACGAAGCGAGGTTGGAGTTGATCAGGGCCGAAGCTGAGGGTAGGACTGCGGCCCTCAGGGCCAAACTGGCTGAAGTGACGTGGGGTGCGGACTCCTCCGCAGCCGCCCTTGGCGCAGCGCAGGCAGAGCTGGCTTCTTCCCGCGCCGATCTCCTTCTTCTCCAAAGAGGGTTGATGGTGCCGAGGCCATCGCATGGCGGAACGAGGACGAGATCCGTCGGCGGCGGATTCTGGAGCACGAGCACGCCCCCATGCTCCGAATGCTCAGGGAACGGGCTAACACGACCCTGGGCAACATTTGCGAGGCTGCCGCCGAGGTGCCGCATGGGACCAACTACGCCGGCAACCTCCAGTATTTCACTGACGAGGTGACGCTTCTGGAGAACCGCCCTGAGAGGTCTCGTTGGCTTGTCGAGGAGAGTAGCCGAGCCTTGCTCGGGCGTGCCTTCTCCCGTTTCTTAAGTTATCCACAGGACCGGGACCCCCACTTCGATTTTGATGCCGCCATCGCACCTGTGCCCATAGCCATCCTGGGCGACCTGGCGCAATGGGTTGAGGACAACGTGGACGCCCTCGTCAGGGCCTTCGCATCTGATGATGACGGCGTGATCGTGGCTGCCGATGAAGGCAACATTGTGGACGAGCCTGGCGCTGGCGGAGGTGTTGGTGGTGGTGGTGATGATGTCAGTGACGCCAGCGAAGCATCTGGAGGTGCCCCAGAAAACGCAGCGAGTGATATGTCCGACTGATCGCATGTCACCGTTGTTTACCCTGCATGAAGAAGGTTCGGGCTCAGCCCTGAAGATTGTAAGAGCATTTTGGGAGGGGGAGCCCCGCATGTAAAGGTTTGCGATCAGTACCCTGGTAAGCATAATGCTGCGTGTGAGCATAGCTACTGGCCCGGTGATGGGCCAGCTGACCTGTTTACCTTTTGACCCCGACGAGTCCCGAGCGGAGCTGTGGAGGCCGCAGCGCCCCGCGTGTCTTCTGGGTGAACCCATTGATCCTACGACGAGGACCTCTGGAGAGGGTGCGGCGACAGCGGTCCGGATTGTAGACGTGCTTGGCCTGGCCCGTCTCGCGAGGGGCTCACGAGGGGAGGCCGCTGACGCTAACTTTGGACGCAAAGCCGAAACTAGAACACGAGAGATTGCTCGAACGAGACTAAACACCCCTTCCCCAGACACACGCAAATCTCAAGCTCAAATCCAACTTAAATTCAAATCGAAGAAACTTGTCAGCAGAGGAAAAGGCAAAAAGCAAAAAGCCGTGTCCGGCACCTAGTCTAGTCTTCGACGTCTTCTCACCAGCGCGGAGCTAAGTGCTGCCACTAGGCATGGGCGGGAGCCCCCGAGGCCCGAGGGCGGCTCTCTGGAGACTCCAGGGCGTGTACAGCCCCACTCATTATTACGTGAGAGTGTCACGGGCGGAGAGCTTCACAGGCACTGGGCCTTCTTCACAGGTACCGGCCTTGCTTCATATCGCCAGATGAGAGCCCCGCCTTGCGCCACACTCTACCGCCATTGACGGCGGCCGGAGACCAAGGACGACGCCAATGGGGTAGAGCGGTCGCCAGAGGTTCCCCCGACGACCACGGGTCCTCTGCCCGGGGCAGGCCCTGAGGCACCTCCCCGGCAGAGGGCCTACCTCCTGAGAACGCCTTGCGCCGAGCGCCGCAGGGACGAACCCCGATCTCGGCCCCTCTCCTGCAGCCCCCGGTGCCCTCCTCCCGAGGGGTAAGAGGCTGCAGCATTGGGGCAGCCATCTGCTGCGGCGACTTATTCCTCCTGCAACCCATGATTAGCATAAGCTTGCTCCTGAGGAATTAGGGGTACCAAATAGTTGCTGCCACCGGTGCGGTTGTCGATGCCCTCATGGGGTTCCTGAAAGAGCTCAGCTTCTGCTGTCTCCTCGCTCCTGCCTGGCCCGAGGAACGAGCCATGGTCTTCTTCCAGTGCGTGCTCTCGATCCACCATGCGGGGCACGTAAGCTTCCGAGGCCACCGCCGCATGGGCCCCGCCATAGTGCCCCATATGCCACGCGGTCCGGCCTGGAGCATTGTCTTGGAGGTGATGGCGTGGTGGCCCGCCGAGGCCGAAGGCCACGGCGTGCACTCCTTCGCCGGCTGGAGATGGGGCCGTCAAGACTAGTCGCCCGGTGCTGACGGCCAGGTTGGCGTTGTAGGCAATGGAGTCCACTCAGAGTTGCGCAGGCACGTATGGGGCCGCCATACGGCCCGCCCTGGATCTGGGTGGCAGCTGGATGCAGAAAGGAGGTGCTCCCAAGGCGGCGCCGTCCAGGAGCTCGGCCACTCGCTCTAACAACATGTCACGGCCGCCCTCCAGCAGCCGGCACCATAGTAGCACTCGGGCCACCGTGAGCGCGGCTCTTGAGTTCTCCTGCTCCCGTCGGGTGTGTGGCGTTGTGGCCGCGGTGTGGCTTGAGGCTCTTGCTGCTGACCGCACCTGCCGTGGTGTGAGGGCAGGTGGTGTTTGGCCGCGTCACCCGTGCCCCGCAGCATCCTGCAGAGCGCGAGCTGCCTGAGGCGCAAGGTTGAGGTCGCCCTGGGCCGGCGGCACGGCGAGGGCGGGCCACGCCGCCTAGCGGTCAGCGTTGGCAGTCGGGTTGCTTGACATCAGAACGGCGAGGCGACGGAGCGCGAGGCGATGGAAGAAGGATTCCGTCTCACCCCTACTTGGCACGCCAAATGTCAGATTTCGCGTTCCGGCAGACCCTTGAGGTTCGAACTCTGGGGTGCGCACGAAGATCTTCCCCTACCAGCTCACGTCTCGAAGTCTCGCAAAGGATCTAGGCTAGAAAGAAGAACACACAAGGGAAACGAGATTTATACTGGTTCAGGCTACCATTGTGGTGTAATACCCTACTCCAGTGTGTGGTGTGGTGGATTGCCTCAGGGGCTGATGATGAACAAATACAAAGGGAGAACAGCCTCGCGAGGGGCTGTTCTTGAGCTGGTGTGATGAACTGCTTGGGTGAGTTCAGTCGCTTCTCTCTCTGATTGATCTATCTGTCCCTTTGCCCTGTGGTGGCTAGCTCTATTTATAGAGGGAGGCTCTGGGCCTCTTCCCAAATAATGAGTGGGAAGGGCGCCAACAATTGGCCATTTTGAAGGGGGACATCTAGTACACTTATCCTGACTAAAGTTGGTATTTGGCTGCCAAAGGCTCTGACGATGACGCCGTCCTGGGCTCCACGATGACCTCCATCCTGTCGTTCTGCTGGTCTTGGTCTTGTTGCACCAAAACGGTAACCTTTGCCTGATGCCTTGTCCTGTGCTTGCCCGATTTGCACCAAAGGGGAAACAAGGAAGCTGCGCAGGCCGGCGCCCGCCTGGCGTCCGCCTGGTCTCGATGGTCAAGGCTTGCGTCATGGGCACCTCGCGCGGTACCCTGCCTTGATCTCTTCGCCTCCTCGCGAGCCTGCCTGATGAGGCTGCTCCTGAGGAAGCTTCCTGTCGTCCACACCGTGATGCTTGGCCCCTCGTGAGGGTCTTGAGGTTGAGATGATGAATCTGGGCTGCACTGGGCCCCCACCTGAGCCACGCCGCAGGCCGCAGGCAGGCAAGTCTAGGGACCCCCATTCCCAGAATACCGACAACTCCAAACTTTTTGGAAAAAATTTCCTATCCATATCATTGCCTTGTGCCAAATCTCAACTTCATTTGCCTAGTAAATCTTCCTCGGTGATTTTTCAAAGTTCCTGTCTGTGGGAAGGCTTTGTGTAGGAATTACTAGCTAGGGTTCTGTAACGCCCCGGATTCGATGCGCCAGGTGTCTGCCAGTTATTCGTCGTCGTTGCCATGTCATTTTCTTGCGTGTTGCACTTTGCCATGTCATCATCTGCAGTTCATATCATGTCATCATGTGCATTTCATTTTGCATACGTGTTCGTCTCATGCATCCGAGCAATTTCCCCGTTGTCCGTTTTGCAATCCGGCACTCCTATGTCCTCCGGCGTCCCCCTTTTGCCTCTTTTCATGTGCGGGTGTTAAACGTTCTTGGAATGGACCGAGGTTTGCCAAGCGGCCTTGGTATAGCATCAGTAGACCGCCTGTCAAGTTTCGTGCCATTTGGAGGTCGTTTAATACTCCAACGGTTAACCGGGTAACCGTAAAGGCCTCTTTTCTGTGCAGCCCAACACCCCTTCCAAAGTGGCCCAAAACCCAGCAAACTCCCCTCCATGCTCTCGGTCGTTCGATCATGATCGTGTGGGCAAAAACCGCTCCTCATTTGGAGTCTCCTAGCTCCCTCTGCCTATATAAACACCCCCCTCCAAAAATCCCGGTCTAACCCTAGATCAAACCCCTCCCGGCGCCACCGGACGCGTCTCCACCGCGCCGGACATGTCCGTCCCCGCCGGCCACCTCACTCCGATGAATCGGAGGCCGCCACCTCAGCCGCGCCGCCGCCCCCGTCCAACCACCGCGCGCCACGTGGCTCCCGCGCCGTCCCCGCCGCCGTGGCCCGGCGAGCCCGCAGCGGGCCCGCCCGGCCCGATCCGCCGCCGCCGCCCGCCCGCGGGATGCCCGGCCCGATCCGCCGTCCCCGCGCCGGCCTCCCCGCCTCCGGTCGCCGCCCCGTGCGCCGCGCGCCTCCGCGCCTCTAGCGCCGGTGCCCCGGTCGCCCTCGGACCCCCGCTGCTGCCAGCTCGCCGCCGGTGCCGCTCGGACCAGCGCCGCGCCGCCCCCGGCCGCTGCCCGGCTTCCCTTATCATATTTACTACTGTTTCTACTGCTATCGTTACTGCTACAATATCACTGCTATCATATTTACTGTTACCATTACTACTGTTGCTATCATCAAAACTATCATACTACTGTGCTACTAATCACTTTGCGGCAGATAATTAATCTCCAGGTGTGGTTTAATTCACAACTCAGCTGCTAATACCTTCAGATATTCTTTGGCTCCCCTTGTGTCGAATCTATAAATTTGGGTTGAATACTCTACCCTCGAAAACTGTTGCGATCCCCTATACTTGTGGGTTATCAAGACCTTTTTCTAGCGCCATTGCAAGGGAGCATAGCTACATTTGTTGACTCACTTGGGGTTATTATCATATTATCACTATGAAGAATCTAAAGGATGCTAAGACTAAGATTTTTCCTTCGAAGACGAGGGGACGTAAGGAACTGCCATCCAATTCTGCTTTAGATTCACCTTCTGTTATAAGTAAACTTGCAACACCACAACATGCTATTAATTCTAATATGTCGCAAGTTATTGATGATGCTACCTTTGCTATGAATGCTACTCATGATGATGCTAGTACCTTACTTGATGATGATGTGCCACTAGGTGAATTTCTTGATGAACAAATTGCTAGAGTGAGATAACATGATATTGTCAAATCTGATGATGAACTTGAAACTGAAAATACTGAAACACCTACTAGTACTAGTGCTCCTAGATATAAATTGCCAAAGGTAATGGAAGGTTATACTATGAGTGAGGAGGCAACTAGAGATATTCTTCCTTGCAAGGATAGAGATGATCTAGAGAAATTATTGTGCAAGTATAAAGAAATATCTCTGAATGCTAAAATGAAATGTGATCCTGAGTTTGCTACTTCACCTATTGTTTTTGCTGATAAGGATTATGAATTCTCTGTAGACCCAGAGTTAATCACTTTGGTTGGATCTGATCCTTTCCATGAATATGAAACTAAAACTTTTGTGGCACATCTTACTAAGTTGAATGATATAGCTACCCTTTTTGCTCATGATGAGAAGATTCACTACTATTATATCCTCAAGTTATTTCCGTTCTCATTAAAGGGTGATGCTAAAGCTTGGTACAATACTCTTGCTTTGTGTGCTTAGTCCCCAGGATATGATTTATTACTTCTCTGAAAAATATTTCCCTGCTCATAAGAAACAAGCTGCCTTGTAGGAAATATTTAACTTTGTGCAAATTGAAGAAAAGAGTCTCACACAAGCCTGGGGTGGCTTCTCCAATTGCTTAATGCTTTGCCTGATCACCATCTTATGAAAAATGAAATACTTGATATCTTCTATAATGGACTAATTGATGCTTCTAGGGACTTCCTAGATAGTTATGTTGAATTATTGAATAACATATTCAAAAATTATGATGGTTGGACTCCTCCTGAAACACCTATTAAACCCACTCCGAAGAAGAGGCGTGTCTTATATCTCAGTCCTGAAGATATGCAAGAGGCAAAGAAATCTATGAAGGAAAAAGGTATTAAGGTCGAGGATACTAAAAATTTACCACCTATCAAAGAAATACATGGGCTTGAAGCACCACCACCACCCAAGGCGCTAGAGGTAAAATCTTTAATGAAATTCAATGATAGTGATGATCCTCATAATAAACATCCTAGTCAATGCCTTTATGAGTTTGATAATTACACTAGAAAGCAAGATCACTTCAATGAAAATGTTATGAAACAACTAAAATACAACTCTTATATGATTGCTCCCTTAAGTGACTTGTTATTCAGAATCTCAAATGATGTTAGAGGTGTAGGAAAACATGCTTCTATGGTTCAAACTCAATTAGAACAAGTTGCTAAATCTCAAAGGGAGTTACGTGATGAAATGAACAATAATATAAGTGACTTTGCTGTTAGAGTAGCAACTTGAGGAGGTAAAATGACTCAGGAACCACTTTATCCTGAGGGACACCCAAAGATAATTGAACATGATTCACAAAGAAACACCACCACTACACCTGGTCCTTCTAGAAAGAAAAAGAAGAAGAAAAATGATAAGAATTTACTCGCCTCTAGTGAACCTGAAATAGAAAAACCTCCTGATAGTGATAAAGAAATTTCTATCTCTGATGCTGAAACTCAATTTGGTAATGAACAATCACCTTCTGATAATGAAAAAGATAATGATGAGGTTCACGAAAACACTCAACCAAATGAGAAAGAACCAGATAATGATGTTGACATAGAACCAACTATTGATCTTGATAACCCACAACCTAAGAATAAAAGATATGATAAAAGAGACTTTGTTTCTAGAAAGCATGGAAAGGAAAGAGAACCATGTGTTCAAAAGCCTGTGCCCTTTCCACCTAAGTCAACTAAAAAGAGTGATGATGAAGAATTTGAACGCTTTGCTGAAATGATTAGGTCAGTCTTTTGCGCACTCGCTTGACTGATATCTTGAAAATGTCTCCATATGCAAAGTATATGAAAGACATCATCACTAATAAGGGAAAACTACTGGAAGCTGAAATCTCCACTATGCTTGCTAATTACACTTTAAAAGATGGTGTTAGTGTTATGCCTTTCTCTTTATATAAGAGACTTGATTTCAATAAACTCACACCTACTGAAATATCCTTGCAAATGGCTGATAAATCAACTGCCATACCTATCGGTATTTGTGTGGATGTTCCCGCTGTTGTTGCTAATGTTACTATTTTGACTGACTTTGTTATACTTGAGATTCTCGAGGATGAAAACATGTCGATTATCCTTAGTAGACCCTTCTTGAATACCATAGGGGCTGTTATTGATTGAAATAATAGCAAGATCACTTTTCATATCAATGGTAATGAGCATACAGTGCACTTCTCGAAGAAACAATTCCAAGTGAATGGTAGTAATGTTATTGAAAAATCTCCGAGAATCACTATTGGAATTTTTCAACTACCTCTACCTACTGTCAAAAATAAATATGAAATGCTTATTGTTGGGGACATTCATATCCCCATTCAGGTAACTTAGTGATTTACGAAAGTTCTTCGGTTTCATGCTAATCGAAAGTGGAAGACTTGATCAACCTTATTAATGGACCATTTTTGAGAGGTATGAAGTTGATGAGTTTAGTAAGCACTACCTTATGTCCTTACATTTTGTTTTCTGTTTTTATTAGTTAAATAAAATAAAATGCCATGTTTTTTCTGTTTTTTGAGTTTTTTATGCAATAAGAAATGACCCAAAAATAAAAGTTCTCAGAATGCTCTGAAAATCTGATACGATTTTTTCTGAATATTTATGAATTTCTGGTGCAAATAATATCAGAGGGAGGTGCACCAGGTGGGCACAACCCACCTAGGAGCGCCAGGACCCCCAGGCGCGCCCTGGTGGGTGCTGCCCACCTCGTGGGCCCCTCACTTACTTCTTCCTGCCACACTACTCCATTCACCTAAAAAAATCACAACCGCACTCTCTCTCTCTCTCTCTCGTGTTCTTGCTCCCGAAACCGTGGATTTTAATCTCTTTGCTTGAAGCTCCATTCTCGAAACTGTTTCGGGGATTTTTTGCTTGGTATGTGACTCCTCCATGTGTCCAATTAGTTTTTGTTTTAGTGGTTTATATTTATAATAATTATCTACTCTTGGTCCTGTTGTAGATGAGCTTGCATGTTGAATTCTTAGAATTCTAAGTAGTTTGAATGCTTGCTATGGCCTCTATAAATCCCAATGAGTAGTTGCTATCATTCTTGTGAAGTTTTGTTAATAAATTTGTCATGACCAAATTTTCAGAAAATTGTACATGAACATTATGAGCTTCTTTGAAGGAATTCTTTGAGGAGGAGATCCTCAGAGGCATCCTCTAGCAGCAGCTCCGTTCGTCGGTCCTATGCTGAACAAAGCGAAAAGTCCATTCGAAATGCCGCCACCAAAACATGCTTATGGCCATGCAACGATTACATGGTGAGAGTTGGCATTAAGGAGGAATTTGAGCAATTAGTTTACAGTGCCGAGCCCGGTCCCTACATTTCAGATAAGTGCAAACAACGCCTCATCCTCACCGAATCATTTGTCAAAGAATTTAAATTCTTTCCCCATGAGTCTAGGGTGTCTTTTAAACTTTATGATAATCCATTTACCATTTCTCTAGAAAGGTTTGCTCACTTCTGCAAAATCCCATTCTGGGGTTCACTCGATGAGCCACCTAGGTCCGAGTTTGAATCATTCTTAAGTAGTCTTTGCTTTGGTGAAACTAGGGGAGTGTCACAAGTTAGAATAAAGAGCATACATTTTCCTGCAATTCAGTACTTCGCATTATTTAATGGAAAATGCATAGTAGGCAAGCAAGACTATAGTACACTTTGTGCTCCAGACTTGAGCCTCATATGCACCGCTCTCACCGGCGAAAGGAGTTATAACCTTGGAGCGATTGTTGCACGCAGACTGCAGCATAACGCTAACAGTGGCTATTTCTATGGCGGAATTTATGCCATGCGCTTAGCACCAGAGTTTGGTGTTTCACTTTTGCCCTTTGATCCTATCCTATCCACGTAGTATCTAGACTTTGATGCTTTAAAAGGCCATAAGATCCTCAAAGGAAAAATTCATGACTTCACTTATAATCTGTTGTTTAACCAAACTTCTGTTGTGCATACATATTTCCCACGCCTGCTCTTTTTGACTACCATAGCCGAGGAAGATATTTCGTTCTTGAGAGCGAGGCTCGAGGTAACAACGCAGCAGTGGAGGCAGCACGGCGGGCTGAGACATCAGCACCGAGGGCCTCCGTGAGCTACCACAGAAACTACCATCCAGGCTACTGACTGATTACCAAGTTAGGCCAAAAGCCTAAGCTTGGGGGAGTACGTATTCCCACCGACATTACATTCATGTTCACACATTTCATTCTAGTTGTTGGTGTCCACACTTTTTCATTCTATCATCCATGTTTAATTTACTTTCTTGCTTTCTTTTTGTGTGTTTGAAAAAACTTTGAGAAAATCCCAAAAGTATGTTCCTTGCTTATTTTTTATTTTTCTTTCTTGTTTAAATTGTTGTGGCACTAAAAAGAAAACCCAAAAAGATTTCCTTGTTCTTCTTTTACTTGTTGGGAGGTTTCCCATGTAAATAGTTTTTCTCGTTTTTGCTTTTTCCCTTTTTCATTGCTTTCTTTCGAAGAACCAAAAACTCCAAAATTTCAGTGTGTTTATCTAAATTTCTTTTTCTTTTACCGATTCATACTTAGTCCACGGCACTCTTGTCTTCTCCTCTTGAATAAAATGTTTGCAGATTCCAACTTAGTCCATGGCACTCTTGCACTATTATAATTTCATATCGTTTGGTCGTGCAAGTGAAAGGCAATAATGACGATATTAGATGAAATGGTCGTGGCGGAGAGAAACGGGTATGAACTCGACTTGTTCTGTTTTTGTAGATATGTTTAACCTAGTATCCATGATTCAGCCTATTATGATCAAACATGTTTGCAATGACAATTAGAGATTGTAGTTTCTCATGCCATGCGTAAGTAGCTAGGAGTGAATGATGACTTATCTTGGATATCAACATTGCGTTAAAACGATTGTGATGTAGTATGACGATATGGTATCCTCCTCTGAATGTTCGAGTGGCTTGACTTGGCACATGTTCATGCATGAAGTTGAATCAAAACCAACATAGCCTCTATGATATTTATGTTCATGGTGTTCATATCCTACTCATGCTAGTATCCAATGTTACTTATGCATAATGCATGTTCATGACCGTTGTTGCTCTCTAGCTGGCCGCTTCTCAAGCTATTTGCTAGCTTTCACCCGTACTAACTGGGAACTCTACTTGTACATCAAAATCCTGAAACCCAAGTTATTCCAGATGAGTCCACCATACCTACCTATATGTGCTACTACCCTGTCGTCCTAAGTAAATTTGCATGTGCCACCTCTAAAAACTTCAAATAAATATCCTTTTCTATGTGCCTGGATTGTTCACGTAACGACAATAGGTGGTCGGTATCTTCCGTGCTAAGCGGGTTATTCTCAGGTCGAGTGTTTATTCATTCGCCATCACATGAGAAAAGGGCGGTAATAGGGATACCCAGTCCCGAACTCAAAAATGCAAATAATTAAACAAAACTCCCCCGTGAGTGTTGATGGTATGGACAACACCCGTTGTTTCGGACAAACCGTGGAGTGTGATTGTTGGTGGAGGGGGAGTAAACCTTTACTTTTATCACTTGGGAACCGCCACTAGCGTGCTTAGCATGGAAGATATTGATAATTGAAGGTTGTGAAGTGAATGAGAAGGGTGGATGTCTCAAAATATCATTTACCTCTGTTTTAAAACTTCAGCTCTGTCACCTCTGCAAATCACTGCTTCCCTCTTTGAAGGGACTATCTATTTACTTTTATGTCATGTCATCACCTTCTCACATAAGTGCCAGAACCTGAGAGCATTGTGTATAGCTAATGTTGGGTGCATCATGATTGTCGGTGTACTAAAGTAGGGGTACCTTAGTATCCCGAACTTGTGCACGGGCAGTCGCAGCACCCAGCAGCAAGGCTTGCCGGGCGTCCGCCAAGATCCTCCGTAGCCCATATTGATGCCATTCAAGAACAAAGTGTTTTGACTGAGAAGACAAGACTCCGGCAAGAGGAGCTTGCCGGGAAGGGCAAGGCCCCGGCAAGAGGAGCTTGCTGGGAAGGCCATCCAAGGCATTTCAAGAAACTTGCCGCGACGCGCCGCGCGTCCCGGCAAGACCCGGCGAGCGACAAGCTTTCGGATGTGACAAAACAACGACCGCGGCAAGGCGCTTGCCGCGGCGAAGCCACCATTCTGCGCCCACGCTCCAGCGCATCCGACGACGTGTCGCCCCAAGATCGTTCCTGGCGCATGTGGCGGGCGGCTGTGCAGCCAAGCGGTGCGAGGTGGCAAGTGGAGATGATGAGAAGGCCATCGTGGCAAGCGGTGGCGCCCCAAACGGTCATTTTCTGCACTGTTTGGGCGACCGGACGGGCATTAAATGCCCTTGTCCCCTGCCGTCAGAGTTAGGTAGAGTACACTGTAGAGGCAGTTGTACCAACCCCTCTTTTTACATTTGTACCCCTCTCTGCGTTGCCACCTGTCGGTGACCCCTTTAGCTTATAAAAGGAGGCCCATGCGCAACGTAGGGGAGGTTCGACTCATTCGAAACTACAGAACGCTCACTCCCTCGAGCAAGAACAGAATACAAACACAAAGCAGGAGTAGGAGTTTTATCTCTCCGAAGAGCTCCGAAGCTGGGTAAAATCCCTCGCGTGCTTCGCCTCGATCTGCTCTTCGTGCGCCCTCTGCTCCCTGCCGGACCAAGAAGGGGCCCTGCCCCATAGGTGCTCATTTCCCACGACATCTTTGGCGCGCCAGGTAGGGGGCATCGAGGTTGTGCGAACCTGATTGGTGTTCGCGCGCGCTACATCATCATCTTCGTCGACATGCCACCAAAGAAGAAGGCTTCGGAGGTGGCTGGTCCGTCCGCGTCGATCCCACCGCCGCCGGAGCGAACGGGCGGTGGGGTAGACGCCGGCGGAGGAACGGGCGCCGATGAGGGAGCTCACGATGCTGCCAAGTCCAAGGACAAGGCCGCACAGACCTCGGCGTCCGTACACGCACCGCGCCCGTCTCAGGAGGCACGGGACCGACAACGTCATGGTACCTGCGGTACCATACGCTCATTGGGTCAAGGCCAAGCTGGTGGATCTCGGGACGCTCAAGATCAGCATGCACGTCAACATGCTGGCATGAGCGTGGCACGGTCGCCTGGATGAGATGCTGCTCCTTCTAACACTGTTAGAAGTGCGAGCATATCTCGCTCCTCGCGCCGTTCGCCGCCGCCACCCAAGACTCCAGAAGAAGCATTGGCCCGAGCCCAACTGCTTCTAGATTACCCTCCAGCGCCAGACAAGATCGACGACTGGTGGGCCACCATTCAGAGCCTCATCGGCTTCGCCAACGGCGACACTCCCCGGCAACCGAGCACATCGAAGCCGCGGCAAGACGCCCAGGCGCGGGCCGATGACGACAAGACCGGTGGGGTGCAACCACTGTGCATTCCCCGCCCCGAAGGCCAAGATCGCCGACTCACCGGGTCAACCTCGACACCGACGACACGGCGTCATCAGATCCGCGGGCTCGTCGTGATCAGTGCCAAGTTCTTCAAGAACGACAGCAAGAGGACGCTCGTACCCGCATCGAGCGTCAGAGAGAAGCGCGGCGTCAGTCAGACCAGTGCCCTGGGCCCACTGTTGATATGCATGCACCAGGGGAACCAGGCGACTTGCCGTACGCGATAGGTTGCCCTGCGTTCACTCGCGAGCTGCGGCAGGTCCAGTGGCCGAGTACAAAGAACTTCAAGCCAGACGTACCTGAGAAGTACGACGACGGGATACATCCGTCGGAGTTCCTCAGCATCTACACCATCGCGGTGCAGGCTGCCGGGGGGCGCGACGAGAAGATCCTCGCCAACTACTTCCCGCTGGTGCTCAAGCCCAACGTCAGATCGTGGCTCATGCACTTGCCGGACAATTCCATCTCCTCATGGGCAGATCTGTGCCATCAGTTTGTCGGCGCCTTCACAGGCGGCCACAAGCCCCATGGCTAGGAGAGCGATCTTCATCTGCTCGCCCAGAAGGAAGGAGAACCCCTGCGCAAATACATTCAAAGATTCAGCCAGGTGCAGTGCAACATCCCAGACGTCCACCCTGCCGCGGTTATCAGCGCGTTCCATCAGAACGTGCGTAATCGCAGGATGAGGGAAGAGATGGCGATGTGCAAAATCAGAGATGTCAGCGAGCTATATGCTCTAGCCGACAAGTGTGCACGTGCTGAAGAGGGGAGGAAACTCCCCGGAGAAAATGCAGGAGCAGAAGGGTCTGACAGTGAGGATGCCACCCCGGCAAAGAAGAACCGGAGGCGGAATAACAGAAAGAGGAAAGCTAAGGATGTGCTAGTTGTCAAGCAGTCCGGCAACGGAGGTGGCGCTGAGAAGGCCAAAGCTGGTGACTCCGGCAAGGCTGTGGTGGCCGCCGACAAGCAGGACAGCTCCGGCAAGTAGTACTGCAAGATTCACCGCACCAATGGCCATGATCTCCAGGCCTGCAAGAAAGTTGAGCAGCTTGTTGAGCTGCAGAAAGCTGAATACGAGCGACGCGACAAGGAGAAAGCCCAAGAAGGTGGTGGAGGATCCGACAAGAAGCGTCCCGGCCGGGGAGGGTGCCGCGGCAAGGCCAAGCAGCGGCAAGGAGACAGGCCTCCCCGTGGCCGCGACAAGGACGAAGACGAAAACGAAGATGAAGAGATGGATGAGGATGAGGCCGATGAGCAGGAGTTTTAGAAAGCTACAGAGGTCTTGTGCATTGACGGTGGTGCTTCTCTGCATACCTCGCACCGCCAGCTCAAACAGTGGGTGCGCGAAGTTTATGCAGCAGAACCATCAGTTGAATCACGCAAGCCTCTGAAGTGGTCTAGCACGCCTATCATCTTTGATATTGAGGATCAGGCTGATCGCATAACTGCGGTCGGGTGCTTGCCGATGTTGGTTTCACCAACTATCCGCAACCTCAAGGTCACGAAGATGCTAGTTGACGGCGGGGCCGGCTTGAATCTGATCTCCTCCACGGTGCTCAAGAAGCTCCAGATCCCCGACAGCGAGCTCGAAGAGACCGGCACTTTCCAAGGAATCAATCCAGGAAGGAGCAAGCCGAAGGGGAAGATCACACTGCCAGTGACATTTGGCAGCAAGCTGAACTTCAAGACAGAGAAGGTCACCTTTGACGTTGCTGATTTCCCATTGCCCTACAATGGGATACTTGGCCGTCCAGCGCTCGCCAAGTTCATGGCAGCCTCTCATTATGCTTACAACGTGCTCAAGATGCCCGGTCTGATAAGTGTCATTTCTGTACCTGGCGACAAGAAAGATGCCCTTATCTGTACCGACAAGATCTACCGGGAAGCAGCAGCCGCAGCAGATCGCAAAACACTTGCTGCTGAAGCTCCCGGGGGGAAGAAGAAGACCAAGTCCGGCAAGAGTAGCTCTGATGCCCACTCTGGCAAGCGCACCTCTTCGGAGTGCTGCGCTACCGTCGAGGACGCACCATCGAGCTCCACCGGCAAGTGCAAGAAGGCAAAGACAGCTTCACCAGAGACCAAGAAAGTGGCCGCCAAGGAGGACGGCACTGGTGGTACCTTCACCATCAGTGCCATGCTTGACCCTAAATAGGAAAGAGCGCTCGTTGCTTTCCTGCGGGCGAATGTCGATGTGTTTGCATGGCAACCGTCTGACATCCCCGGTGTTCCCAGGAAAGTAATTGAGCACCACCTTGTCGTTTGTCCTCATGCGCAGCCCGTCAAGCAGAAAGTTAGGAAGCAAGCAGTGGAGCGACAAGAATTCATCGCAGAAGAGATCAAGAAGTTGGAAGCAGCAGGCCTTGTCCGAGGAGTGCTCCATCCCACGTGGTTGGCTAATCCTGTAGTCGTGCGCAAGGCAGACGGGAAATGGAGGCTTTGTATTGACTTCACTGATGTTAATAAAGCTTGTCCCAAGGATCCATTTCCCTTGCCGCACATTGACCAGATTGTCGACTCCACGGCAGGATGTGATTTGCTTTCATTTCTTGATGCATACTCAGGATATCATCAGATCTTCATGGCAGAAGAGGATGAAGAGAAGACCGCATTCATTACTCCATGTGGCACGTACTGCTTTGTACGGATGCCTTTCGGACTAAAGAATGCTGGTTCAACATTTGCAAGGGTAGTCAGTCATGCTTTTGAGCCACAATTGCACAGAAATGTAGAAGCTTACATGGATGACATAGTGGTCAAGAGCAAGGACAAAGCAACTTTGATCCAAGATTTAGATGAGACCTTTGCAAATCTGCGCAAGATCAATCTCAAGTTGAACCCCGAGAAGTGCGTGTTTGGAGTTCCTTCCGGCAAGCTTCTCGGGTTCTTTGTATCCCAGAGGGGGATTGAAGCCAATCCCGACAAGATCAAGGCCATTGAGCAGATCGAAGCACCGAAGCGCGTCAAGGATGTGCGAAGGCTTGCCGGCTGCGTTGCTGCTCTCAGCATGTTCATCTCTAAGTCGGCTGAGCGCGCCCTGCCATTTTTCAAAATTTTGAAAAAGGCAGGTCCAATGAAATGGACTCCGGAAGCGGAGGCTGTGCTACAGGACTTGAAGAGATACCTGTCCTCCACTCAGCCACAAGAGAAGTTGCTGCTATATCTAGTGGCAACCAATCAAGTGGTTAGTGCTGCGTTAGTAGCGGAAGGGAAGCAGATGATGAGCTAGCAACCACGGCAAGCGAGTCCAGTGACAAGCAGGGGGCTTCCCCGATAAGCTCTGGTCCCGACAAGGATGGATCTATGCAGCCACAGGAAGAGAAACAAAAGAAGATGGTGCAGCGCCCAGTTTATTTTGTCAGTTCCCTTCTGCAGGGGGCTAGGTCAAGGTACTCTGGTGTGCAGAAGTTGATTTTCGGCCTTCTCATGGCCTCGAGGAAGCTGCACCATTACTTTCAAGCACATGAGATCACAGTTGTCACTCGCTTTCCGTTGAAGAGGATATTGCAGAATCCCAAAGCAACAGGTAGAATTGTCGAGTGGGCACTGGAACTGTCAAGCTTTGGCCTCAAGTTTGAGAGTACTTCAACTATCCAGAGCCGAGCATTGGCAGAATTCATAGCAGAATGGACGCCAACACCTGATGAAGAAACTCCAGAGACGAGCATCCCCGTCAAGGAAGCAAGCAAAGAATGGATCATGTACTTTGATGGTGCCTTTTTGTTGAAAGGCGCCGGTGCGGGCGTGTTACTTGTCGCACCCACCGGAGAGCACCTCAAGTACGTGGTCCAGATGCACTTTCCCAAGGAGAAAGCAACAAACAATACTGCAGAGTATGAAGGATTGCTTGCCGGACTCAGGATCGCTGCTGACCTTGGGATCAAGAAGCTCATTGTCAGGGGTGACTCGCAGCTTGTCGTCCGTCAAGTGAACAAAGATTATCAGAGTCCGTTGATGGAAGCCTACATTGATGAAGTGAGGAAGTTGGAAGAGCATTTTGACGGCCTGCAGATGGAACATGTTCCGAGAGCTCAGAACGACATTGCAGATAGCCTGTCAAAATGCGCCGCACTCAAGTTGCCTGTGGAACCAGGAATCTTTGTGCTCAAGCTGACTCAACCATCTGTAACACCATCAACTGGACAGAGCAAGAAGAGGAAGTTGATTTCTGGTGACTACTTTTCGGCTGAGCTCCCCGAAGCCGCCAAGAAGGTCCCCAAGATCAACACCAAGAGTGCTGAGGAGCAGTCTGCTCCGACAAGCCCTAGGGTTTGTTTCGTTGAAGCAGACGCTCCCGACAAGTTTTGCTCCGGCAAGCTTGTCGGGGAACATCAAGCTCCGGCTGGATCACAGATTCTTGCCGTAGAAGCGGATGTTCCCGCAGCGGCATTTACGCCTTTAGTCCTTGTTTTCGAGCCTCAGGCTCCGGCATGGGCGCAGCAGATCGTTCGTTTCCTTCAAACAGGAGAACTTCCCGAAGAGCAAGAAGAGGCGGAGAGAGTAGCCCGGCAATCAAGTATGTACCAGTTTGTCGATGACATACTGTACAGAAGAAGATTCGAGGGAGTGAAATTGAAGTGCATTCCCCGGGAAGATGGACAGCAGCTGTTGGCGGAGATACATGGAGGCATATGCGGTCATCACATTGGCGCAAGAGCACTTGCCGGCAAGGCTTTCTGGCAAGGTTTCTTTTGGCCAACAGCCCTCCAGGATGCAACTGCACAAGTAACCAAGTGTGAAGCGTGCCAGTTCCACTCCAAGCAGATACATCAACCAGCTCAAGCTCTCCAGAAGATCCCTTTGTCCTGGCCATTTTCGGTCTGGGGGCTTGACATCCTCGGCCCCTTTCCCCGAGCTATCGGGGGCTTTGAGTACTTGTACGTGGCGATCGACAAGTTCACAAAGTGGCCGGAAGTGAAAGCAGTGAGGAAGGTGACAGCACAGTCAGCAGTCAAGTTCTTCAGGTCGATTGTTTGCCATTTCGGAGTCCCTAACAGGATCATCACCAACAATGGCACTCAATTTACGAGCCGCACCTTCATACAGTACGTCCAAGATCTTGGCGCCAAGATCTGCTTCGCTTCTGTTGCTCACCCGAGAAGCAACGGTCAAGCGGAGAGGGCGAACGCTGAAGTGCTGCGTGGGCTCAAGACCAGAACTTTCGACAGGCTGCACAAGTGCGGAAGGAATTGGATCGATGAGCTGCCAGTGGTTCTTTTTTGTCGATCAGGACGACACCAAATCGAGCCACTGGCCAGACACCTTTTGCTCTTGTCTATGGAGCAGAGGCAGTTCTCCCCACGGAACTCGTATACGGATCGCCTCGAGTGCTCGCTTATGATGAGCTTGAGCAAGAGCAGCTGCGGCAAGATGATGCGCTGCTCCTTGAGGAAGATCGTCTTCAGGCTGCTGTACGAGCTGCTCGCTACCAGCAAGCTTTGCGTCGCTACCATAGCCGCAAAGTTAATGCCAGAAGTTTCGAGGAAGGCGACCTTGTTCTTCGGCGCATTCAATCCGCCAAGAATTCCAACAAGTTGATGCCGAAGTGGGAAGGCCCTTATCGGGTAAAACGAGTCACTAGGCCCGGCGCTGTCCGCCATGAGACTGAAGATGGCTTTCCGGTGAGCAACTCCTAGAACATACAGCATCTTCGTAAGTTTTACCCATGAGGCGCGGTTGCCGGAACCCGCTATTCCGGCAACCACCTTTTGTACAAGCCTTGCCGCTGTTGCATGTAACCCTTTGTACAAAGCCGGGCGCAGATCCCGTGCATAAATAAAGATCATATGCTCCGCACATCTTGTCAAATTTCATGCCTTTTTCTTTTTTCGCATGTATTATCTGACACTTTGTGCAGCACTCACCCCCGGTAAGTAATACTGAGCCTTAAGGCTCAATATCATTATTTTCTCTTCTTTCTTTTTCCTAAAAGAAAGGTTCCTTCGCCCACAAGTTCACCGGGGGGAAGGAGGAGATAATGGTGCGGACCAGGCATCGTTCAAGAAAGCATTGCCTTGCCGGGGCACAGACGACAGAAAAGCTAAGTTGCCAAAGTTTGAGCACAATCAGTTTCGAAATTTCTTAAGTTATCTTCCTTGAACGACCGTACTTTGTATGGAAAACCTGTGCACGGAGGAACCAACTCGTAGCTAGTTGCGCCCTTACTTTGTTTCGAGTCTGCTCAACAACTTAAGTGTGCTGCGGCTAGTTACGACAAGGTTTCTTGCCGGAAGCAGCACCGCCGGCAGGCTGTTGATGTTCCGCACTCAACGCTCGCGGCAAGGGTGCCGGCGCCGGCAAGTTCCCTAAAAGCGTAGGGTAAAAACATACAAAGGATGGAATCAAGTACAGGAAATAACATAGCAAATACTGCCCAAGATAAAGTTATATTATAAAGGAAACTTGTCGTGGCACTGACTAAATTGTTCTCATAACATAAATGGCAGCGGCAAGGAAAGGAGAGAAAGGGCAGCCTAATCCACGCGCTCGCCATTGATCCCCCTGACTTCATTCACCTTGTCCACAATGGGTGCGACAAGGGCTTTGAGTTCTGCGAGATCAGCACCCGCCAGAAGCTTTTTGAGGACGTTGGTGAGGTTGAGGTTCGGATTGCGGAAGAGCACCTTCACCAACACCTTCTCCAAGACTCTGGCGCAGATTGTGCGCGACTCGTCAGCCAGCTGCTTTGGGATCCTTTCCCGGAGTTGCTGGAGAGCCGTCACCACGCCCTTGAAGAACCGAGTAAGCTTGGCGCTGGGCTGGAGGTTCTCGTCGGAGGAGTACCCGAAGCCCGCCAAGTCTAGTTGCGCCAGCTCCTCGTCGATGTTTGCAGTGATGTTGACGAGGCCCTCCGTCCAGAGCTCCACTGTGGCCCTGAAGGTGTTTTGAGTCTCGGCGACCCTCGTTAGCAGCTCCTCGTTACCCTTGATCTCTTTCTTCAAGTCATCTTCTCGCTTCTTGGCGCCGTCCAGCGTCTCCGTCAGTGTGGCCAGCTTCAGCTCCAGATCAGCATTTGAGTCCTTGGCAGCGTTCAGTTCCTTGCCCTTGTCGGCAAGTTGGACTTGCAGATCACCATGAGCGAGGGCATCCTTCTCGCGTTCGCACTGGAGCGTGGCAAGCTCCTCATTCTTCCCTTTCAGATCAGCCTCCAGCTGCGTCACCTTCACCTCCAATTCCTTCTTGGCGGCCTCGGCAGCTGCGGTAGCGTCCTTCGCTTCCTTGAGCGCCCCGCCAAGTGATTGCTCGCGTGCGGCGAGCTCCTCCTTGTAGCTGTCCAGTTTGACTTTTCGCTGCGTCAGTTCACCTTCCCGGGTGGATAGCTCCTCAGTGGCAAGCCTCTGTTTCTCCTCAGCTTCTGCCTTCTCAAGGATGAAGGCCTTCCGCGCCTCGACAAGCTGCGCCCTCTCCTCCGCAATGGACCGGAGGGCCTCTTGGTTGCGGCTCTGGAGCTCCTCCGCATGCTTCTCAATGTCAACTCCCGCCTGCGCGACAAGCGCTTCCCGGGACTCCAGCTTCGCTTGTCGGGCGCGGTAGAGCGACACCAACTTCCGGAGCAGTTGCTCCTCCTCGGACTCGCCGCTGCTGCTGCTTGGTGCGTCAACCACTGTCAGCCCAGCGGAGGCAAGCACCTCTCCGTCAAAAGCCTCTCCCTCGATCGGCGCCCTGGAGCTCGACGCCCAGGGAAGCTTGATGAAGACACCCTCGCCGGCCTTCAAGTAGGCGCCGGGCTGGGGCTCCTCGGGGCCTGGTGCTGCATCAGCGGCAGAGCAGTCGGCGGTCGGTGTAGCGCCTTGCGCTCCTGCACCCTCGGGGTCGTCAGTGCGATCGCCGGACCCCTCGCCAGCTCCTGCGCCAGCAGCCTTGGCGGCCTCTTCGCCGGCGGGGTCATCAGAGCCGGCTTCTTCCTCGGTGGCAGCGACATCTTCAGTATTGCCGCGTGCGTCCTCCTCGCCGGTGGCCTCAGTCTCCATCGGATCTGTGGCAGGGGGATCTGAAGACAGGAAGAGGAAGGAAAAGTCAAGCAAACATCCAAAAAGAAGACCAGAAGAAGAAGAACCCAAGGAAAAATTTCCGACAAGGAGGGTTACCTGTGTTGGGCTCTGTGACCATGGGCTCCACCACCGAAGGCTCACTGGTCCCATCCCTTGCCGGGGACCTCTCCCTTGCCGGAGAGCGCTCCCTTGTCGGAGAATCGCCCCTTGGCGGCGTAGTTGAAGCAGATAGCACCTCTGGAGCGGCTTCTGGTTGCTCCTGATGGGCCTGCTCTGCTCCTACACAAGCAAGTCAACAGTCAAGATGTCAACAAAGAAAAAAGCACCCATGCGCGCACCACAACAGAAAGTGAACAAGTACTTACGCTGGGGGCTGCGCTGGGGGCTGCTTCGAGGAGAGGTTGCCAGGTCCGTCAAGGTGGTCTCGGATGCGTCCTCTGTTGTCGCAGCAGGATCATCCTTGATGACTACCACGGGGACCTTGGCCCTCTTCGCCGCTCTCTTGGCCAGAGTACTGAAAAGGAACGAGGTTCAGAAGGAAGTAGATCAGATACAAGACAAGAAATAGCAAGAAACAAAGAAGTATAAATACAACAGGAAGAAAGTCTTACTCCTCCTCCTCTTCTTCCTCCTCGTCGGAGCTGAGCACGGAAAGGTCGAATTTAGGTACCCTTTCTGCGTGACGAGGCGGAGGAGTAGGTTCCCTTGGGCGCTTGGCGGGAGTTGTAGCAGGATTGGAAGTGGCGGCCCGAGAAGACCCCTCTCCAGTTGCTGGTGCGGCATGAGATGCTCCCGTGTCAGCGGTGCTTGGCGCGGTGGAGCGTGTCCCGCGGCGCGGCGGCTGTTGGCCCGTCTGCCGCCCTGCTGTGTCTCAGGTCCTGCGGAGGCGCCTCCTTGGTTGAGCTGGGGGCTGCGCTGAGGGCCCCGTCTGCGGCAAGCTACTCGAAGATGGCTGGCCACTTGCGCCCCCGGCAGGCTCGCTCGCCTCGGCTTCGGGCTCCCCCTCGCCAACGACCTCCCCGCCAAGGTCCTCTCGGTTGGCAAGGCTTGCCGCCTCGGCCGCCTCTGCCTCCTCCAACGTGAAACCAAACTCGCCCGCGGCGGCGGCTGCCGCCGCCTCTTCCGCCCTGGTGGCGATGTACCGCATCTCGTCGTCAGTGGTGTCGCGGGTGAGGAGCCTCTGCTCATCAGCAGGGACTGCTACCTCCACCAAGCCGTCGAAGAATTGCCGCACGACGTCGTCGGAGGGCTCCCGCCAAGTTGGGATAATCCCGTGCGAGTCGCACTCCGGCATCATTGCGCGGATGCGATCGAGCTGGGAGTTGTTGCATAGGGGGATGACGCCCTGCGGCAGCCTGAACCACTCCGGGTGGTTGGGGTCGTGCTTGAACAGCTCCTTGAGCATCCCGTCCAACTCCAAAACAGTGAATTTAAAATTGAGGCCTGGGCGCAGCCTCATGATATCTGCCGGGCCCCCGAACAGCCAGGCGGGCCTCCCCCTCTCCTGCAGAGGGGCGATGCAGCGGTGAAGGAAGTCCGCGCCAACGGCCCCTACAGTGAGCCCGGCAAGCCCGAGTCGTAGAATTCGGGTGGTGGCGATCTTCAACTTAGCATCATCCGCCGCCAGGGCGCTCCAGTCGCCGCCGCGCACCACTCGGGTTTGGCGCAAATTGGTGAATGGCTGCGGATCTGCGTCAACATCCAACACCACTCCGCTCTCCACTCATCCCACTTGCTGCGGAGCTCCCCTTCCAGATAGACCTCCTTCTTGCCGGCCCTCGAGATCCAGGCGATCCCGCCAGACAGGGGCTCTCCTTTCTCGACTCGGGGCATGAAATAGTGGCGGAAAAGGGCTACGTTGGGGTAGATTCCGACGAAGTTCTCGCAAAGATGCGCGAAAACCGCCATGGTCAGAACGGCGTTGGGGGTGAAGTCGAGGAAATGGAACCCGTACATGTTCATAATGTCGCAGAAGAAATCGGAAAAGGGCGGGCAGAGCCCGCAATAGAAGAACAACGGGAAGAAGTAGTACCCTTTTGGGCACCACTTCGAAGTAGAAGCTTCAGCGGAGAGTGTCTGCGTGCGCGGATGCGCCCGCGTCTCCGTCGACCAGAAGAGATAGAACTCCTCCCGCAGCGCCTTCGGGGTGAGCTCGGGGGGGGGGGGGGAGTGCTCGCTCCTTGCGCAGCGCCTCAAGCCGCAGTGCCTCAGCCGACTTCGCACTCTTTCCGGTCTTCGGAGCCATGGCGGAAGCGGTGGAGGAGGGCGGCAGCGACGGGCAGCGGAGCGCTGATCTCTTTCGGCTTGGGAAGCGGAGGGGAGCGGCGGAGCTTTCTGAGGAAGGAACCGCAAGTGGCGAAGGTGGGCGAACGGCCTCTGTTTCCCCTGCTTATAAAGAGGGGAGAAGAACGTTACGCCTTTCTTGATTAAAGAATTGCCCACGATCTCTCCCACGACGCCGCGTTTGACGCGTGCCGTTACGGGAGGGCGCGGTGGATACGGAGTTAGATTTGGTATGGACCCAGGCCGCGCGTGCCCGTGCCCTGTTTTGGGCCTGGCCCAACAGCGCTCGGCACCGTGTGTGGCCCAGGCCCGGGGGCTCCTGTCGGTGTACTAAACTAGGGGTACCTTAGTATCCTGAACTTGTGCACGGGCAGTCGCAGCACCCAGCGGCAAGGCTTGCCGGGCGTCCGCCAAGATCCTCTGTAGCCCATATTGATGCCATTCAAGAACAAAGTGTTTTGACTGAGAAGACAAGACTCCAGCAAGAGGAGCTTGCCGGGAAGGGCAAGGCCCCGGCAAGAGGAGCTTGCCGGGAAGGCCATCCAAGGCATTTCAAGAAACTTGCCGCGACGCGCCGCGCGTCCCGGCAAGACCCGACGAGCGACAAGCTTTCAGATGCGACAAGACAACGACTGCGGCAAGGCGCTTGCCGCGGTGAAGCCACCACTCCACGCCCACGCTCCAGCGCATCCGATGACGTGTCGCCCCAAGATCGTTCCTGGCGGACGTGGCGGGCGGCTGTGCAGCCAAGCAGTGCGAGGTGGCAAGTGGAGATGACGAGAAGGCCGTCGTGGCAAGCGGTGGCGCTCCAAACGGTTGTTTTCTGCACTGTTTGGGCGACCGGACGGGCATTAAATGCCCTTGTCCCTTGCCGTCAGAGTTAGGTAGAGTACATTGTAGAGGCAGTTGTACCAACCCCTCTTTTTACATTTGTACCCCTCTCTGCGTTGCCACCTGTCGGTGACCCCTTTAGCTTATAAAAGGAGGCCCATGCGCAACGTAGGGGAGGTTCGACTCATTCGAAACTACAGAACGCTCACTCCCTCGAGGAAGAACACAATACAAACACAAAGCAGCAGTAGGAGTTTTATCTCTCTGGAGAGCTCCGAAGCTGGGTAAAATCCCTCGCGTGCTTCGACTCGATCTGCTCTTCGTGCGCCCTCCGCTCCCTGCCGCACCGAGAAGGGGCCCTGCCCCATAGGTGCTCGTTTCCCACGACAATGATTGTATCTTTTCTACCAAGAATTACAATGTTTAGTTGATGCTTGAACTTTGGGGGTGCTCTACATTTATGTTTTGCGGTCTCAGAAAGGGTTAGCGACATACCACTATGGTTGTTTTGACAACTTGTTGCTATTTGAGATATCTTATTATTGCTCTCTAGTTGTTTATGTCATAGTTATGAGGTAATATAATTTTTATGAGTTATTGCCGACATGGTTAGTTATAATCCTTGCTGAAAACCTAGGTGTTGTTTAAGCTTATTTATGAAACAAGAGCAAAAGAGTTCGTAAAAGTTTTTCTTTTTCACTTTCAGTTTATCAACTGAATTGCTTGAGGACAAGCAAAGGTTTAAGCTTGGGGGAGTTGATACGTCTCCAACTTATCTACTTTTCCTAACGCTTTTCCTCTTGTTTTGGACTCTAATTTGCATGATTTGAATGAAACTAACCCCGGACTGACGCTGTTTTCAGCAGAACTACCATGGTGTTATTTTTGTGCAGAAATAGAAGTTCTCGGAACGGAACAAAACTTTGCGAGGATTTTTTATATCAAATAAGAGAATTTCTGGAGCCAGGAGGGACCTGAGGGGGGCGCCTAGGAGGGCACAACCCACCAGGGCGCGCCAGCGCCCCCAGGCACGCCCTGGTGGGTGTTGCCCACCTGGTAGCCCCGCTGACCCTCAAACCTACGCTATAAAATCCCATATTTCCAGAAAAATATCAAGGAGAAAGAACTATCACGTTTCACGAGACGGAGCCGCCGCCGTCTCCTGTTCTTCATTGGGAGGCCAGATCTAGAGTCTATTTGGGGCTCTGAAGAGGGGGATCTTTGATCTTCGTCATCACCAAAGCATCTCCATCACCAATTCCATGTTGCTCCCCATCGGGAGTGAGTAATTCCTTCATAGGCTCGCTGGTCGGTGAGGAGTTGGATGAGATTCATCATGTAATCGAGTTTGTTTTGTTAGGGCTTGATCCATAGTATCCACTATGTTCTGAGATTGATGTTGCTATGACTTTGCCATGCTTAATGCTTGTCACTTTGGGCCCGGGTGCCATGATTTCAGATCTGAACTGTTTATGTTATCACTATTGTATCCATGTTCTAGATCCTATCTTGCGAGTTATAGTCACCTACTACGTGTTATGATCCGGCAACCCCGGGGTGACAATAGTCGGGACCACTCCCGGTGATGACCGTAGTTTGAGGAGTTCATGTAATCACCATGTGTTAATGCTTTGTTCCAGTTCTCTATTAAAAGGAGGCCTTAATATCCCTTAGTTCCCAATAGGACCCCGCTGCCACGAGAGGGTAGGACAAAAGATGTCATGCAAGTTCTTTCCATAAGCACGTATGACTATTTACGGAATACATGCCTACATTATATTTATGAACTGGAGCTAGTGATGTATCGCCCTAGGTTATAATTGTCTCATGATGAATATCATCCAACGAGTCACCGATCCAATGCCTATGAATTTATCTTATATTGTTCTTGCCAAGTTACTACTGTTTCTACTACTAACATTACTGCTACAGTATCACTGCTATCACTATTACTATTACCATTACTATTGTTGATATCATCAAAACTAACATATTACTGTGCTACTAATCACTTTGTTGTAGATAATTAATCTCCGGGTGTAGTTGAATTGACAACTCAGCTGCTAATACCTTCAAATATTCTTTTGCTCCCTTCGTGTCGAATCTATAAATTTGGGTTGAATACTCCACTCTCGAAAACTGTTGCGATCCCCTATACTTGTGGGTTATCACTGGTGTGATTCTCATTGCCCCCTATGGCGAGCACCTGAAGTACGTCGTCCATATGCATTTTCCCCAGGTGGATGCAACCAACAATACAGTAGAATATGAAGGACTACTTGCTAGGCTCAGGATTGCCATTGAATTGGGAATTAAGAAGCTAATCATTCGAGGAGATTCACAACTTGTGGTGAGACAAGTCAACAAGGATTACCAAAGTCCATTGATGGAGGCATACGTTGAGGAAGTGACAAAATTGGAGGAATGCTTTGACGGATTGCAAACAGAGCACATACCCTGTGCGGAAAACAGCATAGTTGATCATCTGTCAAAGTGTGTTGCGCAAAAGCTTCATGTGGAAGCAAGAACTTTGTTCTCCATCTTACTCAGCCCTCCGTATCCTCTACAAAAATGGAACAGAAAAGGAGAAAGTTGGTGTCACAGCCTGGTTTTTGCCCTCTTTTCTTTGCTTGATTTCCAGCTGAGTTGGTTTTGGATTAGGAGTTTTGAATCATTCCATTTGGACTTGATCACTTGGGTATCCCTTGATTTTCACCCAAGTGCCCCCTCTCCTCTTCTAATCCATCATTTCACCCCTGGCCAACCCAACAATATTGCTTGGAATATTTTTCTTAAAAGAAAAATATTCATTTTGCCTCTTAAATCCTAGCTAAACTCTTTGACCTCCAAAGCAACCCTCATTTCTGTTGCCCTAAAAATCCTAAGAAAATCCCAAATATTCTTTGGACCCTAGGGCACATTTCTGAGTAAAAATATTTCACCACTTTTTGGAGTATTTTTGCTACAGAAAATAAAATCAATTCTGGGCTGAAATGGTAGTTTCTACAACAACTACCTTTTTACTAGCTCCAATGTAGATGGTTTTCACTATGCTCATTCACCTTAGTAAGAGTCAGTAAAACCCCAAAGCTCAGCCCTTGAATCCCTGTGGTTTGACCACAGTAACTGTCCAAAGTTTCTGTCCAGTAACTTAACCTCTTCACCATTTCACTTCTACTGCACCTGGAAACAAACCGAGCCGTGGTAACACGTAAGTTTACTAAGGACTACACGCCAGACACCATGGTTAGTGCATATGTGGCCTGATGTCACGGTCCACGCGGTGACCGCGTTCGTCCGAGCGTGCCGGCATGCCAAAAGCACGCTCTGTGCATCGCCAGCGCCTCTGTGGCACGTGTGCTCGCTGCTCGGCCAGCCAGAGCGTGTCCCCCCCGCGCCACGATCCTCGTCTCCACCTCCTTTACTCCATCCTGCCGCTCGCCGACGCCGGAGCTCGCTGCAGCGAGCACGGGCACGGTCCGGCCAACTGCACAGTGCCCGCGCATTGTGTTCGTCCCTTTCCTCCTCGCTCCTGTGCTCGTCCGCGTCCGTGCACAGCTCCCGCGTGACCCCCATCGCCTTCCCCCTCTCTCTGGCACCATTCCTCGCCGGGCGCCGGAGACAGCTATCCTCCGGCGAAGCCCGAGCCCCCTCGCCGCCCCGCCTATAAAACCCCCCCTCCGCAGCCTCCTGGAGCATTGCAACTCACCAACTCTCCCTCCTATAGCCACTAGAAGCCGCAGCCCGGCCGGGCAGGCCACGGGCTGCCGTCCCCGAGCCGAGCTCGCCGGCTATCTCCTCTGGATCATCCCTGCAGCTCCGGCCACTTCCAAGCTAAGGCGACCCCGCCAGGGCCTCCGCCTCTCCTCCATGAAGCTAACGCACCTAGCCAAAGCCCCTGGAGCCGCCCCTAGCCGCCATTTTCCTCATCTCCGGCGACCACCTTGTTCTGCCTCCACTTGCGAGGAATAATCTGACACCGTCCGGTCACCATTAGCCAAGCCACGGGTAAGGGTAGGTGCGCAAGAGCCTTCTCCATCGATCCGTCCCTCTCGTTTTCCTCCAAGATGCCTCAACGTCGGCATAAGCTCCGGCGAAGTGTCGCGCCTCTCTTTTTCTTTCTCCCCTCCCTCCGGCCTGACTAGTGGAGCCTGCTAGTCAGCCACTCACTACGTGCGTGAAGCGGTATGAGTGGTGGCGCCCTGGGAAAATACGCCATCGATGTCGCCCCCCTCTGTTTTTTGTTTTTCATATTCATTTAAATTCCAGTAGCATTCAAACAGCCATAACTTTTATTCTACAATTTCAAATGCAGTGATTCTTTTTGCATTGTGTTCTTTGTCCAAAGATCTAACAGCTCCCAAAAGATGGGATTTTTCCTTGCTGTCTAGATTTTCTGGCAATTTTCAGAAGGTTTCTTGATATTTTTCTTTTATGGTTTTTGAATGTTTTCAGAGGAACCAGCTTGTCTTGAGGATCACCAGGAGCCTTGTGAACCTCATCAGTACTAAGGCAAGCCACAGTAATATTTTCATGGTGCCACTTCAATATTTATGATTTTCATACTTGAACTTATGAATATTGATGCATTTAAATTAGTTATATAATAAATATATTCTGTTATATGCTTGTTATGTTAAAATGCTTGAACTTCAGTAAGTAAATATTGTTAGTAAGATAATGAGAACTTAGTTGCAAGTGATAAATAAATAATATGATCATAGAATTGATGAGTAATTTGAATATTAGTTTTGCATGAGGTATAATGATGATAATTGCTAGAAATAGTTCTGGTATAACTAAAGAGAGGTCTTAACGAGTATAGTAGCATGAGTTTATGTTGGCTCCGTGGGAGCGTGATTGGTGCAGTCTTTGCACGGTTATGTGATGCATATGTTAAGTGATGCATGGTATGGCAGTATGACACCGGTTATTTTATTTTCACATTTAAGTTGAACCTGATTAATAATTCAACTTGAACATGTTGTTGACCGGGTCGTGGTGCCACTGAAACGAGTCTTTCCCAGTGCAACCACATTTGCCGGTATGGGACGGCCTTAATGCGTTTCATTGTCATGCCTCTGGTCGGTACCTCAATTTAGGGAAGGTCATGGGCGTGCTGTACCCTGGACCGGTAGGCAAGCATAACCTTGTGAGCCCGTTGTTAAGTTAGTTTCGGTACCGGATCCCAGTGTGGATCGTGGCCATGACGGTGGTCGAGGTACCTGGAGGTAGACATGGGGCCACCCAGGACTAGCCCGGTGGGGTCTGAGTCGTAGGGGTCGAGAGAGTATCATGATAGTGAAATGGTTTCGTCTGAACGCTATTGGTCCACTCGGATGGGAGAGTGAGGCCATGGGTTCCGTAGTGTGGGTACAGTGTACTAACCTCTGCAGAGTGTTTTTAATCTATCAATAGCCGAGTCCACGGATACGAACACGCTCAAAAGTAAGGTACACCATGGGTCAACACTTAATAAATATGCACACTAAATTGCACTAAGGATCACAGTGAGGTCATCATGTTGAGTTGGACATGAGTTGTCGGGTTGTGATCGCCGTAAGGATCACGGGCCACTAGTTGGTCGGGTTGTGATCGCCGTAAGGATCACGGGCCATGAGATGGTCGGGTTGTGATCGCCATCAGGATCACGAGTATGTGTTGGTAATATTATGTTTGTTTGTCACACCTGGTAAGCAAGTCGGGAGAATGAGTACCTGTTGAGCATAGTCAAATCATGTTGGTTATATAGTTGCATTGTTGATTAAATTGGATAAATATCATAATATTGTCTGTCATCTTGTTTATGCTTATTGTGAGCTTGCAAGTACATTCAATGTACTGACCTGGCGTGTCATTCCAGATTTCAGGAAAGTTTCGTTGGAAAGGAGAGCTGTCCGAGTCTAAACCGTGCCCACGTCAGTGTGCTTGTGCTATGGAGTCCCGCTACGACGTTGTTCTGCTGCCGAGTAGTTGTCATGATCGAGGCCCCTTTATGTTCACTAAATAATGTACATATTGTTCAGCCGCATCGTGTGTGCCGCTTGGCCTCGCTAACTATTGTAATATGAACTATGTTCCGCTAGCATGAATAAAGCGGTTGTTTTCTGTACCATGTTGCTGTGTGTTGCCAGAAGACAAGGTCTCTGGGCTGGCAATGCAAGGTAAACCGGTCACTCTGAGTCGGGGTGTCGCAACGCTTGGTATCAGAGCCGCGCTGACTATAGGCCACGCTAGACTAAGCTGAGTTAACTGGATGCTAGATATGAGTTGTAGCTGAGTGTCGGTAATAATTGTAGCTGGTTGTTGCATTTCTCGTGCTGATTATATTTTTCTATGCTAACTTGCTAATGGTTGTGAGTGTAGATGGCTCCGGTGCTGTATCTGTGCTAGTTGCAGCTGATGCCGTACACGTCGCCGCATCTCCTTCGTAACGTGTGGCATCGGCTGTACCCAAGGTTGGAAAAAGTGGTAGGCGTAAGCGAGGCGGTTGGCCTTCGCCTAGTGCCTAGGCGGTGCCTAAGCTCCCTAGGCATGGCCTAGGCGGTAATATAGTTTTTACTCGTAGTGTATTTGTGATTATTTTGGGTGTTGATATTAGTTTAGGGCATATAAATAAGTTAACTACCATCTACTACCATTGGAATATAACCCGTTTGGCATATTAGTCCAGTATGTGGCATGATTTCCTGCTTGCGTAGGCAATTCCTTGCTTACCCTACCTAGACCTCCATTTATGCCCTAGGCGAGGCGTTTGGCCATTCCCTAGCGCCTAGGCGTGCCTAAGCGCCTCCTTGGCACTGCCTTTTCCAACAGAGGTTGTACCCTCACGGAGTCGATCCAGTCTACCGTGTGTACCGGGAGCGCCTAGCTGACTCAGTGTATGAGTATCACGCCATGGTTACTCTACGCACCAGCTCCAATTCCAGTTCTTACACTCATACCTCTCGTAGCGGCTACGCTTCTTCCGCTTCTCAGGCTGTCCAGTTTGTTGCATTCGAGGTACTTGTTGAGCTCCGCTACAACGAGGTCTGGATGCATAATCACCCAGGTTTCCATTACTACCCTTCTCTCCGCGATAATGGTAGTGTCTGTTTCCCTATCATTGATCCGGAGTCTGATAGTGTCGCTAGCCACCTTTCACGCTACATCAATGCTAGCTATCTTCTGATCTACGAGCTGGCTCGTGAGCTGAGTCGTGCCCGTACTGCTTTAGCCTCTACTTTAGTCTCTGCTCGCTCAGCCACTACTTCTCCATCTGTAGGGTTTATTCCCTACGTTCCTTTCAGTTCTAGATCCCGTGTTTCTCCAGTTGCTCCCCCGAGTAGCTCGGGCACCGCGACTGCGAGTCCCCTTAGTGCTCCTGCAGAGTGGGTTTCACTCCTCGCCACTCCTGCAGCCCCGATGATCCGCCCTCCACCTGCCCCAGAGGGAGAGCCCACGAGGCAGCATCGCGTGTCACTTTTAACCCAGAGGTCTCCGTTAACCCCGTTAGGTCTTGATCCGAGTCCGCATCAGCAGAGGACCCCGCAGCGCCAGCCGAGCAGTAGAGCTTTCGAGTATTCTCAGTTGTCGGGATGGAGTATGGTTGTAATCGTACTAGTCATGATGTTTCGTTTCATGTATGAGGGTAGTTGGACCTGGCATGTTGTTATCTTTCATGTGTGAGTCTATGTATAATTTTGTTGGACTTTATTTTTATTCGCCGTATTTTGTTCGTCTTTTTGGTTTCGCTTGGTTTTTGTTGCTGGCTTCTCCCTAGTTTTTGTTGAATGCTTCTCATCTCTATTGCATTGACTTGGGAAAATCATATTAGGATGACGCGGGGAGGCTGCAGTAGCAACGTTCGTGAGGGTTCTCCTATTCGGCGTTCCGCACGACAGGCAGGACAATCACCCGAGCCATACGTTCCACCACCGCCTCCACCGCCAAATCCGCCCTCCACCGAGCAAATTATGCATATGTTCGAGGAATGACGAAACAATGATCTAATGGAAATATTCAGAAGTATTCAAGCAATGGTTGGACAGAATGGAAATCAGCCTGCCTCTCACTCCAGGCTATCTGATTTTCAAAGGACTAAGCCTCCTAGTTTTAGTCAGGCCGTTGACCCTTGGATGCATATGATTGGTTAACAACTATGGAAAAGAAACTTGAGGTTGCTCGAACTGATGAAGAGGATAAAGTCCATTTGTAAAACATTATCTGGAAGGCGCTGCTGCCATATGGTGGGAAAGTGAGAAAGACATAGGGACAGAGAATGAAGCAATTACCTAGTCAAGATTCAAGGAGCAATTCAGAAAATATCACATCCCTGCGGGAATTATGAAGACTAAGCAGCGTGAATTTCTCGTGCTCCTCCAAGGAAGTCAGTCAGTGGGAGAATATTTACAAAAATTTAATCACCTGTCACGTTACTCTCATGATGACGTGGCCACTGAAGAAAGGAAGATGGACCGCTTTCTTGGTGGATTAAACCCGCAACTTCGCTATGTTCTCAGTATGTTTGATTTTCCAGATTTCCAAACCCTGGTGAACAAGGCTTTCATTGCTGAAAGGGAACACAAGCTCGTGTCAGATACTAAGTCTACCCATAACGATCACAAACGCAAGTTTGAGCCCAAGAAGGAAATGCAACAAGTACAGAAGGTTCGTACCTGGCAGCCAACTCCGATGGCATACCAGCCCAGTTGGCAACAAAATGTTAACAAGACCACCACCCAAGTGAAGAATGATGTGCTCAACCCAGTTATGGAGAATCGTCTGCACAACAGTTCCTGTTATAGTTGCGGACAAACCGGACATTATGCCTAACAGTGTCCAAAGAACACCCGGACCAATGCTATGTTCAAGCCTCAAATCCATTATTTGGAAGCCGGTCCAAGTCAGCACGACGTCACGGGATACGTTCATCACATTTCAGCCGAAGAAGCCCAAGAAAATCCCGAAGTCGTCATTGGTATGTTCCCTGTTAATAACATACTTGCAGTAATTTTATTTGACTCTGGGCTTCCTACTCTTTTATTTCTCGGAGTTTTGTCGCCCAAAACAAATTTCCTTGTTCGCTTTTGGGCAAGAATATGCTGGTACAAATCCCAGGATCTATTATTCAAAGAAATTTTGTCTGCCACAATCTGGAAGTCAGGATCAACGAAACCCGTTTCCCGACGTCTTTGATACTGATTGATTCTGAAAATTTTGATGTTATCTTGGGTATGAATTGGCTGACTCAGTACCAAGTATGCATAAATTGTGCGACCGAAGAAGTCAACTTGACCGGACAAGATGGACAAGCTACCAAGTTTATTGCTCGTAGAAGCATACCCTCCAAGGAAATGGTTTTTACACCAATAGCAGAAATGGAATTAATTCCAGTGGTCAGTAAGTTTCCCGATGTCTTCCCAGAAGAACTGCCAGGCATGCCACCTGACCTAGAGCTTGAGTTTGCAATAGAACTTGTGCCCGGAACCACACCAATACACAAGAAATATTATTGAATGCCGTCATCCGAGTTGGTGGAGCTAAAGAAACAGCTTGATGAAATGCTCCAAATAGGATATATCCGCCCTAGTTCCTCGCCATGGGGATCACCCGCTATTTTTGTGGACAAGAAAGATGGCAGCCTTCGCATGTGTGTGGACTACCGATAGTTGAATGATGTCACGATCGAAAACAAATACCCTTTGCCCAGAATTGATGATTTGTTTGATCAACTCAGTGGAGCCAAGGTATACTCAAAGATTGATTTGCGGACAGGATATTACCACCTCAAAATTAAAAAGGAGGATATTCCCAAGACCGCGTTCACCACTCGCTACGGTCTTTATGAATATACCGTCATGACATTGAGTCTCACCAACGCCCCCGCCTTCTTCATGCACATGATGAACAAAGTATTCATGGATTTCCTTGATAAGTTCGTGATCGTCTTCATCGGTGATATACTTATTTACTCAAGAAGTGAAGAAGAGCATAAGGGACACCTCCGCGCAGTGCTACAAGGACTCCGTGAGCACCAGTTGTACGCCAAGTTCAGCAAATGCGAGTTTTGGCTCAAGAAAGTTGGATTCCTCGGGCATGTACTATCCGCTGAAGGAATAGCCGTGGACCCAAGCAAAGTAAAGGACGTGCTCGACTGGTTGCCACCCGCCACCGTGTCTCAGATCCGGAGTTTTCTTGGATTAGCCGGATACTACCATCGTTTTATTGAAGGGTTCTCCAAGATTGCTAAGCCCATGACGGAGTTGCTTAAAAAGGATAAGTAGTTTGAATGGACGTCAGACTGTGAGAAAAGTTTCACCGAGTTAAAGATGCGCTTAACAACTGTGCCAGTATTAACCCTTCCAGATATCTACCGCAGCTTTGGCATATATTGCGACGCTTCCCGGCAAGGACTTGGGTGCATGCTTATGCAAGATGGCAAGGTAGTAGCCTATGCCTCATGGCAGCTACGACCCCATGAAGGCAATTACCCCACTCATGATTTGGAATTGGCCGCGGTAGTTCATGCTTTAAAAATTTGGAGACACTAGCTCATTGGAAAAAGGTGCCAAATTTTTACCGACCACAAAAGTCTCAAATACATATTTACTCAGCCGGATTTAAACCTCCGTCAGCGAAGATGGCTGGAGTTGGTCAAGGATTATGATCTTGGAATAAATTACCATCCGGGTAAGGCCAACGTGGTTGCCGATGCACTCAGTCAAAAGCTCGTCATTTTAAACGTCATGCTGGAATCTCTGCCTTCAGAACTTAAATAAGAAATCGCTCAGCTCAACCTGGTCATAGTTGAGGCTGGTCTTGCCAATATTCTGACGGTCACTCCTACTTTTGAGGAAGAAATCTGCAAGGCCCAGCCAGGGGATGCCAAACTGCAGAAACGCATCAAGTCATCCGATTTCTCGAAGGATCAGTACGGTACCCTCCGATTCAGGGGAAGTATTTGTGTGCCTAATCAAGCTGACCTAAAGCAGAAAATTTTGTCAGAAGCCCACGAGTCCTTGTATTCAATCCACCCCAGAGGCACAAAAATGTATGAAGACCTTCGACAAATATTCTGGTGGGATGGAATGAAGAAAGACATTGCTTATTTCGTGGCCTGTTGCGACATATGCAACAAAGTTAAGGTGGAATATAAGAAACCAGCCGGACTTCTCCAACCACTACCCGTGTCACAATGGAAATGGGACGATGTCTGTATGGATTTCATCACATGATTACCCAGGACCCGACGATGCAATAATGTGATCTAGGTCATAGTGGATACATTAACGAAGGTGGCCCACTTCCTCCCAGTGAAAACCTCATACCGAGCAGATGAGCTTGCCCGACTGTATGTATCCAGGATTGTCAGTTTACATGGAGTTCCCCGAACCATCACTATTGACCGAGGTTCACTTTTCACCTCTGCTTTCTGGACCCGTCTCCATCAAGCCCTTGGGACGGAATTAAAATACAGCACCGCATATCATCCTCAGACAGATGGGCAAACGGAAAGAGTAAATCAGATACTCGAAGATATGCTCCGAGACTGTGTTTTAGCCCAAGGACCACAATGGGAAGATTTCTTGCCGTACGCCGAGTTCTCGTATAACAATGGATTCCAGACCAGTTTAAAGATGTCACCTTATGAAGCTTTGTATGGCCGTAAGTGCCGCACTCCATTAAATTGGTATCAAACCGGAGATAGCCGTATTTTTGGGACAGATCTCATGGTGGAAGCGGAAAAGAAAATCAAGGAGATCCGAGACAGATTACAGCTGGCCAAATTGCGACAGAAAAGTTATTACGATGCAAAGCACCGACAGATTAGTTTTGAACCTGGAGAACATGTCTACCTTTGAGTCACACCCATGAAGGGAGTAAGAAGGTGCTGAACCCGTGGAAAATTGGCACCCAGGTTTATTGGTCCATTTCCCGTCATGTCACGAGTAGGTGTTGTGGCATATTAGTTGGAGCTGCCTCCGAAACTGTCCGACGTGCACAACGTGTTCCACATTTCACAACTACGACGGTGCATCTCACCACCCTAGGAAAAGACCAATTTCGAAGAGATAGAATTGGCAAAGAACTTGACCTACGAAGAGAGGCCAGTAAAAATTTTGGATCAGATGGAAAGAGTCACTCGCAGTAAGTCACGGAAATTTTACAAGGTTCAATGGATGCATCATACCGAGTCAGAATCAACCTGGGAATCAGAAGAATTTCTAAGGGCTTGCTATCTAGAATGGTTTTCCCAAGCAACCGAATCTCGAGGACGAGATTCATTCTAAGTGGGGGAGGTTTGTCACAGCCTGGTTTTTGCCCTCTTTTCTTTGCTTGATTTTCAGCTGAGTTGGTTTTGGATTTGGAGCTTTGAATCATTCCATTTGGACTTGATCACTTGGGTATCCCTTGATTTTCACCCTAGTGCCCCCTCTCCTCTTCTAATCCATCATTTCACCCCTGGCCAACCAAACAATATTGCTTGGAATATTTTTCTTAAATGAAAAATATTCATTCCGCCTCTTAAACCCTAGCTAAACTCTTTGACCTCCAAAGCAACCCTCATTTCTGTTACCCTAAAAATCCTGAGAAAAATCCCAAATATTCTTTGGACCCTAGGGCACATTTCTGAGTGAAAATATTTCACCACTTTTTGGAGTATTTTCGCTACAAAAAATAAAATGACTTCAGGGCTGAAATGGTAGTTTCTACAGCAACTACCTTTTTACTAGCTCCAATGTAGCTGGTTTTCCCCGTACTCATGAACCTTAGTAAGAGTCAATAAAACCCCAAAGGTCAGCCCTTGAATCCCTGTGGTTTGACCACAGTAACTGTTCAAAGTTTCTGTCCAGTAACTTAACCTCTTCACCATTTCACTTCTTCTGCACCTGGAAACAAACCGAGCCGTGGTAACACCTAAGTTTACTAAGGACTACACGCCAGACATCATGGTTAGTGCATATGTGGCCTGATGTCACGGTCCAGGCGGTGACCGCATTCGTCCGAGCGTGCTGGCATGCCAAACGAGCGCTCTGCGCGTCGCCAGTGCCTCTGTAGCGCGCGTGCTCGCTGCTCGGCCAGCCAGAGCGTGTCCCCCCGCGCCACCATCCTTGTCTCCACCTCCTTTACTCCTCCCTGCCGCTCGCCAACGCTAGAGCTCGCCACAGCAAGCACGGGCACGGTCCAGCCAATGGCACAGTGCCCGCGCACTGCGTTCGTCCCTTTCCTCCTCGCTCCTGTGCTTGTCCGCGTCCACGCACAACTCCCGCGTGACACCCGTCGCCTCCCCCCTCTCTCTCTGGCACCATTCGTCGCCGGGCGCCGAAGACAGCTGTCCTCCGGCGGAGCCCGAGCCCCCCTCGCTGCCCCACCTATAAAAAAACCCTCCACAGCCTCCTGGAGCATCGCAACTCACCACCTCTCCCTCCTATGGCCACTAGAAGCCGCAGCCCGGCCGGTCAGGTCGCGGGCTGCCGTCCCCGAGCCGAGCTCACTGGCGATCCCCTCTGTATCGTCCCCGCAGCTCCGGCCACTTCCAAGCCAAGGCAACCCCGCCAGGTCCTCCGCCTCTCCTCCTGGAAGCTAACGCTCCTAGCCAGAGCACCTGGAGCCACCCCTAGCCGCCATCTTCCTCATCTTCGGTGACCACCGTGCTCTGCCTCTGCTTGCGAGGAAGAATCCGAAACTGTCCGGTCACCATTAGCCATGCCACGAGTACAGGCAGGTGCGCAAGAGCCTTCTCCGTCGATCCCTCCCTCTCGTTTTCCTCCAAGATGCCTCAACGCCGGCGTAAGCTCCGGCGAAGCGCCGCGCCTCTCTGTTTCTTTCTCTCCTCCCTCCGGCCTAACTAGCGGGGCCTGCTAGTCAGCCACTCACTACGCGCGCGAAGCGGTATGAGTGGTGGCGCCCTGGGAAAATACGCCATCGACGTCACCCCCCCCCCCTCTGTATTCTTTTTTTCATATTCATTTAAATTCCAATAGCATTCAAACAGCCATAACTTTTATTCTACATGTCCAAATGCAGTGATTCTTTTTGCATTGTGTTCTTTGTCCAAAGATGTAACAAGTCCCATGTAACATCCCAAATTTTCAATTTGGAATGTTATACATTAGATCATCATGCATATCATATTTTCTTGCATTTTGTTGATCCTAGAAATTTCACGCAGCTCAAGGACCCACGGAGAGAGTTGGAGATTTCGAATTTTTCATATTTGAGTTCTTTCAAATTTTGAAAAGGGGATCATTTGGATTATTTATTTTATCTTCAAATATTTTTCCAATATCAAAAAAAAATATGAGAGGGAATAATATGACTTTCCCAAAATTTAGGAAAAAAGAAGATTTAATAAATAAATCCAATTTTGGATTTTTCTCGGAGTTTATTTGCCCTAGGAAAATGCGTATTTTCAAAAATTGCATTTTAGGCCCCGAGTAAAAGTTCATTTTGTTTGACTCATTTTTAGGAGTCGGGGAAAATTTACTTTATTAATTTTGGAGTCCGGTAGATTTTCTTTTCTATTTCTTTTTCCGCGCGCGAAACCGATTTAAAAAAAAAGAAAAAAAGAGCCGCAGCGCGACTGGGCCAAAGGCCCAGCCGGCCGAGCCAGCCGCCGCGCCAGGGAGCCAGGGAGCCGCCCTCTTTTCCTTTTCTTTAGGAAATCCTAGTAGGATTTGGACCCATTTCGTTATTCCGTTTTTTGTTCCTAGGATTCCTAATCCTAGTCTAATTCCTTGCCCCTCCTCCAAGCAAAACCCTCCCCTCCCCAATATAAATACCCAAGCACCCCCCTCTAGACATCAAACCAAAACCCCTCCTCTCCGCAGCAGCAGCAGCGCATCACCACCACCCGCGCCGCCGCCCTACGCCGCCGCCGCCGCCGCCCCTCACCAGCGCCGCCGCCGCCGCTTGCCACCGCCGCCCGCCAAGTGCCGCCGCCGCCGCCCAACGCCGCCGCCGCCGGAGCCCCTCGCCTCTTCGAGGTACTAGCCCCGCGCCGCATCACTTTTTCCCCTCGGTTCGGTTTTTCTCATAAACCGTTCCGGTTTTCTAAGATCGGTTTTTTTTGTTTTGGTTTTCTTTCCGAAACCCTAGATCGGTTTTCCTCGCCGGTTTCCTTTCCGGTTTAGTTTAGAGAGCGTTCGCCGGACCGTTCGTCTCAACGAACATGATCACCAGTTAGCCTTGGTTAACGAACCTCCGTTCGTTTAACCGTTCGTCGTTTTTCTTTTTAATCGGATTTATTCCGCTATTGTTTTTCTGATAGCGATTTCAGATCCGATCTTCGTTCTAGTTTATTTTCTCGCTCGTTTATCGGAATCAGGTGATTCAAGTGCCTGGAGTTTCGTTTCGAAACCGCCGTTCCGACTAATCAACTTGAACCAAGTTGTGCTACTGTAAAATTTGACTTAGTTTCAAATTGCTAGAACCGAGTTGTTTTCTCTCGCCGTTTGACTTTCGTTGCTTTATTCGAATTGATTCTTTTGCAACCAGGGTTCTTAAGTTGGACTTTCTGGTTCGATCTTTCATTCGAGTTTTACCTATGCATTAGATGAGTACTTATTGTATGCTTGTTGTTTGTCTGCGATAGATCACCCGGAGTGCGCCGCTTGTTACTTCGAATCTCTAGGTTTCGCGGATCATCAGCAAGGCAAGTAACACTTGATCATACCTTTTCTACTACCCAGTTTTCGTGCATTAGATCAATCCTCACACATTGCATGATTAGGATCTAATTAAATTGTGGGATGGGAAGTAGATGAGGTAGTACCTATTACCTGTTTTACTTATGAAACCTTTGGGAGTTACTTCTACGTTTGCTTATTATGCCATGCTATGCTAGTAGACGTGGATTGGGTGAGTGAATATCCATGACAGATATGAGATTGTTAATTAATGGTTTATCTAAGGTGGCAACTTAAATACACATCTGGGTGGATTGAGGCACCTGGGGTTACCAGGACTTGCCTGTTTTTTTTGGAAATCCCGGGGGTACCGTGTGATTTTCCTATGGACCGCCACCCAGGCTCAAAGGGATCATAAGATAATTCATGCTAGTAACTTACGTGTGCAGCCACAAGGCATTATGGGCTCTGGCATAGTTGACTAAGTCGTGCGAACTCTTATAGTGGTGGACTAGCAGATGTAGGGGATGTAGGTGTACGGGTCCACCCATCGTAAGGTGCTAGCGCTTCTGAAAGACTGTGTCTGGGTCATCCGTTTCTCAAACACCATGTAGTGCGAGAAACCAAACGGAGGCGATCGAGTCTTGTGGGGAAAAGTGTGCAAACCTCTGCAGAGTGTACAAACTAATCATGATTAGTCGTGTCCCCGGTTATGGACATCTTGAGTATCTAGTATTTGAAATACCATTTGTATCTCAACATGTTACTCTAATTTAATATTGATGGGTTTGTTAATAAGTACTTTTAATTGGGATTGAGGATGCTGTCAACCATTCTCAATGTTTAACAACCACCATGATAGTTAATAAATTTATTCCTTTGCAGTAGGGAAAACTAGCTTTATGTAAAAACTGTAACCATAGAGCTTTTCCACCAGCCACATATGCATGTAGTATAGGCTTATCATTCATTACTCTCTATGTGTTACATTGCCAGCATATTCCATGTGCTGACCCGTTTTCGGGCTGCAACTTTCATGTTGCAGACTTTTCAGACGACGAGTAAGGTGCTTTTAGGTCGTGGTTCTATACTCAGTGATGCCGTTGGAGTTGATGGACTCACTTATCTTCCAAGTCTTCCGCTGTTATCGTTAATAAGTCCTCTTTTGGACAAACGATGTAATAAGTGTGTGATTGCTACTCGGTTATAAATCCTTCGAAGTACTGTGTGGTGTCAGCATTACTGATCCAGGGATGACACCGGAGCACAGAGACTTGACCATCTGAGGTCGGGTCGCTACAGAGATGGTATCAGAGCACACGCTGACTGTAGGACACGACCACTAAGTTAAAGCCATAGATCACTATTCTCTTCTCATTTTCTAACTCCTCATCTTTTCTACTCTTTTACGATGACGGATGCGAAGATCAAGTACGCTCAACCGGATGAAGGCACACCTTTTGGATACCACTTGAGGGAAGTCGCCAAGTACATGAACATTGGACTACCAAGCTTCACCGGGACTTTCAACGCCACTCTGCCTGAAGAGGAGCGCTGGAAGATTCAAGCTCATGTTCCGGGAAGAACATTCACGCCAATCACCTAGCCCATAGATAGTGTTTTCAGTGCACCAACCTGGAGTCTGGGAAAGAGCATGGCAGCTCATATCACCATGGGACGCATTGGAGAAGTTTATCAAGAAGAACTCAAGGACACTATCTACCAGATTTGCGGACGCCGGAATGAAGATTGGGAGATAGTCAGCACCAAGAAGGATAGATCCATTGCAGCTTTCATCCAGGAGTTAAACCAGCACATTCGACGCCAGGAGAACCAGATGTGCAATGATATGATAGAGTTGAAGAATGCGAAGGGAAGGATCATCGAACTTGAAGGAGAGCTGAAGACTCTACGCAAGGACTACATGGATGAGATCATAGCTGTCGTAAGGCACAACAGCGATCTTAAGCATGAGATTGGAGAACTCAAGAAGAAGTTGGAGCTCAAGAATGAAGACAAGTACGTCGACTATCCAAGCAACTACATCATCATCGACGACACCGATTCGGATCCAAGCGAACCCGACTTTGAAGACGAAGCTGGAGCAGACATCATGGAGGCTTCCACCGGTTCAAATTAATAGATGACCACCATATATTAGTAGTATTCCCTCCATGTAAACATTTTAGTACACGCACTTTTGCGATAGTTTAGACCGTTGTATGCCCTTTGTTTGAATGAATGAAGTGATTTGTGTGCATTTGTCTCATGAGCATTTGGGTAGTGTTTTCTCCGTAGACCTCACTCTATTCTTAATTTCTCGTCTTTTCTAAAACCCCTCAGATGCCTCCGAGACGCGACCCCGAGTTTGTTTTCCCGCCAGAGATCACTCAGCTGATTCAGCAGCAGAATACTTTGATTCAGACATTGGTGCAGAACCAAGGCAACAACGACAACAACCCACCACCACCACCACCTGCGGATCACTTGACTCGTTTCCTTAGGCTGAATCCGCCGGTGTATTCCAGTAGCACCGAGACGATTGTAGAAGATGATTGGCTCCGCAAGATAGGAAGGGAGTTGACCACTGCAGGATGCACAGATGGTGAGAAGGTGAAGTTTGCTGCACATCAGCTTGACGTACCCGCAGCAGCATGGTGGGAGAATTTCACAGCCACTTACCCTGTAGACACTGTCACATGGGATCAGTTTCAGCAAGCTTTCCGCACTGCCCATGTTTCAGCAGGAGCTATGGCCATGAAGAAGCGTGAGTTTCGCAACTTACTCCAAGGAGGAAGGACTGTTGGCCAGTATGTGGATGATTTTAGTAAGCTAGCACATTATGCCCCAGATGACGTTGCTACGGATGCAGCTAAGCAGGAGAAGTTTCTGGAAGGATCGAATGATGAGTTAAGCATGCAGTTGATGGTAGCAAGATTCAATAACTACCAGGAGTTGGTAGACCGCGCCCTCATGATTGAAGGAAAGCAGCAGCAGATTGAGAATCGCAAGAGGAAATATGGACAGGGGAAGTATAACTCTGGAGCTCAGCAGAAGCCCCGTTATACACCTAGACATGGAGTTCAGTTTTAGCATACCCATGGAGGAGGTAGTTCGCACAACCATATTGGCCACAAGAATGGTAATGGGAATGGAGGAAGCAACGGCCAGAACAGGACCACACCATCAACCCCAGCCAAGAAAGACCTGAGCCATGTCACCTTTTACAAGTGTTCCAAGACTGGACATTATGCAAATGACTGTACCGAAGGACAAGGTGGAAATGGAAGCTCTGGAAAGAAGCCAAACCCTTTCAACAGGGGACAGGTGAACCACATTGATGTGGAGGAGGTTGAATCTCAGCCCGATGCAGTAATCGGTAAGTTTTTAGTTAAGTCATTTACTGCACTTGTTCTTTTCGATACTGGTGCATCGCATTCATACATATCAAGGGGATTTGTAGAAAAGTATAACCTGCCCACTAAGCTTCTTATGACACCTATGCTAGTAAGCTCACCAGGAGCAGAGTACACGGCCAGGCAAGGATGTTTTCAAGTGCCATTGAGTATAGGAAGGCATGTATTCCCATCGTATTTGATCATTCTGGAATCCCAAGGTTTGGATGTGATTCTCGGAATGGATTGGCTATCGATGTATGGAGGAAACATCGATTGCGCGAGTAGGACGATTTTGCTCACGACGCCGGAAGGAAGAAGGATTAGGTATGTATCACGACATGGACCAAATAGGAATCAAGTAAATTCCTTATCAGGAGTTGTGCAGGAAGAGGTACCAGTGGTGAAGGATTACCCGGATATATTTCCTGAGGAATTGCCAGGAATGCCACCGGATAGAGACATTGAGTTTTTGATTGAGCTTTTGCCAGGAACAGGCCCAATATCGAGCGACCATACAGAATGCCCGCACAGGATTTGGCGGAAATCAAGAAGAAGATTAAGGAGCTATTGGATAAAGGTTATATACGCCCAAGTTCTTCGCCTTGGGGATAACCCGTACTCTTAGTGGAGAAGAAGGACGGATCATTAAGAATGGTTGTTGATTATCGTGGATTGAATGCAGTAACAATCAAGAACAAGTACCCACTACCAATGATAAATGATCTGTTTGATTGTTTGCAAGGAGCTAAAGTGTTTTCCAAGATCGATTTGTGATCAGGGTACCATCAGTTGAAGATTCGAGAGCAGGACATACCTAAGATAGCATTTACCACAAGATATGGACTGTATGAGTATACCGTTATGTCATTTGGACTGACTAACGCACCTGCTTATTTCATGAACCTAATGAACAAAGTGTTTATGGAGTTTTTGGATAAGTTCGTCGTGGTGTTCGTTGATGATATTTTGGTTTACTCGAAGAACGAAGAGGAACATAAGGAACATTTGCGATTGGTTTTGGAGAAACTAAGGGAACATCAGTTATATGCCAAGTTCAGCAAATGTGAGTTTTGGCTAAAGGAAGTCGGATTTCTTGGACATGTTATATCCGGAGAAGGTATAGCAGTTGACCCCACAAAGGTTGAGACTGTAACCAAATAGGAAGCACCAACGACAGTTGGAGAGATCCGGAGTTTTCTTGGACTCGCAGGATACTACCGGAGATTCATTGAGAATTTCTCGAAGATTGCAAAGCCTATGACGGAGTTGCTGAAAAAGGATACTAAGTTCATATGGACTGAGGATTGTGAGGCAAGTTTTCAGGAGTTGAAGAAAAGATTGGTTACCTCACCAGTGCTAATTTTGCCAGATCAGACCAAGGATTATGAGGTGTATTGCGATGCTTCACGTCGAGGACTTGGAGCAGTGCTTATGCAGGAAGGAAGAGTTGTTTCGTATGCTTCACGACAACTGAAACCTCATGAATTAAATTATGCCACACATGATTTGGAGTTAGCATCCGTAGTGCATGCATTGAAGACATGGAGACATTTCCTCATTGGAAATCATTGTGAGGTGTACACGGATCACAAGAGTTTGAAGTACATTTTCACGCAGAAGGAGTTAAACCTTAGACAAAGGAGATGGTTGGAACTCATCAAGGATTATGATATGAGATTGCATTATCACCCCGGAAAGGCTAATGTAGTAGCAGACGCATTGAGCCGTAAGAGCCATGTCAATACGCTGATGACGGGAGAGATACCAAAGGAGTTAGCAGAAGACCTTCGTGAGCTATGTTTGGAAATAGTTCTGAGAGGCTATGTAGCAGCATTGGAGATTCAGTCTACCTTGATGGATAAAATCAGAGAAGCTCAGAAAAATGATAAAGAGATTGCAGATATAAAGGAGAAAATGAGCGAAGGAAAAGCAAAGGGATTTCGTGAGGATGAGCACGATACCCTATGGTTTGAGGACCGCGTATATGTGCCAAATGATCCGGAGATTAGAAAGTTGATTCTGCAAGAGGCACATGATTCACCCTATTCGATTCACCTAGGAAATACCAAGATGTATTTGGATTTGAAGGAAACATTCTGGTGGACCGGAATGAAGAAGGATGTTGCGGAGTATGTAGCAGTTTGTGATGTATGTCAGAGAGTGAAGGCAGAACATCAGAAGCTAGCAGGATTGTTGCAACCATTGCCGATACCCGAATGGAAGTGGGATAAACTAGGCATGGATTTCATCACGGGTTTGCCAAATACTCGTTCAGGCTATGACTCGATTTGGGTTATAGTCGACCGCTTGACGAAGGTAGCACATTTCATTCCAGTTAAGACTACCTATAGCAGTGCTAAGTTCGCAAAGATATACATGACCAGAATTGTGTGTTTGCATGGAGTTCCGAGGAGTATTGTATCAGATAGAGGAACCCAATTTACCTCAAAGTTTTGGAATCAGTTGCATGAAACTTTGGGAACCAGGCTAGAATTCAGTACAGCTTTTCACCCACAAACAGATGGACAGACTGAGCGAGTCAATCAGATTTTGGAGGATATGCTAAGAGCTTGTGCACTAGATTATGGATCTAGTTGGGACGATAACTTGCCGTGTGCGGAGTTTTCTTATAACAACAGTTACCAAACCAGCTTGAAGATGGCACCTTTCGAAGCTTTATACGGAAGAAGGTGCAGAACACCATTGTCATGGGACGAAGTTGGAGACCGTCAGTTGTTTGGACCAGATTTGATTAAGGAGTCTGAAAAGAAAGTTAAGTTGATTCGAGATAGGCTCAAGGTAGCCCAGTCCAGACAGAAGAGCTATGCAGATTCAAAACGCAAGGCGATAGAATATGAAGTTGGAGACAGAGTTTACCTTAGAATATCCCCACTTCGAGGAGTTAAGCGTTTTGGAGTTAAAGGAAAATTAGCACCACATTTCGTTGGACCATATAAGATCTTGCAACGCATGGGAGAAGTCGCTTATAAGTTGGAATTATCAGAAGGACTGTCAGGAGTTCATGACGTATTCCATGTTTCTCAGCTGAAGAAATGTCACGCCGAGATGGCGGAGGTACCGCTAAGAGATACAGTGCCGCTTGAAGCAATTCAATTGAAGGATGATTTAACGTATGAGGAGAAACCAGTCAAGATTCTCGAATATGCCAGCAGAGTTACTCGCAGCAAGGTTATCAAGTTTTGCAAGGTTCAGTGGAGCCACCACATGGAGGATGAAGCCACCTGGGAGAGAGAAGAAGATTTGCTCAAGGATCACCCTCACCTATTTTGTAGCCAACCCGAATCTCGAGGGTGAGATTCATCTTAAGGGGGGTAGGTTTGTAACATCCCAAATTTTCAATTTGGAATGTTATACATTAGATCATCATGCATATCATATTTTCTTGCATTTTGTTTATCCTAGAAATTTCACGCAGCTCAAGGACCCATGGAGAGAGTTGGAGATTTCGAAATTTTCATATTTGAGTTCTTTCAAATTTTGAAAAGGGGATCATTTGGATTATTTATTTTATCTTCAAATATTTTTCCAATATCAAAAAAATATGAGAGGGAATAATATGACTTTCCCAAAATTTAGGAAAAATGAAGATTTAATAAATAAATCCAATTTTGGATTTTTCTCGAAGTTTATTTGCCCTAGGAAAAATGCGTATTTTCAAAAATTGCATTTTAGGCCCCGAGTAAAACTTCATTTTGTTCGACTCATTTTTAGGAGTCGGCGAAAATTTACTTTATTAATTTTGGAGTCCGGTAGATTTGCTTTTCTGTTTTTTTTTTGCGCGCGAAACCGATTTAAAAAAAAAAAAAGAGCCGCAGCGCGACTGGGCCAAAGGCCCAGCCGGCCGAGCCAGCCGCCGCGCCAGGGAGCCAGGGAGCCGCCCTCTTTTCCTTTTCTTTAGCAAATCCTAGTAGGATTTGGACCCGTTTCGTTATTCCGTTTTTTGTTCCTAGGATTCCTAATCCTAGTCTAATTCCTTGCCCCCTCCTCCAAGCAAAACCCTCCCCTCCCCAATATAAATACCCAAGCACCCCCCCCCCCCTCTAAACATCAAACCAAAACCCCTCCTCTCCGCAGCAGCAGCAGCGCAGCACCACCACCCGCGCCGCCGCCCTACGGCGCCGCCGCCGCCGCCCCTCACCAGCGCCGCCGCCGCCGCTTGCGACCGCCGCCGCCAAGTGCCGCCGCCGCCGCCCAACGCCGCCGCCGCCAGAGCCCCTCACCTCTTCGAGGTACTAGCCCCGCGCATCGTCACTTTTTCCCCTCAGTTCGGTTTTTCTCGTAAACCGTTCCGGTTTTCTAAGATCGGTTTTTTTTCGTTTCGGTTTTCTTTCCAAAACCCTAGATCGGTTTTCCTCGCCGGTTTCCTTTCCGGTTTCGTTTAGCGAGCGTTCGCCGGACCGTTCGTCTCAATGGACGTGATCACCGGTTAGCCTCGGTTAACGAACCCCCGTTCATTTAACCGTTCGTCGTTTTTCTTTTTAATCGGATTTATTCCCCTATTGTTTTTCTGATAGCGATTTCAGATCCAATCTTCGTTCTAGTTTATTTTCTCGCTCGTTTATCGGAATCAGGTGATTCAAGCGCCTGGAGTTTCATTTCGAAATCGCCGTTCCGACTAATCAACTTGAACCAAGTTTTGCTACTGTAAAATTTGACTTAGTTTCAAATTGCTAGAACCGAGTTGTTTTCTCTCACCGTTTGACTTTCGTTGCTTTATTCGATTTGATTCTTTTGCAACTAGGGTTCTTAAGTTGGACTTTCTGGTTCGATCTTTCATTCGAGTTTTACCTGTGCATTAGATGAGTACTTATTGTATGCTTGTTGTTTGTCTGCGATAGATCACCCGGAGTGCGCCGCTTGTTACTTCGAATCTCTAGGTTTCGCGGATCATCAGCAAGGCAAGTAACACTTGATCATACCTTTTCTACTACCCAGTTTTCGTGCATTAGATCAATCCTCACACATTGCATGATTAGGATCTAATTAAATTGTGGGATGGGAAGTAGATGAGGTAGTACCTATTGCCAGTTTTACTTATGAAACCTTTGGGAGTTACTTCTACGTTTGCTTAATATGCCATGCTATGCTAGTAGACGTGGATTGGGTGAGTGAATATCCATGACAGATGTGAGATTGTTAATTAATGGTTTATCTAAGGTGGCAACTTAAATACACATCTGGGTGGATTGAGGCACCTGGGGTTACCAGGACTTGCCTGTTTTTTTTGGAAATCCCGGGGGCACCGTGTGATTTTCCTATGGACCGCCACCCAGGCTCAAAGGGATCATAAGATAATTCATGCTAGTAACATACGTGTGCAGCCACAAGCCATTATGGGCTCTGGCATAGTTCACTAAGTCGTGCGAACTCTTATAGTGGTGGACTAGCAGATGTAGGGGATGTAGGTGTACGGGTCCACCCATTGTAAGGTGCTAGCGCTTCTGAAAGACTGTGTCTCGGTCATCCGTTTCTCAAACACCATGTAGTGCGAGAAACCAAACGGAGGCGATCGAGTCTTGTGGGGAAAAGTGCGCAAACCTCTGCAGAGTGTACAAACTAATCATGATTAGCCGTGTCCCCGGTTATGGACATCTTGAGTATCTAGTATTTGAAATATCATTTGTATCTCAACATGTTACTCTAATTTAATATTGATGGGTTTGTTAATGAGTACTTTTAATTGGGATTGAGGATGCTGTCAACCATTCTCAATGTTTAACAACCACCATGATAGTTAATAAATTTATTCCTTTGCAGTAGGGAAAAAATGGCTTTTATGCAAAAACTGTAACCATAGAGCTTTTCCACCAGCCACATATGCATGTAGTATAGGCTTATCATCCATTACTCTCTATGTGTTACATTGCCAGCATATTCCATGTGCTGACCCGTTTTCGGGCTGCAACTTTCATGTTGCAGACTTTTCAGACAACGAGTAAGGTGCTTTTAGGTCGTGGTTCTATACTCAGTGATGCCGTTGGAGTTGATGGACTCACTTATCTTCCAAGTCTTCCGCTGTTATCGTTATTAGATGGCCTTAAGCCATGATTATTGTAATAAGTCCTCTTTTGGACAAACGATGTAATAAGTGTGTGATTTCTACTCTGTTATAAATCCTTCGAAGTACTGTGTGGTGTCAGCATTACTGATCCAGGGATGACACCGGAGCACAGAGACTTGACCATCTGAGGTCGGGTCGCTACATCCCAAAAGATGAGATTTTTCCTTGCTGTCTAGACTTCCTGGCAATTTTCAGAAGGTTTCTTGATATTTTTCTTTTGTGGTTTATGAATGTTTTCAGAGGAACCAGCTTGTCTTGAGGATCACCAAGAGCCTTGTGAACCTCATGAGTACTAAGGCAAGCCACAGTAACATTTTCATGGTGCCACTTCAATATATATGATTTTCATACTTGAACTTATGAATATTGATGCATTTAAATTAGTTATATAATAAATATATTCTGTTATATGCTTGTTATGTTAAAATGCTTGAACTTCAGTATGTTTGAAGTAAATATTGTTAGTAAGATAATGAGAACTTAGTTGCAAGTGATAAATAAATAATATGATCATAGAATTGATGAGTAATTTGAATATTATTTTTGCGTGAGGTATAATGATGATAATTGCTAGAAATAGTTCTGGTATAAGTAAAGAGAGGTCTTAACCAGTATAGTAGCATGAGTTTATGTTGGCTCCGTGGGAGCGTGATTGGTGCAGTCTTTGCATGGTTATGTGATGCATATGTTAAGTGATGCATGGTATGGCAGTATGACACCGGTTATTTTATTTTCACATTAAAGTTGAACCTGATTAATAATTCAACTTGAACATGTTGTTGACCGGGTCGTGGTGCTGCTGAAACGAGTCTTTCCCAGTGCAACCACATTTGCCGGTATGGGACGCCTTAATGCGTTTCATTGTCGTGCCTCTGGTCGGTACCTCAATTTAGGGAAGGTTATGGGCGTGCTGTACCCTGGCCCGGTAGGCAAGCATAACCTTGTGAGCCCGTTATTAAGTTAATTTTGGTACCGGATCCCAGTGTGGATCGTGGCCACGATGGTGGTCGAGGTGTCTGGAGGTAGACACGGGGCCACCTAGGACTAGCCCGGTGGGGTCTGAGTCAGAGGGGCCGGGAGAGTGTCATGACAGTGAAATGGTTTCATCGGAATGCTGTTGGTCCACTCGGATGGGAGAGTGAGGCCATGGGTTTCGTAGTGTGGGTACAGTGTACTAACCTCTGCAGAGTGTTTTTAATCTATCGATAGCCGAGTCCACGGATACGAACACGCTCAAAAGTAAGGTACACCATGGGTCAACACTTAATAAATATGCACACTAAATTTCACTAAGGATCACAGTGAGGTCATCGTGTTGAGTTGGACATGAGTTGTCGGGTTGTGATAGCCGTAAGGATCACGGGCCACTAGTTGGTCGGGTTGTGATTGTCGTAAGGATCACGGGCCATGAGATGGTCGGGTTGTGATCGCTGTAAGGATCACGAGTATGTGTTGGTAATATTATGTTTGTTGGTCACACCTGGTAAGCAAGTTGGGAGAATGAGTACCTGTTGAGCATAGTCAAATTATGTTGGTTATATAGTTGCATTGTTGATTAAATTGGATAAATATCGTAATATTTTCTGTCATCTTGTTTGTGCTTATTGTGAGCTTGCAAGTACATTCAATGTACTGACCTGGCGTGTCATTCCATATTTCAGGAAAGTTCCATTGGAAAGGAGTGCTGTCCGAGTCTAGACCGTGTCCACGTCGGTGTGCTTGTGCTATGGAGTCCTGCTACGACGTTGTTCCGCTACCGAGTAGCTGTCATGATCAAGGCCCCTTTATGTTCACTAAATAATGTACATATTGTTCAGCTACACCGTGTGTGCCGCTTGGCCTCGCTAACTGTTGTAATATGAACTATGTTCCGCTAGCATGAATAAAGCGGTTGTCTGTACCATGTTGTTGTGTGTTGCCAGAAGACAAGGTCTCTGGGCTGGTAATGCAAGGTAAACCGGTCGCTCTGAGCCGGGGTGCCACAGTTGCACTCCGGTAAGCCTCTCCCGGTCGAGCCCCTCGGGCCTCCTGGCAAGGACCCTACCAGAAACAACTCCCCATCACTTGTCGGGTTGCACCCTCCTGCCGGACCACTAGTCCCCATGGTCGAGGAATGCATCCCCGCTAGCGGGGAGGTGCCGCTAGTCCTTGTTGCCGAGCCCCAGGCTCCAACTTGAGCAAGCCACATAGTCCACTTCCTCCAAACCGGAGAAGTTCCCGATGAGAAAGATGAAGTTGAAAGAGTAGCCCGGAGGGCCAGTATGTACCCATTTTCGATGACACTCTATACATAAGAAGGCCCAATGGTGTGAAATTGAAGTGCATCTGTCGAGAAGAAGGAAATGAACTGCTGGCAGAGATACACAAAGGCATGTGCGACTCCCACATTGGATCAAGGGCATTAGTTGGAAAAGCATTCCGGCAGGGATTCTATTGGCCCACAGCCCTCCAAGATGCGGTCGAGCTAGTCACCAAGTGTGAAGCCTGCCAGTTCCATTCCAAGAACATCCATCTGCCTGCACAACCTCTTCAGACAATAGCTTTGTCATGGACGTTTTCGGTCTGGGGGCTCGATATCCTTGGCCTTTTCCCCCGAGCTATTGGGGGCTTTGAATACTTGTTCGTTGCAATAGACAAGTTTACAAAGTGGCCGGAAGTAGCTGACGTGAGAAAGGTGACAACTCAGTCAGCTATCAAGTTCTTGAAATTTTGGGGTGCCGCTTCGGGGTTCCTACCTGGATCATCACTGACAACGGCACCCAATTCATGAGCCGCGCTTTCCTGCAATATGTTCAAGCTCTCAGAAGCAAGATCTCATTTGCCTCTGTTTCACATCCCAGAAGCAATGGACAAGCTAAGAGGGCGAATGCTGAAGTGCTACACGGACCCAAGACAAGAACATTTGATAAGCTGCAGAAGTGCGGCAGGCGATGGATCGATGAGCTGCCAGTGGTTCTTTGGTCCCACAGAACGACACCAAATCAAGCTACCAGGCAGACTCCCTTCTCCCCAGTCTATGGGGCTGAAGAAGTTATCCCCACGAAACTCATGTACGGGTCCCCTCGATTGCTTGCCTACGATGAAGTAGCACAAGATCAGCACCGGTGTGACGACATCGTGCTACTCAAGGAGAACCGTCTCCGGGCTGCTACGCGTGCTGCATGATATCAGCAAGCCATGCGTCGCTATGATAGCCACAGGGTTCATGCCGGTGTTTTGAGGAAAGCGACCTTGTCCTTATGTGTGGCCAGTCCGCCAAGGGTGCAAACAAGTTGACGCCAATGTTGGTAGGCCCTTACCGGGTAGTACGAGTCACCAAACCTGGCGCAGTCCGTCTGGAGACCGGAGATGGAATTAAATTGCAAAACTCATGGAATATTGAGCATCTTCGTAAATTCTACCCGTAAGGCGCGTCTTTCTGGCCCTGCCCGGTGGCCACCCTTTTGTACAGGCCATGCCTCAGTTGCATGTAACCCATTGTACATGAAGGAAATATGCCCTAGAGGCAATAATAAAGTTGTTATTTTATATTTCCTTATACCATGATAAATGTTTATTATTCATGCTAGAATTGTATTAATCGGAAACTTGATACATGTGTGGATACATACACAAAACACCGTGTCCCTAGTAAGCCTCTACTAGACTAGCTCGTTAATCAAATATGGTTAAGTTTCCTAACCATAGACATGTGTTGTCAATTGATGAACGGGATCACATCATTAGGAGAATGATGTGATGGACAAGACCCATCCGTTAGCATAGCCTATTGATCGTTCAGTTTTATTGCTATTGCTTTCTTCATGTCAAATACATATTCCTTTGACTATGAGATTATGCAACTCCCGGATACCGGAGGAATGCCTTGTGTGCTATCAAACATCACAATGTAACTGGGTGATTATAAAGATGCTCTACAGGTATCTCCGAAGGTGTTTGTTCGGCTGGCATAGATTGAGATTAGGATTTGTCACTCCGAGTATCGGAGAGGTATCTCTGGGCCCTCACGGTAATACACATCATAACAAGCCTTGCAAGCAAAGTGACTAGTGAGTTAGTTACATGATTATGTATTATGGAACAAGTAAAGAGACTTGCTGGTAATGATATTGAACTAGGTATGAAGATATCGACGATCGAATGTCGAGCAAGTAACATACCGATGACAAAGGGAATAACGTATGTTGTCTTAATGGTTCGACCGATAAAGATCTTCGTAGAATATGTGGGAGCCAGTATGAACATCCAGGTTCTGCTATTGTTATTGACTGGAGAGGTGTCTCGTTCATGACTGCATAGCTCTCAAACCCGTAGGGTCCGCACGCTTGACGTTCGATGATGATATAGTATTATATGAGTTATGTGATTTGGTAACTGAATATAGTTCAGAGTCCCGGATGAGATCACGGACATGAAGAGGAGTCTCGAAATAGTCGAGAGGTAAAGATTGATGTATAGGACGATGGTATTTGGATGCCCGAAGTGTTCCGGAGGGTAGCAGGTACGTGTCGGGTCACCACAAAGGGGTTCCGGGCATCCCCGGCAAAAGATATGAGCTTAATGGGCCAAGGAGGGGACAGACCAGCCCACAAGGGGCTGGTGCGTGCCTCCACCAGGCTGACCAGCCCTAGGGAAAGGAAAGGGGGGAGGGCAAGTCCCTCCTTCCTTCCCCTCCTCAAGGGAGAAAGGAAAGGGGGCGCCACCTCCCCCTTCCTTCCCCTGGCGCCTATACAAGGAAGGGGGGGCCAAACCAGGGCAGGAGCCCAAGTGGGATTCGGCCCCACTTGGGGCACCCCCAAGGCATCTCCCCTCTCCCTCCCACCTATATATATGAGGAGGGGGCGCCTAGCACATCCAACAGACATAATCTTACCCATGTGCGGCGCGCCCCTCCACGGTTTACTCCTTCGGTCATATTTTCACAGTGCTTAGGCAAAGCCCTGCGGAGATCACTTCACCATCACCATCACCATGCCTTCGTGCTGCCATTACCCATCCCCTACCTCGCTGACTTGCTGGATCAAGAAGGCAACGACGTCACCAAGCTGAACGTGTGCTGACCGCGGAGGTGTCATACGTTCGGTGCTCGATCGGTTGGACCAAGAAGAAAGTTTGACTACATCAACCTCGTTGTTAAACGCTTCTTCTTACGGTCTACGAGGGTACGTAGACACACTCTCCCCCTCTCGTTACTATGCATCTCCTAGATAGATCTTATTTGAGTGTAGGAAATTTTTGAAATTGCATGCTACGTTTCCCAATAGTGGCATCCGAGCCAGGTCTATGCGTAGATGATATGCACGAGTAGAACACAAAGAGTTGTGGCCAGTGATCATCATACTACTTACCATCAATGTCTTATTTTGATTCGGCAGTACTGTTGGATGAAGCGGCCCGGACCAACCTTACATGACCACGTTCATGAGACTCGTTCCACCGACAGACATGCAACAAGTTTTGCATAAACGTGGCTGGCAGGTGTCTGTTTCTCCTACTTTAGTTGAATCAAATTTGACTGTGGCCGGTCCTTGTTGAAGGTTAAAACAGCAAACTTGATAAATCACCATTGTGGTTTTGGTGTGTAGGTAAGAATGGTTCTTGCTAGAAGCCCGTAGCAGCCACGTAAAACTTGCAACAACAAAGTAGAGGATGTCTAACTTGTTTTTGCAGGGCATGTTGTGATGTGATATGGTCAAGACATGATGTGATATACGTTATTGTATGGGATGATCATGTTTTGTAAAAGTTATCGGCAACCGGCAGGAGCCTTATGGTTGTCTCTTCATTGTATGAAATGCAAATGCCATGTAATTGCTTTACTTTATCACTATACATTAGCAATAGTTGTAGAAGCAATAGTTGGCAATACGACCACGATGCTACAATGGAGATCAAGCCGGTGATGATGGAGATCATGACGATGCTTTGGAGATAGAGATCAAAAGCACAAGATGATGATGGCCATATCATGTCACATATTTTGATTGCATGTGATGTTTATCTTTTATGCATCCTATTTTGCTTAGTACGACGGTAGAATTATAAGATGATCCCTTAACTAAATTTCAAGGTATAAGTGTTCTCCCTAAGCATGCACCGTTGTGATAGTTCATCGTGTTGAGACACCACGTGATGATCGGGTGTGATAGACTCTACTTCACATAGAATGGGTGCAAGACAGTTTTTCACGTTCGGAATACTCAGGTTAAACTTGACGAGCCTAGGATGTACAGACATGGCCTCGGAACACTGGAGACTGAAAGGTCGAACGTGAATCATATAGTAGATATGATCAACATAGATATGTTCACCATTGATGACTACCCAATCTCATGTGATGATCGGACATGGGTTAGTTGATTTGGATCACGTAACACTTAGATGACTTGAGGATGTTAGTTTAAGTGGGAGTTCTTAAGTAATTTGATTAACTGAACTTTAATTTATGATGAACTTAATCCTGATAGTATTTACAAATTATGTTGTAGATCAATAGCTCGCATTGTAGCTCGCCTATGTTTTTTATATTTTCCTAGAGAAAACTAAGTTGAAAGATGATAGTAGCAATGATGCGTACTGGGTTCGTGATCTGAGGATTATCCTCATTGCTACATAGAAGAATTATGTCCTTAATGCACCGCTAGGTGACAGACCTATTGCAGGAGCAGATGCAGACGTTATGAACGTTCGGCAAGCTCGATATGATGACTACTTGATAGTTTAGTGCACCATGATTTACGGCTTAGAACCGGGACTTCAAAAATATTTTGAACACCGCGGAGCATATGAGATGTTCCAAAGCTGAAATTGGTATTTCAGACTCATGCCCATGTCAAGAGGTATCAGACCTCTGACAAGTACTTTTCCTACAAGATGGAGAAGAATAGCGCAGCTAGTGAGCATGTGTTCAGAATGTCTGGGTACTACAATCGCTTGAATCAAGTGGGAGTTAATCTTCCAGATAAGATATTGATTGATAGAGTTCTCTAGTCACTATCACCAAGCTACTAGAACTTCGTGATGAACTATAATATGCAAGGGATGGCGAAAATGATTCCTGAGCTTTTCATGATACTGAAATTGACAAAGGTAGAAATCAAGAAAGAGAATCAAGTGTTGATGGTTAACAAGACCACTAGTTTCAAGAAAAAGGGCAAGGGAAAGAAAGGGAACTTCAACAAGAATGGCAAGCAAGTTGTCACTCCTGTGAAGAAGCCCAAAGCTAGACCTAAGCCTGAAACTGTGTGCTTCTTCTACAAAGGAAATGGTCACTGGAAGCGGAACTACCCAAAATATTTGGCGGAAAAGAAGGATGGCAAAGTGAAAAAAAGTATATTTGATATACATGTTATTGATGTGTACCTTAATAGTGCTCGTAGTAGCCCCTGGGTATTTGATACATGTTCGATTGCTAAGATTAGTAACTCGAAATAGGAGTTGCAGAATAAGTGGAGACTAGTTGAGGGTGAGGTGATGATGTGTGTTGGAAGTGGTTCCAAGATTGATATCATCATCATCGCACACTCCCTATACTTTCGGGATTAGTGTTGAACCAAAATAAAGGCTATTTGGTGTTTGCATTGAGCATCAAAAAGATAGGATCGTGTTTATTGCAATACAGTTATTCATTTAAGACAAAGAATAATTGTTATTCGGTTTACATGAATAGAACCTTCTATGGTCATACACCCAATGTTAATGGTTTATTGAATCTCGATTGTGGTGATGCACATATTCATAAATTGATGCCAAAAGATGCAAAGTTGATAATGATAGTGCAACATACTTGTGGCACTGCCGTTTAGGTCATATTGGTGTAAAGCGCATGAAGAAACTCCATGCTGATGAGCTTTTTCAATCACTTGATTATGAATCATTTGATACTTACGAACCATGCCTCATGGGCAACATGACTAAAACTCCGTTCTCCGGAACAATGGAGCGACCTAATAACTTATTGGAAATAATACATACCGATATATGTGGTTCGGTTAGTGTTGAGGCACGCGGCGGGTATCGTTATTTTCTAACCTTCACAGATGATTTGAGCAGATATGGGTATATCTATTTAATGAAACACAAGTCTAAAACATTTGAAAAGCTGAAATAATTTTAGAGAGAACTGGAGAATCATCGTAAAGAAAATAAAGTTTCTACGATCTGATCGTGGAGTCGAATATTTGAGTTGCGAGTTTGGCCTTCATTTGAAACAATGTGGAATAGTTACACAACTCACGCCACCTGGAACACCACAGTGTAATGCTGTGTCCGAACGTCATAACCATACTTTGATAGATATGGTACAATCTATGATGTCTCTTACCAATTTATCACTATCGTTTTGGGGTTATACATTAGAGACAGCCGCATTCAAGTTAAATAGGGCACCGTCTAAATCCGTTGAGGCGACACCGTTTGAACTATGGTTTGGCAAGAAACCTAAGCTGTCGTTTCTTAAAGTCTGGGGTTGCGACATTTATGTCAAAAGGCTTCAACATGATAAGCTCGAACCCAAATCAGAAAAGTGTGTCTTCATAGGATACCCTAAGGAAACAATTGGGTACACCTTCCATCACAGATCCGATGACAAGATCTTTGTTGCTGAGAATGGGTCCTTTCTAGAGAAGGAGTTTCTCTCGAAAGAAGTGAGTGGGAGGAAAGTAGAACTTGATGAGGTAAATGTACCTTCTCTCAAATTGGAACGTAGTACATCAGAGAAAATTGTTCCCATGATGCCTACACCAACTAGAGAAGAAGCTAAAGATGATGATCATGAAACTTCAGATCCAGTTACTACTGAATTTCTTAGGTCAACCAGAGCACGGTCCGGACCAGAGTGGTATGGTAATCCTGTCCTGGAAGTCATGTTAGTAGACCAAGGCGAACCTACGAACTATGAAGAAGCTATGATAAGCCCATATTCTGACAGATGGCTTGAGGCCATGAAATCTGAGATAGGATCCATATATGAGAACAAAGTGTGGACTTTGTTGGACTTGCTCGATGATCGGCAAGCCATAGATAATAAATGGATCTTCAAAAAGAAGCCTGACACTGATGGTAATGTTACTGTCTACAAAGCTCGACTTGTCGCAAAAGGTTTTCGACAAGCTCAAGGGGTTGACTACGATGAGACTTTCTCACCTATAGTGATGGTTAAGTCTGTCCGAATCATGTTAGCAATTGCCGCATTTTATGATTATGAAATCTGGCAAATGGACGTCAAAACTGCATTCCTTAATGGATTTCTTAAAGAAGAGTTGTATATGATGCAACCAGAAGGTTTTGTCGATCCTAAAGGTGCTAACAAAGTGTGCAAGCTCTAGCGATCCATCTATGGACTGGTGCAAACATCTCGGAGTTGGAATATACACTTTGATGAGATGATCAAAGCATATGGTTTTATACAGACTTTTGGAGAGGCTTGTATTTACAAGAAAGTGAGCGGGAGCCTTGTAGCATTTCTGATATTATATTTGGATGACTTATTGTTGATTGTAAATGATATAGAATTTCTAGATAGCATAAAAGGATACTTGAATAAGAATTTTTTAATGAAATACCTCGGAAAAGCTGCTTACATATTGGGCATCAAGATCTAAAGAGATAGATCATGATGCTTGATAAGACTTTCAATGAGTACATACCTTGACAAGATTTTGAAGGTGTTCAAAATAGATCAGTCAAAGAAGGAATTCTTGTGTGTATTGTAAGGTGTGAAGTTGAGTAAAGACTCAAAACTTGACCACGGCAGAAGATAAAGAGAGAATGAAAGGCATTCCCTATGCCTCAGCCATAGGTTCTATAAAGTATGCCATGTTGTGTACCAAACCTGTTGTGTACCTTGCCATGAGTTTGGCAAGGGGTTACAATAGTGATCCATGAATAGATCACTTGACAGCGTCAAAATTATCCTTAGTCACCTTAAAGAGGACTAAGGAAATGTTTCTCGGATATGGAGGTGATAAAGAGTTCGTCATAAAGAGTTACGTCGATGCAAGCTTTGACACTGATCTAGATGACTCTAAGTCTCAATCTAGATACGTATTGAATGTGGGAGCAATTAGCTAGATTAGCTCCATGAAAAGCATTGTAGACATAGAAATTTGCAAAATACATACAAATTTGAATGTGGCAGACGCGTTGACTAAACTTCTCTCACAAGCAAAACATGATCACACCTTAGTACTATTTGGGTGTTAATAACATAGCAATGTGAACTAGATTATTGACTATACTAAACTCTTTGGGTGTTGGTCACATGGCGATGTGAACTATGGGTGCTAATCACATAAAGATGTGAACTATTGGTGTTAAATCACATGGCGATGTGAACTAGATTATTGACTCTAGTGCAAGTGGGAGACTGAAGGAAATATGCCCTAGAGGCAATAATAAAGTTGTTATTTTATATTTCCTTATATCATGATAAACGTTTATTATTCATGCTAGAATTGTATTAACCAGAAACTTCATACATGTGTGGATACATAGACAAAACACCGTGTCCGTAGTAAGCCTCTACTAGACTAGCTCGTTAATCAAAGATGGTTAAGTTTCCTTACCATAGACATGTGTTGTCATTTGATGAACGAGATCACATCATTAGGGGAATGATGTGATGGACAAGACCCATCTGTTAGCATAGCATATTAATCATTCAGTTTTATTGCTATTGCTTTCTTCATGTCAAATACATATTCCTTCAACCATGAGATTATGCAACTCCCAGATACCGGAGGAATGGCTTGTGTGCTAAACATCACAGCGTAACTGGTGATTATAAAGATGCTCAACAGGTATCTCCGAAGGTGTTTGTTGGGTTGGCATAGATCAAGATTAGGATTTGTCACTCAGAGTATCTGAGAAGTATCTCTGGCCCCTCTTGGTAATACACATTGTAAGAAGCCTTGCAAGCAAAGTGACTAATGAGTTAGTTATAGGAATATGTATTACGGAACGACTAAAGAGACTTATTGGTAATGAGTTTGAACTAGGTATGAAGATACAGACGATCCAATCTCGGGCAAGTAACATACCGATGACAAAGGGAATAACGTATGTTGTCATAATGGTTCGACCGATAAAGATCTTCATAGAATATGTGGGAGCCAATATGAGCATCCAGGTTCCGCTATTGGTTGTTAACCAGAGAGGTGTCTCGGTCATCTCGACATAGTTCTCGAACCCATAGGGTCCGCACGCTTAACATTCAATGACGATATAGTATTGTATGAGTTATGTGATTTGGTGGCCGAATGTTGTTTGGAGTCCCAGATGAGATCACTGACATGAAGAGGTTTCTCGAAATGGTCGAGAGGTAAATATTGCTATATAGGATGATGGTATTCGGACACCAAAAGTGTTCCAGGGGGTACCGGGTACATATCGGGTCACCGGAAGGGGTTCCGGGCATCCCTGGCAAAAGATATGGGCTTAATGGGCCAAGGAGGGGACGGACCAGCCCACAAGGGGCTGGTGCACCCCTCCACCAGGCCGACCAGCCCTAGGGAAAGGAAACGGGGGAGGGAAAGTCCCTCCTTCCTTCCCCTCCTCAAGGGAGAGAGGAAAGCACTATAAAAAAATACACTTCCGTGATGATACGTGTTTGTCATAGTAGGTCGCATTTTTTTGTCATGCATGTACATCCATGACAAATTTATGACAGAATCAAGATAATCATACCTGTGCTGTCGTAGAAGTGTTCGATGAAATTACCAAAATTATCATCACGGAAGTGTCCACTTCCATGACGATAAATCGCGCGTCACAGAAGTGCTTTTGTCAAGGGTGACCGACACGTGGCATCCACCGTAACGGAACGCCGTTAAGCTATCGGGTCGGGTTTTGGATCCAATAACCCGTTAACAGCCCCGACCAATGGGGATTTTCCACATGTAAAATCATCATTGGCTGGAGGAAACATGTGTCGGCTCATCGTTGGGACAGATGTCATCCACTCATTGGACAGAACGCGCCTATGATACATCGACATGTGGCACGACCAATCAAGTTTAAATGGGCTGGCACAACTAAAGGCCCACAAGATTTGGCGGCCCATAATGGGCCGGCCTAGTTAAAGGCCCACGAGATTTTGCGGACTATAATGGGATGGCCCAGCTAAAGGCCGACAAGATTTCACGGGCCAAAATAGGCCGGCCCTGGTAAAGGCCCACAAGATTTTTGTGTGCCATAATGGGCCGGCCCATGTGAAGGCCCACAAAATTCTTGCGGATCATAATGGGCTGGCCCAGCTAAAGGCCCACGAGATTTCGCCGCCATTAATGGGCCGGCCCAGCTATAGGCCCACAAGATTTTGAGGACCCTAGTAGGCCGGCCCATTAACTGGCTGCCATGTTTTGGGCCAAATGTTGGCCCATAACTGATCCGGTCCATTAATGGCCTGCCATGTTCCGGGCCTAGTAATGGCCCATATAAGATCCGACCCATTAAAAGCCTCCCACTTTCTGGGCCAAATCACGACCCGGATCAGGTCCGGCCCTTTAAGAGGCTTTGGGCTCAATTATAGCCCATATCAGATTCGGCCCATTGACTGGACGCTATGCTTTTGGGCCCACTTGCTAAAGGCCCATTTAGTAATTCGGCCTGATATTAGTTTCGGCCTGTTAAGGGCCCATTTAACATTTCGGCCCTATATTAATTTCGGCCTGTTAAAAGCCCGTCATATAGTTGGGCCTAACTACGGCCCGGTTTGCATCCGGCCTGCTCGCAGCCGATATCTGATTGGGCCAAACAAGGACCGAAACAACTTTGGCCTGTTAAAAGCCAGTGAATTGATTCGCACAATCATGGGCCGGGGTCCATTTCGGGCTGCCGCCAGCCCGTGAGCTATTCGGCACGTTTCAGGCCCAGCCTACTTCTCAGCCTCCTAAAAGCCCATTGAGTTTTCTTGCGAAAAGAGGGCCGGGGGTTACTCGGCCTATTAAAGGCCCGAATCTACTAGTGGGACAGTTTGACGGGGCCCATGATGCGGATCATACATCGTGATTGCATGACGACCCGATTATGTACCGTAATTTTACGGTTTGGCCGGTTTACTGCGAAGACAGGATATATATACAGTAAAATAACTGCAGCATCGTGAATAAGAAAAAACCTAGACTATACAATAAAGAAATTACGACATATTACATCCACTGGGCATCAAAGTTCGCCACTATGATAATAAAGCACAAGCAGACAGTAGATTACATACACTGGGCATCAAAGATCGCCACCAGTGCAAATAAACACGCCGACAAAATAATATACAAAACCGACAGCACTTCAATAGAGTTCAAGAAAGGTTAGCCCTGCTGGGGAGCTGCAGCGCAAGCAGCTGAGCATGATGATGAGACTGCGCTTGTTCAACACTTATATCTTCCTCACTCTAAAAGATAAACAAGCAGACAGATGACAGGTTTTGCACATAAAAGTATCAGTGCTGACAATTCATCACATTTCTTACTGACGAATAAAGTGACACAGTTTAAAATTGCATTAACACAATATGGTATTGTTTAGGTCAAGACATGGCAGGAATTGACATTGTGAAGGAGTTGGTAGCTTCACGACACCACTGGATTATAGATCAAGAACTCATAAGTATCAATGGTTAGTGTGCTGTCAATTTATCCCATTTCAGATTGGCAAATAAAGAGGCGGTTTAAATAATAGTAGAATGATATGACATTGTTCATAGTTAAGACATTGCAGAATATGACATTGTGCTGTAGTGGGTAGGTTCACCACACCACTGGATTAAGGATGAAGAACAGAAGCATACATGCAGTGCAAAAGAAGATCACTTGCTCTGTATAGTTTAATTTACATGGTATGAAGAAGGAACTTGGTTGTACAACTGAAAACTTAAATTGAGAAGGACAAAATTTTGTTTATGAACTACATAATAAACTTTAAACGTGCAATTTGATGCAAACACCAAAAATAAACAGCTGTTGCAGTCATGCCTAACCAAATATACACAACAAAGTTTGAAGGCTTGAGAAGGACAAACTTACATTACTGGTGAAGACAGGCTCTATAAAGCCCTTGTCCATGCTAATGGGGGGGGGGGCAATTCAAGAAGTTTAGCACAGAATGTTCTTCATAAGCATTGCCTTTATTCTACATTTTGTTAAGAGTAAATATAGATGTGATAATATACGAAAAAATGGAGAATATTTAAGATAAGATGAAGAGTGATGCTACATAACCAAGTAGCTATAAATGTATGTGCAGCGGTACAGGCAAAGGCATAGCCAAGAGCAATGCACTGCTAAACTTCTTCAGTACCAACCTTATGGTAAGAGTAAATATAGATCCGATGTGTAGAAAATGGAGGGCAAAGCAAAATAAGCTGCAGAGTGATGGTACATGAACAACTACTTGTCAATATAAGTACACTGATAAAGAACAATGCAGAGCTAAAAAAATTCATTGGCATTGGATATATTCTACACTAATGTAACCATTCATACATATCAGATAATTTGGAGCGAACAATTGATAAGCAAGCTATCATGCATACTGCTGTCACATAATGAACCAGGTATGTATGCAAGTACAGTGATACAGGACAACAGGTACTAACAAGAGCAAAGCAGCGGGCAGCATATTTGCGATATCCTGTCGTTCTTTTCAAACCGGAATTCTTCTTCGAGATGATTTCCTGCAAAAAAGATCCGTAAGGCACATGCGGAAAAGTAGAAGTTCAAATTGTCATGTGATTTCATAGACAGTACCTCATCCTGGGAACGAGACCAGTGCATAACAAGGTTTTTCCATTCAATGTCTTCTAAATTTAGCACATGAGACTTCACCGGAAATTCGTTTATAGACTTGCCATCAAAGTGTTATTTCCTCAAGTAACACCGATACTGCTGCAATGCTTCCTTGAAAAGCACAAGCAAGCTTTGCTCATCATGACTATCCAGATCGACCCTCACCTAGTTACAACAATGTAATGTAAATCATTGATGTGTTCGATCAGCAGAAAACAGGAAAATAATAACGATGAATAATAGCACTTACACGTAAGTTGGACAGGAAGATGTGAAAATGGTGTTTGTCTTCACTATAATCTTCCCATGGTGGGAATATATGCACGTAGTCCCTAACAACATTGAAAGCATTGTCTTTTAAACTGGGAATAAATGGAATGGGGTTCCAATCCACAGGAATTGGCCATCTCTGCAGTTGGGATAGGTCTTCGGCCGGTGGACTTGCTGTACTTTTTGCTGGAGTGGGATTTTTCTGTGGTACAACTGGTGCTATGGAAAATGAAATTGGTATACCTTTTACTATAGTGTAGGTCATGTGTGGTGGGGCTAGTGGTGTGGCCAGTGAAGTATGGGTACAGTCTGCTCGAGTCGGTCCTATGTTTTGTGTCACTGGTTGTATAGCCAATATAAGTGGGGCGCTGTCTGATTTCTCCGGCACCACCATGTTTTTCAAGGACTTTGCTGGTGCTGCTTCAGGTTCGGCAATCACCCTCTTCCTTTTTGATGTCTGATGCACAAGAACAACATTTGAGTGGAAAAACATGGTATGATGACAGATGGAATATGTATTGATAATGGATGGTCATAGCATCTCGAGTTATATGATGAGTAAACTAAGAAGATGGTGGTGCAACAAAGTAGAAGAAATGCAAGACAACATATTCAAGATACACCCAATCAATAAAACCTTGCCAAATTAGAACAGGCACCTTGATGGGTGAACAGGACAGACCATCTGCCTTTGACTCCTCGAGGTTAGAATAGTCATTAGAATGATATTATGATGCGCGGATTTTGGAAGTCATTGCAGTGTTCCACAATATTCTTCTGATGCGCGGATTCTGATATTCACTGTAATTGCGTATAATATCTGAGAACCATGAAAACATAAATAGTTGTGAGATTATCTTTGTAATGCAGATGATATTCTAATATAGGGGCGCCTGTCGGTGTCAAAACCGGCGGATCTCGGGTAGGGGGTCCCGAACTGTGCGTCTAGGCGGATGGTAACAGGAGACGAGGGACACGATGTTTTTACCCAGGTTCGGGCCCTCTTGATGGAGGTAAAACCCTACGTCCTGCTTGATTAATATTGATGATATGGGTAGTACAAGAGTGGATCTACCACGAGATCAAGGAGGCTAAACCCTAGAAGCTAGCCTATGGTATGATTGTTGTAATGTATGTTGTCCTACGGACTAAAGCCCTCCGGTTTATATAGACACCGGAGAAGGCTAGGGTTACACAGAGTCGGTTACAATGGTAGGAGATCTACATATCCGTATCGCCAAGCTTGCCTTCCACGCCAAGGAAAGTCCCATCCGGACACGGGACGGAGTCTTCAATCTTGTATCTTCGTAGTCTTGGAGTCCGGCGGATAATGATAGTCCGGCTGTCCGGACACCCCCTAGTCTAGGACTCCCTCAGTAGCCCCTGAACCAGGCTTCAATGACGATTAGTCTGGCGCGCATAATGTTCGGCATTGCAAGGCGGGTTCCTCCCTTGAATAATCCAGAGAAGATCATGAACACCAAGATAGTGTCCGGCTCTGCAAAATAAATTCCACATTCCACCATAGAGAGAATAAAATGTACACTTAGTTCAATCTGCTGACGTATTATGCGGCGTGACATCACACCGCTACCAAGGCACTGTTTGAATCATTTTTTACTATACCACCTTAGCACGTTTAGCGAAGCGGTTTCCTTGGCACGTCTTGTCGAAGCAGAGATCGTGTTCCCCTTATTCCGGGATTCTCATCAATACGGACGTGGGTAACCCAACCGCGCCATTGATGGTGGCGCTTGGGAGATAAGCGAGTTTTACCAGGCCGGTGGGGGACGCACAGTTTCGTCCGCCTATATATAAGCGATAAGGATTTACCTTCTCTCCTACACCTTCTTCCTCCTTTGCTTATACATCTCCGCGCACTCAAGCTCCAACGCCCAAGCTCGCGCATCTCGCCTCGACCTTCTCCGAATATGTCCGGAGGGGGAGGCAAGTGGTTGGCCTCCACCGTTAAGGAGGAGCACATCACCAAGCTGCGCAGCGCCGGATACCTCTTCGGCGATATTGCGCATCGGCTGCCCGACGAGGGGCAGCTCATCCCTACCCCTGGGCCTCACGAGAGGGTCGTCTTCCTTCCCCACTTCCTCCGCGGACTGGGCTTTCCGCTCCATCCATTCGTCCGGGGGCTCATGTTCTATTACGGTCTGGATTTCCACGATCTGGCGCCGAACTTCATCCTCAACATCTCGGCGTTCATCGTCGTGTGTGAGGCCTTCCTCTGCATCCGGCCCCACTTCAGCCTGTGGCTCAAGACCTTCAATGTCAAGCCGAAGGTTGTGAAGGGCACGCAAGCGGAATGCGGAGGCGCCATGTTTGGTAAATTACCCAACGTCCTTTGGCTCGAAGGGGCCTTCGTGGACTCCCTCAAGGGGTGTCAATCGGGGTGGTTCTATATCACCGAGCCGCGCAAGCCCACATGGGCGGCGGCCCCCGAGTTTAGATCTGGCGTCCCCACGCAGCTCACCTCCTGGAAAGAGAAGGGCTTGCTGTGGGGCGATCTGAAGGAGGTGACTGGACTTCGAGCCTGCATCCAGAAGCTGGTGAGCAATAAGCTCAGGCTCGTCGACGTGGTCCAAGTCATGCTCATCTGCTGGATTCTCCCATGCCAAGAACGAGCATTCAATCTGTGGGAGTTCAATCCGGAACAGCACCAGGCGCTGAGCGGGCTCTTCGATACGACATACGAAGGCGCCTGGAGGGTGCTGTTTAAGGGCGCCGAAGCCCCCGTATCCGCGACGGAAGATCGCGGATTCAGCTCGTAGCATCCAACTGACGAGGTAAGTGATTCAACCCCATTACGGGACACTTTGTAGTAATTGAATTGATTATAAGAGGGTTTCATTCTTTCCTTTCCTTTGACAGGAATGGATGGAGAAGGCCAAGCAGCTTATCAGCCCGGCTCCCATGCCAGAAGACCTAGCGGACGCCCGTTTAGCAGGGCTGCTGGTTCCGGCACCGCACGTGGTGCCGGAGAAGAAGGCCAAGAAGGTGGCCGCGGGGACTCGAAAGAGTTCCCGTAATCAGGCGTCTGACGATGACGCGGACTCCTCCCCCGAAGACGAGGAGGAGGAGGAGTACTCTCTCCCGGAGGGGGGAGAGAAGAAGACGAAGGCTTCCCCAGTAGGGGAGGCCGAAGGGTCCAAGAGGGGGAGAACTATCCCCCCGGACAGTTTCGCCAACACCAGCGTTGGCGAGGATGAGTGGCCTCCAAGGGCCAGGCGTCCGGCAAGATCGTAAGTATCCGGATCCTTTATATGCAATCTCTTTCGTGTCGCGTAGTGTCCTTCATGCCGCATTCTGTCCGTAGTCCGGCCAATGACGATCTCCTCGACTCATCGAGCGGGTCGTTGGCCCCGTCGGATGTGGATTCACTTCCGACAGCCTCTACCCCACGCACCGACGAGGACGCCGAGGTGGGATCCCATAGAGGGACCCATCAGGAGGAGGCTCCGAAGGCGCCGTCAGGCAGCCTCCCGGACTTTGCGCCGGACTCTACATCGGAACCCGCAGTGGTTCCAGAGTCCGGCAAGCGGCCCCTTTGAAAGAAGGGCAAGACCGTGACGCTGGCGGCCTCCGTCCAACCGGAGGCGCCGGATAACTTGTTGGAGGCGCTTAAAGGCGCTTCCATCGAGGAAGAACACCGCACTATCATGAGTGCGGTGATTCAAAAGGTTCAGCTGCCAAAAGCGGGCTGACCGAAGCCTGCAGCAGCCTTCTAACAGGCTTTGAGGTAAGAAGTTAAAATTATGTAATGTAATACCGCATAGACAGTAGCCCCTAATGCTCAGTTCGGTGTTCGGAAAGAAGAAGCCGGACTGAGGATCTAACAAGATATATGCAGGGTTGCTTAAAATATGTCAATATGGTTTTGCAGGCTGCGCTGCTGACCTCTGCCACATTAACGGCGGAGGTCGATGTGCTAAAGCAGGATCTCGAGCGGTCCGAGCGAGAGCTCGGCCATGCGAAGAAGCAGCTCGAGGACAAAGAAGGTGAGTAACACCACTTTGAATAGTTACCATACAGAAAAGGATTTTGGTTGCAATAAAATTAACAAGGATAATATGGGTATTGCAGGGGCCACGAACAAGGTGGCAGCCCTGAAGGAGGCTGTGTCCGCGGCCGAACGCAGTGCGGCCGCGGAGCGGGAAGACCGAGAGAAGCAGGAGGCCCGGGTGGCGGAAGTACGGCAAGAGCTCCAGGCTCTCATGGAGAAACATGAGATTTTGGAGCGTGACTCCAAGACTCGAGAGTCCGAGCTTGCCTCGGCTCTCGAAAGTGCCAAGTCCGCCAAGGCCGAGGCCCATAAGGCCCTTCAGGAGGTTGAGGATATAAAGAAGATAGCGGCGGGTAAGGCATTTTTCATGCAAAGCAGGCATGTTAATGTAAAATACCTGACACTTACCCGCATTGGGAGCTCTCCTGGGGCGTTTGCAGATCTGCCGCGTAGTGCGTCTGATGCCGCTGCATTCTATCGTGGCAAGGAGGGGAGCTCGACGGAAAAAGACTTCTGGTCTCAGTATGCTGAGGCCGGACACCCGGTGCCCCCAAGCGACCAACTGAAGCAGCTGGTCGAACTCCACAAGGTAGCTGAAGAGGCCATGAAGGGCCTTATAGTCCGCCTGCGGCCTGGACAGGCCATGCCTGGGAGCTACTTTGGCCTCGTGCGGCGGCTGGTGGATGCATGCCCCTGGGTGGATGTCATCAAGCGCTCCGCCTGTATTGAAGGCGCTCGCCGGGCCCTCGCCCGCACAAAGGTGCATTGGGGCAGGTTGGATGCGGAGAAGCTTCTCACGGACCCACCGCCACCGGGCAAGGAGTATCGCACACCCGAAATGTATTATAAAACTGTCCTGAAGGGAGCCCGCGATATTGTGGATGAGTGCCCCCGAAATGTAATCTTTGAGTAAACTCGTTATGTATTATTCTGCGCGCCGAAACTTTGTTCATGTGCGCGTTAAGCAATGCTTATTTAATTTAAAATATTACCTTCTGTGCGGCTGTTTATAATATCTGAGAGATGGCAAGTCGTTGGCTTCATCCCCCAAGCCACGAGTGCTGGGGTGTTCGGGATAAACTTGAGCACTCTTGTTCCCATTTTTGGGTCCATCTAGGGAGGCGCTCAACACAACGAACAAGGCAACCGGACTTATAATGCTTGAACACTCTCCCTTAGCCATAGAATTCTATAATTTTTAATTTCGGCGAAGCCCCTGGTATTCGGAAGACCGAATCCAGGGCGCTATCCACGCCTTCGTCGGACATTGTCAGGAACTTCGCTCAAAGCGGCGTGAGTCTTTAAGGACCCGAAAAAACCTCTCGAACAGCGACCAGTCTCTCGCCTTATCATGCCAGTCAGTTTTAGCTTTCTCCACTGAGGCGCTCGCCCGGCTCAACCGGGGCGCAATCGCAGTGGTTCTCCCAGTGACACCTTAGCCGACAGAACGGAACGTAAGGCGCCAAAACGTGGGAGCCGGGCAAACCCAACTATTGACCCAAGACATGATTCGGAGCCGATTCATATAATGCTATAAGTTCGGGGTGCCACACTTATGACAGTGTTCAGACTTTATCACACCATAATTTGGGGAACAGAAGCCCCTGGCGTATTCGGCCGTACCAAAATATACGGGTGCAAGATGTCATGTAATGAACATATAAATAAAAAGGTGATGTAATTGCAGTCGAAAAGTGTTGCATTATTTATTAAAGGAAATTTGCTATTAGTGCGAACTGATACAAATAGTGCGGTAAGCAAGGGATTTGGACTAGGTAAACATGTCCCCCTTCAGGGGTGAGCTGCGGACTTGGTGTATATAATCGAATTTAATGCTCGTAACTGAGACCACCTGAGTGTTCGTCGCAGCCTTCTTTCGTCCCTAACTGTTGCATCATGAGTTCGGCAAGTTCATCGCCGGACAGGGTCTCTGGTTAACGGAGTCCTGTGTACACAAAGAAGGGAAATAAAAAATAAAAAAAGGGGGGCACACTTGCGAGCCCCCGGTGTGGTCGAACCGCACTCTGGGTCCGTTGCGATCGTGCCCCTTCCCCTGTGCCCATGGTATCTCCAAAGCGTAATGATGTACACGGAGTGTTATTCTTGCGATCATGCGCGGGCGAGGGTTGGGGCCGCATTGCTACGCGTGCTTTGATCGCGCCAGGTGGTCTTGGTTGGCATTGCTCCGGGCGTGTTTTGCTGTATCCAGCCTTTTAACGGCCGGACTCGAGAATTGCCTTAGAAGGCTGCTCTGTACTTCTACCACGAGAGCCGCTGTATGTTCCTCCGTTCGGAGGGAGCGTTCCGTATTCCCATTGACCGTGATGACTCCACGAGGGCCTGGCATCTTGAGCTTTAGGTATGCATAATGCGGCACCACGTTGAATTTTGCAAACGCAGTTCGTCCGAGCAGAGCGTGACAGCCGCTACCAAACGGGACTATGTCGAGGATTAACTCTTCGCTCCGGAAATTATCCGGGGATCCGAAGACCACTTCCAGTGTGACTGAGCCTGTACAGTTGGCTTCCACTCCTGGTATGACACCTTTAAAGGTTGTCTTTGTACGTCTAATCCTTGAGGGGTCTATGCCCATTTTGCACACTGTATCCTGATAAAGCAGGTTCAGGCTACTGCCGCCGTCCATCAGAACTCTCGTAAGGTGAAATCCATCGACGATTGGGTCTAAAACCAATGCGGCGAATCCGCCATGGCGTATGCTGGTCGGATGGTCTCTTCGATCGAAAGTGATCGGACAAGAGGACCATGGATTGAACTTCGGGGCGACTGGCTCCATCACATAGACGTCCCTTAGTGCGCGTTTCCTCTCCCTCTTGGGTATGTGGGTCGCATAAATCATGTTCACCGTCCGCACTTGTGGGGGAAAACCCTTCTGTCCTCTATTGTTCGGCGGTCGGGTCTCTTCCTCGTCGTCGCTGTTCAACCCCTTGTCGTTGTTTTTGGCAATTAACTTGCCTGCCTGCTTGAACACCCAGCAATCTCTATTAGTGTGATTAGCTGGTTTTTCAGGGGTGCCATGTATCTGGCATAAGCGGTCGAGTACTCGGTCCAAATTGGACGGACCCGGAGTGGTTCTTTTGAATGGCTTCTTCCGCTGACCGGGTTTAGAGCCTCGGAATCCGGCGTTGACTGCCGTATCCTCCTTATCGTCGCCGTTAATGCGGCGTTTGTTTTTGTTTCGACGTGACCTGCCGTTGTTGTCCTTGGTATCCGGACTGCCAGAATTTTTACGGAGATTGTTGCTGCGAGCTAGCCAGCTGTCCTCTCCCGCGCAAAAGTGGGTCATTAACGATGTGAGGGCTGCCATAGATTTCGGCTTTTCCTGCCCTAGGTGCCGGGCTAGCCATTCGTCCCGGATGTTATGTTTGAAGGCTGCAAGGGCCTCTGCATCCGAACAGTCGACGATTTGGTTTTTCTTTGTCAAGAACCGTGTCCAGAATTGTCTGGCCGATTCGTCTGGCTGCTGAATAATGTGGCTTAGGTCATCGGCGTCTGGTGGTCGCACATACGTGCCCTGGAAGTTGTCGAGGAATGCGGCTTCCAGGTCTTCCCAGCACCCAATTGACTCTGCGGGCAAGCTGTTAAGCCAATGCCGAGCTGGTCCTTTAAGCTTGAGTGGGAGATACTTGATGGCATGGAGATCGTCGCCGCAGGCCATATGGATGTGGAGAAGATAGTCTTCGATCCAAACCGCGGGGTGTGTTGTGCCATCGTAAGATTCGATGTTTACGGGTTTAAACCCTTCGGGGATTTGATGATCCATTACTTCGTCAGTGAAGCATAGCGGGTGTGCGGCGCCTCTGTATTGAGCAATATCGCGACGCAGCTCGAGAGAGCGCTGTCTGCTGTGTTCGGCCCGGCCGGGGTTATTGTATCCGGCGCGACGGTATTCGTCGTGGGTCGTAGGGCGCCCACGTGATCCGTAGATGGATCTGGATTGCCTTGCTTTGTCCTCCAATATGTCTCGCAAGTCCGGCGCGTTCCCTCTTGGCTTCATACTTTTGGAGCGATGCCGGGGTACGGTCTTGGCTGGAGGCCTGGATGCCTCTCTGTCAGGACCACGGGGTGGTCGGTCAGCCATATCGTGCGCTGGTGATGGAGGTATGTATGCTTCCTCCTCTAATCGGGGGAGCAGCTTGCGTCTTGTGTAGCTTTTGGAGGGGCGTTCGAGTTTATACTCTTCGGCCGCGAGGACCTCGGTCCATCGATCGGCCAGCAAGTCCTGATCAGCTTGAAGTTGTTGCTGCTTTTTCTTTAGGCTGTTGGCTGTGGCGATAAGCCTGCACTTGAAACACTCTTGTTCGACGGGATCCTCAGGTACGAAGAATTCGTCATCGTTGAGGCTTGCTTTGTCTTCGGAGGGAGGCATATAGTTATGATCCTCAACCTCTTCGTCTGTCGCCCTCTCGTGAGGGCTTGCTTCTGCATCCTCCTGCGCTGAGTCTTGCTGGAGGGGATTATCTTCGGCACTCTCTAGGGAGTTATTATCTCCTGTGGCGGGATTTAGAGCGGCGCCGCTGACGCCGACGTTTGGGCTGCTTCTTTAAAGAGTCTGCCTCCGCTGTTTCTTCGCCATCCCCATCTTTTGGGGTATCCACCATGTACATGTCATATGACAAGGTGGTCTTCCAGTGCCCTGTAGGCGCTGGTTCCAGTTCGTCTCCGGCATCATCGTCCATAGCGTCAATGTCATCGGAGTCGTAGTCTAGCATGTCGGTTAGATCGTCGACAGTGGCTAAAAAAGTGGGTGGTGGGTGGGCTCTGAATTTCTTCTCGTCCGTACCCCGGCCATCCTGGCCATAGTCCGGCCAGGACTCTCCTGATAACGAGCGATGCTTTAGTGAATTCAGGATATCGCCAAAAGGCGAGTATTGGAAGATGTCCGCGGTGGTGAATTCCATAAACGGCGCCCAATCCGAATTGGTTGGTAGGGGCGCGGGAGGTTCAGAGTCCGGCAAGGAGTTCGGCGCCTCGGAATCACGAGTTTCGCAGGGGACAAGATTAGTGTTCGGCTCCATCGCCGTGGATGTTGAAGCCCCCAGGGCGGCGTCTATCCACCGGCCTTCGATCTGGGCGATCGGCTCCGGACTAATGGCAGGAACGGATTCGTGTGCGGCCACCAAGGCACTGTTCGGCGGCAGAGCTAGATCATGCCAATCACAACAGTGTGGCACGCTCGGCTGTGGCTCGGGTCCATCGAAGATCAAGTCTCCGTGGACATCGGCCGTGAAGTTTAGGCTTCCGAATCTGACCTGACGGCCAGGGGCATAGATTTCGATCTGCTCCAGATGGCCAAGCGAATTAGCCCGTAGTGCGAAGCCGCCGAATACGAAGATCTGTCCGGGGAGAAAAGTCTCACCCTGGACAGCGTTGTTGGTTGAAGATGCCATCAAGCCTATCGGTGATGACACAGAGGAACTCTCAATGAAAGCACCAATGTCGGTGTCAAAACCGGCGGATCTCGGGTAGGGGGTCCCGAACTATGCGTCTAGGCGGATGGTAACAGGAGATGAGGGACACGATGTTTTTACCCAGGTTCGGGCCCTCTTGATGGAGGTAAAACCCTACGTCCTGCTTGATTAATATTGATGATATGGGTAGTACAAGAGTGGATCTACCACGAGATCAAGGAGGCTAAACCCTAGAAGCTAGCCTATGGTATGATTGTTGTAATGTATGTTGTCCTACGGACTAAAGCCCTCCGGTTTATATAGACACCGGAGAAGGCTAGGGTTACACAGAGTCGGTTACAATGGTAGGAGATCTACATATCCGTATCGCCAAGCTTGCCTTCCACGCCAAGGAAAGTCCCATCCGGACACGGGACGGAGTCTTCAATCTTGTATCTTCGTAGTCTTGGAGTCCGGCGGATAATGATAGTCCGGCTGTCCGGACACCCCCTAGTCCAGGACTCCCTCAGCGCCCCTATAAACACTTATGTGCTATCACTGGATTCTGATGGGAGAGCTCATGTGTGCTCTAATATCGTGCGTGCATTTATATAATCTGGCACAAGTACACACAAAAATAGGCTCCAGAAGTAAGGATAGCTGGCAGATGATAGGTTCATAATATACTGTATAGATAGTTTATTGCCAAACCATGATAACAAGAGCACACAGCAACTAGGCAGATCATAGTGTACATAACAAGGGTACACCATAACCATGATATATAAATCGGGAAAGTGGAACTGGCTTGAACATACGGTGTTGTATTGCCGCTAGTAATTGAAAACCTATCGATCGCGTACAGGCCAGGACTATTAAACATGGTAAAGAAGAGCAAGCAGATTTTGGATAATAAAATTTTGGTTGCGCAGTGCCCACACATGATGAACCAGAGCGCATTAAGAATGCAACTCCTAGCTGTCTCTTGACCATTTCAGGCGGTTGGATGAAGATCCTACGTCTCCTAACCCTTCTTCTTCCTCGTCTGTGATTCTTCCCATACATAACACCGCACGGGCCGCCGGCCGGACCGCCGGCCCCCACCGCCTGTGTTCCTCCGCCACCCCCACCCCCCACCCGCGTCGAGTTTTCTTCGTTCGGCGAGGCCCCACAACCACCCGAGCCCCTTGGATCGCACCGGCGAACTCCGGCGAGCTCTGAAAAATCGACTGGCCCAATTTTGAAATTTAGTCTACTGTGATTTAACTAGTGTGGAATATAAAAGGGGAAAACCATAAGCATTGGGAGTATAGTGTTGAGCGTGCCATGGCGGATCTGAAGGTGCAAACCGGACAAAGGCAACTTCGCAACCAAGACAAGAAATCAGAGTAAAGCACTGGTGATCTATTTTCTTGCTGCGATAAATAAGTTGAGCAGATACGAAAGAGTACCGCCTCTGGTGCGGCGCCGTGTACGCATCTGGTGAGAATTAGACGGTGCTGCGGTAGCGATGGCTGTCGGCGGCGTCGAAGCAGATCTAATAGGGTAGACGGTGGCGGCGGGGTGTTGTGAACGATACGGTCGTAGGAGCGGCGCCGGCAAGGTGGACGACGGCGGGGATGAAGCGAGAGGACGGGATGCAAGGATCCTGGTCCGAAGGCGTGGATGAGAGAGTTCGATCTCTTGTAATGGACGGCGGCGTCGGGGTATCAGCTCCGGCATGGTGGAGGAGGACAGCGGTGGATGGGGTGGTAGACGGCGGCGGACGGAAGAGGGTGGGGTGGAGAGGGTGTTTTGGCGCCCACGGAGTACGAATGGGGAAAAGGGAGGTAGAGAGGAAGGGGGGAACCATGTAGTCAGGGCGCGCTTGTCTCAAATGCGAGGAAATTTACAAACTTAGCCCTCATTTCAAATTTCTACTACATCACAGCAACATTAGTCGGTTGGGGATAGGACGGTAATCTCGCATACACCGAATATTTGCCAACGAGAGTTTGTTTTCGCCCCCCACCGTGTATGAATATGAATCGGGGAGGGAGTCGATTTCGGCCGAGGGCACACTGTGTTTTGTCACCCACCGTGTATGAATCTGGGTGAGAGGTGGTTACGTCACGTTTGGGTGAAATTACAAACCTACCCCTATTGAAACCTATAGAAATCCTGTAGATAGGCTTTGCGCGGCAGGGATAGGCAGTAGTGATTTCCATCTCGCAGATTTTGGTTTCGGGCGGTTACTGTGACTTTCCCTGCTTCGTTCAAATTTTGCACAGTGCACATTTACCGTGCCAACTCAATTCGAATCCCGTTTGTATTCTACTATTTTTTTCGGGCGTGATCCATTTTCAATTGGAATTACATTCTATATATCATTTTTTTTACATATATACTTTCAAAAGTAGAACACCATTTATACATAAATATGGTTTACAAATGGCATGATCTCAGATTCATAAGGTTGTATCCATCAATTTGGATTTTCAAATATTTGAAACCACTTTATGTTGAAATCCAATGTATGTATTCCTTGATAATTGTCTCGAATTAATGCGTGTTTCATGCGGTTTTTCTTAACTTCTCAAACATGTATAATTTGTTTCACACACGCAACATACAGTGTAATCCCGTTTAGACACTAATTGCGTGTAAACCATGCATTTTTTGTAATTGAAGAATCTATGGATCACCAATATTCATAAACTATATAACATTACACATGTGCCCAAATTCAAATGAATATGCATGTTTGATACACCAATTTGCGTTATGATATTATCGATGTCGTGATCTCCAGTTTAAATATTTGTATCCCCTTTAATCCAGATATTCGTCTCATATAGCTATCACTCATGCTTATATAGGACTATCTCTCTGGACCTATACGCGTTCATCGTCTCTCAGGCATCTCTCGTGCTACCTGTATGTCGACAATGATCTTTTATCTTCGTAACACACTGACGGTACTCTCTCCATCGACCTTCATCACTCTATCTCTCTCTAAGTATATCTCACTCCCTTCTATGTGTCTCTAGCTATGATTCTCCATGTGGAATCTCTTTCTCTCACACTGTGACGCCCTGATAATCATGCTACAGTAATCCCACGCTAATCATGCCACGTCACCTCGGTTACTGTTGCTAACCTCGCAATGATTCGAAATCGTTTTGAAATTTAAATTCTAAATATGTGAAACAACAAACGTTTTCAAAAGTTGAAACAAAATTGTTCGGTGGGTGCCGAATATTATAAGGGTAATTATAATAAAGAAAACATATTTTTAGAAAGTGCCTAAATATTTTAAAATGAATTAAAACAGAAAAGATAAATAATAAAAGAAAATGCAAAACAGAAAACAAAATAGAAAAAAGGAAGAACCCCCCCCCCCCACTGGGCTACGGCCCAGCAGGCCACCGCGCCCCCCCCCCCCCCCCTTTTTGGGCCTCAACCCACCAGGCCGCCAGGCCGGCCCACCCTGCCGCCATAACCTCCCCCACTCCCCCCAGTACACCACCGACACACCCCCCACTTCCCCCCGCAAAATATCTCCTCCCCCTCTCTCTCCCCCGATTGGATCGGGATCGAGAGGAGGAGGTCGCCGCGACGCCCCGACCCCACCGCCCGCTGCCGCCTCGCCGCGACGCCGCCACCTCCATCTCGTCGTCTACCCCGCCGGCCTGCCTCCCGCTCCGCTGCGTCGTCCTCGTCGACCTCCCCGACCTCCGTCGAGCCGCTGCCCCATCCCTACAAATGCCGGTGAGGACCCCGGTCCTCCTCTCTCCCTCGCCTCGCGACCATTGCCGCGCCCACCATTGCTCCGCTCCGGTCGCGACCACGCCTCGCGCGCTCCGGCCCCGCGGTCAGGCCGCACCCTGGCCATGCGTCGCGCCGTCCGGCTGTGCCCTTCGCCCTGCGGTCACCGCGCCACTGCCACCCGCGCCGTCCTTGCGGCCGCCACGGCCTCGGCCGCGCCTGCTCGACCTGCGGCTGCGTCGACCTCCCTCGCGCCTTCTTCCCCTGGCCACAGCCACTCCCCCTCTGGCACGCGGCCCACTCCGGCGCCGCCCTGCTGCTCTCCTGCCGGCGTCCCCCTCCAGTGACCGCCCGACCTCCCTGGCCTCGTCACGCCCTGGGGATGAGCGCTCGCTTGGGTGCGCCCTCACCCGCTACCGCCCGAACCGCTTTCGCCCCTCTGGGCCACAGACATGTGGGGCCCAGCCCCCAGAACGGTTAATAAAAAAAAAGAATTAGAAAAATATTAATTAATTAATTAATTAATTAGATAATTAATTACCTTAATTAGATATGTAAATTAACCTGATTAACTCTGATTAGATAACCTAATGATTAATTAACTAGTTAATTAGGTTTAGTTAAACTGTGACTATGACAAGTGGGACCCACGCGTAAGTTTGACTAAGTCAACAGGAATGTTGACTGCTGACTGGACCTGCTGACTGTGCTGTTGACCCAGTCAATGGCCCCATCTGTCAGTTTGACTTAGTCAATCCCTGTTGACCGCTGATGTCAACATGACATCATGCTGATGTCATTAATCCAATTTCAAATTAAAATAAAGAATTAATTAAATTCCAGAAATTAGTAAATCTTTAGAAAATCATATCTTTTAATCCATAACTCGGATTAAATTATTTTCAACATGAAAGTTGCTCAGAATGACGAGACGATTCCGGATATGCAACCTGTTCGTCCGCCACACACCCCTAGCATATCGAACACGCAACTTTCCCCCTCCGGTTCATCTGTCCGAAAACACGGAACACCGGGGATACTTTCCCGGTTGTTCCCCGCCTTCACCGGTATCACCTCATAACGCGTTAGAACACGTCTAGCTCTGCTTGTTGTCCTGTTATGCACTTGCTTGCTATGTATTTACTGTTTCTCCCCCCCCCCCCCCCCCGTCTTCTCTCCGGTAGACCCCGTGACGATACTAATGCCCCTGTGGTTGACTACGTCACCGATGACCCCTCCTTCTTGTCTGAGCAACCAGGCAAGCCCCCCCCCCTTGATCACCAGATATCGCCTATTCTCCTCTATACTGCTTGCATTAGAGTAGTGTAGCATGTTACTGCTTTCCGTTAATCCTATTCTGATGCATAGCCTGACATTGTTGCTACATCTGTTGATACCTTACCTGCAATCCTAAATACTTAGTATAGGATACTAGTTTATCATCATTGGCCCTACATTCTTGTCAGTCTGCCTTGCTATACTATTGGGCCGTGATCACTCGGGAGGTGATCACGGGTATATACATACATACATACATATTATACAGATGGTGACTAAAGTCGGGTCAGCTCGTTGAGTACCCGCAAGTGATTCTGATGAGGTGGCTAAAAGGACAGGTGGCTCCATCCCGGTAGAGGTGGGCCTGGGTTCCTGACGGCCCCCGACTGTTACTTTGTGGCGGAGCGACAGGGCAGGTTCAGACCACCTAGGAGACAGGTGGGCCTGGCCCTGGTTGGCGTTCGCGGTTGCTTCATAATAACACGCTTAACGAGATCTTGGTATTTGATCTGAGTCTGGCTACTGGCCTATACGAACTAACCAACTACGCGGGAACAGTTATGGGCACTCGACGTCGTGGTATCAGCCGAAGCCTTCTTGACGTCAGCGATGGAGCGGCGCGCGCCGGATTGGACTGCATTAACGCAACTTCCTTTGTTAGGGAGGTTGCTAGGTCTGCTTCCGGCCGCCCACGCAACGTGCAGGTGTGCAATGGGCGATGGGCCCAGACCCCTGCGCACATAGGATTTAGACCGGCGTGCTGACCTCTCTGTTGTGCCTAGGTGGGGCTGCGACGTGTTGATCTTCCGAGGCCGGGCATGACCTAGGAAAGTGTGTCCGGCCAAATGGGATCGAGCGTGTTGGGTTATGTGGTGCACCCCTGCAGGGAAGTTAATCTATTCGAATAGCCGTGATCTTCAGTAACAGGACGACTTGGAGTTGTACCTTGACCTTATGACAACTAGAACCGGATACTTAATAAAACACACCCTTCCAAGTGTCAGATACAACCCGGTGATCGCTCTCTAACAGGGCGACGAGGAGAGGATCGCCGGGTAGGATTATGCTATGTGATGCTACATGGAGGACTTCACTCTACTCTCTTCTACATGCTGCAAGACGGAGGCTGCCAGAAGCGTAGTCTTCGATAGGACTAGCTATCCCCCTCTTATTCTGGGATTCTGCAGTTCAGTCCACTGATATTGCCTCCTTACACATATACCCATGCATAAGTAGTGTAGCTCCTTGCTTGCGAGTACTTTCGATGAGTACTCACGGTTGCTTTCTTCCCCCTTTTCCCCCTTTCTTTCTTTCTTTCTGGTTGTCGCAACCAGATGCTGGAGCCCAGGAGCCAGACGCCACCATCGACGACAACTACTACACTGGAGGTGCCTACTACTACGTGGAGGCTACTGACGATGACCAGGAGTAGTTTAGGAGGATTCCAGGCAGGAGGCCTGCGCCTCTTTCGATCTGTATCCCAGTTTGTGCTAGCCTTCTTAAGGCAAACTTGTTTAACTTATGTCTGTACTCAGATATTGTTGCTTCCGCTGACTCGTCTATGATCGAGCACTTGTATTCGAGCCCTCGAGGCCCCTGGCTTGTATTATGATGCTTGTATGACTTATTTATGTTTTTAGAGTTGTGTTGTGATATCTTCCCGTGAGTCCCTGATCTTGATCGTACATGTTTGCGTGCATGATTAGTGTACGATTGAATCGGGGGCGTCAGACACACAAACACAAAACTTTGTCTCCCGGGGTCTCATTTCTCTCAACTATTCCCATGTGTGCCACTCACACACCCCTCATACAGAGATGTCTTTCGCTCCTTAGATATGAGAACCTACGACTCTTCCTCTTGAATATCTCTTTCTCACACACAAACACAAACTCTGTCTCCCAGGGTCTCATATTTCTTCATTGTTCTCTTGTATGTAGCTCAAACACACCCTCTCTCCCTAGAGACATTTTGCGTTCCCTCATATGTCTCTCTAGCTATCACTCTCGTTGTGAAATATCTTTCTCTCTCGCAGGCACAAAACTCCGTCTCTCTGGAGCTCATTTCTCTCTGATATTTGTTGTATGTGACTCACATGCACCCTCTCTCTATCTCTCTCACACCCACACACATAACCCAGCCTTCTGATCCACTCGACTCCTATCTCTAGCGCACACTAGCTAGCATCTTTATCTTTCTATTTATTTGTTTCTCCATCAACCTTCTTTCTCACCCTCACTCTTGATTCCTATCACACACACTACATATGTTTCTCTCTACATGCATGCACTCAAGTTCCCTCTCACACACATATATAACTTCACCCTTTGAACCACCCGACGGTCATCTCCGACACCCAAACTAATGGATGTCTCTCTCGCTAGCATCTCCATCTCTGTATCTATCTGTAGTTTCTCCGTCAACATTTCTTTCTCGCACGGAGTCTTGCTACCTATCACCCACACTATATATGTCTGTCCATACATATGCATTTATAGGTTGATCTCTTTTGCACAATCGTTGCGCCTCACCCCCTCTGCTCGCCATAGATGCATGCTCCAGCCCACGCCACTATCTCTTAAAGACAAAAACACATGCTCAATTGTCGGGCCTTCTTCCCTGCATTCTCACATGCATGCATATTGTCATACCGATCCGTCTCTCCCATGTCGTTGATCTTAGGACTTATGTCTTCTTTCTTTTATCTCGATCATGCGCGCGCGCACACACACACATCCCACGTATACATGTATACCTCTCACACATGCATGTTCAAGGTCTCTATGTCTCCATACGTAGTTAATTACCCTCAATCCTAACGCCACATCGAATCGTTCTCCTCTTTTGTGCACATAACTTCCGCCTGGATCGGCAAAACACACACTCACACTTAACAATCTCCTTCTAGCTACCCCCCCCCCCCCGCCCGCCCCGCGCGCCTCTCACTCTTCCCCTATTTCCCCGAAACCAATACGGCCATCCCTTTGTTTAATTCCCGCCTACATGCACCATCGATATATAATAGTCTTCCGTGGTGTCTCTCGAACAAACACGTTCTCTCGATGTCGACTCCTCTCACGCACACGCACCTTCTCTTCCCTCCTATGGGCATTTTCTCTCTTGCACCACATCGTTGGTGGCCTCTGCCATACACATCATCTCTCTATGATGAAGCCATGCACACTTAAATTACATCCGCCACAGTGGACCCCGGGACACACACACACACATACACACACGCACACACACACACACGCATGCACGCACACCCCCCCCCCACATACACACACTAAGAATCCATCTCTCTCTCTCACACACACAAACACACACACACACACAAACACACACACACACCCCCCCACACACACACCCCCCCACACACACACTTAGACTCCATCTCTCTCTCTCTCTCTCACACACACACACAAACTAAGACTCCATCTCTCTCTCTCCTCTCTCTCTCACTCTCTCTCTCCTCTCTCTCTCTCTCACTCTCTCTCTCCTCTCTCTCTCTCTCTCACTCTTTCTCTCTCTCTCTCTCTCTCTCTCTCTCACACACACACACAACACACTAAGACTCCATCTCACACACACATGCTCTAGGCGGAGCATTTGTTCCTATCACCCTTCATCCAACCTTACCCGTATGATAAACAATCACCTTCATTTTCTTGCATAACATGGACATATTCCACTTTCCTTTAGTAGTCAGCAAACTTATCATCTGTATACCCTTATAAAAAAACGAGTTGGCATTGATGGTGTGCCTGCCATCTTGTAATACAGACCGTATGATCTATATCTGACGGATAGGAAGCAAACTATGATAATTTTACAAAAGATACCCGCACCTCTCTCGACATCATTATCTCCCACAACCTCATTGCTCGGCAATTAAAAAAGGAATAAGTCTCTGGAACAATCTAGCATGCATGGTGGCCGCTGCCGCCTGCCGGCGCCGTCCATCCCCATGCCTTCGCCCATTCCGACCACCAGTCACCACCACGCTCCACTCCTCCTTGCCTTATCTCTTATCTTTCATTTTTTTCGATGACATTCTCAAGATACCAGTTTTCTGATAAAATTCTCAAGATATCATTAGTTTTTACACATGGGATTACTCCTGCATGGGTCAATCACAACAGGTGTTTTGTAAAAAAATGCATATTGATGTTCCATGCAATGCACGAGAATCTTGCTTGTAATTATATAACGCAAATCACGAGCAGGAAGTGACATTTTTTTACACAACCATGTTAACATGGCCACATAAATCACGAGCAGGAAGGAGAAGGGAAGCGGGCTGTGGAGTAACGTTTTTTACCACAATTTCTTGGGAAACTGAGTGCAATAATTGAGTAGTTTTGCAAACTACCATTACTACTACACCTGAAACGGTTCAAAACCTATACTCCCTTGCCAGTGCACGCTTCCCGCAGGAAACGGTCAGCGTGACCTGGAGCGTCAGTGCCGCATTAATGCCCGGCCAGAGCGGAGGCGGCCTCTCACTGGCGCCGGCTTTGAAGTGGTGCGACGGCCGAGAGAGCGCCGCTTCCCGGTGCACGCGACTGCTCCGTGTCGAGACTGGCCATAGGCCATGTTTGGATCCATGGGTTAGAGTTAGTTTGAGCTAGTTGGGGCTCAAATAGCCCTAAAGTATCCAAGCATGAGGGTTTAAATTGGAGCAAGTTGCACCGAACCCACCAAAAAAAACTATCCCACCCAAGAGGTGCTAACTGGAGATAGTTCTCATTGGGACCACTGAAAAATCACTTTTCTCTCTCCATGAAGTGCATTTATTGTCAATCTAACCCTGTCACCCAAACACCTCTTTGGCTACAGTTAGTTCAGGGTTAGTCATGAGTTAGTCTAACCTCTAGCTAAGTTAGAGTATCAAACAGGAGCAGTATAGGACATGCAAGTTGCTCAAAGCATACGGGCAAATTCGTACGTGAAAGGATTTTTTTTCTTTTTGAAAATGGAATGTGAAAGGAATTTTTTTAGAATGCTCTTGGCATGTCGCTAACATGTGATAGTTAACCGACCTCAATAGACGACAGAAACGCCAGCCTGCCGCACTTTGATAGAGACGAGGAGGGAGAAGCGATACAGGCTGCTGGATTACTAGAGATAGGTGTCGCACGGAAGCCAAGAAATATGGTGATAGCGTGGGTTAGCCATGTACTAGTATGATGTAACTACACTGGGCTGCCGTGTTTCGTACTCTTCCAGTCCACTTTGGAGATGATTGGTTAATTTTATATCACTGAATAATATTAAATATTGTGAGTGCAGACGCTCCACCACGAGGTTCCTTGCTCCTTCTCGGTCGTCCGGAATCTATGTTCTTCCACTCTATTTTCTTACGTGAGCATTGTTCATCCTTTTGCCAACACGCGAGACATATAGCATCAAGGCGCACGTGTTATGCAACGATCGTTCCATCTATATGAAGAACACGTGGCACTGGAACTATGAGACGGACATGTACCCAGGAGTGGACATACGAACCTGAGTAATGTAGCGCAGTAAGTGAAGTAGAAAGGCAGAAATGGTATGAACATGGGTGGCATACAGGGTGTGTTTGGTTGCGTTCTCGTCTCAGCATAGTTGTTCCCTCTTCATGCATGCTCAACTCAACACCCCTCTTCATGCATGCTCCTAGTGTATTTGTGCTAAACTAGTGTGGACTCATGCACCCTCCATACACTCTACCAAACACCCAAAAGTAGGTTGAGAAGGGAACTCTTGGGCGACATTTCTCTCTTACTACGTACTACCACTAAATGTTGTACGTGCAATGCACGGTGATGTTATGGAGTACGTGTCTAAGTACTCTACTACTACTATATTAGTTGGAGGCACATATTAACTTTTATATTTGTTTACGTGTATGCCCCGAGACCTTCCAACTAGACGTGTCTTTCTCTCCAGGTCGCACTTTGTATCGTTCATACAGCTAAGTACTACTACGTGTGGTCTGCGACCCAGAATTGGAAGAAGTGGAGATGCTCTACCACGTTGCTTTTTTAACGCTGGGCTCTACCACGCTATTCATGTCCCACTCCTTTCGCTGACGTGTGGGACATCCAGCACGTGCCGTGTTTGGCACCCTTCGTCGTAAGAGTTGAAACGCTAGCATTCATCAGAAATAAAAAATAATTATAAATCGGCAGTGATACTATTTTTTTGCGAACCAATCAGCAGTGATACTATACCACGCGGTTTCCTTGCTCCTCGATATCGGAAAGAATACTTCCGTTCGCCAACATGTGGGACGTCGACCATCCTGGTCCACTTGCCATGCACGCAGAACTCCAAGGGAGAGTCACCCAGGTCATCGCGCCGCAGTAACAATGACTAATGAGCCGTCAAATCACAGGCCCACTTCCCACTTTGAAGTTGCTCGGACGAAGGAACCATCATGACTTCGTTGAATTCCGCTTCTTGAAGAAAACTACTGTACTTGCAGTACTGCTAGCTACAATATTTACTCCAACAGAGGCCTCCTTTCGTTCATAGGATAGGAATACGAAAATCATAGGAAGTGAGATGACATGCATCTCAATTCCTATAGAGAAAGATATGCCATTTGATGCATAGGATAGGAATTTTTCCACTTAGTCTAGGCTAATGTACTGGTAATTTGCTCTAAAAACTACAATAGTAACTAGTAGTACTGGTACATGCTCGTACTCAGACACAGACACACACACTAACTACTAGTACTACTACTTCTCACATGCTGGCCAGACACCGTCGTTCTCCTTCCCGGCTTTGTCGGCGACACCCCACCGTGCTTGGATCTCCGCCGACCTCTCCGCAGCAGCGCGTGCGTCCTTTTCTTTCTTGCGGTGGCGGGCCTCTCTTTTCTTGAGTGCTTTCTGACTTTTCCGCTCCCTCTGTGCGGCTTTGGCCGCCTCTTGCTCTACCGCCCATTCGGCCTTGGCATCTTCAAATTCCTCACACATAGTTGTGAGGTCGCGAGCGGCGGTGAACTCGGCACGGTGGGATGCCATCGCTTCCCTACCATTTTGTGTGCGTTCGGGGGCGGCGAGGAACTCGGCGCGGCGGGATGCCATCGCTGCCTTACTGGTTAGTGTGCGGCGCGGTGGCATGAACGACGCTTGGTGAGAGCTCTGGGGTGGAGTGGTCGGACAACCGTATAGTGCATTGGTTTGCCAAGAGCTCAAGGACAGAAGACGAAGCAAATTAGGATTCCCCTTCAATCCTGGTCATTTATTACCGAGTAAAATGCATTGGCGGTCATCGAACTTGTCTTGATAGCTCACTTTGATCATTGTATACGAGATATGGTGATTATACGGTCGCTGGCTCAGCGTATAGCTCCGTATTTGTATGGTTGACCAGTCAAACAGTCCACATGCGCCTGAAACGGTCACCTCTCTCCAGAATGTCAATGCCGCATTCACTAGACTTAACTACAGGTGCAATTGGTGTGTCACTGACATGCGGGCCAGACGCCCATTGGGCCCACATGTCAGTTACCCAAACGCATCTGCAGTTAAGTCACTAAAGCAGCTTTCGCATTCACGCCCCGACGAACCTACTCCGGCGCTAGTTATCCATCCGTCTGTCGCGGCTCATTGCCATTCGCCCGCTATATTAACTTGAGCCCCAGCTCCCAGCCATAGCTAAAGACCCACAATTATTCTCCTCCGGTCCCTTCCTTTTGTCGGCACCACTTCAACCATGGCCTTGTGGCGCTCCAAAGCTCTCTTGGACATACTGTCGCAGGAGCAGACGAGGGACATCGGCGGCTCCGCTTCGGGCGCGCTCCAAAGCTCTCTTCGATGTACTGTCGCAGGAGCAAACGAAGGAGATCGCCGGCACCCCCCGGGCCGCCCTCCGCCGCCACGACCACGTAGCCAGCAGCGAGGAAGATTAGTACACGGTAGGTCGCCGCCGCTCTGGTCCCGGGAAGGCCACCGCTACTCCACTCAGTCGACGCCAAGCTTGGTGGGGTAAACATCGGCGGCCGATTAGCCGCTTGACGGCGACGTGGAGGCAGAAATCTTCAGAACCATGTGCTCCGGCCGGAGGAGGAGGTTATCGAGGCGGATGAGGAGGAGGCAAAGGCAATGGCCGGCTTTCTCGGGTTCATGGCCGGACTTGGTGGTCGGGCGCCGGCGATTGTTTAGATTAGGTTTACAGTAGGTTTAGTACGGTTTGTGCGAAATATGTAATGAATTTCGTCCAATTTGTAGGAAAAGTTCTCAAAATGTAATGGATTTATCCGGTTAATTTCATCCAGTTAATTTGAAATTTGCTTTGTTTGCATGGATTTCGTCCGGTTAGTTCATATAGTTGTCGAAAGGTATGCGGGCAGCATCGGATGGCATCCATCAGTGTCCTCGGACAGATGCCGGTGTAAATTTGTGGGCCAGCGCTGGAGATGCCCTAACTATCATGCTATAATCGCTGACAATCCTCCATTATTTGGCAGGGAACAGTTATCCCTCAATCAAAATCAGATCCGCGGTGTTTCGCACTCCTCCCGCGTACGAGTGTAAACTCTTGCTTACATAAAATGGAGCAAGTGGACGACATTGTAGCACGTCATCTCACTCGAACTAGCCCGCCTAACGAACGGGAAAGCATCGCCCTCGTCATTTTGTTCTGGATTTCTATTGATCGATCACGCAAAAATGTTACGCTTCGCAAGTTCTAAAGGAAAAGGCGGCACACTTATGACTCGTACTCGTCGCAAAACTGACAGGTCGGCTCGCACGCCGCTCACCAAAGGGGACACGCATTGTCTTGCAATTTCACTGACATGTGGGACCGTAATTGAATAAACCGTCAATAGCCGAAATCTAATCACTCGGCGGGCGTCGGCTGAGAAGAGAGAAACGGGGGAGGGAGAAGAGATCGCCCGCCCGCCGCGCACGGACTCCAAGACATATATGGTGATAATGTGAGGTGGGCCATGCTGGAGTCCGGACCGCTTCCGGAGCCTGCTCTCACTGCCCTGGCCCCTTACGACGCCAGCTGCCCGCTGCATGCATAGCAAGTAGTCCCCGCTTATGTGGAGGAGAGAGAGGCATTGACAAAGTCAAGGAGTAACAGTGGAGACAATAGCTTTCATCAAAAATAAACAATTAATACTCGTTGCTCGTCCTCTATATCGGAAAGAATACATTCATTCGCCGACATGTGGGACGTCGACCATCCTGGTCCACCTGCCATGCACAAAATTATCCTGGTCTACCCCGGTCGTATCGCAGGCCCAACCTTTCCCACCGTAAGTTGTTCGGACGAAGGAACCATCATGACTTCGTTGAATTCCGCTTCTTCAAGAAAACTTACTATACCCGAAATACCGCTACCACACGCGAAGACTGGACGGCACTATACCACGTCATATCACTGAAACCCACTAGGCCAAACTAGCCCGCCTAGGTCATCTATTTTGGAACGGAGGGAGTATGTCTCTACACTGCTATGATTTGTGTTGCACGTTCTCTGTACTTTTGCTACGATTTTCCTACCCTATGAACCAAATGAGGCCTGAATGTATGTCGACTATTGCCTGATCGATCGCTAAGCCTACAATTTTAGGAGCCAGGGCTATTGGTCGATCGACGAGGGATAAGTATAAGCATACCACGAGCTCATCAGCCCCAACGTTTCTCTTCGGTGAGTGTTTTGCAAGTACTATAGCTCGCACAGTAGCTAGCCTACTAACACCAAGAATCATCAAACAAACCTTGCTGATATGATAAAAAGTTCAAACTTACATCTAAGCATGCCATATATTACATCAAAAGCCGGTGAGGATACATCTGTTTCCATAACTCGGAGAGGGTTCGCATGATTCATCGCATGATTCACTATCAAACAAAAGTAGCAAGATCCTCCCACACAAGACAGTGCACTAGCCCTAAGATGTTTGATAACACGCATTGTTCTGGTAATTAAACACAGGGCAATGGAAACTACCCTGAAGGATTAGCGCGACCAACTATTTCTTGTCATCGATCTCTCGGGCAATGACCACAGCACGGACAACGGCGTGGGAATCGATTTCTGGGGCGATGTCCACAGGACTGACCGCGATATCGGAATCAATCTCTGGGGCGATGTCCACAGGATGGACAGTGGTATCGGAATCGATCTCTGGGGCGATGCCAACTGGACGGGCCACGACATTAGAATCATCAAGGACAACCACCGGCACCTGCGCAACACTAACATATTAGCAAGCACATTGCAAATAATCAAAAAGCAAGCACATTGCAAATAATCAAAAACCACAACTATGGTAATAAGCCATTATTTTTTACCTTGTGCAGCTCACTGGGGGATCTCATCCCTCCGGGGGCCATCTCCCCGTCCTCGATGGGGGCCATCACCTTGCCAGGGGAATACTGCTTCTCAACAGCAACTATCTCCTCAGACTCGGTCTTGAGCCTCACGTAGGTGGCAATCAGAGCTCCTGGGGTAGGCATGGTGGGGCCCTTGCTATTCTTCCAACTTTCTTTGAGGAGTTCGTCCGCCAACGTCCTCAACTCTTTGGCCAGTGCTTGTTTCTTGGAGTTCTTCGTCTCCATGGGTTGGCCCGCCAACATGGTCAACTTGTTGGTCGGTGCTCGCTTCCTGGAGATCGCTGTCTCCAGTGGGTTGTCCGCCGGCAACTCTTTGCCTAGTGCTCCACTATCCATCAATGAACTGACAAACAAAAAGCAATCGAAAGGAAACCACAATCGCAATGAAAACGGGAAAAGAATAGAATGTGAGAATCGGTCGGTGCTTCGCAAAAAGAAGATTATTGGAATGAAAATATAGTAGCATAACTGATTCGCCCACCTTTCCTTCATCGGTAGAGAAGAAAAATGGCAGAAGTGAGTAGCCTGGAGTGAGGTTTTCTTCAAGAAAGGGAAGAAAGGGCTTGAACGAGCGTTCCAATGAAATGATGGTTGCTTCGTCCAGTCCAACTTGGAGGCCACCTTACCACTTCTGGTAAAGGTGTGGGTTTTGTGATATGACGGGTCATGACGGCCACACCGGGGTGGCAGGTGAGTCTCGACTATAGCACCTCACTGTGATTTGGTGGATGGCACGCGGGCCCGGAGGCTTTGAAATGTCATTAACTTGATTTTAGTCTCTTTAGTATTTGGATCCAAGCATGGATGAGGCTAACAAGTTTTAGTCCCACTACTTTTAGTCATGAGACTAAAACATATCAAAGCACTCTCTCAGGCTGGTCATAGTGGGGAGTAACTTAGACTAGTGTCATGCATATGACACTAGTGTAAGTTACTACCTCCATAGTGCAAAGTAACATAGTAGTAGTATGATAGATTGCTTCATTTATTATCTCATAGACTCATTTTGCCTCGGAAAGCGCTATGTTATAGTAACATATTATGTTACCACAAGCACCTCTTTCCTCATTAAATACTTGCCACATAAGCAAAATTGTCTTGGGATGTGTTAAGTTAGTACCTAAGTTACTCCCACTATGGCTAGCCTCAATATTGTGCACCGCGACCAAGGCAGAGAGGAAAACAAGAGAACTACGTAATTAATGCATGAGTTTAATTAGGGTAGTTTTGTAAAGTACGAGATACATTCCTCCAATCGCAAAATGCCTTAGTTCATGATATTTGAGATTTGAGCCCTATAAACTGGAGGGGAGGGGGTACTGCACACGGTGTACTCTAGTCACTTGTTTTTTTTTGAGCCGAAGTCGAGTCACTTGTTGAAATCTCTAGAAAGGAAAATACTCCTTTCCGGTTTACAGGTCCATACTACTCCCTTCGTCTAGGTGTGTAAGTCATCTTACAAAAACCAAATAGTCCCAAAACACTTAGGCGCGGTGCATTAACTTCTACCTTGTTTCTTGTTTCTTGACATACGTATCAACCAATAAGAGATGAGATGTGTGCATGCTTTTAATGACTTGCAATGGCTAGTTCATTGCATGAATGCTATTAATTAGCAAATAAACATTGGTGACCCCAGGAGGAAATGGTGCTAAGCACGTGGACCTATGCAGAATGAGTATCAACCAATGGATAATGGAGTTTAATTGTTAAACAATAGCAATTTTGTCTCATGCAAGAGCCTGGCTAGTACTCCAAGGAACCGCACCACGCGAGCGTTTGCAACTGCCACGTTCGGTTTGCACTTGTCTCTTCACCTCTTTGAGAAGACGAACAATGATGTTACTCCTACTTCTACAGTATCGAATCCACTGCTGCATGTCCGTCCACCTCGTGCGGGAGGGATAGCGTGTAGCGAAAGCTTCTACTTACTGCTCCTGCCTTTGCGTCCACGACAGGTGGGCCCAACAGGTGGTTGGCCCACCTGTCATGCAGCAAAAGGCAGGTGCAGTTAAGGTACCGAAGCTCAGTCCGCGAGGGAGAGGGCGTCGTAGTAATCAAATTTCTCGGGCTTGTACGAGTTGATGCGACACATCAAAGCACTTCATTCGATAAAAACTCTTTTTACACATTTCAAATGGGCTACTTCGTATGTAGGAGTAGACATATTCTGCTTCATATGTACTCCCTCCGTTCCAAAATATAAGTCTTTTTAGAGATTTCACTATGATCTGGAGTACATACGAAACAAAATGAGTGAATCTACACTCTAAAATATCTCTATATACATCCGTATGTAGTTTGTAGTGGAATCCCTAAAAAGACTTACATTTAGGAATGGAGGGAGTAGTCACTTGTTGCAATCTCTAAAAATAATTATATTTGGAAACGGAGGGAGTACAACGCATGCATGCATGCCGTGACTTTCCTTTTCATACTTGCATGTGTTGATTTGATGCACGATGCCAAATTTTGACTATAAATTTAACTAACCAAATTTTCATGCATGTCACAAAAAATCACGGGGCTGTTTCGATTGTGACTATGTTTGTCTTATGTAGTTATGTTGCCACATTATTTTTCCCACACTTGCCACACTTGCCTAACCTGAGTTGCTCAAATTGTTAGACACACTTTGGCTTGCCTAAGGGAATCTTGCCACAATTTTTGTGTCTATGACATGTGGGGTTCACTGCTAATAAAAAAAATTCTTGTCTTAGGTGTGGCTAATAAAAAAGACTTATATTTAGGAACGGAGGGAGTAGAAAATATAAATAATAATGCATGTTGGGGCAACCCACGTTTCCGCTAATTTTAGCCGTGGGCTTGTTCACAATTTTAATGAGGGGGTGGTTGTTCATTTAATGGAGGGACTTGTAGTACTACCAGACTTGAACGATACAAAGTGCGACCTGGCACACTGTAACACCACGTGGAACAAGCGGGTAGCTATCTCAAAAAACAATCAACAACTAAAAAAACCGCGACCTGGCATGTAGTATAGTACACAATTTTAAACGATTGTTTTGATGGAGTGAAAAAGGAAAACTACCCCACTACTTATATATAGGCCGGAGCGTCCGCGCTTGCTTGCTAGGGCTGCTCTATTCAAACACTCTCATCCTCTCCAGATCTAAATAAGATAGAGGTAGTAACCCTATCTTTCTCCCTTCAAAAAACACCGTCTTTCTATCCTCACCGCTGGTTACAGATCCGGACGTATCCCCCTCCGCCGGTGAAGGGGAGGAGGGGCAGCGTTTAGGTCGTCGTCGACAGCGAGGGAGGAGACCCACTGCCAGCCGCACCGTTATCTCTGGCCGAGCGCCCGCGCGGGAGGTCCTCTGATCCCTTCGTCGTTGCCTGTGGGCGGATCCGGCCTCCCGCCGCCACCTATCCACATCCCGACGACCTTCAGGTATATCTTCGTTCGAAACCGACTTAGCTCTACTGCCCCAGCTCGCTACGTCACTGCATGTGCATCATTTTCTACCTCTCAGCCCCTCTTGATCGGATGGTCCAACGTCAACTATTTTTTTCTTCTATTGTTAGCGGTAAAGCTACTTCATGGAGTCGAATCTTGTACTCCCTCCGTCCGAAAGTACTTGTCATTGAAATAAAGTGGGGGTGGGGGAACTTAGTATGTACATCGGACTTGGTACAAACAGGAAGGAAAGGGGATGAAAGTAGTACAGACTGGTCATCCAACCGGTCTCTTGATCGAAAAGGGAAATATAGGGGTAACGCTGTACAAAGTGGTATGACCAGGACTAGATTTGCTATCCACACATAGGAGTAGGTGGCTAGAGTGAACAAAAATGGGACCAACCCAGATATGTTTCTTGGATGTTTGTTTCTCGGGGCAACAAACTATGAATCACCACTTTATGCCCCTGTTTACGTACATGGTGCTGTACTGCTGGTGCTCCTACTGTCCCATGCCCTTATACCAAATATTTAGGCTCCGGTCGGAATAAAGGGGCAGAAAACATAGGTCTTGATGAAAATAGAGGAATAGGAAAGGAATGTAGGTATAAAACTATGGAACAGCGAACCGGAGGAAACTCTCAAGAGAATGTGTTCTGATGGACTACGAAATGTACAGATTTGTTTTTTTAGAGTAGCATGCTTGGCAGTATGAGATGCTATTTGTTTATTCAGCTGCACAGTGACTACTCTTGTCCTCACCTCACGTACCACACATAGGTTGATTTTTTTATTCCGGCAAACACAGCACAGCAACCTGTCTAATGCATGGCAGCGAGCGCCTGCCTCAGGCTTCCGCCCAACAAATGAGCAGCGCGTGGATGTTTCTAATCCGATGGAATCAGTACTACCAGACCAGATTTCCTATGAAATACTATTCACCTTTCCCGTGTTCCGAATGGTTGGAAGGGAAAGAATACGGTAGGAATTGTGTTCCTACAAAAATCCTGCACCAAACCTATGAACCGAACACAACCTTAGCTGTTCTTAATATAATGTCCCTGGTAAAAATGAAGCCATGCCACTGTTTTTGCATGTAATTGTTTGAGACTCTGACAAGTTTAGCGAAATGTTTTTGCCTGTAATTGTTTGAGACTCTGTCTGTTTTCTTTGTGTCTTTTTGTGCAAACAGGGATATCCAATTCACCTGGTTGTTGTTGTGACCTTTTGGTGCACTGCACAAAACTCTTCTTAAAAGAAGTGACTTTTGTGCTGTTTAACTGGAATGTCAGATGGAACAGTTGGTTCATTTTGGTGGAACTGCACAAAGGGAGATCTGTGTTCCAATCCTCATCATCCATATTGGCGCCATAACCTTCCTTTAGGTAAGAATGATATTTAATGGATGTGTTCATCTCTATTTTCTGACTGCCATGAGAAAATAATGCTGTTTTTTACTAGTACACTTGTATTCCCTCACTGACAAAACCAATTCTGAATTAGAAGGCCAATCATGTACTTGGTTTCATCAACTGGTGAGGAGAAAGAGAAACATAGCATGAAGAGGAAGAAGAAGAAGAATAAACAGTGCCAAGGCGATCTTGCTAAAGCCAGAGGCCTCAGTCGAGGCTATTCAAGGGCTCCGACAACGACTACCTTACATGTGAGACGATCCTCCAAGGAGCCCTTCCACTTCGGCTGTCTCACTTAATTAACTAGGAGCACTTAAGTACCACTAATTTATTACTGCCTAATTTTCCTGTTGGAGTTAAACAAATCTTTAGTAGGACCCTATGCTGAATCATGTACGTGTGAATGTTTGTCTGTGGAGGTGAATCATGTGGTGGAGCAGGGAGGGAATATTATTAGTGTTATGACATAATACTGCTATTGTTTTGCATGTCAATTTATTACCATTGGTTCAATGAGGCAATTTTTTGCGTATTGTCCATCATGAATTTGATGCTAATGTTTGAGTAATATGCTAATGTCTTCCTATCCTTTCTCACTAAGCTAATGAAGGTTTCACATTGTTTCTACTTGTGCAAACAGGGATCATGTTGTGCCAATCATACATTTTAGTGGAACTACACAAGACAATACAATGAACTGTATCCCAGCTAGTGCTTTAACTCTGCTAGAAGTTCTTGATAATCTTTCGATATAATCTCAACACTGGTAAACAAGAGTGATTTCAACCATACATTTGAAGTGCACAAAAATATATACTATTGTGTGATTCTAGTGAGTGCTTTATCATCTCTTATGGGACTACATGAATAAGCTTTTTTTCTCAGGTTGTTACGGGCCTAAGGCCTTCATCCATATTAGTTTGTTGTCATCTCTATTTGTATCGTGCTACTGTCATGAGAAACTCCTTTATCTTTGCACTTTTAAGTTTTGCAACCTATGATAAATGTGAATGCTTTGAGTGTTGAGTTGAGCTAATTGGCACTGATTAAATAAACTAATACCTCTTTTTAAGCAAGACTACTATGTTGCTAACTTTACCCATTAAGATAATGAGGGTGCTTCTATTTGTTAGTGTATGTTTCATCAACTAGTCCCACTATTACAGTAATCTTACTCTCTCAATATATGTGCCAACAGGGATGCTGGATTTTGGTGGAACTGCACAAAATCTTTGGGTGCTTCATTGCTTCGACAGCTTTCGTCCTTTCCTGTCAGTCGCTAATCTCCACTTGCATTCTTCCTTTGCTGTCAGTCGCTTGGCTTATCTCGGCTTCCAGTCAAAGGAAATTATAATTGATATGCTACTTCACACAGGTTGGTACTGGTCTTTATCCTGATTATTGTGCCTGTCATATGTATTGGTACTTTGGTATTGTTCTACTGTTTGCCGATTTCATAAAGGAGTAATTTGGAGCCTGAACTCGCAGGCAAATCATTACATTGGGTGATTTCAGTAGAACTGCACAAAATGATCAGATGGACAGGTACTTATGCTGCTGCTATGTACTCCAAAGTTCTCTCAGACAAGCATCGATGTTGACAAGAAGTGCCTATATTCATTCGAGTATCAACCGGCGTCAACCAATTGTCAAACTCCAAGTATTAGGAGAGTGAACGCCAAAAATATTGCTTGGTGCATAGCCCAGAAAAACGCAGTCCAGTCTTTGGTCCCAACTTGTGCCTTTTGGTTATCGGCACATATGGTAGCGAACTATATGGCATGGAGTCTAAAGATTTCAGAAAAGTTGGTTGACGCGTATATTCATCTAGGACTTAATTAGTCTGCACGCCAAGGATGCTCCATTTCAGTTGAACTGCACAAAAAAATTGGGTGGTTCATTTTCTCAACCGCCTCCTTTCTCGTGTGCAATGTAGAATTTTGGCGAGATACAGGACCAAGATGAGCCATTAAACTAGTTGGATGAAAGTAGTGGCCAAGTTGCTCAAACCTCTGTCGGCACGAGGCCACTATTTGAGGATAAACCTACAAGCAAAGTTTAGATTGTCTGTGCTGCCTCTTATGTACTCGAAAGTTCACTCGTACAAGAACTAATTTTAGCAAGAAGTACCTCTGATTGAACACCATTTGGCAGTTTGTACACTAGGTAATTAAAGTTCTTCCATGAATCATATTGGCTGTGATCTCAATCATTTGTCTGCATAAACATACTGAACATGTGTATATCTGAATCTTTTTGTGAATTATGTATGAATATTTTCGTGTGATCTATCAATCATTTGGATGCATAGATATGCTGAGCTTGTGTATATATGAATATTTTGAGTTGTTGATAGTGAATGTTGGCTACGAATATGAACGTGTCCTGTGAACCTGAGTTTGATATGAATTGCAACAGAACCAGTTATAACCCTTCTCCTCCTCTCAATCTGCGACTCCACTGCCACGTTTTCCCATCTCCGAGTCGTTCCCGTCCGGGGCCTCGCCGTCGTCCACCGCCTTGCTGTGTTCGGTGCGGCGTGGTCAACAAACGAGTGTCATCAGAAGAGGACTGTACGTGGAGAGCCTGACGGCTAGGACCCACGAGGTCCATGGTCGCACGCAAGGAAAGTTCCTCCTTATTAAGCTGAAAAAAATGTTTCATCCACCTGACAGCTTGGACACACCGGCTATATCTTCACACGGAAGGAAGTGCCTCCTTGTTTTGTGAATAAATTATTCATCCTGTTGACAGCTGGGACCCGTCAGATTTGGTGACTGACTTGTGGGCCTGCTAAGCGGACGTGTACGCACGGCTTTGTCAACTTAATCAACAAATGATTCTAGCAGCTGGACCATTGGATGTTAATCCAACAGCCGTGCTCCTTCTTCAACCTCTGCTCTTGCTCCTGTCTCCCGTGGGCGGCACCACGGCTGTGCTGCCGCGCACCCGAACCAGTGAAGTTTCCCACTCCTCTCCATCTGCGACTCCACTGCCCCGTCTTCCCCATCTCCGGGTCGTTCCAGTCTGGGTGCGCTCGGCACGGTGTGGTCAACGTGGTCAACAACCGAGAGTCATCGGAAGATGACTGTATGTGAGAGGCTGACTGTGGGGACGCACCACGCCCATGGACGCATCCATGCAATGGAACGCGGCGAGGTCAACGTGGTCAAGGAACGACTTCCATCGGAAGTATACTGTACGTGGAGAGTCTCAGCTGGGTCCATGGCCGCAGCAAGTAAGTGCCTCCTTATTACGCAGAAAATAATGATTCCTCCAACTGACAGCAGGGACCCACTGGACGGGCCACTGTATTTTGCAAAAAAAATGTTTGCCCCCTGGCTGCTGGGACCCACCTAACGGGCCAACGTATTTTGCAAAAAAAAACGTCCCCCCCCCCCCCCGCCGCTATCAGCTCGGACCCACTGGAAGTGCCTCCTTATTACGCACAAAAAAAATTAATACTCCCCCTACTAGCTGGGACTCACCTTGGTGGGAGCCTGACTTGTGGGCCTACTAAGTTGACGGGGACGAAGGGCTTTGTCAACTTAGTCACTATGAACGATTCTAGCTCCAGTGACCGTACGATGTCCATCTAACGGTCGTAGTGCTTCGTCAACCTCTGGTCTTCTTGCTCCAGCCGCCCAAACCAGCGTCGGTCGTGCCTCATGCTCCTGCCTCCCGTGGCCGGCTGTGCTGCCGTGGAGGACTCACCGCCCCCTACTATTCCCACCGCTGGCCAGGCCCTGCGGCAACGGAAGCCTCACACCGCAGCCGAACCAGTGAACCCTCGTACTCCTCTCCGCGCGGGCTTCCACTGCCGCGTCTTCCCCGACTCCGCATTGTCCTCTTCCTAGGCCTCGCCATCGTCCACCGCCGTGGTGCTCTCCACGCGGCGTGGTCAACGTGGTCAAGGAACGACTTCCATCGGAAGAGTACTGTATGTGGAGAGGCTGACAGCTGGGTCCACGGATAGAGACCAGTTTTTTTGTGATTTGCCAAGTAAGTCGCTTTGTCAAGCCTGTTGGGCTGTAAATCTTTCAAGACGAGGAGAGCTTTCATTCGGTTGGCTAAGAAAATGGCCCATCAGTAATGAGAAATGGGCTGTACATTTTTAAAACACATCAAAGTGGCAATTAGTTTCAAATATCTTTTTTTTTCATTTCGAGATTTTAAATTACATTTATTTTTATGCGTGGAGAATTTGTTGGATTTTATATTGATATACATTTAGTTTTAAAATCAGTTTGAATGTGAGTCAAAATTTTGGGATTAAAAACAGTTCGGACCGCACCGAAATATGCTAAATTTCGTATAATTTTTTTACCGTGGCCACAATATGGGCTGTAATGCTAAGAAAAAGAATATGGGCTCCAAAAAAACCTTAAGAATTAGCAAATGGGCTGTAAATTATTAGAAATAATGGCAGATGGGTTGTATGCTATTTTCCACAGATTTGAGGCTTTCCTAAAAAAAGGTTGACGCACAAGCAGTGACTGTTGGATGGCCATCCAACGGCCGTCGTGCTTCTTTAATCTCTACTCTTCCTGCTCCAGCCGCTCAAACAAGCGCCGGTGGGACTGCCTGCTCCCTCCTCCCCGCGGCCGGCTGTGCTGCCGCACAGGCCTCACCGCCCCACCGTACTCCCATCGCTGGCCTAGCCATCCCTCTACTCACCCGCACCTGCTGTTATTCTCCGACGACGACAGACGAACCAGTAAACCCTCGTTCAGTCGTACTCCCCTCCGCGTGGGAAACAACTGTTGAGTTTTGCCTGCCTCCGTGTCATTCCCTTCCTAGGCCTCGCCGTCGTCCACCGCCCTGGTGCTCTCGGCGCGGCCTGGTCAACATGGTTAATGACCGACATGCATCTGAAGTGGACTATACGTGGAGAGGCCGACAGCTGGGTCCACGGCCGCACGCATGGAAATGCCTCCTTATTACGCGCAAAATAATGATTCGTGCACCTGACATCAGGGACCCACGGAAAGGGCCTCATTATTTTAGGAAAAAAACGTTACTGCCACTGACAGCTCGGACCCACCAGCTATATCTTCACACGCAAGGAAGTGCCTCCTTATTACGCACAAAAAAAATGAATACTCCCCCTGTTAGCTGGGACCTAGTATAGTGGCAGGCTGACTTGTGGGCCTACTAAGTTGACGGGGACGGAGGGCTTTGTCAACTTAGTCAATATGCACGATTCTAGCTCCAGTGACCGTACGATGTCCATCCAACGGCCGTAGTGCTTCTTCAACCTCTGGTCTTCTTGCTCCAGCCACCCAAACTAGCGCCGGTTGTGCCTAGTGCTCCCGCCTCCCGTGGCCGGCTACGATGCGGCGGAGGCCTCACCGCCCCCTACAACTCCCACCGCTGGCCAGGCCATCCCTCTACTCACCAACACCCCCCTGTTATTCTGCTGCGACGGCAGCCTCACACCATAGTGAACCAGTGAACCCTCGTACTCCTCTACGCGTGGACATCCACTGCCGCGTCTTCCCCGACTCCTCGTCATCCCCTTCCTAGGCCTCGCTGTCATCCACCGCCCTGGTGCTCTCGGCGTGGCGTGGTCAACATGGTCAACGAAAGTCTTCCATCGGACGTGGACTGTACGTGGAGAGGCTGGGTTCACGGCCGCAGCAAGGAAGTGCCTCCTTATTACGTGCAAAGTAATTATTCCTCCACCTGACAGTGGGGACCCACCGGACGGGCCACCATATTTCGCGAAAAAAACGTTTCCCCCCTGACTGCTGGGACCCACCAGCTACACCTTCGCACGCATGGAAGTGCGTCCGGGCAAAAAAAAAACGGTTCGCCCCCCCGACTGCTGGGACCCACCAGCTACATCTTCGCACGCAAGGAAGTGCGTCCGGGCAAAAAAAAACGATTCGCCCTCCTGACTGATGGGACCCACCAGCTACATCTTTGCACGCAAAGGAGGTGCGTCCGGGCAAAAAAAAACGATTCGCCCCTCTGACTGTTGGGACCCACCAGCTACATTTTCGCACGTAAGGAACTGCTTGATAGTCGGGACCCACCTGGTCGAAGCGTACGTAGCGTTGTCATTCTGGTCGCGAACTTGTACGTACATATATACTGGTCGATGGAGAGGCGTGCACGTGTTGTAGTAGAGGCGCGTACGTGTCGTAGTAGAGGCGCGCACGTAGCATGTACACGTACGTACATCGGCCAGGGTGCAAGAAAGAAAATACGGCCACATATGTGTACACACGGGCGGGGTCTCGAACGCCTAGTCGCACATATGTACGGCGAGGGCTCGTGTTCATGGGGAGGCAACAGAATGCGTCGTGTTCATGGGGAGGCAACGGAATGCGTCGTGTTCATGGGGAGGCAATGGAATGTGTCATGTTCATGGGGAGGCAATGGAATGCGTCATGTTCTTGGGGAGGCAATGGAATGCGTCGTGTTCATCGGGAGGCAACGGAACGCGTGGGAGCCAACCGGCTTGGAAGGAACAGGCGATGGAAACGAGGCTTGGCGTACCGCAGAACGGAGGAAACGGACCTCCTACGGTCGAAATGGGGGTCCTGTTGATTGGGAGGGGTGTGGCGTACCGCAAAACAGACGAAACGGACCTCCTACGGTCGAAACGGGGGTCTTGTTGATCGGGAGGGGTGTGGCATACCGCAAAACGGACGAAACGGACTTGTGTTGGAGCGCTACGGTCGAAACGGGGGGGAGGGGTGTGGCGTACCGCAAAATAGGACTCCACGGGATACTGTTCATCTCCACCGTCGACCTCCTCCAGCCTCCACGGGCTACCGTCGACCTCCTCCAGCCTCCACGGGCTCCTGTTCATCTAGCCTCCACCGCGCGCTACTCCACCGGCTACTGTTCAACAACCCCTCCACGGGCACCCCTCCATCGTCTACTGTTCATCCAGCCCTCCACACCATGGGGTCCTGTTCAACCACCCCTCCACGGCCACCCCTCCACCGTCTACTGTTCATCCAGCCCTCCACACCACGGGTGCCTGTTCATCCAGAGGCAACGCCACCGCTCACTGTTCATCCAACCCCCCCCCCCCCCCCCCCCCCCCGCAACGCTCACTTTTCATCCCAGAGGCAGCATCGATCGGCTTCAGTTAGCAGCAGTAGCGAAGGAATTGCTCCATCGGGTGCAGTTAACAGCCATCGATCGATCGCTCGAGTTCAGTAACGCGTAGCCTGCAGTGCAATCGCTCGGGTTCAGTTAGAGCCCAATGCCTCGCTCGGCTTCAGTTAGAGCCAACGCCTCGCACACACGCGCGTATGTACGAGAGAAACGCGCATCGCTCCGCCCCTGACCTCCCACCGTAACCGGCAACTCCCCAAAATTTTCCTCCCCCTCGCTTCCACCACGGTTTTTTCCGTCATGGACGGCCCAAAGAATGTCATGCAGCTGCTTCTCTGGCCCGCCCAGGACGAAAAGCCCATTTTCTGTCATGATTTTTTGTCATAGAAGTAGGAGCCCACCACATCTATGATGATACCGGGTTTTGTCACAATTATCGTCATAGAAGTGTCATATGTATGACAGAAAAAAATTTGTTTGGCCCAAAATGTCACAGATGTGTCTTTTTTTTGTAGTGAAGGGGGGCGCCACCTATTCCTTCCCGTGGCGCCTATATAAGGAAGGGGAGGGCGAACCTGGGCAGGAGCCCAAGTGGGATTTGGCCTCACTTGCGGCACCCCCTTGTTCTCTCCCCTCTCCCTCCCACTTATATATATGAGGAGGGGGCGCCTAGCACACCCAAGAGACATAATCTTAGCCGTGTGCGGTGCCCCCCTCCACGGTTTACTCCCTTGGTCATATTTTCACAGTGCTTAGGCCAAGCCCTGCGGAGACCACTTCACCATCACCATGCTGTTGTGCTACCAGAACTCATCCACTACATTACTGACTAGCTGGATCAAGAAAGCGAGGACATCACTGAGTTTAACGTGTGCTGAACACGGAGGTGCCGTACGTTCGGCACTCGATCGGTTGGATCGCAAAGAAAGTTCGACTACATCAACTGTGTTGTTAAACGCTTCCGCTTACAGTCTATGAGGGTACGTAGACATACTCTCCCCCTCTCATTTCTATGCATCTCCTAGATAGATCTAGCATGAGCGTAGGAAATTTTTTAAATTGCATGCGACGTTTCCCAACAGTACAAAGCGAGGCGCAGACCCTGAGCAACAGAGAAATAAACAAAGAGCTAGGGGGCCCAGACAAGTTGCATGCATGCATAAGAATATCATGAGCATTGCATCCTCATATATATAAGGTTGCATCTGGCATCATTTTCATCTGCATAATCTACAGGATCCTGCCGTGGATTATGTCCCTAAGAAGAGATGAGAAGACAAGCCAGCACTACGACCTCTGGCAGGCCAAACAGATAAGTTCTATCTCTTATCCATACATGTTCTGTAAGTACAAACTTTTGCATAGGAAAACCTCGCCACTTTTTGAAACTATGGTGCTCCCATCCTTTGACTCGAACGTTGCTTCGGTTGGGATGGTCTCAGTGGCCTTTGATGAAGAAAGATTGGCGGGGGTTGGTCCTTCATTATGATTTGTGCCCGGCAAGCATAGCTCCCCGGCAGCCAAATAGAAGGTATCGGTAGGATAGCCTACCAGGGAAAGTCATTTATTTTAAGAATAGTGCCATTCCACCTCTGCATGGCCATAAACATGCACGAGTCCCCAACAAGGTTTAAAGTTTTCATTAATATGCTTCAAACAAGTACAAACCTTACATAACACAAACATGGATTAAAGGGATTACATTATTTGAACTAAAATTTGGCAAGTGCCTATAGTTTTAAGATAAAAAGAGATAAGTGCCACATAAACTCTTCTCCTTGTTCCTCTCACCCCAGGTAGTGTGGTGAGAAGAGAAGGAGGCAGGAGCAGCGCCCAAGTGGGAGTCCATCCCGATCCCGTCATGGCCTGCCGGACGCAGCCTGAAAAGATCGGGAGTGGCTAGGCTATGAAGGAGGAGAGCGGAAGGAGCATCTCGCGGTACCCTGGTCACCACCCCTAGGACCAGCAAGAAGCCCTAGCTCGAGCGACAGTAGAGTCATCCACCAAAGCTCAGCTGGAAGACTACTGGAGGAGGCGAAGGCACCAAGAGAGCAGCCCCATCCCCGACAATCAGGAGGTTGTTTATGATGGTGCCGGGAAGGGGAGAGGAAGAACAGAAAGATAAGGCGGCAGGTCGCCAGTACGGGATGAATGCGTCAGTGCGATCGTGCTCTGACCTGACGCCCTGCCTCCCGCCTTCTCCGTCTTCCCTGTCTTCATCTTCATCAACACCTCTTCGAGGAAACGTCGCCCTCGCGGTCCGGCACTCCTCCCAAAGAGACGGTGTGCGGCCAAGATGGCCAAAGCTTTCGGGGTGCGCCGCACCCCACCTTGGCGGGCAGGAAGGTGCTCTCCTCATCAACATCAACCCTGGTTCCAAGGAAAGGGGCAGTACTGGGTTTTCTAATGATCTCAAGCCCTTCGCCTTGGACTTGAACCAGACTCACTCCCCAAGCACCAGCACCATGGCTTGGCATCATCGGCTCCAAGCTTGGGCCCAGGGCCGGGCCCCAGGCTCTCCCTTCTAGCATACTCAAGACGAAACAAAATGGAGGAAGAGATGGATGCGGATGGATGCCCCCACTCCTCCCCCGCTCCTCCTTTTATATGCGAGCTGAGGGCTGGGGGCTGATTCACTGACGAGTAACCACCGCCCTCCTCCACCAATCCGAGTAGACCGGGCCCCTGCCTTGATGCCCCTCTGCACCATGTGCCCCCATTACCTACTTCACTTGATGCATGCGGCATACGTGGCTGAGGATAAGGGCGTGGTGGGAAGAGTGAATTGGCAGTTACCCGCCCGTGCGTTAAAGTCATTCACGGGTCATTACAAGAATGGTCCCACCACCGTTGGCATTACACGACATGCGGAAAAACCAGAAACTGGCCTGGACTCAAGATAATGAAGAAGAAAAGAAGAATCTCAGGAGGCGAAGCTGAGGAAGTCCTGGATTAGGGGGTATCCGGACAACCAGACTATATACATCGTTCGGACTATTGAAGCGTGAAGATACAAGACTCAAGACGTCGTACCGTGTCTGGATGGGACTCTCCTTGGCGTGGAAGGCAAGCTTGGCGATCCAGATATTGTGTTTCCTTCCTTGTAACCGACTCCATGTAAACCCTAGCCCTCTCCGGTGTCTATATAAACCGGAGAGGTTGGTACTTAGAAGGCCGATCACAATTACAATCATACCATCATAGGCTAGCTCCTAGGGTTTAGCCTCTACGATCTCGTGGTAGATCTAGTCTTGTACTACCCATATCTTCAATATTAATCAAGCAGGAAGTAGGGTTTTACCTCCATCGAGAGGGCCTGAACCTGGGTAAACATTGTGTCCCTCGCTTCCTGTTACCATCAGCCTAAGACGCACAGATCGGGACCCCCTACCCGAGATCCGCCGGTTTTGACACCGACATTGGTGCTTTCATTGAGAGTTCCTCTGTGTCGTTGCTGCAAGGCCTGATGGCTCCTTCGATCATCGTCAAAAACACGGTCCAGGGTGATACTTTTCTCCTCGGACAGATCTTCGTGTTCGGCGGCTTCGCACTGCGGGCCAATTCGCTTGGCCATCTGGAGCAGATCGACAGCTACGCCCCTGGCCACCAGATCAGGTTCGGAAACCTGAACTACGCGGCTGATATCCGCGGAGATTTGATCTTCGACGGATTCGGGCCTATGCCATGAACACCAGATAGTCACGACGAGGACGGCTTAGACCTGCTGTCGAACAGTGCTCGGGATATCACCCCTGCAATAGCCCCGGACCTAAATCCGGAGCAGGCTGCGTGGCCTAAGGAGGAAGGGATGGACCCTGCCCCGCAGGCCGTACACCCATCAGCGGTGGAGCCGAACACATGCCTCACTTTTGAGGAAGCCTGTGACTCCGGACCCCCGGACTCGCATCCGGCTGTAGGTTCCAGTCCGCGCGCTCCCGAGCCCACCGAGCCTGGTTGGGCTCCGGTAATGGAGTTTACCGCCACGGATATCTTTTAGCACTCGCCCTTCGGCGACATGCTGAACTCATTAAAGTCTCTCTCTTTGTCAGGAGGCTCTCAGCCGAACTATGTTCGGCTCGAGTGGGAAGCAGGCGATGAAGGAATTCGTTGCCCACCCACCACCCACTTCATTGCCACGGTTGATGATTTAACCAACGTGCTTGACTTCGACTCCGAAGGCATCGACGGTATGGACGATGATGCAGTGGAAGATTCAGAATCTTTGGGGCACTGGACTACTACCTTATCACACAATATATACATGGTGGACACACCCAGGGAGGATGACGGCGACAATCCGGAAGATAAAACCCCCGGGCAAAAGCCAAAACAATGGCGTAGACGCTGGTCAAAGTCTAGCAACAGTAAAAACAACGACAAGAGCACCAGAAAGATTGGCATACCAGTCAACTCTGAAGGCAAGAACGACCACATGGACCCAGCGATGGAGCAGGAGGAGCCAGGTCATGCCGAACGAAGTTCGGAGCAGATGCCCGATCACAATGATCCCAAGGGATGAGTCCATCAAACCGCCCCAGAAAAAGAACATAGTCTGGACGATGATGCATTCATCATCCCGGAAGAACGCGTGGAACGAGACAACCTCCACAGAAAGCTTATGGCCACAGCACGGAGTCTAAAGAAGCAGAAGCAACAGCTCAAAGCCACACAGGAAACGCTCAATCGCAGATGGAAGAAAGTGCTAGACACTGAAGAAAGATACGGCGATGACCGCCATACAAAGAGCTATCCAAAACGCAAGCTACTACCAGAATTCAATGATGAGGCCGTTCCACCAAAGAGTAACACCACCAGGAGGCAAGATGTACCACTACATAACCGCAACAGAGTAGCTACCGACGCCACGCACGACTGACGTGAACACCTGGACAAGAAAGCTGGTGTAGCCAGGTCCATCTACGGATCTAAAAGACACACCCCGGCGAGGGACCACGGTCACCAAAATGACCATACCAACCAAATACCAGTTTGGAACAAGCAACGGACACAGCAATAGCCGACGACATGCCACAGCACGTCCAGATACAGAGGGGCTGCTCACCGCCTGTGCTTCACCGAAGAAGTACTGGACCATGAATTTGCACAGGGTTTTAAACCTGTGAATATAGAGGCATATGACGGAACAACAGACCCAAGGGTCTGGATCAAGGATTTTATCCTGCATATAAACATGGCTCAATGGGATGACCTCCACGCCATCACATACCTTCCCCTCAAGTTGAAGGGACCAGCTAGACACTGGTTGAAAAGCCTCCCTGAAGATTCAATTGGGAGTTGGGAGGAACTTGAGGATGCTTTTAGGGCCAATTTTCAAGGGACTTATGTCCGGCCTCCAGATGCGGACGATTTAAGTCACATAATCCAACAGCCAGGAGAGTCCGCCCGCAAGTTTTGGAATAGATTACTCACTAAGAAGAATCAAATCGTCGATTGTCCAGATGCCGAAGCCTTAGCAGCATTCAAACACAACATCTGCGACGAATGGCTCGCCCGACACCTCGGCCAAGAAAAGCCAAGGACAATGGCAACCTTAACAAGCCTTATGACCCGCTTTTCCGCGGGTGAGGATAGCTGGTTGGCCCGTAAAGGCACCAGCGACCCAACCACATCCGAAATAAGGGATGGCAACGGAAAGCCACGGCGTAATAAAAACAAACGCCAAAACAAGGAAGAGGGCCCAGACAACACAAGGTCAATGCCGGATTCAGGGGCTCTCGACCCGATCAGCAAAAGAAGCCATTTAAAGGCAGTAAAGAGGGACCGTCCGGTCTAAATAGAGTCCTGTACAGACTGTGCCAAATTCATGGCACCCCCGACAAACCCGCAAACCACACGCACAGAGAGTGCTGGGTCTTCAAGCAGGTAAATTAAATGCCGAACACAAGGGAAGGGAGACATCAAGTGAATACGAGGATGAGCCTTGCCAGCCGAGCACTGGGGGACAGAAAAAATTCCCACCAGAGGTTAAAACAGTAAACATGATCCACGCGCCTCACACATCTACGAGAAGGCACGAACATGCGCTCAGTGACGTGTATGATATAGAGCCCATCGTACCCACACCTAACTACTGGATGGCTTGTCCGATCAATTTTGATCACACGGACTGCCTAACAAGTATTCGGCGCGAAGGATCAGTGACCTTTGTGCTTGACCCAATAATCGACGGATACCATCTCACCCAAGTCATCATGGATGGCGGTAGCAGTCTCAATTTAATACATGAGGACACTGTCCACAGGATGGGGATAGACCCATCCAGAATCAGTCAAAGCAACACTACCTTTGAAGGGGTGATACCAGGTGTTGAAGCCTATAGTAGGGGCTCCGTCATACTGGAGGTAACATTCGGCTCCCAGGAAACTCCAGAAGCGAAGAACTACTTTTCACCATCGCACCATTGCAAAGCAGCTATCATGCATTGCTTGGAAGAGCGGCCTTCGTCCGCTTCAGCGCAATACCGCACTATGCTTAACATACACTCAAGATGCCAGGTCCACGTGGCATCATTACCGTTAACGGAAACACAGAGTGCTCCTCACACGCAGAGGAACACGCTACGGCCCTAACGGCCGGACTATAAGCGGCCTCTCATATCCGAAATTATGATTGGTCATTAAGACCACAGACGCAGCTAGATGAGTTCGGCAGCCCGGATAAACCAGGGCACCGTATATGTAATCCCATAGAGGACACCAGGGGCTATAAATATTTAATACAGCCCCACACTTGGCTCAACCTTATTGGCAGGCCGACATCTTACACTTTTATTATCCATCGCATACTTACGTTGTACTCTCCTACGAGTTCTCTTTTTTTTACAGGCAACGTTCGCGCGATACCCTTTCAGGATACGGCACAACGGAGACAAAGGCGCAGACGTGCAGCAGGGCCCCGCTCAAAGGTTTCTCATTAGATTAAGCCCCTGTGTAAACCTTTTATATTGCCTCTTGTTGTTTAACCACAGAGGATACTGTCGTTATTGGCATTTCGCCATGATAGATTAACGCACGTACCTGGAAATACAGGGTTTATAATGAAAAGGCATTCTTCAGCCTATTTTCTGTTACAAAGACCGAATACTTCGGGAGTGTTCGGCGTCATGAGTTTGGCCTTCTTTGCATCAGCTCTAAATCATGTCTTTGGTCAAATGTTGGGTTTGCCCGGCTCCTGGGTTTGCCGCCTTACGTTTCATTTTTATCGGCTAAGGCGGCCAAAGGAGAACTACTGCGATTGTGCCCTGGTTATTCCGGATGAGCACCTCAGTAGAGAAAGCCGAAAACTGACGGTCATGATACATCGAGAGACTGTTCAACCACTCGAAGACTCCCTGGAATCTTTAGGATTCCTCCGCATTAACGAAGGGCCGTTTCCCGGCCGTGTACATACGCGCCCCTATTCGGATGCACGAAAAAGTACTAGGGGCTACATAGTAGCCCCACCTTTAGACTCCCATGGCTGAGCGAAGGTGTTACAACTATATAGTCCGGTTGCCTAGTTCGACGTGCGATCACCTCCCTAATGGACCAATACGTTGGATCAAGTGTGATTACGCATATTTTTCGCGAAGACCCCCGCATTGTATGCGTGGGGGCTGAAGCCAACGACTGCTAACTTTTGGATTACTTATATATATATATATACAAAAATGGCCGCAAAGGGGACACTACTATACTTTCAAGCAAAAAGTATAAATATAGCCTCATAATCAAACTAGCATTGTTTTTACAATGATTCGATTTTCACTCAAACAATATACTCTTCAAGCACTGCGCCTCTATTAAGCGGGCACCTTCTGTTACCTGCTCCAAGTAGTGCTCGGCCGAATACTGGCCTCCCGCTGGATTCTGGGTCGCTATAATGGTGGCCTCCATATCTGTCCAATAAGCCTTAACGCGGGCAAGAGCCATTCGTGCGCCCTCCATGCACGTCGACCTTCTCATGGCATCGATCTGAGGCACGGGCCCAAGGAATTGCTGCACCAAACCAAAGTAATTGTCCGGCTTAGGCCCCTTCGGCCAAAGATGGTCTATTACAGACCGCATCGCAAGCCCGGACAGCCTAAGAAGGTCTGCCACAGCAGCCATCTTCTCACTTAACGGCAGCGGGCGAGTGGGAGCATTGAATTGTGACCAGAAAAGCTTCTCCACTTCTTTAACACCCTGACCCTCGAAAAACTTTGTTGCATCAACTGTACTCTTCGCCAAGTCCACATACGCGTCTGCAGGACTCCAGCGTCCATCCAGGGGAGCGTACTTTGGATCAAAAAATTTCGTCCGTAGTATATAGGAGCCCCCAGCCGCGATTTTGCCGGCCTGTTGAAGCTCCTCCCGCACACCCCTAACCTCAGTCTGAATCTCCTTGGTGGCATTACGTGCCTTGTTCAGGTCGGCCAAACTAGCCTTATGCTCCTTTTCAAGGAGCTCATATCGGTGGGCGGCATTTTTTAACTCCACAGCCATTTCGGCTATCTTTTCCTCGCTTTGGCGGTGAGCAGCCTCTTCGGCTCTCAATTCTTCGGCCGCCTTTAGGGCAGCCGCATTGCTAACCCGAGCTTGTTCTTTGGCTGAGCAAGTTCCGCCCTCAGGGCTTCAATGGCAGCAGCACCATCTGCAGTCCAAGCATATTGCGTTAATACCATGCCACTCTCATATTTTCCTATATAAAAAAACAAGGAAAGTAGAGCACATACCTTGTGACTCGTCCAATCGCTCGTTCACCAGCATAATATCGGCATCAATAGATCCAATTTGCCACCATAGTTCGGCAACTTCAACGGACTGTTCGGCAACCGGATCCTTAGATACATGTGCATATGTACAGCACAATCAACACTTATACAAAATGATCCTCCGTTTGCCGCCTATGGCGAGCAACCAGAGTCTCAGGGGCTACTGTCTATATGGAGCAAACCTAGCACATGCCTCGCAGCCAAAAAATAGTGCATTTTTTACTACATACCTCAAAGCCTCTGAGCAGACTCGTAAATGCTTCATTCAATCCGCTTGTAGCGCATGAAATCTTCTGGAGCACCGCGCTCATTAATGAGTTGTGCTCTTCTAAGAGCGCAGATCGCTCCAGTAGGCCTGTCAGCGTGTCCGGCCGGACATTGAACTGTGCCGGACCCTTCTCATCGCCCCCCGTGGGAGCTGAACGCTCCGGGCTCCGAGCGGCTGACGCATTGGCTTCCGGCTTCGGCAGGTCTAGACTCCTCCGTGACGACACCTCAGTGTCGCCCGCTTCATGAGGCGGAGAGGTGGGTGGAGTCTCGCTCTCCATCATCTCCGGAGGAAGATCCCCCGAAGACAAACTCTGTTGAGAAGAGCTGCTAGCCGGACTACAAAAGACGAATCCTGGTTATTGATCTAGGAGAAGCACGGTACCTTCGAATTAACGATCGACTTACAGCTCGGTGGAGGGCTGGCCCGTTGGTGGGCATGACGCGGTGAGGGTGCCCGTCAGGCCAGAGCCCCCTGGTAATATCTTTTTCCCTGGTTTGGTTATCTCCATCTCCAAGTCGTTGGAGGCGGCCCTTTTCTTCCCGCGCGGGGAGGAGGCTTTAGCCTCCCCTTCCCGACTATCCTCCTCAGTGGAGGTAACAATTCCCCCGGATCGGATGCGCAGCGTGTGAAGTTCGGTTTCTTCATTCTTCCCCTTGTCTTTCCCTGAGGACATTTTGCTGAGTACCCGGTCAAGCATCTTGGCCATGGTGGGACCAGGCGAGCCTTCGGGAAGTGGCGCCGGACACCTGATTCTCTCCGCCTTGCTGAGCCATGCCCGGGCACAGATGATTTTCAGAATAACAACTATGACAAATATGAAACAAGGTGTCCGGTATCAAGGTTACGTACTTGGGGATCTAGACGATTGCAGCTTAGGCCCGCATCCTCAGTGGTGTCCAGACACTCTACTTTTGGTCCGAAGAATAATTTGCACATCCCTTTGAGATTCAGGCCGAAGAAGTGCTTAACAGTACGCGGACCCTCTGGATTGAACTCCCACATCCGGAGAGGCCGGCATTGGCATGACAACATCCGTCGGATTAACATCACTTGCATTTTGCTGACAAGATTAATGTCCCTCTCAAGAAGATCCCGGATGCGGCTCTGCAGTACTGGTACGTCACCAGCGGGCCCCCAGTTCCGTCCTATGTTAGTCCAAGATGCTAGTTGTGGCGGAGGGCCCAAGCGAAACTCAAGGGCGGCCACCCACTTTGTGCCTCTGGGAGTAGTGACATAAAACCACCTCCGTTGCCATACATTGGACACTTCTGGGAAAGAACGCTCTGGCCATGGGGCATCGGCGTTCCTGCTTATTACGGCACCTCCGCACTCCACATGTCGCCCCTCGATCATCTTCGACTTCACATTAAAAGTCTTGAGCCATAAGCCGAAGTGTGGAGTGACGTGGAGAAAAGCCTCGCACACAATGCTGAACGACGAGATATGGAGGATAGCGTCTGAAGCTAGATCATGAAAATCCAACCCGTAATAGAACATGAGCCCCCTCACCAAGGGATCGAGGGTGAGGCCCAAGCCATGGAGGAAGTGAGGAACAAACACGATGCTCTCATTAGGCTCTGGTGTAGGGATGACCTGCCCTAGAGCTGGAAGCCTGTGCTGGATGTCGGCGGTCAGATATCCGACCTCCCTAAGCTTTGCGATGTCCTCCTCTTGGATCGAGGAGGCCACCCACCGGCCCTGAGGGTTGGATCCGGACATATTGCAGGATCTGGGGTGTTGGAGCTTAGGTCTCGGGTGTTAGAACTCGAGGTACGAGAAGGCGCGAGGAAGGTGGAAAGGAGGTATAGGTCTCGGCCCCTTTAAAAAGGGGGAGAATATCAAGATTCCTCAGCGCAACCATTTGAGACTTATCTAAAAGCACACGGGGTCATGCCAACGGTCGTCGTGGGGTTATGCACGCCCCTATTAATGGAAGATCCCGTAATAAGAGGAACACGATCTCTGCTTTGGTAGGACGTGTCAATAAAACCGCCTCGCAACGCGAGTCGAGGTGGGACAAGAAACGCCGGTTCGTGTTGGACCAGGCCACGATGCAGAGGCACGACGAACGGAGGTTGCCAGCAGATTAGATTTATGCTATGTTCCCTATTATGGTATGTGAGAATCATCTTGCAGATCCGGACATGGTTTAAGTGTTCGATAAATACTTTGGAGTATTTGGAGATGGAACCCAACTTGCAATGCCGAAGACAAGACTGCGCGCCGGACTCATCGTCATTGAAGCCTGGTTCAGGGGCTACTGAGGGAGTCCTGGATTAGGGGGTATCCGGACAGTCGGACAATATACATCGTCCGGACTATTGAAGCGTGAAGATACAAGACTCAAGACTTTGTACCGTGTCCGGATGGGACTCTCCTTGGCGTGGAAGGCAAGCTTGGCGATCCGGATATTGTGTTTCCTTCCTTGTAACCCACTCCATGTAAACCCTAGCCCTCTCTGATGTCTATATAAACTGGAGAGGTTGGTCCTTAGAAGGCCATTCACAATTACAATCATACCATCATAGCCTAGCTCCTAGGGTTTAGCCTCTACGATCTCGTGGTAGATCTACTCTTGTACTACCCATATCTTCAATATTAATTAAGCAGGAAGTAGGGTTTTACCTCCATCGAGAGGGCCCGAACCTGGGTAAACATTGTGTCCCTCGCTTTCTGTTACCATCAGCCTAAGACGCACAGATCGGGATCCCCTACCCGAGATCCGCCGGTTTTGACACCGACAGAAGCCCCCTCAGCACTCTTGCATGTGCACTAAGTAGGGCCTGCCACGATGATGCCCAGCAGCATGATCATGCCAGGCCCGAGGGCTTCTGTCAGTACAACAGACCCTGGGTCGGTTGCCAAGACTGTGCACAGCCACGAGGACAAGTTCACAACACAATGATCAACTGAAGCAAGATGGGTCAACTCCCCTGAAGGATCCAAGCACAGAACAAGATGGCCAAGACCAACCAGAAGGGCAAGATACTACTAAGGTAAAAACCTCCCCTGGCAGGCAGGCGAGCCTGGCGGAGGCAAGGTTATCCCCGGAAGCGAGCCCAAGTCGTCCCGTCAGCCTGCCGGGACTAGCGAAGGCAAGCCACTTCACCACACCACCTCACCACGACATACCTCGTCGATCAGTGCGGTGTCAAGCTCCAAGGTGACTAAGTGGCTGCTATATGCCACATGGCAGTCACCTCCTACAGAAAATACCTACAAGCGACACTCGTCCTGTGACATGTCGAGCGGGCAGGCGCCAAGCTAGCGAAACGGCCCGACAGGGCCTGCCGGGAGAGCTATGATGTGACACTGAGCGGCGCATTTAATGCGCTCTATTGGCCTGCAGAGTTAGGTATGATAGCAGTATTTGCTATCTAATTAGTGCATAATGACTGATTTTCCACTGTGGTGACCCCTTGATCTATAAAAGGAAGCTCTATAAAAGGAAGCCCATGGCAACCATAGAAAGGATTCAGACCCTCATACACTCATACGCACGTAGCCATTCTTGTCCCAAGGCAACCCTGCCAGGCAAGAGCGCTGCATTTTCCACCACAATCCACCATCAATCCACCAAAGCAAGAGTAGGGTTTTACGCCTCACGGCGGCCCGAACCTGGGTAAAAACTGCCCGTGTGAGCTCTGCCGTGATGCCTCACGCTCCTCCGCTCTTTGTGCAACATGCCATCCCCCCACCGAACCAGAAAGGGGCTCGTTGCCCCATAGGTGTCCATGGTTCGCCCACTACACCAGGTGTGGTTGAATTGACAACTCAGCTGCTAACACTTGCAAATATTCTTTGGCTCCCCTTGTGTCAAATCAATAAATTTGGGTTGAATACTCTACCCTCAAAAACTGTTGCGATCCCCTATACTTGTGGGTTATTAAGACCTTTTTCTTTTGTTTTTGCTGTAGTGGATTGTATTTTGAGTATTATCTACTCTTGGTGCTGCTGTAGATGAGCTTGCATGTTTAATTCTTAGAGTTCTAAGTAGTTTGAATGTTCAAAATGGCCTCTATGCATCTCTATGAGTAATTGCTAGCAATATTGTGAAGTTCTGTTGACAAAACTTTTGTGACCCAAATTTTATTAGAAAATTGTACGCAAATATGATGAACCTCTTTGGAAGGAGTTCTTCGAGGCAGAGGTCCTCGGAGGCATCTTCTAGTAGTGGCTCAGTTCGTCGGTCTTATGTTGAACCAATTGCAAATTCCATACGGGATGCCGCCACAATATATTATGATGATGGCAAGTACTAAAGAAGAATTTGACCAATATATCCACAATGCCGAGATCGGCCCTACATTGAAGATAAGTGCAACCGGCATCTCAGTCTCACAGAATAATTTACCAAAGAGTTTAAATTTCATCCTCGTGAGTCTAGAGCTTCGTTTAAACTTTATGACCGTTTGATCACCATGTCTCTAGACTCGTTTAGTGGTATGTGTAAAATTCCATTTCGTGGTTCGTTGGATGAACCACCAAGGTCTAAGTATGAGTCATTTTTTACTTGTCTTTGTTGCGGTGAGAATAGAGGGGTGACACAAGGTATAATAAAAAGTATTCATTTCCCTTCAATTCAATACTTTGCAATGTTCAACGACAAATATACATCATATGCAAACAAGACTGTAGTACACTATGTGCTCCTGACTTGAGCCTCATACACACTGCTCTCACCGGTGTTAAATGTTATAACCTTGGAGCGATTATTGCATGCAGATTGCAACATAACGCTGGTAGTGGATATTTTTATGGTGGGATTTATGCTTCACGTTTAGCAGAGGAGTTTGGTGTATCACTTTGGCCTAATGACCCCATCCTACCTACTCAGTACTTAAACTTTGAGGCCATGAAGCGCCATAAGTTCCTTAAGGGTGAAATTAATGATTACACTTATAACATGATGTTCAATAAAGCTTCTTTTGTGCATACCTTTTTGCCTGTGCCTGCTCTCTTTGATTATCACATCAAAGGACGGTACTATGTTCTTGAGAGCGAGGCCCACGCACACAACGCCGAGGTTGTGGATGCTTGATGGGCTAAGGAGGCTGCACCAAGAGACTCTGTGACCATCACTCCAATTTTTACGCAGGCTTCAGACGGTGATTACCAAGCTAGGCCAAAAGCCTAAGCTTGGGGGAGTACGTATTTCCACGGACATTCCATTAATGTTCACACAATTCATTCTAGTTGTCAGTGTCCACAATTCTTCATTGTATTATCCATGCTAAAAAAATTCTCGCTTTCTTCTTGTGTGTTTGAAAAACTTTGAGAAAATCACAAAAAAATGTTGCTTGCTTCTTTTCGGTTTTTCTTGCTAGTATAGTTAGTTGTAGTATCAAACAGAAAACCAAAAAATATTTCCTTGTTCTTATTTTGCTTGTTGGGAGCTCTCCCATGTAAATAGTTTTTCTCGTTTCTGTTTTTCTCTTTAATTTGCTTTCTTCAAGAAAAACTAAAAACTCCAAAAAAATCAGTGTGTTTCTCTGAAATTCTTTTCTTTTTATTGAGTCATACCGAGGAGAAGACCACGATGAAAATGTTGAGTGGCTCTCATATGCATTATTGTTGATCTAACAAAGAGCTCAAATTGCCTTGTCTTCTCCTCTTGAATAAAATGTTTGCAGATTCCCGCGTAGTCCACTACTGTCGGATTTCGGGTTCCGGCAGACCCTTGAGGTTCGAACACTGGGGTGCGCGCGGAGATTTAACCCTCTACCGGCTTGCTCCTCGCTGAATCGCTAGGATCTAAACTACCTAATAGAACAGCACAAGAGACACAAGATTTATACTGGTTCAGGCCACCATTGTGGTGTAATACCCTACTCCAGTGTGTGGTGTGGTGGATTGCCTCTTGGGCTGATGATGAACAATACAAGGAAGAACAGCCTCGCGAGGGTCTGTTCTTGGCTGGCGCTACTTGATTCTGGCTCTTGGATTCTCGATCAGGTCTAGATGCCTCTACCCCGGGGGTGGCTAGTCCTATTTATAGGCAAAGGCCCTGGGCCTCTTCCCAAATATTGAGCGGGAAGGGCGCCAACAATCGGCCATTTTAAAGGGGAACATCCGGTACACTTATCCTGACTAAAGTTGGTCCTCGCGTGTCAAAGGCTCTGGTGGTGACACCTGCTTGGGCTCCACAATGACTTCCTTCCGGCCGTTGGGCTGGTCTTGGTCTTGTTGCACAGAAACGGATGCCTTTGCTTGATGCTCTCGCCTACAGTTGCTCCCTTTGCACCAAAGAGGAAAGCAGGACACTGCGCGGGATGACGCCCGACTGGCTCCCTTGGTCGTCATGGCTTGCGTCATGGGCACCTCGCTAGGTACCCTGAATTGAACTCTCCGCCTCCTCGTGATCTAGCCTGACAAGGCCGTGCCTGAGGAGGCTCCTTGTCATCCGCCCCGCGAGGCTTGGCCCCTTGCGAGGGTCTTGAGCTTGTGTTGATGAAGATGGGCTGTGTTGGGCCTCCTTTGAGCCACGCCGCAGGCCGCAGGCAGGCAAGTTTGGGGACCCCCATTGCCAGAACGCCGACAACTACACTCTTGCACTATAATTATTTTCATATCAGTCGGTAGTGCAAGTGAAAGGCAACAATGACGATATTTGATGAACTGGTTGTGGCAGACACAAACGGGTATGAAGTAAACTTGTTCTGTTTTCATAAATATGTTTAACCTAGTATCCATGATTCAGCCTATTATGATCAAACATGTTTGCAATTATAATTAGAGATTATAGTTTCTCATTCCATGCTTAATTATCTAGGAGTGGATAATGATTTATCTTGGATGTCAACATGCATTAAAATGATTGTGATGTGGTATGATGATATGGTATCCTCCCCGGAATGTTCGAGTGGCTTGACTTGGCACATGTTCATGCATGTAGTTGAATCAAAACCAACATGGACTCTATGATATTTATGTTCATGGTGTTTATATCCTACTCATGCTAGTATCCAATGTTACTTATGCAAAATACATGTTCATGACCGTTTTCGCTCTAGCAGGCCGCTTCTCAACCAATTTGCTAGCCTTCACCTATACTAAGAGAGGAAACTTCTTATGCATCAAAATACTAAAACCTAAGTTATTCCAGACGAGTCCACCATATATCTACCTATATGTGTTATTACCCTGCCATTCTAAGTAAATTTGCATGTGCCACCTCTATAAAATTCAAATAAACATATGTTTTGTGTGCCTGGATTGTTCTTAGTGTGACAGGAGGTAGTCAATATCTTCCATGGTAAGCGGATTATTCTCATGATGAGTGTTTATTCATTCATCCTTGCACGAGAGGAGCAGTAATAGGGATTCCCAGCCCCGAAATAAAAAATTGCAAATAATTAAACAAAACTCCCCAAGGACTAATGTTGGTATGGACGGTATCTATGGATTCGGCTAGCCATGGAGTGTGTTTGTTGGTGGAGGGGGAGTAAACCTTTACTTTTATCGCTTGGGAACTGCCACTAATGTGTTTAGCATGGAAGATATCGATAACCAATGGTCACAAAGTGAACAGGAAGGGTGCATTTCTAAAAATTTCATTTATCTTTGTTTTAAAAAATTGTGCTCTCGCACTGCTGTAAATCACTGCTTCCCTCTGTGAAGAGACTATCTATTTAATTTGATGGTGTGTCATCACCTTCTCAAATAAGCGCCAGATCTAATGTCACTATTATCATCCTCGTGCATTGTGTATAGCTAATGTTGGATGCATCATGACTAGATCTTTTATACCATGAATTACAATGTTTAGTCGCTACTTGAACTTTGGAGGTGCTCTGCATTTATCTTTTGCGGTCTCAGAAAGGGCTAGTGAGATACCGCTGTTGTCATATTATATAATGATTGTTTTGACAAAGTGTTGTCATTTGAGATATCTTATTATTGCTCCTAGTTGGTTATGCCATTGATATGAGTTAATATAATTTCTAATAGTTATTGTTGACATGGTTAGTTATAATCTTTGCTGAAAACCTGGGTGCTACTTAATCTTATTTATGTAAACAAGAGCAAAAGAGTTTGTAAAAGTTTTTCTTTTTCACTTTCAGTTTATCAACTGAATAGCTTGAGGACAAGCAAAGGTTTAAGCTTGGGGGAGTTAATACGTATCCATCGTATCTACTTTTCCTAACGATTTTCCTCTTGTTTTGGACTGTAGTTTGCATGATTTGAATGAAACTAACCCGGACTGACGTTGTTTTCAGCAGAAATAGTATGGTGTTGTTTTTGTGCAGAAATAAAAAGTTCTCAGAATGGAACATAACTTTTTGGAGAATTTTTATACAATAAAAGAAAAATACATGAGCCAAGAACCACCAGAGGGGGGCCCTTGGTGAGCACAACCCACCAGGGAGCCCCCTATCCTGGCATGCCCAGGTGTATTGTGCCCACCTGGTTGCCCCGCTGCTCCGACGCTATAAAATCCTATTTTTGGAGAAAAAAATCAGGGAGAAAGAATTATCGTGTTTCACGAGGCGGAGCCGCCGCCACCTCCTGTTCTTCTTCGGGAGGCCCAATCTGGAGTCTCTTTGGGGCTCCGGAGAGGGGGATCTTTGATCTTCGTCATCAGCAACCCTTCTCCATCGCCAATTCCATGATGCTCCCCACCAGGAGTGAGTAATTCCTTAGTAGGCTCACTGGTCGGTAAGGAGTTGGATGAGATTCATCATGTAATCGAGTTACTTTTGTTAGGGCTTGATCCCTAGTATCCATTATGTTTTCAGATAGATGTTGCTATGGCTTTGTCATGCTTAATGCTTGTCACTTTGGGCCCGGGTGCCATGATTTCAGATTTGAACTGTTATGTTATCACCATTATATCTGTGCTCTAGATCCGATCTTGCAAGTTGTAGTCACCTATTACGTGTTATGATCCGTAAACCCCGGAGTCACAGTATTCGGGATACTTTCCGGTGATGACCGTGGTTTGAGGTGTTCATGTATTCACTATGTGCTGCTGCTTTGTTCTAGTTCTCTATTAAACAGAGGCCTTAATATCCCTTAGTTTCCATATGGACCTCGATGCCATGGGAGCATAGGACAAAAGATGTCATGCAAGTTCTTTCCATAAGCACAGATGACAATTTATGGAATACATGCCTACGTTATGTTTATGAACTGGAGCTAGTTTTGTATTGCCCTAGTTTATGACTGTTATATGATGATATTAATCCAACGACTTCACCGATCCAATGCCGATTCTCCTATATATTGATCTTGCTAAGTTACTATTGCTACTGCTACTGTTACACTTGCTAAAAATATCATTGCTATCACTGTTACTGTACTATCACTGTTACCACTGCTATCAAAATTATCATATTATTGTGCTACTGACCATATTGCTCCAGATAATTAATCTCCTGGTGTGGTTGAATTGACAACTCAGCTGCTAATACTTGCTAATATTCTTTGACTCCCCTTGTGTCGAATCAATACATTCGGGTTGAATACTCTACCCTCGAAAACTGTTGCGATCCCCTGTACTTGTGGGTTATCAGGGTCTCTCTATCGTGGTAGCGTTGGGCCTGCTATTGATATATGGCGGGCGTTGCCCATGTGATGTTGTGCTATTCTTCGAGAGCATCTAGGGCATCTTGCCGATCAAGCTTGGCTTCGAGCTCTTCATACATACGTACCCGAGGTGCGTCATGTATAATGTCGCGAGGAGGACTGCCTCAACGCCATATGCCTTTAAAATAGTGTGTAACCAGTGGATCTATTGGGTGCAGTATGCAAGTCCCACAGGACGGAATCAAGTTCCTCGATCCATTTGCAGTTGGCTTTTTTATGGGAACGCACGAGCCTTGGCTTGATGCCACTAAGGATTACTCCATTGGCTTGCTCCACTTGCCCATTGGACTGCGGGTGGTAGACGAACGCGTAATCGAGCTTAATGCCCATTTTCTTGCACCATGCCTTGACCTCTTTGGTCGTGAAGTTTGTTTCATTGTCCGGATCAGAATATGGAGGACGCCATACAATGTACCACTACAGAAATAAATCTGATGACTTGGGCAGCCTTGGCCGAGGTAACGGGCTTTGCTTCGATCCATTTGGTGAATTTATCTACCATGAGAACTAGATACTTGCTTTTGTTTGTGTGGGAGTCCTGGATTAGGGGGTCCTTGGGTGTCCGGTCTACTGATATGGGCCACACTGAAGGGCCATCAAGATACAAGACAGAAGAACATCTCCCGTGTCCGGTGGGGACTCTCACATGCGTGGATGGCAAGTATAGGTGTCCGGATATATTGTTCCTGTCTATAAAACCGACTTTGTACAAACCCTAAGCTCCTCCGGTGTCTATATAAACCGTAGGGTTAGGTCGGAGGCAAGATCACAACATTGCTAGGTTAGCTATCTAGGGTTAGCTAAACCGATCTGGTGGTAGATCAACTCTTGTAACCCCTATACCCTCGAATATAATCAAGCGGGAGTAGGGTATTACCTCCATTAAGAGTGCCCGAACTTGGGTAAACATTGTGTCCCTTCTCCATTGTTACCATTGATCTTCATACGTACAGCTTGGGCCCCCCTACCCGAGATCTGCCAGTTTTGACACCGACATTGGTGCTTTCATTGAGAGCTCCGCTGTATCGTCGACAGAAGAATCGATGGCTCACCTTTTCACCGATGGTGACGCTGTCCAGGGAAATATTTCTTCCTGGACAGGTTTTTGTGTTCGGCGGCTTTGTGCTTTGAGCCAACTCGATCGGCCGCCTTGAGGAGGTCGACAGTTATGCCCCTGGCCACCAGATCAGGTTTGGAAACCTGAATTACGTCGCTGACATTCGAGGAGACCTAGTCTTCGATGGGTTTGCAGCCTCGGCCGCCACTCTGTGTCCCATCCAAGAAGAATCTTTGGATCCCCTGTCAGATCCCATCTAGGGGTCAACGCCTACCTCGGCCTTAGATCCGGGGCAGGTCTCATCGTCCGAAGACGGGAGCATAAGACCCGCTGGACCTCTTCCCCTTACCAAACTTCCTACCGAAGACCCAGATGTGGGCTTAAACTTGGCTCTGGGGAACCGTTCTGAACTGCCAAGGTCTGCACTTAGCGGGTCCGGTCAGGCGCTCCATGCCGAACACAGCTCGGCAGACCCGCGGTTTGTGGTCCCACTCCCGCTCTTTGATGAAGCGTTGGATTTGATGCAGTCTCTTGCCATCATGGAGGCTTTACCTCCGAGCTACACCCAACTTGGACTAGGGGCTGAGAGAGGGGAATTTTATGCCCCACCCACCACCCACTTGATAGCCACTATCGAGGACTTAACCGACATGCTAGATTATGCGTTTGAAGACACCGACGGCATGGACGACGATGCCGATGCTGAACCGAGCCAAGTCCCACCCGTCATGGGGCGTTGGACGGCCACCTCAATCTACGATGTGTACACGGTGGACACTCCGAAAAACGACAAGGAGAACCCAAGCCCAGATGAGGATAGACCCATCGATAAACCACCAAAGCGCCGACATCAGCGGCGCCGCTCACGATCACGTCGGGCGAAGGATAGTATTACCGGCAGCGGAGACGACGAGACTCCGGATGGCGCCAAAGACACCGAACACCTTATCGAGCCCACATCCGAATGGGACGAGCGGGATGAAGGTGAGCACAGTCTCGAACATGCTTACAACGAAGATGAGGAGGACAACAATTATATGCCAGAATCCGAAGAGGAGGTTAGCCTCGGTGACGAGGTCTTCATTGTCCTAGAGGAACCCCTCGACCAAGAATGCTTCAAGCGACAGCTCATTGCTACAGCTCGAAGCCTAAAGAGGAAGCAGCAGCAGTTCAGAGAAGAGCAAGACACGCTGAACGAAAGGTGGACTAAGGTTCTAATCGCTGAAGAATACGGCCAAGAGCAACCTGTCAAAGGTTACCCTAGGCGCAAGCTACTGCCTCAATTTGACGACGAACTCATTGAACCAATACTGTCGAAATACAATTAGGCAGACCAACCAGACCGACCACCACGTGGACGGGATAAAACGGCATATCAAGCCGAACACCAACCTGCTCCCCCTTGCCGAAGAGGCGGGAAGACTGCAGCTGTGGGATATACATACGACTTGCAACGTGACCTAGCCAATAAAGTTGGTTATACCAGATCCATCTACGGATCAAGGGGGCGTTCCCCGGTGCGAGATAATGGCTATGAAGCTCGGCGTGACGACCGTTACTATGTTCGGGATCAGTACCGAACTCAGAGGTCAGCCAATCTCCGCCATGACATCGCGAGATACAGAGGGGCCGCACACCCCATATGCTTCACTTATGAGGTTATGGAACATCAGTTTCCAGAAGGGTTTAAACCCGTAAACATCGAACCGTACGAAGGTATGACGGATCCGGCCATCTGGATTGAAGATTTTCTTCTCCACGTCCGCATGGCTCGAGGAGATGATCTCCATGCCATCAAGTATCTCTCTCTAAAGCTGAAGGGACCAGCACTGCACTGGCTAAACAGCCTCCCGGAAAACTCTATTGGAACCTAGGAAGCGTTGAAAGATGCCTTTAGGGATAACTTCCAGGGTACTTGAGTCATATAATCTAGCAGCCAGGCAAATCAGCCTGCAAGCTTTGGAATCGGTTCCTAACTAAAAAGAACTAGATTGTAGATTGTACGGACGTTGAAACCTTAGCAGCCTTTAAGCACAGCGTCCGAGAAAAATGGCTTGCTCGACACCTCGAGCAGGAAAAGCTGAAGACCATGGCAGGCTTAACGACACTCATGACCCTCTTCTGCGCGGGCGAAGACAGCTGGTTAGCTCGTAGGAGCAACAGCTCAGGCGACTCCGGCACCTCTGACGTGCGAGACGGTAATGGTAGACCTTGCCGCAATAAAAACAAACGTCGGAACAATAGCACCGACAACGTAGATGATACGGCAGTCAATGCCGGATTCCGCGGTCCTAAGTCCGGTCAGCGGAAGAAACCTTTCAAAGGCAGCAAGGATGGGCCATCCATCTTAGACAAAATCCTCGAGAGGCCCTGCCTGATTCACGGCACACCCGATAAACCTACAAATCACACCAACAGGAACTGTTGGGTTTTCAAACAGGCCGGTAAGATAAATACCGAACATAAGGAAAAAGGCCCCCCAAGCGAAGACGATGATGAGCCCCGTCAGCCGAACACTGGGGGTCAAAAACAATTTCCACCCGAGGTGAAGATAGTGAACATGATATATGTCACTCACATCCCCAAAAGAGAGTGCAAACGCGCATTACGAGACGTCTACGCCGTAGAGCCTGTCGCTCCCAAGTTTAACCTATGGTCAGCCTGTCCGATCACTTTCGACCGAGGGACCACACAACTAGTATCCATCATGGGGGTTCGACCGCCTTGGTTCTCGATCCAATCATCGATGGATACCACCTCACTAGAGTCCTTATGGATGGAGGAAGCAATCTCAACTTGATCTATCAAGATACTGTCCGAAAGATGGGGATTGACCCATCACGAATCAAGCCTAGTAACACTACCTTTAAAGGTCTGATACCAGGAGTGGAGGCCCATTGTACGGGCTCAAGAACACTGGAGGTAGTATTCGGCTCCCCAGATAACTTTCGCAGCGAAGAGTTAATCTTCAACATCGTCCCTTTCCGCAGTGGTTACCATGCGCTGCTCGGACGAACTGCCTTCGCCCGCTTTAACGTAGTCCCGCATTATGCTTGAATCTCAAAATGCCCGGACCTCATGGTGTTATTACACTCAATGGTAATATGGAGCATTCACTCTGTACTGAAGAACACACCGCGGCCCTTGCAGCCGAAGTGTACAGCGGCCTTATCCAGACGAGCAGTTCACAGGCCAATAGAGCCAATGATGTATCCAAACGAGTCCGGTCCATGCATAAATCAGCGGATCTGGACTCGGCCTCTGTCGATCACCCCACCAGGTGGCGGTTCAGTACCGCGCGTACATAATTACGCACTAAAAATACACTGGGCGACGCCAGAGGCACGCTGCGGAACAGGTCCATTACACGGCTCGACGACAAATGGACCGCATGCCCCCTTTTTTTCTCTTTTAATGCAGGTTCATCAAGATCCCTACGTACAAGATGGTTGTCACAGGAGATCCTTTAAAGGCTAGAATGTCCCAGCCATCAAACGCCCCTCTCAAAGGACTCACTACTAAGGAGGAAAGGTGCAGACGTGCGGCAGGGCATCATTAGAATTTATTTTCCACTATGGTTTTTAGGCCCTGTGTTAGACTTTCCCTTATGTAAAATTTTCTCTTCTTTAGGCATGTAAAATGACCTTAGTGCTGAACGACATCGTCTGTCATCGAAATATCAATAAAGACACAAAGGGCACAGATGATTACCACCTTTTTGGGATGGGTGTTGAATTTTGTTTCTTGTCACCTGCGCTATACCTTATGTTCGACTGACACACGTGGTTCGACACGTACGTAGGGCTGTATTCGGCCCTGCTAAATTGTTAAGTCTGAACACCCATAGGGAACTCTTCGGCATCCTGGATATTGCATTATATGCATCTGCTCCAAATCATGTCTTTGGTCTATAGTTGGGTTGCCCAGGTCCTGTGTTTGCCACCTTACGTTCCGCAAGTTCAGCTAAGGTAGTAAAGGGAGAACTACTGAGATTGTATTTCCGCCTCGTCTGGTCAAGTACCTCAGTAGAGAAAGCCAAAAATTGACTGTCATGATAAGCGAGAGCGGGTCAGCAATCCGGCGACTTAGTGTTATACTATGAATCACTCGCGATTTATGCCGTGTCATACGAGGGGCTGGGTTTTTGACCAGCCGTGTTGCAAAGGCGCCGTACTCTAGCTCGCCGATCATGCAACAAGGGGCTAGTACATAGCTCCACCAATGGACTCTTTTGGCTAAGTGAAAGTGCTAAAGACACATAGTCTGATTTCCTAGTTCACTTCGCACGACGCCTCCTACATTGGACCAAGACGTTGGATTAAGTGCGGTCACGCGATCACGAATACCCCTGTAATACCTACATGGGGGCTGAAGCCGATGACTGATAAACTTTCAGACATATAAACAACAAAATAGGAGGATAAACTAAATCATTAGTATCAAACACAATGAGTTCATTACATGACTCTTACAAACCGGACTCAACTACTCAAAGATGACATCCTTCGAACACTGCCCCTCCACAAGGCCGGCTCCCTCGAGGACCTCGTCAAAGTACTTCTTCGGCCTCTAGTGCTCTTTCCCTTCAAGCGGCCTTCTGGTAGCAATGTCGGCGGCCTTCATCTTTGCCCACTGCACCTTGACACGGGCAAAGGCCATCTGAGCACCTTCAATGCAGGATGACTGCTTGAGGGCATTGATTCGAGGAAGCGCCTCCACTAGCCATTGCACGATCCTGAAGTGACTATTTGGTATGGGATCGGTGGCCACAAGCGGATTATAACATCCTTCATGGCCAGACCGGCCACCCTGTGCAGCTCGGACAGCTGCTTTAGCTGGTCGCTTAGGGTCACGGGAAGTTCTAGCACAAGGAACTGTGACCATAATAACTTCTCCGTTGAGCTCCCCTCTTCGGCTCAGAAGAATGCGTCGGCATCCGCAATGCTCTTCGACAGATCACCAAAGGCGCCTGCAGAACTCCAAACTCTGGTCAGTAAAATATACCTCTTACTACTATATCTACTATACATGATAAAGGCCTTACCAGCCGCAATTTGCTTCGCCTCTTGTATCTCCTGGTGAGCGCCCTGGGCATCAACCCGGGCTCCTTCATACTCACGAGAGCTTTGGTGAGTTCGGAGGCTTACTCCGAACTCTTCTGCTCCAAGGACTCACACCTTGTGATGGCATCCTTGATCTCCTGCTCTATTTCCTCCACCCGCGCCTCGTGTTTTCTGCGGGTTGTTTGCTCTTCCTCTAGAGCCTTGGTCGCCTTGTCCGCGGCCACCTTGCTCGTCTTTGCCTCCTTCTTGGCATTGGCAAGGGCGCCTTTGAGGGACTCGACCTCAGCTGTGCCAACTGCGAGTATATTCATAACATCCTTAGTATGTTTCAAAACGGTTACACATGAACATAATTTCTGGATATACTGACACATCGCACACCTTGGGTTTCTTCGAATCGTTTGGTGGTACGGTCGAGTTCCTCATCGAACAGTCGGAGCTTCCGATTGAGCTCGGAAATTTCCGCGGCCTGGGCAGTAGCCGCCAGCTTAGAAGCATGTGAGATTAAAAAAAATAGTGCATGACATACTTGTTAATGATCCTCTGTTCGGATTGTCCTAATTCGGACAGAGTCTCGGCGGCTACTATCTACGCATGGGCTTCGCCCCACATGGACACACATAGAATACGTATGAAGAATATTACGCCGCTTACCTCGAAGCCTACTAGCAGGCTGTGGAAGGCTTTAGTCAGCCCGCTCTTTGCGGACTGAACTTTTTCCATAGCCACACCCATAAGGGTGCGGTGTTCCTATACAACGGAGGCACGTTCCAATGCCTCCCACATACTGTCAGCGGCCTCCAGATTAACACAAGCCACCAACGGAGCTCTTGATCCTCCATCCTCCTTCGAAGGAGGATGTTGATCCGAACCCAGTGCCGTACTGGCTTCCGGGATGATGTTTGGCGAGGGCCCGGACTGCTGAAGTCCTCCACCCTTGATGGTTGTGGGGATCACTATGCCCTGCTCTACAACGCCCGAGGTGTTGTCCTCGGGCGCCTTCCGGACTGTCTCGTACGCCCTTCCCCGGATAGTATGGCCTTCGGGATGGCACCTCGGTGTCCTCCATGTTGGGGGAAGAAAGGGCGTGAGATAGCCCATCACTCTCCGCCTCCTCAGGGGCTAAAGAGTTCCCCATTGAAGAGGATGGGATCGGGATCTCGCACGGAGGGCTAAAAAATGTGAAGGAGGTTGAGAATGACAAAGTCAAATCAAAAGACAATCGATCAAGTGAGTTTCTAATACTTACGTCTCGGTTAGGGGCTTCTCCCTTTGGACCCGCCCCGGACTGTGTTCGAACTTTGTGTCCGAACTGTCCGAGAGGACCTCTTGTTTTTAGGCGTCACCCTCTCCAGGTTCTTGGGGGCCATCCTTTTCCCCCTCCTCGTCTTGAGGGGGGAGTTGATGTCCACCTCCTCGTCATCCTCCTCCTCCTCTTCTTCTTCCTCGTCCTCCTCGCGAGAGGAGACGGGCTCGGCCTCTCTGGACACTGTTGTTGGAGGGCCCCTGCAGCGGAGCCTGTGCTTGGACCCCTTGCTCTTCTTCCTGGCCTTCTCCGGCGGCTGATAAGGCACCGGAACCAGCATCTTCTCCAGCTAAGGAGTGACTGGGTTTTCGGGCAATGGAGCCGGACACTTGATCCGCTCCGACTTCTTGGTCCAACCCTGCAACAAAAGACGGGTTGATGAGTTCATTGTAGATCGAATACGTGTGTATATACATATGACTAGACATGCCTTCGTAGAAACCGAGTACTTACTGGAGAGCCCAGATACGCGATGTTGATGTCGATGTCTTCGGTCTCCATGGTCCAGCTGCTCTTCTATGCCTTAAAAAGCAGCTTCCACATCCCTTCGTACGTAGCACCGAAGAAATGTTGTAGTGTCTGCGGATCCTTCGGCTTGAATTCCCACATGGGGGAAGCCCAGCGCTGGCAGCAGAGAATGCGGTGAAAAGGCATAATATGTATCATGTTGATTAGATCAACGTTCTTTCCCAGCACGTTGGTGACGCGCGTTTGCAGCGCCAACACCTTCGTCCGGGTCCCCTAGTCAATGCCCTTCTCGTTCCAGGAGGTGAGCCTCATGGGGGTCCGAATCTGAACTCCATAATGGCCGCCCAGTTAGGGCGGCATGGCCTGGTGATGTAGAACCACTCTTGTTGCTAGATCTTCACGGTCTCCACGAAGGCCCCCTTTGGCCAGGTGGTGTTCGGCGGCTTGCTAATCATAGCCCCGCGATAGTCTGCGTGTTTCCCGTCGACCACCTTCGGCTTCACGTTGAAGACCTTGAGCCATAATCCGAAGTGTGGGCGGACGCAGAGGAGGGCCTCACACATGACTATGAACGCCGATATGTGGAGAAATGACTCTGGGGCTAGATCATGGAAATCTAGCCCGTAGTAGTACATAAGTCCGCGGACGAACGGGTGGAGTGGGAAACCTAACTCTCTAAGGAAATGGGGAAGGAAGATGACGCATTCACCGGGCTCTGGAGTTGGAAGGACTTGACCTTCAGAGGGAAGCCAGTGCTTGATATCGGCGGTGAGGTACCCCACACTCCGGAGATCTGCTATGTTCTCCTCCATCACGGAGGAGGCCTCCCACTTGCCTTTGGAGCCCGCTCTGGCCATGGTCGGAGTAGGTGGTGGTGGTGGTGAGAAAGACGGAGACTTTGCGAGCGGAGGCAGCTTAGGAGATTGGAAGGCTGAGGAGATGTGAAGGCGTGGGGAGGAAAGTGGGGGTCCCTTGCCCTCTTATAGGTAGTAAAAATACCAACCGCCCCCACTCATGCCTTGAATCTCGCATGTTCCCGATGGATGCGTGCGCTGCAAACGGTTGGATTACCCAAATGTCATTTGATATGCAATCCCGTATTAAGTGGGCACGATCTCTATTTTGACAGGACGTGCCAATGAGGCATGGCTTCGAAGCATGAAATGTGGGCGTAGAAACGCTTCTTCGAAAGAGTTGTCTGTAAAAGACGCTATTCTTGTTCTTTATATATATCCTGCCCTTGTGGCTAAGGGTTGTGTTTATTGCGAAAAGCCAGATACAATTATTTTACAAAGGAAAGCCAATGTGTATTCTTTAAGGAACCGGCCTTGCAATGTCGAAGACAATCCGAGCGCCAAATATATCATCATTGAAGACTGGTTCATGTGCTATTGTGGGAGTCCTGGATTAGGGAGTCCTCAGGTGTCCGGTCTACTGATATGGGCCGGACTAATGGGCCGTCAAGATACAAAACAGAAGATCATCTCCCGTGTCGGGTAGGGACTCTCACATGTGTGGATGGCAAGTATAGGTGTCTGGATATATTGTTCCTTTCTATAAAACCGACTTTGTACAAACCCTAAACTCCTCTGGTGTCTATATAAACCGGAGTGTTAGATCGGAGGCAGGATCACAACATTGCTAGGCTAGCTATCTAGGGTTAGCCGAATCGATCTCGTGGTAGATCAACTCTTGTAACCCCTATACCCTTGAATATAATCAAGCAGGAGTAGGGTATTACCTCCATTAAGAGGGCCCGAACCTGGGTAAACATTGTGTCCCTTCTCCATTGTTACCATTAATCTTTAGGCGTACAACTTGGGCCCCACTACCCGAGATCTGCCGGTTTTGACACCGACAGTTTGCTCCACCCTTGAGTGGCCCAACCATATCTAGCCCCCAGGCCGTAAAAGGTCAGGTGATGGGGATGGTATGAAGGGCCATGGGGGCATGTGGCTTTGCCTGGCAAAGACCTCACAGCCTTAGCAACATTGTACTAACATCGAGGCGTCAATGCCAGTAGTTCACCAATAGAAATCAGCTCGGAAAGCCTTGCTTACCGGGTTTCGGGTAGCGAAGTGATGTCTGCTCATGCCCGTGGTGCTCATTTTACAAAGTTCCCCCTCCTGAACCTTGTAGGCTTTAGATTGCCTTATGATCCAACGTGCGTCCGTTTGGTTGTCGGGGAGCTCTTTTTGAAGAAGGTATGCGAGGAGCGGCTCGGTTCATGGTGCAATTACTGCCATGCTTCATGTGCGAATGCAGTTTCCTAGACCGTTAAGCCGCCTATTATGCCTTCCTCGTCTTCGGGTAGGGCGTGTTGCCCGATGTCACTTAACTCCGATGTCCCTTTGTTATCTAGACAGACTACAAATGGCTTGAAATGCCGCCCCATGAAGGTGTTGTCCGGCACCTTATCCGTTTGGCGCCCATTTGGGCAAGGATATCTGCGGCCTAGTTGCTGTCACAGGGTATGTGTTGGAATTCCAGCCCATTTGAACCTCGCCGAGATCTTTAGGACAACATTCTGGTACGTTGTCATCTTAAGGTCTTTGGCATCGAGATTGCCATTGACTTGCGAGATGGCGAGATTGGAATCACCTCATACCTCCAGGCATTTGACACCCATGGAGACTGCTATCTAGAGTCCGTGTAAGAGGGCTTCAAATTCTACCGGGTCGTTGGAGTTTCTGTACATGATTTCTAACACATATCCAATGTTGTCTTCGGTGGGTGATGTGAGCACAACGCTAGCCTGTAGGCCAACGACCATTTTAGAACCGTCGGAATACATGGTCCAATGCGAGTAGGTGTTGTATTCTCCTGGAAGCTCAGCCTCCGTCCATTCGGCCAGAAAATCAGCGAGCAGCTGGGATTTAATGGCCCGGCATGGTTTTGTAGATGATTTCTAAAGGCAGGAGCTCTATGGCCCACTTGGCTATGCACCCTGCTGCATCCCTATTATTGATTATGTCACTTAATGGGACGTCAGGTTAACCGGTCACTGAGCTCTCAAGTAGTGCCGAAGTTTTTGTGATACAATGAAGACGACAGAAACTATCTTTTGGTAGTGAGGGTATCATGACTTGCATGGGGTTAAGACCTCAGAGACGTAATAGACGGGTCTCTGGACTTGGAATTTGTGGCCCTCCATTTGTCACTCAACCACGAGAACTGCTCTCACCACCTGCTTTGTGGCTGAGACGTATAATATCTTCAGTTCACATACACCTGGCACTGCCAGGATGGGATTGGTGGCGAGGAGGGTTTTAATGTCTTCCAAGGCACTCGCGGCCTCCTCGGTCGATTTGAATGTTTTTGCCTATTTTAATAGCATGTACAGGGGGCAAGGCCTTCTGACCGAGTCATGATATGAAGCGACTCAAGGCCGCCATGGCCTGCTAATTTTCGTACATGTTTGAGCTCTGTTGGTACCTCCAAACAGTCCAAAGCTTGAATTTTGGCTAGATTGGCTTGGATTCCTTGGCTTGATACGATGAAGCCGAGGAGTTTGCCGGCAGGGACTCCGAAGACACACTTCTCCGGATTGAGTTTGATCTTATATTCCTATAAGCTGGCGAATGTATCCCGAAGGTTGTCCACCATTTGTCTGATGTGTTTGGTTTTGACAACCACATCGTCGACGTAGGCCTTGACAGTCTTCGTGATATGTTTTTCCAAGCATGTTTCTTTAGTCTGAAGAGCATCATGTTGAAGTAGAACGGCCCATAGGGTGTAATGAAGGTGGTAGCAGCCGGGCCCGAGTAGGAATCCAGGAAGCATAACGCATCGTGGCTTGACGTGGCATCTACAATCTGATCAATGCGGGGTAGGGGGAGGGGTCTTTGGGGCAGGCTTTATTGAGGTCTTTGAAATCGATGCATAACCGCCAGAACCTATCCTTCTTTGGTTCCATGACCAAATTGGCAAGCCAATCGGGGTGTTTTATATCTCGGATGAACCCGGCCTCCAGTAGTTTAGCCAGCTCCTCGCCCACTGCTTGATGTTTGGGCTCGGAAAAACATCAAAGCGTTTCCTTGACTGGCTTGTAGCCTTTTAGTATGTTCAAGTTGTGTTCTATGAGCCTGCGGAGTATCCGCGGCATGTCGGGAGGATGACAGACAAATATGTCTTAATTCTTCCTAAGGAAGGTGCACAAGGCCTCTGCAATATCTGGATCTAGGTTTGCCCCTATGGACGTGTTTTTGGTGGGATCTGTTGGGTGCACTTGAAATTTTACTATTTCGTCGGCTGGTTTGAATGAAGTAGATTTCGGTACCTTGTCAAGGATGACATCGTCCCGGTCGACTTCGATGCGTAACGCGGTTAGTTCTTCGGCCATGAAGGCTTCGGACAGGGTTTCGACAGTGAGCGATGTCGTTTTGTTCTCGACTTAGTGCTTTGTCGAAGTCGCTCGAGATGGTGATGATACCTTTGGGGCCTAGCATTTTAAGCTTCATGTAGCCATAATGCGGCACCACCTGGAAATTAGAGAAGGCGTCTTGTCTGATGAGGGCGTGGTATCCGCTCTTGAAAGGGGTGATATGGAATGTAATCTCCTCGGAGCGGTAATTACCCAGCGTTCCAAAGACAACGTCCATGGTTATTTTCCACTACAGCGTGCTTCTTGCCTAGGGACTATACCTTTAAAGGTGGCGCAGCTCTATTCTATGGGTGATTTATCAATGCACATCTTATCCAGAATATATTATATATTAGATTTAGGTTGCTGCCTCCGTCCATAGGACCTTCTGAAGTCGGCAGCTGCCTACAATTGGGTTGAGGACTAGAGCGGCAGGGCACCTATTTGGGGTTGACTTCGGCCGATCTCTGTGATCGAAGGTAATTGGCATGTCTATCCACGCACCCCAGGGCGTCACCTGCCGAACATAATTGTTTTCTCGCAGGGCCCGTTTGCGCTGGTTGTTGGACGCGAAGGTCTCGTAGATCATCAAGACCTCATCCTCATCCGAGGTTTGTTCGGTGTGGTGGGAGGTAGCTACCAGGACAGTGGGTCCCCCTTTTGCTACTTGTTTCAACACCCAATAGTCAAGAAGGCTATGGGTTGGGCAAGAGTTTATTAGGGTAGTGTGGATCAGACACGACTTATCTAGAAAGGCGTCCAAGGTCGTCCCGGGGTGACCAAAGGATTTCTTCTTCCTTCGAGGTTGTTTGCCCGGAGTGTTCAGTTTCTGAGTTCCACGCCGAGGTACTGATTCTGGATGCCCCAAGTAATCTTCACAAATCGAATCTGTGTTTTCCTTAATGAGTCAGGCGTCTTCAATGGCGCAGAATCAGGATACTAGGTCGAATAATTCTGGGAGCGTTTGAACGCAATGAGAAGCAAGGGCATTTGAGACGCCTTTATCCTTGCATCTGCACTGGAAAGTGGCAACTATGTCAGAGTCCAGATAATCCGATATATTGTCTTTGACACACAAGAATCTAGCCCAGCACTGCATGATCGATTTGTCGGGGAGTTGTTGCACATGGGCCAGATCCCATATGTCGGGTGGGTTGGAGTTGTCGGGGCGACACTCCATGTGGGAGGTTAACGGATGAGTTCTGATCTCAAAAGATCACGCATTTGAGACCCTATTCTTCTCGTCTGATGTCGAATTTGTGGCCGTCGAGTTGGCCCAACTAGCCTGGAGGTCGGCCTCCCCGGCTGCCTTCGGCAGGCTGCTATCCGACTCACTTTCCAGGAAGTATCACAACCCCTTGTACTTGGGGGAATTCCCTGTGGGGATCTGATAAGTGTCATGCTTCGCCTCAACTTTATGTGGAAGCGTTTTGGTGACTGAAGCTTGGGGCGTGCGAGCGAGCCCTTCTATTTCGAGGTCATTGACCAGCGATCCCATTGATCTTTTCACCGATCCCACATTGGAATTCTTAATGAAAGCACTAGTGTCGGTGTCAAAACAGGCAATCCTCGGGGTAGGGTGTCCCGAGCTGTGGATCTCGGATCAAGGGTAACAGGAATGAAGGAGAAGATGTTTACCCAAGTTCGGGCCCTCTTGACGGAGGTAAAACCCTACGTCCTGCTCTTGTTTATACTAATGAAGATGTATCAAGTACAGAGTTGATCCACCTCATGATTGTAATGTGTGATCTAACTTTAGGGCTAGGTGAATGATTTTGTGTTGATGTCCCCTCTACGGGAAAAACCCTATGGTTTATATACACACCAGGGAGGATATCTAGGGTTACAAGGTCGGTGACTAGGAGCTAGCCAGTGGCAGAGATCTTGGAGTATACGTCAAGTCTTCGAGAGAGGCAGTCTTGACTACCCTCCTGCTTACGGCGTCCAGAGTCCATCTTGACCATGAATGAGGGCTAGTTAGCCTAGCCCGAGGACCATGGGCTGACTAGGTTAGCACCCCCTTATCCAGGACACTGTCAATGCTCTTAGCATACCTATCAAACATAGGATCGGTGACTCGGTTGGAAGGCATGTACAGAGGAGTTGTCGTAGTGTCGCGTGAAGAGGGCGTCACCATGTGAGAAAGGAAATGCTGCATGCAAGCTGAGCAATGCATCAGTCTCCATAGAAGTTAGAGTTGGTGGTGAGCCGAGTAACTCGGCCAAGTAATTGTTTTCTCACGAATTTGGTCAAGTAAAGTAGTGATTAAAAATGTTTTATATTTTTAGTGGGTGTGTTGGTGGCACAAAATGAGGGCAATTTGTTTGCTCTAGTTGTGCGTTGTACTACATAATGTGAAACTCAATACAATCAAATAACTTATTGATAGTTTATATAGCTATATTAATCCATATTGACTACCTTGTTGTTGTTTGTTTGCGAAAATGATCTAGATCTACTATCAAAGTTCATCGGAAGTACAATGCATTTCAAACATAATAAAAATTACATTGAGATTCCAAGACCTACAAAAAACGACTACTACCGCCAGAATGAACAGCCGATGCACTGCTGTCGTCGCTCCCCCACCAGAGCCGGGTTAACCATGTCGATGACAGCCGGGAATTCTACGTGCACATTACCTAAGGAGTAGAGCCATGGAGCCGCGGTTGTTGTCGTTGAACCCTCGCATAGATATGAAGTACCTGACACCAAATCTCACCACATGACGAGAAACTCTAACCTCACCACGCCAAGGAGGCGGCAAGAATCTAGGCAAGTGCTCTGTCGACTACGTCCAGACGGATGAACTCGGGGAGGATTGAAGCCTAAAAGACACGCTCGGAGAAGTAGCACCGCCATAAGCCCAAGCATCTCACCTTCGAGGACTAAAATATCCTGACCTAAACTACTAACCAAAGTGGAGGCACTGGGATTCTCCTCCCCATTGGCCGGAGTAGCAGGCAAAGGGGAAGCGAATCCATGGGCTCGCCAGTGAAATTTGATGGGAGAGTTTGCCCTAGCTACCTAGGGTTAGGGAGAAATAGGAGAGGAAGTCACAACTACCTTATTTGTCTCATCTTTATATTCACGTAGGTTGAGCGTTGCTCCATTTCAGTTGGAGGTCCGGATTCTTTGATAAGTAACCTGGATGTAGTTATTGTTGGGATTGGGATCGTTGCATGTAAAAAAATTCCTACGAATCCACCGAAGATCTAATCTACTAGATGCTAGCAATGAGTGAGGAAAGTCTACATACCCTTGTAGACCGAAAGCGGAAATGTTCTAACTAACGTGGTTGGTGTGGTCATAATTTCTTCGCGATCCAATCCATTCCAGCACCGCACGAATGGCATCTCCCAGATATGCACACATACGGCTTCGTGGTGTCTCCTTCTTATTGATCCAGTAAGGGAGAGGGAGAGGTAGATGGGATCTAGGCTAGCACGAGGGTGTGATGGTGGAGTTTAGATGGTGTAGCAGGGAGGGGTGCCGCCTAAGGGTTGGATGAGATGCTGGCCCTTCACCTCCCCTTGTTATATAGGCGTCGAGGAGGGGGACTGGCTCCTCCTCCAAGCCCCTAGGACCGACGTCCAAGGGGGGAAGGAAAGCCCCTCCTTTCCTTCCCACCCAATCGCAATCCCCCCTTTTGGGGATCCTGATCTTATCCCTTCGAGATATGATCATATTCCTTTTAGGGTGGTGATACGTCTCCATCGTATTTACTTTTCCTAACGCTTTTGCTCTTGTTTGGACTCTAATTTGCATGATTTGAATGAAACTAACCTGGACTGATGTTGTTTTCAGAAGAACTACCATAGTGTTGTTTTTGTGTAGAAATAAAAGTTCTCAGAATGGAACAAAACTTTTTGGAGAATTATTTTACAATAAAGGAAAAATACCATAGCCAAGAACCACCGGAGGAGGGCCCTGGCTGGGCACAAGACACCAGGGCGCCCCCCCCCCCCTCCGGCACGCCCTAGTGGGTTGTCCCCACCTCATGGCCCCGCAAACTCTAATTCTGATGCTATAAAATCCTATTTTCAGAGGAAAAAATTGGGGAGAAAGTTTCATCGCGTTTCATGATACGGAGCCGCCGCCACCTCTTATTCTTCGTTGGGAGGCCAGATCTGGAGCCCGTTCGGGGCTCTAGAGAGGGGAATCTTCGGTCTTCATCATCACCAACTCTCCTTCATCACCAATTCCATGATCCTCCCCACCGGGGGTGAGTACTTCCTTCATAGGCTCGCTGGTCGGTGAGGAGTTGGATGAGATTCATCATGTAATCGAGTTAGTTTTGTTAGGGCTTGATCCCTAGTATCCACTATGTTGTGAGATTGATGTTGTTATGACTTTGCCATGCTTATTGCTTATCACTACGTCCCGAGTGCCATGATTTCAGATATGAACCGTTTGTGTTTTCAACATTATATCTATGTTCTAAATCTGATCTTGCAAGTCATATTCACCTATTACATGTTATGTTCCATAAACCCCAATGTGACAGTAATTGGGATAATTTCCGGTGATGACCATAGTTTGGAGAGTTCATGTATCCACTATGTCTTAATGCTTTGTTCCGGTTCTCTATTAAAAGGAGGCCTTAATATCCCTTAGTTTCCTTGTGGACCCCTCTACCACGGGAGGGTAGGACAAAAGATGTCATGCAAGTTCTTTTCATAAGCATGTAAGACTATTTACGGAATACATGCCTACATTGTATTTATGAACTGGAGCTAGTTTTGTATCGCCCTAGGTTATGACAGTTATATGATGAATATCATGCAATGAATTCACCGATCCAATGCCTACAAAGTTTCCACATATTGCTCTTGCTAAGTTACTACTACTGCTATTACTGTTACACTTCCTACAAAATCATTGCTATCACTATTACCGTTAGTACTACTGTGAGCACTGCTATCAAAACTATCATATTATTGTGTGATACATCTCCAATGTATCTATAATTTTTGATTGTTCCATGCAATTATATTACCCCTTTTGGATGTTTATTGGATTTATTTTACACATTTATATCATTTTTTGGGACTAACCTACTAACCAGAGGCCCAGCCCATATTGCTGGGTTTTTTTTGCCTATTTCAGTATTTCGAAGAAAAGGAATATCAAACGGAGTCAAAACGGAATGAAACCTTCAGGAGCGTGATTTTTGGAACGAACGTGATCCAGAGGACTTGGAGTGCAAGTCAAGAAGCAGCCGAGGCAGCCATGAGATAGGAGGTCGCCCCCCCCTGTAGGGCGCGCCCCCCTGTCTTGTGGGCCCCTCGGGCGGCCGCCGACGTACTTCTTCCTCCTATATATACCTACGTACCCCGAAAACATCCAGGAGCACCACGAAATAGAATTTCCACCGCCGTAACCTTCTGTATCCGCGAGATCTCATCTTGGAGTCTTTGCCGGCACTCTGCCGGAGGGGGAATCGACCACGGAGGGCCTCTACATCAACATCCTTGCCCCTCCGATGAGTTGTGAGTAGTTTACCACAGACCTACGGGTCCATAGTTATTATCTAGATAGCTTCTTCTCTCCTTTTGGATCTGAATACAATGTTCTCCCCCTCTCTTGTGGAGATCTATTCGATGTAAACTCTTTTTGCGGTGTGTTTGTCGAGATCCGATGAATTTATCTCAATACAATATTGCATGAGTTTATCCCTCTACATCATGTCATCTTGCTTAATGTGTTACTCTGTTCTTATGAACTTAATAATCTAGATGCAGGCAAGAGTCGGTCGATGTGTGGAGTAATAGTAGTAGATGCAGGCAGGAGTCGGTCTACTTGTTATGGACGTGATGCCTATATACATGATCATGCCAAGATAATCTCATAACTATGCGCTTTTCTATCAATTGCTCGACAGTAATTTGTTCACCCACCATAATACTTATGCTATCTTGAGAGAAGCCACTAGTGAAACCTACGGCCCCCGGGTCTATCTCTTATCATATTTGCTTCCAATCTACTTTTATTTGCATCTTTACTTTTTGCATCTATATTATAAAATACCAAAAATATATTTATCTTATCTTACTATCTTTATTAGATCTCACTTTCGCAAGTGGCCTGAAGGGATTGACAACCCCTTTATTGCGTTGGTTGCAAGTTCTCAGTTTGTTTGTGTAGGTGCGTGGGACTTTTGAGGAGCCTCCTACTGGATTGATACTTTGGTTCTCAAAAACTGAGGGAAATACTTACGCTACTATCGCTGCATCACCCTCTCCTCTTCGAGGAAAACCAACGCAAGCTCAAGACGTAGCAAGAAGGATTTCTGGCGCTGTTGCCGGGGAGGTCTTCGCTCAAGTCAAGACATACCAAGTACCCATCAGAAAGCCATCTCCCTCGCATTTACATTATTTGCCATTTGCCTCTCGTTTTCCTCTCCCCCACTTCACCCTTGCCGTTTTATTCTCCCTCTCTTTCCCAATCTCCTCCTCTCTTTTTTCTTGCCTTTTTCTGTTTGCTGTGTTGGATTACTTGTTGCCATGGCGCAAGATAATACCAAATAGTGTGATTTCTCGAATAACAATAATAATGATTTCCTTAGTACTCCAATTGCTCCTCTTAATGATGTTGAGTCTTGTGAAATCAATACTGCTTTGCTGAATCTTGTTATGAAAAAGCAATTTGCCATAATATTATGGCTAATTATTCTCAATGGCACACCGAAAGATCTTCTAGTAAAAAAGTGCATGCTATAGAAGAAATCAATGTTTTCAGTTGAAAGATGGATGAACTTATGAAGATGTTTGCTACAAAAAATACTCCTCTTGATCCCAATGATATGCCTTTGTCTCCTTTCATTGAGAATAATAATGAATCTATGGATGTGAATTTTGTTGGTAGGAATAGTTTTGGAAACAATGCTTATAGAGGAAACTTTAATGCTAGACCGTTCCCTAGTAATTCCTCTAATAATTATGGAAATTCCTACAATAATTCTTATGGTAATTTTAATAAGATGCCCTCTGATTTTGAGAATAATGTCAAAGAATTTATGATTTCTCAAAATAATTTTAATGCTTTGGTTGAAGAAAAATTGCTCAAAGTTGATGATTTGGCTAGGAACGTTGATAGACTTTCACTTGATGTTGATTCTCTTAAACTTAGATCTTCTCCTCCTAAGCATGATATCAATGAGTCTCTCAAAGTAATGAGAATTTCCATTGATGAGTGTAAGGAAAGAACCGCTAGATTGCATGCTAAAAAATAAAGCTTTATAAAAGCATGTTCTTCTAGTTTCCATGAAAATAATGATGAGGATCTTAAAGTTATTGATGTGTCTCCAATTAGATCTATGTTTTGCAATATGAATTTTGATGTTTATGGGACTGATGATGAATCAACTTTGCCTAGAAGGCGTCCCAAGAATTCGGAGTCTTTAGATCTTGATGCTACATTTGGTAAAAGTGAGATTGGAGAGTCCTCAACTTCTAATAACATTGAACCTACTATCTCGGACTTCAAGGAATTTGATTATGATAATTGTTCTTTAAAAGGTTGTATTCCCTTGTTGCAATCCGTTGTTAATTCTCCTCATGCTTATAGTCAAAACAAAGCTTTTACCAAACATATTATTGGTGCGTTGATGCAATCTTATGATGAAAAACTTAATTTGGAAGTTTCTATACCTAGGAAACTTAATGATGAGTGGGAACCTACTATAATGATTAGAATTAAAGATTATGAGTGTTTTGCTTTGTGTGATTTGGGTGCTAGTGTTTCCACGATTCCAAAAACTTTATGTGATATTCTAGGTTTCCATGATCTTGATGATTGCTCTTTAAATTTGCACCTTGCGGATTCCACCATTAAAAACCCAATGGGAAGAATCAATGATGTTCTCATTGTTGCAAATAGAAATTTGGTGCCCGTAGATTTTATCGTTCTTGATATAGATTGCAATCTTTCTTGCCCTATTATTTTTGGTAGGCCTTTTCTTCGAACGATTGGCGCGATTATTGATATGAAAGAAAGGAATATTAGATTCCAATTTCCATTAAATAAAGGCATAGAGCACTTTCCAAGAAAGAAAGTCAAATTACCTTATGAATCTATCATGCGGGCTACTTATGAATTTAGTGCCAAAGATGGCACTCGTTAGATCTATCCTTGCATTTATGCCTAGCTAGGGGAGTTAAATGATAGCGCTAGTTGGGAGGCAACCCAATTTTCTTTATATTTTTTGTTTTTTCTCCTGTTTAGTAATAAATCTTGCATGTACCTTCTGTTTAGATGTGTTTTTATCTTTTCATTAGTGTTTGTGCCAAGTAGAACCTATAGGATAACCTATAGGATAATTTTGTTAAATCGCACGAACGTGATTTTGGGTTGATTCTTTTTGCTTCTGTTTAATAAACAAATTGTCCAGGACTTCCTATTTTTGTATGATTTTTAGAGTTCCAGAAGTTTGCGTTAGTTATAGATTGCTACAGACTGTTCTATTTTTGACAGATTCTGTTTTTTGTGTGTTGTTTGCTTATTTCAATGCATCTATGGCTAGTAAATTAATTTATAAACCATAAAGAAGTTGGAATACAGTAGGTTTAACACCAAAATAAATAAAGAATGAGTTCATTGTAGTACCTTATATGGTGGTTTTGTTTTCTTTCACTAATGGAGCTTATAAGATTTCCTGTTGAGTTTTGTGTTGTGAAGTTTTCAAGTTTTAGGTAAAGCTTTTATGGACTATGGAATAAAGGGTGTGTCACGACCGGTTTTCCGTGTATTAATTTCCAGAAAATGGCCGTTGTGCTCACTAGCCCCAGGATTAATGTTAGCTGATGAGGCACCAAATTGATACAAAAATTCCAAGCAAAATACAAAATATGTAGTACAAGACCATTCTGGCCTATGAGTACAACAAGTGATTTCTAGAGCTTGATGGCAGAAGCGGTTTGTGGATCATCGGTGTCTATGGGACTCCATTTCCCAACAGGAATAGCTGACCAGGTTAACTCTTATCTTCACGAGGCTGCTATCACAGTTGCTTAGGTTCCGGGACTGTCATCGCGCCGCTCCTCTCCGTGCAAGAAATCTGGCCAAGACAATAGCCAGGGACAAGCCAGTGAGTACTTTGAATGTACTCGCAAACATTATGAACACGGGTATAATATAATTGATAATCATGCGCTGAAATATTCTATGATCACGTCGTCAGTGATAAATAAAATCTCTGACGCATGCAAGCAAGTTATTTATATGCAGCATGAATACGCAATAATGGGGTAGCAATAACATGCACCGATCGGGTGTCTGAAGGGACGCCTCGAAAGGGCCATGATATGAAGCATGCCTCAGTCGGGCGTCTGTGCGACACCACATAAAGGGCTTATAAAGAAAATAACAAGCATGCCACAGTCGGGCGTCTGAGCGACACCACATAAAGGGCTTATAAAGAAAATAACAAGCATGCCACAGTCGGGCGTCTGAGCGACACCACATAAGGGGCTTATAAAGAAAATAACAAGCATGCCACAGTTGGGCGTCTGAGCGACACCACATAAAGGGCTTATATGGTAAATAAATAATAAGCAATGACACAGTCGGGCGTCTGTGCGACGCCACATAAAGGGCTTATAAGGTAAATAAATAACAAGCAATGCCACAGTCGGGCATCTGTGCGACGCCACATAAAGGGCTTATAAAGTAAATAAATACAATGAATATCCAGGAGGTAGAACCGTCCCAGGGATACTCAATAACTCAAATAATATAATGGGTTAGTCCATAATAAACATAGCATAATTATCACAAGTCATCAGTCATGATCCATGTTCTGGTTTAGTAGTTTCTCCTCCGAAGACCGACACTAAGACCGACACTTGACCCAACCCAGACTGTAGTCCTTAACCATGGACACGGCTATTCGAATAGGTTTAATCTCTGCAGAGGGTGTATTCTTTACCCACGAGTAACGGATTCCTTTAGTCCATCGGGACTAATTCCGTCTACGGTCTTTTAATTGAAAACACACCTGACTTGCACACACCAGCTTAACTCAGCGGTGTCTGGAATCACCCACGACACCTGTCAAGCAAAACTCTAAGTGGGGAGGCTACAACCTCGCGTAGCATGGGATCAAATTTATACCGCGCGCTCTAAGGGGTGCCCCCCTCTTGGTCCCAACCGGAAACACCCATGCCCCCGGACCAGGTGGCCTGCCTACCGGCTACAACGGATATCTTCCACCATGGCCTCTCTGTACGGTGTGTGCTAGAAAGGGGTTGACGACTTACTGAACCGTACCCTACCTGTTGTAGGGACAAGTGGTAGTACGAAACAAGTATGGGGGTTACTGGAACAAGACTCGATCTACGGTCGACTCTGGAGGTTTATAATTTCCCTGCATGACATGTATAACAAATATATTTTAACCAACACAATCAACACTCATTATACCTTACTATGCCATACCGGACACAACCGTCCCGACGGAGACCGGCGACAAGCTCACGCCTACCCAAGGCAGAGGCTTTCCCGGATTCCTTCCGGTATGCATGCAAGGTACATGAGGATGATTACCATCACAAGTGTGTTCATTTCCAACAGCATGGAAATCACAATTATGCAGTCATGCAAATGATCATATCACATGAAATAACAAGTTCTCTGAAATGAGGTGGTGTTATAAACGTGTCAACAAACACACCAAAAATATTATGCCAGGGTTCAGAATGCTTTCCTTCAAGTTGTGGGGAGGCAGGGTGCACTCCAAAACCCTTGAAGGCTTTCTCCTTTCTCCAAAAATCCTATTTAAAAACATTTTTGAATCAATATATATAGTTTCAAAAACAGTACCAAAAAGTTGTCTGAATTTTTTTGAAATAAATCTTAAAATAAACTAGACAAAATTTTAAAGAGGACAGAAAAAGAATCAATCAAAAATCCTTCTCTGTTTAAAAGTTATAAGTGTTTTAATCCAGGGACCTTTCTGTAATGAAACAGAAACTTCTCAGGGGGCTAAGCAGAAAAGTCCAGAAAACGTTTCAGATTGGAAAGCGCATTTGCCAAAATACGCTTTCAGAAAACGGTTCGTTTAAAAAGAAATGAGAGACTGACAGGCGAGTCCCTCCTGTCAGGTTTGAAAATTCAAACGAGGAGACGAAGCTCGTCGGCGCCCGAGAGCTGCGGTGGTCGCCGGCGGCGATCCACGGCGAGGCAGGAGGGTCGGGTGGTACCTCCTTGCTCAGTGCGTCCTTCCACGTCGGTGGGTGGTGGTGGTGGTTGCCGGCGAGCACCACGTCGACGGTGGCCCTTGCTCCGGCGGACGGCGGCTCGGGAAGTCGTGGGCCTCGTCGGAGAGAGATGCTGGGGTCAAATTGGAGTGGGGGTTAGCCTCCTAGAGGTGCCATGAGGCTACGGGCAATTCTAGGGCGGTGGAGGAGCTCTCACCAGCGAGAACGCTGCCGGAGCCCGAGGCGGACGGAGGTAGCCGGAGTTGAGAAAGAAGGGCCCCTCGAGGCTCTTCCAGTGGTTGGGCGGGGTCTGGTGAGGTGGTGGAAGTGTGCGGGGGCGAGAGCGAGCTCAGAGGCGCTATTTATAGCCGGCCCGAGGTGGTTGCCGCGAACGGGATAAGTCCAGCGAGCGATTACGGCGGCGCTGTGGCTGGACAGTCGGTTTAGGAGTTTGAGCATCGACTAGACGGGTTAATGATTCCATCCTGGTGCCTAACTCAGCAAGGTGGGGTGGTTACGGCCTGTCCTCAACAGAACGGTCGTGCGGCACGTCGGCGGCAGAGAGCGCGCCCCGTGCGTGCCAAGCCACGTCGACGGTGCTGCATGTGTGCGCTAGCAAGGGAGCCGGCCACGCGGAGCTCCCAGGTGGCTTGGGCGGTGCCGAACGGTGTTGTGCCGCAGGGTGCCCCCTGTCGACCGCCACGGGAGGTCCCGACACCGCAGAAGACGCCGGCATAGACGGGCTAGGGTGCCACCGACGCCAGGAACCAGCCAAGTGCACGTACGGCGCTCTGGACAGGGAGGAGGGGCTGTGCGCAACGCGCCAGGCGCACAGTTGGCATGTGAATGAACACTGACGGAGAAATCGACACGGAACTCTCTGAATCTCTGAATGTGCACAGAAACAGTGTCGGCCAAGTGTTCGACGAAATAATTTTGGTATGTGGGAGGTTCTCCTTGAGCTGATCTTTGGTGGGGTGGCCTCTCATTGCATCTGGGGGCTTCCTGAATTTTGGTGGAATTTTTGGAGAAGAGGAGATATGAATTTCACCAAATTTGACAAATCTGGTCCAAACTTGCTGAGGTTGAAACTTGAAAATTTTGAAAAGAGGAAGAGTGGATCTTGATGGTTCTAGGTTGTGGGTGCTAAGGACTATCCAGAGGAATTGATTTGAGATCAAAACTCAAAGTAAATTAGGTACTTCCTTTGTCAATCACCTAGGCCTAAAATAATTGACAGAAATGTTTTGGGAAATAAAATAAATGGAATAAAATCCAAAAATGGTTTGGACTAGTTGGGACAGAATGTATGGGTTGCCCAAAGTGGAAGGAGGGTTTTTTGGAAGGATTTACCACATGAGGCATGGTAAAACCATGGGTGGTTTCAATATAAGATAAGTCGCAAAACTCCTAGGGTTTTCTCTTAAAGAAAATAAATTTGGGAAGGGGACAAATAGAAGAATGGTTTTTAATAACTAAACACCAGTGTTGATGAAGATACCACAATAAAATCCTTGCCAAGGGGAAAAAGTTTTGAGAGGGAAGAGAGTCCAATAAATTTGGGAAGTATTTCACTTGAGGTAAAAACTCCATGATAATAAGAAAGGAAATGTTTCAAAAATCAAAAGTGAGCCCAGAAAATAAAAGTTTTATTTTCCTTGTAAAATTTTAATTATTAAAACAAGGTCAAAATTTTTGGGGTGTCACAGGGTGGCAAGAGCCTAAGCTTGGGGATGCCCATGGTACCCCAAGATATTCAAGAATAGCCAAAAGCCTAAGCTTGGGGATGCCCCGGGAAGGCATCCCCTCTTTCGTCTTCGTTCATTGGTAACTTTACTTGGAGCTATATTTTTATTCGCCACATGATATGTGTTTTGCTTGGAGCGTCGTGTATTATATTAGTCTTTGCTTTTTAGTTTACCACCATCATCCTTGCTGTACACACCTTTTGGGAGAAGCCTATTCGATTAGAATTTGTTAGAATACTCTATGTGCTTCACTTATATCTTTTGAGCTTGATAGTTTTTGCTCTAGTGCTTCACTTATATCTTTTAGAGCACGGTGGTGTCTTAATTTTGAAGAAGTTTCTACTCTCTCATGCTTCACTTATATTATTTTGAGAGTCTTTTAGAACAGCATGGTATTTGCTATGGTTTTAAAGTTGGTCCTAGAATGGTAGGCATCCAAGTTGGGTATAATAAAAACTATCATAGAAAGTGAATTGGATGCTATGATCAACTTGATGCTCGATAATTGTTTTGAGATATGGAGGTAGTGATATTAAAGTCATGCTAGTTGGCTGATTATGAATTTAAAGAATGCTTGTGTTGAAGTTAGCAAGTCCCGTAGCATGCACGTATGGTTAAAGTTGTGTAACAAATTTGAAACATGAAGTGTACCTGGCTTGTGCATCCTTATGAGTGGCGGTCGGGGACGAGCGATGGTCTTTTCCTACCAATCTATGCCCTTAGGAGCATGCGCATAGTGCTTGATTTTTGATGACTTCTTAATTTTTGCAATAAGTATATGAGTTCTTTTGACTAATGTTGAGTCCATGGATTATACACACTTTTACCTTTCCGCCATTGCTAGCCTCTTCGGTACCGTGCATTGCCCTTTCTCACCTTGAGAGTTGGTGCAAACTTCGCCGGTGCATCCAAACCCCGTGATACGATACACTCTATCACACATAAACCTCCTTATATCTTCGTCAAAACAGCCACCATACCTACCTATTATGGCATTTCCATAGCCATTCCGAGATATATTGCCATGCAACTTTCCACCGTTTCGTTCATCGTCATCATGACATACCTTACTTTTGTCATATTGCCATTGCATGATCATGTAGTTGACATCGTATTTGTGGCAAAGCCACCATGTATTATTTTTCATACATGTCACTCTTGATTCATTGCACCATCCCGGTACACCGCCGGAGGCATTCATATAGAGTCATATCTTGTTCTAGTTTCGAGTTGTAATTCATTTGTTGTAATCAATAGAAGTGTGATGATCATCATTATTAGAACATTGCCCAAAGAAAAAAAGAAAAAAAAAGAGGAAAGGCCAAAAGAAAAAAAGGAAGGCCCAAAAAAAGAAAAAAAGAAAATAAAAGAAATAAAAATAAATAAATAAAAAGGGCAATGTTACTATCTCTTTTTCCACACTTGTGCTTCAAAGTAGCACCTTGTTCTTCATGTAGTGAGTCTCATATATTGTGCTTCAAAGTAGCACCATGTTTTTCATATAGTGAGTCTCATAAGTTGTCTTTTTCATACTAATGGGAATTTTTCATTATAGAACTTGGCTTGTATATTCCTACGATGGGCTTCCTCAAATGCCCTAGGTCTTCGTGAGCAAGCAAGTTGGATGCACACCCACTAGTTTTCTTTTGCTGAGCATTCATTTATAGCTCTAGTGCATCCGTTGCATGGCAATCCCTACTCCTCATGTTGACATCAATTGATGGGCATCTCCATAGCCCGTTGATTATCCTCGTCAATGTGAGACTTTTTCCTTTTTTTCTTCTCCACACAATCCCCATCATCATATTCTATTCCACCCATGGTGCTATATCCATGGCTCACGCTCATGTATTGCGTGAAGGTTGAAAAATTGCTTGGCTTGTCATCGGGGGTATAGAAGTTCGGAACATCTTTGTGTGACGAAAATGAAGCATAGCCTAACAATATGATTTTGTTGGGATGAACTTTCTTTTGCCATGTTATTTTGAGAAGACATGATTACTTTGATTAGTATGCTTGAAGAGTTACTATTTCTTTTATCAATACGAACTTTTATTTTGAATCATTTGGATCTGACCATTCATGCCACAATAAAGAAAATTACATTATGGATTATGCTAGGTAGCATTCCACATCAAAAATTCTCTTTTTATCATTTACCTACTCGAGGACGAGCAGGAATTAAGCTTGGGGATGCTTGATACGTCTCCAACGTATCTACAATTTTTTATTGTTCCATGCTATTATATTACCCCTTTTGGATGTTTATGGGCTTTATTTTACACATTTATATCATTTTTGTGGACTAACCTACTAACCGGAGGCCCAACCCATATTGCTGTTTTTTTGCCTATTTCAGTATTTCGAAGAAAAGGAATATCAAACAGAGTCCAAACGGAATGAAACCTTCGTGAGCGTGATTTTTGGAACGAACGTGATCCAGAGGACTTGGAGTGCAAGTCAAGAAGCAGCCGAGACAGCCACGAGATAGAGGCCGCGCCCCCCTGTAGGGCGCGCCCCCCTGTCTCGTGGCCCCCTCGGGCGGCCACCAACGTACTTCTTCCTCCTATATATACCTACGTACCCTGAAAACATCCAGGAGCACGACAAAACACAATTTCCACCGCCGTAACTTTCTGTATCCGTGAAATGTCATCTTGGAGCCTTCGCCGGCACTCTGCTGGAGGGGGAATCGACCACGGAGGGCCTCTACATCAACATCCTTGCCCCTCCGATGAGTTGTGAGTAGTTTACCACAGACCTATGGTCCATAGTTATTAGCTAGATGGCCTGTTCTCTCTTTTTGGATCTCGATACAATATTCTCCCCCTCTCTTGTGGAGATCTATTCGATGTAAACTCTTTTTGCAGTGTGTTTGTCGAGATCCGATGAATTGTGGGTTTATGATCAAGTTTATCTACAAATAATATTTGAATCTTCTCTGAATTCTTTTATGTATGTTTGAGTTATCTTTGCAAATCTCTTCGAATTATCAGTTTGGTTTGGTCTACTAGATTGATCTTTCTTGCCATGGGAGAAGTGCTTAGCTTTGGGTTCAATCTTGCAGTCTCCTTACCCAGTGACAGAAAGGGTTGCAAGGCACGTATTGTATTGTTGCCATCGAGGATAACAAGATGGGGTTTATATCATATTGCATGAGTTTATCCCTCTACATCATGTCATCTTGCTTAATGCGTTCCTCTGTTCTTATGAACTTAATACTCTAGATGCAGGCAGGAGTCGGTCGATGTGTGGAGTAATATTAGTAGATGCAGGCAGGAGTCGGTCTACTTGTTATGGACATGATGCCTATATACATGATCATGCCTAGATAATCTCATAACTATGCGCTTTTCTATCAATTGCTCGACAGTAATTTGTTCACCCACCATAATAATTATGCTATCTTGAGAGAAGCCTCTAGTGAAACCTATGGCCCCCTGGTCTATCTTTTATCATATTTGCTTTCCATCTACTTTTATTTGCATCTTTACTTTTTTCATCTATATTATAAAATAACAAAAATATATTTATCTTATCTTACTATCTTTATTAGATCTCACTTTTTCACTTGGCCGTGAAGGGATTGACAACCCCTTTATTGCGTTGGTTGCGAGTTCTCAGTTTGTTTGTGTAGGTGCCTGGGACTTTTGAGGAGCCTCCTACTGGATTGGTACCTTGGTTCTCAAAAACTGAGGGAAATACTTATGCTACTATCGCTGCATCACCCTCTCCTCTTCGAGGAAAACCAACACAAGCTCAAGATGTAGCATTGTGCTACAGATATTTAATCTCCAGGTGCGGTTGAATTTACAACTGAACTGCTAATACTTACAAATATTCTTTGGCTCCCCTTGTGTCGAATCTATAAATTTTGGTTGAATACTCTACCCTCGAAAACTGTTGCGATACCCTATACTTGTGGGTTATCAAGACCTTTTTATGACGCCGTCGCCGGGGAGCATAGCTATATTTGTTGAGTCACTTGGGATTATTAACTATTTATCACTATGAAGAATCTGAAGGATACCTAGACTAAGATTGTTCCCTTTAGGATGAGGGGAGGTAAGGAACTGCCGTCACATTCTGCACTTGCTTCACCTTCTGTTTTGAGTAGACTTGCAACACCACCACATGCTATTAGTCCTGATATGTCGCAAGTTATTGATGATGATGCTTCTGCTATGAATGATATTCATGATGATGCTAGTACCTTGCCTGATGATAATGTGCTACTAGGTGAATTTCTTGATGAACAACTTGCTAGAGCTAAAGAAATTGAGAATGCTAAAACTGATGAAATTATTGAACCTGATGAAGTACTTGAAACTGGAAATCTTGAAACACCTATTAGACCTAGCTCTCCTAGATATGAAATGCCTAAGATACCCGAAGGTTATGTTATGCATGAGGAGATAGCTAGAGCCTTTCTTGCTTGCAATGATAGGGATGATCTTAAGAAATTACTATGCAAACTTAAAGAAAACTCTTTGAATGCTAGGATGAAATGTGATCCTAAGTTTGCTACTTCACCTATCTTTATTACCAATGAGGATTATGAATTCTCTGTCGACCCAGAGTTAATTACTTTGGTTGAATCTGATCCTTTCCATGACTATGAAACTCAAACTGTTGTGGCACATCTTACTAAATTAAATGATATAGCCACCCTTTTCGCTCATGATGAGAAGATTTGCTACTACTATATTCTCAAATTATTTCCGTTCTCATTAAAGGGTGGTGCTAAGATACGGTACAATACACTTGCTCCTGGTTGTGTGCGTAGTCCCTAGGATATGATTTATTACTTCATAAGAAACAAGATGCCTTACATGAAATATTTAATTTTGTGCAAATTGAAGAAGAGAGTCTCCCACAAGCTTGGGGGAGGATTCTCCAATTGCTTAATGTTTTGTTTAATCATCCTCTTAAGAAAAATGAAATACTTGACATCTTCTATAATGGACTAACCGATGCTTCCTAGGACTTCCTAGATAGTTGTGCTGGTTGAGTTTTCAGGTAACAAACTGTTGAGCAAGCTGAGGAATTACTGAATAATATATTGAAAAATTATGATGATTGGACTCTTCCTGAATCACTTCCTAAACCCACTCCAAAGACGAGGGTTATCTTATATCTCAGTCCTGAAGATATGCAAGAGGCAAAGAAAATTATGAAGGAAAAAGGTATTAAATCATAGGATGTTAAGAATTTACCTCCTATTTAAGAAATACATGGACTTGATACACCACCTCCATAGGTGGTAGAGGTAAATTCTTTTATAAAGTTTGATGAAAGTGACATCCCTTACAATAAACATCCTAGTCAATGCCTTTATGTATTTGATAGGTACATCATCAAACAAGATCACTTGAATGAAAATGTTATGAAACAATTGAAATATAACTCTAATATGATTGCTCGGTTGAGTGACTTGTTATTTAGAATTACTAATAACGTAAGAGGTGTAGCAAAACATGCTTCTATGGTTCAAACTCAACTAGAAAAAGTTGATAAATCTCAAAGAGAGTTGCTTAGTGAAATGAATAATAATATGAATGACTTTGCTGTTAGAGTACAAACTAGAGGAGGTAAAACGATTCAGGAACCACTTTATCATGAGGGACACCCTAAAAGAATTGAACAGGACTCTCAAAGAATTAACACAGATGCACCTAGTCCTTCTAAAAGGAAGAAGAAAAGGAAAAATGATAGAACTTTGCATACCTCTAGTGAACCTGAAATAGAAAAACCTCCTGATAATAATAATAATGTCTCTATCTCTGATGCTAAAACTCAATCTAGTAATGAATATTCATTTAGTGATAAAGAAAAAGATAACAATGATGTTCATGAAGACACTCAGCCAGACAATGATAAACAACCAGATAATGATGTTGAAATAGAACCAATTGTTGATCTTGGTAACCCACAACCTAAAAATAAAAGATATGATAAAAGAGACTTTGTTGCTACAAAACATGGATAGAAAGAGAACCATGGGTTCAAAAACTCATGCCCTTTCCACCAAATCAACTAAGAAAAAAGATGATGAAGAATTTGAACGCTTTGCTGAAATGCTTAGGCCAGTCTTTTTGCGCACTCGCTTGACTGATATTTTGAAGATGGCCCCTTATGTAAAATACATGGAAGACATCATCACTAATAAAAGAAACCTACCAGAAGCTGAAATCTCCACCATGCGTGCTAATTATTCTTTTAAGGATGGAGTACCTAACTTGAAAATCCAGGAATACCAACTATACCTTGCTCCATCAAAAAAACTATGTTAAAACTGCTTTGTGTGATTTAGGAGCCGGTGTTAGTGTTATGCCTTTATCTTTATATAAAAGACTTGATTTGAATAAACTCACACCTACTGAAATATCTTTGCAAATGGCTGACAAATCAACTGACATACCTATCGGTATTTGTGATGATGTGCCCATTGTTGTTGCAAATGTTACTATCTTAACTGACTTTGTTATACTTGAGATGCCCGAGGACGACAACATGTCCATTATCCTGGGTAGACCCTTTTTGAATACTGCAGGGATGTTATTAATTGCAATAAAAGCAAGGTCACTTTTCATATCAATGGTAATGAACATATGGTGCACTTTCCGAAGAAACAATTCCATGTGAATGGTATTAATGTTATTGAAAAATCTTTAACACACACTATTGCAAGTTTTCATCTACCTCTACCTAATGTCAAAAAGAAATAGGAAATGCTTATTGTTGGGGACATGCATATCCCCGTTGAGGTAACTTAGTATTTTACGAAAGTAATTCAGTTCCATCACTACAAAAAAATACACTTCCGTGATGATATGTGTTTGTCACAATAGGTCACGTTTTCTGTCATGCATGTACATGCATGACGATTTTATGACAGAATCAACATAGTCATATTGTGCTGTCATCGATTTGTTCCATGACAATACAAATATTATCATCACGGAAGTGTCCACTTCCATGACCATAAATGGCGCGTCATGGAAGTGCTTTCGTCAAGGGTAACCGACACATGGCATCCACCATAACGGGTCGCCGTTAAGATATTGGGTTCCGGTTTGGAACCGATAACCCGTTAATAGCCTTGACAAATGGGGATTTTTTCACGTGTAAAATTCTTATTGGCCGTAGCAACCATGTGTCAGCACCGCAAAAGGGCAGATGTCAATCACACAATGGACAGGAGGCGCCTATGGTACATCGACATGTGGCAAGGCCCAATAGCGGCTCATTTAGGTTAAAAAAGTTGGCCGGTCAAAATTAGTGGGCTGGCCAATTAACGGCATGCTTGCAGACGGCCCATTCGCAGTTAAGGCCCATACGACTAGTGTCAAATCAGCCCGCCAACGGCCCGTTCTAGACTTGTCATCATCGCGGCCCATGGTCACTTCCGGCCCATTAATAGTCTGCTAAGTATTTGGGCCGAATTACGACCCGACGTGTTTTTGGACTGTTAAAGGTCCTCCTTCATTTGGGCCCATTTTTATTGGCCATTGAAACTTTCGGCCCATAAACGACCGTGAAGGAATTGGGTCATATTCTGACATGTCTGACATTTGTCCTGTTAGAGGCCCACTGTAGATTTGGGCCACTTCCAGCCTATTGTGGTTTTTGGACTGTTAACGTCGGACGAAATCCATGGGCCATATGTGGCCCCGGCCCATATAAAGCTTATACTAATCAAGCCCGACCGCATTTCTAGCCTAGTAAAGGCCTGTGTAGTAGGTCAGCGCATTTATAGCCCGTCTAAATTTCGGCCTGTGAATGATCCACTTCGTAAATGGGCCACTACGAGCTCAGATACATTTCGGCCTGCTAATGACCAGTGGGTTATTTGGCACAATCAGGGCCCATTCTCACTTCCGGCCTATTAAAGGCCCATGTTGTTTATGGGCTCGAGATTTTTACACATGTTAACGGCCTATAGTTACTGAGGGCCCAAATTATGTTTAGGCCTATTAAAGGCCTACTGTGGGCACATGCCTACCAAAAATAAGAAAGCTTATGTTGATGTAGGCCTAGATATTTTAAACATGCAAATTATAGCCTACAATCATTTTCAGCCCTATTGGAATTGTGGGCCTAACAAATGTTGGCACGTTGGGCTCCTACGAAGCTTTTGGCCGAGTACATTACTAAGATAAACCTAAACAATACAAAAATAACATCATAATTTCTACAGCCTTTGGCAGCACGATAAATGTTGTATCACAACAAAATTAATTCCAGCCATATAACAAAAGGCCTATTGGCATAAAGTTTATAGTCCTTGCAGATAAAAGTACCATCAGATGTATAGAAGCACATATCATTTGACCCTTTTTTCTGCCATTGCTCTTGAACAACGAAGCAAATGTGTGATAGTCTGGTTTCAATTCATATCTTGACGACATTTGCCAACCACTATTGTTGTTTCCGAAACAACCTCCATTAGGGATTGTACTTGTGTCTGGAGCACAGATATATCACTCTGTCTAGGCGGAAGATTTTGTTCAGTAGGCGATTTGGACGAGATTACCTTGACAACCAACCCAGAATTACGCAGGAAGGTGCTTTTTGCACTGTTAGTGGAGAGATACTCACGCACTGCAGCAAGAGGTCACATTGTGCCTATGGTAGCCTCGTCACCTTCAGGTGGTGGTGGCTGTTCAATCATTTGTTACATAGCTTGTTGAAAGTTTGAACTTGTAGATTAGTGTACCAGATAAGTTACTAATGAGACAAAAACAAACAAAATAGGTTTCACGTTTATACATAACTTATTTTGGTGAACTACTGTAATACATTAGCATGTATTGTAGTGCCAACTACATAATAAAATCACTTTCGGAACATATGTCTATGTAGCATGCCTACTGTATTCTGTATTTCCTCACATTTGTTGACATCTAAGGATAAAGAGACATGGTTTGAAGTACGATGAACATAGTATGACATCATTCATATCATGGGCAAATAGATATCAACAAACAGGCTATTATATCATTATGTGGGCGTGTGAACATCACAACTAGATTACAAATCAAGACCAAAAGAATATCCTTCCTTTCTTTTAAACCGTGTAAGGTGAAATAATACATTAAGACAACTGTGTATAAAAGTGAACAGAGTAACTGACATTGGCTACAAACCAAGCAGTTAAATGAACAGGTCACAGTAACAAGCGGTTCAAAGGCAGGAGGAGTAAGGACTTACAATAGCGGCTTGAACTGGTGTGCTCATGTCGTTCATCTTGCTGGTGTGGCAATCCTTGAAGATTTGCACTGCATTCGGTACGGGTTCTTTTTGGTCCGCACGGGCTTTCTTCTATATTTGGAACAAGTCAATACAGATATGATAATTTGTCATAGAAAAAAGAAGGAATTAGCAGCTATTTACAAGAGCCTCGTAGTGTGCAATATAGCTACGAGATCCTGTTGTCTATTGGAATTTCTTTTTAGAACGGTTGGTCTTCTTCTTCAAAAAGTTAGCTTAGAAGAAGATACACTTGTAAGGCACATACGTAAATACGAGTTCAATATGTGATCTGATCATATACATATACCCTACCTAATACTTTGGATCAGACCAGTGTTTAACAAGGGTTATCCAATATTCATCTGTAATATATTCCACTCGAGATGTTTGGGCGATTGCATTGTTAGCCTTGCCTTCAAAGTGAGTTTTTCAAAGGTGATAGTGATACTGTCGCAGAGCAGACTGAAAAACTGTGGCACCCCGGCTCAGAGCGACCGGTTTACCTTGCATTGCCAGCCCAGAGACCTTGTCTTCTAGCAACACACAACAACATGATACAGAAAAACAACCGCTTTATTCAAGCTAGCGCGGAATAGTATATATTACAACAGTTAGCAAGGCCAAGCGGCACACACGGTGCGGCTGAACAATATATACATTATTTAGTGAACATAAATGGGCCTCGGTCATGAAAACTACTCGGCAGCGGAACAACATCGTAGCGGGACTCCATAGCACAGGGACACCGATGTGGACACGGTCTAGACTCGAACATCACTCCTTTCCAACGAGGCTTTCCTGAAATCTGGCATGACACGCCAGGTCAGTACATTGAATGTACTTGCAAGCTCACAATAAGCATAAACATAATGACAAACAATATCATGATATTTAACCATTTAAGCAACAATGCAACATTATATCCAACATGCTGTGACTATGCTCAACTAGTACTCGTTCCCCAGACTTGCTTACCGAACGTGATCACAACCCGACCAACCCGTGGCCCGTGATCCTTACGGCGATCACAACCCGGCCAACTCGTGGCCCATGATCCTTACGGCGATCACAACCTGACCAACTCGTGACCAGAATCAACACGATGGCCTCACTGCCATCCTCAGTACAAACTTAGTGTGCATATTTTATTAAGTGTTGACCCATGGTGTACCCTACTTTCGAGCGTGTCCGTATCCATGGACTCAGCTACCGATAGATTAAAACACTCTGCAGAGGTTAGTACACTGTACCCACACTACGGAACCCATGGCCTCGCACTCCCATTCGGGTGGACCAACAGCGTTCCGACGAAACCATTTCATTGTCATGACACTCTCCCGGCCATTCGGACTCAGACCCCATCGGGCTAGTCCTGGGTGGCCCCGTGTCTACCTCCAGACACCTCGACCACCATCGTGGCCACGATCCACTCTAGGACCCGGTACCAAAACTTAACATAAAAACAGGCTCACAAGGTTATCCTTGCCTACCGGGCCAGGGTACAGCACGCCCATAACCTTCCCTAAATGGAGGCACCGACCATAGGCACGACAATGAAACGCATTAAGGCCATCCCATACCGGCAAATGTGGTTGCACTGGGAAAGACTCATTTCAGCGGCACCATGACCCAGTCAACAACATATTCAAGTTGAGTTATTAATTAGGTTAAACTTAATGTGAAAATAACTGGTGTCATAATGCCATACTATGCATCACTTAACATATGCATCACATAACCATGCAAATAACTGAATCAACCACGCTCCTACGGAGCCATCATCAACTCATGCTACTACTCTGGTTAAGATCACACCTTACTTGCACCAGAATCATTTCTAGCAATCTCATCATTTTTCATCATGCAAAATAATAATTAAACTAATTACCAAACTCTATGTCCATATCATTTATTCATTACTTGCAACTAAGTTCTCCTTAGCTTACCCACAAGATTCACTTCAAGCATTCTATAGTTCAAGTATTTTATCATGACAAGCATCTAACAGAATAAAATCATTATATAACTAATTTAAATGCGTCAATATTCATAAGTTCAAGTAGGAAAATCACAAATATTGAAGTGGCACCATGAAAATATTACTGTGGTTTGCCTTAGTACTCATGAGGTTCACAAAGCTCCTGGTGATCCTCGAGACAAGTTGGCTCTTCTGAAAATAATCAAAACCACAAAAAGAAAATATCAAGAAACCTTCTGAAAATTACCAGAAAATCTGGACAGCAAGTAAAAATCCCATCTCTTGGGTGTTGTTAGATTTTTGGACACAGAACACAATGCGAAAAGAATCAATGCATTTGGACTTATAGATAAAAAGTTATGGCCATTTGAAGTTTCCTGGATTTTAATTGAATTTGAAATAAATAAACAGAGGGGTGACGTCGAAAGCGTAAACACCTGGGGCACCACCACTAATACTGCTTCACGCGCGTAATGAGTTGCTGACGAGGGGAGAGGGAAACAAAGGGAGGCGGCGCTTCGCCAGAGGTCACATCGGCGGTGAGGCTTCTTGGAGTCAAACGAGAGGGAGGGATCGACGGAGGAGATGTTTGTGCACCTGCCCGTACCCGTAGCATAGCTAACGGTGACCGGACGACGTCGGATTTGACCTCTCCAGCGGAGGCAGAGGGCGGAGGTTGCCGGAGTTGAAGAAGATGGCGGCTTGGGGCGGCTCCAGGGGCTCCAGAGGGGTGGGTTGGCTTCACGGAGGAGAGGAGGAGGCCCTGGCGGGGTCACCTTGGCTTGGGAGGGGTCGGAGCTGCGGGAACGAACCGGAGGGGATCGCCGGCGAGCTCGGCTCCGGGACGGCAGCCTGCCCGGCCGGGATGCGGCTTCTACTGGCTCTAGGAGGAGGGGGAAGTGGCTGTGGGTGCACCAAGAGGCTGTGGGTGGCTGCTTTTATAGGCAGGGTGGCGAGGAGGGCTCGGGATCCGCCAGAGGACACCTGTCCACAGCGCCCGGCAACAAACTGTGCCAGAGAGAGAGCGATAACACGACGGAGGTCACGCAGGAACAATACGCGGGTGCGGACGAGCACAAGAGCGAGGGGGAAAGAGACGAACATAGTGCACCGTGCACTGTGCCGTTGGCCGGACCGTGCCCGTGCTTGCTACGGCAAGCTCTGGTGTCGGCGAGCGGCAGGGGGGAGTTGTGGTGGTGGAGACGAGGATGGTGGCGAGGTGTGGCACGCTCTGGCCGGCTGGGCAGCAAGCACGCGCTCAACAGAGGCGCTGGCGACGCGCAGAGCGCGCGTATTGCATGCCAGCACGCTTAGACGAATGCGGTCACCGTGTGAACCGTGACATCAGGCCACCCTACGCACTAACAAAGATGTCTGGCGTGTAGTCCTTAGTAAACTAAGTTGTTACCATGGTTTGGTTAGGTTCCAGGTGCAGTAGAAGTAAAATTGTGCTGCTGACAAGTTACTGGACAGTAACTTTGGAGGGTTAGTATGGTCAAACCACTGGGATTCAAGGGCTGAGCTTTGGGGTTTTACTAACTCTTACTAAGGTAAATAGGCACAGGGAAAACCAGCTACAATGGAGCTAGTAAAAAGGTAGTTGCTGTAGAAACTATCATTTCTGCCCAAAAGTGACTTTATTTTCTGTAGCCAAAATATTCCAAAGAGTGGTGAAATATTTTTGCTCAGAAAGGTGCCCTAGGGTCCAAAGAATAATTGAGATTTTTCTCAGGATTTTTGGGGCAAGAAAAATTAGGGTTGCTTTGGAGCTCAAAGGGTTAGCTAGGGTTTTGGAGGCCAAAATGAATATTTTCCATTTAAGAAAAATATTCCAAACAATATTTTTGGGTTGGCCAGGGGTGAAGTGATGGTTGTGAGGAGGAGATGGGACACTTGGGTGAAAATCAAGGGGTACCCTAGTGGCTAAGTCCAAATGAAATGATTCAAAACTCCAAATTCAAAACCAACTCAACTGAACATCGAGCAAAGAAGAGAGGGCAAAAACCAGGCTGTCACAAACCTCCCCCACTTAGAATGAATCTCGTCCTCGAGATTCGGTTGCTTGGGAAAACCATTCTGGATAACATGCCCTTAGAAATTCCTCTGATTCGCAGGTTGATTCTGACTCGGTGTGATGCATCCATTGGACCTTGTAAAACTTTTGTGATTTACTGCGAGTGACCCTTTCCATCTGATCCAAAATTTTTACTGGCCTCTCTTTATAGGTTAAGTCATTTGCCAGCTCTATCTCTGTCAAATCGGTCTTTTTCTCGGGCGGTGATATGCACCGTCGCAATTGTGAAATGTGGAACACGTTGTGCACGTCTGACAGCCTAGGGGGCAACTCCAACTGATATGCCACAGCACCTACTCGTGTCATAACGGGAAATGGGCCAATAAACCTGGGTGCCAGTTTTCCACGGGTTTGTAACCTCTTGACTCCTTTCATAGGTGTGACTCGAAGGTAGACATGTTCTCCGGGTTCAAAGCTGATTTGTCGGTGCTCTCCATCGTAATAACTTTTCTGTCGCAATTTGGCCAATTGCAATCTGTCTCGGATCTCCTTGACTTGCTTTTCGGCTTCCAGCATGAGATATGTTCCGAAAATATGGCTATCTCCGGTTTGAGACCAATTTAATGGAGTGCGACCCTTACAGCCATAAAAGCTTCATATGGTGACATCTTTAAACTGGCCTAGAACCCATTGTTATACGAGAACTCGGTGTACGGCAAACAACCTTCCCATTGGGGTCCTTGGGCCAAAACACAGGCTCGGAGCATATCTTTGAGTATCTGATTTACCCTTTCTATCTGCCCATCCGTCTGTGGATGATAAGCGGTACTGTATTTCAATTCCGTTCCGAGGGCCTGATGGAGACGGGACCAAAAAGCGGAGGTGAAAAGTGAACCTCGGCCAGAAGTGATGGTTCAGGGAATTCCATGCAGACTGACGATTCTGGATACACACAGTCGTGCAAGCTCATCCGCTCGGTATGAGGTTTTGATTGGGAGGAAGTGGGCCACCTTGGTTAATGTATCCACTATGACCCAGATCGCATTATTGCCCCGTCGGGTCTTAGGTAGTCCTATGATGAAATCCATACATCGTCCCATTTCCATTGTGACACTGGCAGCAGTTGGAGAAGTTCGGCTAGTTTCTGATGTTCTGTCTTTACGTTGTTGCATATGTCGCAACAGGCTACGAAATAAGCAATGTCTTTCTTCATTCCATCCCACCAGAATATTTGTCGAATGTCTTCATACATTTTCGTACCTCCAGGGTGGATTGAATACGAGGATTCGTGGGCTTCTGACAAAATTTTCTGCTTCAGATCAGCTTGATTAGGCACACAAATCCTTCCCCTGAAATGGAGGGTACCGCACTGATCCTTCGAGAAATCGGAAAACTTGATACGTTTCTGCAGATCGGCATCGCCTGACTGGGCTTTGCGGATTTCTTCCTCAAGATTAGGGGTAACCTTCAGAATATTGGCAAGGCCAGCCTCAACTATGACCAGGTTGAGCTGATCCATCTCCTCTTTAAGTTCGGAAGGCAAAGATTCCAACATGACGTTTAAACTGATGGGCTTTCGAGTGAGTGCATCGGCAACCATGTTGGCCTTACCTGGATGGTAATTTATTCCAAGGTCATAATCCTTGACCAACTCAAGCCATCTTCATTGACGGAGATTTAAATCCAGCTGGGTAAATATATACTTGAGGCTTTTGTGATCGGTAAAAATTTGGCACCTTTTTTCGATGAGGTAGGTTCTCCAAATTTTTAAAGCATGAACTACCGCGGCCAATTCCAAATCATGAGTGGGGTAATTTCCTTGGTGGGGTCGTAGCTGCCGTGATGCATAAGGTACTACCTTGCCATCTTGCATAAGCACGCATCCTAGTCCTTGCCGGGAAGTGTCGCAGTATACGTCAAAACTGCGGTAGATATCTGTAAGTGTTAATACTGGCGCAGTTGTCAAGCATTTCTTCAACTTGGTGAAACTTTTCTCACAGTCCGTAGTCCATTCAAACTTCTTATCCTTTTTGAGCAGCTCCGTCATGGGTTTAGCAATCTTGAAAAACCTTCAATGAAACGGCGGTAATATCCGGCTAATCCAAGAAAACTCCGGATCTGAGATACGTTGGCGGGTGGCAACCAGTCGAGCACGTCTTTTACCTTGCTTGGGTCCACGGCTATACCGTCAGCGGATAGCACATGCCCAAGGAATTCAACTTGCTTGAGCCAAAACTCACATTTACTGAATTTGGCGTATAACTGGTGCTCACGGAATCGTTGTAACACTGCTCGGAGGTGTTTCTTATGCTCTTCTTCACTTCTTGAGTAAATAAGTATATCATCAATGAAGACGACCACAAACTTATTGAGGAAATCCATGAATACTTTATTCATCATATGCATGAAGAAGGCGGGGGCGTTGGTGAGGCCGAAGGACATGACTATATATTCATAGAGACCGTAGCGAGTGGTGAATGCGGTCTTGGCAATATCCTCCTTTTTAATTTTGAGCTGATAATATCCAGTCCGCCAATCAATCTTTGAGAATACCTTGGCTCCACTGAGCTGATCAAACAAATCATCAATTCTTGGCAGAGGGTATTTGTTTTTGATCGTGACATCATTCAGTTGTCGGTAGTCCACACACATACGAAGGCTGCCATCTTTCTTGTCCACAAAAATAGCAGGTGATCCCCATGGCGAGGAACTGGGGCGGATATACCCTTTTTGGAGCATTTCATCAAGCTGTTTCTTTAGCTCCACTAATTCGGATGACGGCATTCGATAATATTTCTTGTGTATTGGTGTGGTTCCGGGCACAAGTTCTATTGCAAAGTCAAGCTCTCGATCAGGTGGCATGCCTGGCAGTTCTTCTGGGAATACATCAGGAAACTCACTGACCACCGGAATTAATTCCATTTCTGCTATTGCTGTAAAAACCATTTCCTTGGAGGGTATGCTCCTACGAGCAATAAACTTTGTAGTTTGTCCATCTTGGCCGGTCAAGTTGACTTCTCGGGTCGCACAATTTATGCACACTTGGTACTGAGTCAGCCAATTCATACCCAAGATAACATCCAACTTATCAGACTCAATAAGTATCAAAGACGTTAGAAAACGGATTCCGTTGATACTGACTTCCAGATAGCGGCAGACTAGATTGCCTCTGATAAGAGATCCCCGGGTTTGTACCAGCATATTCTTGCCCAAAAGCGAACAAGTAAATTTGTTTTGGGCAACAAAACTCCAAGAAACAAAAGAGTGGGAAGCCCAGAGTCAAATAAAATTACTGCAGGTATGTAACTAACAGGGAACATACCAATGACAACTTCGGGATTTTCTTGGGCTTCGTCAGCAGAAATGTGATGAACGTATCCTGTGACGTCGTGCTGACTTGGACCTGCTTCCAAATAATGGATTTGAGGCTTGAACATAGCATTGGTCCGGTTGTTCTTGGGACACTGTTTGGCATAATGTCCGGTTTGTCCACAACTGTAACAGGAATTCTTGCACAGGCGATTCTCCAGAACTGGGTTGAGTACGTCATTCTTGACTTGGGTGGTGGCCTTGTTAACATTTTGTTGCCAATTAGGCTCGTATGCTACCTGAGTTGGCTGCCAGGTACAAATCTTCTGCACTGGTTGCATTTCCTTTTTGGGCTCAAACTTGCGCTTGTGATCGTTATGGGCAGACGTATTATCTGATACAAGCTTGTGTTCCCTCTCAGCAATGAAAGCCTTGTTCACCAGGGTTTGGAAATCTGGGAAATCAAACACACTGAGAGCACAACAAAGTTGCGGGTTTAATCCACCAAGAAATCGGTCTATCTTCCTTTCTTCAGTGGCTACGTCATATTGGGAGTAACGTGACAGGTGATTGAATTTCTGCAAATATTCTCCCACTGACTGACTTCCTTGGAGGAGCGCGAGAAATTCACGCTGCTTAGTCTTCATAATTCCCGCAGGGATGTGATATTTCTGGAATTGCTCCTTGAATCTTGAGCAGGTAATTGCTTCATTATCAGTCCCTATGGATTTTTCATTTTCCCACCATATAGCAGCAGCGCCTTCCAGATAATGTGTTACAAATGGAACCTTACCCTCTTCATCAGTTCGAGCAACCTCAAGTTTCTTTTCCATAGTTCTCAACCAATCATCTGCATCCAATGGATCAATGGCCTGACTGAAACTGGGGGGCTTAGTCCTTTGAAAATCAGATAACTTGGAGTGAGGGACGGGCTGATTTCCATTCTGTCCAACCATTGCTTGAATACTTCTGAATATTTCCATCAGATCATTATTTCGTCGTTCCTCGAACATACGCATAATTTGCTTGGTGGAGGGCGGATTTGGCGGTGGAGGCGGTGGTGGAACGTACGGCTTGGGTGATTGTCCTGCCTGTCGTGCAGAACGCCGAACAGGAGAACCCTCGCGAACGTTGCTATTGCAGCTCCCCGCGTCATCCTAATATGATTTTTCCCAAGTCAACGCAACCAAGATGAGAAACATTCAATATAATCTGGGGAGAAGCCAGCAACAAAATCCAAGTAACTTCAAAAAAACGAAGAAAATACTGCGAATAAAATAAAGTCCAACATAATTATACATAGACTCATACATGAAAGATAACAACATGCCATGTCCAACTACCCTCATACATGAAAAGAAACATCATGACTCGTACGACTACATCCATACTCCATCCCGACGACTGCGAATACTCGAAAGCTCTACTGCTCTGTTGGTGCTGCGGGGTCCTCTCCTGAAGCGGACTCGGATCAAGAACTGACGGGGTTAATGGAGATCTCCAGGTTAAAAGTGACACGACGACGCTGCCTCGAGGGCTCTCCCTCTGGGGCAGGTGGAGGGTGGATCATCAGGGGTACAGGAGTGGCGAGGAGTGAAACCCACTCATCAGGAGCACTAAGTGGACTCACAGTCGCGGTGCCCGAGCTACTCGGAGGAGTAACCAGAGAAACAGGGGATCTATAACTGGCAAGAACGTAGGGAGTAAATCCTACAGATGGAGAAGTAGTGGCTGAGTGAGTAGAGACTAAAGCAGAGGATAAAGCAGTATGGGCACGACTCAACTCACGAGCCAGCTCATAGATCAGAAGATAGCTAGAAGTGATGTAGCGAGAAAGGTGGCTAGCTACACTATCAGACTCCGGATCAATGACAGGGAAATGGACACGACCATTATCGTGGAGAGAAGGATAGTAATGGAAACCTGGGTGGTTCTGCATCCGAACCTCATTGTAACGGAGCTCAACAAGTACCTCGAATGCAACAAACTGGACAGCCTGAGAAGTGGTAGAAGCGTAGCCGCTTCGAGAGGTATGAGTGTAAGAGCTGGAATCAGAACTGGTGCGCAGAGTAACCATGGCGTGATACTCATACACTGAGTCAGCGAGGCGCTCCCAGTACACACGATAGACTGGATCGTCTCCGTGAGGGTATAGCCGACACTACACGTTATGAAGGAGATGCGGCAACGTGTACGACATCAGCTGCAACTGGCACGGATATAGTACCAGAGCCATCTACACTCACAACCATTAGCAGGTTAGCATAGAAAAATATAATCAGTTCATGCAATGCAACAACCAGCTACAATTATTACCGGCACTCAGCTACAACTCGCATCTAACATCCAGTTAACTCGCCTTAGTCTAGCGTGGCCTACAGTCAGCGCGGCTCTGATATCAAGCGTTGTGGCACCCCGGCTCAGAGCGACTGGTTTACCTTGCATTTCCAGCCCAAAGACCTTGTCTTCTGGCAACACACAACAACATGGTACAGAAAAACAACCGCTTTATTCATGCTAGTGGAGCATAGTTTATATTACAAAAGTTAGCGAGGCCAAGCGGCACACACGGTGCGGCTGAACAATATGTACATTATTTAGTGAACATAAAGGGCCCTCGATCATGACAACTACTCGGCAGCAGAACAACGTCGTAGCGGGACTCCATACCACAGGGACACCGATGTGGACACGGTATAGACTCGAACAGCACTCCTTTCCAACGAGACTTTCCTGAAATCTGGCATGGCACGCTGATACGTCTCCAACGTATCTATAATTTTTTATTGTTCCATGCTATTATATTACCCCTTTTGGATGTTTATGCGCTTTATTTTACACATTTATATCATTTTTGGGACTAACCTACTAACCGGAGGCCCAGCCCATATTGCTGTTTTTTTGCCTATTTCAGTATTTCGAAGAAAAGGAATATCAAATGGAGTCCAAACGGAATGAAACCTTCGGGAGCGTGATTTTTGGAACGAACATGATCTAGAGGACTTGGAGTGCAAGTCAAGAAGCAGCCGAGGCTCCCACGAGACAGGAGGGTGCCCCCTATAGGGCGCGCGCCCTGTCTCGTGGGCCCCTCGGGTGGCCACCGACGTACTTCTTCCTCCTATATAAGCCTACGTACCCCAAAAACATCTAGGGGGCAGACGAAACACAATTTCCACCACTGTAACCTTCTGTATCCGCGAGATCTCATCTTGGAGCCTTCGCTGGCACTCTGCTGGAGGGGGAATCGACCATGGAGGGCTTCTACATCAACATCCTTTCCCCTCCGATGAGTTGTGAGTAGTTTACCACAGAACTACGGGTCCATAGTTATTAGCTAGATGGCTTCTTCTCTCTTTTTGGATCTCAATACAATGTTCTCCCCCTCTCTCGTGGAGATCTATTCGACGTGAACTCTTTTTGCGGTGTGTTTGTCGAGATCTAATGAATTGTGGGTTTATGATCAAGTTTATCTATGAATAATATCTGAATCTTCTCTGAATTCTTTTATGTGTGATTGAGTTATCTTTGCAAGTCTCTTCGAATTATCAGTTTGGTTTGTCCTACTAGATTGACCTTTCTTGCCATGCGAGAAGTGCTTAGGTTTGGGTTCAATCTTGCGGTGTCCTTACCCAGTGATAGAAAGGGTTGCAAGGCACATATTGTATTGTTGCCATCGAGGATAACAAGATGGGGTTTATATCATATTGCTTGAGTTTATCCCTCTACATCATGTCATCTTGCTTAATGTGTTAAATCTATTCTTATGAACTTAATACTCTAGATGCATGCTGGATAGCGGTCGACATGTGGAGTAATAGTAGTAGATGCAGGCAGGAGTCGGTCTACTTGTTATGGACGTGATGCCTATATACATGATCATGCCTGGATAATCTCATAACTATGCGCTTTTCTATCAATTGCTCGACAGTAATTTGATCACCCACCGTAATACTTATGCTATCTTGAGAGAAGCGACTAGTGAAACCTACGGCCCCCGGGTCTATCTCTTATCATATTTGATTCCAATCTACTTTTATTTGCATCTTTACTTTTTGCATCTATATTATAAAATACCAAAAATATATTTATCTTATCTTATTATCTTTATTAGATCTCACTTTCGCAAGTGGCCGTGAACGGATTGACAACCCCTTTATTGCGTTAGTTGCGAGTTCTTAGTTTGTTTGTGTAGGTGCCTGGGACTTTTGAGGAGCCTCCTACTGGATTGACACCTTGGTTCTCAAAAACTTAGGGAAATACTTACGCTACTATTGCTGCATCACCCTCTCCTCTTCAAGGAAAACCAATGCAAGCTCAAGACGTAGCACACGCCAGGTCAATACATTGAATGTACTTGCAAGCTCACAATAAGCATAAACATAATGACAAACAATATCATGATATTTAACCATTTAAGCAACAATACAACCATATATCCAACATGCTATGACTATCCTCAACTGGTACTCGTTCCCCACACTTGATTACCGGATGTGATCAATTCCAGACCACAAACATGATAATTTCTAAAACACACTCATGATCCTTACGGCGTTCACAACCCGACCAACTCATGGCCCGTGATCCTTACGGCGATCACAACCCGGACAACTCGTGGCCCGTGATCCTTACGGCGATCACAAACTGACCAACTCGTGGCCCGACTCAACACGATGGCCTCACTGCCATCCTCAGTACAAACTTAGTTTGCATATTTTATTAAGTGTTGACCCATGCTGTACCCTACTTTCGAGCGTGTCCGTAACCGTGGACTCGGCTATCGATAGATTAAAACACTCTGCAGAGGTTAGTACACTGTACCCACACCACGGAACCCATTGCCTCGCACTCCCATTCGGGTGGACCAACAGCGTTCCGACGAAACCATTTCATTGTCATGACACTCTCCCGACCATTCCGACTCAGACCCCATCGGGCTAGTCCTGGGTGGCCCCGTGTCTACCTCCAGACACCTCGACCACTATCGTGGCTACGATCCACTCTGGGACCCGGTACCAAAACTTAACTTAACAACGGGCTCACAAGGTTATGCTTGCCTACCGGGCCAGTGTACAGCACGCCCATAACCTTCCCTAAATGGAGGCACCGACCAGAGGCACAACAATGAAACGCATTAAGGCCGTCCCATACCGGCAAATGTGGTTGCACTGGGAAAGACTCGTTTCAGCGGCACCATGACCCGGTCAACAACATATTCAAGTTGAGTTATTAATCAGGTTCAACTTAATGTGAAAATAACCAGTGTCATAATGCCATACTATGCATCACTTAACATATGCATCACATAACCATGGAAATAACTGAATCGACCACGCTCCTACGGAACCATCATCAACTCATGCTACCACTCTGGTTAAGATCACACCTTACTTACACTAGAATCATTTCTAGCAATCTCATCATTTTTCATCATGCAAAAATAATAATTAAACTAATTACCAAACTCTATGACCATATCATTTATTCATTACTTGCAACTAAGTTCTCCTTAGCTTACCCACAGGATTCACTTCAAGCATTCTGTAGTTCAAGTTTTTTAACATGACAAGCATCTAACAAAATATAATCATTATATAACCAATTTAAATGCATCAATATTCATAAGTTCAAGTAGGAAAATCACAAATATTGAAGTGGCACCATGAAAATGTTACTGTGGCTTGCCTTAGTACTGATGAGGTTCACAAAGCTCCTGGTGATCCTCAAGACAAGCTGGCTCTTCGAAAAATAATCAAAACCACAAAAAGAAAACATCAAGAAACCTTCTGAAAATTACTAGAAAATCTAGACAGCAAGGAAAAATTCCATCTCTTGGATGCTGTTAGATTTTTGGACACAGAACACAATCCAAAAAGTATCTATGCATTTGGACTTATAGATAAAAAGTTCTGGCCATTTGAAGTTTCTTGGATTTTAAATGAATTTGAAATAAATAAACAGAGGGGTGACGTTGAAAGCGTAAACACCCGGGGCGCCACCACTCATACCGCTTCACGCGCGTAATGAGTGGCTGACTAGCGGGCCCCGCTAGTCAGGCCGGAGGGAGGGGAGAGGGAAACAGAGGGAGGCGGCGCTTCGCCGGAGCTCACGCCGGCGGTGAGGCTTCTTGGAGTCAAATGAGAGGGAGGGATCAACGGAGGAGATGTTTGCGCACCTTCCCGTACCCGTAGCGTAGCTAACAGTGACCGGATGGCGTCGGATTTGACCTCTCCAGCGGAGGCAGAGGGCGGAGGTTGCTAGAGTTGAAGAAGACGACGACTTGGGGCGGCTCCAGGGGCTCCAGAGGGGTGGGTTGGCTTCATGGAGGAGAGGCGGAGGCCCTGGCGGGGTCGCCTTGGCTTGGGAGGGGCTGGAGCTGCGGGAACGATCCGGAGGGGATCGCCGGTGAGCTCGGCTCCGGGACGGCAGCCCGCGGCCTGCCCGGCCGGGCTGCGGCTTCTACTGGCTCTAGGAGGAGGGGGAAGTGGTTGTGGGTGCTCCAAGAGGCTGCGGGTGGCTGCTTTTATAGGTGGGGCGGCGAGGAGGGCTCGGGCTCCACCGGAGGACACCTGTCCACGGCGCCCAGCGACGAACGGCGCCACAGAGAGAGGGAGAAGACGACGAAGGTCACACAGGAACTCTGCGCAGGCGCGGACGAGCATAGGAGCGAGGGGGAAAGAGATGAACACAGTGCGCCGCGCACTGTGCCGTTGGCCAGACCGTGCCCGTGCTCGCTGCGGTGAGCTCCAGCGTCGGTGAGCGGCAGGGGGGAGTTATGGAGGTGGAGACGAGGATGGTGGCGAGGTGTGGCACGCTCTGGCCGGCTAGGCAGTGGGCACGCGCTCAGCAGAGGCGCTGGCGACGCGCAGAGCGCCCGTATTGCATGCCAGCACGCTCGGACGAACGCGGTCACCGCATGAACCGTGACATCAGGCCACCCTGCGCACTAACAAAGATGTCTAGCATGTATTCCTTAGTAAACTGAGTTGTTACCATGGTTTGGTTAGGTTCTAGGTGCAGTAGAAGTAAAATTGTGCTGGTGACAAGTTACTGGACAGTAACTTTGGAGAGTTATTGTGGTCAAACCACTGGGATTCAAGGGCTGAGCTTTGGGGTTTTACTAACTCTTACTAAGGTAAATAGGCACAGGGAAAACCAGCTACAATAGAGCTAGTAAAAAGGTAGTTGCTGTAGAAACTATCATTTCTGCCCAGAAGTGACTTTATTTTCTGTAGCCAAAATATTCCAAAGAGTGGTGAAATATTTTTGCTCAGAAAGGTTCCCTAGGGTCCAAAGAATAATTGGGATTTTTCTCAGGATTTTTGGGGCAAGAAAAATTAGGGTTGCTTTGGAGCTCAAAGGGTTAGCTAGGGTTTTGGAGGCCAAAATGAATATTTGCCATTTAAGAAAAATATTCCAAACAATATTTTTGGGTTGGCCAGGGTTGAAGTGATGGTTGTGAGGAGGAGAGGGAACACTTGGGTGAAAATCAAGGGGTACCCAAGTGGTTAAGTCCAAATGAAATGATTCAAAACTCCAAATTCAAAACGAACTCAACTGAACATCAAGCAAAGAAGAGAGGGCAAAAACCAGGCTGTCACAAAAACATGAGTGCATGCTTGTTTAGTTGCATCATCTTTTGGATCCAACTTGCATCATCTTTCGGATCCAACTTGAACCTCATCTGTTGAAAAAGCAAGGCAATATTACGAATTGCGATGAATAACATTACTTATGGATAAATGGTCAAGGTGTTAAACTGGGTAACCTCTTTCTCATTCCTGTACTGGATGCACATTAGGAGGATATGTGCATGACACCTAACGGCAACGGATGCCTCTGATACTCACTTGGCTGACTCTGTAGCTTCACATGGCCTTTTTAAACCTGCCTCAAATAGATATCCGTTCTTCCTCCTTTAGATTTTGTTAATCTATCAAGCATTATCCCTGATGTCTGTTTCTGCTTGCGTCGTGGTGCTAGTTCAACAACGAATATGGGAAGTGTTAGTGCACATCAAACTGTGAGAGTACCGTCTTGGTGTTGATGCTCATGAGGTTCATCTGATCTTGCTAAGCCATGTTGTGTTAGTAGTGCTTCGGAAGTAGTGTTAGGTGTGAAGGCAGCTTGGGAATAGGCCAGTTGCGGAGCAAATGAATGAGTAACTCCTTGAGATAACGGTACAGTTGAAGGGGATGCTGCAGCTGGTGGAGCAAGTGATACTGTGTTTGTAGATTTAGCCGGTGAACTTGGACCTTCTACTGCACTATAAGTACCAGGATAATCTTCCAGGAAGATCCTTTTTCGTTGCACCCGACGAGTAACACCATTTCCTACTATATTATTTTCCTTGCTTTTTTTCATGACAAGCCATACCCACAACACAAAAGAATAAAATCGCTCTTCAGAACTCATTGATGCATGATACAGACAAGCAATACTTTGATGTAAGACAACCGTATGAGGAGGATGTAATATGTAAGAAAAACAGGACGGCGTGACTCATTCACAGCTACGATGTGTAAACTAAGCAAAATGATTTTCAAGAAAATAGAAGTAATGCAAGCTAGACACCATATGAAAGATGCAACCAATACCACTCTGCCAAGTTACAAGTATCCTGTCATAAGTGGCATTTCGAAAAATTAGAAGCAGTACAACCTAGAAATCAATGCAAGATGCACCCACTATCACACTGCCAAGTTAAAAGCATCCAATCATGAGTGATTGATGCGGGATACACAACATCAGTATTTTGATGTAAGAACATGGTATGATAGATAGATGCAGTGTATTAGACATAGAAAGAATGTCATATGCACATGTATAACGTATAAACCCAACATGTGCAATTTAATAAAAATAGAAGAAATACAATCTAGACAACATATGCAACATGAAACCAATTATCACACTGTCAACTTAGAGCAAGCACCTGTGATGGTGGAGTATGGGAGATGAACTCATCATGTAGACTTGGGACTTCAACTGCAGTAGCAGTAGCAATTGCAAATCTAGAGAGCCTCCATTTGCGTCGGTCCGGAGGACAACCAACATCCCCTAACTTGCTCTTTTCCTTCCCCTTTTTTGATATTGCCTTCTGAAGTCAAAACCACAAGAAGATGAATAAAATTAGCTCTGCATAACTAGTTGATGCATCATACATACGAACACTCTTTGATGTAAGGCGCATGATAGGAGGATGGAATATATACAAAAAAACGACAACATTGCATACTCACACGTACGATAGTGTAACGCCCACGATGCGGCTATATCTCCCACGTGTCGAGGCACGACTTAGAGGCATAACCGCATTGTGGTTTTGTCGCAAAAAGGGTCATCTTCACACAATCCCATGTATAAGAACAAGGATAGATAAATAGTTGGCTTACAATCGCCACTTCACACAATGAACAAATAATTCATACATCATTCAAAGTACACACATAGTCTGATTACGGAAAAATCCAACTGAAAAGAAGATAACCCCAAATGCTAGATCCCCAATCGTCCCAACCAGGCTCCAATACTGATCATCAGGAAACGAAACATAGTAACGGCCAAGGTCCTCGCCGAACTCCCACTTGAGTTTGGTAGCATCACCTGCACTGCTATCATCGGCACCTGCAATTGTTTTGGTAGTATCTGTGAGTCATGAGGACTCAGCAATCTCAAAACCCGCGAGATCTAGACTATTTAAGCTTATGGGTAGGATAAGGTAATGAGGTGGAGTTGTAGCAAGCGCTAAGCAAATATGGTGGCTAACATACGAGTACAAGAGTAAGAAGAGAAACTAGGAAACGATCGTGAAGCTAGAAGTGATCAAGAAGTGATCAATAACTACTTACGTTCAATCATAACCCAAACCATGTTCACTTCATGGACTCCGCCGAAAAGAGACCATCACGGCAACACACACGGTTGATGCATTTTAATTAAGTCAGGTGTCAAGTTCTCTATAACCAGATATTAAAAAATTCCCATCTGCCACATAACTGCGGGCACGGCTCTCAAAAGTTTATACCCTACAGGGGTGTCCCAACTTAGCCCATCACAAGCTCTCACGATCAACGAAGGATATTCCTTCTCCCGGAATCACCCAATCAGACTCGGAATCCCGGTTACAAGACATTTCGACAATGGTAAAACAAGACCAGCAAGTCCGCCTGAATGTGCCGACAAATCCCGATAGGAGTTCCACATATCTCGTTCTCAAGGCACACTGGATAGGTCAAGCTACGAGTAAAACTAGCCCTCAAGTTTCCCGGAGGTGGCCCCGCAGGTTGCCCGGTTCGGACCAACACTCAGAGGAGCACTGGCCCGGGGGGTTAAAATAAAGATGATCCTTGAGTCTGCAGAACCCAAGGCAAAGGTATAGGTGGTAGGTAGGCAACTTTTATAACCAAGGTTGGGCCTTGCTGGAGGAGTTTTATTCAAGGTGAATTGTTAAGGGGGTCCCATAAACCCAACCGCGTAAGGAACGCAAAATCGAAGAACATAAGACCGATATGACGGAAACCAGGGAGGCAAGAGTGAAACAAAACACCAGGCATAAGGCCAAGCCTTCCACCCTTTGCCAAGTATATAGATGCATTAACTAAAAATAAGAGATATTGTGATATCCCAACATAAACATGTTTCAACATGGAGGAATCTTCAACTTCACCTGCAACTAACAACGCTATAAGAGGGGCTGAGCAAAGCGGTAACATAGCCAAACAACAGTTTGCTAGGAAGGTGGTTAGAGGCTTGACATGGCAATATGGGAGGCATGATAAACAAGTGGTAGGTAGCGCGACATAGCAATAGAACGAACAGCTAGCAAGCAAAGATAGAAGTGATATCGAGGGTAATGGTCATCTTGCCTGAGATCCCGCTAGGAAGAAGAACAAGTCCAAGAAGAAGACAAACGGGCATAGTCGAACGAATCCTCACAACTCCAAAATGAAACAGAAGCTAACGAGAGAAGCAAACCGAAAAGAAGCAAACAACATGGTAAACAACCATCACATAAGCATGGCATGATGCAAAATCAAGTATGATGCATGTCCGGTTTAATGAGGCATGGCATGGCAAAGTGCACAAACAATACTACAAATTAAGTGGAGCTCAATATGCAACGAGTTGCATATTGACGAAACACCATGTCAATTATTTAGTTCTCTCTCATTTATGTACCCAACAATATTAAATGTTATTAAACATGGCAAGAGGTGAAACATAAGTAAACTAACTATTTAGGCAAGTTTAAATGAGGCTGGAATGACAAATAACAATTCCGGAAAATCCCTAGGTGCATATTTTGGATTTGGTATTGTTCTGCCCTGAACCATATTTTAGAGTTTTTAGACATGCAAAGTAATGCCACCAAGTTAATCTATGCATTTTTTTACCCCATTTACATATAAGGTTTATTTAATTCCGAGCTACGGTTATTTAGTTATGGAATAAATCATTTTAACATGTGATTTATGCAAAATAAATGCAAACAGCGAGTTAAGCATTTTAAACATGGATGAAAGTTGGATATTATGACACTAGATGAAATTCTAAGAATTTTACATATATAAATTATTTACATAAGATGCATGGTTATTAAATCCATGATGTTTGAGGGTTTTTATATAAAACAGATGTTCACTAGATAATGCTAAATTCACAGAACAGGAAAAACATGACACGGGCTGAATCTGGCAGGCTGGCCCAACAAGAGGGAAAAAAGGAGGGGCGCACTGGGGGCCTCACCATGGGCCTCGGCCCAGAACTGTGGAGAGGCCACGAAGGCCGCTGGGCAAGGGCGCGGTCAACACGCTCGGGAGCAACTACAGGCGCGCGAAATCGCAGCGAGCACGGGAAGCAGAGGATGCAGCGGTGTGGTGGAACTCCAGCGGAGATGAACCAGGCGAGGCCGGGAGTGAAGGAAGCGGGGCAGCGCAGGGTCCTGCATGGCAGCGAGGCAAACGGAGGCGCGGACGGGGCCACAACAGGCTCCGGCAAGGCAGGGGACTTGGCGTGGCGGCTCCAGGTGATGTAGGGCACAGGACAGGTCGATCCGGGGCGGCAACTCCAGATCTAGACGCGAGGAAGGCCACCGGTGGCTTGGGCTTCATGCTCCTGTCCATGGGGCATGAAAGAGAGAGAGATGTGAGGAACAGAGGGAAGCACGGGGAGGAAGGGAGAGACAGGGGAGGAGAGGAGCGGGACGAGACCGGTCCTTGCTATGGTCGCCGGCAGCGAGGCCGGTCCCGGGACGACGAGGCGAGGTAGAGGAGCATGGGGAGGCTCGTGGCTCGGTAGTGCTCCGGAAACGAGGTGAGGCTCAGGTAAGGAGCACGTCGTGGATGAGCTCAGGAGGGTGCTGATCTCCCTGGATCAGACGCGGGAGGCTGCGGGGACGAGGCGGCCAAGCCAGCGACGGGGGCGGCTTGGTGGAGCTGGTTGCCGGCGGCAGCGCGAGAGGATGTGGCCGAGCGCTCCTTCTCGAGGCCTCGAGCAGCTACACGATCCATTCGGGATCGAGGGAAGAAGAGGTAGGCTTGAAGCGCTTGGGGAAGAAGCAGAGGAAATCTCAGCTTCGAGGCTCTGCTCGATCTGAAGGTGGCCACGGAGATGGATCGAGAGGAGGAGGAGGTTGGCTAGGGTGGATCAGGCAGGGGAGATCCCAAGGGGGATTTGGTGGAGTGGCGGCAGCGATGAGATGGATGGGGCAACTTGTCTATCTAGGGTTAGGCTGCTTATATAGAAGGTGGGATCAGGTTAGGGGTTAACTCGGTCCGTCCGATCGTAATTGGGCAGTCGAGAATAAATAGGTAGGGAGTCCAAATAAGAAAACGGAGATGTTTTATAGATGTTGGGGGATGATTTGGACCCATTAGTAATGACAGAGCGGGTCAGGTTCGGGACAACTTTTGGACCCGCGCGAGGGGTCTGAGTAAAGTGTAGAGAGGGTCAAACGGTCAGACAAGAGGGAATCGAAAACCCGGTTGGACTCAGATCGGTCAACGAAGGCAAGGTGGAACGTGACAACTACGAACGGATACAAGCTTTATGAAAACATGCAGATGCAATATGCATGATGCGATGATGAATGCAACAAACAAAAATAAAATACACGGCGACAACAAAATAGCTCGAAGACTTCTGGAGCGTCGGTCTTGGGGCATTACAGATAGGAGGATGGAATATGTATGAAAAACAGTAAACAGAAGGCATTTCAAAAAAATTAGATGAAATGAAAGCTAGGCACCATATGAACATGCAACCAATATCACTCTACCAGGAAAAAAGTGTCTCATCATAAGTGCCATTTCAACAAATTAGAAGCAGTACAAGCTAGAAAACAATGCAAGATGCAACCTACATCACACTCCCAAGTTAAATGTGTCTTATGGGTAAGTGATTGTTGCAGGTATAAGTTAGAAGCTACGCAGATGCAATTCAACAAAATTATAAGCAATACAAACTAGACATCATACGGAACACGCAACCACAAATAACAGTGCCAAGTTAGAGCAAGCACCTGTGATGGTGGAGTAGGGCAGATGTGCTCATCATCTACATAGCTACGTTAACTGTCCAGCCTTGTGTTGTCTTGTGAATCTTATTGGGAGGATGGCGGAGTAGAATCTGTAGAGACCCTCTGTTTGAGTTGCTCTGAAGGACCACCATCATCCACTGCCTTACTAATTTCCTTCAGTTGTATTGATTTTGCATTGTGAAGTCAAACCAATAAGAAAAAGGAATAAAATTCGCTCTTCAGAACTCATTCATGCATGATACTGGCAAACACTACTCGGATGAAAGGCAAACACATGATACGAGGATCAAATATGTATGAAAAACACGATGGCATGACATATTCACACCTATGATGTGGTAACTAAGCAGAAGGAATTTCAACAAATTAGAAGCACTGCAAGCTAGACACCATATGAAAACCAATATCACTCTGCCAAGTTCAAACTATCTGGCGTTTCAAAAAATTAGAAGCAGTACATGCTACAAATCATATGCAAGACGCAACCAATATCACAGTGGCGACATAAAGGTGCCTCATCGAGTGACTAATGCGGGATACGCAAGAACAGTAGTCTGATGTAAGAACATGGTGTGATCAGATATAGTATGTTCTAGAAACAAAGTTAGAACCAATACAAGCTAGACATCATACGCAACATGCAACCACATATAATAGTGCCAAGTTAGAGCAAACACCTGTGATGGTGGAGTAAGGGAGATGTGCTCATCATCTACACAGCTACGTCAGCTATCTAGCCTTGCGTTGTCTTGCAAATCTTGTTGGGAGCATGGCGGAGTAGAATCTGTAGAGACCCTCCATTTCAGTTGCTCAGAAGGACCACCATCATTAAATGCCTTACCAATTTCCTTCTGCTTTATCGACTTTGCATTGTGAGGTCAAACTGACAAGAAAAAGGAATAATATTCGCTCTTCAGAACTCATTCATGCATGATACTAATGAACACTATTCTGATGAAAGGCAAACTCATGATACGAGGATGGAATATGTACGAAAAGCTGTACGGCACGACATATTCACACCTATGATGTGGTAACTAAGCAGAAGGCACTTCAACAAATTAGATGCACTGCAAGATAGACACCATATGGAAGGTGCAACCAATATCACTCTGCCAAGTTAAAATTGTCTCGTCATAGGTGGTTTTCATCAAACTAGAAGCACTACATGCTAGAAATCATATTCAAGACGCCAACCAATATCACACTGCCAACTTAAAGGTGTCTCATCATAAGTGACTGATGCAGGATACACAAGAAGAGTAGTTTCATGTAAGAACATGGTGTGATAGACAGATATAGTATGTACCAAAATCAGGAAGGCGTGTCATATTCAAATGTATAATGTGTACGCCAAGCAGATGCAGTTTACACTAATTAGAAGCAATACAAGGTATACACCATATGCAACATGCAACTAGATATCACACTGCCAAGTTAGAGCAAGCACCTGGAATGGTGGAGTAGGGGAGCGGAGACTTGGAACTTGTAATGCAATAGCAATACGAGGAGAATCCATAAAGATGCTTCGTTTACGTTGCTGCAGAGGACCACCATCATCGCCTTCCTTACACTTTTCCTTTCTCTTCTTTGATTTTGCCTTGTCAAGTCAAACCCACAAGAAAACGGATTAAAATTTACTCTTCAGAACTCATTGATGCATGATACTGACGAACACTACTTTCATGAAAGGCAACCACATGATAGGAGGATGGAATATGTATGAAAACAGGATGACATGACATATTGACATGTATGATGTGTAAAGTGTTAACTAAGCACAAGGTGTTTGAACTAATTAGAAGCAATGCAAGCTAGACACCATATGAAAGATGAAACCAATATCACTCTGCCAAATTAAAAGGGTGGCCCCATAAATGTATTTGAACAAATTAGAAGCAATACATTGCAACATGCTAGAAATAATATGCAATATGCAATGGATAAAGGTGTCCCATCGTAAATGATTGATGTAGGATACAGAAGAGCGGTAGTTTCATGTAAGAACCTGGTTAACAAATAAATGTAGTATGTACCAAAAATAGGAAGGCATGTCATATTCACAGGTATAATGTGTAAACTAAGCAGATGCAATTTACCCTAATTAGAAGGATTACAAGCTAGACACCGTATGTAGTGTGCAACCACATATCACACTACAAAGTTAGAGCAAGCACCTACGATGGTGGTGTAGGGGAAATGCGGTGTTCAAGTATAGAGCTACATTAAATATCTTTATTTAGACTTGTTGTTTCTTGGGAATCATGTGGAGAGCATGAAACTGCACTCATTATATGAGTAGCGTGTCTCATACTAACCCACGGGCGTGACTATCTCATCATAAGTGATAGATGCATGATACACAAGAACAGTAGTTTGATGTAAGAACATGGTGTGATAGGCACATGTAGTATGTACCAAATACAAGAAGGCGTGTCATATTCACAAGTATAATGTGTAAGCTAAGGAGATGCAATTTAACAAATTAGGAGCAATACAAGCTAGGCACCATATGCAACATGCAACCAGATATCACACTGCCATGTTAGAGCAAGCACCTGGGGTTGTGGAGAAGGGGAGATGAGATTTGGAACTTGCACTGCAATAGGAGTAGCAGGAGAATTTGCAGAGATCATATGTTTCGGTTGCTCCAGCGGACCACCATCATCCGGTGCCTTCATCCTTTTAGATTTTGCCTTGTCAAGTCAAACCCACAAGAAAAAGGAATGAAATTCACTCTTCCAAATTTGTTGATGCATGATACTGACGAACACAACTTTTATGTAAGGCAACCACATTGTAGGAGGATGGAATATGTACGAAAAACGTTAAGCAGAAGGCATTTCAACAAATTGGAAGCAATGCAAGCTAGACAACATATGAAAGATCCAACCAAAATCACTCTACCAAGTTAGAAGTGTCTCATTATAAGTGGCACTTCAACAAATTAGAGGCAGTACATGCTTGAAATGATATGCAAGATGCAACCAATATTACATTGTCAATTTGAAAGTGTCTCGTCAGAAGTGATTGATGAGGGATACACAAGAAAAGTAGTTTGATGTAAGAACATGGTTAATAGAAAGGCGTAGTATGTACCAAAACTAGGAAGTCATGTCATATTCACAGGTATAATGTGTTATCTAAGCACATGCAATTTACCCTAATTAGAAGCATTAAAAGGTAGACACCATGTGCAACATACAACCACATATCACATTACCAAGTAAGATCAAGCACCTGCGATGGTGGTGTAGGGGAATTGCAGTCATTAACTACATAGCTATGTTAATTATCTTCATTTAGCCTTGTTGTTTCTTGAGAATCATGTGGGGAGGATGACACTGCACTCTTTACAAAAGTAGTGCGTCTCACAGTAACCCACTGGGTGACTATCTCATCATAAGTGATTGATGAGGGATACACAAGAGCATTAGTTTGATGTAAGAACATGGTTAATAGACAGATGTAGTATGTATCAAAAACAGGAAGGCATGTCATTATCAAAGGTATAATGTGTAAAGTAAGCAGATGCCATTTAACCAAATTGGAAGCAATACAAGCTAGACACCATATGCAACATGCAACCACATTTGACAGCGCGAAGTTAAAGCAAGCACCTGGGATGGTTGTGTGTGGCAATTGAGATCATCAACTACATAGCTATGTTTAGTGTCTCCATCTGCTGACACTACACCCTTTAGAGTGCCGAAATGCTTAGTGCTTATCCTCGAATTACACTTGAGCGACTTCTGTCTTTTCTTTTGTGTATTCATCAACAGTGCGTCAGAGTCTGAAATACACATGCATAAAAAAATAGTGTGAGTATGGGTGAAGTGTGTGCACAATTAGTATAGTGTAAAAGTACCAGATAGGAGGTGGGTGAGAAATAAATGATGGAGACATATGATAGCTCTACAAAATGCATGGCACACAAAATTAGATTCTAGGATTTTGAAATATGAGCACAGGGATTGCTGGGAAATCCAAATACTCCTCCATCACACCATAAGCTGTGGTCCTATGAAAATAGCAGTTGTCTGAAAATAAATAGATCAGTCCATCTTTTTACACGGTCCGATGTACAAAGTACGGGTAGATCGCCTTCATCTACCTCCAACCAGTCAGTGTTGACGATCTTCCTTGAAATGCCAGCGACCACCGGCCCAGTCCCCTGCCTCTGCCCTCCCCTTGACCTCACCACACTGTCGTGCTTGGCACCACCCCCAACGATCCTTCAAGCCACGCCGACCTCCAGATCGGGCGCAAGCATCTCCTGTGCCCCACACCCTATGATAGACACCGAAGCGCCGCTTCCCCGGCGAACAGGCGGACTAGGTGCTCTGCACGCCTAAGTGGGTGATGCTTCTCTTAATTGCGAATCAACTAACCCTAAATTGAAATCCAGGTGGGTGACTGACCTCTAGCTAAGGTGAAATAGTAATGGGAGGAAACCTTGTTCATTTAGTATCACGAAGAAGGTGTAGTAAGAAGCGCTCAACTAGTTTCTTTCGTGGGATGAATACGGTGTGAGCAGAGACGTAAGATTTGCACGAATAAGGGAAGAGGGGTACCTCTTTCTGCTGGCAGTGTTGTGTCCTCCTTCTATTTTTCCAATGATCTTCTTGTGGGTTGTTGGAAACGAGAAGTTGTGGAGGATGGTGGAGCCTTGGACGAACCCATGGCCAAGTTGTTGAGTGTGGTGGTGGCCGTCTTTTGGTAGCAGAGAACCAGATAGTGGCAAATTTCGGACAGTAATCTTAGGTGTTCCAAATAGTGGGCAGGATATATTTTGGCCGAGCGCATGGGTATTTAGGCGCCCATGGTGTATGAATGCTTCTCGGAGGCAGTTGAGATTGGCGTCTTGGTGAAGTCACAAACCTACCCCGGTTTGGACCTTTGGACATCGGGCCGATAGGCTACACGGGTCAGAGTCGGGACACTAATTTCCTACCACCAAACATTAGTCTTGCGCGGTTTCGGGCGACCAGAGGCTTATTTGCAGCTGCGTTCAATATTTGGGAGCAAAAGCATTAACGTTTATAGTTCTCTTGAATTGAACTTTCAGGATTTGTCAAACTTCACAAATTTTGACTCTTGAAAATCCTAAAAGTACGATTATTTTGGAATGGAGGGGTTACATTTGAATATACATTGTACATGAGTATATATTACAAAATATGCAGATTACCTCAATTCATGCATGGTTCTAGATATAATCTCCTAGGTTGCAAAAAAATAGTTAGACATGCGTATGAATATATAGCATGTTCAAACGCACAACAAAGATTGATGCCCCCTTTTAGATCTGATTTACAAATGCTATTATCTCGAATTCAAATAGATGAATCACTTCCTATGAATTCGAATCTTCGAAACCACCTTTATGTTGAATTCAACATGTATTCTATTTCGTGCTAGCAATTTGGAATGTATCCATGTATGTGACAAATGTATAAAGTGCTTGACACTAACAACATGGAGTGCACTAATTAATGTTTATATATGAATTGCAAAAGCCATGCATTGTCTGGATTTCAAACCACTCTCACTCTATGGATCAATAATATGAAATAAACCCATACACAAATTTGGAATGTATGGGTGTCTGATAGACCAACGTTCGTTCATACACAAATTGCAAAATTCATGATCTCATCCAAAAAGATTAATGCCATTTATATTTTAATTTAATGCGTAGAACCACCTTTTACACGTAGATGCACTATGCCTCGGCCCATTCTCACACACACGCTATATATCTCTTTATCTGACGCATAAGTGCACACACTTTATATACATCAGCATTTCTCTCTCACACATGCTCACACTCTCTCCCGGAGTGTCTCACGCACACACTCTCTATATATCTCCCTCTCTCTTTTTACTACTATGTACCAATCTTTCCACTAATCTCAGTTGGAAAACACTACTTCTCTCACATGCATATATACACACGCACAGTCTCTACTGGTCCTCTATAGGCACATATATGTGCCTACGTGTCTCCCGCACGCACATTATCTTTAGGCCTCTCTCGCACACATTGCCCCCCCCCCCAACACCTTTCTCTTACTAGTTGGCATATATGATTTCATTAGATCACTCGGTAGGATGTCCTTGACTGTTAGGCTGGATGGTAATACGAGGCAAAGTTTTACCCAAGTCCGGGCCCTTGCAGCCGAGGAAAACGCCTAGTCCTGGTACTGTATATTTTTGATAGGGGTGTGTACAAAGTACAGATGAATACCAGGCATTGTGTGTGTGTATACTATCGACGAACTAGCCCCCTAGCTTATATAACATACCCAGGGCCTAGGGTTACAAATCAGATATAGTCGGCTTATCATCAGTGGGGATAGAGTCCTCCATGACTCTGGTAGCTTTGTCTTGTACGTCGAGTCCTCCACATGGGTCTTCGTATAACGCGTCTTGGTCCAACCTATGTGGCATAGGATGGAACCGACCCATGAGTCCTCATGTCGACCCACTACAACTAGAAATGATGTGCCCACCACACCCCACACACAATCGGCCACTAAGAAAATAAGCATATACAATAGTACAAAGTTATACATGGAAGTTAATTGCATGTTGCATCCAATAATATTTGTTCTGCATTGTGAATGTTTATGTTTTCTCCTAGAATATTAGTCACGAGAAAGAGAAACGAAGGGCATATCTCTCTTTGTATCCACCGCACACCCCCTCTCTCTACACCACTTTCACGTACACACACATACTATCTCTCGGCCCTCTAAAAGTATGCCCCTGACACATTCACGCGTAACGGTCACTGTATTTCAAGCAAAAACACTATACGGTCCTTGGACTTCAGAATATGCTCATTACGGTCACCATATACATTCTCGTGGTGATCATACGGTATCTAGCTCACCATATATCTCCGTATTTTTTTGATGACACTGATGGTCATTGTATTTTATGCGTGCTCCATATTTTGTTGACGACACTTATGGTAATTGTATTTGAAGCGAAAGAACGATATGGTCACTGGACTTCAGAATAATCTCATTACGGTCACAATATACATTTTGTGGTGCTAACCAACCTCTGGTTGGATGGTTAGGAGGACAGTTGTTTCCCCAGCCCACTAGGGTTAAAGTCCTGGTGCTCGCATTTATCCTGGATTAATTTCATTATTTTCCGGTGATGTGTGTTTAGTGGGATGAGACGTCCCCTCGACTACGAGGCACCTATGGTGACGTCATAAAATCTCAAGATCATATGCTTGCTCACTCTCTTGGAGGTGCTCATAGAGGAAGGGTACGCGTGTGTGTTCTTATAGCGATGAGTGTTTGCGCGTATATATGAGCGCTTGTGTCTATACTTTGTGCTGTGTTAAAAAAATACATGTCGTGATTATATAGTCACTCGCTCACCGTACAACTCTGTAGTTTGTTGATGACACGATCAATTGACCAGTCAAAACGTTCCACGTGGCGCAACTGGTGTTGCACCAGCAGCGCACGTAACCATGGGGCCCACCTGTGCGTATATGAAAGAAAGAAATGGTAGCTTCCGTCTGTACTGTGTTAACAAAATACATTTTATGGTGAGCATATGGTCACTGGCTCACCATACATCTCTGTAATTTGTTGATGACACGATCAATTGACTAGTCAAATGGTCCACGTTCACCAGCACACATTAATGTTGGGCCCACCTATCAGTGTGTATATGAAGACATAAATGGTAATAAATTAGTAGTCGGTGGGGATTCGAAGCCGTGAGACCTCTGGTTGGCAGCCCGTGTGCCCTAACCATAGTGAACAAGGTTGGCTTGTGATGATATGCTGAGCCAGCCGTTTCAATTGCACGGACGCACGAGCCACTGTGGTGAATACAAACACATCACACATGTGCATAAACACGCCCGCTGTCGATGTCAAAATCGGCGGATCTCGGGTAGGGGGTCCCGATCTGTGCGTCAAGGCTGATGGTAACAGGAAGCAAGGGACACAGATGTTTACCCAGGTTCGGGCCCTCTCGATGGAGGTAAAAGCCTACTTCCTGCTTGATTAATATTGAAGATATGGGTAGTAAAAGAGTAGATCTACCACGAGATCGTAAAGGGTAAACCCTAAGAGCTAGCCTATGATGGTATGATTGCAATTGTGATCGGCCTTCTAAGGACCAACCTCTTTGGTTTATATAGACACCGGAGAGGGCTAGGGTTTACATGGAGTCGGTTACAAGGAAGGAAACACAATATCCGGATCGCCAAGCTTGCCTTCCATGCAAAGGAGAGTCCCACCCGGACACGAGCCGAAGTCTTGAGTCTTGTATCTTCACACTTCAATAGTCCGGACGTTGTACACAGTCCGGCTGTCCGGATACCCCCTAATCCAGGACCCCCTTAGTAGCCCCTGAACCAGGCTTCAATGACGATGAGTCTGGCGCACTGTATTGTCTTCGGCATTGCAAGGCGGGTTCCTTCTCCGAATACTCCAAAGTGGTTATCGAACACGTAGACCGTGTCCGGATCTGCAAGATGATCTTCACATAGCATAAATCTGATCCACTGGCAATGTTCGTGCATCGTGCCCCTGCATCGTGGCCTGTCCAACACGAACCAGCGTTTCTTACCCCACCTCAACTCGTGTTACAAGGTGGTTTTATTGGCACGTCAGGTCGAGGCAGAGATCGTGTTCCTCTTATTACGGGATTTTCCATTAATATGGGCGCGCATGACCCCATGACGACCATTTGTATAACTCCGTGTGTTTTTAGATAAGCCTCAAACGGTCACACCGAGGACTCTTGATATTCACCCTCTTTATAAAGGGGGTCGAGGCCTACGCCTCTTTTCCACCTTCCTCGCGCCTTCTTGCACCTCGAGTTCTAACACCCGAAACCTAAGCTCCAACCCCCCAGATCCTCCAATATGTCCGGATCTGACCCTCAAGGCCGGTGGGTGGCCTCCTCGATTCAAAAGGAAGACATTGCGAAGCTTAGGGAGGTCGGATACCTGACCACCAATATCCAGCACAGGCTTCCTGCTCCAGGGCAGGTCATCCCCACACCGGAGCCCAATGAATGTGTCGTGTTTGTCCATCACTTCCTCCGCGGCTTGGGCTTCACCCTCGATCCCTTTGTGAGGGGGCTCATGTTCTACTATGGGTTGGATTTTCATGATCTGGCTCCAGACGCTATCCTCCATATCTCGTCATTCATTATCGTGTGCGAGGCTTTTCTCCACGTCACCCCACACTTCGGCTTATGGCTCAAGACCTTCAATGTGAAGTCGAAGATGATCGAGGGGTGACATGTGGAGTGCGGAGGTGCCGTAGTAAGCAGGAACGCCGATGCCCCATGGCCAGAGGGTTCTTTCCCAGAAGTATCCGATGTATGGCAATGGAGGTGGTTCTATGTCACGGCTCCCAGAGGCACAAAGTGGGTGGCTGTTCCCGAGTTCCGCTCGGGCCCTCCGTCACAACTAGAGTCTTGGACCGACATAGGACGGAATTGGGGGCCCGCTGGTGATGTACCAATACTGCAGAATCGCATTCGGGAGCTTCTTGAGAGGGACATTAACCTCGTCAGCATAATGCAAGTGATGTTAATCCGACGGATGTTGCCGTGCCAACGCCGGCCTCTCCGGATGTGGGAGTTCAATCCGGAGGGTCCGCGGACTGTCAAGCACTTCTTCGTCTTGAAGCTTGAAGGGATGTGCAAATTATTCTTCGGACAAAAAGTAGAGTGTCCGGACACCACCGAGGATGTGGGCCTAAGCAGCAATCGCCTAGATACCCAAGTAAGTAGCCTTGATACCGGACACCTTGTTTTCAATTTTTCATAATTATTTATTCTGAAAATCATCCGTGGCCAGGAATGGCTCAGTAAGGCGGAGAGAATCAGGTGTCCGGCGCCACTTCCCAAAGGTTCTCCTGGTCCCACCATGGCCAAGATGCTTGACCGGGTACTCAGCAGACACTACAAGAAATATGTCAACTTGTGACCTTGACTATTGGTCACTGAAAGGTCATTGTTTTTCATTTGCGACCTTTTTGTGACCAAAAAGAGAAGGTCAAAAGCTGGCGGTCGTTTACTGACTATAGCGACCTTCTCTGTGAGAAGGTCATAGACGTTTACGACCAAAATATTCCTACTGTGACGTTTTGGTCACTAGCAACCTCCCCAGGCCACGTAGGCATCCAGCGTGGCAAGCTGATGTGGCACAACATTCAGCCCGGTCCAATTCGGTTTTCTACATGGGCCTAGCCCAACAATTCGGCCTTTTTAATGTATTTTTTCCTGTGCTTTTATTAGCTACATGGGTCTGACCCAGTAATTCGGCCCATGTATTTTTTTAGGCAATCCCTTTTAATATATGTATTTTATGTTAATTTTGGTTATCTACCTGGGCCTGGCTTATAATTTGGCCTTTTTATTTTCTAGCGCACAACATTTTGCAGTCAATTTATTTTTTATTTCCAGCTTTTTTCCCAGTTCTAGTTTACATATGGGTCCCAAAAGTCAGATTTTTCACAGCTTATTAATAAGCAATATATATGTATATATCAAACAGACAGAAGAGAGAAAGCATATGAAAACCTTCAAATAAAAGCTAAAATAAGTTTATTACAGTATGCTATACAGAACAGAACACGTGAAAATACATACACTCATTCACATCACAACAACCAGTTTCCATACACTCATTCACATCACATCAACCAGTTTAACCATCGAATCTTGCATACCCAGGAACTTCAAACTTCACCCAGATCCACACAATCATAAATATTGGGATCTACAAATAGACCGCTCTGCCAGTACAAAAGCTAGCTACTCTTGGATACCACATAACATGCTCTTCAACATGGGTAGAAGTCCTCAACAGAGTTCTACCAACAACGCAAGTTCCATTCACCTACAAGAACAGAATGGAATATCAAGTACTTGCATTCTTCAAGAAGATTACAACCAACATATATATGTAGAAGTACATCAGGAAAGCTAATGGAGCAAAATCAAACAACAGATAAATCAAGTAAACAGACCATTTGGAAAAAATATACTACCAGGCTTGAACATGAGCATAGAAATGTAAAGATGATTTTAGTGAAATTAAAATTGCCAATGAAAGCTGAATAACAGTGCGGCTGATTAGCTCCTAGTATGGAGGAATATCACAAAATTAAGAAAGATGGTCGTGCAAGTTTCTATACAAGTATCCATGATTATAGTTTGTTATCATCATCTAAATTCTCCAACATGCACAAAATTAATTAATATATTTGAATGTGCTACCAATGAAGAAAATTCTAAAAGATACACGAACAAGGCTTAATTAGCCAACCATGTCATTCTGTAAACACATAGGAGTAAATTGGCAAGGTTTTCTTCTCTTTTCTAGTTAATGACAACCAGTCATCAATCAAGCAAGCAACATCACATTGGTACAACAGCTAGTATCATTTAGCATATATGGGCTGTGAGCAGTCAACACCTACTAATTTTATTTTATTTGTTTGCATCGAGTCAGCACCTACTAGATGGGATGGAAATGCATCTTGTGTATTAGTTGTGGAGCATGCGTGTATTATTAACAATGAAAGCAAGGGTTGACACTAGTGAAAGAGCAGACAGGAATATTTGCTTGCAACCTGACGATGTTGCTTGTGCGAGGCCAGACGAGGTGAAGAGCAGCTCCTCGCTCTTGGCGCCGAGCTTGACGAGGGGAGGGGGCTCCATGGAACCTGCGACAACCCAACCTGTGTAAATCATAAGGTCTTGTTAGATATAAACAGTAGTACTGAATGATAGATATAAACATTAGTATTGCTTGAGCTCAATTTTTTTTGCAAGGATAAGCATGTCCTAAACCGCCACTGAGCACTCTGAGATCGTTGAAGTACTAGATGCCAGAATGTAAGAATGGATAAAACATAACATGAATGTTCTCAAGTGCCATGAAGTGAGCAAGCAAGTAGTTGAATGGGTAAAATCATGTTAATGTAGACTTACAGCCCACGCCAACATGATCAGAAATGTTCAATACAATGTGCATCATTTTGTCGTGGCAAAACTGATCCTGCAAAAATGCACATGGAACACAGAAACAAGTTGCAAAAATAATTCATAGTCCCAATTTTCACATTTACTTGTAAAATCATCCCTTATATCCAATCCATTCAACTACACAACAGAAGCAATTGACCAGTCCATATGTTTCGGATAACGGTAGCTTGTTCAAATGGCAAATACTACTAAAAGTAACTGATTCATATACTGTCACAACGAGTTACTACAATCCAGAGTAGGGACTACCGGATTATGTTCAAATCAAGCAAGGCATAGATTCTGCTAAACGACTAGGGGCTCAAAATCATATCGATCCCCTTTCCGGTGACATTTCTTCCTGGACAAATCAAATCAAGCACGACGCGCGATCTGGTAAACGATGAGAGGGGAAGGAGAGGGGGAGGGGAGGCACGCACGGTGGTCTTTGGTCGGTCGTTGGAGCGGAGGTGGGCCTCGAGCTTGTCGTTGCGGGAGCTGGTGAGCTGCATGATGCTGTAGCTGCCGCGAAGGTGAAGAAGAAGGGCTTGGAGTCCTATGTCCGCCCCACCAGCCACCGCCATGCCGGGCTCATTTCCTTGAATCACAGCCGAAGCTAGCACCTTCCATGGTGATGGTGATGGCCTGCACAAACCAACCACAAGAATCAGATCAGTAGATCCAGAAAAATAAGATGAGGAAAGGGAATAAGAGGAAGAGCAGGATAGGGGAGTCGAGGGGCTGGAGGAGGAGGGCGTACCATGTGGGTCGTCGGAGAAGCTGTAGGCTCGCCGGAGAATGCCAGCAGGAGACGCGCCGACCGAAACCCTAGGAAAATCTCCATGGTTGGTCACTGGAGGGGTCCTCTGCCGCTGTGCTGCCTGGTTGAGGAGGGCATCCAACCAACCAACCATGGCGGAGGTGCTGACGCGGCGGCGGGGCTCAGGTTGGGAGGTTGGGGGAGAGGAGTGGGCCCAGAGCTCCTCCCGCTTCCTCTTGAGGAGGACCGTCTCTGGCACCACCACCTTCGCCGCCTCGGACGACATCTGCGGCCGCAAAACCATAGCTCAGGGTTAGATCCGGGCGAGGGGCAAGAGCAAATGCCCTAGCGCAACGGGTGGGAGGAGTAGGGCATGCGCTTACGCGGTGGAGGGCCGCAGCGGCCAGGGAGTGGATCTGACCATCGGCTCAATCCCCCCTCTCATTCTTAGGTGAGGGGAAAGGAGGGGGAGGGTGGCGGTGGTTGGGTTGGCACCGGCGGTGGAGTGGAGTGGAGGCCGACCGGGGTTGGGGAGAGGATGGAGGCGAGCGGCGGCGGCGGCTGGAATGCAGGGGATCGATAGAGAGCGAGGAGGAAGTGGGATCTGGGGGTCGAGGGGAGGGGGAAAGAGTGTGTCAGCGGTTGATGGACCAGATCTGGGGGCTCGAGGGGAGGGTGGGTGGGTGAGTTAGGGTTTTTTTTCTCGGGAGAAGCTCCACCGTTGGATGGGTGCGCCACGGATGGCCCTGATTGAGTCCAATTTGGTGATCCACGTGAAGGCCGTTCCTCGCATCTCATTGGTCCATCCAATCCACTCTGATTTTCGTAAACATAACAAAGTCATAGTTTGTCAAAATGATCTCGTATTTTTGCATAAGTGTGCATATTAAAATGACAAACAATATTGCAAAATAGAGCTTTCATCTTCTTTGCACAGAAAATTCATTTTCTAATTTTCGAGTGTCCAAAATGAGTTTTTTTGTGAAGGACCTAGAAAATATTTGTTGCAAATTTGGACCAAATCATTTTTATAAAATAATAGGCCATATATAATGCACAATTGAACAAATGGTTGGGTGTCAAAAGTTTTGATCCACCTCTCGTGAAAAAGACAAATTTTGGCCGATTCAGCTGGAAGTGGGTCAAATTTGAACTGTAGCTGCCTTGTAGTTTGCTCTTTATTTTTTACAAAAATCATTTCTAGGTACATAAGTATCTATTTAATCAGAGAAACACAAAAAAAATACCAAGATTCAACCACTAGCTAGGAACGGTCATTCCCGTCGTTTTGACCGCATTTTGAAACGGGCATAAAAAATTCAAAAAAAATCAAAAAAATTGAAAACCTTCGCATTGTGTCATTATATATGACCAAGTTACCAGGAAAATAAATAAACTTGTAATACGGTAATTATTTTAAAAAAAGTGTTCTCAGAAATGAGCTATCATGCGTGAAGATTCATGGCTTTCAAGCCAAATGATCAATCTTGTGGCCACATTCATGGAATAGTTTGTTCAAATGATCTCATATTGTGCACAAGGGTACATGTTGGAATTCCAAACAATGTTGCCTAAGGAAGTTTTCATTTTCTTTGCACCGGAAATTCATTTTCTAATTTTCGAGTGCCTAAAAGGAGGTTTTTTGTGAAGGACCTAGCAAATATTTGTTGCAAAAATGGACCAAATCAATTTTATAAAATACTAGGCCATATATAATGCACAATTGACAAAATGGTTGGGTGAAACAAGTTTTGATCCACCTCTGGTGAAAAAGACAAATTATCATTGATTCAGTTGGAAACGGGTCAAATTTGAACTGTAGCTGCCTCATAGTTTGCTCTTTATTTTTTCCAAAAATCATTTCTAGGTAAATAAGTATCTATTTAATCATAGAAACACCAAAAAAATTCCAAGATTGAACAACTAGCTAGGAATGGTCATTCCCGCCGTTTTGACCGCATTTTGAAACGGGCATAAAAAATTCAAAACAAATCAAAAAAATTGAAAACCATCGCATTGTGTCATTATATGTGACCAAGTTTCTAGGAAAAATAATAAACTTGTAATATGGTAATTATTTTAAAAAAGTGTTCTCAGAAATGAGCTATCATGCGTGAAGATTCATGGCTTTCAAGCCAAATGATCAATCTTATGGCCACATTCATGGTATAGTTTGTTCAAATGATCTCATATTGTGCACAAGGGTGCATGTTGGAATTCCAAACAATGTTGCGTAAGGAAGTTTTCATTTTCTTTGCACGGAAAATTCATTTTTCATTTTCCGAGTGCCCAAAGGGAGGTTTTTTGTGTGAAGGAACTACCAAATAATTGTTGCAAAAATGGACCAAATCAATTTTATAAAATACTAGGCCATATATAATGCACAATTGACAAAATGGTTGGGTGAAACAAGTTTTGATCCACCTCTGGTGAAAAAGACAAATTGTCATCGATTCAGCTGGAAACGGGTCAAATTTGAACTGCAGCCGCCTCATAGTTTGCTCTTTATTTTTTCCAAAAATCATTTCTAGGTAAATAAGTATCTATTTAATCATAGAAACACCAAAAAATTCCAAGATTCAACCACTAGCTAGGAACGGTCAAGCCCGCCGTTTTGACCGCATTTTGAAACGGGCATAAAAAATTCAAAGAAATCAAAAAATTGGAAAACCTTCACATTGTGTCATTATATGTGACCAAGTTTCCAGGAAAAATAATAAACTTGTAATACGGTAATTATTTTAAAGAAGTGTTCTTAGAAATGAGCTATCATGCGTGAAGATTAATGGCTTTCAAGCCAAATGGTCAATCTTATGGCCACATTCATGGCATAGTTTGTTAAAATGATCTCATATTGTGCACAAGGGTACATCTTGGAATTCCAAACAATGTTGCCTAAGGAAGTTTTCATTTTCTTTGCATGGAAAATTCATTTTTCATTTTCCGAGTGCCCAAAGGGAGGTTTTTTGTGTGAAGGAACTACCAAATAATTGTTGCAAAAATGGACCAAACCAATTTTATAAAATACTAGGCCATATATAATGCACAATTGACAAAATGGTTGGGTGAAACAAGTTTTGATCCACCTCTGGTGAAAAAGACAAATTGTCATCGATTCAGCTGGAAACGGGTCAAATTTGAACTGCAGCTGCCTCATAGTTTGCTCTTTATTTTTTCCAAAAATCATTTCTAGGTAAATAAGTATCTATTTAATCATAGAAACACCAAAAAATTCCAAGATTCAACCACTAGCTAGGAACGGTCAAGCCCGCCGTTTTGACCGCATTTTGAAACGGGCATAAAAAATTCAAAGAAATCAAAAAATTGGAAAACCTTCACATTGTGTCATTATATGTGACCAAGTTTCCAGGAAAAATAATAAACTTGTAATACGGTAATTATTTTAAAAAAGTGTTCTTAGAAATGAGCTATCATGCGTGAAGATTAATGGCTTTCAAGCCAAATGATCAATCTTATGGCCACATTCATGGCATAGTTTGTTCAAATGATCTCATATTGTGCACAAGGGTACATCTTGGAATTCCAAACAATGTTGCCTAAGGAAGTTTTCATTTTCTTTGCACGGAAAATTCATTTTTCATTTTCCAAGTGCCCAAAAGGAGGTTTTTTTGTTAAGGAACTACCAAATAATTGTTGCAAAAATGGACCAAATCAATTTTATAAAATACTAGGACATATATAATGCACAATTGACAAAATGGTTGGGTGAAAAAAGTTTTGATCCACCTCTGGTGAAAAAGACAAATTGTCGTCGATTCAGCTAGAAACGGGTCAAATTTGAACTGCAGCTGCCTCATAGTTTGCTCTTTATTTTTTCCAAAAATCATTTCTAGGTAAATAAGTATCTATTTAATCATAAATACATGGTTTGATGGCGAGACATCGAGGTTTGGACGGTGGCCGAGGGCCCCAACTCTAGAGCGCGTAAGCTCGCATGCCCGCCGTGTGGTCACCGCGTGACTGTGGCATTGCCATGTGTTTTGGGCGGCCTAGGCATGTCTAGTAGGTTGGGCACTCCCCGGGTAGGTGCTAGGAATAAAATCACAACATAAGAGTCTCACGAGGAGACCGATTGATGCTCAAACATGAATAAGCAGCCAAGTGTTTGATTTGCGGTACGGGAAATGCACATGGCTAATGGGCGTCAGTTTTGGCTGAGGATGATCAGTTACTAAGAAGACCGTCTTCACAAATTTTCACCTCAAAAGAAGGAGCCTAGGCTGTACTTGCTTTACAAAGTACCACACTGGACATAAAGACGAATGTTGAAGCTGGGCTCAAAATAATGAATGGATTGAGCTGGCATTTGGTGGAGGATGGTTATTTGGGCATAGGAAAGCACTGTAGAAAATGGATACCATTTGGACATGCCAAAGTGGTACTTCCTTCACAAAGTGCTGCTCTGAACCGGATAGGAAAATGAATATTTTCGAATTATTTTTGAACTAGGCAAGGAATGTTTTTGACATATTTGATGAAGATATGATCCAAAACATTTTTGGGAATTTTTTGGGAATTTTTGGAATAACAGAAATATAGGTTGCTTCACAACCTAGGGCAAAAACTGCCACATGGACATGACACATAGGCAAAACTGATGAGATGGCGCCTAGTCATCACAACCCACCACAATCTACATGGCTATGACCATCTATATTGGTCATTAACAACTAGAAATAAGGCAGCAGACTAGCACTGTTTGCTTTGTGACCATTTCATGTAAGGAAATTACGACCTTTCTAACCAAAATGGTCGCAATGGTTTAGGGTTCGGAGCCCCCCGAACAGCTTTTGACCAATTGGTCTGAAATGGTCATAGATCTATGACCAATTCTTCCATGGTCACTGACAAAAGGTCACTAGTTGACATATTTCTTGTAGTGAGAATGCCCTCAGGGAAGGAAAAGGGGAGGAACGAAGAAACCGCACTCCACACGCTACGCACCCAAACCGGGGAAATTGTTACCTCCCCTAGGGAGGATAGTCGGGAAGGGGAGGCTAAGGCCTCCTCCCCACGCGGGAAGAAGAGGGCCGCCTCCGAAGACCTGGAGACGCAGATGCCCGAGCAAGGGAAGAAGGTATCACCAAGGGGCTCTGCCGCGACGGGCATCCTCACCGCGTTATGCCAACCAACGGGCCAGCCCTCCATCGAGCTGTAAGTCAATCGTTAATTTGAAGGTATTGTGCTTCTCCTAGATCAGTAACCAGGATTCGCCTTGTGCAGTCCGGCTAGCAGCTCTTCTCGACAGAGTTCGTCTTCGGGGGATCTTCCCCCGGAGATGATGGAGAGTTAGACCCCACCCACCTCTCCGACTCATGAAGCGGGCGACACCGAGGTGTCATCACGGAGGAGTCCGGATCTGCCAAAGCCGGAAGCCAATGCGTCAGGCGCCCTAAGCCCGGAGCATTTGGCTCCCATGAGGGGCGATGGGGAGGGTCCGACATAGTTTAATGTCCGGTTGGACGCACTAACAGGCCTACTGGAGCGAGTTGCGCTCTCGGAGGAGCACCGCTCATTAATGAGCATGGTGCTCAAGAAGATTTCATCCGCTACAAGCGGTTTGAATGAAGCATTCACAAGCCTGCTCAGAGGCTTTGAGGTATGTAATGAAGAATACACTATTTCTTTGGCTGTGAGGCACGCGCTAGGTACTCCATATAGATAGTAGCCCCTGAGACTCTGGTTGCCCGCCCTAGGAGGCAAACGGGGGATCATAAAGCAATGATTGTGCTGTAAATATGTGCAGGTACCTGTGGCTCTGGCCGCCGGCCAGTCCGTTGAAGTTGCCGAACTAACGAGGCAGATTGGATCGATCGATGCCGATATCACGCTGGTGAACGAGCGGCTGGACAAATTACAAGGCATGTGCTCTGCCTTCCTTTACATAGAAAATATGAAGGCGGCATGATATTAATGTAATATGTTTGGACTGCAGATGGTGCCGCTGCCGTGGAAGCCCTGAGGGCGGAACTTGCCCAGGCCAAGGAGCAAGCTCGGGCTAGCGATGCTGCTGCCCTAAAGGCGGCCGAGGAATTGAGAGCCGAACAGGCTGCTCATCGTCGAAGGGAGGAAAAGATAGCCGAGATGGCTTTGGAATTAAAAAATGCCGCTGACCGGTATGAGCTCCTTAAAAAGGAGCATAAGGATAGTTCGGCCGATCTGGACAAGGCACTAAATGCTACCAAGGAAATACGGACTGAGCTCAGGGGTGCGCATGAGGAGCTTCAACAGGTCGGTAAAATTGCGGCTGGGGGCTCCTAATTGCTGCGGATGAAGTTTTTCGATCTGTAGTACGCTCCTCTGGATGGGCGCTGGAGTCCTGCGGACGCGTATGCAGATTTGGAGAAGAGTACAACTAACGCTGCCAAGTTCTTCGATGATCAGGGTGATAAGGAAGTGGAGAAGCTTTTCTCGTCGCAATTCAATGCTCCCACTCGCCCGCTGCCGTTAAGTTACAAGATAGCTACTGTAGCGGAGCTTCACAGGCTGTCCGGGCTTGCAATGTAGTATATAATAGATCATCTTTGGTCGAAGGGGCCTAAGCCAAATAGTTACTTTGGTTTGGTGCAACAATTCCTTGGGGCCGTGCCTCGGATCGATGCCATGAGGAGGTCGATGTGTATAGAGGGTGCACGGATGGCTCATGTCCGCGTTAAAGCCTATTGGACGGATATGGATGCCACCAGGTCACAGAGGGTGCCCTCCTAATAGAGGCGCAGTGCTCGAAGAATGTCTTGTTCGAGTGATGAATCGAATCATTGTAAAAACAATGTCTATTTTGATTATAAGGCTATATTTATACTGTTTCCCTGAAAATATGATTGTATCCCCTATGCGGCCGTTTATATATATATATGTGTGTGTGTGTGTGTGTGTGTGTGTGTGTGTGTGTGTGTGTAATCCGAAAGTTAGCAGTCGTTGGCTTCAGCCCCCACGCATACAATGCGGGGGTGTTCGCGAAAAATATGCTTAATTACACTTGATCCAACGTCTTGGTCCATTAAGGAGGTGATCGCACGTCGAACTAGGCAACTGGACTATATAGCTGTAACACTTTCGCTTAGCCACGGGAGTCTAACGTTGGGGCTACTATGTAGCCCCTGGTACCTTCGCGTGCATCCAAATACAGATGCATATGTACATGACTGGGAAATGGCCCTTCGTTAATGCGGAGGAATCCTAAAGATTCCGGTGAGTCTTCGAGTGGTTGAACAGCCTCTCGCTGCATCATGACAGTCAGTTTTCGGCTTTCTCTACTGAGGTGCTCATCCGGAATAACCAGGCGGCAAACCCAGGAGCCGGGCAAACCCAACATTTGACCAAAAACATGATTCGGAGATGATGCATATAAGGCCAAACTCGTGACGCCGAACACTCCCGAAGGTATTCGGACTTTATAACAGATGATGGGATCAAGAATGCCCATTCATTATAAACCCTGTGTTTCCAGGTACACGCGTTAATCTGTCGTGGCGAAATGCCAAAAACGGCAGTATCCTCTATGGGTATGGAACCCATGGGATGGTTGAACAACAAGAGGCAATAGAAAAGGTTTACACAAGGGCTTAATCTAAAAATAAACATGTTGAACGGGGCCCTGCTGCACGTCTGCGCCTTTGTCTCCGTTGTGCCGTATCCTGGAAGGGTATCACGCGAACGTTGTCTGTGGAAAAAGAAAACTCATAGGAGAGTACAACGTAAGTATGCGATGGATAGTAAAGTGTAAGATGTTGGTCTGCCAATAAGGTTGAGCCAAGTGCGGGGCTTTATTAAGTATTTATAGCCCCTGGTATCCGCTATGGAATTATATATACGGTGCCCTGGTTCGATCTGGGCTACCGGACTCGTCTAACCATGTCTGTGGTCTTAACGACCAGTCATGTTTTTTTATATTGGAGGCCCCTTATAGTCCGGCCGCTAGGGCCGTCGCGTGTTCCTCTATGCGTGAAGAGCGCTCTGTTATTCCGCTAATGGTGATGACGCCACGTGGACCGGGCATCTTGAGTGTAAGGTAGCCATAGTGCGGGAATGCGTTGAAGCGCGTGAAGGCCGGTTTTCCAAGCAATTCGTGATAGTTGCTTTGCAAGGGTGCGATGATGAAGAGTAGTTCTTCGCTTCTGGAGTTTCTTGGAGAGCCGAATGCTACCTCCAGTACTATGGAACCCCTGCTGTAGGCTTCAACGCCTGGTATCACCCCTTCAACGGTGGTGTTTCTTTGACTAATTCTTGATGGCTCTATCCCCATCTTGCGGACAGTGTCCTCATATATTAGATTGAGACTTCTGCCGCCGTCCATGAGGACGTGGGTGAGATGGTATCCGTCGATTATTGGGTCGAGCACCAAGGCCTCTGATCCTTCACACCGAATACTAGTTCAGCCGTCCAAGCGGTCGAAGGTGATCGGATAAGACATCCAGTAGTTAAGTGTAGGTGCGGTGGGCTCTATATCGCGCATATCTATGCGCGCGTTCTTTCCTTCTCATGGATGTACAAGTCGCGTGGATCATGTCCACTGTTTTAACCTCTGGCGGGAATTTTTCTGTCCCCCAGTGTTCGGCTGGCGAGGTTCATCCTCGTCTTCACTTGGTGTTTCCTTCCCTTGTGTTCGGTGTTTAATTTGCCAGCCTGTTTGAAGACCCAACACTCTCTGTGCCTGTGGTTCGCAGGCTCGTCAGGGGTGCCATGAATTTGGCACAGTCTGTCCAGGACTCTGTTCAAACCGGACGGTCCCTCTTTGCTTCCTTTAAATGGCTTCTTTTTCTTGAGTCAGGTCGAGAGCCCCTGAATCCGGCATTAACCGTTGTGTTGTACGGGCTCTCTTCCTTGTTTTGGCGTTTATTTTTATTGCGCCATGGCTTCCCATTGCCATCCCTTATTTCGGATGTGCTGGGGTCTCTGGTGCCTTTACGGGCGAGCCAGCTATCTTCACCCGCGCAAAAGCGGGTCATAACGCTTGTTAGGGATGCCATTGTCCTTGGCTTTTCTTGGCCGAGGTGTTTAGCGAGCCACTCGTCGCGGATGCTGTGTTTGAATGACGCTAAGGCTTCGGCATCCGGACAATCGACAATTTGATTCTTCTTAGTGAGAAATCTGTTCCAAAGCTTGCGGGCGGACTCTCCGAGTTGTTGGATTATGTGACTTAAATCGTCAGCATGAGGAGGCCGGACATAAGTCCCTTGAAAATTGGCCCTGAAAGCGTCCTCGAGTTCCTCCCAACTCCCAATTGAATTTTCGGGGAGGCTTTTCAACCAGTGTCGAGCTGGTCCCTTCAGTTTGAGGGGAAGGTATTTGATGGCGAGGAGGTCATCCCCACGAGCCATGTGTATACGCAGGATAAAGTCCTCGATCCAGACCCCTGGGTATGTCATTCCGCCGTATGCCTCTATGTTCACAGGTTTAAAGCTCTGTGGAAATTCATGGTCCAGTACCTCTTCGGTAAAGCATAGGGGGTGAGCAGCCCCTCTTTATCTGGACATGTTGTGGCATGCCGTTGGCCATTGTTGTGTCTGGTGTTTATTCCGAACTGGTATTTGATTGGCATAATCGTTTTAATGACCATAGTCCCTCGCCAGGGTGTGTCCTTTAGACCCGTAGATGGACCTAGCTGCACCAGCTTTTTTATCTAGGTGCTCATGTAGATCGTACGCAGCGTCGGTAGCCGCTTTGTTGCGGTTGTGGAGCGGTACGTTGGGCCTCCCGGTCGTATTAGCCTTTGGTGGAACGGCCTCGTCGTCGAATTATGGCAGTAGCTTGCGTTTTGGATAGCTCTTTGTATGGCGATCGTCGCCATATCTTTCTTAAGAGTCTAACACTTTGTTCCATCAGCGATTGAGCGTTTCTTGTGCGGCTTTGAGCCGTTGCTTCTGTTTCTTCAGACTTCTCGCTGTGGCCATAAGCTTTCTGTGGAGGTTATCTTGTTCCACGCGTTCTTTCGGAATGATGAATGCATCATCATCCGGATTGTCTTCCTGTCCTGGGCCAGTTTGATGAACTCGTCCCTCTGTATCATTGTCCTTAGGCGTCTGCTCCAAACTGTGTTCGGCGTGACCTAGTTCGTCCTGCTCCATCGCTGGTTCCGTATGGTCGTTGTTGCCTTCGGGGTTGACCGGAGTATCGATCCTTCTGGCGCTCTTGCTGATATTTTTACTGTTGCTGGACTTGGAATGGTGTCTGCGTCGTCGCTTTGGCTTTTGCCCGGGGGTTTTATCTTTCGGATTGTCACCGTCGTCCTCCTTGGGCATATCCACCATGTATATGTCATGTGATGAGGCGGAAGTCTGGTACCCCATAGATTCTGAATCTTCTCCTGCATCGTCGTCCATATCGTCGATGCCTTCGGAGTCGAAGTCAAGCACGTCGGTTAAATCATCAACCGTGGCTATGAAGTGGGTGGTGGGTGGGTAACGACTTTCTTCGTCGCCTGCTTCCCACTCGAGCCGGACATAGTTTGGCCCGGAACTTTCTGTCAAAGAGAGAGTTTTTAACGAACTCAGCATGTCGCCAAAGGGCGAGTGCCGGAATATATCTGCAGCGGTGAATTCCATTACCGGAGCCCAACCAGGCTCGGCGGGCTCGGGAGCGCGCCGACAGGAACCAACATCCGGATGTGAATCTGGGGGTCCGAAATCACAGGCCACCTCAGAGGTGAGACCCGTGTTTGGCTCCATCGCTGATGAGTGCGCGGCCTGCAGGGCGAGGTCCACCCCCCCCCCCCCCGTCCTTAGGCAACACAACTCGCTCCGGGTTTAAATCCCGAGCTTTGTCCGACAGCAGGTTTAAGTTGTGCTCATCGTGACTATTCGGTGCCCCTGGCGCATGCCCAAATCCGTCGAAGATCAACTCTCCACGAATATCAGCTGTGTACTTCAAGTTTCCAAACCTAACCTGGTGGCCGGGGGCGTAGCCATCGATCTGCTCCAGATGGCCAAGTGAATTGGCCTGTAGTGCGAAGCCGCCGAACATGAAGATCTGTCCGGGGAGAAAAGTCTCCCCCTGGACCATGTTGTTGACGATTGAAGGTGCCATCAAGCCCCGCAGTGATGACACAGAGGAACTCTCAATGAAAGCACCAATGTCGGTGTCAAAACTGGCGGATCTCGGGTATGGGGTCCCGATCTGTGTGTCAAGGCTGATGGTAATAGGAAGCAAGGGACACAAAAGTTTACCCAGGTTCGGGCCCTCTCGATGGAGGTAAAACCCTACTTCCTACTTGATTAATATTGAAGATATGGGTAGTACAAGAGTAGATCTACCACGAGATCGTAGAGGCTAAACCCTAAGAGCTAGCCTATGATGGTATGATTGTAATTGTGACCGGCCTTCTAAGGACCAACCTCTCCGGTTTATATAGACACCGGAGAGGGCTAGGGTTTACATGGAGTCGGTTACAAGGAAGGAAACACAATATCTGGATCCCCAAGCTTGCCTTCCACGCAAAGGAGAGTCCCACCTGGACACGGGCCGAAGTCTTGAGTCTTGTATCTTCACGCTTCAATAGTTCGGACGTTGTACACAATCTGGCTATCCAGATACCCCCTAATCTAGGACTCCTTCACCCGCAACGCCCGCATGCATGCATGCAATACTCACACGTACACATGCACACATGCAACACTTGCACGAACACATGCACGCATGCAGGCGTGCAACACTGACATGTACACATGCACGCATGAACACACGCACGCATGCACACATGCATGAAACACTAAAATGTACACATGCACGCACGCAACACGTGTGCCTGCATGCACACAACACATGACGCAAGACACATGCTCAACCTATACATGCATGCACCCTTTGTTAAGGACATGGATTGCTACGGGTATTAATCAATCTTATCTGTGATAAGTAGAATATTGATGTTTGCAGCAGAGTTTATGAATCCCAATGTAACGGGCTATCAACATATATATGAAAATTTTAAAATTCTCTTACATTATATAGTAGGCTTATCAACCTACATGAATTAGATGACGTCACACTCAATGAACAATCATCGGTTTATGAAATGCCCGCTTCTCACCGCCCTGGCCCACCAAAAGCTCCTCTGTCGTGCGCTGCCTACGTTGGGTCACTAACATACAGGCCAGGTACCCAACCAGCCCACACATCACTGGAAGAACGGTGCGGTGTTGTATGTCAGAGTCGAGGGCGCCGCTTGCTGCCAACCCGGCTAAACACGCCTCCTTGCCGCATTCAAACGCCTCCATGAAACCCATGTGGTAGCCAAGAAACCCACTCCAGCCACACGTCCGTTCATGACCGGGCCGGCATTAAACGCAACACCGACCAAGCTCCACCTGTCTGCCATCTATTTAATCTCGTATTTAAACGAGGCCAGACGCCGGCCAAGAATCGCACACCTCCGCCGCTCCCCTATCTCCTCCTTCACCATTTTCTCCACTCTTACAATGGCTCACGAAGAGTAGTTATCCAGCATCCAAGCCTGCTGGGTGGCCCGCCAAGCCCGCCAGATATGAGCTATGCAACTCGTTGATCCACCTCCCTCCCCTTGCCCGACGGAGCCAGTTTCCGCCCCAAGCTGACGCGTGGTTCAGCAACTCGCTACTCCAGGCCTGCTCGACAAGGAGCGGCGAGCTTCTCCACGGTGGCACGGCTAGGAGCACGGGCATTGTCGCTGCCGTCCACGCCGCCACCTCGTACCGCGCCTCCCGTGTTTGTGACCGCGTCTCCCGTGTCCGTGGCCGAGACTCCCATGCGTGTGGTCGCGCCATGCAAGCAGAGACAGAAGTCGGGTGCACAGAGAGTGGCCAGTCGGTTGCCAGCGCTTCCGCATCCACCGCCATCTTCGAGGAGAAGTAGAACACGGGAGGCCACCACCAGTTGGGGCCCATGAAGGCCACCGCTGAGGCAACGCTGGCGTACACAATAGGTGTCTTGCCGGATCCTTATATTGCCGACAAATGGATCCGTGGGCGACCATTTAGGCTAGGTATTATTATACCTATGCTGTTCAGGAGTACCACTACTTAGTTGATTTAAATGTAATGAAATCTGTCATGTTTATATGAAAATCCGGTATTTTATATGAATTCCGTCATTGTTTATATGAAATATCACCGTGTTTGCATGAATTTCGTCCGGTTGAGTTGCTGTCATAATGTGTGCGGCTACGATTGGATGGCGTAATTTGCGGGTCGCCGGTCGGTCTGTGTCCAGCTCAGGCGATGAGGTGGGACAAAAAGACACAACTCATGCGAGCTCGTCTCCAATGCGCGCGCTGGAGGATGCATGAGCACCCGAGCTCTACCTCGTTCATTGGTGGCAAAGGCACGGGTGGACAAAAGGGTCGCTGATATTTTGGCTACCCCAGGCAAGATCCAAACAACCCCTTCCATCCCCACCCCTCCCAGCACATTCAAATACCTCGTTTGCCGTGAAATTTTGCCATGTGTCATTTTCATGGATATTTTGTTGTGTGAAAACAAATTTAAATATGAGCGAATAATCGGTGTCCGTGGTCTTCTGCCGGGACACAGTTGGATGGCCTCACAGTAGTAGTAGTGTAGATTACTAGTACTACTAGATAGTGAGTGTGTATCATGTACGTACTAACTGCAATACATGCATGTGTTAGCAGTACAATGACCATGTACGAATTTGATGGTAAGATTTGTGTAAGTTGGATGTCATATTATTGCTCTAACATATGGTCAAAGTTAGCCTCCAAAACGCATTTTAGACCCTATATGGATTGAGGGAGTACATCCATTGCTGAGGTTTCTCTTAATCCTTGCATGCAATGTTTTTATTGAAGCTTAAAATGTGAACATGTGAATGGGAGGGACTACTACAACCCTTACAAAAGAACTGTAGTAATAATGGTATCGTACTCCCTCCGTTCACCATCTCACATGCTCAGTACTTTTGTGAACTATGGAAGTAACAATTTTATTCCACCACTAAACATCTATTATGGATACATTATGGATTTCAAATTGAGTCATATAGACCGAAAAGTAGGCACTTAGGGCATCCACAATGTATGCTTTTTGTTTCATCTAAGCCCTCTCTCTCCTCTTAGAGGCAGGCCTCTATACATTGCATGAACTGCCTCTAACAAACAATTGGCTAGCATCGCGTCTAACCTTAGAAGCTGCATCTAACAATGTAACAATCCATCTGGTCCCACTTGTTAACCTTAGGAAGAATAAGAAAGTACAAGAGAAATATTACTAATTGGACAAATGTGGTGCTAATCAATACTTTTTAAATGTCTGCTATGGCCCACCTTAGAGGCTGATTAGAGCACTATACATTATGGTTTTTTCATTTGATAATAGGCAAACCATGTGGGGCCTACCTTAGAGGCAATGCTCTATACACTGGAGATGCTATGTAGTACTACTTTTGATGTGTCCCGTCACCTTAGAGGCTGGTTAGAGTCTCTATACATTATGGTTTTTCCATTTGATAAGAGGCAAACCATGTGGGGTCTACTTTAGAGGCAAGGCTCTATACACTGGAGATGCTATGTAGTACTACTTTTGATGTGTCCCGTCAACTCGTAGAACAAGGAGAAGCTTGCTTACACTACAAAAAAAATACACTTCCGTGATGATACGTGTTTCTCACAGTAGGTCACATTTTGTCATGCATGTACATCCATGACGATTTTATGACAGAATCAAGATAGTCATACCTGTGTTGTCGTAGAAGTGTTTCATGACATTACCAAAATTATCATCATGGAAGTGTCCACTTCCATGACGATAAATCGCGCGTCACCGAAGTGCTTTCGTCAAGGGTGACCGACACGTGGCATCCACCGTAACGGAACGCCGTTAAGCTATCGGGTCGGCTTTTGGATCCGATAACCCGTTAACAGCCCCGACCAATGGGGATTTTCCACGTGTAAAATCACCATTGGCTGGAGGAAACACGTGTCTGCTCATCGTTGGGACAGATGTCATCCACTCATTGGACGTAAGGCGCCTATGATACATGGACACGTGGCACGGCCAACCAGAGGCCCATTCCTGTGAAAAGGCTGGCCCGTTTGACTTGGTCAAAAGGTGGCGGGCCGGCCCATGGAAAGACTGTTAACGGCCTGTTCGCATATAGCCCGTTTACAGCCCGCTAACCCAAGGCCCGTTACGCCGTATCCGAATTAGGCCCAGTAGCGTCATCTGGGCCATCCAATATGATTCCAGCTTGTTTTCACTTCTGGCGCATGTATGGCCCATGACGTCTTTCGGCCCATATGAGGCCTTATGTAACTCTTGGCCTATTAACGGCCTGTGGTGAAACTGGCCCGTAATGAACAGTGTATCACTTTACACGCATTAACGGCTCGTGGTGAAACTGGCCCGTAATGAACAGTGTATCACTTTATACCCATTAACGACCCATTATTCCGTTGGGCCGTTTCCAGCCCATGTTATCTTTCGGCCTTCTCATAGCCCATTTATTCTTGGGCTCATTTCCAGCATTCGTTTACTTACGGCCCGTTACTGTCATTTTCTGCTTGTGGGCCAAATTCAGCCTGTGGTTACAGTCGGCCCGTTTGTGGTCCATTAATACGTTGGGCCGTTTTCATAGCATCATCAAATACGGCCTATTAACGATGGCCCGTTATGGTCGGCCCATGAACGGATGATTCCAACTCTAGCCCGTTTACGGCCATAATGCGGTCTGTTTGGCCCATGTTTGGCCAATCGATCATACGGCCCGTATAAGGCCCATTGATGATACGGCCCGCAGAAGGCCCATTGTTTCTACGGCCCGTAGAAGGCCCATTGTTTCTACGGCCCGTAGAAGGCCCACTGTTTCTACGGCCAGTAGGAGGCCCAGTGTCACTACAGTAAATATTAGCCCATGGTTATTGTGGCCTAGTTTTAAAAATAGGTTATTGTAGCCACTAGCAAACCGCGGAAAAAGAACTGCAATGGCTACAAGCAAACAAATAAACAAGACAACAAGGAAATAAATAAGCAAGCAACTAATGCTAGGCTATCATGGCTATTACACATATTACATCCACTGGGCATCAAAGTTCGCCACCAGTGCAAATATAGGGAACAAAGCAGCATATCATATACACTGGTTGTCAAAGTTGGCGACCAGCGCAAATAAACGCCGCAGCAAAACAAATCCAGAACTGAAACCACTTCAGAAGATCTCAAGAAACAATATCCTCGGTACCCATAATGCTGGCAAGATACTTATTAAGCTTATTAACTTTCTCTTGTTTGGCGCCTAAATCCTCCAGCGCTTGCTGCTACACCAGAAAATATGCATGTGAATTCTGCAGGGACTTCCTCAGTCCTTCAGCTTCCTGTCGCAGGACATCTGATCGATGTCTTTCAACTTTAAGTTGAGACTCAAGAAGACAAACTGATTCAGGTAGCGAGTTCGAAGAGCTTGTGCCAGCAGTAGTGGCCAGTAACTCGAACACTACATCAAGACAGGACTTTCGGGTTCCCTCACTGTCGTCAAGATAGTTTTTATCATCTTTCTTGGAGACCAACAGGGATGTCTCACTATCTTGAACCTTATCTGCATTACTTCCTTTACCATTGGATAACGCGGTACTGTTCTCCAATATTTTGTCTGCATTCTAAAAGAGAAACAAGCAGACACATCACATGTTTACCATGTTGTATATGAGACTCATTTTGGTAAATGAGTTCAGTAGTAAAGTGGACAGGATAACAGCATGAAACAAACATATATCTATGTACCATGGTCACTTTATGGTCTATATCATTCTAGTTTTTGTTGCCAAATCAAGATGGAGACACAGTTCAAATAATATTTGTTCAAGACAAAGTAGAATAGACAGAATATAAGTGTGGGTAACTATAGAGCAATAACAACACTTGTAATGTGCATGACATGAGAACATAACTGTTTATTCAATTGAAACTGAAATCAACATAGAGCAGGTTACAACAGCAAACCAGTTAAAGAAACAGGTTTAAACCATACCTGTTGTGCCATTGGAGTTTCAATTCCATCCTTCAAATTTGAAAATAGTTGGTATGAGTAAATACAGTAATGCAACAACAGAGGAGTATGAACCATAGCTATAGAGCCTGACCTGAGAACAAATCTTCTTCTCCTTTAAGTGTTGAGTTGGGATTCAGAGTGGTGGTCCTCGTGCTTTGGGCACTGCAGTTCCCTTACTAACTGCTCGTGTTTGGGTGCTCTGTGGTGGAGACAGTGCTGTGTCAACTGGAACTGGGTTACTATCTGCCGGAGTTGGGGTTAGAAGGGGTGTAGCTGGTTCTCTGTCCAACTGGGTAGGGTACAATCTGCGAGAGTCTAGGTTATGTGTGGTGGATCTGGTCCTTGGGAAAGTACAACCGTGGTTCTATCTGCATCAACTGGTAGCACTATCTTTTCTGAAGACCTTGTTGTTACTCCCTTAGATACTGCCATCACACTCTCCAATCCAAATGGCTGATAAACAAGAAAAGTAATTGAAAGTATAGACATTGTATGATAGACAGGTGCAATGAATAGTGGGGAATAAAAGAGGGCATGAAATAATTCATATTTATGTTGTCTAACCAAACAGGATAGCATGACACAATTCCACATATATGATGGCTGACTAAACAGGATAGCATGACACAATTTCACATTATGATGGCTAACTAAAAAAGATGGAAAGACATAGTTCAAAATATGAGACTATGTAAACAGGATGACATGACATAACTATATAATGTGTTTATTAAATAGGTTGGCATGCCATAATTCACATACATTCACGGATAGAATGCCATAATTCAAAATATGATGATTGTAAACACTAAACAGGATGAGATGATATAACTATATGATGTCTTTATTAAATGGGTTGCCATGCCATAATTCAGATAGATGATGTGTATGTACTATGTAAACATGATGGCATGATATAATTCAAATATATGGTTTATATAGTAAGCAAGTAAGCAGATGGCAATCCGTATATGATGTAAAAACTAAGCAATGCAAGACAACATGCCTGACATGGGTAATATAACCATGCCAAGTTTGAGAATAGACCTCAGGGGGGAAATAGGACTGGTCATCAGTCTCTGAATCCTCCTCTAAGGAGCTCTCTGTAACCAGCAAGATGTCTGCTTCAGCAGGTAGCATTGTCTGCTCTGAATACCTTGTTTTCACTCCAGATACTTCCATCACTGCTTTAAATGGATGTTGCACAGGAAGAGTAGTTGAATATACAAACGTTGTCGACAAATGGAACACGTAATACAAAAAAATGATAGCATGATATAATTCACATACATGATGATTGGCTAAACAACATGGCATTGCATAATTCACATATATAATGCCTTTGCAACAAGATAGCATTGTATAATTCACATACATAATGTCTTGCAACAAGATGGCAATGCATAATTCACATATATGGTAATTAGACACTGAACAGGTGGCATTCACACAAAGCATGTCTAAACTAATCAAATGACATAGCAATGTGAGACACCATACGATATGAGGAACATAACCCTGCCAAGTTAGAGCATACACCTCGAGGAGGGGGAATATGACTAGTCATCTGTCTCTGAATCCTCCTTTGAGGAGTTATCCGTAACCAGCGAGATATGCGCTTCGTCAGATAGCATAGTCTCCTTTGAAGACCTTGTTTTCACTCCAGAATTTGCCATCACCGTGTCAAATGGCTGATGCACACGAAGAGTAGTTGAATGTACTAACATTGTTGACAAATGTAATATGTAACACAAAAAAAGGATGGCCTGATATAATTTACATATAATATGACTGGCTAAGCAGGATGGCATTGCAAAATCCACATATATGATGCCTGGCTAAACAAGATGGCGTTGCATAATTCACATAAACGATGAATAAACTAAACAGATGGCATTCGCACAAAGGATGTCTAAACTAAGCAGATGACATATTTGATGTATAAAGTAAGCAATGCAAGACACCATATGCATGATATAACCAACATCAGCATGCCAAGTTAGAGCGAAGACCTCAGGGGGTAAATAGGAGTTGTCTTCTCCTTCTGAATCCCCCTCGGAACAGATATCTTCCTCTCGATTACAATCCAAAATGCGTGGAGGGGGGCTGCCTTTGCGCCTACCATGGAGCGACGTCTGCATGAAATTTTATTGCCACGCAAGGCTCATCTCTTTTGCTCTACATGTTCAGTTCCATTGTTTACAATAACTGTCATGCATAGGAATAAAACATATGGAGATTATGTAAGGAGTGCATGCAGAAATCCAGAGTGATGGTAGCAACCTGTGGATAGACCCAAAACCAATAATAGCAGGCAGGGCTTCAGTTAAAAAATACAGATAATGGCTTCTTTACTATTTGTTTCCCACCCAACATGAAACTCATAGTAGACACCGGAGATTAACCAGATAGTAGATAGATACTATTGATAGCGGCCCCGATATGTACCACACAACCATTTAAAAACTCAAGTTTGACCATTAGTTTGGAGCTGACTCAGAGTCTAATCAGTGAATAGGACGATAACGTAAGCAGACACGAAAGAGTGCGACCTCTCTTGTGGACCCATGTAGTCTTCGAGGTCATCTGCTCGATTGATGATGGTAATGCAGTTTTCATGGCTGCCAGCGGCGGTGAAGAAGATCTGAGGCGGCAAAAGACAGTCTGGAGGCCGGATCCCTGCTATCCTGGACCCTTCTATCGTTGGAGCAACTGAGCTGGGGTGGACAATGGCGCAGCAGGAGCGGGACAAACCACGCAAGGTTTTCTTTGACAACTATCTGTAAGAGAAGTAATTCTGTAAGTGCTCGTTTGAATTGGAGGATTCCAACAATGCAGGGATAGGAAATAGACAGGAATAGGATAGGAATGCACGTGCAAAATAGAGAATTTAAAAACACAGGATTTCTGCCAATCTGGGTGTTTGATTCACAACAATTGGAAGATCATAGGATGCAAAGAAGCATGGTGAGATTAAGTCAAACCACAAGAAAATTTATGGTTATAATGCTATTATGCTACTATCTCTTAGTCTTCTGCTTCATGAATAGGAATTTGAAAAGGAGGACACGTGAAAATTAAAATTCCTATGTTTTTTCTTTCGAGGAGACACTAAAGGAACAAATCCGTGTGCTTAGTGGACAATATATATAACACGTAGAGTAAAAAAGAGATGCAACAAGTGTACAACCTCTTTGGCGAAGCCATGTCGATCTTAGCGTGATTGGGTTGGCCGGTGAGGATGCTCCGGCTGACTTTGCTGTCAGAGGAGGGGAAGAAGATCTTAGGCGTCTAGAGATGGAGCCCGAGGTACTGCTCCGCTGTGATGGAGGGTTTCGTCGTTGGAGCAGCTCCGGTGAGTTGTACGACATCGAGGCTGAAGCAGGACAAGAGAGATAACAAACAATGTTAACCTGAGTGGAATTCTAATAGCATCTCCAATACATGACGTAAAATACATAACCACAAAGTGCTGGATGTAAAATACATCAACCGCTCATCTCTTAACTTAACTGTCAAAACTGAACTTAACTGTCAAAACTAAACTTAACTGTCGAAACTGAACTTAACTGTCGAAACTGAATTTTGCTGTTGAAACTGAATTTTGCTGTCGAAACTGAACGCACTAGCAAGGTGAGGCTACACGTTAGTCGACTGACTTTTTCATCTCTGGTCAGTCAATTTTGCAGCCGTTGGATACGAAATCAAGGGCCTGCGGTTCATCTTCAACCTCCACCCCCCTGAGCCTCCAGCCACCACGGCCAAACAACAGCCCCCCGCCGCCCGCGGCCGGTGGTGCGTTGCCCCGCCCGCCCCGAAAACACTCCCCACCGCCGGTCCACCGCCGCCCCGGCCATCCCTCTAGGCCCCCCTGTGCTGAGCTTTTTCTCCGGCGATCCCCACGCCACCGCCCCGCCACCGTCGGCGACCACCGCCCCCATCCTGAACCCTAAGATAGATAGTGGGGTACCTCTCCGGCGAGCTCCCCTCCCCGTTGCGGCTGGTTCTTCCTTCACCTCGGCGAGCCCCCCCCCCCCCCCCCCCGACCCCCTGAAAATCGACTAACCCAAAAGTCGATTCAGTCGACTAAAGTGTAGCTAAATCGGAGTAGCATCGCAAGCAAGAGCAAGAGCGAGAGCAGCAGTGCGAGCAAGCGCAATAGCAAGAGCAGACCAGGCAGGGGACCGAGAGCAAGAGCAGAGCAACAGTGCGAGCGAGAGCTAAAGCAGCGGCAGCTCCTACTGATGTGGACGTCGCCGCCGAGGCAGCGACGCCGTGGAGGAAGTGGCCGGCGACGCCGCCGTGGATGGAGCCGCGCCGTGTCGGCTCAGGACCGAGCGCCGGTAGCACCGTGAGATCGAATCAAGAAGAAAATGTGGTGATTAGTGTACAACCTCTTTGGTGGCGCCGATTAGGCCGCATCTTCATCCGAGGAAACGGTGATGATGATGCTCTTTCGGTGGTGCAGGTGAAGACGGCGGTGTGGGAATGCAGGTGGCGCGAAAGACGAGGGGAACATTGGGGCAGCTCCTTGGAGGTGGAGGACGGGGTGGCTGAACCGTTAGGACGATGATATCGATGACGGATCCTCATCCGGTACGGTGGATGAGGGACGTCGAGGTGTTGCTGTGGACGACATCGTCGGGGAAGAGGCTCCGGCTGGGTGGCGAGCGGAGCAGGGTTTGGGGTTTCGTCGTGGGTTTTCGCGGCCACGGTGTACAAATGGGTGGGCAGATGGGATGGCAGTGGGGAACCATGGCTTAGAGACGCGCTTGTCCGAAATGTGCGGTAAGTTACGAAAGTACCCCCACCGATCTGAGGCGATTCTTTTGGTTCAGGGGTACCACGGGCATTTCGCGTGTCGGGATTTCACAGGAGGTGGGAGTTTTTGCGCGCGTTGTAATTTCAGAATGGCAAGGCGCGGGTTGGGATGAAGGGAGTTCTCGGAGCACTACGAGACAAAGATATATCTTAAATATTTCGAGCTAACAAGGCGCGGGTTGAAATTTCCGAACAAGCCTAACGTGTACTGTACCAAATCAATGCGCACTAAAAATGTCATTCAAAACATTGAATTCATGTTATGTTCAATTAAAATATATCGCTATGTGTATAATGCATGCAACCTACTACTCAAATGAACGTTTTAGTGCATTCCAAACGTATATACTACCGCTTCAATATGAACTAAATTTGAATTCGTTTCTCTATTTGAATAATATCTACAGTAATGATTGTTGTGAAGTCAATGCATTTGAATTCGTTTCTCTCTTTTAATGAGATCTACAATCATCATTATTGTCAAGTTAAACCATCGTTTGTGTATTATCTTCAGAGCACACCACATGATTAGTCTCGAGTTACATATGAACTATGTGTACTATATGAACTCAAACTAGAATTTTTGAATCCACTTTATTTTGATTTCAAATCACATTACATTTCTAGCTCTAGCTATATCTTCATAATCTAAACCATGTCTCATATGTATAATGTGTTTATCACATTATGTATGGTGCCCCGCCCCCTACGCCTACAAGTATTTAGATGTGAGTTGCAAACACCACACATTACCACAAATTCAAATAAAATGTGAGAATGTTCGATATATAGTATTGTTTAGATTGTTTGATATTTAGTTGTAAGCTGCAAACGCCACACATTATCACAAATTCAAATAAAATGTGAGATTGTTTGATGTATAGTATGGTTTAGATTGTTCGGCATTTAGCTGTGAGTTGCAAACGCCAAGCATTATCACATTATGGTATAACATGTGCACATCACGTGTATCACCGCTCTATTCATGCATGCAATGTTTAAAACACTATGATCTCCTATTCAAATATATGAATCCGCTTTCATATCAAATTATGATCTTTGTTATTCTCTTACACCCACACAATCCTCTAACCTTTGTAGCTACCACTAAATTTCTCTCGTGCATGCACATGCCCTCCTCGCCCTCCCCCTCCCTCGGCATTCTCTCCACTGGGCACATTCATTTTTTTCTTTAAGTCGTTCTCCTAGAGTCTCCACAACTCCTTTTCGACACACACCGATCGATAAACCTCTCCAGCGATGCATGCCTACAACATACACACACACCTTCAATCTCCTCCTTTATGTGTCCTTGCCTCGTGTCTCTCATCCGGTCAGACACACGTGTAAACTCTCGCCCCTCTTTTCATCGATCTCACAACCGCACACTCCTCCCCCTATCTAGCTAGTAGTTGGGCCTCTCGCACCACCTCCTAGCTCCATTCCCTTTGTTTATCCGTCTCGCTAGGCCTTATTTGCCTCTAACAAATGGATGTACACCAACCGATCTCTCGCTTTACATATAGCTAGCTAGGTCCTTATAACTCGTTTTTACCCACACGTCGATCGATCTACCTCAGTAGTTGTGTCTATCCCTTCCTCCGACAAACAACAATTGATCTACCGGTCTAGTTAGGTTTGCTTACCAAACACATGGTTCCCATTCATCATCCATGGATGCGTCCCGACAGATCTATCATGCACAGGCACACACAGAAACACATCCCCACTTTTATTGATAACATTGCAGTTCCACCCTCAGTTTGTCTAGTAGTCCTCTCCCACCATCTCCGAGAAGCAACTCCATCACCCATCCAGCACTCTACCCCTCTTGCTCCCTCTCCCTTCCTCTCTCTCTCTCCTCTCTCTCCCTGTCCCCTCATATTTCCCGTCCTTCAGTTATGTATGGATGTCGACCGATCTCCCTCAAGACATAGCTGGGTCTCTCCTTCTCAACACATATACGAGTCGTTCTACCTCTATAGTTAGGCATCTGCCTACCCCTCCCCCCCTCCCCCCCCCACACACATCGATACATCGAGTGCTCTAGTCATGTCTCCCTGCCACACACAAACTTGACATGTGCCCTCTACCATTCCGGTAGGCCAGTCGCCCTATATCTTTGACTTGCACACACACACACAATTTCGATGGCTCTCTTCATCGATCTTGCACCCACCCACTTGATCCTCTCTTCGACTCTATCGATAGCTATGACCCCTCCCTCTCTTCTCGTGGATTGCCCGGCCCTCTATGTATGATCCCGGCCCTCTATGTATGATATGGATAGGCCTCCATTTCACACACACTGCATGCAAAATTTTGTTTGGGATGTCATCGACACATATTCCCACAAATAATTCACGAAATCAACCCCCCACGCCCCACCCCAAAACAAAAAACACTCACGAACGTGGTTTGTATCTCTCACACACACCCACGTAGGTGGGGGACGTGCAGGAAGAGAAGAGGTGCATGCACTGCACACGTACTCCCGTCTCTTTCCCAACTACACTCACGTGGGTACACGGTGGAGCTCTTTTTTGTACGAAAAAGGCAGCCCACATGGTAATTTGGCACATGTACTGGTTGTTCACTTGGTGGAGGGAGGATCGTCTACCACGGGTGAACAAACGAATTGCGACTTGACATGTTATGTTAAAAAAAGAGGCAAACCATGTGGGGCCTACCTTAGAGGCAAGGCTCTATACACTGGAGTACTTTTGATGTGTCCCGTCAACTCGCAGAACGAGGAGAAGCTTGCTTAGTACGCCGTCTCCCCCGCCCACGGGCGCGGTGGCTCGTAGGATGAGGTCAAGCTTGTTCTGCCTTACGCCCACTCCCTCGCCCATGCGCGCGGTGGCTCGCAGGACGAGGAGAAAAATTTACTACTACTCCCTCCATTTACTCCTTGTCCCTACTACCTTGGTTATAGAGATTATATCATATTGTTTGGAATATATATGTCCTTTAGTAGATTTCAATATGAACTACTAGTACATACTCCAAACACTGATGTATATAGACGTACTTTAGAGTGTAGATTCACTCATTTTGCTCCGTATGTAGCACTCTCCCTCGCCCCTCGACCCTTGCCCACGTGGTGGATGTGCAGCAATTCATTTGGTCTCATATAGCCAGAACGATATATACTGCACTACCATTATTGCTCGACTTCCCGAAGAGGCGAAGAGCCAATTGCAAGGTTAATATTTTGGAGATGCCAAGTGCAAGGTTATAGGAGAAGGAGTAGTAGGTGCCGCGTCATTTATAAATAAAGTTTTTTTCTTCAGTGGCACGTACGCAATATGATAGGTTCATATGGAGAGAAAAGATAACCGCTCCACTATATACATAGTCAGGATGGGCCAGCCTACACGGTTGCTTGCTAGGGTTGCTCTCTTAACACTCTCTCGCACAAAACGACTGTGGCCACATCTCTAGCATCCCGATGGATCATGTCCGCTTGGGGAAGGGGTGGATGCTTAGTGTAGATGCGGTGGCCGTCGCCGACGGCGAAAACCCACTGTCGGCACGTCCCGATCAGGGGTCCCCGCCGTTATCTCTCACAAAGACGGTGAGGTTGCCTTCGTCCCTTGCTCACTGCCGCGACGTGGGCAGTTGCTGCCTCCCGCCGCCCTCCACAAGGTTGAGCTATGTCCCTCAGGTACAACTCCCTTTACAGCCGGCTTGCACCACTGCTCCAGCTGCCCACATCACTACCTGTGGATACTTCTCTACTTCTTTGCACCGCACATACCTCTACTGGCTTCTACGTACTGTATTTGCGATGAGTTTATGTCTCATCAACTAGTCCCAGTAATCTTATTCTAATCACGCTTCTTCAATTTCTTTGCCATAGGGATATTCATCTCGATTTTGGTGAAACTGCACAAAATGATCCGATGGTCAAAAGGTTGCAAACTTCATTTATTAGGAAGCTCGAACGTTGCCGGCAAATTGAAGCCTGGTCAGGGTTCACGGTTCAAGGGCTAGAGACTACATGGATCATTTTTTTCTTTAGTTGCCTCTGTTCCAAAATAAGTGTCAACTTTAGTAGTAGTACAACTTTGTACTATAGTTTGCACAATGTTGAGACACTTATTTTGGAACGGAGGGAGTACACATTTGCTATGATCTGTCAATCATTGAGATGCAATAGCATGCATGTTAGTCTCCTTTGTATTTGATGAAATGTTGCAACGGGCAACCTTGGACGCAAGATACATGTAACAGAAGCTGGAAGCTTCATAGCATTGTACAAATTTATTTCGCTGATAAATTACAGTACGTACTATACTAGTACTTCCTCCATTCCTACATATATGTCTTTGTAGAGATTTCACCATGAACCATATGCAGATGTATATAGATGCATTTTGTTCCGTATGTAGTTCGCCTAGTGGAATCTCTACAAAGACTTATCTACTAGTAATAGCTAGCCCCCACTACTAGGAATTCTCTATCCTCTCCTTGAGCCACATCATCAAAATTGATGTAGCCGTTAGATGAAGTAATAGTCGTCTGATCTAGACGTTGAGTGGCTCCGCACTAAGCCAGATGCAAGCATGCAGAAATACCGTGGCACATGCATGTGAGTGGGTTTTAAATCACATCAACATGGCTGCATGCAAGCATGCACCGGTAGCATGCATGTAAGTGAGCTTTTAAGTCCCATTAACATGTCAAAAAGAAAAATATAATCCCATTATGCAGTAGGAGTTGGCTGATCTTTTTTCCTTACGTGGGATGATCTAAATGATGATCTAAATGTTAGTTTGGCTACCACATTTGTCACGCGGTTATAGAGTTTTTTTAGTTCTATGAAATCGATAATTTTGCGCAGAGAGATATACAGCTGTCCTGCGGCAACGCGCGGGGACTCATCTAGTAATATTTAGTAAGAGTTAGGTGTCGCACGGTGATAGTGTGAGGTGGGCCATGTAATCATTGAGCCTGCATGTTTTCACTGCTTTTGCACTCCTCCGCTGTAAGAATGGAGAAAAATTGTAATCTAGTAGTAGTAGTACCTCCTTTCACCGAAAGCGTGGGACATCCAACAGCCTACCACCTCAGTAATAAAGACCAATGAGTCATCAAATCACATAGACCTAGCAGTAAGTTGGACGGACGAAGCAACCATCACTCTTGCGCCAGTGAGAGGTCGCGTCCGCTCTGCCCGGACATGAATGCGGCACCGATTCTTTGGAGTGGCGCTGACCGTTTCGGGCGGGAAGCGCGCGTGGGCAATGGAGGAGCTTTGGGTGGGCCGGGGTGGTCAGGAGCGGGCATGGCAGCTGTCCGCATGTCCCTATCGGACACGCCCGGAAACGAGAGGATGCACCGACTCTCGCAGCTAAAATCGTACACTACACACCATCTCTCTGTAGGAGTAGGTTGATCTACACACACATGCTGTTAAACACACACATGCACACGCACGCACCTTGGTCCCATTGCACCTTCTAACGTGACTTATTACACCTAGACGGAGGGAGTAGCAAGTATACGAGATACGGTGGCACACTGACTTAAGTCGAATACAAGTGCCCAAAATTTGTGTGCATGTTATAATAAGGATTCACTTAAAATAGTACGTGAGCGAACATAGGGTTCAATTGGACAGTGTTCCCGAGCAGTAGTGAGATGTGTGAGGTAAGATACACCGCTGGCGCTTTTAATTTTTCTTATTAATTTATTTGTTTCACCCTCTGAATAGTGGGACCCAACGTACTACATGGAGAGAGGTAAGGTGACTAAGGCTGCATTATTTCTGCACCACTGTGGATAGTCTTACCACCAAAGCCACATGACACGATTATGATTGAAATCCCAATGACTCCCACAAACACACACACACACACAAAAACATGGCATGCTTGTCACACGAATGTAGGAATGTATAAAAGGTTATTTTCCTCTCGTTGAACATAACGGGAGGGTTGTGTAGCTGGTTAGCCTATTCGCTCATCAAACATGAGTTCTCGGGTTCGATAACTACACTTGAGCATAATTTTTACCAGGAGGATTCTTTGACTGGTCAAAATGTTTTCTAGGGTTTGCACGCTTCACACTCTCTCTCTCCAGTATATATATACACCCTAGAGCCTCAGCGCTTGTAGTTTCTCTCTTCACACTCTCTCGCCTCTCCCGCTGGAGCCTCATCGCTTGTAGTTGCTCTCTTCACACTCTCTCGCCCTCTCCAGATCTAAACAAGACTTCGTTGGCCTCTCTTCCCTCACTACTGCTCAAAGAGCCGGCAGGATCCGTCCGCCGGGAAGGGAAAGAGGCTTAACGCTATCGCTATCGGCGAGGGAGGGAATCCACTACCGACGCAGTTGTTCACTTTCCACCCAGCGGCGGCGCGGGAGGGCCTCCGACCCCTTCTTCGCCGTCGTCCCGTCGCCCACCGAACCATGCCCCAAGAACCTTAAGGTATTATTTACTTACTCCACATGCATTGCTCTAGCTGCATGTATACCATGAATCTAGGACATGGTTCAAAGAGGAAAGGAGTGGGGAAAGTAGTGGGAAAAGTTGTATATAGCATGAACCTAGGACGTGGTTCAAAGAGGAAATGAAGGGGGAAAGTTGTATAGCATCAATCTAGGACGTGGTTCAAATAGGAAAGGAATGTGGGAAAGTTGTGGGGAAAGTTGTATCGCATAAATCTAGGATGTGGTTCAAAGAGGAAAGGAAGGGGCGAAAGTACTAGTTCAAAAAGGAAAGGAAGGGACAAGGCTGTAGAGTTTGAGCAGGACTAGAATTGCTGCGCTCACATAGGGAAAGGTGTCTAAAGATAACAAAACTGGGACCAACACAAATATGCTCCTTGGTTGTTTGTTCTTTGTTGCAATAGACTGTGCATGACCACAGTACATCGGTAGATGCACATGGTGCTGGTGCGTCCACTGTCCCGTGCAACTCATTAGTTGTTGTTAATCTAAGGCCCTATTTGGTTAAAAACTCCCTAGTCCCTACCTGCTTGGTTCCAGGGACTAAACATGGACTAGATGTTATTAAATGGCATGCTAAAAGACCATGTTACCCCTAGTAATGAACTAATAGAAACAAGGAGCGATGCGTGGCAGGGGTAACTGTTGGAAAAAGTCGCAAAAAGACTCCCTCGGGGTCTTCTTTCTTTAGTCCCAAATGCCCATTTTTAGTCCCTAAAAGTCCCTCCTGTTTGGTTTAGATGGGACTGACATGGAGTTTTTTTAGTCCCTACACCAAAATGTCCATGTAAACAAACACCCTCTAATAATGCCGCTGGAAAATTGATGCAATGCCACAGTTAAAAGCAAATTACATGTTTAACAAATTTTATTGTTAATATAATCTCTATGTTAATATTAAACAATGCCACCATTTGAGAAATGCTACTGTCTTGCTTTCTTTCCCAATTAGATCAGGTAGATGCTTCTTTTTGTTGGCTTCTGTGTCATCCATCGTTATTGACCACTAATTGTTTCCTTTGCACCTCTATGTAAACAGGATTATCTACTTCACCTCGTTGCCATTGTGACCTTTTGTTGCACTGCACAAAACACTTTTCTTTTAAGAGTGTTTTGTGCAGTTCAGCCAAAATTTCACACCGACAATGTTGCTTCATTGCTTGATCTTAGTGGAACTGCACAAGAGGAGATCTTACTTCCTATCCGTTAAGGCGAATTTGGTTCAGATCTTCTTCTTTTGAGTTCTTTGAATTCCGCATCATAAGAGGTCAGTACTAGCCTTCTTTCACATGATTCTGCAGTGTGCTTTCATATGTTGTGCTACTTGTATGATAATGTTGCTTGATTTTAGTGAACTGCACAAATGGAGACAAGATTTCCAATCTGTATGTGCACCATAATATCCCATTGAGGTAAGATAAGGATATTTCACAACTGCTGCCCTGTATTTTTTCACTTTCATCAGAAAATTAAGTTTAGTACTATACTTGTGCTCCCTAATTGACATGCCAAATCTTACATTGAAGGCGAAGCTTGTCTGTTATTGAACCAAGTGATGAAGGGGAAGAACAAGCGGAAGAAAACCAAAAATCAACTCCTGGTGCTGTAATGAAGCACTGGAACTGTGATGACACAAGTAATGATATAGTTTTGCATCTTAATTTATTGCTATGGCTGGAACGAGCAATTGTTTTGCCACTGATTTGATGCCATACGTAATTATCTCTACTTGTGCAAACATGGATCTTCTTTGAAGATACCATATATTTTAGTGGAACTGCACAAGAAGATGTTGGAAACATTAAACTAATCGAGGAGTATATAGTAAGCATGGCCACCCCCATAGATAGCATAGATGGTTCCATAGAAGTGCTTCATCTGTATGCTCTACACAATCAGCCTCCTAACAAAGGTTGGTACTCGCCCACTGATTTCATCCATATGATTGAGCTTTGTCATCTCTATTGGTGTTGTGCTACTGTTTAGATACTGTCATGAAAAAGTGGTATTGTCCTTGAGAAGTGCTTCATCTGTGTTGTTTTAAATATTTCCTTTCCTTTTTTTCGAGCAAACAGGGATGCTAGCATTTAGTAGTCCTCTTGTCTTTGCACAACAGGATCATCTTCCTCTGAAGAAGAATATGGAGTACATGAAGCGACTAGTTCCGATTATGCCAGGATGAAGAAGCCCTGTCTATCTTCTCATCAGAAGGAGCAGTTGAAGGATGGTTACATTACTCCCCACAAGACCAAACTAACTTCAGCTTAGAAGGACTGACAAAACTCCATTTTTTTGCTGTGATGCGCGAGTACAATGTTGTTCTAGTATTCTTTCTAGTGAGTTCCATTTTTCTAAAAGTGTGCTCTACATGGACCATGTATGTGCCTGTTGAAACTGTCAAATCATAGTACAGTTTGCTTTATACTAATAACTTTTTTGTATTTGTGCAAACAGGGGTGCTCAGCTTGATTTCAATGGGAACTGCACAAAATGTTCATTAATACATCGAATCCTTCATTTCCACCACAAGAAAGGAGGTGCCGATAAGTTCAAGGCGTTGCAACATATAAGGGCGAAATCATACAAGCTACACGCGAATTTGGTTGATTTTGGTGGAGCTGCACAAACAAGAACAGCTGGTTTATTTAGCACGAGGTGCCATGTCAATGTTTGAACTGATGGCAAACCCCGCCCATTCCACAATCGTAGGCATTTGATATTTTTGAATGGGACAACCTTGTCAAATTTTGCTCATTGATTTTAGCAAGACATGCGTTTGATATTTTCGAATGAGACGCCCTTTGCTGTCAGCATCGTCGGTCAGTTTTTTCTTTATTCTTTAGTTGAGAAGTAAATATTGCCTCTGACATGTGAGTCGCTGAGATGCATAATCATCGATTGTTTTGAATGTTCTCTATGAATTGCCAGGCCTGTGTGTTTGATTGCAATGTACAGAAACGCTAAAAAGCTGCTCAAACTCTTTGCACTCCTTTTGTTCCTTTTTTACTTCGCACATTGTGAAAGTGCATACTTTTTTGTATAAGATTGGTGAAAGTAGAGATACTTTGACTGCAGACAAAACTTGTATGCAGACTAGAAAGGACCGAAGGGAGTACATGTGAAACTGCTACAAACGAGTGATCACCCTGGGAATAATGTTAGTACATATTGTTTTGCATGTAAATCCAATGCCAGTGATACAGGAATTCGAACTAATCAAAATAAATTCATTAATACACGGTCGAATTTCATATAAGCATGCCGGATTTCATTACATTTCAAACATTCTTCAACTAAAAAGGGGTGTGCTGCAGGTATAATTAATTAACCGAAGATACCCACCTGTGTCCCACTGAGCCGAACAAAAGCTTCAGTGACTTAACTGCAGGTGCAGTTGCATAACTGACATGTGGCCTGTTGGGCCCACGTGTCAGTCAGTCAACTGCACCAGCAGTTAAGTAGAAGCAGTGTTCTTCTCCAGCGCAGCTCTCCGAATCCACGTCGCCGCCAAGAAGCTAACCGACCGTCAATGGTCAACCTGCCTAGCTTGGCTTCAACCAGAGGGTAGCAGTGGTGGCCTTACTTGGACGTGAGCGGCGGCGACCTACCGTGTTCTACTCTTCCTCGTTTTCTGTGTGGCGCGGCCTCGTTGGCTGCGGGGCGGGGCCTCGGCAGAGCCGGCGATGTCCTCTGTCTCGTTGCCGGCGGGCGGCGCCTCAGCGGAGCGGTGGAAATCCTCCCCCATGTTGCCAGCATGGTGGGGCCTTGGCTGAGCCGGCGATGTCCTCTGCCTCGTTGTTGGCGGGGCGGGGCCTCGGCGGAGCCGGCGGTGTCCTCTGCCTCGTTGTTGGCGCCGCGAGGCCTCGATGGAGCAGGGCCTCGTCGACGCCAGTGGAGCGGGGACTCGTCGGAGCCGGCATTGTCCTCTGCCTCGTCCTCAGTCTCGCCAAACAGCGCATGCCCGCTTCATCGCCCTCTTTGCTAGCCTCTTTGTAGGCGGCCGCAGCCTCCGCCACCCGCATGTGGTACCGCCAGTGCTCGAGGCGGCCCTTGCGGGTGGAGCGGTACGAGTCGAGCAGCGCCTCCTGCTCCGCTCGCTCCACGGCGATCTGCTCCTCCGCCTGCAGGTGCTCCTGGAGGAGATGGTGGTTGTAGGCGGCGTCAACCTGCGCCTCTCGGAACTGCTCCTCATGCATCTGCCTCACCCTGTCCATATATTGGGCACGGGCCTCACTGATGGTCATGGTGCAATGCACCAGCGAGGATGGCGCGGAGGAGGGGGTTGGTGCTGGATCGTCGACTACCATGTTCTCCATTGCGACGCCATCGTCCTCCGGCTGCCTGCCGGCCAGCCGATCGGCAGCAATGGCTGCCATCTCCTTGTGGTCCGTCGTCCGCCCGTCCCGAAGAGCGCTGGAGCACGAGGAAGCCATGGTGGGAAGTAGTGGTGTGGACAGGAGAAAGGGAACGGATGCGGATGACTGTGGCTATGGCCGGCGCAACAGTTTATATAGCAATGGTGGGCGGGCGGAGGGACAGACGTGTGGTGCCAGAGTAGCCGCCTCGGCAACCGTGTATCATAAATGTGGGCAGCAGATGGACGGACGGACGGAACTTGTGTCGTTTGAAGGCGCAGCAATCGCCTCCACCGGGAAGCGGGGTGGGCGGCGCTGACTGTTTCGGGCGGAAAGCGCGCGCGGGCGAGGAGATGACTTTACTTGGAGAGGATGACAATGGGCTACACATTCTTACAAATCTCAAATGGGCTATAAGTTCTCTGCCACACACTTCTGGCCTTACTAAGTTGACATGTCCCCTAAAAAAACAGAGTTGACGTGTATGCAAGGCTTCATCAACTTATAGTCAACACACGGTTCTAGCAGAAGTGGCTGTTGGATGTCCATCCAACGGATGTCGTGCTTCTTCTTCAATCTCGGATATTCTAGCTTCACCCGCCCAAAAAATGATTCCTCCCCCTGACATCTGTGGCGCACCGTTTCGGAAGCTGGCATGTGGGTCTACTAAGTTGACATACCAAGGGCTTTGTCAACTTAGTCAATATAAACGATTCTAGCTGCAGTGACCGTACGATGTCCATCCAATGGCCGTCGTGCTTCTTCAACCTCTGGTCTTCTTGCTCCAGCCGCCTAAAGCAGCACCAGTTGTGCTGCCTGCTCCTGCCTCCCACGGCCGGCTGTGCTACCGCGGAGGCCTCACCGCCCCCTACTACTCCTACCGCTGGCCAGGCCATCCCTCCACTCACCCACACCCCCTGTTATTCTACAACGGCAACAGCGCAGCCGAACCAGTGAACCTTCATACTCCTCTCCGCGTGTGCATCCACTGCCGCGTCTTCCCCGACTCCGCGTCGTCCCCTTCCTAGGCCTCGCCGTCGTCCACCGCCGTGGTGCTCTCGGCGCGGCGTGGTCAACATGGTCAAGGAACGACTTCCATCGGACGTGGACTGTACGTGGAGAGGCTGACAGCTGGGTCCACGGCAACCGCAAGGAAGTGCCTCCTTATTACGTGCAAAATAATTATTCCTCTACCTGACAGCAGGGAACCACCGGACGGGCCACCGTATTTCGCAAAAAAATGATTCGCCCCCTGACTGCTGGGACCCACGAGCTACATCTTCGCACGCAAGGAAGTGCGTCCGAAAAAAAAGGATTCCCCCCTGACTGCTGGGACCCACCAGCTACATCTTCGCACACAAGGAAGTGCGTCCAGAAAAAAATGATTCGCCCCCCGACTACTGGGACCCACCAGCTAGACCTTCGCACGCAAGGAAGTGCGTCCGGGCAAAAAAACGATTCGCACCCCTGACTGCTGGGACCCAGCAGCTACACCTTCGCACACAAGGAAGTGCGTCCGGGCAAAAAGAAATGATTCGCCCCCCTGACTGCTGGCACCCACCAGCTACATCTTCGCACGCAAGGAAGTGCGTCCGGGCAAAAACAAAGATTCGCCCCCCTGACTGCTAGGACCCACCGGCTACATCTTCGCACGCAAGAAAGTGTGTCCGGGCAAAAAAACGATTCGCCCCCTGACTGCTGGGACCCACCAGCTACATCTTCGCACGCAAGGAAGTGCGTGACAGTCGGGACCCACCTGGTCGAAGCGTACGTTGCGTTGTCATTCTGGTCGCGAACGTGTACGTACATATATGCTAGTCGATGTAGAGGCGCGCACGTGTCGTAGTAGAGGCGCGTACGTGTTGTAGTAGAGGCACGCATGTAGCATTTACACGTACGTACAGCGGCCAGGGTGCAAGAAAGAAAATACGGCCACGTATGTGTACATACGGGTGGGGTCTCGAACGCCTACTCGTGCATACGTACGGCGAGGGCTCGTGTACATGGCTGGGTCAGAACAGAGAAACAGTGTCGTCGTCGTGTTCATGGGGAGGCAACGGAATGCGTCGTGTTCATGGGGAGTCAACGGAATGCGTCGTGTTCATCGGGAGGCAACGGAATGCGTCGTGTTCATCGGGAGGCAACGGAATGCGTTGTGTTCATCGGGAGGCAACGGAACGCGTGGGAGCCAACCGGCTGGGTCAGAACGGAATGCGTGGTCGTGTTCATCAGGAGGGCTTGGATGGAACAAGCGATGGAAACGAGGCCTGGCGTACCGCACAACGGAGGAAACGGCCCTCCTACATTCGGAACGGGGTCCTGTTGATCGAGAGGGGTGTGGCATACCAAACGGACCTCCTACGGTTGAAATGGGGGTCCTGTTGATCGAGAGGGGTGTGCCATACCGCAAAACGGAGGAAACGGACCTCCTACAGTCGAAATGGGGGTCCTGTTGATCAGGAGGGGCGTGACGTACCACAAAACGGATGAAAATGACCTCCTACGGTCAAAATGGGGGTCCTGTTCATCGGGAGGGGTGTGGCGTACCGCAAAATGAGACTCCACAGGATACTGTTCATCTCCACCGTCGACCTCCTCCAGCCTCCACGGGCTACCGTCGACCTCCTCCAGCATCCACGGGCTCCTGTTCATCCAGCCTCCACCGCGCGCTACTCCACCGGCTACTGTTCAACCACCCCTCCACCGTCTACTATTCATCCAGCCCTCCACACCACGAGGTCTTGTTCAACCACCCCTCCACGGGCACCCCTCCACCGTCTACTGTTCATCCCGCCCTCCACACCACAGGGTCCTGTTCGTCCAGAGGCAACGCCACCGCTTACTGTTCATCCACCCCCCCCCCCCGCAATGCTCACTGTTCATCCAATCGATCGGCTTCAGTTAGCAGCAGTAGCGAAGGAATCACTCGATCGGGTTCAGTACACAGCCATCGATCGATCGCTCGGGTTCAGTTAGAGCCCAACGCCTCGCTCGGGTTCAGTTAGAGCCAACGCCTCGCACACACGCGCGTACGTGTACAAGAGAAATGCGCATCGCTCGGCCCCCGACCTCCCACCGTAACCGGCAACTCCCCAAAATTTTCCTCCCCCTCGCTTCTACCACGGTTTTTTCCGTCATGGACGGCCCAAAGAATGTCATGCAGCTGCGTCTCAGTCCCGCCCAGGACGAAAAGCCCATTTTCTGTCATGATTTTTTGTCATAGAAGTAGGAGCCCACCACATCTATGATGATACCGGGTTTTGTCACAATTATCTTCATAGAAGTGTCATATGTATGACAGAAAAAAATTTCGTTCGGCCCAAAATGTCACGGATGTGTCTTTTTTTTGTAGTGTTAGTACATCCTCTCCCCCTCCCACGGGTGTGGTGGCTCGCAGAGTCGCAGGACAAGGAGAAGATTGCCTAGAGAAAGTACAATAAGGTGATGTAGGCGGGCTGTAAGGCTTTAAATAATATATTTTGCGTAGTTGGATGAGAGGAGAGAGGTGAGAGAAGAGAAGCGGGCTACAAACTTATAACCGGCTATAGCATGAGCTCCAACACCTTTTGTGAGAGAAACATGTGGGCCATATATTAATGATGTAGTATACTAGTATGACTAACTATTGTACGAGTGGGCTATATGATTGGCTATAAGTGACATGGCAAATTCATATAGCCGGCTATTGCCTATACTATTAACCATGCTCTTACTACGCCTACACCCGCTACATCGCCCACGCACACGGTAGCTCGCAGGACGAGGATAAAATTTTACTACTCCCTTCGTTAGACATATACTCCCATACCTTGGTTAGAGAGATTATCATATTGTTTGAAATATATGTCTTTTAGTAATAGGAGTAGTACAGTGGTAGGAGTAGTACTACAGCAATTTCCTTCGAGTCCGTGCTGCAGCAAGCTACCCTAGGCTATGTTACTAGTACTCCCTCCTTTCCGGTTTACAAGGCTCAATTTCAAAATCTCTCCAACCAAGGGATACGCTGAGTGGTGGAATTAATTTCTTACACTACTAGGGAAAAGGCTATACACAGAATCTTAGCAGCAGCGCGGTTCAAAAAACTGCGCTAGTGCTATATAGCAGTAGCGAGCTTTTAAAAACCGCGCTACAGACACAAACTTAGCAGTAGCGCCTGTTGCAAAAAAAGTGCTACTACTAATATTCCCATTGGCAGAATGCTAGGCTACGCATAGCAGTAGCGAGCTTAGCAGAAACGCGCTACTGCTAGAGCACAGTTAGCAGCGCATTTCCAGAGAAGAGCGCTACTACTAACGGAAATAAAATAAGATGATAAACAAATAGAAATTTAAATGAAAATGAAAGAAATAGAAAAAGGAGGAAGGGAAAAAAAAAATGTAAAGCAAAATAAACGAAAAAGCAAAAAATCGGAGGAAGGCATAGCAGCAGCGTTTGTTTGTAAGAGGCGCTATAGCTAACGTAGCTGCAGCGCGTGCCCTAGACCCCCGCTATAGAAACAGAATAGGAAATTAGCTATAGCAGCAGCGCGTTTTGAGGAAAGCGCTATAGCTAACTTAGCTATAGCGCGTTTTGCGAAACGCGCTACCGCAAGTTTGACTTAGCCAAAAAACCGTTTCCCTCCCCGGCCACCACTTCCCCCAAATCCCTCAAACCCACCCCGCGCGTGCGCCGCCGTCTCCCCGATTCCTCGCCCCACACTTCGCCGCCGCCGACGAGGCCACCAGAGCCGTGCACCGTCGACGACACCGGAGCCACCCCCAACGCCACGGAGCCGCGCGGCCTCGTCAACGCCACCGGAGCCGCCGTCGACGCCACCTTTCTCGCCGTCACCGGAGACGCCCCTGCCTCCCAAGCCGTCATCGGAGACGCCCCTGCCTCCCTCGCCACCACACTGCCTCCGTCGCCACCACCGGAGCCATCATCTGTAAGCCCCCACCCCTCCTCTCTCTCTCATGCATAGGTTAGCCAGTTTAATTAGGTTAATTATCTAGGTTAGGGCAAAAATTTAGTTAGGGCATTGACAGAGAAGTAGTTAGGTTAACTAGTTTAATTAGGTTAATTATCTAGGTTAGTGCAAAAACTTAGTTAGGGCTTTGACAGAGAACTAGTCAGGTTAACTAGTTTAATTAGGTTAATTATCCATGTTAATTAGTGCAAAAATTTATTTTAGGCTTTCACAGAGAACTAGCTGCGTTAACTAGTTTAATTAGGGTTAATTATCTAGGTAAACTAGATTAACTAACTATGTTAAATAGGTAGGTTAATCAGGTTCGTTGGATTAAGAAGCTAGGTTAAGTAGATTGGTAAAGGTTTTTGATTTTTCAAAAGACCACTATTTTTCAAGGAAAAGAATTTAGGCAAATTTTATTTTTCATTGAAGTGGTCATGTTATATCTTTTCATTGAAGTTGTTCGATTGTGCCCAAGTGGTGGATTTGTTGTTTCCAGGGAATGATGCTGAGTGGCCTATGTTTTGCCGGAATGTTGATTCATTTCTGTTCCGGCAAATTTCAGGTTCTCGATTTGTCCACTTTTTAGCAAAGGTCATGCTGAAATTTCCCGTGAATTTCGGCATGACTTGTGCTACAAACTAGGACATATCGAGTGCCCGGGATTTGCCACACCAAGAAGGAGTCAACATTCCTGCAAAACAATAGTCCTTTCTTATGTCATTATTCATTTTATTAGGTCTAGAATTAATTGACTAGATTTAATCATAGGAAACATGGCTAGCAATGATGAAGGACAGGGTTATGGTGATTGCAACGACGTCTACCTGGCGGCAGACGAATTTTTTAGCTTTACCGACGATCAACAGATGTTGTTGCTGGGCCCGGCATCGGGGACTGAGACCGACACGCAGACCAGTGCTGAGACCGATACGCAGACCGGTGCTGAGACTGACACCGGCGCTGAGATTCAGACCGGCATCGAGACCGGCGCTGAGACCGGTGCTGCCTCGGGGAGCGGAGCCGGTGTAGAACCGAAAGCGAAGAGGCAACGGGTTCCTAACAAACTCAGGACTACTAGACTGGTGGTCACGGAGGTGGACAACGGCAATTTTGAGCCAAAGGCGCCCGAGGAAGCGCGCGCGTGCTACGGCAATCAAATAGGCTGCATCATACGGACAACCGCCACCATCAACGATGAGAATCTAAAGAAGATAGAAAATATGAGGAGCTCCCTCCTAAAGAAACTTCACCAGATATTCTTGTTCCCGGGCCGGAATGAGAAGGATTATGAAGATCTAGACAATGACCCGGCAATGAAGAAGATAAACAAACACGCCATGACCAAGTTTAGCAACGCGTTGGCCGCCTGGAAAATCGAGTGAAAGCAAAGATCAACGACGGGGAACCCTACTCCGAGATTGTAAAGGATAGTCCGACAATCACGGAAGAGCAGTTTCAAATATTCAAGGAGGCTTGCGAGGTCGAAGTTGCCAAAGAAAAGTCTAAGTACATGAAGGGGCTTCAAAAGAGGGACATTGGGACCCACTACCTCGGAAGCCGTGGTTACGGCGGAAAGAGGTCCAAATTGGCCAAGGAGGACGCGGAAGCCGCGAGTCTGGGCATCCCAGACCCCTTGGCGGATTTCACCGTCCCGCAGGAGCGTGACGTCCTGAGGGCCCGCCACCGTTGGGACCCACTAAGAAGGTTTATGAGACAACACCGGTCATTACGGAGTTCATGAGACTGCTGGTAATTTTAGTTTCTGATCAATTCGACTGCACACGTTAGTCATATTTGTAAACGATCCTTGTGCCTTTTGCAGAGAGAGCAACACCGGATTGCGGCCGAAAGCGACTCGCCGTCTGAGGCATTGGCGAGGCCCAAGTGGGACACTCCATTCAACCGGGCGTTGAACATATTGAAACGACAACCGGTGGATACTCGACCGTCGTATGGACGCGTGCACGGTGTCGGAGACGGCGCCACGTGGAAGAAGTACTACCGTGAGACCACGGAGGAGAGAAAGGAAAGACGGAGGTTAACTGAAGAAAGCATCGACAAGAAGGTTGAGACTGCGGTTGAGAAGAAATCATCTCAGACAGTCGCAACAGTGATAGCTGCCGCAAAACAGGCGATTGCAGATATATCTACTTCCTTGGTGATGGGCGTTCACACTTGGACAAGGGAAAATCCAAAAAAAATGCAGAGGACTTTCCCCTTGCTGACTTCTTGGTAGCACATGCTCCCGCACCGGCTCCCGCACCGGCTCCCGCACCTGCTCCCGCACCGGCTGCCGCACCGGACGTGCTCGGTGGTGCCTCCTCTTTGGCTGAGCTCGACGCCCTCACGTTATCTTACACACCGGCCCCCTTCAATATAAATGTATAATCTCCCGTTTTCGTTGCCTTTCGGATGTCTCACGTCGCAGACTTTTATTTGCAGGCCGACGAAACTCCGTGCACCATATTGTGCACCATCGGCGAACAGAAGGTGGACATGGGGAAGGGGACGATAATGGAGCCGAAGGAACCATTGTTCCACAGCCGGTCGATCCCCCCGAACGTCTTCAAGGTTTCCGTGGCCAGTGTCAAACCGGGCCACGAGAATTTGCCTCCTCTAATTCTAGTGGGGGATGACGACGAGACCCCGCGGCGGCTTGGTGATTGTTGCAATGGGTGGGTCCTGTTGTGGCCAAAGAGTCTGCTTCGTCTGGAGGCGGCCGGGAGCACACCCACGAGCATGCAGCCTCAGCAAGGTATGAACATCAACACCCCACCTACCCAATTAGCGTCGGGTGTCGGGTTGGGTGATAGCGGACGGGGTAAGCAGGTGGCTCCATTAGAGGCTGATGACGTCGCCATGGATGAGGATGAGGATGACGATGGCGCTGAACAGTATGTCTATACTGGCGCCTCCTCAGGGTTTGAGCATCATGAGTTGGTGCCTGAATTACCATCTCAACATGTTATTGACGACCATCCGGTGGTAAAGAAGCCTAGGAAGAGAGCGAGGAAAGGCAAAAAAGTTGATTCTATGATCCAGCCGCCTCAGCAGCCTCGGCTTCGGGACCGTGTAGATATCCCCGATGCAGATAAATGGCATATCCCCGGTAAAACAATCCTACCTGAAACAGCGCTACGGGCCAGATTCGGCGATCTAAGGAGACTTCATGACGATGTGCTGCGGGTAGAGAAAGGCCTCATCGCCTCGAAAGATCCAGGATACCCACTCTACGTGGTTAACGTTCCGCAGCAAATGTCGTACGTCAAGGGCTTCCCCGCGGATAAGTTCTTCCTCCGATTCGATTACATATTTGATATGTTTCACGTGAAGAAGCTGGATTTTACTTTTGTCCGCCTTTATGCCTTGCACATGAGCTACATCATTGGGGTTGAGCAGATAGCTCATATCTGTGTCGCTGACCCGTACTACATGCACGAGGCCTTCTTGGGAGTCTGTGCACAGCATCGTGAATACGCGAGGGATTGCATCGTCAGTTTCATGCTCGCCAATAAGGACAAGGAGGCGATTCTCGTGCCTTATCATCCCGTGTAAGTCATCCGCGCTGCTATCCTTCCTTTGATTTCAATAATTCATTTGCACGGTGGAGGCTAATTAATTTGAGGTGTACTTATCTTGCGCAGCGGCGGGTGCGCCGTCCTCATCATCCTCTACCCCCGATTCTCCCACGCTCTTTACTTGGACTCGTCGAAGAACATTCACAAAAAGGATTACACCCACATCAAAGATGTTCTCGACAGTGCTATGTTTTACTACCAAGCAAGGGGTGGAGAGGTTAGGGACAAGAAGAAAAGGGGCGGCAGGCACGCCTTCAGTCATAAGACCGACTTCTGCTGCATCTAGCAACCGAACGATTCTCTTAATGATGGATTCTATGTCCTACACCACATGCTGGAGTACCGACGGGATCACCAGAACCTTCACATGGCACCTAGATCTAGCGATGCCCATATTCTGCAATGGGCAAAGGACATAGGAGATATCGAGGATCATCGACTTCGAGCTGAGTTCTATAACATCCAGCGCGAACTTGCCCAAATCATCATGAATGAGGTCATCGGAAAAACAGGGATGTTCCATGCAGAAGGACAAATGTCGCGGGAAGACGTCCGAACATGGATAGCCTCTCAGCGTCTCGACATGAAGCCTTTCACAAAGCTCGATGACTATCTCCCTGACTTGGATGGATGGCACGACATGATGGAGTGATTGTCGATATATGACAATGTGTCCGTTTAGTCCATACTTTCTTTTATGACAAAACTTTGAGCTATGCACGGTGAAACTTTATTTGTGATGTAATTAAACCGTCCTCCTCGACTAGCGAAAATCACTCTAGTTAGGTCATTTGGGTATGATGAACTTTGTTATTTATGCTTATGATATGTTGTTTCTATTTTTGCCAAGCCTGTCTCTTTGTGTTGCTCAACTATATATGTTGCATATCATCGACTCATGTGACGATGCAGGTGCATAGATCATAAATGGCGAAGAAGTGCTATGCCAGGAGTATATATACGACAAGTGGCCGGAGTGTCAGGCCCAGGTGTACAGGTTTTCGGTTTCCGAGCGACACGCAGTACTTAGTTTAGGTTCACGCTAATGCGAGAGAGGGATACAAACTCATTTACTCAAAGTGATAGCTATTCTCGTGTATATCATTGTTTAGATGGATGACGATGTATTTGCAAGTAATCGAGACTTGTATCGCTATTTTCGAGATTGATGACGAGAGACCACTTTGTGTTGGATGATGATTATGATGATGACATGATTTGATGAGACTAATTGTATGTATATGCTATGATTACATTTGTATGTGGATGATATGCTAAAGATTATTGTATAAAGTCTATTCAAATGCAAAACAAATAAAAAAGAAATCTGCAGGGAAAAAACTAATAAAACTAGTAGTAGCGAGGGGGGGATTTAGCAGTAGCGCCGACTTACCAGTAGCGCTTACCTCTAAATGGCGCTGCAGATAATACCAGTAGCGCCCTTTTCTAAAGAGCGCTGCAGCTATTCATGTGTAGCAGTAGCGTGTGTCAACACGCGCTACTGCTATATGTTAGCTGTAGAGCCTTATTAGTAGCGTGGGTACCCGCGCTACTGAGAGGGCCCAAACCCGCGCTGCTGCTAGGCTTTTCCCTAGTAGTGTTAGTTCGCACAAGTACTTAATTAGTCTGCTCATTTTTCTCAAAAAGTTATGTTTAACAATGCATTAATTACAACGAATGCATGCATGACCACTAAATTTCCATGAACTTCCACATGCATTGGTGAGTTTCCTCTTGATACTTCTTGCATCAAGTGATTTAATGCACCTCTAAATCCAAACATGTGATGGTAAGTACTAGTAGAATTGAGACTTATAAAATGGAAAAACAATTTTTTTAGATGAGCCCTATAAACTGGAACGGAGGGAGTAGTAAGTAGTACTACCTCCATAGTGGGTATGTACTCCGTAAAATCAGATTTTTCCCAAAACTAAGTCGCTCAACCTTTATTTGCTTGTTTCCATTCCTGCCTCATTGCCTTGAATAGATTATGCCAAACTCCCCTGCCTCCCGCTTGGGAAAATACCCCCTCTCGCCTTTTTTAGTCCGGGTTGTGGGTCGCGTGAAGTAGCAAAAACCAAGCCATGTCTTGTACTCCTCCATCGTACTAAAAGAGTGGAGACACTCGCTTTCATGAATTTTGTACTTCCTCTCGCCGATATGTGGGACATATAGCAACCGGGTCGACGTGTCATGCACCAAATAGCAGTGCAGAGTAGCAGGGGGGACGCACCACAGTTGTAGCGCCCCAGTAGTAGTAATAAGAAATGAGACATCAAATCACAAAGCCGCACCTTTCCCCCAGATGGACGAAGCAACCATTATTTCACACTTCACAATCTGCTTCTCCATCATCTCCTTCAAGAAAACCACGTATTGCTTCTGCCATTGTTCTGCCTCAAGAGGGACGCGCATCGCCTTGGTACATCATGACATGTGGGACCACATAACTGCCCATGCTCCCCCGCCGACTGTCGGTGTCAAAACCGGCGGATCTCAGATAGGGGGTCCCGAACTGTCCGTCTAAGGCTAATTGTAACAGGAGGCGGGGGACACGATGTTTACCCAGGTTTGGGCCCTCTCTATGGAGGTAATACCCTACTTCCTGCTTGATTGATCTTGATGATATGAGTATTACAAGAGTTGATCTACCACGAGATCGTAGAGGCTAACCCTAGAAGCTAGCCAATGATTCTGATTGTTGTTGTCCTACGGACTAAACCCTCCAATTTATATAGACACCGTAGGGGGCTAGGGTTACACAGAGTCAGTTACAGAGAAGGAAATCTACATATCTGAATTTCCAAGCTTTCCTTTCATGCAAAGGACAATCCCACCCGAACACAGGACGATGTCTTCAATCTTGTATCTTCATAGTCCAACAGTCCGGCATAAGCATATAGTCCAGCTGTCCGAGGACCCCCTAATGCAGGACTCCCTCAGTAGCCCCTGAACCAGGCTTCAATGACGATGAGTCCGGCGCGCAGATTGTCTTCGGCATTGCAAGGCGGGTTCCTTCTCCGAATACTCCAAAGAAGATCTTGAACACAAGAATCGTGTCCGGCTCTGCAAAACAAATTCCACATACCACCGTAGAGAGCGCCATATTCCAGAAGTCTAATCTGCTGACAACTTTCCCATAGCGTCACATCATGTCGTTGCCCGGTCATTATCGCACCGTTTTCTTAACCAGCTACCGCACATCTTGTGAGGCAGTTTTATTGGCACGTCTTGTCGAAGCAGAGATCGTGTCCCCTTATCATGGGATTCTCATCAATACGGATGTGGGTAACCCAACCGCGCCATTAAAACGGCGCTTTGGGGAATAAGTGAGTTTCCAGGGAAAGTGGGGAGGCGCATGATCCATGCGGCCTTTATAAGGAGATAAGGATTCCCCTTATTCATCCACGCCTTCCTCTTCCTCTGCTCATCCTTTCTCCCTCGCTCGAGCTCCAGCACCCAAGCATTCGCCTTCTCCGCCCACAAAGGCCCTTCAAAAATGTCCGGATCTGGAGCAGGAGGCAAGTGGATGGCCTCTACCGTCTAGGAGAAGGATATCAAGAAACTTCGGGAGGCCGGGTATCTGGCCAAGAAGATCGGCCACCGCCTTCCGATGGCGGGACACATTGTCCCTATTCTGGAACCCCACGAGAGGGTTGTATTCCTCCCTCACTTTGTCCGCGGGCTAGGGTTTCCCCTCCACCCATTCGTTCGCGGCGCATTATGTATTACTATGGGATTGATTTTCATGATCTATCCCCCAATTCCTTCCTCAACATCTCGAAATTCATCGTCGTGTGCGAGGCCTTTCTCCGCATCTCCCCACACTTCGGCTTATGGCTGAAGATTTCCAATGTGAAGCCCAAGGTGGTGAGCGGCGAGCACGCTGAGTGCGGAGGAGCCATGGTAATCAAGATTCCCAACGTCACATGGCCATCAGGTACCTTCAATGATTCCGTCAAAGGGTGGCAACAACAGTGGTTCTATGTCACTGACCCACGCGGCACAAAATGAGTCGCAGCTCCAAAATTCCGATCCGGAGCTCCATTGCATCTTACGTCCTAGCCCAAGAAGGGCCTGAATTGGTGCTCTAGATGCGCGTCAAGGGTATGGAAGACAAGAATATCAAACTTGTCAACGTAGTCCAGGTGATGTTAGTTCGTCGGATTCTCCCTTGTCAACACAGGGCTTGCAATTTATGGGAACTCGACCCGGCCAAGTAGCAGACCCTACTGAGGTTCTTCAACTCATCGCACAAACACATCTGGAAGGTGTTCTTTAAGTACGGCAAATCGTGGCCAGATTCAGACGAGGACCGCGGGTATTAATTGTCCCGACCTGCGAGTTCGGTAAGTCTACGTATGTTTGGCTAGTCATACGCTTTATCTACATAACCCAAGGGAAATGCTTAATGTGTTTTTCAACAACTCTCCTAGGGCTGGACGAAGAAGGCAGGGCGGATCTACTGCCTGGCCCCGCTGCCAGAAGAACAAGCCGGCCCACTTCTGACAAAGATGCTGGTCCCAGTGCCTTACGAGGAGCCGAAGAAGAAAACCGAGAAAGAGGCCAAAGAGACCGCGGGCGGCCGTCATCGCCAAGGAACTTCGGACACAATATCCAAAGACTCCGAGGCCCGCTCTTCCTCGAAAGAGGATGAGGAAGAGGAGGAAAGCCGATCCCCACCAGCAAGGGGAAGAAAGAAAAGGACGGCCTCCACACACTTGGAGGCTGAGACGCCTAAGAAGGGAAAACTCCCTTTCCGGAGGAATCCGCCACCGTCACCGACAGCAGCCCGGAGTGGGATCCCAGGGTCCAGCCCCTGGCGAAATCATGAGTATATAAAACCCGGACACGTTTGTGCATCCAGACTCACAATCGTATGACGTTTAATCACATTGAGTCACACTCTTTTCGCAGTCCGGCGAGGTCCTGAGCCAAACAATCCTCCTCGGAGGATTCACTAGGTCTGGATGCTATGGACAACGGGACACCCCCGACGGCCCCCTCCCCAAAACACGTGAATGAAACCGGGGTATCGTTCCAAAGGGACCCAGCCCGAGGAGGGGCGGGGAGACCGTCAAGGCGGCGCCAGAGGGTCAAACCTCGGCGGCCGGACACACAGGGGAAAAAGCTCCCATGGATACCGACGGCGGGGGCTATACTGAATTCGGCCCCCAGCCAGACCCAGTTCTGGAGACCAACACGGCTTCGGAATTAGGCAGGCAACCTCCCTCGACAAAAGGGGGTGCGCCTATTCCACCAGCAACCTTTTCCCAACCAGTGGTGTCGGATACCTTATCAGCAGCGCTGAAGAGCGCCTCCATCATTGAAGAACACCATGCCCTTATGGGTGCGGTGATTGAGAAGATTCAGTCTGCTGAAAGCAGGCTGAATGAAGCCTGCATCATGCTTATAATGGGCTTTGAGGTATGTTGTGAGGTTTCAAAGAGTGTTATAGTATAGGTAGTAGCCCCTGATACCCTGTTCGGTGTTCGAAAGAAAGAACCGGACAGAGGATCAAATATATGTTCGTAGGAGACTTAACTTGTGGTACCTCTCCCTCTTTTGTTTTATTAATAAGCAGGCGTCTGTAGCGACTGCCGCCTCTCATACTGCGGAAGTCTCCAAACTGAAGAAGAGTCTGGAGCGGGCCGAAGAGGAACTTGGCCAGGTGAAAAAGCAGTTGAAGGATAACCAAGGTATGCAAAAAACCCTGTTCGCATTCAGCGCGAATGAATAATTGAATATGATGAATTTTTTTCATGATGTGCTCTAGGGGCGACGGCCAATGTCAAGGCTCTTAAGCAAGCGGTGGCCGAGGCAGAGAAGAAGGCAGCCGCAGAGCAGGCTCTTCGTGAAAAGCACGAGGTCAGGGTTATTCAGGTTCAGCAAGAGCTCCAAGAAGCCCTGAAGAAATGCGAGACCTTGGAGCAAAGTTTAACGGAGAAAGAATCCAAACTCACCAAGGCTCGTCAAGCCGCATACGATGCCCGGAGCGAAGCCTAGGGCGCCCTGCAGGAAATCCAGGAGGCCGGAAAGATCACGGCGGGTAAGGCTTTGTCTATGCAAAGCAAATATTTAAAGGGAGAAAATCACGTTTACTAATTTTGAATTCGGATTTCTCCAGTGGTGTTTGCGGAGCTGCCGCGTAGCGTATCTGATGCCGCACAATTCTACCGAGCCGAAGAAAGGAGCTCTGTGGAGAAGCTCTTCTGGTCACAATATCTAGCGCCAGAGTATCCAGTGCCCTTTGCCGATCAACTTAAACAGCTAATCGAGCTGTATAGGGCGGCCGAACTAGCCATGAAGGATTTAATTATCCAGCTATGGCCCACCGAGGCGATTCCCAGCAGATACTTCGGACTCGTGAAGCGGCTTGTAAGTGCATGCCCTTGACTTGAAGTCATCAAGTGGTCGGTCTGTATGGAAGGTGAGCGAATGGCCTTCGCCCGCGCAAAGGTGCACTGGGCAAAGATGGATGCCAAAAAGCTGATGACCGAAGGACCGCCTGCGGGGAAGGAGCACTGCAAGCCCAAGTTATACTATGACAGTGTCATGAAAGGATCCCGCCTTGTAGCGGAGCAATGTGCCAAGGATATTATATTCCCATGAATGCATTCATGTTATCCTATGTAATGTTGAACAAGGTCATTTATATTATATAGTGCATGTTATTTGCAAGTTTTACCTCATGTGCGGCCGTTTTATATATTAATCCTGAGAGTTTGCCAGTCGTCGGCTTCTGCCCCCACATAAGAACTACGGGGGTGTTCGGTTTAAACCTCAACACTCTTTACCCCAGTTTTGGGTCCTTGAAGGAGGTGTTCAGCGCAACGAACCAGGCAATCGGACTGTAAGGCTTTATCACCCTCACTTAGCCATAGGAGTTTGACAAAAGAAAGGTAGGCACAGCCCCTGGTGTTTGGAAGACTGCACTAGGGGCTCTATAAGCACCTGATCGGAAGGAGAAAAAAAAAGCCGATCCGTCGCATGCTGCATTAGTTATCGCATAATGCGTAAGAAACCCTTAAATATTTTGTAACCTCTCGAACAGCTGACCAGATCTCACCATATCATGACAGTCAGTTTTCGGCTTTCTCTACTGAGGTGCTCGTCCAGAAGAATGGGACACAATCGCAGTAGTTCTCCCTTTACTACCCTAGCCGATATAGCGGAACGTAGGGTAGTAAGCACAGGAGCCGGGCAACCCAACTATTGACCCAAGACATGATTCGGAGCCAATGCATATAATGCTATAAGTTCGGGGTGCAGAACGATCGTGAAGGAATTTGGACTTTATTGCCGTAATATGGGTACAACGAGGCCCCTGGCATATTAAGTCGTACCATAGTGTACGGATGTCCTTTGAAAAAAAATATCGATAAGAAAGAACAACAAGTAATCATCATGTAAAGCTGCATGTTGTAATTTAAGAATACGTCGAGGCGTACGAATACAAGTAGTGCGATAAAAACAAATATGACTTCGGAACCTGCTGGGACCAGGGGAGGGGTTGTGTGCAGATCCGGCGAATAATCAGATGATCATCAAGGAGAATATCTAAGGATTCCCTTACGCGTTCAAGCTGTTTCCCTCCTTGGTATGTTCGTCTCCTCGCGGGTCTGGTCGCCATGTCTCCAGTGATGGCCTGGACAAAAGTGGACCTGGAAAGAAAATGCGAAAAAATGTTTGGTGTGCCACGGAGCGGTTGAGCCGCATTGTGGGGCCTAACCTAGCTTTGCCTACGCCTACCACCGGAGTGGTTGATTGAGCTCTTGACAAGCTGGGCTATCCTGCCGTGGAGTAGTTCGGACCCCCTTGACTGTGTTCGGAAGCCTGGTTGTCGACTGAAGGTTCAATTGAAAGATGCCACTCTGTGCTTCTACTACTAAGGCGGCGGTGTGCACTTTGGCACGGAGGGAGCGTTCGGCTTTGCCATTGACTGTTATTACGCCGCGCAGACCGGGCATCTTGAGCTTAAGATACGCATAATGTGGCACCGCGTTGAACCGAGCAAACGTGGTTCGTCCAAGCAATGCATGATAGCTGCTGCGGAAAGGGACGATGTCAAAGATTAACTCTTCATTGCGGTAATTATCCAGGGGTCCGAAGACTACCTCCAGAGTGATGGAGCCTATACAGCGGGCCTCCACACCTGGTATAACACCTTTAAAGGTGGTTTTAGTGGGTTTGATCATTGAAGGACTGATACCCATCTTGCGCACTGTATCCTGATATAGCAGGTTCAGACTGCTGCCTCCGTCCATAAGGACTCATGTGAGGTGGAATCCCTCAATTATTGGGTCAAGGACTAGTGCAGTTGAGCCGCCCTGACGGATATTGGTCGGACAATCCTTGCGGTCAAAGGTGATCGGTCCGGACGACCATGGGTTAAACTTTGGGGCGACTGGATCCATCGCGTAGACATCCCTTAGTCTGCGCCTCCGCTCCTGCTTGGGAATATGGGTGGCGTTTATCATATTCACCATTTTAATTTGTGGGGGAAACTTCTTTTGCCCTCATGTGTTCGGTGTCCGGGACTCGTCGTCGTCGTCATCGCTTTGCGACCCCTTCTCCTTGTTTTCAGCACCTGACTTGCCGGCTTGTTTGAAGACCCAGCATTCTCTGTTGGTATGATAGGCTGGCGTTCCTGGGGTGCCGTGAATATGGCATAGACGGTCGAGTATACGGTCCAAACTGGACGTGCCCGGACTGTTTCATTTGAATTATTCCTTCCTTTGACCGGTATTAGACCAGCTGTATCCCGCGTTGACGGTCGTGTCTTTGGCGTTGTCGTCATTATTTCGACGCTTATGTTTGCTGCATCGGGACTTGCCGTTGTTATCTCTTGGTTTAGAAGTGCCATGATTTCTTGATTTGCTGTTGCTGCGAGCCAACCAGCTATCCTCGCCCGCACAAAAGCGGGTCATGAGTGTCGTAAGGGCTGCCATGGATTTCGGCTTCTCTTGGCCAAGGTGTCAGGCAAGCCACTCGTCACGGATGTTATGCTTAAAGGCCGCTAGGGCTTTGGCATCCGTACAGTCGACGATTTGATTCTTTTTTGTTAAGAATCGAGTCCATAATTTCCTGGCTGACTCTCCAGGCTATTAGGTTATGTGACTTAAGTCATCAGCATCCGGTGGTCGCACATAAGTGCCCTAGAAGTTGTCAAGGAATGCGTCTTCCAGGTTCTCCCAACTGCCAATGGAGTTTGCCGACAGACTATTCAGCCAGTGCCTAGCTGGTCCCTTCAGCTTTAGTGGGAGGTATTTGATGGCATGTAGATCATCGCCGCGGGCCATGCGAATGTCGAGAAGAAAATCTTCGATCCATACCGCGGGGTCTGTTGTCCTATCATATGGTTCGATGTTCACGGGTTTAAACCCTTCTAGGAATTCATGCTCCATTACTTCGTTAGTGAAGCATAGGGGGTGTGCGGCGCCTCATTGTCAGGCTACATCACGGCGCAGTTCGGATGAGTCTGGACTGCTGTATTCAGCCCGAAGGGATTTGTATTTAGTATATCCAGTGTGGCGGTCATCGTCACGCGTTGGGGTGCACCCCCGCGATCCGTAGATCGATCTTGACTGTCCTGCTTTTTTTTCCAATTCGTCTCGTAGGTCATGCGTGTAGCCCCGGGCCTTCGTGTTTTTTATTTGTTCGGCGACGGGGTGCGGGCTGGTGTTCGGGCTGATATGCCGCTTTGTCTCGGCCACGAGGTGGTCGGTCAGCCGCATCCTGCGCTGGTAGTATAGGCTCTAGTGCATCGTCCTCGAATTGAGGTAACAGCCTGCGCCTCGGGTAAATTTTGGTTGGGCGCTCGAGTCCGTATTCCTCGGCCGCCAGGACTTCAGTCCATCTGTCAGTGAGTAGATCTTGATCAGCTTGAAGCTGCTGCTGTTTTTTCTTCAGGCTCTTTGTAATGGCTATAAGCTGGCGCTTGAAGCGCTCCTGCTCGACGGGATCCTCAGGCACAACAAAATTCTTCGTCGCCGAGGCTCACCTCATCTTCGGAGAGGGGCATGTAATTGTCATCCTCCGAGTCTTCATCCATTGCCTGTTTATCAAGGCTAGCTTGCCCGTCCTTCCGTCCGGCCTGCTCGAGGCTTGGCTGGGCGGGATTGTTTTCGTCTTCGGCATCATCTGGAGTGCTATTGTCTCTTGTGTCGGTATCGCTGTTTTTGCTGTGGCGGGATTTAGAGCGGCACCGCTGACGTCAGTGCTTGGGTTGCTTCTCAAGAGAATCATCCTCCCTTGCATCCTTTTGATCTTCGCCATTGTTTTCTTTGGGTGTGTCCATCATATATATGTCGTATGATCAGGTGGCTGTCCAGCGCCCTGTGGGCGGTGGTTCCTGTTCTTCTCCGGCATCGTCGTCCATACCATCGATGTCTTCGGAGTCGAAATCAAGCATGTCGGTTAAGTCGTCGACAGTGGCTATTAAGTGGGTGGTGGGTGGGTAACGAATTCCTTCGTCATCCGATTCCCACTCAAGCCGGACATAGTTTGGACAAGAGTCTACTGGTAGGGAGAGAAATTTAAATGAGTTTAGCACATTGCCCAAGGGCGAGTGCTGAAAGATATCCGCGGAGCTAAACTCCATGATCGGTGCCCAGTTAGATCCAATGGGCATGGATGCACGCGGTTCGGAGCCTATGGCCGGAGACAAGTCCGAGGGTCCGATGGCACATACCTCCTTAAGAGTGAAATCTATGTTCGGCTCTATCGTCAATGAGTGTGCGGCCTCCGTGGCGGGGTCCATCCTCCTGTCCTCGAATGGCATGATCTGCACTGGATTAAAAGCCAGGGCAGCTGCAGGTGTGATATCCTGAACCCCATCCGACAGTAGATCTAAGTCATGCTCGTCGTGACTGTAGGGTGCACCTGTCATGGGCTCGAATCCGTCGAAGATCAAGTCTCCATGGATGTCGGCAGTGTAATTCCGGCTTCCAAACCTGACCTGATGGCGAGGGGCGTAGCATTCGATCTGCTCAGATGGCCAAGCGAGTTGGCCCGCAGTGCGAAGCCGCCGAATACGAAGATCTGTCCGGGGAGGAAAACCTCACTCTGGACCGCATCGTTGTAGATGATCAAAGGGGCCATCAAGCCTTATGGTGACGACACAGTGGAACTCTCAATGAAAGCACCAATGTCAGTGTCAAAACCGATGGATCCCGGGTAGGGGGTCCCTAACTATGCGTCTAAGGCTAATGGTAACAGGAGGGACACGATGTTTATCTAGGTTCGGGACCTCTCTATGGAGGTAATACCCTACTTCCTGCTTGATTGATCTTGATGATATGAGTATTACAAGAGTTGATCTACCACGAGATCGTAGAGGCTAACCCTAGAAGCTAGCCTATGATTCTGATTGTTGTTGTCCTACGGACTAAACCCTCTGATTTATATAGACACCGGAGGGGGCTAGGGTTACATAGAGTCAGTTACAGAGAAGGAAATCTACATATCCGAATTGTCAAGCTTGCCTTCCACGCAAAGTAGAGTCCCACCCGGACATGGGATGAAGTCTTCAATCTTGTATCTTCATAGTCCAACAGTACGGCATAAGCATATAGTCCGGCTGTCCGAGGACCCCCTAATCCAGGACTCCCTCACCCACCACTCGGTAAAATCACCTCATTTTTACTAATCTGGATTCTACTAGTATCTTTTTAGATCAATATAGCCAGGATTCACCAAGGAGCAAAACCAAGTGGTAGGCTGCTCCTGTCACGTTTGCGTAGCAACTCAGCAGGGCCAGTCCGCACACGAAATGGCGACACACTTACAGGACCCCTTCGGCTGACTGATAACCTACAAGTATGGGGGATCAGGTGTAGCCTCTTTCGATAAGTAAGAGTGTCAAACCCAACGAGGAGCTAAAGGTAGAACAAATATTTCCTCAAGTTCTATCGACCACCGATACAACTCTACACACGCTTAACGTTCGCTTTACCTAGAACAAGTATGAATCTAGAAGTACTTTGTAGGTGTTGTTGGATAGGTTTGCAAGATAATAAGGAGGGCGTAATTAAAAAGTAGGGGTTGTTTAGATGAAGACACAAGTAAGTTAGTTTTCATAGAGAGCTTTTTGTCACGAGGAAGTTATTTCTACCTAGACAATTGATAACTAGACTGGTAATCACTATTGCAATTTTGTATGAGGGAGAGGCATAAGCTAACATACTTTCTCTCCTTGGATCATATGCACTTATGATTGGAACTCTAGCAAGCATCTGCAACTACTAAAGATCATTAAGGTAAAACCCAACCATAGCATTAAAGTATCAAGTCCTCTTTATTCCCATACGCAAACAACCTACTTACTCGGGTCTGTGCTTCTGTCACTCACGCCACCCACCATAAGCAAATCATGAACATATTGCAAACACTACAGCGGGGATCCCTCATGCTTGCGTGACACAGAGAGCACCATAGGACAACACCAATAATGAAACATGCAACCCAAACCAATCACGATCATCAATTAACCCATATGACAAAACAGATCTACTCAAACATCATAGGATAGCCATACATCATTGGGAAATAATATATAGCATTGAGCACAATGTTCAAGTAGAGATTACAGCGGGTAAAAGAGGTGTTACACCGCTGCATAGAGGGGGAGAGAGTTGGTGATGAGGGTGGTGAAGTTGTTTGTGTAGATCATCGGCACGATGATGGCCCCGGTGGCATTCCGGCGCCACCGGGAGAGAGGGGGAGAGAGTCCCCCTTCTTCTTCTTCTTCCTTGAACTTCCCTCTGGATGGGAGAAGGTATTCCCCTATGGTCCATGGCCTCCATGGCAGCAGAGGGGCGAGAGTCCCTCCGAGATTGGATCTCTCTCTCGGTTTCCTTCTATCTCTGCGCTCTCTTATTCTGCCCTTTCACCGTTTCTTAAATTCCCGGAGATCCGTAACTCCGATTGGGCTGAAATTTGGACACGATTTTTATCCGGATATTGGCTTTCTTGCGGCGAAACAAGGGCACCAACCGCCTTACGGAGTGGCCACGAGGGCCCAGGGCGTGCCCTACCCTCTGGGGCGCCCCCCTCACCCTCGTAGACCCCTCGGGCATCGTCTCGCATTGAATCCACATCCTAAAATTCACATATATTCCAAAAAAAATCTTCGTAAGTTTTTATCCTGTTTGGACTTTGTTTGATATGGATTTTTTGCGAAACAAAAAACATGTAACAAACAGGATCTGGCACTGGGCACTGGCTCAATATGTTAGTCCCAAAATAGTATAAAAAGTTGCCAAAAGTATGTAAAAGCTGTAGAATATTGGCATGGAACAATCAAAAATTATAGATACGACAGAGACGTATCTGCATCCCCAAGCTTACTCCTACTCGTCCTCAAGTAGGTAAATGATGAAAAAGATAATTTTTGATGTGGAACTCTACCTAGCATAATCTTGATCATGTAATGTAATCATGGCATGAATATTAAGACACGAGTGATTCGAAGCAATAGTCTATCATTTGACATTAGGACAATAATACTTCAAGCATACCAATAAAGCAATCATGTCTTTTAAAAATAACATGGCCAAAGAAAGTTATCCCTACAAAATCATATAGTCTGGCTATGCTCCATCTTCATCACACGAAATATTTAAATCATGTACAACCCCTGTTTGAACCAAGCAATTGTTTCATACTTGAGTATTCTCAAACTTTTTCAACTTTCACACAATACATGAGCATGAGCCATGGACATAGCACTATGGATGGAATAGAATATGGTGGTTGTGGAGAAGACAAAAAAGGGAGAAAGTCTCACATCAACTACGCGTATCAATAGGCTATGGAGGTGCCCATCGATAGATATCAATGTGAGTGAGTAGGGATTTCCATGCAATGGATATACTAGAGCTATAAGTGTATGAAAGCTCAAACTGAAAACTAAGTGGGTGTGCATCCAACTTGCTTGCTCATGAAGACCTCGGGCATTTGAGGAAGCCCATCATCAGAATATACAAGCCAAGTTCTATAATGAAAATTCCCACTAGTATATGAAAGTGATAACTCAAGAGACTCTCTATATGAAGAACATGGTTCTACTCTGAAGCACAAGTGTGGTAAAAGGATAGTAACATTGCCCCTTCTTTCTTTTTCTCTCATTTTTTGTATTTTTTGTTGGCCTTCTTTGGCCTCTCTTTTTTATTTGGGCTTCTTTGGCCTCTTTTATTTTTTAAAAGTCTGAAGTCTCATCCCAACTTGTGGGGGAATCATAGTCTCCATCATCCTTTCCTCACTGGGACAATGCTCTAATAGTGATGATCATCACACTTTTATTTACTTACAACTCAATATTACAACTCCATATCTAGAACAAAGATATGACTCTATATGAATGCCTGCGATGGTGTACCGGGATGTGCAATGATCTAGCGTAGCAATGACATCAAAAACTGGACAAGCCATAAAAACATCATGCTAGCTATCTTACGATCATGCAAAGCAATATGACAATGAATGCTCAAGTCATGTATATAATGATGATGGAAGTTGCATGGCAATATATCTCGAAATGGCTATGGAAATGCCATGATAGGTAGGTATGGTGGCTGTTTTGAGGAAGATATAAGGAGGCTTATGTGTGATAGAGCATATCGTATCACGGGGTTTGGATGCACCGGCGAAGTTTGCACCAACTCTCGAGGTGAGAAAGGGCAATGCACAGTACCGAAGAGGCTAGCAATGATGGAAGGGTGAGACTACGTATAATCCATGGACTCAACATTAGTCATAAAAAACTCACATACTTATTGAAGAAAATTATTAGCATCAAAACAAAGTACTACACGCATGCTCCTAGGGGAAGGGTTGGTAGGAGTTAACCATCGCGCAATCCCGACCTCCACACAAAGGATGACAATCAAACAATAAATCATGCTCCGACTTCATCATACGTGCATGCTTTGGGAATCACAAACCTCAACACAAGTATTTCTACCAATCCACAATTACTCACTAGAATGACTCTAATATCACCATCTTTATATCGCAAAACTATTGCATGGAACCAAACATATCATATTCAGTGATCTACAAGTTTTATGTAGGATTTTATGACTAACCATGTGAATGACCAATTCCTGTCATCTCTCTAAATAGATATAAGTGAAGCAAGAGAGTTTAATTATTTCTAAAAAGTATATGCCCACACTCTAACAAATATAAGTGAAGCAAAAGAGCATTCTACAAATGGCAGTTTTCTGAGTGTAGGGAAACAAGCAATCCAAACTTCAAATGATATAAGTGAAGCACATGAAGCATTCTATAAAGCCATACCCAAAAGATATAAATGAAGTGCAAAGAGCATTCTATAAACAAACCAGGACTATGTCATACCATCATGGTGCAATTACTAAAAGAAAAATAAAAAGCACACGACGCTCCAAGATTTACTCATATCATGTGACGAATAAAAATATAGCTCCAAGTAAAATTACTGATGATCGTTAGAAGAAATAGGGGATGCCTTCCAGGGCATCCCCAAGCAAAGTTGCTTGGGAGTCCCTGAATATTTCCTTGGGGTGCCTTGGGCATCCCCAAGCATAGGCTCTTGCCACTCCTTATTCCTTCATCCATCGTGATCTCACCCAAAACTTGAAAACTTCAATCACACAAAACTTAACAAAACCCTCGTGAGATCCGTTAGTACAATAAAACAAATCACCACTTTAAGTACTATTGAAAACTCATTCATATTTTGTTTTTTCATTGTAGCTACTGTATTATAACTTCTCCATGGCTTATACCACCGATAAAATCGATAGTTTCATCAAAACGAGCAAAACAATGCATCAAAAACAGAATCTGTCTTAAACAGGATAGTCTGTAGAAATATGAACATCTACCATACTTCTGTAACATCAAAAATTCTGAAAAACTTAGGAAATAATAAAAAATTTGTATAGAATTACTGTGCAAAATGTTTCATAACCATTTGTCTTTCCAGTAAAAAATGTAAAATCACGCACTACAGCCAAAGTTTTTGTTTTTGCACCGCATAAATGAAACAAGCAATATAATCATCCTAAAGGCAAATCTTGGCACATTATTTTTATAATACAATGGATTTATACAAGGGGATAATTATTTTTGTTGAAAAGTTTCTGTAATTAATATACACAAAGTTTCCATGGGCATGAACAAAGTTCAAGGCATGCTCGCACTTTAACAATGCTCGTCTCTCTCACTTTCACTTTTCTTTTGAAAAGTTTTAGGTCCCCCTCTTTATTTTTTGTTTTTAAACTTTATAAAAGAACACAACAGAAATAAATGACTCTCTAAAACTTCCGGATTGTCTCCTTGGCAGCGCTTTCTTTAAAGTCGTTAAGCTAGGCAGTGCTCAAGTAATGGATCCGCCCGGATCCCAAGGTATATCAAAGCCAATTTTAGTTAACAATTATTTGTAATTTAGTAGTGAGCACAAAGTAACATATATCATGTAATGACGAAGTCTAACTCTCTTCCTATGCATCGGAATGTCATAAAAGAATAATTCATGCACACAAAGTAAAGGCCAATGCATAGTATAAACAGTTTCTTGCAATTTTATCGTGTTGGAAACATAGAGAGGTGGAGATGTAGTTCCTCTCTCACAATAATTCTAAGTAGAAGCAGCCAGCACATGCATATTACATTCATCAAAATTATCATGTGCAGCGGTAAAAGGCAAACCATCAATATAATCCTTAATAAGCACAAACTTCTCTGATATAGTGTAGTTGGGAGAATTCAAAAAGATAATAGGACTATCATGCGTGGGTGCAATAGAAACAATTTCATTCTTAACATAAGGAGCTATAGCAAGTTCATCTCCATAAGCATCATTCAAATTGGCATCATGGCCACAAGCATAGCAAGCATCAAGTTCATCAAAAAGGGGTATTTCAAATGAATCAATGGGATCATAGCAATTATCATAGCATTCATCCTTCGGTAAGAATGAAGGGACATTAAACAATGTATGAATTGGAGGGTTACTCTCATTAGAAGGTGGACACGGGTAGCTAATCCACTCTTCCTCCTTTTGTTCTTCGCACTCCTCATCATCTTTTCCATCCAATGTGCTCATAGTTTCGGCAATTTCTTCTTCCATAGATTCCTGCAAAATATTAATCTCTTCTTGGACAGCGGAGACTTTCTCAATAAATGCATCAATATCGACATTGTATTCCTAATTCTCGTAGCAATATTTAAGTATAGCAAAATTTTCAGGCCTATAAATATCATCATCAAAAGCTTCATACTTTTCAAACAAAGATTCAATTTCATAAGCACCCTTAAAAGCAACAAATTCTTCTATTCGTTCCACATCATAGTAATCATATATACCATTAGCATAAGAAGCCAAGGTTTCATTATCACTAAATATGCATGAAAAGGGAAGGTCTGGAGCCTTCATCCTAGAGAAACAACTATAATCATATCTCAAGCAGAGTTGCCGAGCATACCAATGCAACATATGAATTCGATCCCATAATAGTTTCCATTTTTGAGTCAAGCGATAATCCCTAAAGTATTCATGTTGATCCAACGTGTCTCCCATTATATAATTGAATGGGGTTTTCTCAGGATTATTAAAGTAGTGCATAAAATCTTTCACATAATGAGCATCGAGAGTTTTAGGAGGTTCCCCATCTCCATGAGTAGCAAGTACACCTAATTTTTTTGGTATTTCGTGTTCCATATCCATAACTAAAGATAGAGAACAACTTAGAATAGGAAATAAAAACTACTTATTGATAAAGCAAACAAGCACACACGTGAATATTCACCCCACTCTATTGCTCCCTGGCAACAGCGCCAGAAAAAGTTCTTGATAACCCACAAGTATAGGGGATCAGTTGTAGCCTCTTTCGATAAGTAAGAGTGTCAAAGCCAATGAGGAGCTAAAGGTAGAACAAATATTCCCTCAAGTTCTATCGACCACCGATACAACTCTACGCACGCTTAACGTTCGCTTTACCTAGAACAAGTATGAATCTAGAAGTACTTTGTAGGTGTTGTTGGATAGGTTTGGAAGATAATAAAGAGCGCATAAATAAGAAGTAGGGGTTGTTTATATAAAGACACAATTAACTTAGTTTTAGTAGAGAGCTTTTTGTCACGAGAAAGTTATATGTCCCTGGGCAATTGATAACTAGACCGGTAATCACTATTGCAATTTTGTATGAGGGAGAGGCATAAGCTAACATACTTTCTCTCCTTGGATCATATGCAGTTATGATTGGAACTCTAGCAAACATCCGCAACTACTAAAGATCATTAAGGTAAAACCCAACCATAGCATTAAAGTATCAAGTCATCTTTATTCCCACACGCAAACAACCTACTTACACGTGTCTGTGCTTTATCACTCAAGCCACCCATCATAAGCAAATCATGAACATATTGCAAACCCTACAACGGGGATCCCTCACACTTGCGTGACACGGAGAGCACCATAGGACAGCACCAATAATAAAACATGCAACTCAAACCAATCACGATCATTAATTAACCCATAGGACAAAACGGATCTATTCAAACATCATAGGATAGCCATACATCATTGGGAAATAATATATAGCGTTGAGCACCATGTTCAAGTAGAGATTACAACGGGTAAAAGAGGTGTTACACCGCTGCATAGAGGGCGAGAGAGTTGGTGATGATGGTGGTGAAGTTGTTGGTGTAGATCGTCGGCACGATGTTGGCCCCGGCGGCGTTCTGGCGCCACCCGGAGAGAGGGGGAGAGAGCACCCCTTCTTCTTCTTCTTCCTTGACCTGCCCCTAGATGGGAGAAGGGTTTCCCCTCTGGTCCATGGCCTCCATGTTGGCGGAGGGGCGAGAGCCCCTCCGAGATTGGATCTCTCTCTCTGTTTCCTTCTGTTTCTGCGCTCCCTGATTCTGCCCTTTCATCGTTTCTTAAATTCCCGAAGATCCGTAACTCCAGCTGGGCTGAAATTTGGACATGATTTTTATCCAGATATTGGCTTTCTTGTGGCGAAAGAAGTGCACCAACCACCTTACAAAGTGGCCACGAGGGCCCAGGGCGTGCCCTACCCCCTAGGGCGCACCCCTCCCCCTCGTGGGGCCCTCGAGCATCGTCTCGCATTGATTCGATTTTCCCAAATTTATATATATTCCAAAAAAATCTCTGTAGGTTTTATCCCATGCGGACTCTGTTTGATATGGATTTCCTGTGAACAAAAAACATGCAACAAACAGATACTGGCACTGCGCACTAGATCTAATCCCAAAAATAATATAAAAAGTTGCCAAAAATATGTAAAAGTTGTAGAATATTAGCATGGAACAATCAAAAATTATAGATACGAGGGAGATGTATCACTCACATGTGGCTCATCCATTGTCTTGTTCCACATGCGATGCACCAAATTACAGTTTGCAGCAACGGTTGGACTTGGAGGCACCCCGCTCGTAGCGCGGCAGTAGTAGTGAATGATCGACGAGGGGTCAAATCACAAAGCCCCACCTTTCCCACATTAAGCTAGACGGACGAAGCAACCATCATTTCACTCGAGGGCGCAAGAGCATAAAGAAAAAAGAAAACCAATTATGTGTGCGGCAGCTACCTAGGGCGCCCTAGGGTAGGAGCCTCCACTACAAATCTGCTTCTCCCTCGTCCTCTTGAAGAAAACCAATGATTAGTGTGGCGGGTAGGGTTTGTAGGAGTACTACGGCGTGCGGAGCCACGCCGTAGTAAATAGGAGAGGGATTGAGTTTGAGTCAATGCTTAATACGGGTGGGCCGCTCGGTTTTACAAGAACGAGGCAGAATTTTGGGTTCGGGGAGCAGTGAAGATATACGTACAAGAAATTGTGGATGTAGGTTTGACCGAAAGGACGCATGGGCCCGCATTTTGATATACCCGCGGCCGCGTGAAATTTGCTACTCTGCTCAAAATAATGCATAAAACGTTCCTCCAAAAACATCTATAACTAATGGGAAGTGAATGTATGCTTAAAATGAAAATAAAATGAAAATGTAATATAAAGAGAAAAAATGAACTGCAGTTAAAAGAATGAAATTTCAAACAAAAATGTGAATGTAAACTACATATGTGTGCACATGACCAACATATATATTGTCAATACAAAATCTAATGCAAGAAATAACTTATGAGTAACATGCACGAATTGATGATGTGGTGCTTTCATGCATAGAGTACAAAAACAATGTGATTTATGGCTTGCATGCATGACGTATTCATGTGCCATAGTTGCATGTCCAGGAAAAAAAGAGCTAGTGGGTTGTACTAGCTAGGAATAGAAGATGTATATGTGGAAGTTGTAGGGAAAGAGATGACATGTATCTCAATTCCTATGAGTAGGGATTGGAAAAGAGATGTCTTGGTTCACATCATAGAAACATTTCTATTGAATCTAGAGATGACATGTATATCAATTCCTATGAGTAGGGATTGGAAAAGAGATGTCATTTGGTTCACATCATAGAAACTTTTCAATCGAATCTAGGTTAATGTTTATTTTCTTTAAAAATTATGGGATTATAGGAATCGATTCATACGAACCAAGTGGCTCTAAAGCTATAAAAATCATATCATGTTTATTTTCCTTTGAAATGTGGAGTATATGAATCTATTCCTATGAACCAATTGGCTCTAAAGGAAAAAATTCCTATAAAAATCATATCATATAGAGTTCCTTTGATATTCCTCCACACCAAAGGATGGTTGAAACTACTGCAGGTGATACGACGGTCTTTCTTTGTACACTCCTCCCCCATCTTTATAGTTACCTCTTGAAGATGAATGAAATGATATATACTGGGTATTCTATATGTGCATTTTGGTATACAAAAACTCAGTGAAAGTTTGCGAGGTTCGAATTTCAATAAAGCTATATGCACTACATTTTGGAACGGGGGGAGGAGCATACGAAAGTTGCTAACACTCACGTGGCAGGTTTGTGTGTTGGAGGAGTGGTTGTTCTGTTAAATGCTGATGTTTGCTTGAACTACGTCGGTATTTCCCCAAAGAGGAAGGGGTGATGCAGCATGGCAACGGTAGGTATTTCCCTCAGTGATCAGACCAAGGTTATCAAACCAGTAGGAGAACGAGGTAACACCACATAAACAACTCCTGCACACAAAGAACAAATACTTTCAACCCGACGTAAGAGAGGGGTTGTTAATCCCTCACAGGTAAAAAGATAGGTAAAATTGTAGTAGATTGGATAAATAGATCTCACGGGAATACGAGATAAAATAAATTACTAAAAATTGCAGCAAGGTATTTTTGTATTTTCGGTTTAATAGATATGAAAATAAATGCAAATAAAAGTATATCGCGAAGGCAAATATATTAAAGAAGAGACCCGGGGGTCGTAGGTTTCACTAGTGGCTTCTCTAGAGAAAAATAGCAAATGGTGGGAAAACAATTACTGTTGGGTAATTGATAGAACTTCAAATAATCATGACGATATCCAGGCAATGATCATTATATAGGCATCACGTCCAAGATTAGTAGACTTACTCCTGCCTGCATCTACTACTATTACTCCACACATCAATCGCTATCCGGCATGCATATAGTGTATTAAGTTCATGGGAAAATGGAGTAATGCAATAAGAACGATGACATGAAGTAGACAAGATCTATTTATGTACAAATAGACCCCATCTTGTTATCCTTAATAGCAACAATACATACCTGTCATTTCCCCTTCTGGCACTGCGATCAAGCACCGTAAGATCGAACCCATCACAAAGCACCTCTTCCCATTGCAAGATAAATAGATCAAGTTGGCCAAACAAAACCCAAATATCGGAGAGGAAATACGAGCCTATATCAGTCATGCATATAAGAGATGAAAGAAGACACAAATAACTTTCATGGATAAAAACATTGACCTAATCATAAACTCAAATTTCATCGGATCCCAACAAACACATCACGGAAAGAGTTACATCATATGGATCTCCAAGAGACCATTGTATTGAGAATCAAACAACAGAGAGGAAGCCATCTAGCTACTAACTACAGACCCGTAGGTCTACAATGAACTACTCACGCATCATCAGAGAGGCACCAATGGACAGAACCCCTCCGTGATGGTGTCTAGATTGGTTCTGGTGGTTCTGGAACTTGCGGCGGCTGGAATTGATTTTCGTTGACTTCCCTAGGGTTTCTGGAATATTGGGGTATTTATATAGCAAAGAGGCCGTGCGGGAGGCCATCGAGGTGGGTATAACCCACCTGGGCACGCGTTGTGCCCCCCTTAGGGCACCCCTCTGGTACTTCTTTAGCCCATCATGTGTGTTCTGGTCTAGAAAAAATCCACAAAAAGTTTCGCTGCGTTTGGACTCCATTTGGTATTGATTTCCTGCGATGTAAAAAAACAAGCAGAAAACAGCAACTGGCACATAGTACCAAAATATGTTGTAAACTGATTGTAAAACATCCAAGAATGATAATATAACAGCATGGAACAATCAAAAATTAAGATACGTTGGAGACGTATTAGCATCCCCAAGCTTAATTCCTTCTCGTCCTCGAGTAGGTAAATGACAAAAACAGAATTTTTGATGTGGAATGCTGCCTAACATGGTCATCACATATTCTTTTCTTTGTAGCATGGACATTTGGACTTTTATATGGTTCAAAGCAATAGTCTAGTTTTGACATGAAGACTTTAATACTCAAGCATATCAACAAGCAACCATGTCTTTCAAAATATCAATGCTAAAGCAAGTTATCCCTAGCCCATTATGCTCAATCATTGATCCATTCATGAAACACACTCGAATACTAGCTATACCTAATGCTCAAGTATGATCATAGTACCCTTTAGTTGGTGCTTATAAGAGAATATGGAGACTCAAGTAAAAATAAAAATTGCATAAAGTAAAAGAAAGTCCCTTCACGGAGGGAAGTAAGGATTTGTAGAGGCGCCAGAGCTCAAAGCGAAAATTGAGAAATAAAAACATTTTGGGAAGCATACTTTTCCCACCAACGAAAATGACTTAGAGTTCCCAACACTTTCCATGCTAGATATATCATAGGCGGTTCCAAACAGAAAATAAAGTGTATTCCTTTTTGCACCATACTTTCACTTTTCATGGTTAACCATATCCACGGGTGCCCTCCATACCAACACATTCCAAGGAATTTATTATTTGACAACATAAAGTAAATTCATTTTTCATTTCGGGACTGGACATCCCTAATACCTTTGTCGTACTCTTGTGTAATAACAGTTGAATAACACTCATCGTGAGAATAACACATCTAGCATGGAAAACATCGGCCACCCCTCACCGCCTCGCGAGCGGTACGAGCACACAAAAGAGAAATTTATTTTGAAAATTAGAGATGGCACATACAAATTTTCTTACAATAGAACGGAAATATCGCATATAGGTAGGTATAGTGGACTCATATGGCAAAAATGGTTTAAAGGGTTTTGGATGCACAAGTAGTGATCATACTTAGTGCAAATGAAGGCTAGCAAAAATATTGATAAGCGTCCAACCAAGAAATGAAAAATCTAGTAAGCGAGAATTAAGCATAACTAACACCGAATAATGCACCACAAGTAGGATGTAATTTCATTGGATAACTATTGACTTTCGTGCTTACATAGGGAATCACAAACCTTAACACCAATATTCTTACTAAAGCATAATTACTCATCAACATGACTCACATATCATATCGTCATATCTCAAAACCATTACAAAGACCAAGTTTATTTTGTCCAATGATCTTCATGAAAGTTTCTATTATATCCTCCTTGGATATCTATCACTTCGGGACTAATTTCATATGTTGCTTTTAACAAGCTCATACAAATTTAAGTGAAGACCATGAGCATAATATTTCTTTCTCCCAAAATAATCTAAGTGAAGCAAAAGAGAATTTCTTAAAGAATTTACTAACTCTCAAATAAATCTAAGTGAAGCATGAGAGCATTTCTTCAAAAATAACAAAGCACATCGTGCTCAAAAAGATATAAGTGAAGCACTAGAGCAATTCCACGGCTCTAAAAATTTAAGTGAAGCATAGGAGCAAGCATAGCATAATTTTTGGATCTCTCAAAAAGGTGTGTGCAGCAAGGATTCAAGACTTAAAACACAAAGCAAAACAATCAAAGACTCACATCATACAAGACGCTCCAAGCAAAACTCATAATATGTGACGAATAAAAAATATAGCTCCAAGTAAAATACTGATGGTTGTTAGAAGAAAGAGGGGATGCCACTCGGGGGCACCCCCAAGCTTAGTCGCTTGTTACTTCTTGAATATTATCTTGGGGTGACTCGGGCATCCCCAAGCTTAGCCTTTTTCTAATCCTTATTCCTGCATCCATCGTAATATCACCCAAAACTTGAAAACTTCAATCACACAAAACTCAACAAAACCTTCATGAGATCCGTTAGTATAAGAAAGCAAACCAATACTGTAAGTACTGCTCCAAACCCATTCATATTTTATTTTTGCATTATATCTACTGTATTCCAACTTTTCTATGGCAAAAACTCTTCAAAGAAAACCATAGAATCATCAAAACAAGCACACAACACAAAGAAAACAGAATCTGTCAAAAATAGAACAGTCTGTAGCAATCTGGAAACTTTGAATACTTCTGTAACTCCGAAAATTCTGAAAAATTAGGACAACGTGAGAAATTTTTTTATTAACCTTTTGCAAAAAGAATCAACTCAAAAGAACTCATCTGTTAAAAATGGGAATTACTTTCATGAGCGCAAAAGTTTCTGTTTTTTAGCAAGATCAAATCAACTCTCACCCAAATCATCCCGAAGGATTTGCTTGGCACAAACACTAATTTAAACCACAAAAACACATCTAATCAGAGGCATAATTGGGTATTTTATTGAAAACAGCAAGAAAAGCAAAAGGCAAAAAGATACAACTTGGGTTGCCTCCCAACGAGCGCTATCGTTTTACGCCCCTAGCTACGCATAACGCGTAGGATCTTAGTTTTGTCATCTTTTGCTATAGATCCATACGATGCCCTCGTGATTGATTCATATGGTGGCCTAATTCTTGTTCTAGGGAAGTGTTCCATACCCTTCCTTAGTGGAAATTGAAATTTAATATTGCCCTCTTTCATATCAATCACGGCACCAATAGTACATAAAAATGGTCTACCAAGAATAATTGGACAGGATGGATTGCAATCAATGTCAAGAACAATAAAATCTATGGGCACATAATTCCTATTTGCAAGAATAAGAACACCATTAATTCTTCCCATAGGCTTTTTAATAGTAGAATCCGCCAAGTGCAAATTTAAAGAGCATTCTTCAATGTCGGTAAGACCAAACACATCACATAAAGATTTCATAATTGTAGAAATGCTAGCACCCAAGTCACATAAAGCAAAACACTCACAATTCTTAATCTTGACTTTGATGGTAGGTTCCCATTCATCATGTATTTTTCTAGGAATTGAAACTTATAATTCCAACTTTTCTTCAAAAGCTTTCATCATAGCATCAACAATATGTTTAGTAATAGCTTTATTTTGTTCATAAGCATGGTTTGAATTTATCATGGATTACAAAAAATAAATATAATCAAAGTCTTTGTAATCAAAAATAGTGGGCACATCACTAGTTAAAGTTTTAACCTCTTCAAACCCACTTTTGTCAATTTTCTCAACAAGATTTTCACCCTCCGAATTATCGGGACGCCTTCTAGCTAAACTTCACTCTTATCCAGTCCCTTTATCATCAATCTTAATTTTACTAAACAAAGAATCAATAGAAGAAACACCAGTCATTTTAAGATCTTCATCACTTTTATGAAAGCAATCACTAGAAAACGCTTTTTCTAAAAATTCTCTTTTAGCTCTAAGTATAGCGGTTCTTTCCGTACTTTCATCCATAGAAACATAAAGAGGTTTAATTGATTCTTCAACCTTAGGCACAAAAATTTTCATCTTGAGAGTTTGTACATCATGAGAAATTCTATCAATACTTCTAGACATATCATCAACCTTATTCAGATTTTCTTCTACCGTAGCATTGAAAACTTTTTTAGTATTGATAAATTCTATAATATTCCCAAGATCAGAGGTGTTCCTATTATTATTATTATAAGAAGGATTACCATAGGAATTACCATATTTATAAAAAGGCCTAGGATTAAAATTACCTCTATAAGCATTGTTATTGAAATTGTTTCGCGAGATAAAATTCACATCTATGGCATCATTATTTTGCTCAATCAAAGTAGACAAAGGCATATCAATAAAATCAACAGGAGCAATTTTATTAGCAACCAACTTCATAAGAGCATCAACTTTTTGACTCAAAGAATTTATTTCTTCTACCGAATTGACTTTTTCCTAGTAGGGGCTCTTTCGGTATGACATTGTGAATAATTTGCCATGATATTGTATAGAAATTTAGTAGCTTCACCCGAAGGAATTTCCGTAAAAGTACTCCCCGCGGCTGAATCTAAAAGATTACAAGAAACAAGATTCAACCCCGCATAAAAAAATTGTATGACCATCCAAAGATTTAACCTGTGAGTTTGGCAATTCCTTAGCATAAGTTTCATCCTTTCCCAAGGTTGTGCAACATGCTCATGTTCAAGTTGCTTGAAATTCATGATGTGGGTTCTAAGGGAAATAATTTTTGCAGGTGGAAAATACTTAGTAATAAAAGCATCCTTGCACTTATTCCAAGAATCGATACTATTGCGAGGCAAAGAAGAAAACCAATTTTTTGCGTGATCTCGCAAAGAAAACAGAAATAATTTCAAATTCAAAACACCATTGTCCACATCTTTTTGCTTTTGCATATCGCATAATTCCAAGAATGTGTTAAGACGGGACGCGGCATCCTCATTAGGAGTGCCGGAAAATTGATCTTTCATGACAAGATTCAGCAAAGCAGTATTAATATCACAAGACTCTGCACTAGTGGTGGGAGGAGCAATCGGAGTGCTAATAAAATCATTGTTGTTGGTATTGGAGAAATCACACAACTTGGTTTTCTCTTGAGCCATGGTGACTACACAACAAGATTGCACAAAAAACAGATCCGACGAGAAAACGGCGAACGAAAAAGAGGGGGCGAATAAAAAGGCAATTTTTTATGAAGTGGGGAAGAAGAAAATGAGAGGCAAATGGAAAATAATGTAAATTGCAAGGAGATAAGATTGGTGATTAGGAACCTGGTTGATGTTGATGATGTCTCCCCGGAAACAGCGCCAGAAATTCCTTTTGATGCTTGCTTGAACTACGGCGGTATTTCCCCAAAGAGGAAGTGATGATGCAGCATAACAACGGTAGGTATTTCCCTCAGTGATGATCCCAAGGTTATCGAACCAGTAGGAGAACCACGCAACACCACATTAATAGCTCCTGCACACAAAGAACTAATACTTGCAACCCGATGTAAGAGAGGGGTTGTCAATCCCTCACAGGTAAAAGATAGGTAAAATTGTAGTAGAATGGATAAATAGATCTCACAGGAATGCGAGATAAAATAAAATGCTAAAAATTGCAGCAAGGTATTTTTGTATTTTTGGTTTAATAGATCTGAAAATAAAAGCAAATGAAAGTAGATCGCAAAGGAAAATATATTAAAGAAGAGACCCGGGGGCGTAGGTTTTACTAGTGGCTTCTCTCGAGAAAAATAGTAAACGGTGGCAAAACAATTACTGTTGGGCAATTGATATAACTTCAAATAATCATGGCGATATCTAGGCAATGATCATTATATAGGCATCACATCCAAGATTACTAGACCGACTCCTACGTGCATATACTACTATTACTCCACACATCGACCGCTATCCAGCATGCATCTAGATATTAAGTTCATGGAAAGACGGAGTAATGCAATAAGAACGATGACATGATGTAGACAAGATCTATTTATGTAGAAATGGACCCCATCTTATTATCCTTAATAGCAACGATACACATGTGTCGTTTCCCATTCTGTCACTGGGATCAAGCACCATAAGATCGAACCCATCACAAAGCACCTCTTCCCATTGCAAGATAAATAGACTAAGTTGGCCAAACAAAACCCAAATATCGGAGAAGAAATACGAGGCTATAATCAATCATGCATATAAGATCAAAGAAGACTCAAATAACTTTCATGGATCAAAACATAGATCTGATCATAAACTCAAAGCTCATCGGATCCCAACAAACACACCGCAAAAAGAGTTACATCATGTGGATCTCCAAGAGACCATTGTATTGAGAATCAAACGACAGAGAGGAAGCCATCTAGCTACTAACTACGGACCCGTAGGTCTACAATGAACTAGTCACACATCATCGGAGAGGCACAAATGGACATTATGAACCCCTCTGTGATGGTGTCTAGATTGGATCTGGTGGTTCTGGAACTTGCGGTGGCTGGAATTGATTTTCGTCGACTCCCCTAGGGTTTCTGGAATATTGGGGTATTTATAGAGCAAAGAGGCGGTGCGGGAGGCCATCGAGGTGGGCATAACCCACCTGGGCACACCTGGGCCCCCAGTCGCACCCTGGTGGGTTGTGCCCCCCTTGGGGCACCCCTCAGTACTTCTTCGGCACGTCTTGCGTGTTCTGGTCAAGAAAATATCCACAAAAAGTTTTGCTGCGTTTGGACTCCGTTTGGTATTGATTTCCTGTGATGTAAAAAACAAGCAGAAAACCGCAACTGGCACTGGGCACTATCTCAGTAGGTTAGTACCAAAAATGATATAAAATGATTATAAAATGATTGTAAAACATCCAATAATGGTAATATAACAGCATGGAATAGTAAAAAATATAGATACGTTGGAGACGTATCAAATGCCATGGCAAAACTGACACTGTCGGATGCCGATCTAACGGTTCTTTCGGCGTTCGTTAGGAAACGGCTTGTGGCGAATGTTTGTCAGATATGATTTACGGACACATGCATTGCATTTATTCGTGACCACTGTCTCTCTCATGCGCACACTCACCCTCACGAGGCACGACTCTCCCGAGTCCTCTCGCACCCACCGTCTATTTCTAGGTGGACGTCACACACATATGTGCTCTTCACACCCTACCCTCAGAACTTCTAAAAAATAAAAGACGTCATGCACCTTTTATTTTAACTCACATGTCACACACTTATACTATTACTCTTGTGGCGAATGTTCTTTGGGCATAGTATATTGTACTCTCACGAAGATAAGCGGTGCACGCAGGCACTAATTCTCTCACACCCACTCGCGAGTACATGTAGGAGCGCATTTGTTTACAAAGAGGCATCCCAATTGACATTTTGACTAGTCTAGTTTTCAACTTGATGGAGCGTCGGGGACCGCATGTGAATGACACAGTACATAGTGCGTCCTGGACGCGGTGATTTGATAGTGCGACCTGGAAGCGGTGGCACGTTATTGATCGAGTTTTATTTTTACTTGAACTTTAAATGAAAATAGTTGTTTGCATGTATTCAATTTAATAACGGTTGCTACAACAAAATCACTCTGCTATATATATAAGCAGAAGCCTCGGTGCTTGCTTTACTAGGGTTCCTCTCTTTCATTCTCTCATGCTCTCCAGATCTAAACAGGACATAGGTGGCGACACTCTCTCTCTACTCATTGCTGGTCACAAATCCGGTCGTACCACCTCGACCGGGGCAGGGGTGCAGGTGCATCGTTCATGTGGACGTCGGCGGCGAGGGAGGACACTAACAGCTGCCTACGCATCCTGATCGGCTGCCGTGATGTTCTCTTAGAGACAGCGCCGGCTCAGGAGGGCCTCTGACCCCTTCTTCCTCCCAACGGTATTGTGGCCAAGATGAAGCCTCCCGACACCGTCTTGCCACATCCCGATGGCCCTCAAATATATCTTCCTTCGAAACCGGCCTTGCTCTACTACCCCAGCTCCCCACGAGGCTTCTTGTGGATCTTTTTCTACTTCCGTTGGCTGTTCCAAAGCCACCTAGACTTTTATTGTTATTATAGGTAAAGCTAGTTCACATAGTCGAATCTAAGAGTTGGTTCAAACACGGAGGAAAGTGGGAAAGTTGTAGCATGAATCTAGGACTTGGTTCTAAGAGGAAACGGGGGAAGTAATAGATATTGGCTACCCAACAGGTCTCTTGGTTGAAAAGGCAAAGAGAGCGGGGTGGATGGCGAAGGGTGGGGGAAGTGGACTTGTCTCTTGGTCAAAAAAGGAAAGATAGTGAGGGGTGTTGGGGGGACAGTGCAAATGAGAACAAGCAAGTCTTAGATTTCCTGTGCTCACATAGGAAAATGTCGCCAAGGAGATAAAAAATGGGACACATGCAGACATGCTGTCTAAATGTTTGCCGCTCTCGGCAACCACATCTGCCTCACCACTTTAGGCCCCTACTGTCCCTATGCCCCTATCACTACCGTTAATGTAAAATCACATGAGGCATGAAGCAATGCCACCTAGTGTTACTATTAAGTAATGCTGCTATCAGTCTAGTGTCATCGATAAATTGAAGCATTGACACCACCATTTTATGAAGTGCTTCCATCTTGCTTTATTTCACATGAATTGTGTTTTTGCAGTTACACTTAAATCTCACATAGCTAACATTGCTTCATCCCAGTGGAACTGCATAATTTGATTGCACATTACTGACCACATGTGCTACTCTCATGACAGTAATACTAATGCTATTGTTTTGCATGTTAATCTAGTGTAAGTGTTGATGTGATGTGATGTTACTTCTTACCTAATGGCACTTTTTCATACTGTCAATGTAGTGCTGATTATAATACAATAGATGTTATTGTTAGTCATAAGCCACTGCAAATAACTCTCACTACTTAAATAACCGTATTTTGTATTTGCGCAAACAGGGATGTCTGTCTACATATCGTTTCTATTTGTGCGATCAAAAGTACACAACTCAGTTTTAGTAGAACTGCACAAAATGAGATGGCTATTCCTAGCTGTCGTCGTCTAACCTCCCGTCTTCCAGGTATTCCTACATTGGTAACTAGGTAGAATGACCAACACAATCTAAAAGAAGTTGATTCGTACGTTTTACTTCCTGATTGCAGTGCAGGGACGAGTGAAAACAACTGCATCCTAGTCGGGAATGCACTTTCTCCCAATTCACAAATAGACAGAGGACTAGCTGGCACGGCTACGTGGAGGTTTTTGGTGCAGGTGCACGGACAAGAGGCATTGTGGTCTACTTATTTCTGCAAATATTAGTGCTTAAATTTAGTGGAACTGCACAACAAAGTTCAGATGGTCAGTACACTACATGGTTCAGTTCAGCATTCCAACTGAGAACACAATTATAATTGGTTATTCTGGAATGAGAGAACCTAACTCTGGATGGTGGCAACAAGAAAAACCAGAATGAACTCCAAGAAATTAAATCCTGCCTAGGGAGGCCCTTTGCTCAGAGAAGCCTTGCTTGATTTTTCCTAATTTATAAACCTTCTCACAACTTTATCTTTTGCTGTGAACTAGTAAATGTTTGTTATGTTCTATGAATCATTAAGATGTATAAAATTGCTGAACGTATGCTTTTCAAGTATTTTATGAAGCCGACTTTAATGTGAATTTTCCACATGAACGCTGGACTAGTGTGTGAATGTTTGGAATTTTCATTGTGGCCTCAGTTAACTACATGAACCACTGTAATGAGATACGTAGTTGCTTATATGTCAGACAGTAGAGTATTGGTTGTTAGCTGGTCGATCGATAGCCGACTTTTCTAGTGTTGAAGCGAGCTGAGCCAATGTGCCCTATTTTGCAAATTGCTTACAAGTGGAGTATACATCAGGGCACAGTTCTCAAACAAGTACTCTATTTCATCAAACACACACTGCTCGTATGATAAACCGTGACAACTTATGTCTTACCATGGCATATTACATGAAAAAACTAGTGAGGACGCATTTGTTTCGGCAACAATTACGATGGTTCTCACATGATTCATGGGCACACAAAAGTAGCAGTAGTTCCCATAGACGGATTCAAATAGATTACTAGCCCTAAAGGGCTCGATAATAGGCAAGGTTCGAATAATTTGACACAATCCAAATTACTTTTAAACACTAGTTGGCCAACTATTTCATGCCTCGATCTAATTTGGGATGGACACAAGACGGACCTTGCCATGAACATCATCGAGGACGTCTGGCAGCAGCACAATCCTGTCAACCTTCTTGGAGATAACCTTGTGGCCTTGCCACTCATAAACTTGTTTGTCGAGGCATGCCACATCATCTTCCTGCGTAAGCTTGACAAGGACAATATGCCTCACAAACGAAGGAGTAACTTTGAACTTCTTGTGCTTCAATACACCCTGGACAACACACCTAACAATAGTGTGGCTGGAATACATCTCGACTTTGGTATAAGTGCAACTGGCTTCCAGGATCCAATAGCCTAAGAACTTAGTTTTCCCATTGCGTATATTTAGGTCATCCGCCTCATCGCGAGTGACATGTACAACCACACAATCCTTGTCTGCATCAGGCCTCTAACTGAAACATAAACGAATTCTAAATTACTTTCCAATATAAAAAACACAAGTTATTTAAACCACTATGTATACTCAAAAGTATGCATGACAGGGAAGGTAGCATGGCATCGAAGCTAATAAAATTTTGCATTATTTATCACCACATACTTCGATGAAAAACCACAATCGAGATCAGCAAAGAAGAAAATCACCTTGGGCCACGGGGGAGGGGGGACACATCCTCGAAGGGGGAAAACTGCTCTTGCAGGGCCACGGGGGTTGTAATCTCAAATGGGGCATTAAACATCTTAGTAGTGGCCGTGAGTGTATCCGGGGTTAGCTCGGGGGCGGCCTCCATCTTCTTGGAGCTCTCTATCTCGTGGGGATTAGACTCCCGCGTCTACTCCAACATCGGCAGATCTTTTCCTGGTTCTCCTTGGTCCATCATGAACTGACGAACAGAAGATAACTGAAAGGAAAACACAATCACAATGACAATGAAACAAAAAAGAGAGTGAGGATCGGTTACTGCTTCGCAAAAGTTCTTTTTTTCCAAAAGAAAATATACCAAAATCACGGATCCTCTTACCTTCCATTCGTTGGGAGACAAGAACAATGGCAGATGTGAGTGTTGTCTTTCTTGAAGACTGTGAGGGAGAAGGGGATTCAGTGAAGAGTGAAATGATGGTTGCTTCGTCCGTCAAACTTAGACTGCGGGGAGGTGGGGTTTTGTGATATGACTGCTCGTTACTACCGCGCTACAACCGGCATGACTCTCCTCCTGCATACTGCCTTCTAATTTGGTGGATGGCATTTGGGCCCGCGTGCCGCATGGCCCGCATGTCGGTGAACCAAAGTAAAACGGCATTCAGTAGCGGGAGACATTTCGATGACCTCAGAGAAGCCAGAAGCGGTAGTGTATCCACTGTACTAGTAGTAATTGTTTTTATGGGTAGCTGTAGAGTGTCTCCACTGTACTAGTAGTAATTGTTTCTCTGGGCCCAAGACAAAAGAGCTCATCCACCCTAGTAAATAATAAAATCAATTCAAAAGCCCATATATTTACTTAATCAGAGGCGCTACCCAGCGCATCGCCACCCGAAAAACCTGGGTGCTCTTCTTCCTCCTCACTCCCACCCACCTCACGTCAGCTCACTCCACTCGTACCCCCAAATTCCTCACCTCACTCCTACAGAAAACCCCAGCTCCCCTTCTTCCTCACTACTACAGAAAACCCCAGCTCCCCTTCTTCTTCACTCGCACTACAACTAGGCTCATCATTCGTTACTCTGCTCAAATCCGTGAGCTCGACGCGACTCCCTCGATAAAAATGGAGTCGGTTGACCCCAGTGCCAAGAAGATGAGGATACCACCAGCAGTGACACCTGTTGTAGATCCCGCACCCGGCAGCGCAGGGAGAAGGGGTGAGCCCTCCCCCACCGGATCCCAGCAACCCCTAGAATCTCGGTTGGACCGCATCATCGATCTCCCAGACGCCATCCTTGGGGAGATCATCTCGCTTCACCCCACCAAGGATTGTTGCCACACCCAAGTCCTCTCTACTCAGTGGCACCTTCTATGGCGCGTCGCGCCCCTTAATCTCGACTGTCATCAGCTATCTCTCTTTAATGATTTTGAACCCCCTTGAGCCATCATCTACTCCCACCGGGGCTCCGTTCAAAGCCTCTACATCCCTGCATGCTACCTGAGCATGCATAGCATGCCATGCACGGTGGACGCCTAGCTGAAATCCCCTAAATTCATAGAACTAGAGTTGCTTGAGTTCTACTATTCTCTCGGAAATCACATTGATACCGAACGCCATGTACTCGTGTCGTGGTTATCTCGCGGGCGGGTTTGCGAGACGACAGATGCCATAGGGTGGCTTGAGGTGAGGGCAAGGCTGAAGTGGAGATCCGGGGACGGGATTAGGCAAACTGCATGCGATGGTTTACCCAGGTTCGGGGCTCTCCAAAGAGATAATACCCCTACTCCTGCATGTGTGAATATATATGCAGTGTGCATGTCTGGTAGTACAGAGTGCTCCTGGAGCTGTATCTGAGAGCAGTGCCATAGGCATCTGGCTTCGTATATGAGCTAGTGTGGGCATTATGGCTTGGAGCCTCATCCCGTGAGTGGCGCTAGTGGCCGCATGGGCCTGAGCATGCCTGCGTATGAGCATGTGTGGATGGATGGATACGTGCTTGCTTATATATGAGTGTGGGATAGCTTTGGATATAAGCTAGGTGGGCATGGTTGTGTGCTTGGGATGTAAGCTACAATGTGTAGCTTACATCTCAAGCTATGCTTGCTTGAGAGCTAGGCTAGGTATTGTCCCTGGGTCATTTTATAAATCAATGCCCAGGGGACAAAGTACACTGTAGATGATGCCGTGTGTGACGAGCGAACAGTGTATGGTTTATCAGCAATAGTGGTTGCGGTACGATCGTCTTGTCGATGTCGTGTCAATGCGGCGGTTGACTTCACGTAGCAGGCCGGCTGGAGCAGCCGGACGAGGACACGGCCGGGCAGCCAGGAGGGCGGGTTGGCCGAGGTGGCTGGGCAGCCGGACCGGGGCGCTAGTTGCACTGATGTTTTTTGAGCGTCGTTTGTCATCTTGGGCCTACCCGGGGGTCATCCCCCCGACAGTAGCATCCGAACCTCCGGGCAACTTGGAAAAGTTGCGCGGAGGTTTTTAGTGGGCGTCGATGAAGCAGTAGATGTCGATGATGGCCGGATGTGGACCGCAGCCGGCGCGGCTTGCTTTCGGTGGGGGCGCGCGAGCGCACCCACTGGGTGTAGCCTTCGAGCCTCCGGGTAACTTGGAAAAGTTGGGCGGAGGGTCTACGCGGTTGTTGGTGCAGATGATGGCATCGAGGATGCTTGTTGCAGCCGGCGGCGGGCGTGCACGCGCGCAGCGTGTTCCAAGTGGGGGCACGCAAGAGAACCCACTGGGTGTAGCCTCCGAGCCTCCGGGCAACTTGGAAAAGTTTGACGGACGGTCCTGTTGTTGATGATGAAGCCGACGGTGATGTCGAGGGCGCCGGACACGGACACGGAGTCCGTCGGCTGATGGGCGTGGGGCCCCTGCTGGACGCGGACGCGGAGTCCACCGGCTGAGTAGGGGCACGCGAGCGCACCCACTAGGTGTACCTTCGAGCCTCCGGGCAACTTGGAAAAGTTGAGTGGAGGGTCTTGTCGTTGTTGAAGCAGATGGTGGCGTCAGAAATGCCGGTTGCAGCCGGCGTCGGGCCTGCAACCCGCGTGTAGCCTCCGAGTCTCCAGGCGAGGAGGGGGTTCCCCACAAAGATGATCGTGCAAAGGACAAGGTTAGTCTGTGTAGATATATCAAATATTTGCTTTTAGCGGTGCAAGTTTTATGCAGAGGGTACCGACTCGGTTTTGTCTGAGCCCCCTTCAGTGTTTTTCATGTCCCCTCCGCTCTTTGGCTTTGCCTCTTGTAGCTAGACAGTCGGGAGCCGGTCTGTAGCTGTTACGAAGTGTGGCCGCGGAGTGGAGCGTACAGTACTCGGACTACATGAGCAGATTCGACCGAGTAGATACGCATAAAGGAAATGACTGGGTTGCCCAAGCCATCCTCTCCCAGATGTTTTTCGCGTGGGGTGACCTCCAACTTTTTCTCTCACTTGTCGGACAGCCAAGGTTGTCAGAATCGCGATTCTGTTATACGATTCTACAACTTTATGATCCAAACTAACCCCTATGATTCTACGATTTTAGTTCTTAGAATCAATGTTTCTACGATTCTGATAGTGAAGATTCTATGATTTGTGATCCTACCATCAAAGCTCCGATCCGATTCAAGATCACGATTCTGACAACCTTGGCTAAGAGGTGGGCCTTCGGGATCGTAAGCGCTACTAAGCCGTCTACGGGAACAAACATATCAGGCCGATAGGCCAGCCTTCGGGCCGAGACTAGCTGGCATCAGGGTGAACAGTAGTGCAACTGTAATAGAGGCGGAGGTGGTCCCCGAGGGTTGCTCTGGGTTATCCGTGTTTGCGCGTGGCGCGAAAGTATGTGGGTGAGGAGCTCACTTTGCTTTAACACAAACAAGGCGGAGGTTCATGAAGATAGTCGGCGTGGCTTGGCGCTCGCGGAGCACGCTGGTGCACCCACTGGGTGTAGCCTCCGGGTGCTCAAAGGGGGGCCCAGCCAGTCAAGCTCGACCGGCCAGGCGGCGGAGCAGGACGCAGCCGAGCTGGCTTGGCACAGCCGGCGATGCGTCGAGGCGGTCGGGTCGGCTTGGCACAGCCGACCGGGCGCTGAAAAGGGCAGGCAGGGCCACCAGTAGAGCGGCACCGCGGGCGGGCGGAGGCATCTGGCAGGGAGGGTCGCGGCTGGGCGTCTGAGTGATGAAGCAGATGGATGGGCAGCCGGACGGACCCTCCAGCTGGCCTGGAGTTGAAGGAGACGGGCATCAGGTGAGGCAGGCACGGAAGATGGACGACAGGGCAGCATCATGGGGCACAACTTCGTTTTTCCTTCTTTTTCTCTTCGGCCGGCTGTTAGCAGCCGGTCGCAAACTTTTTCCTTTGCCTCTTTTTACTGACCCTGCAGTCGGACTCTTTTTTTCTATCTTTCCAGTCGGCTTGGGCACATTCTTTTCAGCCGGCATCTTTTCTTTTAGCACCCGGCCACAAACTTTTCTTTTTGTTTCTTTCCTGCCCGAGCAGCCGGCTGAAGGGGGAGCCCGTGCGCGCATGCGGGGCTGACTGGCAGCGCCCGGCCGTGGGCAAGCGGGAACCAGCAGGCGTGTCTAGCGGCGAGCCGGCCAGCTGGCGTGCGGGAAGCCGGTTGGGCGAGGCGGCTAGCGGGCGACCCGGCCGCGGGTGGATGCTGTGGAGGTTGGAGCCGGCCGCGGCATGGGCAGAGCTGGACAAGGCCGGGTGCTGGAGAGACCGGAACCGTGTGCACGAGGCGGATGCTGTGCGGGCCGGGTGCTGGAGAGGTCGGAGCCGGCCACGGTGGCCGGGTGCTAGAGAGGCCGGAGCCGTGCGTGCGAGGCGGAGTGGCACGTGAAGGTGAGCGCGGCAACGGGAGCAGAGGCCGGCTCGCAGCGGCCGACGGTAGAGGATAGGGGCGCACGCACGCGGGAGAGGCGAGGCGAGCACGGGGCAGCGCGGGCACGAGGCGAGCCGGCACGGCGCGGCCGGGGCACATAGGACCCTCCGCGGGCGGCTGGCCCTTTGGGGAGGACACGGCCAGCGCAGTCGGACGGGGCTGAGCGGCGCAGGCAAAGAGCAGGTGGGCAAAGCCGGTGCGGGGCACGGCTACCCGGCAGGCGGAGGCGGCCCGGCGGAGCGAAGCCGACGAGCAGGCGCCTCGGGAGGCCGGTCGCAGTAGCGAGGCGGAGCGGGCACGCTGAGCTGGGCGGAGCAATCGTTGACGCAGGAGGGCCGGAGCGGGGCAACGCGTGAGATCGGCGCGCGGAGGGAGATCAGCGCTCGGAGGGAGCCGGACACCGCGGTGCGGACGCGCATGGGGCCCGAGGAAGAGCGACGTCGGAGACGGTGCTGTGGATCCGACGCAAGGCCGAACCCGACCGGGCACGGGGAGGCGCCCATCGCCGGCCAGGACGGCCGCGCGAATTTGGCATGCGGCGTGGCGGGGGCGGAGCCGGCGAAGAGTGGCCCGCAGGCGTGCGGCCGTGCGGTCGTGGAGGTGCGAAGTGGAGCAGAGGCACCGCTAGTAAGCCTCGTGATGGTTGCTGAGCAGCAAATCCGCATGTGCATGGCTGGGTTAGAGCAGTGTGACGGGGCAGATGAAGCAGCAGCGGCAGCCGGGCACTGCTCCGCGTGCGAGGCCAGAGCAGACGCGGATGCAGGGAAGGCCGGCGCAGCCAGGCGTGGGGACGGCCGGAGATGCCCAAGGCACAGTGAGCAACAGACCACCCCATAGTCTCACTATTATCCGAGGTGTATGGCGATTATCTAGCTAATATATGGGCATCATCGAGGAAATATCTGGGCATTATCCGGCTTGTGTATGAGTAGTAGCCAAGGTATGGCCTGCATCTCGGGGATGTTTTGCTAGCGTGTGGCTGGTGAAAATGCGAGCATGTGCATGGCGGCCTGCCGCAGCAATAGAGGTGGGTGGCCGAGCGGCCGTAGATGGTGGCGAACAGAGGACGGGCACGAGGCCCGTGCCCCGGAGGAGCGCGGGAAGGAGCAACAAGGAGCAGCTGGAACAGCCGGAGCGAGATGTAGCACGCGGACACGCTGGCGACGGCGATGTTGTGGTGGTGGCGACGAAAAGGACGACACCAACGACGAGGACGCGCCGTCCCACGCGGCCGCTCCAGGGGCGGGTCGATGTTGAGCCCCCGAGCGCTACCGGAGAGACGACGCGACGCTACGGCGGTGATGATGAAGATGGTCCCGCCCAGACCGCGGCTCCGGCAATAAGTTGCCCCATGGTGGGCGCCAACAGTCGTGGTTATCTTGCGGGCGGGTTTGCGAGACGACAGATGCCACGGGGTGGCTTGAGGTGAGGGCAAGGCTGAAGTGGAGATCCGAGGATGGGATTAGGCAAACAACACACGATGGTTTATCCAGGTTCGGGGCTCTCCGAAGAGATAATACCCCTACTCCTGCATGTGTGAATATATATGCAGTGTGCATGCCTGGCAGTACAGAGTGCTCCTAGAGTTGTATCTGAGGTGGTGTTGACTTACTAGTCAATAAATGATTCTGCCTACCACATGTTGGATTGACATCCAACATCTGTCAGGTATCTTCTATCTCTTGTCTTCTTCCTCTAGTCGCCCAAACCAAACCACCCCGTTGGTTCCTTGCTCCCGCGTCCCTTGGTTGGTTGCGCCTCCGCCGCCCTACCGTACCCTCCAAAGTTGGCCAGTCCATCCCTCTATTCCCCCACACGTCATGTTATTATCTGTCGACGTCATCCCCAACACGCACCTGCACCCGAACCAGTCAACGCTCGCACTCCCCTCCGACTGCGACTAGATGGGTGCATCTTCCACGGCTCCTGTTCGTTCCGTCCGTGGCCTCGCTGTCGTCCTCCGCCTTGGTTCGCTCATCGTGCACGGTGCACCGTCGTCTAGCGTTGTCAACTGATACGTCTCCAATGTATCCATATTTTTTTATTGTTCCATGCTATTATATTATCATTCTTGGATGTTTTACAATCATTTTATAGCAACTTTATGTCATTTTTTGGGACTAGCCTATTGATATAGTGCCCAGTGCCAGTTGCTGTTTTTTTGCTTGTTTTTTACTTCGCAGGAAATCTGTCGGCGTTCTGGGAATGGGGGTGTTAGTGTCAAAGCCGGCGCATCTCAGGTAGGGGGTCCCGAACTGTGCATCTAAGGCTAATGGTAACAGGAGGCGGGGGACACGATGTTTACCCAGGTTCGGGCCCTCTCTATGGAGGTAATACCCTACTTCCTGCTTGATTGACCTTGATGATATGAGTATTACAAGAGTTGATCTACCACGAGATCGTAGAGGCTAAACCCTAGAAGCTAGCCTATGATTATGATTGTTCTTGTCCTATGGACTAAACCCTCTGGTTTATATAGACACCGGAGGGGGCTAGGGTTACAAAGAGTCGGTTACAGAGAAGGGAGTCTACATATCCGAATCGCCAAGCTTGCCTTCCACGCAAAGGAGAGTCCCACCCGGACACGGGACGAAGTTTTTAATATTGTATCTTCATAGTCCAACAGTCCGGCATAAGCATATAGTCCAGCCGTCCGAGGACCCCATAATCCAGGACTCCCTCAGTAGCCCCTGAACCAGGCTTCAATGAAGATGAGTCCGGCGCGCAGATTATCTTCGGCATTGCAAGGCGGGTTCCTTCTCCGAATACTCCCAAGTAGATCTTGAACACAAGAATCGTGTCCGGCTCTGCAAAACAAATTCCATATACCACCGTAGAGAGTACAATATTCCACGAGTCTAATCTGCTGACAACTTTTCCATAGTGTGATATCACGCTGTGGCCCGGTCATTGTTTGAACCGTTTTCTTAACCTGCTACTGCACATCTTACAAGGCGGTTTTATTGGCACGTCTTGTCGAAGCAGAGATCGTGTCCCCTTATCACGGGACTCCCATCAATACGGGTGTGGGTAACCCAACCGTGCCATTAGCACGACACTTGGGGAATAAGAGAGTTTCTAGGGCAAGTGGGGAGGCGCATGACCATTGCTGCCTTTATAAGGAGATAAGGATTTCCCCTTTTTCACCCATGCCTTCCTCTTCCTCTGCTCATCCATTCTCGAGCTCCAACGCCCAAGCTTTCACCTTCTCCGCAAAATCATTCCGAACATGTCCGGAGCGGGAGGCAAGTGGATGGCCTCTTCCGTCATGAAGGACGACATCAAGAAGCTTCGGGAGGCCGGATACTTGTCCATAGACATCGCGCATCGACTTCCGGCCGAAGGGCAGATCATCCCTAGCACGAAACCCCAGGAAAGGGTAGTATTCCTCTCTCACTTCGTCAGCGGGCTGGGATTCCCCCTCCACCCGTTCGTCCGTGGACTAATGTTCTACTACGTGCTGGACTTTCATGATTTCACCCCCAACTTGATCCTCAACATCTTGGTGTTTATCGTCGTGTGCGAGGCCTTCCTCCGCATCATGCCCCACTTCGGCCTATGGCTGAAGACCTTCAACGTGAAGCCAAAGGTGGTGGGAGGCCAACAAGCAGAGTGCGAGGGCGCCATGGTGGGCAAGATGCCCAATGACACCTGGCCCGAGGGCTCCTTAATGGAGACTGTGAAGGGGTGGCAATCGAGGTGGTTCTACATCACCGAGCCGCGCGACGCCAACTGGGCGGCGACCCCCCAATTTCAATCTGGCGTCCCCATGCGGCTCACCTCCTGGAAAGAGAAGGGCTTAGCTTGGGGCTCAGCGGAAGAACTGACTCGACTTCAGACCTACGTCCAAAATATGATAAGCAAGAAAATCAAGCTCGTCAACGTGTTCCAGGTTATGCTCCTCCGCCGGATCCTTCCGTGTCAAAGACGGGTTTGCAATCTGTGGGGGTTCGACCCGGCCGAACACCAGACGCTGAAGAGCTCTTCGGCACAATGCACGAAGACGTCTGGAAGGTGCTTTTCAAGGCCACCGAGCTACCACCACATATAACCAAAGATTGTGGACTTAGCGCAAAACGCCGAGCCAATCCGGTAAGTTTTCATATTTTGCAAGATATGCCTTTTACCAGCACATCTGCGAGAGGAATCGAAGCCTCCATGCCGATTTTACAGGCCTGGGTAGCGATAGCGGAGCAGATCGACAGTCCGGCTCCGCTACCTAAAGATCCAGAATCACCTCTTCTAATGAAGATGATGTTTCCGGCGCCCTATGAGGTGCCGGAGAAGAAGGCTAAGAAGACGGCCGCAGGGACCAGAGAAGGTCTCTGGTGCAAGGTTGCATTGGACATGATGTCCGAAGACACCGAGACGCATTCCTCCTCCGAAGACGACGAGGAGGAGAAATCCCTCCCCCCCCCCAACCGGGGTGAGAAAGAAGAGTAAGGCAGCCATGCATGGGGAGGCTAAGGTGTCCATGAAGGCAAAAACCTTCCTTCCGAACCACTCCACCGCGGCCACCAACAGCGGCGAGGAGTGGGAGCCCAGGGACAAGCCCCTGGCTAAGTCGTAAGTATCCGGTCACAATAGTATTTCTGGTATGTTTGCTTTACCGCTTCTTAACATGCCAGACGTGCACTTGCAGTCCGGCCAAATCCAACTCAAGATATCCTCCTCTTCGGAGGGATCTCTGGACCCGTCGGCGATGAATAGTGATTCACTTCTGACAGCCACCTCCCCCAGGGCCGCGGACGACACCGAGGTGTTGTCCTGAAAGATACCATACCAAGGGGAGACCGTTCCGGAGACACCCCCAGGCGAAATCCCAGTCACTGGGCACACGGGGGAGAAGACCCCCATAGACTCCGATAATGGGGGCCGCAGCCATTTTGGCCCCCAGCCGAATACAGCTCCGGAAACCCAAGTGGTTCCGGATTCAGGCGGGCAGCCTCTTTCAAAGGAGGGCAAGCCGCCTGCACCAATGACCTCTGTCCATCCAGAGGCACCGGACAACTTGCTGCAAATGCTTCGCAGCGCCTCCATTGATGAAGAACACCGTACTCTTATGAGTACGGTGATTGAGAAGGTCCGGTCTGCCAAAAGCGGATTGACCGAAGCCTGCGCTAGCCTTCTAATAGGCTTCGAGGTAAGTAATAAAATTGTAAGACAATATCACGATATAGACAGTAGCCCCTGATGCTCTGTTTGGTGTTCAAAAAGAAAAGCCGAACAGAGGATCAAATAGTGTTCGCAGGAGTCTAACAGAAGATGTGTATGTGAATAAGCAGGCGTCGCTGCTGGCCGCTGCCGCTCGTACTATGGAGGTCTCTGGACTAAAGCAGGGCCTGGAGCGGATCGAGGGAGAGCTCGGCCTCGTGAAGAGGCATCTCGAGGAAAGTCAAGGTACGCAATGCCCCATCTGTATACTTATAAAGGATAAATTGTTTCGGCTGATAGAAGCATCATGAATTTTGGTAGGGGCCACAGCCGAAGTGGAGGCCCTTAAAAAGGCGCTGGCCGAGGCTGAAGACAAAGCGACCAAGGAACACGCCGAGCGCGAGAAGCAAGAGGCCCGGGTCAGCGAGGTCCAGCAAGAGCTCCAGGATTTCGTCCATAAATACGAGTCCTTGGAGCGTGACTCTAAGACTAAAGGGTCCGAGCTTGCTAAGGCCCTCCAGAGCACGCAAGACGCCAAAGACAAAGCCCAGAAGGCCCTTCAGGAGATTCAGGCGGCCAAGAAGATTGTGGCAGGTAAGGCATTTATTATGCAAAGCAAGCATGTGAAGGAGACTTTCCGTTTACTTACCTAAATTTGGAGTTCTCCAAGAGCGTTTGCGGATTTGCCGCGCAGCATATCAGATGCCGCGGAGTTCTACCGAGATGAAGAAGGGAGCTCGGCGGAGAAGGTGTTCTGGTCTCAATATCTTGGGACAGAACATCCGATGCCCTTGAGCGACCAGCTGAAGCAACTGGTCGAGCTGCACAAGGCAGCCGAACTGGCCATGACAGACCTCATAGTCTGGTTGTGGCCTGCCGAGCCTATGCCCAGCAGCTACTTCGGTCTCGTGAAGCGGCTTGTGAATGCCTGCCCACAACTTGAAGTCATAAAGCGGTCAGTTTGCATTGAAGGTGGGCAAATGGCCTTCACCCGCGCAAAAGTGCACTGGGCAAAGATGGCTGCCAAAAAGCTGATGACCGAGGAGCCACCAAAGGGCAAGGTGTCGGTGTCAAAACTGGCGGATCTCGGGTAGGGGGTCCCGATCTATACGTCTAAGGCCAAAGGTAACATGAGGCAAGGGACACAACGTTTACCCAGGTTCGGGCCCTCTCGATGGAGGTAAAACCCTACTTCCTGCTTAATTGATATTGATGATATGGGTGTTACAAGAGTTGATCTACCACGAGATCGTAGAGGCTAAACCCTAGAAGCTAGCCTATGATGATTATGATTCTGTCCCTAAGGACTAAACCCTCCGGTTTATATAAACACTGGAGAGGGCTAGGGTTTATATGGAGTCGGTTACAAAGAAGGAAATATAATATCTAGATCGCCAAGCTTGTCTTCCACGCAAAGGAGAGTCCCATCCGGACACGGGACGGAGTCTTGAGTCTTGTAGCTTCACGGTTCAACAGTCCGGCCAAGGTATATAGTCCGGTTGTCCTGATACCCCCTAATCCAGGACTCCCTCAGTAGCCCCTGAACCAGGCTTCAATGATGATGACTCCGGCGCGCAGTTCTGTCTTCGGCATTGCAAGGCGGGCTCCATCTCCGAATACTCCAAAGTACCTGTCGCAACGAACAGTGTTCGGCTTCCCATCAATGTTGTACTCCTCGGCTTCTGTGCTTCAATAATGACCATCTCCATATGTCGAGCGAATACGAGGAGTCAAGGCATTTTTGCATTTGCCACCCCCGGTCTGGCAGGCAAAACCGTCTATTTGAAGAGACGGGGATTCTTAGATCCAAACCTCACCCTCTTCCCTCGAGCAAGCATCCAACAGAGCGCTCCGGAAAAATCCATTCCAACATGGCCGGTCGCTGTAGCTCTTCTTCTCGTTCCTCCCGCTTCAAGCCAGGCGACTAGGAAGAGTGTTCAGTTCCTCAAAGCCGCTTAATAGAGCTGCAGACCCAAGGGTTTCTTCCACCAGCGTTCATGGTCCCCGTCCGAGCCGGACTAGCCACCTATAATGGCGGGGAGCAAGCGGAGAGATCTCCTAATCTATCCCCGGGGGAGCGAATATGCCTCATCCCGCATCTGCTGAGAGGTGTCGGGTTTCCAATCCATGCATTCCTTCGCGGGCTCCTGGAGTTCTACGGCCTCCAATTGCACAACTTCACCCCTGCCTCCGTGCTGCACATAGCAGGATACGTTGCCCTTTGTGAGCTATTTCTGTGCTGCGAGGCTCACTTTGGGTTATGGAAGAAGTTGTTCTGCCTCGGCCCTCGCAACCAGGGGGAATCCATATGTCAAGTGGGCGGAGCCAAAGTATGACACGTCACCGAGACTAGATACCCGTCTGGTACTCCCAAGAAGGCAACGGAGAACTGGTCCTCAGAGTGGTTTTATGTCGATGACGTTCCCCTTCCGGATCCAGTCCGGACAGGTCTCCCTGAGTTCAGTAATGCTCCACCGAAGGCACGCCGAAGTTGGCGCCCTTGGGGCCCCCAAGAGGAGGATACCGGAGAAATACACTTCCTGATGAGCAGGATAAAGTTACTGGCCAAATCAGGGCTGACAATAGTCGAGGTTATGGCAATAGGCATAATGCGGGGAGTGCAGCCGCTTCAATATCGGGGGAAGCCCATGTGGCACTACAACGGGGAAGATGATGCCATCCGCTGTGGTCGTAAGGGTCCGGACTCCGGCACTGCTCTGGCGAGGATATTGTCCGATTTGTATAAAGGAGAAGAAGAAGAATTCCTTCATATTGAACCGCGGGATGGGTTTTCTATGTACAACCACACAAGCTGGGTAAGTCATCACTCTTTCCCCCGCTTCACTCATTCTGGCATTCTTCGTCAAGATTATTTACCTCGGTATTTTCGAGCATGAACTGAGGAGGGCCATAGAAGGAATCTCCAGCCCCTCCCCGCAGCCAGAGGACCCCGGAAGGGCCTTCGATCCAGGACTCAAAGAAGATCCGGATATTACTGTGGAGCTCATCAACGGGATATTTTATCAGGCGAGCTGCGATGGCGCCTCAGTGGCTATTATCGCCGACTATCCCGGACTGCTACCTACATCGCGCGTAAGCCAAGCCAAAAAAACCGTATCCTTCGAAGAGGACTCCTTTCTGATGCCATGCCTTACACCTGAAGTGTCGTATTTTTGCAGAGACGACAGTCAGAGCATGGCGTCGAGCCCCTGGGGACTCGTCGTCAAAGGGCGTCTGGTTCGGGCAGGCTTAAGAGGAAGGCGGTTAGGGCCGAAACGCCGCTATAGAGGTATGGTAAAAACCCGCTCTGTGATTATTGTGTTTGAAATGTAACAGCGTCGTTCGTGTCCTGGTAGAAAGAGGAGTAGCCGAACTATATCCGGAGATCCTGCAAATCACGCCTCCACCAACCGGATTCCAGAACCGGCTTCGAGAGAGGAGGCGGACGCGGGGCCGATGCCGAATTGTCCTCCGACCGAGGATGGGGATATGCTCTCCGCCATGAATTCCAAAGTACAGAGCGCCATGAATCACCGGCGCCGACAGGCCGTACCTCGCAACAACATCTTTTCCGAAGAGGCATTTAATGCTTTCAATTCGGGAGACGCATACATCCGAGCTGCTCAAGGCGGGCTTGCCCGAGCGATGGACCAGTATGCCAAAGATATACGGGTAAGAAAATTTAATAAGCATGTATAGCAGTAGCCCCTGAGACTTAAAACGGTTGGAACAACTGTTTTAAGGATCAATTTATGTACAGGTCCTTGTAGATAAGAATGCCCAATTGTCTCGAGAGCTGGAGGAGTGCAAGACCCAGCTGAGGGCCACGGTTGCCAAGTTAGAGGAATCCCAAAAGGCCTCATCTGGTAACATTTGTCTCAATTGTACAGAAATGTACCAGTTAGTAAGTGACTTGTATGATGAGTCTAACAGAAAATTATGCAGATAATCCCGGGGTGAATTCGGAGGTCGTAAGAGATAACGAGTCACATCTCAGCTGGCGAGCGTGTTCTTACGCAAGTTAGGCAGGAGAAGAATAATCTTCAAGATGCCAATATCCGGCTGGGCGTCGAATTAAAAGATGTTCACGCTCAGCTGGCGGACTCCATGAAGGAGAACAGAAGGCTTCGTCGCGGCATTTATGGTAAGTGCCTAGACGAACTGCATTACAGCTCAGCGAGGAAGCATAGTGAACGAATTTTTATTCTGTAGGTATGCTGACGGGCCGCCCAGAAAAAGAGATGCCCGCGTCTGCAGGTGATTTTCTGCAAAACCACTCACAGCTACACGAGCGAGCTCGGCAGGTGATGCAGGGTATTGCCCAGGCCTTGTGGCCATCAAGCCTCCTGCCAAAAGGCATGGGGGATCGCGTGGATATGCTCCAAGGAGCGCGGCGGCACTTCCGATTGTGGAAGGTATCAGCCTATCGGCAAGGTGCGAGAGAAGCCTGGGCTATGGTGAAGACGCGCTACACCAAGCTTGACCCGAACCATATGGCCGAAGTCAGACCGGCGGGGCCAGATGGGCAAGAAATTCTCGTGAGTCTGGTGTATGACCAGGTAGCATTAGCCGCAAAGTATTCCCAACTGGATTGTAAGCTAGATAGCCTATTGGACGGTATAGAGGAAGAATATAGTCAATCCAAGTGACTATGTAATTCAATGGACATATGTAGTCCCTAGCCGAATTAAAAATCATTTCTCATGGCGGACCTTTTCGCGTCAGCCCCTGGATCCGATAGTCCGGGGTGTATCCGGATACCCGCTCAGTTATGCAAAACCGGGGTATGCGTGGAAACCAGGCGTAGGGTTCATTGTGCTTGAACAGACAAATACCCAACTAGCTATGTTATATTACATGATAGTAAAAAAACATCTTCCAGGGAGAATAGTTCCGTTAGGGGTTCCTTTCCCTGGGTACGCATGCATCGATGTACATGTCCGGACTGTGAACAGAGATGCAGGATACAAAGCTTCTGGGGATTTACGTTGTAATAAATGAAAGGAACATCTTTTGTTCACCGACCGAATATTCCCTTAAGAACGCTAGCTTTCGGCTTCACCCAGTCTAAGGTACACATCCGGCTGAACCGGCAGTAACAATTGCAGAGGTGCTCCCTTATGCCCTAGCCGAATTAACGGGAACGTAGGGCATAAACACAAGAGCCAGGCAACCCAGCATGGCCACATCTTAAGTCATATCGATGCATATAATGGTGAAGAACAGGCACATATGGAAAAAGAACGCATATGTGATAGGCAAAAAGCCATTAAAGTAATTATAATTAGCTTTCGTATAGGAAGCCCCAGGTATGTCTTACACACATAGTGCAGCCGGAGTGATCTGGGCGTCCGCACTGTATTGAGTACTCTGTGTGAAGAAGGAAAAAGGTCGAGAAAGGAAAAAGGAGGGAACATAATTAAAAAGGAGGGGGTAAGGAGATGAACACTGTGTTCGGCGCTAGGCATAGAATCTCCGAAGTCTGGCCGCGTTCCATGGGTTCGGCTCGAGTCTGTTATTGGATGCATTACGTAAGCGGTACGCTCCTCCGGTGAGAAATTTATCAATAACGAAGGGACCCTCCCACTTAGGTTTGAGCATGTCCTTCTTCTTCTCCGGTAGGCGTAGAACGAGTTCGCCAATATTATGAGTTTTGCCCCGCACTTCTCTGCTTTGGTACCATCGAGCCTGTTATTGATAGAATGCGGAACGGGCTTTTGCGATGTCGTGCTCCTCCTCCAGGGCATCTAAGTTGTCCTGCCGATCTAGCTCGGCTTCCTTCTCTTCGTACATGCGCACGCAAGGCGAATCATGTATTATGTCGCAGGGTAGTACTGCTTCTGCGTCGTACACCATAAAAATGGTGTGTATCCGGTGGTGTGATTCAGCGTGGTCCGCAGCCCCCAGAGTACGGAGTCGAGCTCCTCGACCCAGTGCGTGTCCGATTCTGTCAAGGATCGCACTAGTCTGGGTTTGATGCCGCTCATGATGAGACCGTTTGCACATTCGACCTGGCCGTTTGTTTGGGGATGGTAGACGGAGGCGTAATCGAGCTTAATGCCCATGTTGCCGCACCAAGTTTTTACTTCATCGGCTGTGAAGTTTGAGCCATTGTCAGTGATGATGCTGCGGGGGACGCCGTATCGGTGTACAACCCCGGATATGAAGTCTATCACTGGTCCATATTCAGTGGTTTTGACTGGTTTGGCTGCTATCCATTTGGTGAACTTGTCTACCATGACCAATAAGTATTTTTTCTTGTGGCTTCCCCCCTTAAGGGGTCCGACCATATCCAGCCCCCAGACCGCAAAGGGCCAAGTGATGGGGATTGTTTGGAGAGCGGTAGGGGGCATGTGGCTCTAATTGGCAAAGAGTTGGCATCCGACGCAGTGTTGGACAAGGTCCTGTGCGTCTGCTCGAACTGTAGGCCAATAAAAGCCTGTGCAGAAGGCCTTGCTGACAAGGGCCCAAGCCACAACATGGTGTCCACCGAGTCCGGCATGGATTTCAGCCAAGAGCTGCCGCCCTTCCTCTTCGGAGATGCACCTTTGGAGCACTCCGGTCGCACTTTTCTTATAGAGTTCCCCTTCATGGACTTTGTAAGCTTTCGAACGCCGCACGATGCAACGTGCTTTACTTTGGTCCTCGGGGAGCTCCTGCCTATTTAGGTAGGCCAAGAAAGGCTTAGTCCACAAGGCAATTACAGCCATGATTTCGTGGGCCGAAGGTGTTATTTCGGTGGCGGAGCCTCCGATTATGTCTGATGGTTCGGAATCTGGGGGTGTATTCGGATCCGTGCTAGTGTTGCCAGACTCCCCTTCCCATACAATGGATGGCTTGTACAACCTTTCCAGGAATATGTTAGGTGGGACAGGATCGCGTTTAGCGCCTATGCGGGCGAGGATATCCGCCGCTTGATTGTTTTCTCGAGCCTCATGGTGGAATTCGAGCCCCTCGAACCGAGCTGACATTTTGAGGATGGCATTATAGTAGGCCGCCATTTTCGGATCCTTGGCATCAAAGTCTCCGTTTATTTGTGATATTGCGAGGTTTGAATCCCCGCGCAGGCGTTGAATGCCCATAGAGACTGCCATCCGAAGACCGTGCAACAGGGCCTCGTATTCGGCTGCGTTGTTGGAGTCTGTGTATAATATTTGGAGTACGTATTGGACCGTGTATCCGGTGGGAGACGTCAGGACTACACCTACTCCCGATCCGGCCAGCATTTTAGAGCCGTCGAAGTGCATGATCCAGTTAGAGTATGCACCGTACTCTTTAGGGAGTTCCGCTTCTGTCCATTCGGCGACAAAGTCAGCCAGTACTTGCAACTTGATGGCCCGCCATGGCTTGTATGTTATGTCGAACGGAAGGAGCTCGATGGCCCATTTAGCAATCCGGCCCGTAGCGTCGCGGTTATTTATTATGTCATTGAGTGGTACTTCAGAGGCCACCGTCATCGAACACTCTTGAAAGTAGTGTCGTAGCTTCCGGGATGCCATGAAGACCGTGTATGCTATCTTTTGATAGTGTGGGTATCGGGATTTGCATGGGGTGAGGACCGTGGATACGTAATATACCGGCTTCTGGAGTGGGAATTTGTATTCATCAGCCTCTCGTGCGGCGACGAGCACTGCGCTTACAACTTGATGTGTTGCAGCTATGTACAATAGCATAGGTTCGCCAGTATTTGGCGCTATTACGACTGGATTACTGGCCAATAAGGTCTTTATTTCGTCCAGTTCGGCCGCGGCCGCATCCGTCCACACGAAGTGTTCGGTGCGCCGAAGAAGGCGGTAAAGAGGTAATGCCTTTTCTCCTAACCGGGAGATAAAGCGGCTTAAGGCAGCCACGCATCCAGCTAGTTTCTGGATATGCTTGAGGTCTGTTGGTATCGCCAACCGCGACAGAGCTTGGATTTTTGCCGGATTCGCTTCAATTCCCCTATTGTAAACAATGAAGCCGAGCAGCTTCCCAGAGGGCACGCCGAAAACACATTTTTCTGAGTTTAGCTTGATGTCGTATGTTCGGAGGTTGTCGAACATAAGCCTCAAGTCATCTATTAGGGTTTTGACGCCTCTTGTTTTTATGACCACATCGTCCACATATGCCTCCACTGTTTTGCCGATTTGCTTTTCCAGGCATGTTTGAAACATGCGTTGATAGGTTGCGCCGGCATTTTTAAGCCCGAAAGGCATAGTGTTGAAGCAGAAAGGACCATATGGCGTTATGAAAGCCGTTGCAGCTTGGTCGGACTCTGTCATCTTTATTTGATGGTATCCAGAGTATGCGTCGAGAAAACATAGTGAGTCGTGTCCTGCGGTTGAGAAAACACAGTGATTTCGTCAATGCGAGGGAGGGGGAAGGGATCCTTGGGGCAAGCCTTGTTGAGGTCTTTGAAGTCGACGCATAGGCGCCAGGATTTGTCCTTCTTTGGTACCATTACCAGATTTGCCAGCCAATCCGGATGCTTGATATCTCTGATGAATCTGGCCTCGAGTAGCTTGGCTAGCTCTTCCCCCATGGCTTGCCGCTTGGGCTCTGAGAAGTGCCTAAGGGTCTGCGGGGGATGCCCGGCATGTCAGAAGGGTGCCAGGCGAAGATGTCCCAATTCTCACGTAGGAATTCTCATAGTGCAGCGTCCATTGTGGGGCTCAACTGTGTCCCGATGGAAGCTGTCTTCGTGGGGTCCGTGGGGTGGACCTGGAATTTGACTATCTCATCTGCGAGTTTGAACGAGGTGGACTTGGGTCGCTTGTCGAGTATCACGTCGTCTCTGTCCATGGTGGCACGCAGCATTGTTAGTTCTTCGGCTGCTAGAGCTTCGGATAATGCTTCCAGAGCTAGTGCTGAGGTTTTGTTTTCGGCGCGAAGTGCAACGTCCGGATCACTGGCTAGAGTGATGATTCCATTGGGTCCGGGCATTTTAAACTTCATGTACCCGTAATGAGGTATAGCTTGAAAGCTTGTGAACGCGTCCCGCCCTAAAAGGGTGTGGTATCCGCTGCTGAAAGGAGCCACTTGGAAGGTGATTTCTTCGGACATGTAATTCTCCGGAGTGCCGAATACCACATCGAGTGTGATTTTTCCCGCACACCATGCTTCCCGACTAGGGATGATTCCCCTGAAGGTTGTGCCGCTTTGCTCAATGCGGCTTTTATCAATTTCCATCTTGTTGAGTGTTTCTTCGTCGATCAAGTTTAATCCGCTTCCACCATCCATGAGTACTTTAGTGAGCCGAAAGCCGTCCACGATTGGGCTAAGGACAAAAGCGGCTGGTGCCCGGACTGTCTGGAATTGAGGTTCGTCACTGGCACTGAAAGTTATAGCAGTGTCGTTCCACGGATTTATTTTTGCCACATGGCAGATTTCAGCGGAGCTTCGATGAGCTCACTTGCGCCTATTGTTCGAGGCGAAAGTCTCGAAGATTGTTAGTATCGTATTGTTTTCTTTGGCGGGATGTTGTTCTGCTTTATGGCTTACAAGAAGATCCTCGCCACTTTTTGCTACCTGCCGAAGTATCCAACATGCTCTAAGGCTATGTGTTTGTGTAGTGTCTGGCGTGCTGTGGAGTTTACATGGCCCATTGAGCCATTCTTCCAATACGGTTCCACGCCCTGGGGTGGGCTCTGGTTTCTTGGGGATTGGATCGGCTGACTTACGAGAGTTCGCCCGTCTAGCTCGGATAAAGGTTTTAGTGAGAGCTGGACTATCCCAAAATTCTGTTTGGGTTTTCCAGGCGCTTTCCATCGCACAGTACTTCTGTACTATGGTTGCTAAGTCAGCAAAGTGTACTATGTCACGGCGACTTATAGCATTAAGGATTCCTTTGTTCCTACAGTTTTTGCAGAAAAGTGAGACTGCGTCCTCCTCACGACAGTCCTTGACCTTATTTAGCACAAGGAGGAATCTGGCCCAGTAGCGATGTACTGTCACTTGGGGCTCTTGTCTGATATGGGAGAGACGGTTTAAGTCCGGGAGGGTGGGTGTAGCTGAATCTGGATTCTGATCCGATCTAACGCCCTGGGGCAGGGGAGCTTTCGGGCTTGACAGCTCAGGATCCGGGGCGCTGCCCAATTTTTTCGGCCCAATACCCGATTCTAAGTCCGGGGTCAGGGTCATGTCTTCCCTTGAGCGGGTATCCGGCTCAGGGAGCTCGGTGATCCGGACATAATTCATCCTCAAAATAGAGGGATAATCCGTGTGTGGCTCCTCCACTACCACTATCTCCTGGGTGACCGGCGGGGATTTAATATCCCTTTGGTCGGGTTTAAGCCCAATCCGGTCATACTCTGTGGCAACTCCCAAAGCAGCGATGCGATCCAAGAGCTCATTAAGGGAGGAGAGCTCCATTGGATCCATTTATTCGGCGAGTTGCGAATTGACGTGGAGGCTATTCGTGATGACCCGAGAGGTCATCATCGGCGCGATGGCCGATTGGGCGGCCATGATGATGCCGCCTAGTCAGAGAGTTTGGCCTATAGCCAGTGCTCCCCCAGAGGTGATGTTGTCCTTGACAATGAGACGGTCCATCGAGCCTTGCAGCAACGACGCAGAGGAACTCTCAATGAAAGCACCAATGTCGGTGTCAAAACCGGCGGATCTCGGGGAGGGGGTCCCGATCTATACGTCTAAGGCCGATGGTAACAGGAGGCAAGGGACACAATGTTTACCCAGGTTCGGGCCCTCTCGGTGGAGGTAAAACCCTACTTCCTGCTTGATTGATATTGATGAGTATGGGTGTTACAAGAGCTGATCTACCACGAGATCATAGAGGCTAAACCCTAGAAGCTAGCCTATGATGATTATGATTCTGTCTCTAAGGACTAAACCCTTCGGTTTATATAAACACCGGAGAGGGCTAGGGTTTACATGGAGTCGGTTACAAAGAAGGAAATATAATATCCGGATCGCCAAGCTTGTCTTCCACGCAAAGGACAGTCCCATCCGGACACGGGACGGAGTCTTGAGTCTTGTATCTTCACGGTCCAACAGTCCGGCCAAGGTATATAGTCCGGCTGTCCGAATACCCCCTAATCCTGGACTCCCTCACAAGGAGCACCACCAGCCCGAAAATTATTATGACAGTGTCCTGAAGGGCTCCCGCCTTGTGGCAGAGCAATGTGCTAAGGATGTAATCTTTGAATGAATGCACTCATTTTATCTTGTAATATGAAACAAGTTCATTTGCGCAATATAATGCTTGTTGATTTAAAATTTTACCTCCTGTGCGGCCGCTTACAAAATTTGAGAGTTGGCCAGTCGTCGACTTCTGCCCCCATGTAACTAGTACAAGGGCGTTCGGGATAAATCTAAACACTCTTTATCCAAATTTTTGGTCCTTTAAGGAGGTTTTTAGCGCAACAAACAAGGCAATCGGACTATACAGCTTTATCACCCTCACTTAGCCATAGAAGTTCTATAATTTTAAATTTTGGCGTAGCCCGTGGTATTTGGAAGGCCGAACTTGGGGCGCTATACACGCCTAAATCGGACAAAGACTGATTCCTCGCCTGAAGCGGAAAAAATCTTTAAGGATTTGAAACCTCTCGAACAGCGACCACCTCTCGCCGCATCATGACAGTCAGTTTTCGGCTTTCTCTACTAAGGTGCTCGTCCGGAAGAACTGGGACACAATCGTAGTAGTTCTCCCTTTACTACCCTACCCGATATAGCGGAACGTAGGGTAGCAAGCACAGGAGTCGGGCAACCCAACTATTGACCCAAGACATGATTCGGAGTTGATGCATATAATGCTATAAGTTCGGGGTGCTGCACTGTCGAAAGTGTTCGGACTTTCCTGCCGTGCTATGGGGTACACTGAAGCCCCTGGCGAACTGAACGTACCAGAATTTACGGGTGCGATTTGTAGTAAATAAACAGTCAAGGAAAAAAGAAATGTAATAATAAGCTGACGATGTTCATTATTTTCCATTGTTATTTGAGTGATACGTCAAGGCGTATGTATACAACTAGTGCGATAAGCAAATAGGACTATTTGACATGCCCTAGCCAAGAGCGAGCTTCGTGTGGGTATGTAAAATAGGTATGGCGATCGTTATCAGAGACCACCTGGGGATTCCCTTGTACATCAAAGCTCCTTGCCTCCTTGGCGTTTCCTTCCCATGATGAGTCCGATAATCAGGTTATCAGAAGAGCCTCAAGAAGAGAGGGACCTGAAAGAAAGAAAAAGGTGAAGGTATGCGGATCCTGGGGCGATTGAGCCGTATTGTGGACCGCAGTCTAGTTGTGCCTCCGTCTATTCCCATGGTATTTTAAGTGCGTAATTATGTACGCGTGGCACAAATTTCACCGCTTGACTGGGACTAGGACGGAGGCCGAATTGCTAGGCGAGCTCTGGACGGGTCGGACGATCCTGTTGCAGTGTACTCCGGACTCGCTTGACGGTGTCCGGGGGCTTTATAGCCGATTGAGGGTCTGTCTGAGGAGGCTGCTCTGTACTTCTGCTCCAAGGGCCGCAGTGTGCTCCTCCGTACGGAGGGAGCGCTCTGTATTTCCATTGACTGTTAAAACACCGCGGGGTCCGGGCATCTTGAGCTTTAGGTAGGCATAGTGCGGCACTGCATTGAATCTAGCGAATGCGCTTCGTCCTAGCCATGCATGATAACCACTGCGGGAGGGGACGATACCAAAGATTAACTCCTCGCTTTGGAAGTTGTCTGGGGATCCAAAGACTACTTCCAGTGTGATTGAGCCCGTACAACAGGCCTCTACCCCTGGTATGACACCTTTGAAGGTGGTTTTGGTGGGTTTGATCCTTGAGGGATCGATACCCATTTTGCGCACTGTATCCTGATAGAGTAGGTTCAGGCTGCTGCCACCGTCCATGAGGACTCATGTGAGGTGGAATCCGTCAATGATAGGGTCAAGGACCAGTGTGGTTGAGCCGCCATGATGGATACTGGTTGGATCGTCCCTGCGATCAAAGGTGATCGGACAGGAAGACCATGGGTCGAACTTTGGGGCGACTGGCTCCATCGCATAGACGTCCCTTAGTGCACGCTTCCGCTTCCGCTTCAGAATATGGGTGGCGTATATCATATTTACCGTTTTCACATGGGGAGGAAATTTCTTCTGTCCCCCTATGTTCGGCGGCCCGGACTCCTCGACGTCATCACTATGCGGCCCCTTTTCCTTATTTTTAGCATTCGGCTTGCCGGCCTATTTAAATACCAACATTTCTGTTGGTGTGGTTGGCTGGTTTATCGGGGGTGTCGTGGATTTGACATGAGCGATCGAGTATGCGGTCCAGACTAGATGGGCCCAGATTGTTTCTTTTAAATGGCTTTTTCCGTTGACCGGACTTGGAGCCGCTGAATCCGGCATTGACGACCGTGTCTTCGGCGTTATCGCCATTGTTGTGGCAATTGTGTCTGTTACGCCGGGGCTTGCCGTTGCTATCTCTGGCGTCTGAAGTGCCAGGGTTTCTTGACGTGCTATTGCTACGAGCCAACCAGCTGTCCTCGCCCGCACGAAAGTAGGTCATGAGTGTCGTAAGGGCTGCCATGGATTTCGGCTTCTCTTGGCCAAGGTGTCGGGAAAGCCACTCATCACAGATGTTATGCTTAAAGGCCGCTAGGGCTTCGGAATCTGGACAATCGACAATTTGGTTCTTTTTAGTTAGGAACCGAGTCCAGAATTTCTTGGCTAACTCTCCGGGCTGTTGGGTTATGTGACTTAAGTCATCAGCGTCTGGTGGTCGCACATAAGTGCCCTGGAAGTTGTCGAGGAATGCGTCTTCCAGGTTCTCCCAACTTCCAATGGAGTTTGCTGGCAGACTATTCAGCCAATGCCGAGTTGGTCCCTTGAGTTTTAGTGGGAGGTACTTGATGGCATATAGATCATCATCGCGGGCCATGTGAATATGGAGAAGGAAATCTTAAATCCATACCGCGGGGTCTGTTGTCCCATCATATGGTTTGATGTTTACGGGTTTAAACCCTTCTGGGAATTCATGCTCCATTACTTCGTCAGTGAAGCATAGGGGTGTGTGGCGCCTCTATGCTGGGCTACATCGCGACGCAGTTCAGATTAATCTGGTCTGCTATGCTCGGCCCTGACGGATTTGTATTTAGTATATTAGGTGTGGCGGTCATCGTCACGCATTGGGGCGCGCCCCCATGATCCGTAGATCGATCTTGACTGTCCTGCTTTGTTTTTCAATTCGTCTCGCAGGTCATGCATGTAGCCCCGGTGTCGGTGTACTAAAGTAGGGGGTACCTTAGTACCCCAAACTTGTGCACGGGCAGTCGCAGCGACCCACGGCAGGGCTTGCCGGGCATCCGCCAAGATCCTCGATGGCCGCTTAGATGCCATTCAAGAACAGAGTACTAAAGCTAAAATCCCCGGCAAGAGGAGCTTGCCGGGAAGGCCAGCAAAGGCCCCTGCAAGAGGAGCTTGCCGGGAAGGCCAACCAAGGCCCCGGCAAGAGGAGCTGGCCGGGAAGGACAAAGGCCCCGGCAAGAGGAGCTTGCCGGGAAGGACAAAGGCCCCGGCAAGAGGAGCTTGCCGGGAAGGCCAGCCAAGGCACTTCAAGAAACTTGCCGCGACGCCCCGCGCGTCCCGGCAAGGCCCGGCGAGCGGCAAGCTTGCTGGTGCGACAAGACAAGGGCCGCGGCAAGGCGCTTGCCGCGGCAAGGTTGCCACTCCGCGCCCACGCTCCAGCGCATCCGACGACGTGTCGCCATAGGATCGCTCCTGGTGCACGTGGCGGGTAGCTGTGCAGCATGGCGGTGCGAGGTGGCAAGCGAAGCTGACAAGGAGGCCATTGTGGCGATCGGTGGCGCCTCTAACGGTCATTTCCTTGCACTGTTGGGGCAACCGGACGGGCATTAAATGCCCTTGTCCCCTGCTGTCAGAGTTAGGTAGGGGACACTGTTGGTAGTAGTTGTACCAACCCGCATTTTTACCTTTCTACCCCTCTTTCTACGCTGCCACCTGTCGGTGACCCCTTTAGCCTATAAAAAGGAGGCCCATGCGCACGTAAAAGGGGTTTGGAATTTCGGTTCCACAGCTCGCGCCAGCTAGGGGGACAGGCGTCGAGGTCGTACGTATCTGATCCGGCGTCTACGCGCGCTACATCAACATCTTCGTCGACATGCCACCAAAGAAGAAGACTTCGGAAGTGGCCGCTCCGTCTGCGACTTCCCTACTGCCACCGAAGCAAACAGGCGGTGGGGCAGGCGCTGGCGGATGAGCGGGCGCCGGCGGGGGGACGCGCATCGTCACCCGGTCCAAGGACAAGGCCCCGCAAGGTTCAGCTTCTGCATGTCCACCGCACCCCTCCCAGGAGGTGCAGGATCAACAACGCCACGGTGCTCCTAGCACCGTGCTCGCGTTGGAACAAGGCCAAGCTGGTGGGTCGCGGGACGCTCAGGGCCAACATGCACGCCAACACGCTGGCACGAGCGCAGTGCGGTCGCCTGTGCGAGATTTTGCTCCTTCTAACACTGTTAGAAGTTTGAGCATGTCTCGCACCTCGCACCACTCGCCACCGCCACGCAAGACTCCAGAGGAAGCGCTGGCCCGAGCCCAGCTGCTTCTAGACTACCCTCCAGCGCCGGACAAGATCGACGACTGGAGGGCAGCCATTTATAGCCTTATCGGCTTCGCCAACGGTGACAAGCCCCGGCGGCCGAGCACCTCGAAGCCCCGGCAAGGCGCCCAGGCGCAAGCCGATGCCGACAAGACCGCTGGGGGTGCCACCACTGCGCACTCCCCGCCCCAAAGGCCAAGATCGCCGACTCGCCGGGCCAACCTCGACACCGACTCCACCGCGTCGTCAGACCCGCGAGCTCGCCGCGATCAACACCAAGTTCTCCAAGAACAACGACACGAAGACGCTCGCACTCGCATCGAGCGTCAAAGAGAAGCGCGACGTCAATCTGACCGGCGCGCTGGGCCCACTGTCGACATGCATGCGCCAGGGGAACCAGGCGACTTGCCGTACGCGGCAGGTTGCCCTGCATTCACCCGTGAGCTGCGGCAAGTCCAGTGGCCCAGTACCAAGAACTTCAAGCCAGACGTGCCCGAGAAGTACGATGGAAGGATACATCTGTCAGAGTTCCTCGGCATCTACACCATCGCGGTGCAGGCTGCCGGAGGACGCGACGAGAAGATCCTCGCCAACTACTTCCTGCTGGTACTCAAGCCCAACGTCAGATCTTGGCTCATGCACTTGCCGGACAACTCCATCTCTTCGTGGGCGGACCTGTGCCATCAGTTTGTTGGCGCTTTCACAGGCGGCCACAAACCCCATGGCCAGGAGAGTGATCTTCACCTGCTCGCCCAGAAGGAGGGAGAACCCCTGCGCAAGTATATACAGAGGTTCAGTCAGGTGCAGCGCAACATCCCAGACGTCCATCCTGTCACGGTTATCAGCGCGTTCCATCAGAACATGCGTAACCGCAGGATGAGGGAGGAGATGGCGATGTGCAAAATCAGAGATGTCAGCAAGCTATATGCCCTAGCCGACAAGTGTGCACGGGTTGAAGAGGGGAGGAGACTCCCCGGAGAGAATGCAGGAGCAGAAGGATCTGACAGTGAGGACGCCCCTCCGGCAAAAAGGAACCGGAGGAGGAATAACAGAAAGAGAAAGGCTAAGGATGTGCTAGTTGTTGAGCAATCCGGCAGCGGAGGCGGTTCCGAGAAGGCCAGAGCTGGTAGCACCGGCGAGGCTGTGGTGGCCGCCGACAAGCAGGATAGCTCCGACAAGCAGTATTGCAAGATCCACCACACCAAGGGCCATGATCTCCAAGCCTGCAAGAAAGTTGAGCAGATGGCGGAGCTACAGAAAGCTGAGTACGAGCGCCGCGACAAGGAGAAGGCCCGGCAAGGTGGCGGGGGATCCGGCAAGAAGTATCCCGCCCGGGGAGGGCGCCGCGACAAGGCCAAGCCGCGGCAAGGAGACAGGCCTCCCCGCGGCCGCGACAAAGACGAAGACGAAGATGAGGATGATGAGATGGAGGAAGATGAGACTGACGAGCAAGAGTTCCAGAAGGCAACAGAGGTGTTGTGCGTCGATGGCGGTGCTTCTCTGCACACCTTGCACCGCCAACTCAAACAGTGGGTGCGGGAAGTGAACGCAGCAGAACCGTCCATTGAGTCGCGCAAGCCCCTGAAGTGGTCCAGCACGCCCATCATCTTCGACGTTGAAGATCACCCTGATCGCATCACTGCGGTCGGGTGCTTGCCGATGTTGGTTTCGCCAACAATCCGCAACCTCAGGGTCACGAAGATGCTGGTTGACGGCGGGGCCGGCCTGAATCTGATCTCATCCGCAGTGCTCAAGAAGCTCCAGATCCCCGACAGCGAGCTCAAAGAGATTGGTACCTTTCAAGGAATAAACCCGGGAAGGAGCAAGCCGAAGGGGAAGATCACACTGCCAGTGACATTCGGCAGCGAGCTGAATTTCAGGACAGAGAGAGTCACATTTGACGTTGCTGATTTCCCATTGCCCTACAATGGGATACTCGGCCGTCCAGCGCTCGCCAAGTTTATGGCAGCCTCTCACTATGCCTACAATGTGCTCAAGATGCCTGGTCCGATAAGTGTCATTTCTGTCAAAGGCGACAAGAAGGATGCACTCATCTGTACCGACAAGATCTATCGGGAAGCAGCAGCCGCGGCAGAACGCAAACCGCTTGCCGCTGAAGCTCCCGGGGGGAAGAAGAAGGCCAAGTCCGGCAAGAGTAGCTCTGATGCCTACTCCGGCAAGCGCACCTCTTCGGAGTGCTGCGCTACCGTCGAGGACGCACCATCGAGCTCCACCGGCAAGTGCAAGAAGGCAAAGATAGCTTCACCAGAGACCAAGAAAGTGGCCGCCAAGGAGGACGGCACTGGTGGCACCTTCACCATCAGTGCCACGCTTGATCCTAAATAGGAAAGCGCGCTCGTTGCTTTCCTGCGGGCGAATGTCGATGTGTTTGCATGGCAACCATCTGACATCCCCGGTGTTCCCAGGAAAGTAATTGAGCACCACCTTGCCGTCTGTCCTCACGCGCGACCCATCAAGCAGAAAGTTAGAAAGCAAGCAGTAGAGCGTCAAGAATTCATTGCAGAAGAGATCAGAAAGTTGGAAGCAGCGGGTCTGGTCCGAGGAGTACTCCATCCGACGTGGTTAGCCAATCCAGTAGTCGTGCGCAAAGCAAACGGGAAGTGGAGGCTTTGTATTGACTTCACCGATGTTAACAAAGCTTGCCCCAAGGATCCATCTGCCTTGCCGCGCATTGACCAGATTGTCGATTCCACGGCAGGATGTGATCTGCTTTCATTCCTTGATGCATATTCAGGATATCATCAGATCTTCATGGCAGAAGAGGATGAAGACAAAACAGCTTTCATTACTCCATGTGGCACATACTGCTTTGTACGAATGCCCTTCAGGTTAAAGAATGCTGGTTCAACATTTGCAAGAGTAGTCAGTCATGCTTTTGAGCCACAGCTGCACAGAAATGTAGAAGCTTACATGGATGACATAGTGGTCAAGAGCAAGGGCAAAGAGACTTTGATCCAAGATTTGGACGAGACTTTTGCAAATCTGCGCAGGGTCAACCTCAAGTTGAATCCTGAGAAGTGTATGTTTGGAGTTCCCTCCGGCAAGCTTCTCGGATTCTTTGTGTCCCGGAGGGGGATTGAAGCTAATCCCGACAAGATCAAGGCCATTGAGCAAATCGAAGCACCGAAGCGCGTCAAGGATGTGCGAAGGCTTGCCGGCTGTGTTGCTGCTCTGAGTAGGTTCATCTCTAAGTCTGCTGAGCGCGCCCTGCCATTTTTCAAGATTTTGAAAAAGGCAGGTCCAATGAAATGGACTCCGGAAGCGGAGGCTGCGCTGCAGGACCTGAAGAGATACCTATCCTCTAGTCCAACACTTGTCGCACCTAAACCGCAAGAGAAGTTGCTGCTATATCTGGCGGCAACCAATCAAGTGGTTAGTGCTGCGTTAGTAGCGGAGAGGGAGGCAGATGGTGAGCCAGCGTCCGCGGCAAGCAAGTCCAGCGACAAGCTGGGGGCTTCCCCGACAAGCTCTGTCCCGACAAGCTCCGATCCGGCAAGTTCTCGTTCCGGCAAGAATGGATCCGCGCAGCTGCAAGAAGAGAAACAGAAAAAGATGGTGCAGCGCCCAGTTTACTTCGTCAGCTCCCTTCTGCAGGGGGCTAGATCAAGGTACTCTGGTGTGCAGAAGTTGCTCTTCGGCCTCCTAATGGCCTCGAGGAAACTGCGCCATTACTTCCAAGCACATGAGATCACAGTGGTCACTCGCTTTCCGTTGAAGAGGATATTGCAGAATCCAGAGGCAACAGGCAGGATTATCGAGTGGGCACTGGAATTGTCAAGCTTTGGCCTCAAGTTCGAGAGTACCTCAACTATCCAGAGCCGAGCCTTGGCAGAATTCATAGCAGAATGGACGCCAACGCCTGATGAAGAAACTCCGGAGAGGAGCATCCCCGTCAAGGAAGCTAGCAAGGAATGGATCATGTACTTCGATGGTGCCATCTCGCTGCAAGGCTCCGGTGCGGGCGTACTACTTGTCGCACCCTCCGGAGAGCACCTCAAGTACGTGGTCCAAATGCACTTTCCCAAGGAGCAAGCAACAAATAATACTGCAGAGTACGAAGGCTTGCTTGCCGGACTCATGATCGCGGCAGAACTTGGGATCAAGAAGCTTATTGTCAGGGGTGATTCACAGCTTGTCGTCCGCCAAGTTAACAAAGATTATCAGAGTCCGTTGATGGAAGCATACATCGATGAAGTGAGGAAGCTAGAGGAGCATTTTGACGGCCTACAAATGGAACACGTTCCAAGAGCTCAGAATGACATTGCAGATAGTCTGTCAAAGTGTGCCGCACTCAAGTTGCCTGTGGAACCAGGGATCTTTGTGCTCAAGCTGACTCAGCCATCTGTGACACCATCAACTGGACAGATCAAGAAGAGGAAGTTGATTGCTGGCGACTACCTTCCGGCAGAGCTCCCCGAAGCCGCCGTCGAGAAGGTCCCCAAGATCAACACCAAGAGCGCTGAGGAGTGGTCTGCTCCGGAAGGCCCTGGACCTTGTTCCGTTCGAGCAGAGGCTCCCGACAAGCTGTGTCCCGACACGCTTGCCGGGGAACGTCCTGCTCCAGCAAGCCCCAGGCCTTGTTCCGTTCGAGCAGAGGCTTCCGACAAGTTTTGCTCCAGCAAGCTTGTCGGGGAACATCACGCTCCGGCAAGGTACCAGATTCTTGCCGTAGAAGCGGATGTTCCCGCAGCAGCGTTCGCGCCTTTAGTCCTTGTCGTCGAGCCACAAGCTCCGGCATGGGCACAGTAGATCGTCCATTTCCTTCAGACAGGAGAACTTCTCGAGGAACAGGAAGAAGCGGAAAAAGTAGCCCGGCAATCAAGTATGCACCAGTTTGTCGATGACATACTGTACAGAAAGAGATTCAACGGAGTGAAATTGAAGTGCATTTCCCGGGAAGATGGACAGAGCTGTTGGCGGAGATACACGGAGGCATATGTGGTCACCACATTGGCAAAAGAGCCCTTGCCGGCAAAGCCTTCTGGCAAGGTTTCTTCTGGCCTTCAGCCCTCCAGGATGCAACTGCACAAGTAACCAAGTGTGAAGCGTGCCAGTTCCACTCCAAACAGATTCATCAGCCAGCTCAAGCTCTCCGAACGATCCCTTTATCCTGGCCATTTTTGGGCTGGGGGCTCAACATTCTCGACCCCTTTCCCCTCGTATACAGATCACCTCGAGTGCTCCCTTACGGTGAGCTAGAGCGAGAGCAGCAGCGGAAAAGATGACGCGCTGCTCCTCGAGGGAGATCGTCTTTAGGCTATGGTACGAGCTGCTCGCTACCGGCAAGCTTTGCGCCGCTACCATAGCCACAAAGCTAACGCCAGAAGCTTCGAGGAGGAGAGGATAGAGGTGTGGGCCGGGTGTTGTTCAAACGAGCATGGCCTCGCTGGAGCACCGACGACAGAAAAGATAAGTTGCCAAAGTTTGAGCATAATCAAGTTTTAAATTTTTAAGTTATATTCCTTGAATGTCCGTGCCTTGTATGGAAAGCCTGTGCGCAGAGGAATTGACTCGTGGCTAAATTGCACCCTTGATTTGTTTCGAGTCCGCTCAACAATACAAGCGCGCTGCAACTAGCCCCGACAAGGTTTCTTGCCGGAAGCAGCACCGCCAGCGGGCTGCTGATGTTCCGCTCTCAGCAAGTGTGCTTGCGCCGGCAAGTTTCCCTCAAAGCGTAGGGTGACAACATACAAGGGATGTGACAGAGTAAAGGATATAACACAGCGAGCAAAGTTATATTCCTTGAACGACCGCGCCTTGTGTGTGAAAATCTGTGCGCGGAGGAGTCGGCTCGTGGCTAAGTTGCGCCCTTGATTTGTTTCGAGTCCGCTCAACAATCCAAGCGCGCTGCAACTAGCCCCGACAAGGTTTCTTGCCGGATGCAGCACCGCCAGCGGGCTGCTGATGTCCCACACTAGCAAGTGTGCTTGCACCGGCAAGTTTCCCTCAAAGCGTAGGGCGAAAACACACAAGGGGCGGAATCAAGTAAAGGAAGTAACATAGCGGATAGTGCCCAGAATTGAGTTATGTTGCAAAAATAACTTATCGCGGCACTGGCTAAAACGTTCTCATAACTGAAATGACAGCGACCAGGAAGAAAAAGAAGGGTGTGTCGGCACCTAGACCCCGACAAGCCAGTGTTGCCGGGGGACGCGAATGTCAAGTTTCATCTGCGGCAAGCCAAGGTTGCTGGAGGCTACGATACCAGATAAGTTTTTCGTCCCTCATCATGCATCCTCTCATGGACTGGGGAACGTGAAGCCGCGTCCTTGAACGGTCGTGCCTTGTATGAAAAACCTGTATGCGGAGGAACCGACTCGTGGCTAAGTTGCGCCCTTGATTTGTTTCGAGTCCGCTCAACAATACAAGCGCGCTGCAACTAGCCCCGACAAGGTTTCTTGCCGGACGCAACACCGCCAGCGGGCTGCTGATGTTCCGCACTCAGCAAGTGTGCTTGCGCCGGCAAGTCCCCTCAAAGCACAGGGTAAAAACATACAAGACACAAAATCAAGTAAAGGACATAGCAAGCTTTCCCTTTTTCATTAAAAAACATCCCACTCGGGTGCAGTCCATAGAGGGTGAAAAACATGAAAGAGAGGATTACAAGTTTTAAATGCAGCTAAGGCCTGAAGACTTACAAATTAAAAAGATAAGATGCCCGTAATCCTTTTCCTGTCCCTCTCTTCAGGAGGTAGGTCAAGGAGGCGAGACGGGCAAAAGGGGCGCCTAGGCGAACTACGGGTGCCAGAAGACACCAAGTGAACAGCCCGGGGGCTGTCCGAAGGCTGGACGGTGATGGCAGCGCCGGAAGCGGGGCTCGAGAACGGGGCAGCAGGACGTCAGCACGCTGTCGAGGGCACCACGCCCTCGTACTCCGACCTGACGGCCTTGCCGGCCCTCTTCCCCTTCCGCAGCCTCCCTGCGCCAGCCGCCCAAGGAGACGGCCCCGGGGAGTTCGAGGTGCCGGCGACGCGGATGATGGGGTCGCCGGTGACGCGTGGAGCGGCGTCCGACACCTAGTCGGACTCGCCACCCCGCCGCCCGTTACCCTCGTCGCCGCTGTCGCTCTCCTCCTCGTCACTCTCGCTTGAGGGGGAGTCTTCACTATCAGAGGAGCTGTCCACGCAGCACCTCGCCCGGATGCCGGAGTCCCCGAAGACCTTGACGGAGAGGAGGTCGCCCTCCATTAACTTAAAATGGAGGGTAAACCCCGCCGTCAAGCTGTGGATGCGGGCAAACGTCTTCCATCCACGATCAAGATACATCACGCTAGGGGCTGGGGATACAACGTGAACTCGCGTGCCGCTGATCCCACAACCCCTCATGCGCAATCTCAGCATCTCGGGCGGTTCCGGCTCCATCGCGCTCGCAAACGGAGCGGGAAGCCGGAGGCGACGACGAGGCGGCCGGCGCAGCCTGACGAAGAACTCGCAAGGGTCGTCCCCCGTATGTACCGCTGCGAGGGGAGGAGCCGCCGGCGGAGGCGGAGATTCTGCACCACCCCGACCGCCTCTTCCCCGAGTGCGTCGGCCTCGTCCTCGACCTCGACCGCGACCTCGCCCCCTCCCTCTTCCCCTTGTGGATGGCTCTGCCACCACGGGAGTAGAATAGGGAGGGATGCGCTGTCTGGCGGTGACCCTCGCCGCTACCGATGAAGGGCCAGGATTCCCTTCCTCCATGGCGGATGAGGGGAAGGGAAGCAGAAGTTGAAGAAAGGAGGAGATGAGAAAGTGCGGGTTTCTGCGCTCCCCTCTCGCCCTTATTAAAGGAGCAAGGTGGGGGCTCGGCCGCCCCGCTCGGCGAATCAGGGCACAAGAGGAGCAGGGAATCGGAGCCGACCCGCTGCCTCCGCCCGTGATGGCTCAGTTTTCCACTTCCACCGTCCGTGACCCCGAGTGCATGGGAGCCGCGTGGCGGGGATGTAGAGCCAAGGCGAAGATGAGGTGACCTCGCCTCTCCCCGCGGTCACGGGCGGGGTGAGGGGGTGTAGAGCCAAGGCGAAGATGACGCCTCGAAAATCGCGCACGCCACCCACGTCTCCCACTACGCCGCGATTGACGCGTGTCGTTGCGAGGGGGGCGTGGTGGGTACGGAGTCGGATTTAGTGTGGACCCAGGCCGCGGGTGCCCGTGCACTGTTTTGGGCCTGGCCCAACACCCGGGCCTTCGTGTTTTTGTTTGTTTGGCGACGGGGTGCGGGCTGGTGTTTGGGCTGATATGCCGCTTTGTCTCGGCCATGAGGTGGTCGGTCAGCCACATCATGTGCTGGTAGTATAGGCTCTAGCGCCTTGTCCTCGAATTGAGGTAACAACCTGCGCCTCGGGTAGCTTCTGCTTGGGCGCTCGAGTCCGTATTCCTCGGCCGCCAGGACCTTAGTCCATCTGTCTGTTAGCAGATCTTGATCAGCTTGAAGCCGCTGCTGTTTTTTCTTCAGGCTCTTTGAAGTGGCTATAAGCCGGCGCTTGAAGCACTCCTGCTCGACAGGATCCTCAGCCACGGTAAATTCCTCGTCGCCGAGGCTCACCTCGTCTTCGGAGAGGGGCATGTAATTGTCATCCTCCAAATCTTCATCCTTTGCCTGTTCATCAGGGCTAGCTTGCCCATCCTCCCGTCCGGCCTGCTTGAAGCTTGGCTGGGCGGGATTGTTTTCGTCTTCGGCATCATCCGGAGTGCTATTGTCTCTTGTGCCGGTATCGCTGTTTTTGCTATGGCAGGGTTTAGAGCGGCGCCGCTGACGTTGGCGCTTAGGTTGCTTCTCAAGAGGATCACCCTCCGTTGCATCCTTTTGATCCTCGCCATCGTTTTCTTTGGGTGTCTCCACCATATATATGTCGTATGATGATGTGTTTGTCCAGCGCCCTGTGGGCGGTGGTTCCTGTTCTTCTCTGGCATCGTCGTCTATACCGTTGATGTCTTCGGAGTCGAAATCAAGCATGTCGGTTAAGTCGTCGACAGTGGCTATTAAGTGGGTGGTGGGTGGGTAACAAATTCCTTCATCGTCCGCTTCCCATTCAAGCCGGATATAGTTCAGCCAAGAGTCTCCTGACAGGGAGAGAGATTTTAATGAGTTTAGCACATCGCCCAAGGGCGAGTGCTGAAAGATATACGCGGAGCTAAACTCCATGATCTATGCCGAGTTAGATCCGATGGGCACGGATGCACGCGGTTCGGAGCCTGTGGCCGGAGACGAGTCCGAGGGTCCGATGACATAGACCTCACTGGAAGTCAAATGTGTGTTCGGCTCTATCACTGCTGAGTGTGCGGCCTCCGTGGCAGGTCCATCCTCCCGTCCTCGGATGGCATGATCTGCACGGGATTTAAAGCCAGGGCAGCTACAGGTGTGATCTCCTGAACACCGTCCGACGGCAGGTCTAGGTCATGCACATCGCGACTGTAGGGTGCACCTATCATGGGCTCGAGTCCGTCGAAGATCAAGTCTCCGCGGATGTCGGTAGTGTAATACAGGCTTCCAAACCTGACCTGATGACCAGGGGCGTAGCTATCGATCTGCTCCAGATGGCCAAGTGACTTGGCCCGCAGTGCGAAGCCGTAGAATACGAAGATCTGTCCGGGGAGGAAAACCTCACCCTGGACCTCATCGTTGTATATGATTGAAGGAGCCATCAAGCCTTACGGTGGCGGCACAGTGGAACTCTCATTGAAAGCACCAATGTCGGTGTCAAAACTGGCGGATCTCGGGTAGGGGGTCCCGAACTGTGCGTCTAAGGCTAATGGTAATAGGAGGCGGGGGACACGATGTTTACCCAGGTTCGGGCCCTCTCTATGCAGGTAATACCCTACTTCCTGCTTGATTGATCTTGATGATATGAGTATTACAAGAGTTGATCTACCACGAGATCGTAGAGGCTAAACCCTAGAAGCTAGCCTATGATTATGATTGTTCTTGTCCTACGGACTAAACCCTCCGGTTTATATAGACACAAGAGGGGGCTAGGGTTACACAAAGTCGGTTACAGAGAAGGGAATCTACATATCTGAATCACCAAGCTTGCCTTCCACGCAAAGGAGAGTCCCACCCAGACATAGGACAAAGTCTTTAATCTTGTATCTTCATAGTCCAACAGTCTGGTTGTTCGAGGACCCCCTAATCCAGGACTCCCTCAGGGGGTCCCCATACTTGCCTGCCTGCGGCCTGCAGCATGGCTCAACCAGTGGCCCAGTACGGCTCGTCTTCATCAACCAAGCACTCAAGACCCTCGCGAGAGGCCAAGCCTCATGGGGCGGATGACGCAAGGCTTCCGCAGGGGCGGCCTCACCAGGCAGGCTCGCGAGGAGGCGGAGAGATCAAGGCAAGGGGTACCTCGCGAGGTGCCCATGACGCAAGCCATGACGATCAAGACCAGGCGAGCGCCAGGCGGGCACCAGCCCGCGCAGTGTCCTCGTTTCCTCTTTGGTGCAAAGGGGGCAAGTGCAGGCGTGGAGTACCGAGGCATCAGGCAAAGGTTTCCTTATCGGTGCAACAACTCGAAGACCAGCAGAGCGGCAGGACGAAGGTCACCATGGAGCCCAAGACGGCGTCACCACCAGTGCCTTTGGCAGGCGAAGACCACCTTTAGTCAGGATAGCTTGTACGTGTTGTCCCCTTTCAAAATGGTCGTTGTTGGATCCCTTCCCGCTCAATATTTGGGAAGAGGACCAAGGCCTCAATAAATAGGGCTAGCCACCACAGTAGAGAGGATCGGATCCGATCCCAGTTCACATACACACCACCATGCACAAGAACACCTCTCCTCGCGAGGTTTTTCTTCCCTTGTATTGTTCATCATCAGCCCAAGAGGCAATCCACCACACCACACACAGGAGTAGGGTATTACACCACAACGGTGGCCTGAACCTGTATAAATCTTGTGTCTCTTGTGTTGTTCATCGATCTAGCTGAGGGATCACGGTGAGGTTGAGGGCGTGTTTCCGTAGGGAGAGATCTTCATGCGCACCCTAGTGTTCGAACCTTAAGGGTTTTGCCGGAACCCGATATCCGACATTTGGCACGCCAGGTAGGGGTGCGTCGGAGTCTTCCTTCCGCCAATCTGCGTTCCACTGCTTCGTTGCATCTATGTCCGGTGACCCGACGACCAACGCCGACCGCTGGGTGGCATGGCCAGCACGTGCCACGCCACCTGCCCAAGGTGACCTCAACCCCGCGCCCAGGCAGCCCGCGCACCGCAGAATGCTGCGGGGCACGGGCGACGCACCCTGCCTGCCCTAACTCCGCGGCAGGTGGGATCAGCCGCAAGGGCCTCAAGCCACGCTGCGGCCACGGTGCCGCACAACCGAACATGAGGGTCGTGCTCACTGTGGCTCGAGAGCTGCTGCGGTGCAGGTTGCAGGAGAGCGGCCGAGACGTGCTGCTGGAGCGCGTTGCCGAGCTCCTGGACGCCACAGCTTCGGGGGCACCTCCCTTTTGTCTCTAGCTTCCACCCCAGGCCCCGGTCGGATCGCGCGGCGGGCCTATCCGCGCCCGTGCGCCCTCAGGCGCGCCCCAAGGCTTCATCGTCACCAGCTCAAGCATCGGCATCCGGTGTTAGGCTACACCAGCACCACCTCCGATGAACGAGGGCATGCGCATCGCCGCCTATGGCCCGGGCGGGCCGCCGCCCTACCATCCTCAAGACGGCGCGTTAGGCCAGGCCACATGGAGCATGGGGCACTATGACAAAGTCTTCGAGGCGGAGACCTCGGAGGCTTACGTGCCCCGCATGGTTGACCAGGAGTACGGGCTAGAAGATGACCCTGGCTCATTCCTCGGGTCGGGCTGGGAGGAAGTGTCACACCCTGATTTTCATGCCTGGTCTGGGAATCTTGGGGACGAGATTCTTGTAAGGGGGGTAGGTCTGTCACACCCTGATTTTCATGCCACTACTCTTAGGCTAACAATCATGATAAAATGTGGTGTGACAAAAAAACTTTTGAGTGTTTTGGCCCTTGCCTTGATTGGTTTTTGTCTGTTGTTTGCAAGTGCTCTAAAAATCAAATAAATCCTCCAACTCCTATACTTCATCTCCTTGCCCCAAACTCTTGAACCAATGATCATGCCATGTGTATAGGACATAAAAATAATTTCTTGCAAAAATAATTTGGCCAAATAGTATTTTCAAAAATTAGTTTTCGAAAAACCCCTAAATTGAGGTTTGCACTACAAGTACTTGATTTGGGGATGAAAAATATTTCAAAAAGTACATTTGAGACCTATTAGATATAGGACTCCAATAAACCACACAAATATAATTTTAAAAGTTATTTTCCTATTTTAGTTAAAGGCTTTTTCTTTAGCACAGAAATGGTCTTTAATGGGGAAAAATTATTTTATTGTTTTAAAAATATTTGACAAAAATCAGGGAAACTCAGTGGGCATATGTTGTTCATATATAGGAGTTTCAACACATGGTCATGTTCAAAATATTGGTCAAATCCCTCAAAAACCCTTTCTGGATATTTCAAGCTTTTGAAATATTTACAAGGGAAATACTCTCCAAAAATTCCAAGAAAATTCTAGCATGTCACATATGACATGTTTGATGATCTTGACAAGTATCATATCACGGAGAATAGTATAACCCCATGAAATCCCCTCAAAACCATTTCTGTCCATTTTGAAGTTTGAGCAACTTTACATTGCCAAACATGTCCAAATGTTCTCAAACCTTGTGAACATGCTCTAGTGGTCAAATAATTCATCTAGACCAAATGGCACAAGTTGGAGAAAATGTTATATTGATCAAAGTGCCCCAAACCCTCTCTGACCAGAATCTAATTTGAATAACTCTACATTGGCAACTTTATCCTTTTGATCTCAACTTTTGTGGACATGTTCATAACCTCAAATGATGACACTACACCAAGAGGTGCATCAAGGAGAACAGATTTGCATGACTAAATCTTGGAAAGTCCATTTCTGCTGATTTCTAGGTTTTACAAAAGTTGCATTGGCAACTTTTCCCAAATGAACTCAATCTTGGTGGAACCTCTTATTTTCTCATACCATTTGACCCTGTCAATCCTCATGAAAAATGGAGATCATATACTTGCCCAAACCAATATCAAACACCTTCTGCCACTTTACCAAAATGCCATTTTTGTCCTCTTCTACTTATCTCCATGGTCTCAACTTTGTACCACAGCTACTCCTGACCCTCTTCTACCTCCAGTACCTCTCCCTTGGCCTCAGCTCAATGTTTGAGGGGTGAAACCTCCTCATTTACCCCTCTGGACAGCCACTCTTCACCTCTCTCTCCACCTCACCTCTCATCTAGTGGCTCTCTAGGGCATCCAATGCCACTCCTACCTTGTTTACTTTTCCCTAGCACTACCAGACATGAGCGGGCATGCCCCTGCCCCTTAAACAATGCCATGGCAGCCAAAGGCACGCTCTGGAGCGCGCTACAGTGCGCTCCCGCACTGTAGCTTCCCCCTGCCAAGCACCTCTGGCCACCTCGGGCCTCCCCAGTGCGCCCGACGAGGTGCCTAGGCGTCTGCGACACGCTAAACCCCTTTCCCCCTCCTCCTTCTCCCTCCTGCTGCCTCTGCTCACACGCGCGCCGGCCGCCCGAGAGCTCCAATGAGCGGCCTCACACGCGCGAAGCTCTGGCCCTTCCCCGCTCCCTCTCTCCCTTCCTGGTGCCCTACACCACCCCCACGAGCACCGAAGACAACCCCTCCCTCTCTCCCCTGGCCGCTTGGCCATTTCCGCGGGTGCCCGTAGGCCATGTCCATGGTGAGCCATGGCCTCGCCATTTAAGGGCTCCCGAGGCCTCCCTCTGGATGCCATTCGCTCTCCCTCTCTCCCGAACATCCCCTGGATCAACCTGCACCTCCTCTCGTGCCCTCCTGCTTCCTCCATGGCCGGAGTGCCGTCGTCGGCCTCCTCCTAAATTCACGCTCTGTGGCCTCTCCCCTCCCCTTTAGACTCCACTAGAGCACCTCCAGCATCACCTCGGTCCTCCCCCGCGCTCCTTGACCTTCTCCCGGTGACCGTAGCGTCGTGCCCACCATTGCCGTCGACCTCGCCCGCCCACGGCCGATGGTGCGTTCGCACCCGGCCTCCCCTGCGGTCATGGCGTAGCTCGGCGGGTGCGGAGTGACCTCCTGAGCCCTCCAGTATGCTGGGCGCCGCCGGGGGTGGTTGGTGCCGTCGGGGAGAGCGCCGGCAAGCGCTCGGCCCCGCCTCCTCTGCCTCCTCTATCGCGGGCGGGAGGAGGGCGACGACCCTGCGGGTGGACCCCGCAGGTCAGTGACCGCCAGCGGGCCCCTCCCGTTTAAGTGGAAGCGTACCAACCTCGCCATCGCTTCCCCGCGGCAAAGACGCCCTGGCGCTAGTACGCCTCCGACGTGGCCCCTGCGCGCATGCGGGCGAGCCACTGGGTCGGCCCAGTGGCGTCCTGCTACTAAACCTCGCCACATGCACCTCTTAAGGGTAAGGCCCTTCTCTGTTTCTTTCTTTTTCTTTTTCCAGATATCTTGTAAAATCCCTAGAGCAGTCAAACAGTGTCCAAATTTGATGATTCAAATTTCTAGTGACTCCATAAATCATGCTCTACCTGTTGGTGCAACATGCACATTTTTTCAGAGACTTTTTCTTCACAAACATTTATCAAATCTTGTTTTTCCATTTCTGTGATGAACTTTAGAAAATCACAGAGAGCCCATTTTTGATCCAAATTCCATGATTCAAAATCCTAGATGTCTATAAGTTCAAAACTTAGTTTTTGAACATTTTTACTAATACTTTCTGTGTCACCTCAAATAATGGTCTATTTCTTTATATATAGCCAACTTTGCAAATTCATAGGAAAATCATCTCAACTCCAAATCCAGTGAAACCAATTCCTAGATGCTTCTAAAATCATCCTTTGTTAAATGGGTGCCTTTTCTCGTTTTTCAAAAATATATTTCTGTACACCTCTTGCAAATCCATAAACCCCTTGATTCCATCATATCGAAATGTTTAGAAATATCCATTGATTCACTTCCAATGAAATCACCTAGGTCATTCCTCATATGACCAGAGGTATCCTAGAAAAGTCCAACTCACATTTTTAGAGCACTTTTACTTTTGCCTTGTTGTGTTGCTTATTGTGTTTGTTTCTGACGTTAGTTGACGAAGTAGACGGAGTATTTGGAGAAGGACCAGAAAATTTCAAGACTCTGATGAACCAGGCAAGCAGCCCTTTGACCATGTCTATGAAACCCTTTTTATGCATGTCATATAGCACCATATTGTTGTTGCAACAGAATCATGAAGAGGTGGTAACCACTTCGATGGTTTGCCACCGTACTTCCTCGTTGATACTTGCATTGTGCATGACCGTACCTTCTTATGAGGGTTATGCCGGTGGGAGTAGATAGGATGCTAAAGTAGATGCTACGCAAAAAGGGATGGGTATATGCATGGTGAAGGAGACAAAGTATTTTCAAAAGACTTTTCGAAAACCCCGTCGAGTGCCACTTATGCCCGAGGCAGATGATGAGATGGGTAACCACTTGATGACGAAGTGGTGTACCGAGGCAAGTGTGTGTTTTTTTTAAAACGGATTAGATTTAAGATTTGTCGACTGTCCCAACCTTACATGCGCAACCACTCTACCCTTGTATGGGAAAGGGCATTATTGATTATCTAGGCCGATACTAGCTTGGAGCCCGCATTACTAGTGACGAGGGAGAGTTGGTGCTCTCTCTCGGGACGGGGTCGTGCCAGGTAGGGCGGCCATGACTGTTTTCACAGGGCACTGAATACACTGTTGTGTCCCCTCTCAGATGTTACGATCTCGAGTGAGTCTCGTATGATGTACATCGTGAGGATACGGAACAACGAGTGGACTCCTTGTTATTGTCGTCAAGGGAAAGGTAGTGATCGAGTGCTTACCCCGGGTACTTGACGTATGGCGGGTCGTGGATGACACGGAAGTTCCCCGGATCTTGTGGGTAAAGTGTGCAACCTCTGCAGAGTGTAAAACTATTCGAATAGTCGTGTCCACGGTCAAGGACAGTTGGGTGGTGCTGCTTAAACTATGTCCAGAGTTTTACAACCATGTGTGTGAGTTGATAAAACTACTTGGGTCAAGTCAAAGGACTTGACATGATTGAGTTGGGTTGGTGCCCACTCTATTTATGTTGATATCTATAACCTGTCCTCATGGTTACTTGAATTCTCCTGATGCATGTCTTACAAGTTGTTGAACATGTCATTGCACTCAAAACTAGCTTTCTGCAAAATTTACCTATATCATGTATTGTTACATCTTGGACCAAAACATGGGTTGCTTGCGAGTACATTCAAAGTACTCATTGGCTTGCCACTGGTTATTTAATTGGCCAGGCATGGAAGAGCAGGAGTCCGAAGAAGAGTTCTTTGGAGATGAACATGCGAACTAGGACGTTTCCCAGTCAGAATGCCTGTAGGGTTAAGGCAGATGGCATGGGTTCTACTTATCGACGAAGATTTCCGCTGCTTGTGTTTCATTTGATGTTTAGCCCTTAAGGCTTTATCAATGTAAGACTTGACCATAATGGTCATAATTTGTGTAAGACGGTATGTATGGATGTAAGACTCTTGTTATTCAGCTTCTGTGTGTTCAGTGAGCATTGATCTCTGGGATCACTATACACGTGCATTCGGTGATCTCGACTTATGAGTCGGGGTCCCCACAGAGCTGGTATCAGAGTCGTACTGCATAACCCAAGGTTTTCTGTTCCGTGAACTTCTCCACCTCAAACCCGATGCCCGATAACATCATGATTCTTCGTACAACTGACCTTGTGAAAAAATAACTGAGCTTCAAACACGTGCTCAAGTACACAAGATGCACCAGTAGCAAATTTGTACCAAAAATCCTCTTGTACTCACGTGTATTAGCTCCCAGGCATAACTTCCAATGCTAGCTATTTGCTTTGTCATACCCTTGCACTATGGAACCCTATCAATGGATGCCTTCTCCGCTGATTGGGTCTGCCATGTGTCGATTTTTTTTGTCAAACAAATCTCCCGTAGCTTGTGATTGCCGAGCACGCACGTACCCTCTAGTAGCACTCCAGATCGGACTTAGCACACGCACAACCAACTCAGCTAGTACCTCTCCTTTTTTTACTTCTCCTGGACCACAGCCCCACACGTGCGTTACTTGGGCCTACTCAGATGTTGCGTCGTCTGCGCCTGGTCAACGACCGATCACGACACGCGCTTCCCGAACGTTGCCCGTGCAACGCGCTTGCTCGCATCGAGTGGACGCCGTACCCTAGCGCTCTTCCTGCTGGCTGCTTTTACACATCACGCTGCCGCCATCAAGTATCTCGCCGAGATCCTGCGTCCAATCCAATCTGTCCGCACCGCCCGCCAGCAATCACAACATGTACTTGTGTCACCTGACGCCTGTCCGACCGATCCGATCGATCGAATTGATATGTACGCAGCCGCCGCCGCCGCCCTTGATCGCTACTGCCGCAAAATTTTCAGCCGATCTATCACCTCGTCCGTGGAACTTGCGGTACGATCGCCCTGCTGTTCTGACAGCTGCTCCTGTGATTTTCTCGATGATTTCTTCCGACTCTTCCTCTAGATCAACAATCCAAAACCTCTAAACAACCTAGCTCTGATACCAATCTCCCCCTCACACATCGGTCATCCATGGGCCCGCTAACACCAGCGTTTCCAGCCCATCAACCATGACCGACCACCCGTGAGTCTACCGAGATTCATTCCGGGCACCTGGGCTCTGATACCACTTGTTACGCAATCCCGGGTCCGCTATCACCAGCGTTTCCGACCCACATGTGTCAACCAGGCCCAACCGGAGAGCAACACCGACTTATGACAAGCCTTGGGCCCTCTCCCCCCAAAAGACTAGCCTGTTAGGAGGGGACACCCCCGCCCTTATAAATCGTGTTATGCCTCCCCCCACAACCGATGTGGGACTAAACCCAACAGTTTTTTTTTCATTCTGAAAATGGCTAGCCCAGTTTTTTTGTGATTTGTCAAGTAAGTCGCTTTATCGGGCATGTTGGGCTGCAAATCTTTCAAGACGAGGAGAGCTTCATTCGGCTGGCCGAGAAAATGGCCTATCAATAATGAGAAATGGGATGTACATTTTTAAAACACATCAAAACGGCAATTAGTTTCAAATATCTTTTTTTCATTTCGAGATTTTAAATTGCATTTATTTTTACGCGTGGACAATTTGTTGGATTTTATATTGATATACATTTATTTTTAAAATCATTTTGAATGTGACTCGAAATTTCAGGATTAAAAAAAGTTCGGACCGCACCGAAATATGCAAAATTTTGTATAATTTTTTAACCGTGGCCACAATATGGGTTGTAATGCTAACAAAAAGAATATGGGCTCCAAAAAACCTTAAGAATTAGCAAATGGGCTATAAATTATTAGAAATAATGCCAGATGGGTTGGATGTTGTTTTCCACAGATTTGAGGCTTTCCTAAAAAAAGGTTGAGGCACAAGTAGTGACTGTTGGATTTCCATCCAACGGCCGTGGTGCGTCTTCAATCTCTGCTCTTCCTGCTCCAGCCGCTCAAACAAGCGCCGGCGGGACTGCCTGCTCCCTCCTCCCCGCGGCCGGCTGTGCTGCCGCGTAGGCCTCACCGCCCCACCGTACTCCCATCGCTGGCCTAGCCATCCCTCTACTCACTCACACCTGTTGTTATTCTCCGGCGATGGCAGACGAACCAGTAAACCCTCGTATAGTCGTACTCCCCTCCGCGTGGGAAACAACTGCCGAGTCTTCCCTGTCTCCGTGTCGTTCCCTTCCTAGGCCTCGCCGTCGTCCATCGCCCTGGTGCTCTCGGTGTGGTGTGGTCAATGTGGTCAACGACCGACATGCATCTGAAGGGGACTGTACATGGAGAGGCTGACAGCTGGCTCCACGGCCGCACGCAAGGAAATACCTCCTTATTACGTGCAAAATAATGATTCCTCCACCTGACATCTGGGACCCACCGAAAGGACCTCTGTATTTCACAAAAAAACGTTACCGCCGCTGACAGCTCAGACCCACCAGCTATATCTTCGACGCAAGGAAGTGCCTCCTTATTACGCATATAAAATGAATACTCCCCCTGCTAGCTGGGACCCAGTATAGTGGCCCTACTAAGTTGACAGGGACGGAGTGCTTTGTGAACTTTGTCAATATGCACGATTCTAGCTCGACTGACCGTACGATGTCCATCCAACGGCCATAGTGCTTCTTCAACCTCTGGTCTTCTTGCTCCAGCCGCCCAAAGCAGCGCTGGTCGTGCCGCCTGCTCCTGCCTTCCGTGGCCGGCTGTGCTGCCGCGGAGGCCTCACCGCCCCCATACTACTCCCACCGCTGGCCAGGCCATCCCTCCATTCCACTCACCCACACCCCCTGTTATTCTGCGGCGACGGCAGCCTCACACCACAGCCGACCCAGTGAACCCTCGTACTCCTCTCCGCGTGGGCATCCACTGTCGCGTCTTCCCCGGCTCTGCGTTTTCCCTTTCCTAGGCCTCACTGTCGTCCACCACCGTGGTTCTCTCGGCGCGGCGTGGTCAATGTGGTCAAGGACCGAATTCCATCGGAAGAGTACTATACGTGGAGAGGCTGACAGCTGGGTCCACAGCATCCGCAAGGAAGTGCCTCCTTATTACGTGCAAAATAATTATTCCTCCACCTGACAGCAGGGGCCCACCGGACGGGCCACCAGTATTTCGCGAAAAAAACGTTTCCCCCCTGATTGCTGGGACCCACCGCACGGGCCACCGTATTTTGCGAAAAAAACGTTTCCCCCTGACTGCTGGGACCCAGCGGACGGACCACCGTATTTCACAAAAAAAACGTTCCCCCCGCTGTCAGCTCGGACCCACCGGAAGTGCCTCCTTATTACGCACAAAAAAATGAATACTCCCCTGCTAGCTGGGACCCACCATGGTGGGAGGCTGACTTGTGGGCCTACTCAGTTGACTGGGATGGGGGCCTTTGTCAACTTTAGTCAATATGAACGATTCTAGCTCCAGTGACCGTACGATGTCCATCCAACGGCCGTAGTGCTTCTTCAACCTCTGGTCATCTTCCTCCAACCGCCCAAAGCAGCGCCGGTCATGCCGCATGCTCCTGCCTAACGTGGCCGGCTGTGATGCCGCGGAGGCCTCACCGCCTCCTACTACTCCCACCGCTGGCCAGGCCATCCCTCTACTCACCCACACCCCCTATTATTCTGCGGCGACGGCAGCCTCACACCGCAGCCGGACCAGTGGACCCTCGTACTCCTCTCCGCGTGGGCATCCACTATTGCGTCTTCCCCTGCTCCGCATCGTCCCCTTCCTAGGCCTCGCCGTCATCCACCGCCCTGGTGCTCTCGGCGCGGCGTGGTCAAAGTGGTCAAGGAACGACTTCCATCGGACGTGGACTATACGTGGAGAGGCCGACAGCTGGGTCCATGGCCGCAGCAAGGAAGTGCCTCCTTATTACGCGGAAAATAATGATACCTCCACCTGACAGCAGGGACCCACCGGACGGGCCACTGTATTTCACAAAAAAACGTTCCCCCCTGACTGCTGGGACCCACCAGCTACATCTTCGCACGCAAGGAAGTGCGTCCGGGCAAAAAAACGATTCGCCCCCTGACTGCTGGGACCCACCAGCTACATCTTCGCACGCAAGGAAGTGCCTAACAGTCGGGACCCACCTGGTCGAAGCGTACGTAGCGTTGGCATTCTGGTCGCGAACGTGTACGTACATACTGGTGGATGTAGAGGCATGCACGTGTCGTAGTAGAGGTGCGCACGTAGCATGTACACGTACGTGCAGCGGCCATTATGCAAGAAAGAAAATACGGCCACGTATGTGTACATACAGGCGGGTCTCGAACGCCTGCTCGCGCATACGTACGGCCAGGGCTCGTGTACATGGCTAGGTCGGAACGGAGAAACATCGTCGTCGTCGTGTTCATGGGGAGCCAACTGGCTGGGTCGGAACAGAATACGTCGTCGTGTTCATCGGGAGGGCTTGGACGGAACAGGCGATGGAAATGAGGCTTGGCGTACCGCAGAACGGAGGAAACGGCCTTGTGTTCGACCTACCACGTTCGAAACGGGATCCTGTTCATCGGGAGGGGTGTGGCGTACCGCAAAACAAGGAAAACGGACCTCCTACGGTCGAAACGGGGATCCTGTTGATTGGGAAGGGTGTGGCGTACCACAAAACGGACAAAACGGACTTGTGTTGGAGTGCTACGGTCGAAACGGGGGTCCTGTTCATCGGGAGGGGTGTGGCGTACCGCAAAACGGGACTCCACGAGATACTATTCATCTCCACCGTCGACCTCCACTAGCCTCCACGGGCTACCGTCGACCTCCTCTAGCCTCCACGGGCTCCTGTTCATCTAGCCTCCACCGCGCGCTACTCCACCGGCTACTGTTCAACTACCCCTCCACGGGCACCCCTCCACTGTCTATTGTTCATCCAGCCCTCCACGGGGTCGTCCTGATCATCCAGCCCTCCACACCACGGGGTCCTGTTCATCCAGAGGCAACGCTACCGCTCACTGTTCATTTAACCCCCAAGCAACACTCACTGTTCATCCAGAGAGGCAGCATTGATCGGCTTCAGTTAGCAGCAGTAGCGAAGGAATTGCTCGATCGGGTTCAGTTAACAGCCATCAATCAATCGCTCGGGTTTAGTAACGCGTAGCCTGCAGTGTAATCGCTCGATTTTAGTTAGAGCCCAACGCCTCGCTCGGGTTCAGTTAGAGCCAATGCCTCACACGCACGCGCGTACGTGTATGAGAGAAATGCGCATCGCTGGGCCCCCGACCACCCACCGTAACCGGGAACTCCCCGAAATTTTCCTCGCCCTCGCTTCTACCACGGTTTTTTCCGTCATGGATGGCCCAAAGAATGTCATGCAGCTTCATCTCCGGCCCGCCCAGGATGAAAAGCCCATTTTCTGTCATGATTTTTTTTGTCATAGAAGTAGGAGCCCACCACATCTATGATGATACCGGGTTTTGTCACAATTATCGTCATAGAAGTGTCATATGTATGACAGAAAAAAAATTCGTTCGGCCCAAAATGTCACGGATGTGTCTTTTTTTTGTAATGTGGAGGCCCAACAACGTCTACAAGAAGAAGGTTATGTAGTAGACATCAGCTTGCCATGATACTACCGCAGGGACTGTGCACGGTACTGCCGCAACCAGCGCGGCAGTAATTTTTTACTGCCGCTGGACGAGCGGTACCACCACCCTGCGTGTGGTACTTCCGCCCAGGCGGTACTACCGAAATGACCCGCGGTACTACCATGCAGTCGTGAGCACATGGGGGTTAAGAGCGGGTAGGGGGAGTTCTAACTCCCCCATACCCATTCAACTCCTTTTCCCCATGTCGTCTCTCTCTCTCTCGTGCCCAAGAACAGCGTTGGAGGACCTCGCCGGATCTCCGTCTCCGGCCGCTCTCCTTGCATTCCAATCGGTCGGATCGTTCCCCACCTCGCCCTCTTGCCATGGTACAAGGTTTCTCCCCAAATCCCTCGCTCTTTGCTTCGTTGTTTTGTCTCTAGGTTTTTCGGGAGATGCATGTTTTTCTTGAGATTTTAGGCCAAATCTTTGCAAGATTAGGATGGAGGAGAGTAGTAGTGTTGTAGAGATGCTATTTGGTATGTTGCCCATGGAATTGTTGATCAACCGTAGTACCGCTCCGTTGTTGCGGCTGTGCCCAGATCTGATTCACCCCGAATCTGACCCCAAGCGGTACTACCACACCTCCCGTGCGGTACTACCGCTCTGAACATTGTCGCCTCCTATGTTACTACCGTTCCTTAGGAGCGGTACTACCGTGCGTGGCACAGAAGTAAAATTTTACTTCCGCTCCAGGCGCGGTACTACCGTGCCATCCTAGCGCGGTACTACCGCGGCTAGAGCAGTAGTAAAATTTTAGTTCCGCACAATGGTGTGGTACTACTGTTGCAATCGAACCTTCCCTGTGGCAACTACCCAATGCTATTTCTACTTGTTTCATTTGTTTTGTTGTGGTCTTTGCATTGATCCTTATCGCTTCTCTTGTGTGTTCTTGTGTTGTGTGTCATAGGTGGTGGCTCCTGTTCCAATGTCCGCCAGTCGAATCCTGTCTGCGACACGGGCTCGAAGTACCTGCGCAACCAAGATGAAGCTCCAGAGGGCTCCAATGACCCCCAACGCAGAACCAAGACCACCGCCACCAAGATCAAGGAGCCTGTCGGATTATGGGATCCGCAAACCCTTGAAAGGTTCGAACTCTGGGGTGCGTGCGGAGATCTCAACCTACCTAGCCTACCTACTCACGATCCTCCTAAGCCTAGCGCATTGAGCTCGGAGAGACAAAGAGACAGCAGTTTATCCTGGTTCAGGCCACCTTGCGGTGTAATACCCTACTCCAGTGTTTTGGTGGATTGCCTCGAAGGACTGAGGATGAACTAGTACAATGGATGAACTGGCCTCAGGAGGTGAGGTGTTCTTGAACTCAAGAGAGCTGATGGGATGTGAACTAGATGCCCCTCTATGGTCATTTCTAAGTCCTATTTATAGTGGACTTGGTCCTCTTCCCAAATGTTGGCGGGAAGGGATCCCACAACGGCCGGATTTGAAAGGGGACAAGTAGTACAACTTATCCTGACAAAAGTAGTCTTCGCTTGTGAAAAGCCCCTGGTCGTGCCGCTGCTGTGGGCTTGGTGATGACCTCCGTCCTGCCGTCCTGGCAGTCGTGGTCTTGTTGCACCAAAACAGAAACTTTTGGCTGATTCCTCGAGACTCCGCGCCCGCGGCTTGCCTCCCTTGCACCAAAGAGGAAACTGGCGATCTACGCCCGCTGGAGCCCGCCTGGCCTTGGTCATCATGGCTCACGTCAGCTGAGCCTCGTGAGGTGCACCTTCCATAGAACACTCCGCCCCTCGGGAGCCAGCCTGAAGTGGCCGATCCCCTCGGGGGTCTTGGCGTGATCCGCCTCACGCGGCTTGGTCCCTCACGAGGGTCTTGAGCTGCTGATGTCGAAGTTGGGCCGTATTAGGTGGTCGATGGAGCCACGTGGTGGGCCGCAGGCAGGCAAGTCTGGATACCCCTATATCTAGAACGCCAACAGTAGCCCCCGGGCCCAAGGCGTGCTCGGACTTGGCTTCCAAGCGAAGCCAAAGGGCAAGTGCGGAGCGCCGCGGGCCCTAACTGCATGCGGCCTTGATGACATGTGGCGATTGATGGGACGTGGGCGTCTCCACTTCCTCATGCTGCCTCGGCAACTATTTGACTTGACAGAATGATGCGGCATGCAGAAGATCATCATGCCTCGAGGTCGTGAAGGGTGGCGGTTGGCCTTCCTTGGCTATAAATGAGGGGGAGCGGCAGAATCCCCCGCTCATCTCTCCTTCATCTTCCTGCGCCTGCTTCTTCTCTTTCTTGCTTCCATGGCATCACCGAGGAGGTTTTCGGTGGCCGAGAAGGGGAAAGCTTCCAAGGAGGGACCGGCCTCTCCGCCTCCCAATAGAGGCCACGGCCGTCCCTGCAAGCATCCCGCGGCGGCCCTTAGGGGGCGCGGGCACGCACCCCCTGTCAGATTTCGGGTTCCGGCAGACCCTTGAGGTTGGAACTCTGGGGTGCGCACGAAGATCTTTCCCCTACTAGCTCACATTTCGAAGCCTCGCAAGGAATCTAAGCTAGAAAGAAGAACACACAAGGGACACGACGTTTATACTAGTTCAGGCCACCATTGTGGTGTAATACCCTACTCCAGTGTGTGATGTGGTGGATTGCCTCAGGGGCTGATGATGAACAATACAAAGGGAGAACAGCCTCGCGAGGGGCTATTCTTGAGATGGTGCGATGAACTGCTTGGGTGAGTTAAGTCGCTTCTCTCTCTTTCTCTCTCTCTCTCTCTCTCTCTCTCTCCCTGATCGATCCGTCCCCCTGCCCTGTGGTGGCTAGCTCTATTTATAGAGGGAGGCCCTGGGCCTCTTCCCAAATAATGAGCGGGAAGGGCGCCAACAATTGGCCATTTTAAAGGGGAACATCTAGTACACTTATCTTGACTAAAGTTGGTCTTCGACTGCCAAAGGCTCTGGCGGTGACGCTGTCCTAGGCTCCACGATGACCTCCATCCTGCCGTTCTGCTGGTCTTGGTCTTGTTGTACCGAAACGGTAACCTTTGCCTGATGCCTTGGCCTGTGCTTTCCCCCTTTGCACCGAAGGGGAAACAAGGACACTACACAGGCCGGCACCCGCCTGGCACCTGCCTGGTCTCGATCGTCATGGCTTGCGTCACGGGCTCCTCGCGAGGTGCCCTTGCCTTGATCTCTCCGCCTCCTCGCGAGCCTGCCTGATGAGGTTGCTCCTGAGGAAGCTTCCTGTCGTCCGCCCTGCGAGGCTTGGCCCCTCGCGAGGGTCTTGAGCTTTTTAGCTGATGAAGCTGGGCTGCACTGGGCCCCCACTTGAGCCACGCCGTAGGCCACAGGCAGGCAAGTCTGGGGACCCCCGTTCCCAGAACGCCGACAGTAGCCCCCGGGCCCAAGGCGCGCCCGGACTTGGCTTAGCAGAGAAGCGAAGGGGCAAGTGCAAAGCGCCGCGGGCCCCAATAGCCTGCAGCCTTGAGTGCCGCGTGGCGATTGATTGGACGTGGGCGTCTCCGCTTCCCCACGATGCCTTAGCAACCGCACATCTGACAAAAGGGGTGTCCGGGCCAGACTTACCTGCTTCGTTCTCGTTTGCCTTGCTCCAGATCCCCTTTCTCGCTCTTCTCCTTCTTGCTTCAGAAATCCTCCAGATCTATCTCAATCCCTTCCATCCGGCAAGCCATGGCGCCTCGCAAGACCCCGACCAAGGCCTGGTACTCGCTGGCTCTGGATCCCCTGAATGTGTCGGAGAAGAATCTCGCCCTCACGCGCCTGATGATGGTGGCGCAGGGCAACGAGGGAGCGACTGTGCTCAAGGCCATCTCTGACTAGCCTGAAGGCAAGGGGAGCACCTTCTACCCGCTCGTTGTGAGCGCCATCATCGCTGGTCTGGTGCCTCCTTTTCCCGAGTTCTTCTTTGCTATTCTTCGCCAATACAACTTGCAAGCTCTGCACCTCCACTCCAACTCTATTCTTCTCCTGGCGATTTTTGCCTACTATTGTGAGGCTCACATTGGGGTAAAGCCCTCAGTGGCCTTGTTGCGTCATTACTTTTCCCTCCAGGTTTCTTGTGCCCATATCACCGCATGCGCGAGCTTTATCGCATACTCCAACTCCAATGCCATCTCAAAGCCTGGGAAGAGGATCGAACGCTTTCGAAGCAAGTGGGTCATGGTAGATGTCGGGCGCCTCCACCCCTGACTGGTGCTGCCTACGGGGCAGCCCAAGGCCGTTGATGCATGGTCTCGCGCGGAGCTTGTCGACCCTCGTGCGAGGGCGGTACTGAAGAGGATGAACGCAGACCTGAGGCCAGGCAACTTGGGGGCGGCGAAGCTGACCGGGGCCACGCTCCTGAGGGAGTTCCTGGAGCACCGGGTGGCTCCACTCCGGGAGCACCCGCTCCCATTGTGGAGGCTTGGGGAAGCAGACGCCGCCCTTCGCCTAAGCTCCGAGGCCCTGGCCGACGAAGATCTGGTCGCGGCTCTCCACTCCTTGGTTGGGGGAGACGTGGCGAGCCCAGAGGGCACTCCCGTCCCCCTGTCCCTTCGCAACGACTGGGAGCAGGTGGTGAACGCCATGCCCACCTTCAACGGTGACGGGCTGGTGCCCGCAGAAGCTCCCGGGGATCTGGCGGCCCTGGCGACGGTGAACGTGTCCTCCGACGACTCCTGCGGGAGTGAGGAGGAAGAAGAGGAGGAAGAAGAGTCTGACTCTAAGGCGACTGGCGAGGAGTCGGGGGAGTCCTTCCCGCGGCGCAGGTCCCGTGCCTTTTGCTCCATGCGGACGACAACGAGGCCGGCGCTAGGCGAGGAGGGGAGGATTCTCCCTTGGTCCCGAGGAAGGGCAGGTTGGGGCTGGTTCTCCCAGGGTCTGCTCTGGTCCCGGGGCGGTCTGAGGCCAGCTCCGGCCCTCCCGACGTGCCTTCTGCCTCCAGGCCTCCCAAAGCCGATCCCAGCAGTAGGCTCTCAGGCATCAAGTTTCGCCGGAGGCTGCTTGAGTCCACGCGATGACCAGTAAGTGCTCGATCCGCGCTTTGCTTTGTTTCTGCCGCCGAGGCTTGACGTCTGCATTCTTTTGGCCAGGCCGGCACCTGTAGCAAGAAGGTTGAAAGGGGCTTCTGCGGCCCTTCTTGAGGCGAGTTCGTCCGCTGGGGCAGCGCCCTCGCCCGCGGGGAAAGGAGGCAGCGAGGCTCGTGCCTCCCCTGTCCGGTCGTTTTCGCGAGCCTAGTAGGGACACTCTGGCGAGGAGTCAGCCCCCATGGTCCCGCTGACTCTGGAAGTGCCTGCGCTTGATGCTGTCGCTGGGGTGTCCAAGGCCCAGGGGGGCTCCTTCCTCCCAAGCCGTGATCACACTGCCGTCCTCTCCGCCTGCTCCACCAGCTCCCGTCTCTTCTGATCCCTCTGCCATCCTGGACCAGGCTGCCAATGAACTGAGCCGGCTGCGGGAGGATCTTCGAAGCGCGGACCCCGCGTGGTGGTCGGGCGCCTGGAGCTAGCTTTTGGCTGGGCTCGTTCTGCCGCCTCCGTCCGAGCGGCGCTGACCAGGCCGTGTCGGCCTCCGATGGGGAGAAGCAGGCCGCCTACCAGGCCAAGGCCGCTCGCGATGCTGCCCTGGGCGATGCTGCCCTGGGCGACGCTGCGGATGCCCAAAGCTGCTGCAAGGCGCTGGAGGTCGAGCTACAAGGCCTGTGTGACGAGCTCGCCAAGGAGGTCCGCAGCCACCAGGAAAAGGAGAAGGAGATGGATGCTCAAGAGGCTGTCGTCAGGGACCTGGACGCCGAGCTTGATGACCACCGTGGCCAGGTGGAGACGCTGGAGCAGTCGCTGAAGGCGGAGAGGACCGAGCTAGACGACGAGGCGAAGGTCCTGGCCGAGGATCGAGTGGCCTTCATGAAGCTGGAGGAGAAAGGTCGTGCCGCGCTGAAGACGCTTTATGAGGGCGGCTTAGAGAAGCCGTTGGCTGTTGCAGAGGACGGCCCTGCCGAGCTGCTTCCCTTCCTGGTCCGTGCACTTGAAGATGTCGCGGACGGCCTTGGTCCTACGGCCGAGGCCGAGGCGCGTGCCCTGTCTTCTACAGCGCTGACGCGTGTCCTCAGCCATGTCTACCTTCGCGACCCCAACATCGACCTCGACAACCTACTGGAACCCGTGAGCAGCGACCTTGCCGCTGCTGCTGCTAAGGCCGTGAAAGGCCGAGCCAAGGCTTTGCTGGGGAGGTTCCGTGCCTTCAGCACCTTGCCCGGGCACAATACCGCCAGCTCCGCGGCCTCAGGAGGTGGAGCCGCCCAGCGTGACTCCACCACAGGCGGCGGCGCCACTGGAAAGTGATCCCTTCGCGGCTTCTGTCTTGTTTTAATTCCTACAACATGCACCATGCCTCGTGGAGGCGTTTAAACTTGTGTTTGGCGTTGTGAAACAATCTATGGCTTGTAATATTTGCTTTTGAATTCCCTGGAATTTGCATTTTCCCCTCCTATTTGCTTCTGTTCTACGTCGGCAAGGCCCGGCCCGCGCATACCTCAGCCGCCGTTAGCCCCGACAGTAAAACAGGACGGGACTAAGGAGTGAGGGGCTACGTGGCAAGTTAGGCTCCTGAGTCGCGATGCTCAGGAGTCCCCCTTGAGGCGCGAACAACAAGTAGGAAAGGGAGGCATAGGAGTGGATTTGTCGTTCTACGGCGGCAGGGCCTGGTCCCGCGCATACCTCAGCCGCCGTTAGCCCCGACCGGAAACCAACACAGGACTAAGGAGTGAGGGGCTACATGCCTAGTTAGGCTCCTGAGTCGCGATGCTCAGGAGTCCCCCTTGACGTCCAAACGAGTTTTCATACCTTGGCTCCGCTCAGGGAGAGGCGTGCGACGACCAGGTCCGAGGGACCTGGCTGGGTGGCGTGTGCTCAGGCGTGGCTTGGGCGTAGCCCCCGTGTCCAGCCCCCTCGCGCGGCACTCCCGAGGGGAGGCATTGCGACGGTGCCACACACTAAGCTCTGGGCTCCCTGAGGTTGGTACGACCGTGGGCCGCCCTCAGTTGTTTATCACCAGCGCGGAGCATAGTTCTTCCGTATGTGTACGGGCATAGCCGCTCCTCGGCAGTGTCGTCAGCCAGCGCGAAACATGGTGCTTCCACTGGTGCGTGGGAGGGGGGCTCCCCTCCGGGAGGAGCCCCCTGGGCGTGTACAGCCCTGCCCTGACACGTGGCCAGCATGGTAGGGCTAGGAAAGGTGTATTTGGGCACCCGTGAGCCAGCGCGGGACTCACGAGGCCCTACCTCAAGGTGGGTTGCGCCTGGCTCTGGGCCTTTATCAATGGTGTGTTCCTGCAAGGTGGTTAGAATGAAAATGCTCTACGTCCTCAGGTCCCGGCCCTCGAGCGAGCTGAGGCGCCGCTGGTATGACAGGTCGCGATGTCGTGGGTCAAGGACAGGGGTGAGGGCTGGAGAGCCAGTAAGAGCCCATGAGTCGCGATGCTCAGGCACCCCCCTTTTAACGTGCAAGCGCTTTGCATGAGAGTGGAGAGGTCCACGATAAGCAGCAGATGATAACCATGGGAATCAAGTTAAGCGTGGAGGAGCAAATCCATTTGAGATAGATGCAGAAAAAGTAAACGCCACTGGGTCAGGCCCGACCAGCTTGGGGATAATGCAGCCCGAGGGGCGCCCCCAACAAGGTAAGCAAAGAACATGAGCAAAACGGATACATGCCGCAAGGACGGACCCACGCGACCTGGGAATGATGCAGCCCTATGGGCGCTCCCAGCTGAAAATGGAACTTTGAAAGATGTCACCAGATACCTTTGGAGATGAAGTGATGCTGAAGTAGCGGACGACGCGTGGTGAGGAGGTCGACCCTCACGAGCTCCTGGGACCAGGAGCCTCAGGAGGCTCCAAGGGCTCGGGTGGATCTTCGAGGACCATCTCCATCTCCGCCAGGACTGCGCAATGCCTGACCTCCTGAGCCTCCAGAATGCTCCTCATCAGGCGCTGATGAGCAGCGGCCGCGTTCGGCAGGCCGAAAGGCATGCGAACGTAGTTGTGAGGTGGACCCTCGCAACACCCCACGCGTGAAGGCCAGAGGCGCTCCTGAGAGGCGGCTCAGTTGAGCCCTGGTGTGTCGATGTAGACGCACAACCCACCATCCTCGCTTGGATGTGGGGCTACGGCGGGCAAGTGGCTGCTGCCGCGCATGATTCTTGACTCCTATAGCTCCTGAATGTTTCTCGCGATGAACTCTTGAGGGTTTGGCCCTCCTTGCCTCATACCTTCCTGAAGGAAACGTGCTTTGAAGCACACCTCCAAGTGGTGCCCGAGCGCCTCCCTCGTGACTTTGGCAAAGTTGGTAGCTTTCCAAGAAAGAGCCCCTGGGCCCTGCCTGAGGAGGGTGCCAGGCGCACCTTCCTATGCGACAGAGGGTGGCGCCCCCTGAACGGGCACGAATCCTGACGCAACGCCTCTGAAGGTGCCTACCTCGTGAGGGTTTGGGCCAGGTGAAGCCTTCTTCTTCATAGGGACCGCCTCGGGAAGTCTCCCGCTCCTGTGATCTGGGTCTTCGTTTGCCGTGGCTTGGAAGGCACGCTCAAGAGAACACACTGCATCCCTTTCCTCACAAGGTACTGTGATGACTCCGCCGCTTCCTGGCATCTTGAGGACATTGTAGCCATGGTGAGTCACTGCCATGAACTTGTCCAGGGCTAGGTACTTGAGGATGGCAATGTATGGCAGGCGAATGTAGGCGATGTCGAAGTCAATGAGCTCGGTGCGGTAGTTGTTGCGCTGCCCAAAGGTGACTGGAAGGCGAACATGCCCTATCGGAACAGTGGAACCATCAGTGACTCCTGAGAAAGGCTTGGTCGGCTGAAGCTGATCATATGGCACTTGGAGATTGTTGAATGTCTCAATGGACAGGACATTGAGTCCTGCTCCGCCATCGATGAGGGTCCTGGTGACTTGCACATTGCCGATGACTGGGGAGCAAAGCATCGGGAGGACTCCGGCCGTTGCTGCGCACTTGAGCTGATCCACTGAGCTGAACATGATAGCGCACGCAGACCACCTGAGAGGGTGTGTGGCCTCAAGCTTGGGGAGGACTGCATTCACCTCGCGAGCGAACTGCTTGAAGATACACTGTGAGGCTGGGGCCTGGGCACCGCCCAGGATGCAAGCGATTACGCGCGGCTCCTGGAAGCCCCCAGCCCCCTCGTCTTGATGTTGTTCCTCATTCCTCCTTGGCGGTGGTTGCAGAGGAGGGAGGCCTGCGTTGCCATGCGGGCGATCCTCACGAGGCTGATCCCTCCAACCTCCCTCGCGAGGCTGGTCCTGCCAACGATCCTCGCGAGGTCGGTCACGCCACCCTTGGCGAGGGCCACGGTCTTCCCATCATCCTCCACCTCTTCCTCCTCCTCGGCCATAGCCCCGGTCGTTGCGCCTAGGGTGTTGGCCAATACGCCCATCTCGCACGGCCCTGAGCTCTTGGCATTCGTTGGTGTTGTGGGTGTGGAGGTCGTGGTACATGCAGTACCGGCTACCCTTGGATGACTCAGGCTGATCCCTGCCTCACTTGGTGTTTGGCTCTGCTGCGAGCACAACAGCTCCCTTACGCTTCATGTCCTTGTCCTTGGGCTTCCTCTCTTCCGGATCGGCAGCCGGAAGCTCGAGGAGGGAGAGGCGCCCTTCCTCAGCCCTGGCGCACTTGGTCGCCAAGTTGAACAGCTCCAGGGATGTGCGCAGGTCTTCATGGATTGCTAGCTCCTCTTTCATCTTGATGTCACGCACGCCATCGGAGAAGCCTGAGATGATGGCTTCCTCAGTCACCCTGGGGATCTTGAGGCAAGCATTGTTGAAGCGCTGGATGTACTTCTGCAGGGTTTCTCCCCACTGTTGCTTAATGCGGCGCAGGTCACTCATGGTCGGAGGCCAGTCGCGAGTGCCTTGGAAGTTGGAAATGAAGCGAGTGCGCATCTCATCCTAGGAGGAGATCATGCCAGGAGCCAGGTTCAGGAGCCAGGTGCGGGCACCGTCCTTGAGCGCCATGGGAAACCAATTCGCCAAGACCTTTTTGTCCCCGTTGGCGGCTTCGATGCCCAGCTCGTAGAGCTGTAGGAACTCCGCGGGGTCTGCAGTGCCGTCATAGCGAGGGGGCAGGTCAGGCTTGAACTTGCCTGGCCATGCGACAGTGCATAGCTCGGGGGTGAAGGCGCGATAGCCTGCGGTGGCCACCGGAGCCCTTTGCTGGTGTTGGGCTTGCTCCTGGAAATTCCCACGCGCCGCTGCTTGGAGCAGTGTGGGGTATTGACGTGGTGGTGCAGGGATGCAGTCATTCCGCACCGGTGCTGAGAGCACGCGGGCACCTTCTCAGGGACGAGGGATTTCTTGGCAACTCCTTTCTTGCCGCGTAGGCGCCGAACATGGAGGGTCTCGTCCTGGGGCCACGCGCCTTGGAGCCAGGGCGCCTTCTTGGGGAGGAGGTGGCGGAGGCACCTCCTGATCCTCGCCTCCTGCATAGGATGGAGGGCAAGGCAGTGAGAGAGATGGCAAAGGATAGCCCCCTGCGACGCTGACGAGCTCGGTGATGCGGGCGAGCCAGTCCTCGTAGAGGTCGTCGACGGGACGGTAGTGCAGGAGCTCACGTGCCAGGAGCAGCGCAGCGTGCGCGTCCGTGGGGGCACGACGGGCGTGGGACGACGAACCGGCTGGAGTCGCAATGGGGTGGCGGTGCAGCCTTCCCGCCGCACCGAAGGATGCAGGGACAAGGCCTGCTGCTCGTTCCCCACCGGGCCGATGGCGGCATTGGCGGCAGGCGACGGGGAACGACGGGGGCGACCGCCGACGGGCTCCGTCTGGGTGACGCGGGTGGCGAGAGCAGCCCGACGCTCGGCGCGAGCCCGGCGAGCGTCAGCCATGGATACGACGGAAGATCACACATGACCGGCGGAAGCAAGATTCCAGCGCACCCCTACCTGGCGCGCCAAATGTCGGATTTTGGGTTCCGGCAGACCCTTGAGGTTCGAACTCTGGGGTGCGCATGAAAATGTGTCCCCTACTAGCTCACGTTTTGAAGCCTCGCAAGGAATCTAAGCTAGAAAGAAGAACACACAAGGGACACGAGGTTTATACTGGTTCAGGCCACCATTGTGGTGTAATACCTTACTCCAGTGTGTGGTGTGGTGGATTGCCTCAGGGGCTAATGATGAACAATACAAAGGGAGAACAGCCTCGCGAGGGGCTGTTCTTGAGCTGGTGCAATGAACTGCTTGGGTGAGTTCAGTCGCTTCTCTCTCTCTCTCCCTGATCGATCCGTCCCCTTCCCTGTGGTGGCTACCTCTATTTATAGAGGAAGGCCCTGGGCCTCTTCCCAAATAATGAGCGGGAAGGGCGCCAACAATTGGGCATTTTGAAGGGGAACATCTAGTACACTTATCCTGACTAAAGTTGGTCTTCAACTGCCAAAGGCTCTGGCGGTGACGCCGTCCTGGGCCCCACGATGACCTCCATCCTGCCATTCTGCTGGTCTTGGTCTTGTTGCACCAAAACGGTAACCTTTGCCTGATGCCTTGGCCTGTGCTTGCCCCCTTTGCACCGAAGGGGAAACAAGGACACTGTGCAAGCCGGCGCCCACCTGGCGCCCGCCTAGTCTCGATCGTCATGGCTTGCATCACGGGCTCCTCGCGAGGCGCCCTTACCTTGATCTCTCCGCCTCCTCGCGAGCCTGCCTGATGAGGCTGCTCCTGAGGAAGCTTCCTGTCGTCCGCCTCGCGAGGGTCTTGAGCTTGATCTTATGAAGCTGGGCCGCACTGGGCCCCCACTTGAGCCACGCCGCAGGCTGCAGGAAGGCAAGTCTGGGGACCCCCGTTCCCAGAACGCCGACACCCCCCAGAGTCGGTGCTTCACTTGGTGCCCGCAATGGCACCTCTTCCTGCGGCGGGGGCCACCGGCTCAGAGCAGCCCCCATGACGAGGGGAGGCGCGCTGTGATCATGCGCCCACCTCGGCCGCGCTTCTCCTCGCTGGACGTGCTCCCTCAATTTGTTGTGTGGTTAGAGAGCCCAGTCGGCACCTCACTCTGGCTTCCGTGTTTCTTCTCCGGCGAGCTTCCTTCCTCGGGGCTTGATGGTCTCTGACTGCAGCCGACGGCTGCTGCAGCCGAGCTTCATGGGTCGGGGCCGAGGTCGCCGCCTCCGGCAGGTTGGTTCTGACCCGCGACTGGCAGACGTTCGCCCGTGCGCGAGGCCCTGGGCGGAAGGTGCACCCTCCACTTCAAGTACAACGGTCTGGCGACCCTCTATGTGAGGGTGTTCAAGGAGGACGGCCATCGCGTGGGGTGCTGCCCGGAGGATGGCAACGACGACGAGGCTGGCGAAGGTGAGCTTGGCCTTGGCGGCGCGCGCTCCTCTTCCTGCGACGGCAGATCTTCCTCGGATGAAAGCTCGAGTAGTGGTGGCTACGACCGGCCCCCGCGTCGTCGTGGTCGGGTCAAGGACGCCGGTGGTTTGTCCCGCCGCAGCGCTCCAGTGAAGCTGGAGAGGAGCCCGGCGTGAGGCTCGGGGCCGCCAAACTTGGACTCAAGTCCGGCCGCAGCCCCAGGTCGCCTATGGGGGAACTGGTGGAGCGTCAGGCTACCTTGAGGCGCTGCTTGAGGATGCGGCGCTGGTGCCGTGTTCGTACGCCTTCGGGCCTTCTTTGTTTAGCCTTTCCTTTCTCCTGTAATTCAAAAAAGGATGGTGTACCCCACGGGGGCATGTAATGAACTACGCAGTTATGCCCTTTATGCTATGCTTTCTACCTTGATGTTTTGTTGTAATGTTTGCGCTCTGAGTAAGCCAGGATAGGAAAACTTAGCTTGATATGTGTGCAGTAGTTTTCCGCCTCACGAGGACCTGGCCTCAGGTACTCAACAAGGCCCCCTTCCTGGGGAGCTAAAGGTCTCAGACCTCAAGGGACGCCTCGGGGTCTCAGGAGCCACCGCAGAGCTGCTGCAGGGGTGCTTTTAAAGGAAATGAAAAATTGATGAGTACCTCACTCCTCCTTATGCGAGCCCCCTGCCATAGATAAGCTCTGACTTAATGCACCACGTCGTGCTGCCCGGGGGATGAGGGAGTCCTGGATTAAGGGGTCCTCGGGCATCCAGCCTATTGACATGGATTAGACTGGTGGGCTGTGAATATACAAGACTGAAGACTCTCACCTGTGTCCGGATGGGACTCTCCTTGGCGTGGAAGGCAAGCTTGGCATCCGAATATGAAGATTCCTTTCTCTGTAACTGACTTTGTATGACCCTAGTCCCCTCCGATGTCTATATAAACTGGAGGGCTTAGTCCATAGGGACAATCATAATCATATAGGCTAGACTTCTAGGGTTTTAGCCATTATGATTTCATGGTAGATCAACTCTTGTAATACTCATATTCATCAAGATCAATCAAGCAGGAAGTAGGGTATTACCTCCATAGAGAGGGCCCGAACCTGGGTAAACATCGTGACCCCCGCCTCGTGTTACCATCAACCTTAGACGCACAGTTCGGGACCCCCTACCCGAGATCCGCCGGTTTTGACACCGACATTGGTGCTTTCGTTGAGAGTTCCATTGCGTCGTCACCAAACGTTTGATCGCTCCGTCAATCATTTACAACAATGCAGTCCAGGAGGAGGTTTTCCTCCCTGGATGGGTCTTCATATTCGGCGGCTTCACACTGCGGGCCAACTCGCTTGGCCATCTAGAGCAGATCGACAGCTACGCCCCTAGCTATCAGGTCAGGTTTGGAAGCTTGAACTACGTTGCCGATATCCGTGGAGACTTGGTCTTCGACGGATTCGAGCCCATGACAGCCGCTCCCTGCCACCACGATGAACATGACCTAAATCTGTCATCAGACCGTGCCCAGGAGATAGTGCATGTAACTGCTCTGGCCCTAGATCCGGAGCAGACTGTGCCGTTCGAGGATGGGAAGCACAACCCTACCACGGAAGCTGCAGACTCAGCAGCGTTAGAGCCGCACACAGATCCAACCTCGAGCGGGCATGTGTCACCGGAACCTCGGATTCGTCTTCGGCCATAGGTTCCGAACTGTGTGCATCCGCGCCCATCAAACCTGATCAGGCGCGGATCGTTGAGTTAATCTCCGCGGACATATTCCGGCACTCACCTTTAGGTGATGTGCTAAACTCATTAGAAGCCCTCTCCTTATCAGGGGACTCTCAGCCGAACTATATCCGGTTTGGATTGGAAGCTGATGGCGAAGAATTCCGCTTCCCACCCACCACCCACTTCATAGCCATTGTCGAAGACTTAACCAACATGCTCGATTACGGCTCCGAAGACATTGACGGTATGGACGACAATGCCGGAGAGGAGCAGGCACAAAAACCACCTCTTACAGGGCGCTGGACAGCCACCTCCTCATATGACATATACATGGTGGATACACCCAAAGAGAACAATGACGACAATGAAAAGGATCCAGTCGAGGATAAGCCTCCTGAGATACAGCCAAAGCACCGACGTTAGCGGCGCCGCTCTAAACCACGCCGTGGGAAAAACAACAATACTGACACAGGAGAAAATAATACTCCGGACGATGCCGGGGACAACGAAGACCCCATTGAGCCAACTTCCGAACAGGATGAACGGGAGGATGGGCAAGTCAGCCCTAATGAACAGGCCGTTAACAAAGACTCGGAGGACAATAATTACCTTCCACTCTCTGAGGATGAGGCGAGCCTCGGCGATGAAGACTTTATCATGCCTGAGGAGCCCGTCGATCAGGAGCGCTTTAAGCACTGGCTAATAGCCACTGCAAGGAGCCTGAAAAAGAAGCAGCAATAGCTTCAAGCTGATCAAGATCTGCTCAATGATAGATGGACTAGTGTCCTAGCAACCGAAGAATATGGCCTCGAGTGCCCAACCAAAAGTTACCCGGAGCGCAAATTGTTACCCCAATTCGATGACAAGGCGCTGGAGCCTGTCCTACCAAGGCATAATGCGGCTGACCAACCACCATGTCACCGGGACAAAGCGACAACTCCAGCCGAACACCACCCTGCACTATCTCGCCGTAAAAATAGAGACACAACAGCTCGGGGATACACATATGACCTAGGGCGTGACCTGGAAAAAATAGCAGGTCAGACCAGATCGATCTATGGATCACGGGGGCGTGCCCCGATGCGCGATGATGGCCATCCGGTCGGTCGTGAAAAACATAACCACGCCCGGGCCGAAGACCGCAGACGAACTCCATCCGAGCTACTTCGCAACTTGGCCCAATATAGAGGCGCTGCACACCCCCTTTGCTTCATTGATGAAGTAATGGAACATGAATTCCCGGAAGGGTTTAAACCCGTGAACATCGAATCATATGATGGGACAAAAGACCCCGCGGTATGGATTGAGCATTTTTCTCCTCCATATTCACATGGGCCGCGGTGATGATCTTCACGCCATCAAATATCCCCCGCTAAAACTCAAGGGACCTTCTTGGCACTGGTTGAACAATTTGCCCGAAAACTCAATTGGCAGCTGGGAAGACTTGGAAGACGGCTTCCTCGATAATTTCCAAGGTACATATGTCTGACCTCCGAATGCCGATGACTTAAGTCATATAGTTCAACAGCCCAGAGAGTCAGCCAGGAAACTTTGGACTAGGTTCTTAACTGAAAAGAACCAGATCGTCGACTGTCCGGATGCCGAAGCCCTAGCGGCCTTTAAACATAGCATCTGTGATGAATGGCTCACCCGACACCTCGGCCAAGAAAAGCCGAAGTCCATGGAAGCCCTCATGACGCTTGTGACCCGCTTCTGCACGGGCGAGGATAGCTGGCTAGCCCATAGCAATAATAACACAAGCGAACCTGGCACTTCTGAAGCCAGAAATAGCAATGGCAAGCCCCGACGCAATAGACACAAGCGTCGAAGCAACGGTGACAACACCGAGGACACGGCGGTCAACGCCGGATTCAATGGCTCTAAGTCCGGTCAGTGGAAGAAGCCATATAAAAGAAACAATCCGGGCTCGTCTAGCTTGGACCGCATACTCAAACGTCCATGTCAAATCCACGGCACTCCTGATAAACCAGCCAATCATACCAACAGAGACTATTGGGTTTTTAAATAGGCCAGCAAGTTAAATGCCGAGAACAAGGAGAAGGGTTCGCAAAGCAAGGACCATGGCGAGGAGCCCCGGCCACCAAACACAGGGGGACAAAAGAAGTCCCCCCCCCCAAGTTAAAACGGTGAACATGATATACGCTACCCATATCCCCAAGAGGGAGCACAAGCGCGTGCTCAGGGATGTCTACGCGACGGAGCCAGTCGCCCCAAAGTTCAACCCATGGTCGTCCTGCTTGATCACCTTCGATCGCAGGGACCATCTGACCAGTATCCGTCATGGCGGTTCAGCCGCACTGGTCCTCGACCCAATCATTGATGGATTCCATCTCACGTGAGTCCTCATGGACGGTGGTAGCAGCCTGAACCGGCTCTATCAGGATACAGTGTGCAAATTGGGTATTGATCCCTCAAGGATCAAGCCGACAAAAACCACCTTTAAAGGTGTCATACCAAGTGTATAGGCCCGCTATACGGGCTCAATCACACTGGAGGTGGTCTTCGGATCCCCGGACAACTTCTGAAGTGAAGGGTTGATCTTCGATATCGTCCCCTTCTGCAGTGGCTATCATGCACTGCTCGGACGAACCACATTCGCTCGATTCAATGAAGTGCCACACTATGCTTATCTCAAGCTCAAGATTCCTGGACCACGCGGTGTCATAACAGTCAATGGAAACACGGAACGCTCCCTCCGTACCGAGGAGCACACCGCTGCCCTCGCAGCAGAAGCACAGAGCGGCCTTTTTAGGCAGAACCTTAATTCGGCGGACAAGCTCTCAGACACTGTCAAACGAGTCTGAACTACTCTACAATAGGACAGTCTAGCTCGTCAAGAGCTTGACTAGCAATTCGGTCTCCATCCAGTCCCGACCAAACAGCGGCATGCGTACCGCGCGTACATAACTACGCACGCAAAACACCATGGGCATAGACGGAGCCACAGCTAGATCGTGTTCCATAATATGGCTCAACCTTCCCTGGACCCACATACTTTCACTTTTTCTTTTTCTTTTCAGGTTTTTTTTCCCAGGCCTTTCCTGGTGGCCTGATTGTCGGACCTATCAAGGGACGAATACACCAAGATGGCAAGAAGCATTGACGTATAAGGGAATTTCCAGGTGGTCTCTTTAAATGATCGCCATGCCTATTTTAAGGACCCGCACGCAGATCTCCCTTGGTTGTGGCATGTTAAATGGCCCTGTTGCTTATCGCACTACTCGTACAACATATGCTTTGACGTATTAATCAAACTACAATGGAAAAGTAGCCCAATTTCTGCGGCATTAGCCTATTGCCTCATTTTTCTTTTTTCTTGATATTCTTATCAATTGCACCCGTACACTCTGGTACACCTTAATCCGCCTGGGGCTTCATTATGCCCCATAATACGGCAACAAAGTCCGAACACTTTTTTACAGTATAGTCCGGCACCCCGAACTTTAGCATTATATGCATCGGCTCCGAATCATGTCTTTGGTCAATAGTTGTGTTGCCCGGCTCCTGCGCTTACTACCTTACGTTCCACTATATCGGCTAGGGTAGTAAAGGGAGAACTACTGCGATTGTGTCATGGTTCATCCGGATGAGCACCTCAATAGAGAAAGCCGAAAACTGACTGTCATGATGCGGCGTGAGCCGGTCATCCGTTTGAGAGGTTACAAATCTTTTGCGATTTTTCCCGCATTATGCGATGAGTCGTTTTTCATCCGATCACGTGTTTACAGCACCCCAAGTTCGGACTTACAAACACTAGGGGTTGCGCCTAAATTTTTATTGTCAAACTCCTATGGCTAAGTGAGGGTGATAAAGCCACATAGTCCGATTGCCTGGTTCGTTGCGCTAAACAACTCCTTTAAGGACCAAACTTTGGGATAAAGAGTGTTTAGGTTCATCCCAAACACCCCCGTACTACCTATGTGGGGGCTGAAGCCGACGACTGGCCAACTCTCAGATTTAACAAAATGGCTGCATAGGAGGTAAAATTTTAAACAACAGGCATTATATTACATAACGGCTCTGTTTTCATAATACATGAAAGAATAGGATGACATGAATGTATTCATTCAAAGATAATATCCTTAGTACATTGCTCCGCCACAATGTGGGATCCCTCCAGGACATTGTTAAAATACCACTCGGGCCTGCGGTGCTCCTTGCCCGCAGGCAGTCCCTCGGTCGCAAGCTTCATGGCGTCCATCTTCACCCAATGCATCTTGACTCGGGCGAAGGCCATTCGCGCGCCTTCGATGCAGACCGACCGCTTGATGGCATCAAACCAAGGGCAGGCATTGACCAGCTGCTTCACGAGCCCGAAGTAACTGCTGGGTATGGCTTCGGCAGGCCATAGCCGGATTATCAAATCCTTCATGGCTAGTTCGGCCACCCTATGCAGTTCGACCAGCTGTTTTAGCTGATCGTTAAAGGGCACCAGATGTTCTGGCGCAAGGTATTGCGACCAAAACAGCTTCTCCGTGGAGCTCCCCTCTTTGGCTCAGAAGAACTCCGTAGCATCTGAAACGTTGCATGGCAGATCCGCAAACGCCCTGGGGTACTCCAAATCCGGGTCAGTAAGAGGAACCTTTTCTTCACATATTTGCTCCGCATAATAAAGGCCTTACCCGCCACGATTTTTCTGGCCTCCTGGACTTCCTGGAGGGCACCCTGGGCTTCAACACGGGCATCGTGTGCGCTTTGGCGGGCCTTGTGTCGGAGTAATGGGCCACGGGTAGGCTGACCCGGGTCCCAAGATCTTTCAAGACATCGGGGCAGGCCGTGCCCCTCAGCCGAGTCCCAGACGGCGACCTTCGAAGAAGGCCGAGTCCCAGCTGGCGACTCTGAAGCAAGCCGACTCCGGGATTGCGACCTTTCAAGGGGCCGACTATGAGAGCCGGCCCGCGACCTTTTCACGAAAACCGACGCAGGGTACGGTCCCGACGTGGCCGTCCCCTCAAACCTACGGGAGGTAGGCATGGCTACAGTGAGCCGTACCACCAGGAGATCTCCGGTAAGGCGCGGAACTGTTGCCATGCCTCCCCTGACATCAGCCACAGTGCGCAAGGCACTGTGCCCACGACGGCAGCCTGTACGGCCCGAAGACCGCCGGGCCCCCCGTCAGTGAGGGAGCAGAAGACGGCCGGAGAGCCCGAAGACGGCCCTGCGGGAGTCGGCCTTCCCAGAGTTGGCCGCCTCTCAGTCAGGGCCCCACGAACCATAAACCAGATTGGACGGGGAGTGGTGACAGTGATCGCCCGACAGACGGCGGCACTGTTCCCACGACCCCATGACCAAGCCTGCGTCATCAGGAGTGTTGCACAGTGCCCGGCCTGTCCGTGGGGCCCGCCAGTCGGCGGGCCCCAGAAACCGGCAGGGGGGCGGCGGCATGAGAGACAGACAGCTGGGGGCCACACCCAGTCGTTTTACCATTGTACCCTCGGGGGGTAGGCCTATATAAACCCCCCGGGGCGCCCATGCAAAGGGTTCGGCCCTGGATAGGTTTTTAGACACATAGCAGGCAAAGGGAGGAGCTAGCCTTGCTCCCTCCTGCCACCCGAAACAGCTCAAGGAGCACCTTTGTACTATCATCCCATAGTGATCATGCGGAGACCCCGCAGAGCAGCAGTAGGGGTGTTATCTCCCCGGAGAGCCCCAAAGCTGGGTAAGATTCGTCGGCGTGCATGTCTGCGCCTCATCCCGTTTCCAGGCACCGGCGACGTTCTACTCGCCCCCACCATGATAAGCCACCCGTTGGCATATGTCGCATCCAACCCCCGACATTTGGCGCCCACCGTGGGGCGAGGTGCACCGTCGTCCGGAGATCTGTTCTGGACGGGAACCCTCTTCCTCCCTGGCGAGCGCAGCCAGCCCGGCTCGCCAGATGGAGTCTGCATCGACACGCTGCGCGGCGCTGAAGCCGCCTGCGCTGTGAGCGGCCTCGCCGAACTCATTGGCGAGGTGCGTCTCTCCAAAGAGCCCACACCAAGTGCGGGGGCGGGTGGCCCCGTGAGCCTCCTCACGGGCCTCCTCGACCAAGTCCACGTCGTCGGCGAGCCCGCCGTAGATTTGGAGTCCGTAGGCTCCTCCGACCCGATGCTGGTCGACTCCGACGCCGTATCGCTCGACATCTTCCCCACCGACGTGGTGGTCTACGACGAGCCGCTTCCGTACGAGGAGAGTGGCAGAAGCGCCGTCACGGAGGTGCTCGTCATCAGCCACGGCGAGCACTCCGGCAAAAACGCCCAGGACCCGCTGCCAGCGGCCCTGCAAGACCTGGCCGCGCCCATCCCAGAGGACGCGGACGCGGAGATGCTGGAAGAACGCCGCCTTCAGATCATCGAAGGCGCCAAGAAGTTGGCAAGCATGAGACGCTTGTTAGAAGCATACCAGCGCGAGATGGATCGTGCTGTAGGCGGCTCGCCCGCTCCGACTGGGCCGAGCCGTCTAGGTGCGGTCCGAGAGCGCGGCGCGGCCATCGCCGACTTGCTCGGGGCGAAACGCCCCGTGTACGCCACCCCTGCGGAGAACATCCGCGCCGCCCGAGCGGCGACCGAAGAACTGAAGAACTTCGAAGGCGAAGAGCGCCGTGTAATAACGGAGCGAGTCCAGCACCTCCTCGATGCGGTTGCAGCACAAAACGCGGCAGGCGGCCGCGCAGACGCACTGCAGCAGCCGAACGACGACTTACCCCCTCGCCGAGATCAAGGCGCGACCTCCCGGACGCCGACTGGCGGAGTCCGCGGGAGGAAAGAGAAGGAGCCGGCTGCCAGTCACAGCCGGACTCGCATCACCATCGAGCGCGACCAAGACGGCCGCCCCAGAGCAGTGGAACGGCGAGATGATTATCTGCCTCCCCCACCCCGAAGAGAGCGGCGAGTTTCTCCGCCGTCTGTTGAGCATCCGACTCTCGGAGGTCGCCTCGGCCGCCGAGAGGGAGTCGGAGAGAATGACGCCCGCCACCGGATCGACCGACTCCACAGATCCCTAGCGTTAGAAGAAGAAGATGAGCTGGGTCCGCCTTGCTTCGGGGCCCGCATCAGAGACGAGCCCTTCCCCAGAGGGTTCACGCTCCCCCGAGACACGCCCAAGTACACCGGCTCCGTGAAGCCGGAGGATTGGCTGACGGACTACTCCACAGCCGTCAACATAGCCAACGGCAACAAGCGAGTCGCCATGAAGTATGTTCCCCTCATGCTCCAGGGCACGGCCCGGACATGGCTGAACAGCCTGAAGCCCCGCAGCATCAATAGCTGGGTCAACTTTACTGAAGCCTTCATTCGCAACTTCACCAGCACGTACAAGCGACCTCCCAAGCCGCGCCAGCTCTCCTTGTGCGTGCAAGGCCCTGAAGAATCAACACGCGACTACCTCACGCGCTGGGGCGAACTTCGAAACTCCTGCGAGGGAGTGCACGAGGTGCAGGCCATCGAGTACTTCACGGCCGGGTGCCGAGAGGGCACCCTCCTCAAGCACAAGCTCCTCTGCGACGAGCCCGAAACCCTCGACGAACTGCTAGTCATAGCAGACAAGTACGCCACGGCCGACTCTTCTATGAAGACAGAGATTCAAGTCAACGCGGCTGGCAAAGTGATTCCCCAGGCCCCCAGAACCCCGGCTGGAGACGCCAGCCGGCGACAGCAGCAGAACGACAACAAGCGCAAGGCCCCTCAGCCGACTTCCAATAGTCGGCAGTTCGCAGCAGTAGAAGATCAGCAGCCGGAGGGGCAGCCTCAGGCCAAGCGGCAGAAAGGCGGCAAGTCCAATTGGTTGCCGGCTTTCTCCTATGAGCAGACTTTGGATGGACCTTGCAAGTTCCACAGCGGCGCGAAGCCGTCGAACGACACCACCAGGAAGTGCCATTGGCTCGCCAGGATCGCCAAGGGAGACGGCCTCGCCCCTCCGCCGCCTGCGGGGCCGCCGCCTCGGCCGCCACCCCCGCAGCCGGCGGCTCGGCCAGTCGGCGCGGTCCAAGACGAGTTCCCGGAAGAGCACGGAGCCTACGTAGTGTTCACTAGCATGGCAGATGACCGGCGCAACAGGCGCCGACTACAGCAAGAAGTCAACGCGGTAGCAACTGACGCCCCAGAGTTCATGCACTGGTCCGAGAAGCCTATCAGCTGGAGTCGGGCGGATCATCCAGAAGTGATGCCGAGTCCGGGCTCCTACACTCTGGTCCTAGGCGCGACCTTGGCCAGTGATAAGCGGGCCGCCCGTTTCTCACGGGTCCTGATTGATGGAGGCAGCAGCATAAACATCCTGTACAAGGACACAATGGAGAAGCTTGGAATCAGGCGAAGGCAGTTACAGAGCAGCCGCACTGTATTCCATGGAATTGTACCCGGCCTCTCCTGCTCACCGATCGGCAAGATTCTGATAGACGTCCTCTTCGGAGACAAAGATCACTTCCGCCGAGAGCCTGTCTGGTTCGAGGTGGTAGACTTGGAGAGCCCGTACCACACCCTGCTTGGCCAGCCTGCTTTGGCCAAATTCATGGCGGTTCCCCATTACGCCTACCTCAAGATGAAGATGCCGAGTTCCAAGGGGATCCTGACTGTTGTTGGCGATTACAAGAAGTCGTCCGCTTGCGCGGCCGAGAGCAGTCGGCTGGCCGAGTCTTTGGTGATCGTAGCCGAGAAGCGGCTCCTTGACCGCGTCGTGGCGATGGCTGGGAAGCAGCCAGAGATGTCGCCCGACCCCAAGGAGTCGGAGGCAGAAGGATCATTCAAGCCGGCTAAAGAAACCAAGAAGATACCCTTGGACCCGGAGCACCCAGAGAAATATGCTGTCATAGGCACAGGCCTCGACAGCAAATAGGAAGGCGAGCTCGTCGATTTCCTCCGTGAGAATCGGGACATCTTCGCATGGTCCCCCAAGGACATGCCGGGTGTACCGACGGAATTCGCCGAGCACAAGCTACACGTCAGGTCAGATGTAAAGCCCGTCAGACAGCCCTTGCGCCGCCTGTCAGAAGAAAAGAGAAGAGTTGTGGGAGAAGAGATAGCCCGGCTCCTGGCAGCCGGATTCATCATGGAGGTGTTTTTTCCGGAGTGGTTAGCCAACCCTGTGCTGGTATTGAAGAAGAATAAGCAGTGGCGGATGTGCATAGACTATACCAGCCTCAATAAAGCCTGCCCGAAGGATCCATTTGCTCTGCCAAGGATCGATCAGGTGATAGACTCCACAGCCGGATGCGAGCTATTGAGTTTCCTAGATGCATACTCAGGATATCACCAGATCAAGCTGAATCCGGCAGATAGACTAAAGACCGCATTCATCACGCCGTTTGGAGCCTTCTGCTACCTGACAATGACGTTCGGCTTGAGGAACGCCGGCGCCACCTTTCAGCGTTGCATGCAGAAGTGCCTCCTCAAGCAACTCGGCAGAAACGCCCACGTTTACGTGGATGATGTGGTGGTGAAGACGGAAAAGCGTGGGACTCTACAGGAAGACCTCAAAGAGACCTTTGACAATCTGCGCCGATTCCAGATCAAGCTCAACCCTGAGAAGTGCGTGTTCGGAGTCCCGGCCGGCCAACTCCTCGGCTTTTTGGTCTCCGAACGCGGCATAGAGTGCAACCCCGTGAAGATCAAGGCCATTGAGAGAATGGAGGTACCCAGCCGACTGTTGGATGTGCAGAAGTTCACCGGCTGCTTGGCATCAATCAGCCGATTCATCCGTCGGCTGGGCGAGAAAGCTCTGCCTTTGTATCAACTGATGAAGAAGACCACCTTTTTCGAGTGGAACCACAAGGCAGACGAGGCATTTCTCCAACTAAAGAAGATGCTGGTGACTCCCCCTGTGCTGGCGGCTCCGACTCCCAAAGAGCCCATGCTCTTGTACATCGCCGCCACCAGCCGGGTAGTCAGCACGGTTGTTGTAGTCGAACGCAAGGAGGAAGGCAAAGCGCTTCCGGTCCAGAGACCGGTGTATTACCTGAGCGAGGTACTGTCGACCTCCAAGCAGAACTACCCTCACTATCAGAAGATGTGCTACGGCGTGCATTTTGCCGCCAAGAAGTTGAAGCCCTACTTTCAAGAGCATCCAATCACGGTGGTTTGCACCGCCCCACTCGCCGAGATCATTGGAAGCCGAGATGCCTCCGGCCGAGTGGCCAAGTGGGCTATCGATCTAGCTCCTTACACCATCTACTATCAACCTCGCACCGCCATCAAGTCGCAGGCGCTGGCCGACTTCCTCGTCGACTGGGCCGAGACTCAGTACCTGCCACCAGCGCCCGACTCTACTCATTGGCGGCTGCACTTCAACGGCTCCAAGATGCGCACCGGCCTTGGAACCGGCGTCGTCCTCACCTCCCCCAAGGGCGACAAGCTCAAATACGTGCTGCAAATCCACTTCGCCGCCTCCAACAACGTCGCTGAATATGAAGCGCTCATCCACGGACTCCGGCTTGCCAAAGAACTCGGCATTCGCCGGATCCTGTGCTACGGCGACTCCGACTTGGTGGTTCAGCAGTCATCCGGCGACTGGGACGCCAAAGACGCAAACATGGCAAGCTACCGCTTCCTGGTGTAGCAACTCAGCGGATACTTCGAGGGGTGTGAATTCCTTCACGTACCGAGAAACGACAACGATCAAGCAGACGCCTTGGCACGAGTCGGCTCCACTCGCCAAGCGATACCTTCCGGCGTCGCCCTTCAGCGCCTCCTCAAGCCATCTATCAAGCCTTCACCAGAATCTGACTCAATCTTCGTGCCGGCTCCGCGAGAGGTAGTCGGATCCGACTCCAAGGCCCCGGAAAGCGACATCAAGAAAGCCACAGTCGGCCAGGGGACTGCGCCAGTCGGCTCGGGGACTTCCAAGCCCGGCCCGGGGACTGCGCCAGTCGGCTCGGGGACTTCCAAGCCCGGCCCGGGGACTGCGCCAGTCGGCCCGGAAGCTGCGCCAGTCGGCCCAAAGATTCCCTCAATCCAGCAAGCGGCGGCAGACTCCAACCCACCGCCTCCCAGCCCAGCCACCCGTGTCCAAGTCGTTGTGGTAGCAGTTGAAGAGATAGCAGCACCTTCATGGGCGCAGCCCATCCTCAAGTTCCTAGTAAACAAGGAGTTACCAGCAGACGAGACCCTGGCTTGGCAAGTACAACGCCGAGCAGCAGCCTACACCATAGTCAACAGAGAGCTAGTCAGGCGCAGTGTCACTGGTGTCCACCAGCGCTGCGTAGAGTCAGAGCAAGGCCAAGCGATCCTCAGAGACATCCATCAGGGCGAGTGCGGCCACCATGCGGCTTCAAGGGCGCTCGTGGCCAAAGCCTTTCAGCACGGTTTCTTTTGGCCGACCGCCCTGGAAGAAGCTAAAGAACTAGTCAAGAAATGCAAGGGGTGCCAGGTGTTCCGCTCCAAGCCCCTCCAGCCGGCTTCCGCGCTGAAGACAATCCCCATTTCCTGGCCCTTCGCAGTCTGGGGCTTGGACATGGTGGGACCATTCAAGACGGCCCGAGGTGGCCTAACTCATTTGCTTGTCGTGGTGGACAAGTTCACCAAGTGGGTAGAAGCAAAGCCCATAAAGAAATTAAACGGGCCCACAGCGGTGACCTTCATTGCCGACATCACAGTGCGGTACGGCATACCGCACAGCATTATCACAGACAACGGCACCAACTTCGCCAAGGGCGCCCTGGCACGTTTCTGCGCGACGCAGGGCATCCGACTGGACTTAGCGTCCGTTGCCCACCCGCAGTCTAATGGCCAGGTAGAATGAACCAACGGCCTCATCTTGTCCGGCATCAAGCCTTGATTGGTCGAACCACTCGAGCGCTCGGCCGGCTATTGGGTCGAAGAGCTGCCTGCCGTCCTCTGGAGCCTGCGCACAACCCCAAACAAGTCAACCGGCTTCACACCATTCTTTCTCGTCTACGGTGCCGAAGCCGTCATCCCGACGGACATACAGTTCGACTCTCCGCGAGTCTCCATGTACACCGAAGAGGAGGCTGAGGAAGCACGCCAAGACGGCGTCGATCTGCTGGAAGAGGGCCGACTGTTGGCACTCAGTCGGTCCGGCATCTACCAGCAGAGTCTGCGCCGATACTACAACTGCAAGGTCAGGCCAAGATCATTCCAAGAGGGCGACCTTGTGCTCCGGCTGATTCAGAGAACAGCCGGCCAACACAAGTTGTCGGCGCCTTGGGAAGGTCCCTTCATCATCAGCAAGGTGCTAGGGAACGACGCCTACTATCTGATCGACGCTCAGAAGCCTCGAGCGCGCAAGAGGGACGACTCCGGCAAAGAAACAGAGCGCCCGTGGAACGCAAATCTTCTGCGAAGATTTTACAGTTGATGCAGTATGTATCACGCTACCCTCTTTTGTATTAAAGTACTAAGACCTTAGGCCCCCCGGGACGAGCTCGGGGACTGCCTTTTTGATTATCTGTATGATATGGATTACGCTTCCGAGTATGCTTTCCCCTTTTATCATACTATCTGGCACCGGGTCCGACTAGTCGGCCCGGGGACTCGCCGTCTTGCGCTATGAAATTCTCCCTGAAGTCAGACAAGTAATGTGCCGTGCTCAAAGCCGTCTCCTGCCGAAAGCCGCAGCTCCCAGAGCGACTGTCGGTAAGCAGGGGATGGGAAAGAACGAGTGCGCACATGAAAAACGGCTAAGGACTTAAGAGCTACGCATAGCCCAAGCCGGCTGCCAGCCTCCCCTTACCGAGCCGACTCGCGAGCAGTTGGCTCGCAATCTCAATTTTCATCAAGAATAGCCAACTCTCGAAAGTCGGCCTGTCGATTTTCAGCCAACTTGCTAAGGTATTCTAAACGACTAAGTACTTGCCTCCCTAAAGTAGCTGAGCACTTGACCCAGCGGCAGTCCGCAGAGCGGCTGCCCAGTCGGCAAGGCGGCAACTGAAGGAAGGCGGCAAAGGAAAAAGTCTAAAGAACCAAAGCAAGGAAAGGCGGAAATTTGATAAATATTTACATAAGGCCCTTGGCCGAATACACCCCGCGGGTGGAATTGTTCGTAACTGACAAGTTTTTCAAAAGAACAAAAGAGACAGGTAAAACTGAAGCACTCTAGGGGGCTGCCTCCGGAGCCGGAGGGACGGAGGTGGCGGCGGTGTCGGACGTCGGGGCAGTCGGCTGGGCGGTCTCGTCTTGGCCGCCTCCAGCGACAGTCGCCTTGTTCTTCTGAGGCTCGTTGCTGGAGGCGCGATCAGGCTGGGGCTAGCTGCCCGCTTCGTCCTCTGGCGCCTCCTCCTCGCTTCCGTCCTCCGACTCGTCCTCCTCCTCGATGCTGGAGCCGATCACCTCCGCCGAGTCCTCCTCGCACTCCGGGTGCATCCCGAACCATTCCGGCGGGACCTCCTCGCTGCCTTCGGTCCGCTCCGGCACGAAGACACTAGTGTCCGTGTACTCGGCGATGGCGGCCGCGCGCTCGACAAGGGCGACAAGGGCCTCTGACCGGAACGCGGCCAGACGGTCCAGGTCCAGCCCTGGATACCACCCTTTGACGAACTCCAAGGCCCGGCGTGCTCCGGCACGGGCCAAGGAGCCCCTCCAAGCCTCGAAGCGACCGGCGGCGACCTCCAGCCAGTCGGCCGTCCGGCTGGCGGTGCGAAGAGCTGGCACCTCTGGCCACAGAGCGGCAACGACTTGAGCGCCGGCGCGTTGAAGACGGCGCAGCAGACGATGAGCAGGACGAAGGCGGACCTCAATGCTCAGGAGCTGCTCGTCGATGGTTCGGGGGGCGTTGGCGGAAATCACTTCACCCTTCGCCCTTCGCTCCTCCCGAGCCGCCTCGATGACCAGAGGAACGCCCTGCGAGTGGCCGGGGAAGAAGTCTGCCAAGACAGAAAAGAAGACAGTCAGAAAAATCAGGAATCAGCCCGACACAAGAGTCGGAAGACCAAAGAAGAGAAAAAATAATTACCGTCGACGATGTCCTCAAGCTCGTGGTAGCCGGAGGTCAGCATCGCCTCCCGGTCGGTCCAGGCGGAGCGCTCGACCTCGAACTCGGCTATGAGGGCATCCTCCCGCGACTTGGCGTCTTCCTGCGCCTTCCGGAGCAGCTCTTTCTGCTCGGCCAGCTGCGTCGCCAGCAGGTCGCGCTCTTGGACGAGCTTATCGCACTCTTCCTCCTTGGCACGGTGAGTGGTGTTGGCTTCGTTCAGCTGCTCCTGGAGGGCGGCATTGGCGTCTGAAGATCAAGAGACGTTATCAGTAAGAAAGGTCGCCGGGGAGATCCGACCCGACTGCTCAGCAGTTGGCCCGAATCTCGGGGACTACAGCCAGCGGGCGCGCCAGCGCACCCCCGCGGAAAAGAAGGAAGATAGATCGCTGGGAGATCCGGCCCGACTGCTCAGCAGTCGGCCCGAATCTCGGGGACTACAGCCCGCGGGTGCGCCAGCGCGCCCCCGCAAAGAAGAAAGAATTAACCCACCTCGGCTTTCCGTCAGATCGGCGGTCCGCTTCCGCAGCTCTTCAACATTGCGGTTAAAGGCAGTGGCGCGGAGATTGTGGTATTCCTGCAAAGCCGGCAAAGCAAAGTTAGCCTTCGGAGCTCGCCAGAAGGAGTTCTGAGTTGCCTGCTCAGCAGCCGACCCCGAACTCGGGGACTACACCCAGTGGGTGCGCTGGCGCGCCCCCACAGGAAAAGACAGAAACTAAAAAAGAAAAAATGAAACATACCCAGACGGAGGTCCGCAGGGCCAGATGCGCTTTGGTGTAGAGTTGGAGGGCGTCGCCTTCTTTACGCAGCTTCGATTGGACGTCCAGAAGGGCCTGGTTCAGCGGGCCGGTGCCGCCTTCACGCAGCCAGCCGGTGGGTGCAGCACTTGAGGCCTCGACGTCCAAGTTCGCCGAGCTTGCAGCGCCGGTTTCCCGTGCCCGCGGTGCTGAGTTCGTCCTCTCAATCCGGCGGCGCGCTGGCATGGCGACCTGAAGAAGTAGCTGCGCATCGGCGTCGTCCACAGTCGGAGGATCCTGCGGGTCCACCGGCTGTTTGCCGTGCGGCCTTGAAGACGGAGGCGGCGGGGGCGGCGGGGGCGGCGCGCGAGTATCCGAGCCTGAGATGTCGCCGCCCTCCTCCGCGAGAGGGTTTGCGGTGCCGACCTCCCCGGTCTGCCCCGTGAACTCAGTTACCGGCGGCGCCGACGACAGTGGGGGGACGAGCATCGCCGATCGACGACGCGCGACCTCCTCGGCATGCCGCTTCGCCGCGGCCGCAGCCACGGCCTCCTCCAGGTGCCACTGGGCGTTGGCGGCCGCCTTCTCGGCCTCCGCCTTCTCTAGGCGGTCGGCCTCCTCCTCCTCGCGCTTCTCTCGCGCGTTCCGTTCCGTCGCCTCCCGAAGGTCGGCGGCGGGATCAATCCACCGTGTGTTGGCAGACGTCTCCACCGACCCCATGACGGAGGGGACGGCGGCTCTCTCAAGAGAGAGGGGAGCACTGGAGAGGTCGGAGGGAAAATCAGAAAAAACTCCAAACAAGATCCAGGAAAGAAACGACAGAGTAAGAAGACTCACGAAGAAACTAGCGGCGGCCTTCTCACTTCCTTTCGGAAGCGGTTGGCCTTCGCGGCCGCCTCCTCCCGCTTGGTCGCGGCGGCGGCTCCCTTGAACTTCTTCGACTTGCCACCAGGCCCACTCGGCCCGGCGTGATGCCTCTTCGCGCCGGCTTGGCTGGAGGTGCCGGCTTTCGGCTGGCGGCGCGGGGCGACTTCCGCGTCGGCTTCGCCCTCGGGCCAGTCGGCGAAGGTCGCCGACGGTCTGAGGCCGCCGTCTGCCCCCTCTCCGCCGCCTTCGGCGTCGGCCTCCAGTGCCGCCGCTCCCAGGTCGGGGTCGTCAACGTCGCTGACCTCGCGATCTGGGACGTAGTCACGAGGCTCTCTTGTGGCGCCGGCTGAAGGCGCCGTAAGGGGATTCTGCCCAGAACACGCCAACAAAAGATCAGAGCTCGAGGTCTGACGGAAACAAGATCGAGCTGCAGATAGATGCGACTTACCATTGGAGGGGGGTTGTCGCGCGAGTACGGCTCCTTGCCGAACTGCCACTCCTCCGTGAACCCGCAGTGGGCGATGTGGTTCACCAAGTTCGCCACCTCCCCACGCGGCATGTCCCTGGTGCACAGCCGGCTCAGATCGTGTCGGCCGCTCATCTGGCAGATGAGGTGAGGCCGGCCTTGGAGCGGAAGAACCCGGCGCGCCACGAAGGCGGCCAGAAGATCGGAGGCGACGAGCCCCTCCGACTGCAGCATGACTCGGAGACGTGCCACGGCGCCGCTTCCGGAGGTCGAGAGGGACTTGGATCAATGGGACCAACTGGCCAGCCGGCCAGTCAGCGGCTCGGGGTCGAAAGGCGGCAGGTTGACCCAGTCGCCGTCGGTGGAGATGTTCTTCACGTAGAAGTAGGACTTCTGCCACATCTTCACCGACTTCACCAGCGGGATGGGCGGAAAAGGATTGTCAGCCGTCGTGCGCCGCACCGCGATGTAGGTGCCGCACTGAGCCGGCGTGCCGGTGGCCTGAGTGCCGAGTTTGGTGGAGAAGAACTCCCCCCACAGTTCGAGGGTGGGGAGAACGCCGATGTAGCCTTCGCACAGGGTGGCGAAGGCGGAGAGAAGCACCACCGCGTTGGGGGTGAGGTGGTGCGGCTGCAGTCTGTGGAACTCGAGAAACGAGCGGAAGAATCCGCTCGCCGGAAGCCCCAGCCCGCGCATAAGATGCGAGCGGAAGATGACCCGCTCGCCCTCCTCCGGCGCGGGCCGGACCTCTCCCGCCGGCGCGGGACGGGCGTGCACCAGGTCCGCGCTGGGGAGACGGAGAGTCCGGCGAAGGAACTCAATGTCCTCCGCCTCCATGTCCGAGCCATTCCACTCGCCGGAGCGCGAAGCGGGCGGCGCGGTGGAAGAAGAACTCATCGCCGGCGAGGAAGAAGGTTTTTTGCTTGCAGCAGAGGAAGAATGTCGTGGCTCACGGTGAAGGAAGGAGAAGGGCGGGAGAGTGGGCGAGAGAGTGCGCGTGCAGTGCCGCCCCGCTCCTCCCCGCCTACTTATAGCCCTACAGGCTGAGAAGCCGAGGGGGCGGCAGGGGGATTAACTGCGCCCGCGGCCCCACGCCGCCCACGATCAACCCCCACGAAGTTACTGCGCGCAGTAACGACGTGGGGATGCCAACCGCCCTCGGCCACAGCGGATCCGCTCGGGGCCCGGGGCACGGTAATGGCGGGCCCCACCTGACGGCCCATCCCGTCACGCGCGTGGGTGGACAGACTATCGCCTCCACGTGGCGCCGCGCGGCAGGACCGTCTCGATAATGGCAGGGAAGCGTGGCCGATACGCCTCCCGTTTTTCCCGCCACGACTTGCGGATGGCGGCCCCTCGCCGAATGAGTCCGACTTCGGCGAGGCGGCCCGAAGCAACAGCAGCCGAGTCTCAGAGTCGGCACCAGATGAAATGAAACTGCTGAAGCCCCCCGAGTGGCACCCGCCGGGCTTCACCAGCTTCGGGGACTACTGTCGGAGTAATGGGCCACGGGTAGGCTGAACCGGGTCCCAAGATCTTTCAAGACATCGGGGCAGGCCGTGTCCCTCAGCCGAGTCCCGGACGGCGACCTTCGAAGAAGGCCGAGTCCCAGCTGGCGACTCTGAAGCAAGCCGACTCCGGGCTTGCGACCTTTCAAGGGGCCGACTATGAGAGCCGGCCCGCGACCTTTTCACGAAGACCGACGCAGGGTACGGTCCCGATGTGGCCGTTCCCTCAAACCTACGGGAGGTAGGCATGGCTACAGTGAGCCGTACCACCAGGAGATCTCCGGTAAGGCGCGGCACTCTTGCCATGCCTCCCCTGACATCAGCCACAGTGCGCAAGGCACTGTGCCCACGACAGCAGCCTGTACGGCCCGAAGACCGCCGGCCCCCCCGTCAGCGAGGGAGCAGAAGACGGCCGGAGAGCCCGAAGATGGCCCTGCGGGAGTCGGCCTTCCCAGAGTCGGCCGCCTCTCAGTCAGGGCCCCACGAACCATAAACCAGATTGGATGGGGAGTGGCGACAGTGATCGCCCGACAGACGGCGGCACTGTTCCCACGACCCCATGACCAAGCCTGTGTCATCAGGAGTGTTGCACAGTGCCCGGCCTGTCCGCGGGGCCCGCCAGTCGGCGGGCCCCAGAAGCCGGCAGGGGGGCGGCGGCATGAGAGACAGACAGCTGGGGGCCACACCCAGTCGTTTTACCATTGTACCCTCGGGGGGTAGGCCTATATAAACCCCCCGGGGCGCCCATGCAAAGGGTTCGGCCCTGGATAGGTTTTTAGACACATAGCAGGCAAAGGGAGGAGCTAGCCTTGCTCCCTCCTGCCACCCGAAACAGCTCAAGGAGCACCTTTGTACTATCATCCCATAGTGATCATGCGGAGACCCCGCAGAGCAGCAGTAGGGGTGTTATCTCCCCGGAGAGCCCCGAAGCTGGGTAAGATTCGTCGGCGTGCATCTCTGCGCCTCATCCTGTTTCCAGGCACCGGTGACGTTCTACTCGCCCCCACCATGATAAGCCACCCGTTGGCATATGTCGCATCCAACCCCCGACACCTTGGCATGTTTGGACTCTTGATCCGCAAGGTTGCGCTCCAAGGACTCGCATTTCTTCACGGTGTCCTGGAGCTCCTGTTGAACCTCAGTGACCCTGGCCTCATGCTTTTCACGGGCGGCTTGTTCCTTGGCCACTCTCTCCTCGGCCTCGGCCAACACCTTCTTGAGGGTCTCCACCTCGGTCGACGCTCCTAATAAATATCATGGAACTTTAGTCAGCACAAGTCATTCATCCTTCCTGAAAAAAGACAAGGTTATTGCATACCTTGATTGTCTTCCAGCTGTTTTTTCACGCGGCCAAGCTCTTCCTCGGCCCGCTCCAGACTCCGCTTCAGTCCAGAAACCTCACCAGTATGAGAGGTCGCAGATAGTAACGATGCCCTCTTGTTCACATTGACTCGTCTGGTTAGTCTCCTGCGAAACTTGTTTGATCCTCTGTCCGACTTTTCTTTTCGAACACCGGACAGTGTCTTAGGGGCTACTGTCTATATTGTGACATTCTTTTTACATAATTGCGTTGCTTACCTCAAAGCCTGTTAGGAGGCTTTTGCAGGCTTCGGTCAGTCCACTCTTCGCGGACTGAATCCTCTCAACCACCATACCCATAAGGGTACGGTGTTCCTCAACAATGGGAGCACTTCGCATCACTTCCATTAGAGTGTCCGGCGCCTCTGGCTGGACAGAGGTCACCGGCGGAATTGGCGCACCTCCTCCTTTTGAAGGAGGCTGCTTGTTGGGTTCCGAAGCCGCATAGGTCTCCAAGACCGTATTCGGCTGGGGGCCGAACTGAATATGGCCCCCATCACCACTCTCCATGGGGATTTGCCCCCACCCCCCCCCCCCCCCATGTGTCCGGCGGCTGAGGTTTCACCCTCCGGCGCCGCCCTGACGGCCTCCTGAGTCTCTCCCTGGTCTGGGATCCTTCGGGACAACACCTCCGTGCCATCCATGGCCTTGGGAGAGGAGGCCGCCGGAAGGGACCCGCTGTCCATCACATTCGGGTCCAGCGAATCCCCCGAATATGAGGACCGCTCGAGATTGGACTGAGCCGGACTGCAAAGGCATGATTCAACATGTTAAGACTATGAAGTAGAGAGGCCGGATATATGAATGTGTCCTGGTTTTTGAGTACTCACGATTTGGCTAGGGGCTTGTCCCTGGGGCGCCATTTCGAGCTGCTATCGGTGGCCGCTGTGGAGTGGTCCGGAAGGGAAGCTTTCCCCTTCTTGGATGCTTCGGCCTCCAGACGCGTGGAGGCCGTCCTTTTCTTTCTCCCCCCCCCCCCACAGGGGGAATGGCTTTCTTCTTCTTCCTCCTCTTCCTCGTCGTCCTCGGCGGCAGAGGAATGAGTCTTGGCGTCTTCAGACGTTATGTCCGAAGTGCCCTTATTACGCAGGCCACCTCTGGTCCCCTTGGCCTTCTTCTTGGCCTTCTTATCCGGTGCTTGATAGGGTGCTGGAACCAGCATCTTCGTCAGTAGTGGAATTACAGTGGATTTGCTCCGCCTTCTTTGTCCAGCCCTGAGAGAATCGGTAGGGAGGCTTAGGCGTCTTCCTCGAGAATGCAAGTAAAGGATACACCTTGAAAACATGATAAAACTTACAGGACTAGCGGGATGGGCCAAGTCATTCCCACGGTCCTAGGTCGTATCCGGCCGCGTCTCGTTGGACTTGAAAAGCACCTTCCAGATGTCTTCATGGGTAGTGCCGAAGAACGGTTGCAAGGTCTGGTGCTTGGCCGGATCGTACTCCCACAAATGGCAAGTCCGGCTTTGGCACGGAAGGATCCAGCGAATAAGCATCACCTGGATCACATTGACAAGCTTGATATTCTTTTCTATCATGCTCCTGATGCGCATCTGAAGCGTTGTCAGCTTGTCCGGCAAAGACAAGTCCAGGCCCTTCTCTGTCCAGGAGGTGAGCCGCATTGGGGCTCCGGACCAGAAATCGGGAGCCACAGCCCAGGTGGTGCCATGCGGCTCTGTGATGTAGAACCACTTCTGCTGCCACCCTTTGACGGTCTCCACAAAGGAGGCTTCGAGCCATGTGACGTTGGGCATCTTGCTCACCATGGCGCCTCTGCACTCTGCGTGTTGGCCACTCACCACCTTCAGCTTCACATTGAAGATCTTTAACCACAATCCAAAGTGAGGTGGGATGCAGAGGAAAGCCTTGCACACGACAGTGAATGCCGAGATGTTGAGGAAAGAATTTGGGGCTAGATCATGGAAATCTAGCACATAGTAGAACATGAGTCCACGAACGAACAGGTGGAGAGGAAATCCCAACCCGCGGACGAAGTGGGGGATGAATACCACCCTCTCATGGGGCTCCGGGGTGGGGACGATCTTTCCCTTGGACGGAAACCGATGGGCAATTTCCTTGGCCAAATACCCAGCCTCTCGGAGCTTGGTAATGTCCTTCTCCTTAATGGAGGAGGCCATCCACTTGCCCTGCACTCTAGATCTGGACATGGTTGGAGTGCTTTCTTGGGGCGGAAAAGATGAGAACTCGGGCATTGGAGCTCGAGAATGGGAGAGGCAGAGAGAGAGTGAAGGCATGGATGAAAAATGGTGAATCCTTATCTCCTTATAAAGGCAGCAAATATCAAGCGGCTCCCCACTCGCCTTAAAACTCGCCTATTCCCCAAGGGCCGTGCAGGCGGCACGGATGGGTTACCCACGCCCGTGTTGATGAGAATCCCACAATAAGAGGACACGATCTCTACTTTGACAAGATGTGTCAATGAAATTGCATCTCAAAATATAGAGCGGCAGGCTAAAAAACGGTTCGAAATAATGGTTGGCGGCGACATGATGTCACGCTATGAAAAGTTGTCAGTGGATTGGAATCGTGAAATATTATACTCTCTATGGTTGTGTGTGGTACTTGTTTTGTAGAGCTGGACACGTTTTCTGTATTTGAAGGATGCTTGGAATATTCGGAGGATGAACCCGCCTTGCAATGCCGAAGACAATCTGTGCACTGGACACCTCGTCATTGAAGCCTGGTTCAGGGGCTACTGAGGGAGTCCTTGATTAAGTGGTCCTCGGGCGTCCGGCCTATTGACATGGGCCGGACTGATGGGTTGTGAAGATACAAGACCGAAGACTCTCACCTGTGTCCGGATAGGACTCTCCTTGGCGTTGAAGGCAAGCTTGGCGTCCGGATATCAAGATTCCTTTCTCTGTAACCGACTTTGTATAACCCTACACTACAAAAAAAATACACTTCCGTGATGATACGTGTTTGTCACAGTAGTCCGCGTTTCTTGTCATGCATGTACATCCATGACGATTTTATGACAGAATCAAGATAGTCATACCTGTGCTGTCGTAGAAGTGTTCCATGACATTAACAAAATTATCATCACGGAAGTGTCCACTTCCATGACGATAAATCGCGCGTCACAGAAGTGCTTTCGTCAAGGGTGACCGACACATGGCATCCACCGTAACGGAACACCATTAAGCTATCGGGTCGGGTTTTGGATCCGATAACCCGTTAGCAGCCCCGACCAATGGGGATTTTCCACGTGTAAAATCATCATTGGCTGGAGGAAACACGTGTCGGCTCATCGTTGGGACAGATATCATCCACTCATTAGACAGAAGGCGCCTATGATACGTCGACACCTGGCACGGCCCAACAGAGGCCCATTCCTATGAAAAGGCCGGCCCGTTTGACTTGGTCAAAAGGTGGCGGGCCGGCCCATGGAAAGCCTGTTAACGGCATGTTCGCATATAGACCATTTACAGCCCGCTAACCCAAGGCCCATTATGCCCTATCCGAATTAGGCCCAGTAGCATAATCTGGGCCATCCAATATGATTCTAGCCCGTTTTCACTTCTGGCCCATGTATGGCCCATGACGTCTTTCGGCCCATATGAGGCCCTTTGTAACTCTTGGCCTATTAACGGCTCGTGGTGAAACTGGCCCATAATGAACAGTGTATCACTTTACACCCATTAACGGCCCATGGTGAAACTGGCCCGTAATGAACAGTGTATCACCTTATAACCATTAACGGCCCGTTATTCCGTTGGGCCATTTCCAACCCATGTTATCTTTTGGCCTTCTTAGAGCCCATTTATTCTTGAGCTCATATCCAGCATTCATTTACTTACGGCCCGTTACTGTCATTTTCTGCTTGTGGGCCAAATTCAGCCCGTGGTTACTGTCGGCCCGTCTGTGGTCTGTCAATACGTTGGGCTGTTTTCATAGCATCATCAAATACGGCCTATTAATGATGGCCCGTTATGGTCGGCCCATGAACGGACGATTCCAACTCTAGCCCGTTTACAGCCATAATGCGGTCTGTTTGGCCCATGTTTGGACAATCAATCATACGGCCCGTATAAGGCCCATTGATGATACGGCCCGCAGAAGGCCCATTGTTTCTACGGCCCGTAGAAGGCCCATTGTTTCTACGGCCCGTAGAAGGCCCACTATTTCTACGGCCCGTAGGAGGCCCAGTGTCACTATAGTAAATATTAGCCCATGGTTATTGTGGCCTAGTTTTAGAAAATAGGTTATTGCAGCCACTAGCAAACCACGGAAAAAGAACTGCAATGACTACAAGCAAACAAATAAACAAGACAACAAGGAAATAAATAAGCAAGCAACTAACGCTAGGCTATCACGGCTATTACACATATTACATCCACTCGGCATCAAAGTTCGCCACCAGTGCAAATATAGGGAACAAAGCAGCATATCATATACACTGGTTGTCAAAGTTGGCGACCAGTGCAAATAAATGCCGCAGCAAAACAAATCCGGAACTGAAATCACTTCAGAAGATCTCAAGAAACAATATCCTGGGTACCCATAATGCTGGCAAGATGCTTAGCAAGCTTATTAACTTTCTCTTGTTTGGCGCTTAAATCCGCTAGCGCTTGCTGTTGCACCAGGAAATATGCATCTGAATTCTGCAGGGACTTCCTCAGTCCTTCAGCTTCCTGTCGCAGCATATCTGATCGATGTCTTTCAACTTGAAGTTGAGACTCAAGAAGACGAACTGATTCAGGCAGCGAGTTCGAAGAGCTTGTGCCATCAATAGTGGCCAGTAACTCGAACACTACATCAAGACAGGACTTTTGGGTTCTCTCACTATCGTCAAGATAGTTTTTATCAACTTTCTTGGAGACCAACAGGGATGTCTCACTATCTTGAACCTTATCTGCATTACTTCCTTTACCATTGGATAACGCGGTACTGTTCTCCAATATTTTGTCCACATTCTAAAAGAGAAACAAGCAGACACATCACATGTTTACCACGTTGTATATGAAACTCATTTTGGTAAATGAGTTCAGTAGTAAAGTGGACAGGATAACAGCATGAAACAAACATATATCTATGTACCATGGTCACTTTATGGTCTATATCACTCTAGTTTTTGTTGCCAAATCAAGTTAGAGACACAGTTCAAATAATATTTGTTCAAGACAAAGCAGAATAGACAGAATATAAGTGTGGGAAACTATAGAGCAATAACAACACTAGTAATGTGCATGACATGAGAACATAACTATTTATTCAATTGAAACTGAAATCAACATAGAGCAGGTTACAACAACAAACCAGTTAAAGAAACAGGTTTAAAACATACTGATACGTCTCCAACGTATCTATAATTTATGAAGCATTCATGCTATTTTATTATGTGTTTTGAATGATTATGGGCTTTATTATACACTTTTATATTACTTTTGGGACTAACCTATTAACCGGAGGCCCAGCCCATATAGTTGCTTTATTGCCTGTTTCAGTATTTCGAAGAAAAAGAATATCAAACGGAGTCCAAACGGAATGAAACCTTCGACAACGTGTTTTTTTGGAAGATTATCATCCTGGAGGCTTGGAGATCAAGTCAGAAGATCCTCGAGGAGCCCAGGAGATAGGAGGCACCCCCCCCCTACAGGGCACGGCCCCCTGTCTTGTGGACCCCTCGAGCACCCCCCGACCGACTTCTTTCGCCTATATAATCCTACGTACCCTAAAACCACCGAATATCAAGATAGATCGGGAGTTCCACCACCGCAAGCCTCTGTAGCCACCAAAAACCTCTCGGGAGTCCTTCCGGCACCCTGCCGGAGGGGGAATCCATCACCGGTGGCCATCTTCATCATCTCGGCACTCTCCATGATGAGGAGGGAGGGAGTAGTTCACCCTTGGGGCTGAGGGTATGTACTAGTAGCTATGTGTTTGATCTCTCTCTCTTTCGTGTTCTCTCTCGTGTTCCCTCTATGGCACGATCTTGATGTATCCCGAGCTTTGCTATTGTAGTTGGATCTTATGATGTTTCTCCCCCTCTACTCTCTTGTGATGAATTGAGTTTCCCCTTTGAAGTTATCTTATCGGATTGAGTCTTTTATGACAACACTTGATGTATGTCTTGCCATGTTTATCTATGGTGACAATGGGATATCATGTGCCACTTCATGTATGTTTTGGTGACCAACTTGCGGGTTCCGCCCATGAACCTATGCATAGGGGTTGGCACACGTTCTTGACTCTCCGGTAAAAACTTTGGGGCACTCTTTGAAGTACTTTGTGTTGGTTGGATGAATCTGAGATTGTGTGATGCATATCATATAATCATGCCCACGGATACATCAGGTGACAATCGGGGTATCTAGGTGACATTAGGGTTTTTGTTGATTTGTGTATTAAGGTGTTATTCTAGTACGAACTCTTTAATAGATCGATCCGAAAGAATAACTTTGAGGTGGTTTTGTACCCTACCATTATCGCTATGTTTGTTCTCCACTATTAGTGGCTTTGGAGTGACTCTTTGTTGCATGTTGAGGGCTTGTTATATGATCTATCTATGTTATTATTGTTGAGAGAACTTGCACTAGTGAAAGTATGAACCCTAGGCCTTGTTTCCTATCATTGCAATATTGTTTGTGCTCACTTTTATCATTAGTTACCTTGCTATTTTTATTATTTCAGATTACAAAAACCTATATCTACTATCCATATTGCACTTGTATCACCATCTCTTCGCCGAACTAGTGCACCTATACAATTTACCATTGTATTGGGTGTGTTAGGGACACAAGAGACTCTTTGTTATTTGGTTGCAGGGTTGTTTGAGAGAGACCATCTTCATCCTACGCCTCCCACGGATTGATAAACCTTAGGTCATCCACTTGAGGGAAATTTGCTACTGTCCTACAAACCTGTGCACTTGTAGGCCCAACAACGTCTACAAGAAGAAGGTTGTGTAGTAGACATCACATACCTATTGCGCCACTGGAGTTTCAATTCCATCCTTCAAATGTGAAAATAGTTGGTATGAGTAAATATAGTAATGCAAGAGCAAAGGAGTATGAACCATAGCTACAGAACCTAACCTGAGAACAAATCTTCTTCTCCTTTAAGCATTGAGTTGGGATTTGGAGTGGTGGTCCTCGTGCTTTGGGCACTGCAGTTCCCTTACTAACTGCTCGTGTTTGGGTGCTCTGTGGTGGAGACGGTGTTGTGTCAACTGGAACTGGATTACTATCTGCCGGGGTTAGGGTTAGAAGGGGTGTAGCTGGTTCTCTGTCCAACTGGGTAGGGGTACAATCTGCGAGAGTCTGGGTTATGTGTGGTGGATCTGGTCCTTGGGCAAGTACAACTGTGGTTCTATCTGCATCAACTAGTAGCACTATCTTTTCTGACGACCGTGTTGTTACTCCCTTAGATACTGCCATCACCCTCTCCAATTCAAATGGCTGATAAACAAGAAAAGTAATTGAAAGTATAGACAGTGTATGATAGACAGGTGCAATGGATAGTGGGGAATAAAAGAGGGCATGAAATAATTCGTATTTATGTTGTCTAACCAAACAGGATAGCATGACACAATTTCACATATATGATGGCTAACTAAACAGGATAGCATGACACAATTTCACATTATGATGGCTAACTAAAAAAAGATGGAAAGACATAGTTCAAAATATGAGACTGTGTAAACAGGATGACATGATATAACTATATAATGTGTTTATTAAATAGGTTGGCATGCCATAATTCACATACATTCACGGATAGAATTCCATAATTCAAAATATGATGACTGTAACACTAAACAGGATGATATGATATAACTATATGATGTCTTTATTAAATGGGTTGCCATGCCATAATTCAGATAGATGATGTGTATGTACTATGTAAACATGATGGCATGATATAATTCAAATATATGATTTATATAGTAAGCAAGTAAGCAGATGGCAATCCATATATGATGTAAAAACTAAGAAATGCAAGACAACATGCATGACATGGGTAATATAACCCTGCCAAGTTTGAGCATAGACCTCAGGGGGGAAATAGGACCGGTCATCAGTCTCTGAATCCTCCTCTGAGGAGCACTCTGTAACCAGCAAGATGTCTGCTTCAGCAGGTAGCATTGTTTGCTCTGAATACCTTGTTTTCACTCGAGATACTTCCATCACCGCTTCAAATGGCTGATGCACAGGAAGAGCAGTTGAATATACAAATGTTGTCGACAAATGGAATTTACGTAATACAAAAAAATGATAGCATGATATAATTCACATACATGATGATTGGCTAAACAGCATGGCATTGCATAATTCACATATATAATGCCTTTGCAACAAGATAGCATTGTATAATTCACATATATAATGTCTTGCAACAAGATGGCAATGCATAACTCACATATGTGGTAATTAGACACTAAACATGTGGCATTCACACAAAGCATGTCTAAACTAATCAAATGGCATAGCAATGCGAGACACCATACACACGATATGAGCAACATAACCCTGCCAAGTTAGAGCATACACCTCGGGGGGGGGGGGAATAGGACTGGTCATCTGTCTCTGAATCCTCCTCTGAGGAGCTATCCGTAACCAGTGAGATATGCGCTTCGTCAGATAGCATAGTCTGCTCTGAAGACCTTGTTTTCACTCCAGAATTTGCCATCACCGTGTCAAATGGCTGATGCACACGAAGAGAAGTTGAATGTACTAACATTGTTGACAAATGTAATATGTAACAAAAAAAAGGATGGCCTGATATAATTTACATATAAGATGACTGGCTAAGCAGGATGGCATTGCAAAATTCACATATATAATGCCTGCCTAAACAAGATGGCATTGCATAATTCACATAAACGATGAATAAACTAAACAGATGGCATTCGCACAAAGGATGTCTAAACTAAGCAGATGACATATTTGATGCATAAAGTAAGCAATGCAAGATACCATATGCATGATATAACCAACATCAGCATGCCAAGTTAGAGCGAAGACCTCAGGGGGTAAATAGGAGTTGTCTTCTCCTTCTGAATCCCCCTCAGAACAGATATCTTCCTCTCAATTACAATCTGAAATGCGTGGAGGGGGGCTGCCTTTGCGCCTACCATGGAGCGACGTCTACATGAAATTTTATTGCGACGCAAGGCTCGTCTCTTTTGCTCTACATGTTCAGTTAGATTGTTTACAATAACTATCATGCATAGGAATAAAACATAGTGAGATTATGTAAGGAGTGCATGCAGAAATCCAGAGTGATGGTAGCAACCTGTGGATAGACCCAAAACCAATAATAGCAGGCAGATAATGGCTTCAGTTAAAAAATACAGATAATGGCTTCTTTATTGTTTGTTTCCCACCCAACATGAAACTCATAGTAGACACCGGAGATTAACCAGATAGTAGATAGATACTATTGATTGCGGCCCTGATATGTACCCCAACCATTTAAAAACTCAAGTTTGACCATTAGTTTGGAGCTGACTCAGAGTCTAATCGGTGAACAGGATGATAAAGTAGCATGTAATATTAAGCGATGCATAACATAAGCAGACACAAAAGAGTGTGACCTCTCTTGCGGACCCGTGTAGTCCTCGAGGTCATCTGCTCGGTTGATGATGGTAATGCAGTTTTCATGGCTGCCGGCGGCGGGGAAGAAGATCTGAGGCGGCGAAAGACAGTCTGGAGGCCGGATCCCTACTGTGCTGGACCCTTCTGCCATTGGAGCAGCTGAGCTGGGGTGGACGACAGCGCAGCAGGAGCGGGACAAACCACACAAGGTTTCCTTTGACAACTATCTGTAAGAGAAGTAATTCTATAAGGTCTCATTTGAATTGGAGGATTCCAACAATGCAGAGATAGGAAATAGACAGGAATAGGATAGGAATGCACGTGCAAAATAGAGATTTAAAAACACAGGATTTCTGCCAATCTGGGTGTTTGATTCACAACAATTGGAAGATCACAGGATGCAAAGAAGCATGGTGAGATTAAGTCAAACCACAAGAAAATGTACAGTTATAATGCTATTATGCTACTATCTCTTAGTCTTGTGCTTCATGAATATGAATTTGAAAAGGAGGACAAGTGAAAATTAAAATTTCTATGTTTTTTCTTTCAAGGAAACACTAAAGGAACAAATCCATGTGCTTAGTGGACAATATATATAACATGTAGAGTAAAAAAGAGATGCAACAAGTGTACAACCTCTTTGGCGAAGCCATGTCGATCTCAGCGTGATTGGGTTGGCCGCTGAGGATGCTCCGGCTGACTTTGCTGTCGGAGGAGGGGATGAAGATCTTAGGCGTCTGGAGATGGAGCCCGAGGTACTGCTCCGCTGTGATGGAGGGTTTCGTCGTTGGAGCAGCTCCAGTGAATTGTACGACACCGAGGCTGAAGGAGGACAAGAGAGACAACAAACAATGTTAACCTGAGTGGAATTCTAATAGCATCTCCAATACATGACGTAAAATACATAACCACAAAGTGCTAGATGTAAAATACATCAGCCGCTCATCTCTGAACTTAACTGTCGAAACTGAATTTAACTGTCGAAACTGAACTTAACCGTCGAAACTGAATTTTGCTGTCGAAACTGAACGCACTAGCAAGGTGAGGCTACACGTCGGTCGACTGACTTTTTCATCTCTGGTCAATTGATTTTGCAGCCGTTGGATATGAAATCGAGGGCCTGCGGTTCATCTTCAACCTCCACCCCCCTGAGCCACTAGCCACCAGCAGCCAAAAAGCAACCCCCCGCCACCCACGGCCGGTCGGTGCGCCGCACCGCCCGCCCCGAAAACACTCCCCGCCGCCGGTCCGCCGCCGCCCCAGCCATCCCTCTACCCCCCCCCCCCCGGTGCCGAGCTTTTTCTCCGGCGATCCCCACGCCACCGCCCCGCCAATGCCCACCGCCGGCGACCACCGCCCCACCCTGAACCCTAAGATAGATAGTGGGGTACCTCTCCGGCGAGCCCCCCTCCCCGCTGTGGCTGGTTCTTCCTTCACCTCGGCGAGCCCCCCCCCCCCCCCCCCTAAAAATCGACTGACCCAAAATTCGATTCAGTCGATTGAAGTGTAGCTAAATCGGAGCAACATCGCAAGCAAGAGCAAGAGCGAGAGCAGCAGTGCGAGCAAGAGCAATAGCAAGAGCAGACCAGGTAGGGGACCGAGAGCAAGAGCAGAGCAGCAGTGCGAGCAAGAGCTAAAGCAGCAGCTCCTACTGATGTGGACATCGCCGCTGAGGGAGCGACACCGTGGAGGAAGTGGCCGGCGACGCCGCCGTGGATGGAGTCGCGCCGTGTCGGCTCGGGACCGAGCGCCGGCAGCACCGTGAGATCAAATCAAGAAGAAAATGCGGCGATTAGTGTACAACCTCTTTGGTGACGCCAATTAGGCCGCAACTTCATCCGAGGAAACGGTGATGATGATGCTCTTCCGGTGGTGCAGGTGAAGACAGCGGTGTGGGAATGGAGGTGGCGCGAAAGACGAGGGGAACGTCGGGGCAGCTCCTTGGAGGTGGAGGACGGGGTGGCTGAACCGGCGGGACAACGAGATCGACGACGGATCCTCATCCAGTACGATGGATGAGGGACGTCGAGGTGTTGCTGTGGACGATGTCGTCGGGGAAGAGGCTCCGGCTGGGTGGCGGACGGAGCAGGGTGTGGGGTTTCGTCGCGGGTTTTCGCGGCCTCAGTGTACGAATGGGTGCGCGGATGGGATGGCCGTGGGGAACCATGGCTTAGGGACGCGCTTGTCCGAAATGTGGGGTAAGTTACGAAAGTACCCCCACCGATTAGAGGCGGTTCTTTCGGTTCAGGGGCACCACAGGCATTTTGCATGTTAGGATTTCACAGGAGGTGGAAGTTTTTGCGCGCGTTGTAGTTTCGGAATAGCAAGGCGCGGGTTGAGATGGAGGGAGTTGTCGGAGCACGACGAGACAAAGATATATCTTAAATATTTCGGGCTAACAAGGCGCAGGTTGAAATTTCTGGACAAGCCTAACGTGTACTGTACCAAATCAATGCGCACTACAAATGTCATTCAAAACTTCGAATTCATGTTATGTTCAATTAAAATATTTTGCTATGTGTATAATGCATGCAACCTACTACTCAAATGAACGTTCGAGGGCATTCCAAACGTATATACTACCGCTTCAATATGAACTAAATGTGAATTCGTTTCTCTATTTGAATAAGATCTACGGTAATGATTGTTGTGAAGTCAAAGCATTTGAATTCGTTTCTCTGTTTTAATAAGATCTACAATCATCATTATTGTCAAGTTAAACCATCGTTTGTGTATTATCTTCACAGCACACCACATGATTAGTCTCGAGTTACATATGAACTATGTGTACTATATGAACTCGAACTCGATTTTTTGAATCCACTTTATGTTGATTTCAAATCACATTACATTTCTAGCTCTAGCTAGATCTTCATAATCTAAACCATGTATCATATGTATAATGTGTTTATCACATTATGTATGGTGCCCCGCCCCCTACGCCTACAGGTATTTAGATGTGAGTTGCAAACACCACACATTACCACAAATTCAAATAAAATGTGAGAATGTTCGATATATAGTATTGTTTAGATTGTTCGATATTTAGTTGTAAGCTGCAAACGCCACACATTATCATAAATTCAAATAAAATGTGAGATTGTTTGATGTATAGTATGGTTTAGATTGTTCGGCATTTAGCTATGAGTTGCAAACGCCATGCATTATCACATTATGGTATAACATGTGCACAGCACGTGTATCACCACTATATTCATGCATGCAATGTTTAAAACACTATGATCTCCTATTCAAATATATGAATCCGCTTTCATATCAAATTATGATCTTTGTTAGTCTCTTACACCCACACAATCCTCTAACCTTTGTAGCTACCACTAACTTTCTCTCATGCATGCACACGCCCTCCTCACCCTCCCTCTCCCTCGGCATTCTATCCACCGGGCACATTCATTTTTTTCTTTAGGTCGTTCTCCTAGAGTCTCCACAACTCCTTTCCGACATACACCGATCGATAAACCTCTCCAGGGATGCCTGCCTACAACATACACACACACCTTCAATCTCCTCCTTTATGTGTCCTTGCCTCGTGTCTCTCATACTGTCACATACACATGTAAACTCTCGCCCCTCTTTTCATCGATCTCACAACTGCACACTCCTCCCCCTATCTAGCTAGTAGCTGGGCCTCTCGCACCACCTCCTAGCTCCATTCTCTCTGTCTATCCGTCTCGCTGGGCCTTATTTCCTTCTAACAAATGGACGTACACCGACCGATCTCTCGCTATACATATAGCTAGCTAGGTCCTTATAACTCATTTTTACCCACGCATTGATCGATCTACCTCATTAGTTGTGTCTCTCCCTTCCTCCGACAAACAACAATTGATCTACCAATCTAGTTAGGTTTTCTTACCAAACACATGGTTCCCCTTCATCATCCATGGATGTGTCCCGACAGATCTATCACGCACAGGCACACACAGAAACACATCCCCACTCTTATTGATAACATTGTAGTTCCACCCTCAGCTTGTCTAGTAGGCCTCTCCCACCATCTTTGAGAAGCAACTCCATCACCCATCCAGCACTCTACCCCTCTCCCTCCCTCTCTCCTCTCTCTCTCTCTCTCTCTCTCTCTCTGTCCCATCATATTTCCCGTCCTTCAGTTATGTATGGATGTCGACCGATCTCCCTCAAGACATAGCTGGGTCTCTCCTTCTCAACACATATACGAGTCGTTCTACCTCTATAGTTAGGCCTCTGCCTACCCCTCCCCCACCCCCCTCCCCCCACACACACCGATACATCGAGCGCTCTAGTCATGTCTCCCTGCCACAACAAACTTGACATGTCTCCTCTAACGTTCCGGTAGGCCAGTCGCCCTATATCTTTGACTTGCACACACACACAGTTTCGATGGCTCTCTTCATTGATCTCGCACCCACCCACTTGATCCTCTCTTCGACTCTATCGATAGCTATGACCCCTCCCTCTCTTCTCGTGGATTGCCCGAACCTCTATATATGATATGGATAGGCCTCCATTTCACACACATTGCATGCAAAATTTTGTTTGAGATGTCATCGACACATATTCCCACAAATAATTCACGAAATCTGTAGGAGATATGCCCTAGAGGCAATAATAAATGATATTATTTATCTCCGAGTTCATAATTATGTTTATGTTCCATGCTATAACTGCAATGATTCTCGAGTCTACAATATCCACGAGGCTCGGAGGAAGACTCATATGCACGTGTGGAATAATAAACGGTAAGGAGTATTCCTAGCTTGGCCTCTAAGACTAGCTCAAGTGTTGCATGATGGTTCTGTTTTCCTGATCATGGGCATGTCTATGCCAACAACTTTGAGGGCACAATGTTAAGAGAACATTTTTGTTGAATCGACCTGACTTGATGTTATGCTATGAGATACATTCGTTAGAAGCTAATGGTAAATAACACAGAGATGGTTAACGTTTGCATGATTCCTTAGACCATGAGAGTATCGAGTTTCTTCATGCTTGCTTCATGAACTTTCGGGTTTGTTAAACGTCATCCGTAAATGGGTGGCTATTACGGCAGCTTACGGGTTCATGGAAAAGTATGTCAAGTAACTTAATAGCTCAAGATTGGGATTTGCTCCTCCAACGATGGAGAGATATCTCTGGGCCCTCTCGGTGTTACGGTATCTATCATCGTCTGGCCAGACACTTTGTGATTTGATCACGGGGATGCCAGAACACGGTAACGAGTAAAGAGAACAATACCGGTAACAAGGTAACTGGCATAGTGGACAAGTTGTTGATCCATGGGAATGCCAACATGTATCAACTCGGGTATTTGTAACATATTGCGAAGCAACAGGAATAGCACACAACAACTGGAGGTTCACTCGAATATTCATTCGTGTGGGTATAGGGGTCAATATGGGTGTCCACAGCTCCAATGTTGATCATTGATCGGAAGGGGTTCCGGGTCATGTCTATACTTCACCGAACCTATAGGGTCACACGCTTAAGGATCATCTATCTGCTGAATACTAGACAGGGAGTCTGAGAGAAAATCACCCAAAAAAATTCGGACAGCGGAATCGTACCGCAGAGAGAGGTCATCGGATAAGTTTCGATGATACCGGAAAGTTGTTTCGGGATATACCATTAAGTCAAATTGGTTTCGGCACATGCCTGATAATTCTTGGAGGGTGCCAGAATCATTCTGGAAGCTTTTTGGAATTTTCTGAGATAAAAACCGGAAATGTTCCGGAGCTGCCGGAACCGCTCAGATGCTTTTCGCAGATGAAAATCACTAAACTGGAATTGTTATAGAACGCGTTGAAAATAATTATGGTGGGTACTGGAAATGTTCTAAGCCCACATAAATATTTTCAGTTCGAATGGACGCTGAAAAATGTCGTCATGAATAGTGAAAGTGCTTTTTGGGTTACTTTTGGGAAAGCCATTATTTTGGGCTTTGTCCCAAGATATTTTTGGGGTGACATGGATGGATGAGGCTCCCTTTGGGGGGCCCCTCCTAGGTGTGGCCGGCCACATGGGGACTCCTCCTTGGAGCCCCCTCTTGTCCCTTGGTTTCACACTTGGGTCCTTGTGGAAGGACTTCCTTCATGTGCACTTTGGGTTTTCTTGTGAAACCACCCTACCCCTTGGGTTTCCTATAAAAGGAGGAGGAGAGGAGCTCTCCACGATCATCCCTTGCTCTCATACACATGCCATGCATTATCTGGCTTCTTCTCTCCCTCCCACGGAAAGAGTTTCGTAGAGCCGTAAGGCTGTCTGGGTTCCGGCAGGAACTAGTTCTGGACGGCGAAGCCCTGCCGGATAGATGACACCGTATGTGTGCAACTCTGTAGAGAGATCGTAGTTTCGGTCTTAGTTCGTGAGTGCCTCCCAAAGGGCTATCCGTGTGACCATCCAAGTTTTGAAGGTCCTCCCAAAGGGCTGTCCGAGTGACCGTTCGAGTTTCGAAGGTCCTCCCGATGGGCTGTCCGTGACACCGTCCGGGGGGCTATTCGACCGCCTCCCGGAGGGCTGTCTAAGGAGAAGATGAGGGTATACATCCTCGCGGTTGGGAGGTTGTAAATCCTAGCTGCGGGGATCTGCACCGCTGTTCGTCATCGACTCTACTTCCCGCTGCGCAACGAGTCAGTAACGAAAAAGATCAAACCATGTATGCAGTCTCCATAGTGGTCCTGGGCTGGTGCGTAGGTTGGAAAATTTTTGTTTTCTATTGTGTTCCCTTACAGTGGTATCAGAGCTGTGCTATGCGTAGATGTAGGTTACGATCTAGAATACATGGAGATGTATGGGTATTGCATAATATAATTTTGGAGTAGATGAGATCTATTGCTGAAAATTATTTATGCGGGTGACAGATGAAATCCGTTACCCGACGTTCTTGTTGCTTCCCTAGAATTTGCGTTTGCTCAATCTCGAGACAGCATGGTGGAATTTGACAAAGTTTTGGCAATCCGTGATCCTGATTGATCATGGAAGTGCTATCAGTTGTTTGGGTTCTGTCGTAGTCAAAAGAAAGATGAATTCGCAGATGAAAGGGCATTGCAGATATGATCTGCATGGGGGTCATGCGTATTATGAAGTTTAGTATGGGGTTCGAGATTTTATGATCTCGTGCTTCATACATCCCGAGATGTTAATCTAGGAACTTGAATAATCATACTTGATGATAAAACGTTGGTAGCTGTGGTTTAAGTCAAAACCTTAGAAGCCACATAAAACTTTTTTTGTATGAACCGATTAGAGGCGTCTAACTTGTTTTTGCAGGATGGTTTGCATGTGATGTGGTATAGCAGTGCTCATAATAATTTGATTATGTATGAGATGACTATATAATGTAATTAACATGACCTGCGTGTCATGATTCGGCATGATGGCTGGAGCCATATGATTGCACTTTAATGACCTGCGTGTCAACCTAAGTAATGCATTTATTTTACCCACTATGGAGATAGCGATAGTATCTGGTGCACCGACAAGGTGGTGGCAATCTTTGCGAAGGTGAACATCGATGCGAATGCCAAAGACGAAGAAATACAAGACTTCTCCGTCAGAAAGGGCTATACCATATCATGCTATTATGAATTGCCTGAGATGTTTATCCCTTTGATACACCCTTCTTGATTGCGCGGTAGTCACTTTTTATTAGGGTGATCTCTCACAAAAATAACAAGTAGTTAGTGTTCTCCCAAGTGTAGCACCGTCACGGCACCTAACTTTTCGGGGTGCGCCATGTCCACATGGGTACGAACGATTAGAGAAGTGTGAGGCGGGTGAGGTCAGACCTCGCAGCAAGATCACTGTCTTGACGTTCTGGCTTGATCGTCCTGAGCTCGGAACACACCCATCGAAAGATGAACAGGAGTCACATAGAGATGTTATCGGCATGTTTGCCCACCAACTGAAATTCTCGTCATCAGTGATGTCCACATCAATGGTGTTGAATTGAAATGTGGATCTTGTATCACTCACAATCAATTATGAGAGATATTGATTTGAGTGGGAGCGCACTGTAGAATTAACTTGTTTAATTCTTAGTGAAATTAATTATGAACACTGTCTAAGTGTTTCTTGCAAAATAGTTGTAGAATAATGGCTCGCGTTTCCACTTTCCCTGTTAAAATTGAATAGCTATTAAATATCTGGTTAAAACTTTACGATTGGTAACTTAATAGGAGGATTGTCCTCAAAAGTGCCGAGAAGGACTTTGTCCTATCGCATGCTTTCCGTATACTCCCGCTAAATGCTATGGATGATGAGACTCTCGTCCTTCGATCCAAAAGCTAGAATTCTATTATGGTCAAGTGGAATATGTTTGCTTCCATGAAACCCAAACTTCGAAAGTTGGGAAAGTTATATGATATTCATGGAACTGAAAATTATTTTCAGATACAAACAAAGTAATGTTTGTTTGCAAGTATTAGTAAAAGTGTTTACTATGCATTTGACTGTTGGGAAAGGGATCCAGAAGAACGCATGTCATATAATGAAAGGTGAATAAAACAACAACTTAAAGAGAAAGGAAGTGTCCAAAGGGTGTTAGTATGACTTACACGCCTAGGAAGTCCGGGGCTAACGCCACTCTTATGTTGGGTGCTTCTTTTGCGAGTAGGAGAAATACTAAAAGTTAAACTGTTAGAAGTATAAAGGCATAAAGAAAGATGACTGGAATATCCAGCTCATGTATGAATGTCATACAAGTTTTTGATGTATAGTAGGCTGGTCAAAGATATAGTTCTTGGGAATTATGGTTAAACATGTTAATCACTAATTCTTGGGTATTGTGAGTTAATCTCAAAGATACCCGCTCGATTGCATTCTGTTACGAATCAATTTAAGAGCTACTATGGCCTAAAAGGCTAGCCAGAAATGAGGTTAAGGTATACACAGGGAACATAGTAAATGTTACTATACCTTTCGTCACTGTATGGCCGTCTGTATTTATTTTCATAATTCATTTAGAGTTTTACAAACTCTAGCCCATTGCATAAGGTATATTGCAAGAAGGTTGTTCATAAGAGAACTTTTTATGTTCGATGTTATGAATAACACAAGGGCCGTACTTTCATTATAAATGAGATGTATGTTATGAGTATTGATAATAATACAATACCTCTGGGTTTACTTTCATAATTCATTAGAGTTTCATACACTCTAGCCCATTGCACAATGTTTGTTGCAAAAGAGTTGTTCATAAAAACAACAATTGTTGTTAAGTATTATGAATAACATGAAGGGCCATGCTTCCATCCAAGATGGGATGTATGTTATGAATATTGATGATAATATGATACATCCATAACACTGACGCTAAATGTCGCAAGACTAAAAGAATACCACACAAGTGTGGCATTACATTTGGTCACATTGGAGAAACCCGCATGGAAAATTCCATTATGATGGATTTTGAAGTCTTTTTGATTTCGAATCATCTGACACTTGCAACTTTCCTCCGAAACGTGAAGTGACTAAAATACCGTTCACAGGCCATAAGGAACGAACAACAAACTTATTAGTGATCATACATTTGATGTGTGTAGTCCGAGTGTTGTTAGTGGTGGATTTATTTATCTTCAGAAATGACTCAAGTAGATATGTGGATATTTACTTGATGAGACGTAAGTCTGGATCTTTTGAAATCATTCGAAAGGTTTTCAAAAATGAAGTAGAAGTTATTGTAACAAGGAAATTACGTTTCTACAATTTGATTGCAGAAAGGAATATTTGAGTTACAAGTTTAGCGAATGTCCGATGAGTTGTGAAAAGAGTTTCATAACTTACACCTCCCGGAACACCACTATGAGTGGAATGTCTGTGAAGATGTAATCTAACCATTTATGACATGCTAAGATCAAAGATGACATAAATAAATTTTCCATTATCCCTTTTTAAAGTGATGCTTTAGAGACTACGGCTTTTGCACTAAAAAGAGCTACATCGGGTCTGTTGAAATAATGCCATGGTATGGTATGCCCAACCATGTTATGTCTTTTCTTAACATTTGGAATATGGGGCTTTTGTAAAAAGTTACAAACCTATCACAAATCAGACAAGTGCTACTTTGTAGGTTATACCAAAATGAGGGGTATTCCTCCCTCACTATACCGAGGCAAATAGTTTTGCCGCGAAACGGTGTGCTTTTAAAGAGAATGGTTCTTTCAAAAAGGTGAGTGGGAGAATAGTGCAACTCGACGAGATAAACAGTATCTTCATCATCAGATCAAAGGAAAGAGACCTTGGAAGTAATTCCAGAGTTTCCTACTACGGCTGATACGGAAGTCTCTACAATAAAATGTATGAACTTCGGTCGAACTTGCAGCTAAACCACGTAGGCAAGGCTCGTGCAAACCTCTCAGGTGCGCAAACGAGATATTGTTGTTAGACAACATTATACCTACGATACACAAGGAAGCGTTAATGGGCCCTGACTCCGGAATTGGCTAAATGCCAATACAACCCGAGTTAGTTTCCATATAAGTGATTCAAGATTAAAACCTTGATACACCTTTCAGAAGACTTAGAGTCTAACGAATATTTATGGAACTTAAAACTGATATGGATAAAAATGTTTTATCCATAAAGCTCGACTTGTTGAAATAACAAGTTCAAGAGTTGACTAGGATGAGGTTGTTTTCATCGTAGTGATGCTTAAAGTCGGTTCGGGTTGAACTAGCAATTAATACATATTTCAATCTTGAGATATGAAACATGGATGAGAAAAGGATTTCCATCTGATGGAAATGAAACCTAGGACTTGTATGTGATACAGTTCAAAGTAATTTGTCGATCCAGAGGATGCTAGTAAGGATGCAAACTTCAGAGTTCCAATGATGGACAAAAGAGAGCAAAATGGAGTTGGAATCTTTGTGTTTTGATGAAATGCTTAAAAGGGGTTTTGACTTCATCAATGGGTAACGAAGATGCTTGTAATTCAAGAAAGTAAGTGGGGGCGCAATAATATTTCTGAAAACCTTGTGTTCTTGACACATTGGTAACTGGAAATAAATTTCTTGACACGAATTAGGACTTCATTTGAAAATAGTTTTTCGATGAAGTGCTTAGGCTAAATAGCCTTGATATTAGGCATGATGATCTATGGAGATAGATTTACCTAATAGGGCTAAGCAATAAATACATATTGACAAGATGCTAAAACCGTTTAGCACTAAGAACGACAAGGAGTGATTCTTGTCGAAGTCACATGGAAAGAGTTTTTGCAAGAATCAGTGTCCCAAAACACTGATGAGCAAAATACATGATGTAGATTCCACACACTTTTGTGTTTGGATTAATCATGTATTCCATGGTATGTAAAACAACCAGATATGTCCAATACTCCCAAGATGTTGAGAGTATGGATACTAAAGTGATCAAAGTACTGATCATGGGACAACAGTGAAAGAGGACATTGAGTACTAGAGTAAGTACTGATGATATGTTTTCTCGCAAGCGGAGATCATGAAGAGTTCGTTGTAAAATGTTAGATTGATACGGTCTTCATCTTTTCTCCATGCGATTTTCGATTTAAGTTAAGGGTTTTGTGTAATACACAATATGGTGGCACGGTAGTTGGAAATTGTTCCCAACAGGATACTGTGGCGAATTCTATAACAAATGACTAAGTATGTTGACGTTTTAGAAGCGACAAACAAGATGTTGAGTCATATAGTTCATTCATGAACTTAGTATGGTTCCAAGATGGCTTTTGTCAATGGGACACTACTGTAGGTAGTTTCTCCATAACTCAGTCTGAGGAATCCAGGTTCAACCTGTGATTCACATTTATACAAAGCCAAGTCCGCACAAAATATGAATTTTGTGAAAGCGTAAAAACGCGAGGATATGCAGAGATAGACACGGCGCTGAAGTTGTCAGATCTGATGGACATCAGGCTATACCACATGCGAAGTATTTTTTACACCGGCATGCCATAGGTGTAAAGTGCTTTAGCATTAACTAGATTATTGACTCTACTGCAAGTGGGAGTCTATAGGAGATATGCCCTAGAGGCTATAATAAATGATATTATTTATCTCCGAGTTCATAATTATGTTTATGTTCCATGCTATAACTGCAATGATTCTCGAGTCTACAATATCCACGAGGCTCGGAGGAAGACTCATATGCACGTGTGGAATAATAAACGGTGAGTATTCCTAGTTTGGCCACTAAGACTAGCTCAAGTGTTGCATGATGGTTCTGTTTTCCTGATCATGGGCATGTCTATGCCAGCAACTTTGAGGGCACAATGTTAAGAGAACATTTGTGTTGAATCGACCCGAATTGATGTTATGCTATGAGATACATTTTTCAGAAGTTAATGGTAAATAACACAGAGATGGTTAACGTTTGCATGATTCCTTAGACCATGAGAGTGTCGAGTTTCTTCATGATTGCTTCATGAACTTTGGGGTTTGTTAAACGACATCCGTAAATGGGTGGCTATTACGGCGGCTTACGGGTTCATGGAAAAGTATGTCAAGTAACTTAATAGCTCAAGATTGGGATTTGCTCCTCCAACGATGGAGAGATATCTCTGGGCCCTCTCGGTGTTACGGTATCTATCATCGTCTGGCCAGACACTTTGTGATTTGATCACGGGGATGCCGGAACACGGTAACGAGTAAAGAGAACAATACCGGTAACGAGGTAACTGGCATAGTGGACAAGTTGTTGATCCATGGGAATGCCAACATGTCTCACCTCGGGTATTTGTAACATATCGCGAAGCAACAGGAATAGCACACAACAACTAGAGGTTCACTCGAATATTCATTCGTGTGGGTATAGGGGTCAATATGGGTGTCCACGGCTCCAATGTTGATCATTGATTGGAAGGGGTTCCGGGTCATGTCTATACTTCACCGAACCTATAGGGTCACACGCTTAAGGGTCATCTATCTGCTGAATACTAGACAGGGAGTCTGAGAGAAAATCACCGAAAAAATTTCGGACACCGGAATAGTTTCGGACAGGGGAATCGTACCGCAGAGAGAGGTCATCGGATAAGTTTCGATGATACAGAAAAGTTGTTTCGGGATATACCATTAAGTCAAATTGGTTTCGGCACATGCCTGATAATTCTTGGAGGGTGCCAAAATCATTCTGGAAGCTTTTTGGAATTTTCTGAGATAAAAACCAGAAATGTTCCGGAGCTACCAGAACCGCTCAGATGCTTTTCGCAGATGAAAATCACTAAACTGGAATTGTTATAGAACGCGTTGAAAATAATTATGGTGGGTACTGGAAATGTTCTAAGCCCACATAAATATTTTCAGTTAGAATGGACACTGAAAAATGTCGTCATGAATAGTGAAAGTGTTTTTTGGGTTACTTTTTGGAAAGCCATTATTTTGCGCTTTGTCCCAAGATATTTTTGGGGGTGACATGGATGGATGAGGCTCCCTTTGGGGGGGCCCTCCTAGGTGTGGCCGGCTACATGGGGACTCCTCCTTGGAGCCCCCTCTTGTCCCTTGGTTTCACACTTGGGTCCTTGTGGAAGGACTTCCTTCATGTGCACTTTGGGTTTTCTTGTGAAACCACCCTACCCCTTGGGTTTCCTATAAAAGGAGGAGGAGAGGATCTCTCCACGATCATCCCTTGCTCTCATACACATGCCATGCATTATCTGGCTTCTTCTCTCCCTCCCACGGAAAGAGTTTCGTAGAGCCGTAAGGCTGTCTGGGTTCCGGCAGGAACTAGTTCTGGACGGCGAAGCCCTGCCGGATAGATGACATCGTATGTGTGCAACTCTGTAGAGAGATCGTAGTTTCGGTCTTAGTTCGTGAGTTCCTCCCAAAGGGCTGTCCGTGTGACCGTTCGAGTTTTGAAGGTCCTCCCGAAGGGCTGTCCAAGTGACCGTTCGAGTTTCGAAGGTCGTCCCGAAGGGCTATCCGCGACACCGTCCAGGGGCTGTTCGACCGCCTCCCGGAGGGTTGTCTGAGGAACATATGAGGGTATACACCCTCGCGGTTGGGAGGTTGTAAATCCTAGCTGCGGGGATCTGCACCGCTGTTCGTCATCGACTCTACTTCCCGCTGCGATACGAGTCGGTAACGAAAAAGATCAAACCATGTATGCAGTCCCCATAGTGGTCCTGGTCTGGTGCGTAGGTCGGAAATTTTTTGTTTTTTGCTGCGTTCCCTTACAAAATCAACCCCCACCCCAAAACAAAAAACATTCATGAACGCGGGTTTTTTCTGTCTCACGCACCCACGTAGGTGGAGGACGTGCACGAAGAGAAGAGGTGCATGCACGGCGCACATACTCCCGTCTCTTTCCCAACCACACCCGCGCGGGTACACGGTGGAGCTCATTTCTGTACGAAAAAGGCAGCCCACGTGGTAATTTGGCACGTGTACTGGTTGTCCACTTGGTGGAGGGAGGATCGTCTACCACGGGTGAACAAACAAGTTGCGACTTGACGTGTTATGTTAAATTAAAAAAAGAGGCAAACCATGTGGGGCCTACCTTAGAGGCAAAGCTCTATACACTGGAGTACTTTTGATGTGTCCCATCAACTCGCAGAATGAGGATAAGCTTGCTTAGTACACCGTCTCCCCCGCCCACGGGCACGGTGGCTCGCAGGATGAGGTGAAGCTTGCTCCACCTTACGCCCACTCCCTCGCCCATTCGTGCGGTGGCTTGCAGGACGAGGAGAAAATTTACTACTCCCTCCGTTTACTCCTCGTCCCTACTACCTTGGTTATAGAGATTATATCATATTCTTTGGAATATATATGTCCTTTAGTAGATTTCAATATGAACTACTAGTACATACTCCAAACACTGATGTATATAGACGTATTTTAGAGTGTAGATTCACTCATTTTGCTCCGTATGTAGCACTCTCCCTCGCCCCACCCAAGTGGTGGACGTGCAGCAATTCATTCGATCTCATATAGCCAGAACGATATATACTGCACTACCATTATTGCTCGACTTCCCGAACAGGCGAAGAGCCAATTGCAAGGTTAATATTCTGAAGATGCCAAGCACAAGGTTATAGGAGAACGAGTACTAGGTGCTGCGTCATTTATAAATAAAGTTTTTTTTCTTCAGTGGCATGTCGCAATATGATAGGTTCATATGGAGAGAAAAGGAAACCGCTCCACTATATACATAGTCAGGACGGGCCAGCCCACACGGTTGCTTGCTGGGGTTGCTCTCTTCACACTCTCTCGCACAAAACGAATGTGGCCACATCTCTAATATCCCGGCGGATCACGTCCGCTGGGGGAAGGGGTGGATGCTTAGTGTAGATGCGGTCGCCGTAGCCGATGGCGAAAACCCACTGTCGGCACGTCCCGATCAGGGGTCCCTGCCGTTCTCTCTCACAAAGCCGGTGAGGTTGCCTTCGTCCCTTGCTCACTACCGCGACGTGGGCAGTTGTCGCCACCAGCCGCCCTCCTCAAGTTTGAGCTACGTCCCTCAGGTACAACTCCCTTTACAGCCGGCTTGCACCACTGCTCCAGCTGCCCACATCACTCCCTGTGGATATTTCTCTACTTCTTTGCCCCGCACATACCTCTACAGGCTTTTACGTACTGTATTTGTGATGATTATATGTCTCATCAACTAGTACCAGTAATCTTATTCTAATCACGCTTCTTCAATTTCTTTGCCACAGGGATGCTCATCTAGATTTTGGTGAAACTGCACAAAATGATCCGATGGTCAAAACGTTGCAAACTTCATTTATTAGGAAGCTCAAACATTGCCAGCAAATTGAAGCCTGGTTAGGGTTCACGGTTCAAGGGCTAGGGACTGCATGGATCGTTTCTTTTCTTTAGCTGCCTCTGTTCCAAAATAAGTGTCAACTTTAGTAGTAGTACAACTTTGTACTAAAGTTTGCACAAAGTTGAGACACTTATTTTGGAATGAAGGGAGTACATATTTGCTATGATATGTCAATCATTGATATGCAATAGCATGCATGTTAGTCTCCTTTGTATTTGATGAAATGTTGCAACGGGCAACCTTGGACGCAAGATACATGTAACAGAAGCTGGAAGCTTCATAGCATTGTATAAATTTATCTCGCTGATAAATTACAGTACGTACTATACTAGTACTTCCTCCGTTCCTAAATATAAGTCTTTGTAGAGATTTCACCATGAACCACATGCGGATGTATATAGATGCATTTTAAGTGTAGATTCATTCATTTTGTTCCGTATGTAGTTCACCTAGTGGAATCTCTACAAAGACTTATCTACTAGTAATAGCGAGCCCCCACTACTAGGAATTCTCTATCCTCTCCTTGAGCCACATCATGAAAATTAATGTAGCCGTTAGATGAACTAAATCAGTCCATAATAGCCATCTGATCTAGACATTGAGAGGCTCCGCACTAAGCCACATGCAAGCATGCAGAAATACCGTGGCATGCATGTGAGTGGGTTTTAAATCACATCAACATGTCTGCATGCAAGCATGCACCGGTAGCATGCATGTAAGTGAGCTTTTAAGCCCATTAACATGTCAAAAAGTAAAATATAATCCCATTATGCAGTAGGAGTTGGCTGATCTTTTTTCCTTACGTGGGATGATCTAAATGATGATGGGAGTTTATTTAGTTTGGCTACCACATTTGTCATGCGGTTATAGAGTTTTTTTAGTTCTATGAAATCGATAATTTTGCGCAGAGAGATATACGGCTGTTCCGCTGCAACGCACGGGGACTCATCTAGTAATATTTAGGAATGGAGGGAGTACTATGTAAAGAGTTAGGTGTCGCACGATGATAGTGTGAGGTGGGCCATGTAATCACTGAGCCTGCATGTTTTCACTACTCTAGCACTCCTCTGCTGTAAGAATGGAGAAAATCGTAATCTAGTAGTACCTCCTTTCGCCGAAAGCGTGGGACATCCAGCAGTCCTACCACCTCAGTAATAAAGACCAATGAGCTATCAAATCACATAGACCCAGCAGTAAGTTGGACGGACGAAGCAACCATCACTCTTGCGCCAGTGAGAGGTTGCGTCCGCTCTGCCCGGGCATGAATGCGGCACCGATTCTTTGGAGCGGCGCTGACCATTTCGGGCGTGAAGCGCGCGCGGGCGATGGAGGGTCTTTGGGTGGGCCAGGCTGGTCAAGAGCGGGCGTGGCAGCTATCCGCATGTCCCTACCGGACACGCCCGGAACCGAGAGGATGCACCGACTCTCGCGGCTAAAATCATACACTACACACCATCTCTCTGTAGGAGTAGGTCGATCTGTCGCTCTCTCTAACACACATGTTGTTACACACACACACACACAGACACACACACAAACACACACGCACCTTGGTCCTGCTGCACCTAACGTGACTTATTACACCTAGACGAAGGGAGTAGTAAGTACTCCCTCCGTCCGAAAATACTCGTCGGAGGAATGGATGTATCTAGATGTATTTTAGTTCTGAATACAATCATTTTTATGCATTTCTCCGACAAGTATTTCCGGACAGAGAGAGTACGAGATACGGTGGCACTGACTTAGGTCGAATACAAGTGCCCAAAATTGTGTGCATGTTATAATAAGGATTCACTTAAAATAGTACATGAGCGAACAAAGGGATCAGTTGGACAGTGTTCCCGAGTAGTAGCGAGATGTGTGAGGTAAGATACACCGCTGGCGCTTTTAATTTTTCTTATTAATTTGTTTGTTCCACCCTCTAACTGGTGGGACCCAACGTACTACATGGAGAGAGGTAAGGTGACTAAGGCTGCATTATTTCTACACCACTGTGGATAGTCTTACCACCAAAGCCACATGACACGATTATGATTGAAATCCCAATGACTCCCACACACACAAAAAAACACGGCATGCTTGTCACACGAATGCAGGAATGTATAAAAGGTTATTTTCCTCTCGTTGAACATAACGGGAGGGTTGTGTAGCTGGTTAGCCTGTTCGCTCATCAAACTTGAGGTCTCGGGTTCGATAACTACACTTGAGCATAATTTTTGCCAGGAGGATTCTTTGACTGGTCAAAATGGATGGATACAGAGCTATACGATCTTGTAGTGACCGTATAATCACCTCATCATGTATAAGCTGCAGCCTCGGCACTTGTTTTCTATGGTTTGCACGCTTCACACTCTCTCTCCAGTATATATATACACGCTGGACTTGTAGTTGCTCTCTTCACACTCTCTCGCCCTCTCTAGATCTAAACAAGACTTTGTTGGCCTCTCTCTCCCCTCACTGCTCAAAGAGCCGGCAGGATCCGTCAGCCAGGAAGGGAAGGAGGCTTAATGCTGTCGCCGTCGGCGAGGGAGGGAATCCACTACCGGCGCAGCTGTTCACTTTCACCCAGCGGCGGCGCGGGAGGGCCTCCGACCCCTTCTTCTTCTCCGCCGTCCCGTCGCCCACTAAACACGCCCCAAGAACCTTAAGGTATAATTTACTTACTCCACATGCATTGCTCTAGCTGCATGTATACCATGAATCTAGGACGTGGTTCAAAGAGGAAAGGAGTGGGGGAAAGTAGAGGGAAAAGTTGTATATAGCATGAATCTAGGATGTGGTTCAAAGAGGAAATGAAGGGGGGAAGTTGTATAGCATGAATCTAGGATGTGGTTCAAAGAGGAAAGGAATGGGGGAAAGTAGTGGGGAAAGTTGTATTGCATAAATCTAGGACATGGTTCAAAGAGGAAAGGAAGGGGCGAAAGTACTAGTACAGACTGGTTATCCAGCACCTACGTTGGTTGAGAAGGGAAAAAATGACAAATGCAGTACGCACATCTGTAACGAATTGATCTTTTGTTTTGGGAGACAAGGCTGTAGAGTTTGAGCAGGACTAGATTTGCTGCGCTCACATAGGGAAAGGTGTCTAAAGATAACAAAACTGGGACCAACACAAATATGCTCCTTGGTTGTTTGTTCTTTGTTGCAACAGACTGTGCATGACCACAGTACATCGGTAGATGCACATGGTGCTGGTGCGTCCACTATCCCATGCAACTCATTAGCAGTTGTTAATCTAAGGCCCTGTTTGGTTAAAAACTCCCTAGTCCCTACCTGCTTGGTTCCAGGGACTAAACATGGACTAGAGGATATTAAATGACATGCTAAAAGACCATGTTACCCCTAGTAATGAACTAATAGAGACAAGGTGCGATGCGTGGCAGGGGCAACTATTGGAAAAAGTCCCAAAAAGACTCCCTCGGGGTCTTCTTTCTTTAGTCCCAAATGCCCACTTTTAGTCCCTAAAAGTCCCTTATGTTTAGTTTAGATGGGACTGACATGGAGTTTTTTTAGTCCCTACACCAAAATGTCCCTGTAAACAAACACCCTCTAATAATGCCGCTGGAAAATTGATGCAATGCCACAGTTAAAAGCAAATTACATGTTTAACGAATTTTATTGTTAATATAATCTCTATGGTAATATTAATCAATGCCACCGTTTGAGAAATGCTATTGTCTTGCTTTCTTTCCCATTTAGATAAGGTAGATGCTTCTTTTTGTTGGCTTCTGTGTCATCCACCGTTATTGACCACTAATTGTTTCCTTTGCACCTCTGTGTAAACATGGTTATCTACTTCACCTTGTTGTCATTGTGACCTTTTGTTGCACTGCACAAAACACTTTTGTTTTAAGAGTGTTTTGTGTAGTTCAACCAAAATGTCACACCGACAACGTTGCTTGATTGCTTGATCTTAGTGGAACTGCACAAGAGGAGATCTTACTTCCTATCCGTGTTAGCAAATTTGGTTCAGAGCTTCTTCTTGTGAGTTGTTTGAATTCCGCATCATGAGAGGTCAGTACTAGCCTTCTTTCACATGATTCTGTAGTGTGCTTTCATATGTTGTGCTACTTGTATGATAATTTTGCTTGATTTTAGTGAACTGCACAAATGGAGACAAGACTTCCAATCTGTATGTGCACTGTAATATCCCATTGAGGTAAGATAAGGATATTTCACAACTTTTGGCCTGTATTTTGCCACTTTCATCAGAAAATTAAGTTTAGTACTATACTTGTCCTCCCTAATTGACATGCCAAATCTTACATTGAAGGCAAAGCTTGTCTGTTATTGAACCAAGTGATGAAGGGGAAGAACAAGCGGAAGAAAACAAAAATCAACTCCCAGTGCTGTAATGAAGCACTGGAAATGTGATGACACAAGTAATGATATAGTTTTGCATCTTAATTTATTGCTATGGCTGGAACGAGCAATTGTTTTGCCACTGATTTGATGCCACTCTTAATGTAATACGTAATTATCTCTACTTGTGCAAACAGGGATCTTCTTTGAAGATACCATATATTTTAGTGGAACTGCACAAGAAGATGTTGGAAACATTAAACTAATCGAGGAGTATATAGTAAGCATGGCCACCACCGTAGATAGCAACAGATGGTTCCGGAGAAGTGCTTCATATGTATGCTCTACACAATAAGCCTTCTGACAAAGGTTGCTACTCGCCCACTGATTTCATCCATATGATTGAGCTTTGTCATCTCTATTGGTGGTGTGCTACTGTTTAGATACTGTCATGAAAAAGTGGTATTGTCCTTGAGAAGTGCTTCATATGTGTTGTTTTAAATATTTCCTTTCCTTTTTTTCAAGCAAACAGGGATGCTAGCATTTAGTAGTCCTCTTGTCTTTGCACAACAGGATCATCTTCCTCTGAAGAAGAATATGGAGTACATGAAGTGACTAGTTCCGATTATGCCGGGATGAAGAAGCCCTGTCTATCTTCTTATCAGAAGGAGCAGTTGAAGGATGGTTACATTACTCCCCACAAGACCAAACTAACTTCAGCTCAGAAGGACTGACGAATCTCCATTTTTTTGTTGTGATGCGCGAGTACAATGTTGTTCTAGGATTCTTTCTGGTGATTTCCATTTTTCTAAAAGTGTGCTCTACAGGGACCATGTAGGTGCCTATTTAAACTGTCAATTCATAGTACAATTTGCTTTATACTAATCACTTTTTTGTATTTGTGCAAACAGGGGTGCTCAGCTTGATTTCAATGGGAACTGCACAAAATGTTCATGAATACATCGAATCAATCATTTCCACCACAAGAAAGGAGGTGCCGATAAGTTCAAGGTGTTGCAACATATATGGGCGAAATCTTACAAGCTACACGCGAATTTGGTTGATTTTGGTGGAACTGCACAAAAAGAACAGCTGGTTTATTTAGCACGAGGTGCCATGTCAATGTCTGAACTGATGGCAAACCCTGCCCATTCCACAATCGTAGGCATTTGATATTTTGGAATGGGACAACCTTGTCAAAGTTTGCTCATTGATTTTAGCAAGACATGCGTTTGATATTTTCGAATGGGATGCCCTTTGCTGAAAGCAGCGTCGATCAATTTTTTCTTTATTCTTTAGTTGTGAAGTAAATATTGCTTCTGACATGTGAGTCACTGAGATGCATAATCATCGATTATTTTGAATGTTCTCTATGAATTGATAGCCCTGTGTGTTTGATTGCCATGTACAGAAACGCTAAAAAGCTGCTCAAACTCTTTGTACTCCTTCTGTTCCTTTTTACTTCGCACACTGTGAAAGTGCGTACTTTTTTGTATAAGATTGGTCAAAGTAGAGATACTTTACTGCAGACAAAACTTGTATGCAGACTAGAAAGGTCCGGACTCCGGAGGGAGTACATGTGAAACTGCTGCAAACGAGGTGATCACCATAGTAGTACGTATTGTTTTGCATGTTCACCCAATGCCAGTGATACAGGAATTCGAACTAATCAAAATAAATTCATTCATACACGGTCGGATTTCATTACATTTCATACATTCTACAACTAAAAAGGGGTGCGCTGGAGGTATAACTAATTAACCGAAGCTACCCACATTTCATACACGGGCGGAGCAGTGGAAATCCTCCCCCATGTTGCCGGCAGGGTGGGGCCTCGGCTGAGCCGGCGATGTCCTCTGCCTCGTTGTTGGCCGGGTGGGGCCTCGGCGGAGCCGGCGGTGTCCTCTGCCTCGTTGTTGGCGCCGTGTGGCCTTGTTGGAGCAGGGCCTCGTCGACGCCAGTGGAGCGGGGACTCGTCGGAGCCGGCATTGTCCTCTGCCTCGTCCTCAGTCTCGCCAAATAGCGCCTCGCCCGCTTCATCGCCCTCTTTGTAGGTGGCCGCAGCCTCCGCCACCCGCATGCGGTACCGCCAGCGCTCGAGGCAGCCCTTGTGGGCGGAGCGGTACGAGTCGAGCAGTGCCTCCTACTCCGCCCGCTCCGCGGTGATCTGCTCCTCCGCCTGCAGGTGCTCCTGGAGGAGATGGTGGTTGTAGGCGGCGTCGGCCTGCGCCTCCTCGAACTGCTCCTCACGCATCTGCCTCACCGTGTCCATATATTGGGCACGGGCCTCGCCGATGGTCATGGTGCAATGCACCAGCGAGGATGGCGCGGAGGAGGGGGTTGGCGTCAGATTGTCGACTACCATGTTCTCCATTGGGACGTCATCGTCCTCCGGCAGCCTACCAGCCAGCCAGTCGGCAGCAATGGCTGCCATCTCCTTGTGGTCCGTCGTCCGCCCGTCCCGAAGAGCGCTGGAGCGCGAGGAAGCCATGGTGGGCAGTAGTGGTGTGGACAGGAGAAAGGGAACGAATGTGGATGACTGTGGCTATGGCCGGCGCAGCAGTTTATATAGCAATGGTGGGCGGCGGAGGGACGAACGTGTGGCGCCGGAGTAGCCGCCTCGACAACCGCGTATCATTAATTTATTTTGCTTCCTCCTGGTTTCTTGACATCACGGTCCCACACCATTGTCAACCTATGTACTCCCTCCTTTCCGGTTTATAGGGCTTATCTCAAAATTTTAGTTTTTCCATTTTATAAGGCTCAATTTGGTTGTTTTCCATCACATGTTCAGATTCCAAGGTGCATTAAATCATTGCATGCAAGTATTAACAGAAAATTGACCAATGCATGTACTTTATGCATGCATGCATTGCAATTAATGCATTGATAAACATAATTTTTTGAGGATAACAAGAGCATTAATTAGGTGCTTTTGCAAAACTACAAAAATTATTCCACCACTCGCCATCTACCTTGATTGGTGAGATTTTTGAATTGAGCACTATAAACCGAAAAGGAGGGAGTAGTCAATAAATGAGAGAATTGCACAAGAAGCGGCCGACAGCTGGGACCAAGCAGCTCGAGCAGTATTTGTGTTTTTGAGGCGTGAGCACTGTAGAGTTTTTCGATGTTTAGCCCAGATATTAATTTTTCTCCTCTGAACAACAACGAAAACATCGTTGCAGGTATTAACTGGGCGGGCTGTGGCCCGTCTAGCCCAGGCCAGATATCCAGCCCAGATATTAATTTTTTTAAGCTGAAAATGGCTAGCTCAGCTATACTTTTTTTAGGAATACCCAGGCAAGGTCAAGTTGTTATTCTCCGTCCCGCTGGGCTACAAATCTTTCCTAGGAGGGATGCATTAGGCTTAACAAGAAAATGGGCTTAAAGAAATAAAAAATGGGATGTAATTATAAAAACACGGCAGTAACTATAAAAAAATGCACCAAACACGTAATTACTTTACAAAATATTATTTTTGGATATTGAAAAATTTAATTTCATTAATTGTTGCGAGCGCAATGTTTCGTTGGATTGTTACGTAATATAAATTTATATTGAAATTTTATTTAATCTGACTAGAAATTTTGGGATAAAAATATTTCGGATCCCATCAAAATGTGGGAAATTTTATTGAATTCTATTTTGAACGGTTGGTTGAAATGGGTTGTACTTTTAACAAACTGTAAATGGGCTGTTGTAAACTCCATTAGAATTCAAAAATGGGTTGCACATTCTTAGAAATCTCAAATGGGCTATAAGTTCTCTGCCACACACTTCTGGCTTACTTAGTCGACGCGTCCCCTAAAAAAACAGAGTTGACGTGTATGCAAGGCTTTGTCAACTTATAGTCAACACACGGTTCTAGCAGCAGTGGCCATTGGATGTCCGTCCAACGGATGTCGTGCTTCTTCTTCAATCTCGGATATTCTAGCTTCACCCGCCCAAAAAATGATTCCTCCCCCTGACATCTGGGGCGCACCGTTTTGGAAGCTGGCCTATGGGCCTACTAAGTTGACGTACCAAGGGCTTTGTCAACTTAGTCAATATAAATGATTCTAGCTGCAGTGACCGTACGATGTCCATCCAACGGCCATCGTGCTTCTTCAACCTCTGGTCTTCTTGCTCCAGCCGCCCAAAGTAGCACCGGTCGTGCCGCCTGCTCCTGCCTCCCGTGGCCGGCTATGCTGCCGCGGAGGCCTCACCGCTGGCCAGGCCATCCCTCCACTCACCCACACCCCCTATTATTCTGCAGCAACGGCAGCGCAGCCGAACCAGTGAACCCTCGTACTCCTCTCTGCGTGTGCATCCACTGTCGCGTCTTCCCCGGCTCCGCGTCGTCCCCTTCCTAGGCCTCGCCATCGTCCACCGCCGTGGTGCTCTCGGCGCGGCGTGGTCAATGTGGTCAAGGAACGACTTCCATCGGACGTGGACTGTACGTGGAGAGGCTGACAGCTGGGTCCACGGCAGCCGCAAGGAAGTGCCTCCTTATTATGCGCAAAATAATTATTCCTCCACCTGACAACGGGGACCCACCGGACGGGCCACCGTATTTCGTGAAAAAATGATTCACCCCTGACTGCTGGGACCCACCAGCTACATCTTCACACGCAAGGAAGTGCGTGTGGGGAAAAAACGATTTGCCCCCCTGACTGATGGGACCCACCAGCTACATCTTCGCACGCAAGGAAGTGCCTCCGGGAAAAAAAACAATTCGCCCCCCTGACTGCTGGGACCCACCAGCTACACCTTCGCATGCAAGGAAGTGCGTCCGGGCAAAAAAAACAAAATGATTCGCCCCCCTGACTGTTGGGACCCACCAGCTACATCTTCGCACGCAAGGAAGTGCCTGACAGTCGGGATCCACCTGGTCAAAGCGTACATAGCGTTGTCATTCTGGTCGCGAACATGTACATACATATATACTGGTCAATGTAGAGGCGCGCACATGTCGTAGTAGAGGCGCGTATGTGTCGTAGTAGAGGCGTGCACATAGCATGTACACGTACGTACATCGGCCAGTGTGCAAGAAAAAAATACGGCCACGTATGTGTACATACGGGCGGGGTCTCGAACGCCTACTCACGCATACGTACGGCCAGGGATCGTGTACATGGCTGGGTCAGAACGGAGAAACAATGTCGTCGTTGTGTTCATGGGGAGGCAACGGATTGTGTCGTGTTCATGGGGAGGCAACAGAACGCGTCATGTTCATCGGGAGGCAACGGAACGCGTGGGAGCCAACCGGCTTGGACGGAACAGGCGGGGGAAACGAGGCTTGGCATACCGCAGAATGGAGGAAACAGCCTTGTGTTCGACCGGCCACGTTCGAAACAGGATCCTGTTCATTAGGAGGGGTCTGGCGTACCGTAAAACGGAGGAAACTGACCTCCTACGGTCGAAACGAGGGTCCTGTTGATCGGAGGGGTGTGGCGTACCGCAAAACGGACGAAACGGACTTGTGTTGGAGTGCTACGGTCAAAACGGTCATCGGGAGTGGTGTCGCGTACCACAAAACGGGACTCCACGGGATAATGTTCATCTCCACCGTCAACCTCCTCCAGCCTCCACGGGCTACCGTAGACCTCCTCCAGCCTCCACGGGCTCCTGTACATCCAGCCTCCACCGCGTGCTACTCCATCGGCTACTGTTCAACCACCCCTCCACGGGCACCCCTCCACCGTCTACTGTTCATCCAGCCCTCCACGGGGTCGTCCTGTTCATCCAGAGGCAACGCCATGGGGTCCTGCATCCACCCCCACCGCTCAATGTTCATCCAACCCCCCCCCCCCCCCCCAATGCTCACTGTTCATCCAATCGATCGACTTCAGTTAGCAGCAGTAGCGAAGGAATCACTTGATCAGGTTCAGTTAACAGCCATCGATCGATCTCGGGTTCAGTAATGCGTAGCCTGCAGTGCAATTGCTCAGGTTCAGTTAGAGCCCAACGCCTCGCTCGGGTTCAGTTAGAGCCAACGCCTCGCACACACGCGCGTACGTGTACGAGAGAAATGTGCATCGCTCGGCCCCGGACCACCCACCATAACCAGGAACTTCCCAAAATTTTCCTCGCCCTCGCTTCTACCACGATTTTTTCTGTCATGGACGGCCCAAAGAATGTCATGCAGCTGCGTCTCCGGCCCGCCCAGGACGAAAAGCCCATTTTTTGTCATGATTTTTTGTCATAGAAGTAGGAGCCCACCACATCTATGATGATACCGGGTTTTGTCACAATTATCGTCATAGAAGTGTCATATGTATGACAGAAAAAAGTTTGGTTCGGCCCAAAATGTCACGGATGTGTCTTTTTTTTGTAGTGCTAGTCCCCTCCGGTGTCTATATAAACCGGAGGGCTTAGTCCATTAGGGCAATCATAATCATATAGGCTATACTTCTAGGGTTTTAGCCATTATGATCTCGTGGTAGATCAACTCTTGTAATACTCATATTCATCAAGATCAATCAAGCAGGAAGTAGGGTATTACCTCCATAGAGAGGGCCTGAACCTGGGTAAACATCGTGTCCCCCGCCTCCTGTTACCATCAACCTTATTGTTCAGCAGGTGTGTCTTCATATGCACGCCCCTCGTAACTCCCATTGGACCCTCGTGAAGCAGATTCTTCGATACATCCGTGGCACGATGGCTCTCGGGCTCACTCTCATGGTGTCCACTTCTCTGGGGATGGTGGCTTATTCTGATGCGGGCTGGACTAGCTGCCCTGACACCCATCGCTCCACCTCTGGTGGCTGCGTCACCTCGGTCCTTCACTCATCTCGTGGTCGTCCATGCGACAACCCACAGTTTCGAGTTCCAGCGCGGAGCCCGAGTACCGAGCAGTGGCTAACCGCCATCGCCAAGTGCACCTGGCTACGACAGCGACTTCAGGAGTTGCATCATGATGTCTCCCAGGCTACGGTTGTCTACTATGACAACTCTCTGCGGTGTACCTTTCCGCCAACCCCGTTCATAATCGCTGGACTAAGCACATTGAGCTGGACATTCATTTTGTGCGTGAGCAGGTGGCCCTTGGACGCATTTGGGCCCTCCATGTTCCGACCGCACAACAGTTTGCTAATGTGATGACTAAGGGACTGCCTACTTCCACCTTTGAGGAGTTTTGTTCCAGTCTCTGCGGCTCTAGCGCCGCTTCGACTGCGGGGTGGTGTTGAATATACTGTGTACGTGTATATTGTGTCTTGGGCCCACCTCCTAGTTCTCCTGTATAGTTGAGGTTGTGCCCACCTCCTAGTTCTCCTATGTTATATACATGCCTGGTGCACCGATCAATGCAATTGTGTTGGACAACCTATTCCTCATCTTCTACAAAGATGGCATGACATATCTAATTCTAGGAACAAAAACAAAGAAATCAGCAATAGAAGATACTTAGTAGCACCACATGAAAAATATGAGAACTTTCCGCCAATATTAGTTGCATGATGGTATAGTATAGAGGTGCTTAAACTTGCCACCAATGTTCACTTTAGTGCCTGAACTTGAAAAATACGCTAAACTGGTTCTAGAACTTGGCAAGAGCATGCAAATGCAGTGCTAATCAAATCCACGGACGTATAATGGGCTGATGCGGCACCGTATTATGCTAAATTGGTTCTAGAACTTGGCACGAGCGTGCAAATACGGTGCTAATCCAATCCACAAACGTATAATGGGCTGATGTGGCACCACATTTTGATTAATTAGCATGCACATGTGGCATATGACTCCCTTTCGACAAACGGCTTGCTATATATGTCTCTATGACTAGTGGGCCCCACATGTCAGTGTCGGTGTCAAAACCGGCGGATCTCGAGTAGGGGGTCCCGAACTGTGCGTCTAAGGCTAATGGTAACAGGAGGCGGGGGACGCAATGTTTACCCAGGTTTGGGCCCTCTCTATGGAGGTAATACCCTACTTCCTGCTTGATTGATCTTGATGATATGAGTACTACAAGAGTTGATCTACCACGAGATCGTAGAGGCTAAACCCTAGAAGCTAGCCTATGATTATGATTGTTCTTGTCCTACAGACTAAACCCTCTGGTTTATATAGACACCGGAGGGGGCTAGGGTTACACAGAGGCGGTTACAGAGAAGGAAATCTACATATCCTAATTGCCAAGCTTGCCTTCCACGCAAAGGAGAGTTCCACCCGGACACGGGCGAAGTCTTCAATATTATATCTTCATAGTCCAACAGTCCGGCATAAGTACATAGTCCGGCTGTCCGAGGACCCCCTAATCCAGGACTCCCTCAGTAGCCCCTGAACCAGGCTTCAATGACGATGAGTCCGGTGTGCAGATTGTCTTCGGCATTACAAGGCGGGTCCCTTCTCCGAATACTCCAAGGTAGATTTTGAACACATGAATCGTGTCCGGCTCTGCAAAACAAACTCCACGTACCACCGTAGAGAGCACAATATTCCACAAATCTAATCTGCTGACAACTTTTTATTGCGTGACATCACGCCGTGGCCCGGTCATTATATGAACCGTTTTCTCAACCTGCTACTACACATATTGCGAGGAGGTTTTATTGGCATGTCTTGTCGAAGCAGAGATCGTGTCCCCTTATCATGGGATTCTCATCAATATGGGTGTGGGTAACCGTGCCATCAACGCGGCGCTTGGGGAATAAGTGAGTTTACGGGGCAAGTGGGGAGGCGCACAGTTACTACCGCCTTTATAAAGAGATAAGGATTCCCCTTTTTCACCCATGCCCTCTTCTTCCTCTGCTCATCCATTCTCACTCGAGCTCTAGCGCCCAAGCTTTCACCTTCTCCGCAAAGTCATTCCAAGCTTGTCCGGAGTGGGAGGCAAGTGGATGACGGAGGAGGACATTACAAAGCTTCGGGAGGCTGGATACCTGTCCGCAAACATCACGCACTGGCTTCCGGCCGAAGGGCAGATCATCCCCACCCTGAAACCCCTGGAGAGGGTAGTGTTCCTCTCTCATTTCGTCCGCGGACTGGGATTCCCCCTCCATCCGTTTGTCCGCGGGCACATGTTCTACTACAGGCTGGACTTCCATGATCTGGCCCCCAATTTCATCCTCAACATGTCGGCATTTATCGTCGTGTGCGAGGCCTTCCTATGCATCATGCCCCACTTCGGCCTATGGCTGAAGACCTTCAATGTGAAGCCAAAGGTGGTGGTTGGCCAGCAAGCGGAGTGCGGAGGCGCCATGGTGGGCAAGATACCTAATGTCACCTGGCCCGAAGGCTCCTTAGTGTAGACCGTGAAGGGGTGGCAATCAGGGTGGTTCTACATCACCGAGCCACGCGACACCAACTGGGCAGCGACCCCGAATTTCGATCCGGCATCCCCGTGTGGCTCACCTCCTGGAAAGAGAAGGGCTTAGCCTGGGGCTCATCGGTGGAGCTGACCGGACTTCAGACCTGCGTCCAAAATATGATAGGCAAGAAAATCAAGCTTGTCAACGTGGTCCAGGTCATGCTCATCCGCCGGATCCTCCCGTGTCAGAGACGGACTTACAATCTATGGGAGTTCGACCCGGCCGAACACCAGATGTTGCAACAGCTCTTCGGCATGACGCACAAAGATGTCTGGAAGGTGCTCTTCAAGGCTAACGAGGTCCCCCCCCACCCATAACCGAAGATCGCGGACTCAGCGCGAAACACCAAGCGCATCCGGTGAGTTTTTACATTTTGCAAGATGTGCCTTTTACCAGCACATTCACGGGAGGAATCTAAGCCTCCATGCTGATTCAACAGGACTAGGTAGCGATAGCGGAGCGGATCGACTGTGTGGCTCTGCTACCTGAAGATCCAGCATCGTCTCTTCTAATGAAGATGCTGTTTTCGGCGCCCTACGAGGTGCCAGAGAAGAAGGCCAAGAAGAAGGCCACGGGGACCTGGAAAGGTCTCCGGTGCAAGGTTGTATCGGACGTGACGTCCGAGGACACTGAGGCACACTCCTCCAACAAAGACGAGGACGAGGAAGAGGAAGTCCCTCCCCCCCCCCCCCCAACCGGGGGGGAAGAAGAGAAAGGCCGCCCCGCAGGGGTAGGACGAGGCATCCAAGAAGGGAAAAACCTTCCTTCCGGACCACTCCACCACGGCCACCTACAGCAGCGAGGAGTGGCTGCCCAGGGACAAGCCCCTGGCTAAGTCGTAAGCATCCGGACACTCTAATACTTCAAGTATGTTTTGCTTTATTGCTTCTTATCATGTCGAACATGCATATGCAGTCTGGCCAAATCCCACATCAGGATATCTTCTTCGGAGGGGTCCCTGGGTCCGTCGGTGATGAACAAACAGTGACTCACTCCCAACAGCCTCCTCCCCCAGGCCCGCGGACAACAATGAGGTGTTGTCTCAGAGGATACCGGACCAGGGGGAGAGCTCTGGAGACGCCCCCAGGCGAAATCCCAGTCGTCGGGCACATGGGAGGGAAGACCCCCATGGACTCCGATAATAGGGCCCGCAGGAAGTCTGGCCCCCAGCCGAATACGGCTCTGGAAACCCGAGTGGTTCCGGATTCAGGCAGGCAGCCTCTCTCTAAGGAGGGCGAGCCGCCTGTACCGATGACCTCTGTCCATCCAGAGGCATTGGATAACTTGCTGGAAGCGCTTCGCGGCGCTTCCATTGATGAAGAACACCGTAATCTTATGAGTGCGGTGATTGGGAAGGTCCGGTCCACCAAAAGTGGATTGACCGAAGCCTGCGCCAGCCTCCTAGCAGGCTTTGAGGTAAGTAACAAAATTGTGAGAAAATATCACAGTATAGACAGTAGCCCCTGATGCTCTGTTTGGTGTTCAGAAAGAAAGGCCGAATAGAGGATCAAATAACATCCACAGGAGTCTAACAAAAGATGTCTATGTGAATAAGCAGGCATCGCTGCTGGCCGCTGCCGCTCGTACTGCGGAGGTCTCCGGACTAAAGGGGGACCTGGAGCGGTCCTAGACCGGGCGCCTGCAGATGAAGAGATTGAAGTGAGGGCCTCCTGCCCCTTCCTCCCCTCGTCCACGTCATCAGAGGAACGTGGCGGTACCACCAACGGCCTGGAGATCTCCCGGGCCGGTGGGTGTAATGTCGGTGATATGCAAGCATCAGACATCATCGACGGTAACTCATGTTCCGCCGGGTCATCCATCTCAACTCTGTGGGTCCATAGGCGACTAGGAGCCGAAGAAGCTCCAAAGGAACCAAAGTGCGGTGTGTGAATCGGTGTCGTAGATGGTGTGGTCCCCTTACTAGACTTATATGCCTTATTAGACTGGGAAGCGGGCCCCTTGGTCGCCTCCCGAGATGTATGCTCAGCACCCTTGTCCTGATTCCTCGGGGCTCCACCCCCCTCCATCGAGTCCATATCATGTTCCCCATCAACCTCCTGGAATAATAGTGTATCGTTGAGCTCAATATCTAGCTCATACATGACCTACGCATGGGTCCACTTGACCACATCCGACACGAACTCAATGTTGACCACACTGACAAGCAACATCCGGCACCTCGGCTCTGATACCACTTGTTACGCAATCCCAGGTCTGTTAACCAGCATTTTTAAACCCACACGCACCATTGGCCTCCTACACGAGAGTCTCGGCCCACCAACCAGACCTAACCAGGGCTTGTGTGCCTTTGACAAGTCTAAGGCGCGTGATTGATTCAAATGGTGTATGCATGAAAGCTTGAAGTCGATGGGGCGCATGGGTGAACTGATAATCTACCACGGAGTCATGTTGAAAGCTAAAGTCTAATGAACACTTCACTCGGTGCTGGTGGAAGGGTTGTGGTGGGGCAACCACGACGCCAGGGAGTCGTGATCCGACAAAAGGGCGGTGACAAACCTCGATTCTGAAGGAAATATGCCCTAGAGGCAATAATAAAGTTGTTATTTTATATTTCCATATTCATGATAAATGCTTATTATTCATGCTAGAATTGTATTAACCGTACACTTGATACATGTGTGAATACATAGACAAAACACCGTGTCCCTAGTATGCCTCTACTAGACTAGCTCGTTGATCAAAGATGGTTAAGTTTCCTAGCCATGGACATGAGTTGTCATTTGATGAACGGGATCTCATCATTAGTGGAATAATGTGATGGACAAGACCCATCCGTTAGCATAGCATAAACGATCATTAAGTTTTATTGCTACTGATTTCTTCATGTCAAATACATATTCCTCCGACTATGAGATTCTGCAACTCCCGGACACCGGAGGAATATCTTGTGTGCTATAAAATGTCACAACATAACTGGGTGATTATAAAGATGCTCTACAGGTATCTCCGAAGGTGTTATTTGGGTTGGCATAGACCGAGATTTGGATTTGTCACTCCGAGTATCGGAGAGGTATCTCTGGGCCCTCTCGGTAACGCACATCATATGAAGCCTTGCAAGCAATGTGACTAATGAGTTAGTTGTGGGATGATGCATTACGAAACGAGTAAAGACACTTGACGATAACGAGATTGAACTAGGTATGAAGATACCGACGATCGAATCTCGGGCAAGTAACATACCGATGACAAAGGGAATAACGTATGTTGACATTGCGGTTCGACCGATAAAGATCTTTGTAGCATATGGGGGAACCAGTATAAGCATCCAGGTTCCGCTATTGGTTATTGACCGGAGAGGTGTCTCGGTCATGTCTACATAGTTCTCGAACCTGTAGGGACTGCACGCTTAATGTTCGATGATCATATGTGTTATATGAGTTATGTGTTTGGTGATCGAAGGTTGTTCAGAGTCCCATATGAGATCACGGACATGGTGAGGAGTCTCACAGTGGTCGAGAGGTAAAGATTGATATATTGGAAGGTTATATTCAGACACCGGAATGGTTCTGGAGTGGTTTGGGTATTTTTTGGAGTACCGAGGGGTTACCGGAAGCCCCCAGGAGAAGTAATGGGCCTCATGGGCCATCGAGGAGAAGAGGTGGTGCCCCCTCATGGGAGTACGAATTGGACTAGGGGAGGGGGCGCCCCCCCCCCTTCCTTCTCCCTCTCTCTCCCTTCCCCCTTTTCCCCCTCCAGAAAGGAAGGGGGTCCAAATTGGACTGGGAGTCCTAGTAGGACTCCCCCCTTGGGGGCACACCCTGGCCGGCCCTCTCTCCTTTATATACGGGGGCAGGGGGCACCCAAAGCACACCAATTGTCTTAGCCGTGTGCGGTGCCCCCTCCACCGTTTACTCCTCCGGTCATATTGTCGTAGTGCTTAGGCGAAGCCCTGCGCGGATCACATCACCATCACCGTCACCACGCCGTTGTGCTGACGGAACTCATCTCCTTCGTACCTCTACTAGATCAAGAGTTTGTGCGACGTCATCGAGCTGAACGTGTGCAGAACTTAGAGGTGTCATACGTTTGGTACTTGATCGGTTGATTCGGGAAGATGTTCGACTACATTACCCATGTTAAGTTAACGCTTCCGCTTTCGGTGTACGAGGGTACATGGACACACTCTCCCCCTCTCGTTGCTATGCATCCCCTAGATAGATCTTGCATGAGCGTAGGAATTTTTTTGAAATTGCATGCTACATTTCCCAACAGTGGCATCCGAGCTAGGGAGCTAGGTCTATGCGTAGATGGTATGCACGAGTAGAACACAAAGAGTTGTGGGCGGTGATCGTCATACTGCTTACCACCAATGTCTTATTTTGATTCGGCAGTATTGTTGGATGAAGCGGCCCGGACAAAACTTACATGACCACGTTCATGAGACCGGTTCCACCGACAGACATGTAACTAGTTTTGCATAAAGATGGCTGGCGGGTGCATGTTTCTCCAATTTTAGTTGAATCGAATTTGACTGCGGCCGGTCCTTGTGAAGGTAAAAACAGCAAACTTGATAAATCACCATTGTGGTTTTTGTGCCGTAGGAAAGTACGGTTCTTGCTAGAAGCCCGTAGTAGCCACGTAAAATTTGCAACAACAAAGTAGAGGATGTCTAACTTGTTTTCGCAGGGCATTTTGTGATCTGTGAAAGTGCAACTATCCCTAGGTGGTTTTGGTAATTCATAACAACATATAGCTCATTGAGCTAATGCGATTCCAAGACTATTATTTCAGGAAAGCTCAATGAATGGCATGGCATGGATGATGAAAGTGGATCCCTCAAAATACTAATGACAAAGGATTGGTTCAAGCTCAAAAGCTCAAGACTCTTCATTTTATATTTTAGTGATCCAAGATCACATTGAGTCTATAGGAAAAGCCAATACTATCAAGGAGGGATGAGGTGTTGCTTAATGAGCCTCTTGCTTCATGTGCTTGGTGATATGCTCCAAAAACCCTCGGCTACTTTCTCACATCCACAAACGACCTAAAGCTAAAGCCAAAATCAGTCACACCGATTCTTTCTATCCGGCGCCACCGAATTCTAAAGTCATAGCCACTGCCACAAACCCTAAGAAAATCGGTCCTACCGATAGGGATCTCGGTCTCACCGAGATGGGATTGTAATCTCTCTGTTTCCCTTCGTAACGTTTCGGTCTAACCGAAGTGAGCGATCGGTCCCACCGAGATTGCAATCTAAACTCTCTGTTTCCCTTTTGTAACATTTCGGTCTCACCGAAAAGAGCAAATCGATCCCACCGAGTTTACCTAACCAACTCTCTGGAGAGCTTATTACCAAAATCGGTCTCACCGAGTTTGTGTAATTGGTCTTACCGAGATTATGTTATGCCCTAACCCTAATCGAATCGGTCTTACCGAGTTGCATGTCAGTCCCACCGAAAATCCTAACGGTCACTAGGTTTACTAAATCGGTCCCACCGAGACTGTTGAATGGGTCCCACCGAGTTTGGTAAATTGTGTGTAACGGTTCCCTCCATCTCCTCTTCATTCATGGAGAGAGCCATCAGAAAAAACCTACACTTCCAACTTACCATTTCTGAGAGAGAACTACCTACTCATGTGTTGAGGCCAAGATATTCCATTCCTACCATATGAATCTTGATCTCTAGCCTTCCCCAAGTTTCTTTCCACTCAAATCTTCTTTCCACTAGATCCAAATCCTATGAGAGAGAGTTGAGTGTTGGGGAGACTATCATTTGAAGCACAAGAGCAAGGAGTTCATCATCAACGCACCATTTGTTACTTCTTGGAGAGTGGTGTCTCCTAGATTGGCTAGGTGTCACTTGGGAGCCTCTGACAAGATTGTGGAGTTGAACCAAGGAGTTTGTAAGGGAAAGGAGATCGCCTACTTCGTGAAGATCTGCCGCTAGTGAGGCAAGTCCTTCGTGGGCGAAGTCCATGGTGGGATAGACAAGGTTGCTTCTTCGTGGACCCTTCGTGGGTGGAGCCCTCTGTGGACTCGCGCAACCGTTACCCTTCATTGGTTGAAGTCTCCATCAACGTGGATGTACGATAGCACCACCTATCGGAACCACGCCAAAAACATCCGTGTCTCCAATTGCGTTTGAATCCTCCAAACCCTTCCCTTTACTTTCTTGCAAGTTGCATGCTTTAATTTCCGCTGCCTATATACTCTTTGCATGCTTGCTTGAATTGTGGGATGATTGCTTGACTTGTCCTAAGATTGCTAAAATCTACCAAATGCTAAAATTGGGAAAAGGTCAAGTTTTTAATTGGTCAAGTAGTCTAATCACCTCCTGCCCGCCCCTCCCCCTCGACGACGGTCCTGGACCAGGCGCCTACAGATGAAGAGACAGAAGTGAGGGCCTCCTGCCCCTTCCTCCCATCGTCCACGTCATCAGAGGAACGTGGCGGTACCACCAACGGCCTGGAGATCTCCCGGGCCGGTGGGTGTAATGTCGGTGATATGCAAGCATCAGACATCATTGGTGGTAACTCATGTTCCGCCGGGTCATCCATCTCAACTCCGTGGATCCATAGGCGACTAGGAGCCGAAGAAGCTCCAAAGGAACCAAAGTGCGGTGTGTGAATCGGTGTCGTAGATGGTGTGGTCCCCTTACCAGACTTATATGCCTTATTAGACTGGGAAGCGGGCCCCTTGGCCACCTCCCGAGATGTATGCTCAGCACCCTTGTCCTGATTCCTCGGGGCTCCACCCCCTCCATCGAGTCCATATCATGTTCCCCATCAACCTCCTGGAATAACAGTGTATTGTTGAGCTCAATATCTAGCTTATACATGACCTCCGCATGGGTCCACTTGACCACATCCGACACGAACTCAATGTTGACCACACTGACAAGCAACATCCGGCACCTCGGCTCTGATACCACTTGTTACGCAATCCCAGGTCTGGTAACCAGCATTTTTAAACCCACATGCACCATTGGCCTCCTACACGAGAGTCTCGGCCCACCAACCAGACCTAACCAGGGCTTGTGTGGCTTTGACAAGACTAAGGCGCGTGATTGATTCAAATGGTGTATGCATGAAAGCTTGAAGTCGATGGGGCACATGGGTGAACTGATAATCTACCACGGAGTCATGTTGAAAGCTGAAGTCTAATGAAGACTTCACTCGGTGCTGGTGGAAGGGTTGTGGTGGGGCAGCCACGACGCCAAGGAGTCGTGATCCGACAAAAGGGCGGTGACAAACCTCGATTCTGAAGGAAATATGCCCTAGAGGCAATAATAAAGTTGTTATTTTATATTTCCTTATTCATGATAATGCTTATTATTCATGCTAGAATTGTATTAACCGGAAACTTGATACATGTGTGAATACATAGACAAAACACCGTGTCCCTAGTATGCCTCTACTAGACTAACTCGTTGATCAAAGATGGTTAAGTTTCCTAGCCATGGACATGAGTTGTCATTTGATGAACGGGATCTCATCATTAGTGGAATAATTTGATGGACAAGACCCATCCGTTAGCATAGCATAAACGATCATTAAGTTTTATTGCTACTGATTTCTTCATGTCAAATACATATTCCTCCGACTATGAGATTCTGCAACTCCCGGACACTGGAGGAATATCTTGTGTGCTATCAAATGTCACAACGTAACTGGGTGATTATAAAGATGCTCTATAGGTATCTCCGAAGGTGTTATTTGGGTTGGCATAGATAGAGATTAGGATTTGTCACTCCGAGTATCGGAGAGGTATCTCTGGGCCCTCTCGGTAATGCATATCATATGAAGCCTTGCAAGCAATGTGACTAATGAGTTAGTTGTGGGATGATGCATTACGGAATGAGTAAAGAGACTTGACAATAACGAGATTGAACTAGGTATGAAGATACTGATGATTGAATCTCGGGCAAGTAACATACCGATGACAAAGGGAATAACGTATGTTGACATTGCGGTTCGACCGAAAAAGATCTTTGTAGAATATGTGGGAACCAGTATAAGCATCCAGGTTCCGCTATTGGTTATTGACCGGAGAGGTGTCTCGGTCATGTCTACATAGTTCTCAAACCCGTAGGGACCGCACGCTTAACGTTCGATGACTATATGTGTTATATGACTTATGTGTTTGGTGACCGAAGGTTGTTCAGAGTCCCATATGAGATCACGGACATAATGAGGAGTCTCAAAGTGGTCGAGAGGTAAAGATTGATATATTGGAAGGTTATATTCAGACACCGGAATGGTTCCGGAGTGGTTTGGGTATTTTTTGGAGTACCGAGGGGTTACCGGAAGCCCCCGAGAGAAGTAACGGGCCTCATGGGCCATCGAGGAGAAGAGGTGGTGCCCCCTCATGGGAGTCCGAATTGGACTAGGGGAGGGGGCGCCCCCCCCCCCCTTCCTTCTTCCTCTCTCTCCCTTCCCCCTTTTCCCCCTCCGGAAAGGAAGGGGGTCCGAATTGGACTGGGAGTCCTAGTAGGACTCCCCCCTTGGAGGCACACCCTGGCCGGCCCTCTCTCCTTTATATACGGGGGCAGGGGGCACCCAAAGCACACTAGTTGTCTTAGCCGTGTGTGGTGCCCCCTCCACCGTTTACTCTTGCGGTCATATTGTCGTAGTGCTTAGGCGAAGCCCTGCGCGGATCACATCACCATCACCGTCACCACGCCATTGTGCTAACGGAACTCATCTCCTTCGTACCTCTACTGGATCAAGAGTTTGTGCAACGTCATCGAGCTGAACGTGTGCAGAACTTAGAGGTGTCATACGTTTGGTACTTGATCGGTTGATTCGGGAAGATGTTCGACCACATTAACCATGTTAAGTTAACGCTTCCGCTTTCGGTCTACGAGGGTATGTGGACACACTCTCCCCCTCTCGTTGTTATGCATCTCCTAGATAGATCTTGCGTGAGCGTAGGAATTTTTTTGAAATTGCATGCTATGTTTCCCAACAGTGGCATCCGAGCTAGGTCTATGCGTGGATGGTATGCACGAGTAGAACACAAAGAGTTGTGGGCGGTGATCGTCATACTGCTTACCACCAATGTCTTATTTTGATTTGGCAGTATTGTTGGATCAAGCGGCCTGGACCAACCTTACATGACCACGTTCATGAGACCGGTTCCACCGACAGAAATGTAACTAGTTTTGCATAAAGGTGGCTGTGGGTGCCTGTTTATCCAATTTTAGTTGAATCAAATTTGACTGCGGCCGGTCCTTGTGAAGGTTAAAACAGCAAACTTGATAAATCACCGTTGTGGTTTTTGTGCCGTAGGTAAGTATGGTTCTTGCTAGAAGCCCGTAGTAGCCACGTAAAATTTGCAACAACAAAGTAGAGGATGTCTAACTTGTTTTCGCAGGGCATTTTGTGATGTGTGAAAGTGCAACTATCCCTAGGTGGTTTTGGTAATTCATAACAACATATAGCTCATTGAGCTAATGCTATTCCAAGACTATTATTTCAGGAAAGCTCAATGAATGGCATGGCATGGATGATGAAAGTGGATCCCTCAAAATACTAATGACAAAGGATTGGCTCAAGCTCAAAAGCTCAAGACTCTTCATTTTATATTTTAGTGATCCAAGATCACATTGAGTCTATAGGAAAAGCCAATACTATCAAGGAGGGATGAGGTGTTGCTTAATGAGCCTCTTGCTTCATGTGCTTGGTGATATGCTCCAAAAACCCTCATCTACTTTCTCACGTCCACAAACGACCTAAACCTAAAGCCAAAATCGGTCACACCGATTCTATCTATCCGGCGCCACCGAATTCTAATGTCATAGCCACTACCACAAACCCTAGGCAAATCGGTCCTACCGATAGGGATCTCGGTCTCACCGAGATGGGATTGTAATCTCTCTGTTTCCCTTCGTAACGTTTCGGTCTAACCGAAGTAAGCGAGCGGTCCCACCGAGATTGCAATGTAAACTCTCTGTTTCCCTTTTGTAACATTTCGGTCTCAGCGAAAAGAGCAAATCGGTCCCACCGAGTTTACCTGACCAACTCTCTGGAAAGCTTATTACCAAAATCGGTCTCACCGAGTTTGTGTAATCGGTCTTACCGAGATTACATTATGCCCTAACCCTAATCGAATCGGTCTTACCGAGTTGCATGTCAGTCCTACTGAAAATCCTAACGATCACTAGGTTTACTAAATCGGTCCGACCGAGTCTGTTGAATCGTTCCATCGAGTTTGGTAAATTGTGTGTAACGGTTAGATTTTGTGTGGAGGCTATATATACCCCTCCACCTCCTCTTCATTCGTGGAGAGAGCCATCAGAAAAACCTACACTTCCAACTTACCATTTCTGAGAGAGAACTATCTACTCATGTGTTGAGGCCAAGATATTCCATTCCTACCATATGAATCTTGATCTCTAGACTTCCCCAAATTGCTTTCCACTCAAATCTTCTTTCCACCAGATCCAAATCCTATGAGAGAGAGTTGAGTGTTGGGGAGACTATCATTTGAAGCACAAGAGCAAGGAGTTCATCATCAACGCACCATTTGTTACTTCTTGGAGAGTGGTGTCTCCTCGATTGGCTAGGTGTCATTTGGGAGCCTCCGACAAGATTGTGGAGTTGAACCAAGGAGTTTGTAAGGGCAAGGAGATCACCTACTTCGTGAAGATCTACCGCTAGTGAGGCAAGTCCTTCGTGGGCGATGGCCATGGTGGGATAGACAAGGTTGCTTCTTCGTGGACTCTTCGTGGGTGGAGCCCTCCGTGGACTCGCGCAACCGTTACCCTTCGTGGGTTGAAGTCTCCATCAACGTGGATGTACGATAGCACCACCTATCGGAACCACGCCAAAAACATCCGTGTCTCCAATTGCGTTTGAATCCTCCAAACCCTTCCCTTTACTTTCTTGCAAGTTGCATGCTTTAATTTCCGCTGCCTATATACTCTTTGCATGCTTGCTTGAATTGTGGGATGATTGCTTGACTTGTCCTAAGATTGCTAAGATTTGCCAAACGCTAAAATTGGGAAATGGTTAAGTTTTTAATTGGTTAAGTAGTCTAATCACCCCCCCCCCTCTAGACATACTTCAAGGTCCTACAAATGGTATCAGAGCTTTGGTCTCCATTTGCTTTTATTTCCATAGCTTTTGGTGGTCATAGCCTTGGTTTCACAACCTAGGAGAGTATGGCGTCTAGTGAGGGAAATTATCACCGTAGAGGTCCTTACTTTGATGGTACTAATTTTGCTAGTTGGAAGCATAAGATGAAAATGCATATCCTCAGACAAAACCCCGCCGTTTGGGCAATTATTTTTATTGGCTTGCAAGGTGAATTCTTTGATGGGAGAGAGCCTAACCATGAAGCTAATGCGAAAGAATTGAAGATGCTGCAGTACAACGCTCAAGCTTGTGATATCATCTTCAACGGATTGTGCCCTGAAGAATTCAACAAAATCAGCCGTCTTGAGAATGCAAAGGAAATTTGGGATACTTTGATTGATATGCATGAAGGTACCGACTCCGTCAAGGAATCCAAGTTGGATGTGCTCCAAAGTCAGCTTGACAAGTTCAAAATGAAGGATGGTGAAGGTGTCGCTGAAATGTACTCTAGGCTTGCACTTATCACAAATGAGATTGTCGGCTTAGGGAGTGAAGAGATGACCGACAGATTCATCATCAAGAAGATCCTAAGAGCATTGGATGGAAAGTATGATACCGTGTGCACATTGATCCAAATGATGCCAAACTACAAAGATCTCAAGCCAACGGAAGTCATTGCAAGAATTGTTGCTCATGAGATGTCACTTAAGGATAAGGAGGAACTTCACAACAAGTCAAGTGGTGCATACAAAGCCTCAAGTGAAGCCCCCACATCATCAAGTGAGAAACAAACCTTCAATGAAGATTTGAGCTTAATGGTGAAGAACTTCAACAAATTCTACAAGAGTAGAAGCAAAGAAAGAAGCTCCAAGTCAAGGTCTTACAATGACAAGAGATCTTCTAGTCGAGAGCGAAATTTCTACAATTGTGGGAGACCCGGACACTATTCCAATGAGTGTACGGCACCCTACAAAAGAGGAGAAGATTCTCCAAAAAGAAGAAGCAAAAGAGAAGAATCACCACCGAGAGAGAGGAGTAGAGATGATAGTTACGAATGAAGACCCTCACGGAGAAGCAAGGATTCGGAAAGGAAGGTCAAGTCATCAAGGAGCTACACAAAATGAAGACATCAAGCTCATGTTGGTGAATGGGTATCCAGTTCCGACTCCGACAATCACTCCGAGAGAAGCTATCACTCCGACTCCGAATATACTCAAGATGAAGGTGTTGCCGGTCTAGCACTTGTGTCAACCGACTCCTACGACATATTTGATTCACCAAATGAAGGAATTGGAAGATGCTTCATGGCCAAAGGTCCAAAGGTAACACATCCTGAGTATGTTGATTTCAATGGTGATGAAGATGACTTACTTGTGGATGATGATTTACTTGTTGACAACTCTAGTGATGAATACTATGATGAAACGTCAATTAATCATGCTAATCAAGGTAAAACAAATGACAATGATAAGGAGAAGATTGAGCTTCTAACTAAAGAACTAAACACTCTTAAGTTAGCTCATGAAACTATCTTCGAAGATCATCGAGAACTTTTAAGGGCTCATGAGAAGTTACGCTTTGAAAAGCTCAATCTTGAGCAAGAGCATGAGTTCTTAAAAGCAATCAATGATGATCTCCGTAAGAAAAGTTCTTCTTACATTGCCAAGCGTTTACTCTTATCTACTTACATGCCTCAAGTCAAGTCTAGTAACAAGTACAAGAAAGATCCTTCCTCTAGTAGTAACAATAATAATGTCAAATCCAATATTGTTGCTTCTAGTAGTTCTCTTGATTCCACTAATGATTCTCTTAGCCAAGTTACACTTGAGCAAGAAAATAGCTTATTGAAGGGAATTATAGAGAAAGGTGTTTACAAGAGCCTTGCCGGGAGTAAGCAATTCGAGGAAATTGTATGCAAGCAAGGAAGGCACCGGAAGAATCAAGGTGTTGGTTTTGAACGAAAGTTCAATGCCAATGGAGTTGAGTGGAAAGAAGATCAATACCCCAAGATGAAGTTTGTTCCTCAACAAGAGAAGTATGATCCTACTTCCTTCAAAGGAACACAAGCACAAGATGATCTTCCACCACAAGACCACAAGAACAAAGGCAAGGACAAGCTTCAAGAAGAGATTGATGCATTTGAAGAAGCACCTAAGGCCTCGTTCAAGTGGGTTCCCAAGACTACGTCAAGTTCTACTTCATCAAGTACAACTACAACTCCAAGGATTCCCATCAAGATGATGTGGATCCCGAAGAAGAAGAACTAGAGAGTTCTTGAGGGTGACTCCGCCAACATTCTTCACTCATATCATTATGGCAAGAACAAGTGCAATCAACTTCCACATCTTGCACTAGTTAAAGGAGTCACAAACCCTCATGTTGGTAAGGCAAGGGACAAGGTAACCTAATGATTTCATGGACATCATCTTGTGTATGCTTCACTCTATGTCTATGGATATTCTTGTTTGTTCCTTGTGGGACTAACCCATGTAGGTATGTTGAAAGTGTAACTCACTCCAAAGGATTGCTCCAAATGATCTACATCAACATTGAGCATCCACATCTTCAACACCTACATGAAGTCATCATCGACAAAACCCAAGGTTAGTTCATCCCTCTAAAAGGGGATCTCACATCTAGGGGGAGCTTAACTCTAAGAATTGAGTCAAAGCAACTCTAATGGTGTGAACACATCAATGCATTATGTAAAAGTGGTAATCCCACTTGAGCTTAAATGATGAGTATGAACTATGATCAAATGTTTTCATTTGACTCCTAAGTCAATATACTCATATATAGATGACCTAGTCATCGCCAATTGTTGGATAGATGCTAGAATTGGTTGTGAATGCTTTGCCACATATTTCATTTGCCATCTTATTGTGTGAGCATGTTGGTGCATATTTTACTCATTCGAGGACATCCACTTGTTGTTGATTGATTGGCTTCTTTTTCTTTTTGCCAAGTGGATGGACAAGAATGCCTAAGAACCTTATCTAGCTATCTATGCTTTTCTCGTCTCAAACTCTATTCATGCTACATCACAAAATTTGATCAAGTCAGATCCGAACCACTCTGTGTGAGGAGCACTCGGAGTCCCCGATTCGTCATAGACTTAAACTTCCAAAACTTCTTTGTGATTCTCGGTCTGACCGATTCCTCCATTTCGGTCCTACCGAGATCACTAAGTCGATCTAGGTTTTCAATCTCGATGCAACTGATTTGAACTTTTTGGTCACACCGAGTTGCTATAACTGTACACAGTTATGCATCTCGGTGCCACCGAGTTGTTCCACTCGGTCACACTAACAGGGTCGGGCTATATATAGCCACGGGCAAAAATTTGGAAATTTCTCCGAACCTCTTCGCCCGCGCAATAGCTCGCTCTGCCTCTAGGGTCTCCGGATCGTCTCCTCGTCGCCAGCCGCCTCCTATCGCTGGTCTCCACTGCCATCAACGGATTTCACCCCCGCCGTTGCCGCCGTAGCGAGTTCATCGCCAAGCTAGGGTATGGACTCGATCACTATGCTATCCTCGTCCGATTCCTAGCACATTGTGTTCTTAATGATTCTTGCCACGATTGAAACACTCCTATCCAGTCAATGCAATCCTTAGATTAGATGAGGTTCGAAAATTTAGGGTTAGGTTTCCGCCGAAACCATCTCGGACCCACCGAGTTGAAAAACTCGGTCCCACCGATTTGGCTAACGCCATTGCACTAGTAACTATCGGTCTGACCGAGAATTGCTAATCGGTAAGACCGATTTTAGGACTTTGTGAAACCCTAGCAGTCTTGGTGCCACCGAACTGTGACTCGGTCCAACCGAGTTCATCAGTTTAGACTGCTTCGGTATCACCGAGTTTGAAAATCGGTTGATCCAAAATGCTTTCTGTGGAAAACTAAAACTGAATTTTTGAATCATTCTTTTGCAAAAATCTCTGCATTTTGTGATGCTCATCCACTCTATCTCATCTATAACTCTTCACAGGGTCAGCAGTCAGTGTTTGCAGCATGTCAGACCAAAGTGACAGCCAGAACAGGGAAGAAGAGTAGATTCACATGAGTGAGGGCACTAGTCCCTCCAGTTCCTCAGATGATGGCAGCAGGAGCACCCCAAGCAACCTGCCTAAAGCTGCCACCAGGACAAGGAAGAAGAGAACCTCAGATTCTGAGGATGAGGATTATAGAGCAGAAGAGGATGAGGCTACCTCCAAGAAGGTAGTGCTCAAAAAGGAGTATGCCTCAGCACAGAACACTAAACCTGGACTCAATAGGAAGGTTCCTGCCAAGAGGACACCTATGCTGAAGGTCAGAGGATCTACTCAAGTGCCTGAAAAGTCTGAACCTAAAGAGGCACCTGCAAAAAGAGTCACAACTTCCAAACCCAAGAAAGTTCCCACTGAAGAAACTATGAAGTTTACCATTGAATCAGAAGATGAAGCTGCTGCTCAGGATAAGAAGAAGAAGAGAGCCAAAACCACTACTGCCCAGGTTCTTGGGAAACCCTCAATGAGGAGAGACTCTGAAGAGGGAAGAAGAGGTTGATGCACCAGCACCCAAGGCACAAAAGCTTATGGGTGATGCTATTAGATCAGGGGCTGCAACATCAAAGCCCAAGGAAGCACCCAAAGCTGCCCCCAAGGCCAAGCTTGCACCAAAGAGGAATACCAGGAGTATTCCAGCTGCTGAGAAGAACAAGGCCCCAGTGCCTGAAGTTGCTGATGAGGAAGATGAAGAAGGACAAGTTCTGAGGAAGCTCAAGCCCAAGATACCAGACCACAATGATGCCCATCCTGTGGATGAGGACATGAAGATCAGAAGAGACTCAGGGTTGAGGCTATGGAGGATGACAGACACCAGAGCCACATCATCTGCACCAGCTACAACTCCTACAGCTCCAGTGCAACCAACTCCAGCACCAACTCCTCCAGCTCCCTCTACTTCAACTGAAGCCTTCGTTCTTGGAGTTATCCGGACACCACCACCTGAAGATCAAGCCTGAGAGTCGATCTAGCACTATGCATTTTCTATGATCTTTTTGGTAACTTGTTGCCAAAGGGGGAGAAAAATGTATAGATCATAGGCTTCGAGAGAGAGAGAGAGAGTGTGTTGCTTTTGTTCTCTCTTGCTTTGGTGGTTAAACTTGTTTGCTTTTGATTGCTTGAGATACTATGCTGTTTTTGTGAGACATTGATGATCATGTGTTTGATCATAAGCTACACTTATGCATGTTTGATGATATTATCTTACCTATCCTTATGTGATCATTCACTTTGCTTGGTGGTGAGTGCATGTATTTAATCTTTATCATTTTGAGCGCTCCACCAAGATGTATGTGACATGGAAGAGTAACCCATGAGCCTAATTCCTTGTGCATTTGCAGTCCAAAGCAAATCCTACACTATGCACAAATTTAGGGGGAGCTCTTGCTTATCACATACTTCTCAAAGCGACGATGTTTTTCAATCTGATTATCATTTGTCGAAGCTTTGATCTATATGTTGTCATCAATTACCAAAAAGGGGGAGATTGAAAGTGCAACTATCCCTAGGTGGTTTTGGGAATTCATAACAACATATAGCTCATTGAGCTAATGCTATTCCAAGACTATTATTTCAGGAAAGCTCAATGAATGGCATGGCATGGATGATGAAAGTGTATCCCTCAAAATACTAATGGCAAAGGATTGGCTCAAGCTCAAAAGCTCAAGACTCTTCATTTTCTATTTTAGTGATCCAAGATCACATTGAGTCTATAGGAAAAGCCAATACTATCAAGGAGGGATGAGGTGTTGCTTAATGAGCCTCTTGCTTCATGTGCTTGGTGATATGCTCCAAAAACCCTCAGCTACTTTCTCACATCCACAAATGACCTAAACCTAAAGCCAAAATCGGTCACACCGATTCTTTCTATCCGGCGCCACCGAATTCTAATGTCATAGCCAGTGCCACAAACCCTAGGAAATTGGTCCTACTGATAGGGATCTCGGTCTCACCGAGATGGGATTGTAATCTCTCTGTTTCCCTTCGTAACGTTTCGGTCTAACCGAAGTAAGCGATCGGTCCCACCGATATTGCAATGTAAACTCTCTGTTTCCCTTTTGTAACATTTCGGTCTCACCGAAAAGAGCAAATCGGTCCCACCGAGTTTACCTGACCAACTCTCTGGAAAGCTTATTACCAAAATCGGTCTCATCGAGTTTGTGTAATCGGTCTTACCGAGATTACGTTATGCCCTAACCCTAATCGAATCGGTCTTACCAAGTTGCATGTCAGTCCCACCGAAAATCCTAACGGTCACTAGGTTTACTAAATCGGTCCGACCGAGTCTGTTGAATCGGTCCCACCGAGTTTGGTAAATTGTGTGTAATGGTTAGATTTTGTCTGGAGGCTATATATACCCCTCCACCTCCTCTTCATTCGTGGAGAGAGCCATTAGAAAAAACCTACACTTCCAACTTACCATTTCTGAGAGAGAACTACCTACTCATGTGTTGAGGCCAAGATATTCCATTCCTACCATATGAATCTTGATCTCTAGCCTTCCCCATGTTGCTTTCCACTCAAATCTTCTTTCCACCAGATCCAAATCCTATGAGATAGAGTTGAGTGTTGGGGAGACTATCATTTGAAGCACAACAACAAGGAGTTCATCATCAATGCACCATTTGTTACTTCTTGGAGAGTGGTGTCTCCTCGATTGGCTAGGTGTCACTTGGGAGCCTCCGACAAGATTGTGGAGTTGAACCAAGGAGTTTGTAAGGGCAAGGAGATCGTCTACTTCATGAAGATCTACCGCTAGTGAGGCAAGTCCTTCGTGGGCGACGGCCATGGTGGGATAGACAAGGTTTCTTCTTCGTGGACCCTTCGTGGGTGGAGCCCTCCGTTGACTCGCGCAACCGTTACCCTTCGTGGGTTGAAGTCTCCATCAACGTGGATGTACGATAGCACCACCTATCGGAACCACGCCAAAAACATCCGTGTCTCCAATTGCGTTTGAATCCTCCAAACCCTTCCCTTTACTTTCTTGCAAGTTGCATGCTTTAATTTCCGCTACCTATATACTCTTTGCATGCTTGCTTGAATTGTGGGATGATTGCTTGACTTGTCCTAAGATTGCTAAAATCTGCCAAACGCTAAAATTGGGAAAAGGTTAAGTTTTTAATTGGTCAAGTAGTCTAATCACCCCCCCTCTAGACATACTTCAAGGTCCTACAATGTGATATGGTCAAGACATGATGTGATATACATTGTTGTATGAGATGATCATGTTTTGTAAAAGTTATCGGCAACTGGAAGGAGCCTTACGGTTGTCGCTTTATTGTATGAAATACAAATGCCATGTAATTGCTTTAATTTATCACTAAGCGGTAGCGATAGTCATAGAAGCAATAGTTGGCGAGACGACAACGATGCTATAATGGAGATCAAGGTGTCAAGCCGGTGACGATGGAGATCATGATGGTGCTTTGGTAATGGAGATCAAAAGCATAATAGGATGATGGCCATATCATGTCACATATTTTGGTTGCATGTGATGTTTATCTTTATGCATCTTATTTTGCTTAGTACGGCAGTAGCATTATAAGATGATCCCTTACTAAAATTTCAAGGTATAAGTGTTCTCCCCGAGTATGAACCGTTGCGAAAGTTCTTCTGCTGAGACACCACGTGATGATCTGGTGTGATAGGCTCTACGTTCAAATACAATGGGTGCAAGCCAGTTTTGCACATGCCGAATACTCGGGTTAAACTTGACGAGCCTAGCATATACAGATATGGCCTCGGAAAATAGAGACCGAAAGGTCGAATGTGAATCATATAGTGGATATGATCAACATAGAGATGGTCACCATTGATGACTACTCCATATCACGTGATGATCGGACATGGTTTAGTTGATTTGGATCACGAATCGTTTAGATGACTTGAGGGATGTCAATCTAAGTGGGAGTTCTTAAGTAATATGATTAATTGAACTTTAATTTGTCGTGAACTTAGTCCTGATAGTATGTGCAAATTATGTTATAGATCAATAGCTCGCGTTGTAGCTCCCTTATGTTTTTGATATGTTCCTAGAGAAAACTAAGTTGAAAGATGAAAGTAGCAATGATGCGGACGGGGTCCATGATCTGAGGATTATCCTCATTGCTGCATAGAAGAATTATGTCCTTGATGCATCGCTAGGTGACAAACCTATTGCAGGAGCAGATGCAGATGTTATGAACATTTGGCTAGCTCAATATGATGACTACTTGATAGTTTAGTGCACCATGCTTTACGGCTTAGAACCGGGACTTCAAAAACGTTTTGAATGCCACAGAGCATATGAGACGTTCCAACAGCTGAAATTGGTATTTCGGACTCATGCCCGTGTCGAGAGGTATGAGACCTCTTGCAAGTACTTCACCTAAAAGATGGAGGAGAATAGCTCAGCTAGCGAGCATGTGCTCAGAATGTACTACAATCGCTTGAATCAAGTGGGAGTTAATCTTCCAGATAAGATAGTGATTGACAGAGTTCTCTAGTCACCATCACCAAGTTACTGGAACTTTGTGATGAACTATAATGTGCAAGGGATGATGAAAGTGATTCTCGAGCTCTTCGTGATGCTGAAATCGATGAAGGTAGAAATCAAGAAAAAGCATCAAGCGTTGATGATTAAACAAGACCACTAGTTTCAAGAAAAGGGCAAATGGGAAGAAAGGGAACTTCAAGAAGAATGGCAAGCAAGTTGTCACTCCCGTGAAGAATCTCAAAGCTAGACCTAAGCCTAAAACTGAGTTCTTCTACTGCAAAGGAAATGGTCATTAGAAGCGGAACTACCCCAAATATTAGGCGGATAAGAAGGATGGCAAAGTGAACAAAGGTATATTTGATATACATGTTATTGATGTGTACCTTACTAGTTCTCGTAGTAGCCCCTGGGTATTTGATACCTGTTTGGTTGCTAAGATTAGCAACTCGAAACAGGAGTTGCGGAATAAATAGAGACTAGTTGAGGGTGAAATGACAATGTGTGTTGGAAGTGGTTCCAAGATTGATATGATCATCATCACACACTCCCTATACTTTCGGGATTAGTGTTGAACCTAAATAAATGTTATTTGGTGTGCGTTGAGCATGAATATGATTAGATCATGTTTGTTGCAATACAGTTATTCATTTAAGATAGAGAATAATGTTTTATTTACATGAATAAAACCTTCTATGGTCATACACCAAATGTTAATGGTTTATTGAATCTCGATCGTAGTGACACACATATTCATAAGATTGATGCCAAAATATGCAAAAATTGATAATGATAGTGCAACATACTTGTGGCACTGTCGTTTAGGTCATATTGGTGTAAATCGCATGAAGAAACTCCATGTTGATGGGCTTTTGGAATCACTTGATTATGAATCATTTGATACTTGCAAACCATGCCTCATGGGCAAGATGACTAAAACTCCGTCCTTCGGAACAATGGAACGAGCTAATGACTTATTGGAAATAATACATACCGATGTATGCGGTCCGATGAGTGTTGAGGCTCCTGGCGGGTATCGTTATTTTTTGACCTCCACAGATGATTTGAGCAGATATGGGTATATCTACTTAATGAAACACAAGTCTGAAACATTTGAAAAGTTCAAAGAATTGCAGAGTGAAGTGGAGAATCATCGTAACAAGAAAATAAAGTTTCTACGATCTGATCGTGGAGGTGAATATTTGAGTTACGAGTTTGGCCTTCATTTAAAACAACGTGGAATAGTTTCACAGCTCACGCCACCTGGAACACCACAACGTAATGGTGTGTCTGAATGTCGTAACCGCACTTTATTAGATATGGTGCGATCTATGATGTCTCTTACCGATTTACCACTATCGTTTTGGGGTTATGTATTAGAGACAGCTGCATTCACGTTAAACAGGACACCATCAAAATCCGTTGAGACGACACCGTATGAACTGTGGTTTGGCAACAAACCTGAGCTGTCGTTTCTTAAAGTTTGGGGATGCGATGCTTATGTCAAAAGGCTTTAGCCTGATAAGCTCGAACCCAAATCGGAGAAGTGCCTCTTCATAGGATACCCAAAGGAAACAATTGGGTACACCTTCTACCACAAGTCCGAAGGCAAGATCTTTGTTGCTAAGAACAGAACCTTTCTAGAGAAGGAGTTTCTCTCGAAAGAAGCCAGTGGGAGGAAAGTAGAACTTGATGAGGTAATTGTACCTACTCTCAATTTGGAAAGTAGATCATCCAAGAAATCTGTTCCCGTGATGCCTACACCAACTGGAGAGGAAGCTAATGATAAAGATCATCAAACTTCAGATCAAGTTGCTACAGAACCTCGTAGGTCAAACAGAGCACGATCCGCACCAGAGTGGTACGGTAATCTTATTCTGGAAGTCATGTTACTTGACCATGACGAACCTACGAACTATGAAGAAGCTATGATGAGCCTAGATTCTGATAAATGGCTTGAGGCCATGAAATCTGAGATAGGATCCATGTATGAGAAAAAGTGTGGACTTTGGTGGATTTGCCCGATGATCGGCGATCCATAGAGAATAAATGGATCTTCAAGAAGATAACTGACGCTGATGGTAATGTTACTCAGTGGCGGAGCCAGCCAGCTCAAGGAGCCGGGGCAGAGTCTTTACACAGCCATAGTGCCCAGCATTTGCCCAAGTAATTAGTAATACTAATCATGGTTTCTTTGTATTGTTTAGTGAAGGATGGCCCGGAGCAGCCCGGGCAGCTGCCCCAGGTCGCCGGGAGCTAGCTCCGCCACTAATGTTAATGTCTATAAAGCTCGACTTGTCGCAAAAGGTTTTCGACAAGTTCAATGAGTTGACTACGATAAGACTTTCTCACCCGTAGCGATGCTTAAGTCTGTCTGAATCATGTTAGAAATTGCCGCATTTTATGATTATGAAATCTGGCAAATGGATGTCAAAATTGTATTCCTTAATGGATTCTTAAAGAAGAGTTGTATATGATGCAACTAGAAGGTTTTGTCGATCCTAAAGGAACTAACAAAGTGTGCAAGCTCCAGCGGTCCATTTATGGACTGGTGCAAGCATCTCGGAGTTGGAATATACGCTTTGATGAGGTGATCAAAGCATATGGTTTTATACAGACTTTCGGAGAAGCCTGTATTTACAAGAAAGTGTGTGGGAGCTCTGTAGCATTTCTAATATTATATGTGGATGACATATTGTTGATTGGAAATGATATAGAATTTCTGGATAGCATAAAAGGATACTTGAATAAGAGTTTTTCAATGAAAGACCTCGGTGAAGCTACTAGATACTTGAATAAGAGTTTTTCGATGAAAGACCTCTGAATTGGACTAGGGGAGGGGGCGCCCCCCCCCCCCCCCCTCCCCTTTCCTTCTCCCTCTCTCTCGGTTCCCCCTTTTCCCCCTTCGGAAAGGAAGGGGGGGTCCGAATTGGACTGGGAGTCCTAGTAGGACTCCCCTCCCTTGGGGGCGCACCCTGGCCAGCCCTCTCCCCTCCCCCTCCTTTATATACGGGGGCAGGAGAGCACCCTAAAGCACACCAATTGTCTTAGCCTTGTGCGGTGCCCCCTCCACCGTTTACTTCTTCGGTCATATTATCGTAGTGCTTAGGCAAAGCCCTGTGTGGATCACATCACCATCATCGTCACCATGTCGTCGTGCTGACGGAACTCATCTCCTTCGTACCTCTACGGGATCAAGAGTTCGAGGGACGTCATCGAGCTGAACGTGTGCAGAACTCGGAGGTGTCCTACGTTCGGTACTTGATCGGTTGATTCGAGAAGACGTTTGACTACATCAACCGCGTTAAGTTAACGCTTCCGCTTTTGGTCTACGAGGGTATGTGGACACACTCTCCCCCTCTCGTTGCTATGCATCTCCTATATAGATCTTGCGTGAGCATAGGAAATTTTTGAAATTGCATGCTACGTTTCCCAACAGATTCTGACTCAAACTACTGCTCATTTTAGGTTAAATTAGCTCGTTCAAGCTTTAGTTTAGCTCAAAGTAAGTGTTTATCTAGTTCAATTATGAATTATGATGGGGTGTTATGAACTACTATGCATAGTTATGCATTATATGGTCATAATCTAATTTCAAATTTGAGTTCGAAATGAATTGTTTGTGCACGATTTGGAGTTGAGTTAAATTTGTGTGTTTGGCTAGTTTCACCAATTTTTAACTCCTCACATTTGAGGACTTAAGCTTTGAGGTGTAATCTTTTGATGGTTCAGTTAGAAATGCCCTTGGTACTCAATTCATAGCATCACTACCTGAGCAGAGCGCACAATACTATTACTTCGTCCCAAAAAAACTTGCCTTAGATTTATCTAGATAGAGATGTATCTAACACTAAAATATGTGTGGATACATTAGTATCTAACAAATGCAAAACAAGCTTTTTGGGACGGAGGGAGTATGTACTATGTTCTGACATTTCCTGTTGCTAATATAAAAGGAGCCGAGAAATGGAACCATCAGCTGCAATTTTCACAAAATCACTTCTCATTTGGCTCCAAGAAAGAAAAAGAAACTTCTCCTTGTAGCAGCAAAACAGATGGGAGTTTGCTCACCACTTCTCTTCACGATTTTGAGAAGAGCCCGAAGTGATTATCTATGTATTGCCTCTTGAAATTCTACGTGTAGCAGAGCCCACATTATCAAATAAAAGAGCTCATAGCATCGTATGTTACAGTGTTTGTAGGATTGCTGTCTGTACATTGATGAAGCTGGGAGACTTTGTACTCTCCATCCCGACATATTTCCGAAAGAGGAGGAACAGCATAAGACCCCAGCACTCCTTGGATTATAACTTTGTAGGTCGCTTCGGTGAAGTGTAAACCGTCCCATGAGACGTACTTCGATGGGTCAGGGCAGACGAAAGATCCAGGGTTTCCACATAGTACTGACAGAGAACAGTTATGTGGGGCATCGCTTCCGCAGCATGAGTTCAATGGGACAGTGAAACCTGCAGTAGCATTGTTCTTTGATTAGTCCAAACAATTATGAAGGAACAACAAAGAGGTGTAGAGACACAGAGTAGGATAGTTTCTTGCATTGCTATGTATGCTGCTACTCTATGTTGTTGCATCTGCTGTGTCAGTGGAGGGGGCAAAGAGCTTCAGTGAGCTTGTTACAAGTTGTAATACCTACAAATGTTCAGCCGTGCTTCCCAGGACACATGGAGCTAAAAGGTTGGTTTGACTGATTTATGTGGATATGATGAACATGCTCAGGCTCAGATTTTGAATGAACTACCGGGTATTAGAATTAAGATGATTAGAAAACACTTAAGATAATATTTGCATGTCTGTGGTAGGGGAGACGATACAGGGTTGATTTAGATCTCTGCTTGTAGGGATGCAGAATGGGCTTCACCATCAGGATCATAATTATCATCCAAGGACAAACGATGGAACATCAAATAGGTAAATGCACCTTATTGTCTGCCTAAGGTAAAACAAGGACCGACTCTTCTTGTGTCGTGCATAAGATATGCATTCATATGCAAGACTCACTAGTCGACAACACAACGCAGAAGGATATACTACTTAGTAACCATTTAGCTATTGTTGTTTCTTCATATATTGTCCACCTGCCCCAGTTTAGCTTAAGGTAACAGAGTTACAAAACATGTTTATCTAAAGACTATTAACTGTGGGTTCACAGATTCCTTTGGCTAGAAACATGCTTTGTCAGAGTAAGCAAGATTGTGTATCACTGAATGCCAATACAGGCACTATAGCCATTTAATAATCATGGATTTAATATAACTAGCATACAGTCATATCCAATGAAATGTATCTTGCCTATAATGCTATTATCAATAGCTTTCACTAAGGTTGATGAACTGTAGTTAAGTATTGGAAATGAGCTTTTGAAGGCTTGTGTAACAGTGTAAGTCAACTAAGCCCTGTTTGACAACATAATCTCAAATAACCTTAACACCAATTAGTTCTATGTTTTGTTACTACTATTACTTAAGAGGCAGGACTCACCAAACTGCAGTGGGGCACGGTATATGTTCAGTGTAGCACCATAATAATCAGCATAAATGACAGATACATCTGGGTGAAGATTCCTAAGTTTCTCTAGCTCCTCCTGGAGCAAACGATTGTGGTACTCGGTAAATTCATTTAGCCACTTAATGCACCCTGTTTCTTCATTATAGTAATCCTTCTCTTCACTTGGAAGTATTGCGAGATACAATGGGACACACCCTATCGGGAAATTTCCAGGAACAACGAATTTCTTCGCGCCAAGAATTATAAGCTCCTGCGAAACAAATTGTGAGTGCACATACATACAGGCTCCCAGTAAGACCTCACTGAAAAGGCACATGCATCTACATACCGTGATAGCTAAGCTTATGGCACCAACAACCTGAGGAACAAGCTCGCGTAGCTCAGCAAGAGATTTCCCCCTGACCATTAGATGGTTGTAATCATTCCCGCCGACCTCTCCAACAAGGAAAAGTGATTTTGACATGATATCACTGTGTTCTGCACAGAAGTACAATTTTAGTGGACTTTACAATTTGGAATTTCCTCGTAAATGGCATTACAGTGTTACACTATGAAACTGAACAAGAGAAAATAATAATCATGATTTAAGCAAGAATTCATTTGGTAATTTCAGACATGGGGCAAATTGGAATTCCAGTATCAACTTGGCAGTATGTTTTATGCGTCTTTATCACACATATAATTTGCAGTCACTCACGAAAATAGTAAACTATGTTCACTTTGTAAAGTTACTACACATTTTGTAACATGGCATATGCTGATTACAAAAACAGTCACTCGTGAAAACAGTCAAATGTGTTGACTTTGTAAAGTTACTATGCATTTTGTAACAAGGTGTATGCTGATTAAAACACCCACGACCTCATCAGAAGGCTCAAACTAGTCAATTGTGGCACCATTTATTGGTTGAAATTTCGCTCTCATGAGTTAACTAAAACAGTGTAAGGACTATCAGTTGTAACACAGGCACCTTTCAGATTTCGACTAATTGCAGCAATATAAACATTCAGGGCAGTGATTGGCCAGCCAGGATGGTTTCCAGCATGTGTACCACTGTTTGACTTCTCAATCGCTCCGCAAGTTGAGATCACTTGTTTTCTATTCATTCCTATATCTTTAAGCAGGTAATGGTTGCACACAGAGATGAAGCATAACAGAAATTCAGAAGATTTATATATACCAGACTCTGTGGAGGCAATGGACGGAAGCAGTCTTTTGAACCACTGCATTTGCTCATCAAGGGAGTGTGGCGTCCATGTAGGCTCCACACCAAGCTCTCGGAAGAACGAGTTGTTGAGCGCAGTCGCACCGCCAACCGCAAAATTGGCGCCATTCAGGAAGTCACCACCGCCAAGGTAGGGTGGCACGAAAGGCATCCCGAATGCTTCAGCTGGTCATAACAAGGAGGCCAGCACATGTCAGAAAACAAATTGAGGAAAGTTGGTAAGATGCGAAAACATCAAGGAGCCCCCAAAAGGTAAATGAAAGCAAAAGCACTGAAAGTCCGACATGGAAGGGTTGACCACGTGATGATGTGAATGCCAATACACAGGTGGTTGGAGCGGCCAATTGTATATCTTCTGAAGGAGATGATGCCATTGATGGTCTAGTGGTTGGGGAGAACTGGGGCAGGTAAGCAACTTTTGGGGATACAACTTGTGTAAGGTTGCTATTTGCATTTAATTTTGGGTATTGTAACCTCTTTACAACCCACAACTTCATTTTCGCATTACTAAAAGATGGAAGGCATGCTACTTGTAAACTCTCCAAACTGCAACCGGAAATACAGTTTGAAGAAATACCAGTTATTTAATTTGCAACCTTTGCAGTTGCACACATGTCCCTGTTGGCGTCAGGCAAGTAGCAGGGAATGGGCGTATTATAGTCTCAGCAGAGCACGCACGCTTACCGCGGCCCCTGAAAAGAAACGATGATGAATCCCTTGCTTGAAGAGAAATCAAGAGCGTAGCGCGATTCTCCCCGCCACCACACAGCGGATGTTCAGGAAGGTGAACTAATCACTTCTGTCGCCGTTGAGTAAAATCCACACATATACGCATGAAAAAGCTAGGGAAATTTTGGCATGGTCAATCCCTAAAAACCAATAGTATCTCTTTGAAGCAATGAAGTAGAGCATCCCAGTCCAGTTCCAGCAGCGGGCGACATGAAACGATAGAGCGATACGACGGAACCAAGTAAAAGAAAAAACACTATGAGTGTATGTTTGTCTGTGTTTGTTGTTTTTACCGAAGAAATCGAGGAGGTTGCGGCCGTCGGAGTAGCGGCCGGAGGGGCGGCCGAAGAAGGTCTGGCCGTACGGGAGGCTCCGCGCGGGGTCCGGGAAGTCGTCCGGCACGGAGAGCAGGAAGTTGCCCGTGTCCGTGAGCGAGTCCCCAAAGCTGAATATCCTGTCGAAGCACACCCCTCCGGCGGCCGGCACCGGCATCGCCACCACCGCCGCCACGACGCCGGCGACGAGTGCGGAGGCGGCGAGCCGCGCCGCCTGGGCCGCAAATGCCATGGGCGGCCCGAAGGAGCACAGCCCCCGATTCGTCGCCGGAGAAGGCTATGGATTTGTACCAGGAGGGAGGAGGGGAAGGAAGTTTGGCCGTTGACGTAGGGGACAGGAGGCGAGGGGGGGATGCGTGGTCGCAGTTTTAAAGGGGATCCCGTTCCACTTGCTTGCTCATTGCTCCTTTTCCCTTTTCATTTACGAGTTCCTAACTTATTTTTGCGACCCTGTATTTTGGGCTTCCGGCCCAGCTGTCCTTTCGGCTCGGTTACGTGGCGGGCGGTGGTTGGGCGGCTCGGCCGAAGCGCTGACTGGCCTGGCCTCCATGGTTGGGGTTCTCCGCCTCCCTTGGCCTCATGGCGTTTCCTGCCGTGCCTCGCCGTCGTTTTACGCATTTATTCGATCGATGGTAAAGACACGGCTCGCGGTCGCGGTCACGCTCCATCCATGACGCTCTCAGTTTTGTTTTGTTACTAGCAAGCATCAAATCGACTCGGTTCCTAAAGTACGAAGCGACATTTTCCTGCCGGCCAAACTGTCCAGTGTCACCAAGGAGGTCTTACGCTTACGTATGCTTTGCCTGTCTACACTCCTGGCTAGGCGTCTGACCCACACAGACAAATGCGCATCTTTCATCTTTAGGTTCATAGCATATAGGAAATATAATGAAAATAAAAGCAATCACAGAAAATGAGGTAACATGTATCTTATTTTTCTTCTAGGAAAAAAGATGCCATTTGATTCATAGGATAAAAAATTCATTGGGTCTAAACTAATGTTTTTTTCTCTATAAAGGATTGTTTCCTATCCTGCATAGAAATTCAAATTCATTTCTACAAAACGAAAAGACTTAAAAAATCCTACAAAGTTCCTTTTTTTTTTGCGTTGTTAGAAGAGTTTTATTCCATAGGCATAGGGTTACAATCACGAGGCAGGAGGTCCTCAATACACGGTGGACCTCGTCCCAACCATACAGCAGTGGTACTCTCTGTACGACTATACAGTGCCAAACGATCTGCTACCCTATTATGCACATGACTAATCTTCGAGGGAATGAAAACTCTGTCTACCATAAGATGACGAATCTCAGCGACTAAATGCCCGTAGGCAGATCTAGATAAGTTGTCGCCCGACAAGGCGGAGAGGGCGACAGAAGAGTCCGACTGGACAATGACAGGTAGCTCACAATGCTGGATAGCCAGCGCCATACCTTGCATTAGCGCATGCAACTCCGCTTCCAAAGCTTCATTACAGTTAAAGATGCACCGGTATGCCGCGAAGATTACACTCCCATCATGTCTCCTCAACACCATCCCTGCCGCTGTTGACCCGTCCGACTGTAAGAAGGCACCATCAACCGAAAGGGCCACCTGCCCTGGTGGCTTCGGCCATGGATGTGAAATGACCTCCTTCCGCGTCACAACCGGTTCCTCCCGCCACATGGGCATCTTCCCCTTGAGCATCTCCTCTGTAGAGTATTTCCTAGAGAGGTCTAAGGATTGCATGTAACTCTGCATATAAGAGACTGTTGTAGCCACCGAAGGCACTTCTTTGCCATGAGTCAAATCTGACCAGGGTAAAAGTTTACAAAGGAATCAAAGAGATCATCTAAATCAATTGGCCAGCACTCTACTTTCAGTATTTTGTTCACTACAGTCTAGAGACAAGAAGAATCTATTTAACTTTTATCTTCTTTTCATACCTAACAGCTTAATTGTGCAGCTGCACGATTTGGAGGAATGGGGCACATCCTGTCTAGGTTGTCCGATCGTGTTGCAATTCAGGTAGGAGACGCGTCACGTGAGAGGAAACAAGATAAATTTTCACTGATGCTGGGACCCGCATGACCAATAAAACTGATTAAAACCGCCCCACATCGGCGATCTCCTGGTCCGAACATTGGGAGACGTGCCGGTCCAAATTCCCCACCTTCACTATTCCTCGGTGACGACGAACGACAACTCGTCATATTACTGGGGGCACAGAGTTAACCACACCCACCACATATGATGTAGGGAAAAACCCTAGGTGGCCCGATGTTCAAGAATTGGAGGTGGATTCGAGAAGAAACACGAAGAACATGAGGGGAAAATATGGAGAAATCAAAGGGGAAAACACTATTTGACAAGATTCACACCAAGTACTCCTTAAATCACAAGCAATACATGGGATGCATCAAGATCCAAGAACAATATGGGAAATAAAGATACAAGGGTAGTTCATCCAAATCTCTAGGAGATATGGGTCTTGAATTCCATGGAGGAATCTTCCCATGAAGGGATCTTGATATCCACTTGGGGATCTTCTTCGAAGAGGCCTTGAATCCACTCAAGGATCTTCTCCAAAGAGGAATCCCACAAGGGGAGGTACATGAGCTAAGCTCTATGGTATGAGACCTAATCTTAGCTATTGTCGGGCTTGTTTCCGCAATAAATCACAAAATTGCCCTAAGTCACACTAGCCCCAAGATCAAAACAGCTGGTGGACTTCCTTGATATTGATAACCAGTACAAACATAATATTACATCGGGTTGAGCCAGAGTGCTCATATTATGTTACAAACTTGCAATATAGGTGGTGGCGGAATATGACAGTGGTGTGACAGTGGTACAACATTGATATAATAAAATAAAGCCAAGCGTCAGAGTGAGGCTTGACTATTTTATTTGTGAAGCGGAAGCACTGCGGATGATACAAGTGGTAGACTCCAAGACCACGGTTGACTTACTGGGAACACCTCTAAGCATCGGGCTCGCTAGTGCAATCTTCCTCCACAAGCTCGTCCTCCTCCAGGTCTGGCCAAATTAACAAGCCATGGACAAGCATGTGGGTACGTTGGAATGTACTCGCAAACATTATGAACGAAAGATATACCGAATGCATATGCTCATGATGGCCTATATTATATGCATGTGCTAGGCGGGAATAAGCCATGGCATAATAAACATTAGCATGTGTCAAGTATAGAAATTTTAGTGACAGACAAAGAAAGTTAAGGAACATCGGGCGTTGGACCGCCCGAGAAATTCCGAGAAGAATGCCAAACGGGTGTCTGAAAGAGACGCCTTGAGAGGTCTTGAAAAGAAATGCCAAACAGGTGTCCAAAAGCAACGCCGTGAGAGGTCTTGAAAAGAAATGCCAAACGGGTGTCTAAAGGTGACGCCTCGAGAGGACTTGAAAAGAAATGCCAAACGGGTGTCTAAAGGCGATGCCTCGAGAGGTCTTGAAAATAAAGCTGAGTATCTGGGTAGTCTAGCCACCCCAAGTGGTACTCAGAAAAGTAAATAAAGCTGAGTGCACGGGTAGTCTGGCCATCCCGAGTGACACTCAGTAACATTGAATAAGAGAAATGGGTTAGTCCACATTAATAATAACATGTATGGCAACAATATTCATGATGGCATTAGTGGTGACAATAATTATCCTGCAAAATGAATCACGCTCAATTTAATTATTTTCCTCCAAAGACCGACACCTGGACCGATACTTGACCCTTCCCAACTAACGTCCTTGACCGTGAACACGGCTATTCGAATAGATGTAACTCTGCAGAGGTTGTACTCTTTACCCACGTGTATGGGATTTCTATAGCCAACATCTAAACACTGACTAATTCGCATTATGGTCTTTGGGTTGAAACACACCTGACCAGCACACACCAGAATAACTTTCCGGATGCCAGGAATCACCCAAAGCATCTTTCAAGAAAAACTCTAAATCGGGGAGACTATCGTCTCGAATAGCATGGGATCACTATTAATACGCGCGGATTACTAGGGTGCCCCCCCCCCCCCTCGGCCTAGCCGGATACACCCATGCCCCCTGACCTGATGACTGGCATTAGACCATGGTCGTGGAACCCTCGTCGTGGCCTCTCTAAGTGGTGTGTACACGGAAAGGGGTTAACAACTTACTAAATCGCACTCCCCTTGCGGGAAGACAAGTGGCAGCACGGTATTTAGCTAGGCTTGACGGAAAAAAAACTCGATCTAGGTTGACTCAGGAGGTGTTGTTATTATAACTGGCATGTCTCACATGCCACAATGACACCGTCGTGTCATAACGCAGCCCGTGCCCACCGACACGCCCAAGGCAGGAGATACACTCCTGGATTCTCACCATATTCACATGTTAGCAAGATTCCTGGTGTATGCAATAGTGCTCAAAATGACATGTAATAGTGGTCATGCAATAGTTCTCAAAATGACATGACCAGTGCATGCTTATACTATTACTACTATATGGTGCAATGAAGGAAATATGCCCTATAGGCAATAATAAAGTTGTTATTTATATTTCCTTATATCATGATAAATGTTTATTATTCATGCTAGAATTGTATTAACAGGAAACTTGATACATGTGTGGATACATAGACAAAACACAGTGTCCCCAGTAAGCCTCTACTAGACTAGCTCGTTAATCAAAGATGGTTAAGTTTCCTAACCATAGACATGAGTTGTCATTTGGTAAACGAGATCACATCATTAGCAAAATGATGTGATGGACAAGACCCATCCGTTAGCTTAGCATAATGGTCGTTAAGTTTTATTGTTATTGCTTTTCTTCATGTCATATACGTATTCCTTTGACTATGAGATTATGCAACTCCCGAATACCGGAGGAATACCTTGTGTGCTATCAAAAGTCACAACGTAACTGGGTGATTATAAAAATGCTCTACAGGTATCTCCGAAGGTGTTTGTTGGGTTGGCATAGATCGATATTAGGATTTGTCACTCCGAGTATCGGAGAGGTATCTCTGGGCCCTCTCGGTAATGCACATCATAATAAGCCTTGCAAGCAATGTAACTAATGAGTTAGTTGCGGGATGATGCATTACGGAACGAGTAAATAGACTTGCCAATAACGAGATTGAACTAGGTGAAGATACCGACGATCGAATCTCGGGCAAGTAACATACCAATGACAAAGGGAATAATGTATGTTGTCATTACAGTTTGACCGATAAAGATCTTCGTAGAATATGTAGGAAACAATATGAGCATGCAGGTTCCGTTGTTGGTTATTGACCGGAGAGGTATCTCGGTCATTAAGGGAGTCCTGGATTAGGGGGTCCTCAGGTGTCCGGACTATTTGATATGGGCCGAACTAATGGTCCGTGAAGATAAAAGCAGAAGATTTTTCCCCCCGTGTCCAGGTAGGACTCCCATATGCGTGGAAGGCAAGCTTGGTGTCCGGATATGTTATTTCCTTCCTTTACAAACCAACTATGTACAACCCTAGGCCTCTCCGGTGTGTATATAAACCGGAGGGGTTGGTCCGTAGAGATCATCAGAATTCTCATAGGCTAGACAACTAGGGTTTAGCCATTATGATCTCGAGGTAGATCAACTCTTGAAACCCATATACTCATCGAATATAATCAAGCAAGATGTAGGGTTTTACCTCCTTTAAGAGGACCCGAACCTGGGTAAACATTGTGTCCCCTTTGTCCCTTGTTACAATTGATCCTCAGACGCATAGTTCAGGAGCCCCTACCCGAGATCTGTCGGTTTTGACACCGACATTGGTGCTTGCATTGAGAGTTCCACTGTGTCATCGACAAAAGGATCGATGGCTCGACTTGTCATCGGGGACGATGCTGTTTCCGGGGAGACTTTTCTCCCTGGTCAACTCTCCGTGTTTGGCGGCTTCACTCTGCATGCCAATTCAACTGGTCACCTTGAGCAGATCGACGGCTACGCCCCTGGTCACCAGATCAGGTTTGGAAGTTTGAATTACATCACTGATATCCGAGGAGACTTGGTCTTCGGAGGGCTCTCGGCCTCGGCCGCCGCTCCTCATCTACATGAAGGAAACCCGTCGGATCCACCATTAGATTCCACTCAAAGATCGACTCTTGTGCCTGCTCTGGCCTTAGATCCAGAGCGGACCGCTCTATCCGAGGACGGGAGGATCAATCCCGCCGGATTCTCTCCCTTTACGGAGCTTCCTGCCGGAGACCCAGAGGTGATCATGCTGTCAGCAAGACCGGAGTCAAACAGGAGTCTCCCTATCATCGGGGAGCTGGACTCATTCTGGATGTCAACTCCGAACTCTTGAGGTCTGCGTCCACTGAGCTTGGTCAAATGGTGATTACCGGACCCAGCTCTGCAGATCCTCAGTCACCTGTCCAGCTTTCACTCCTAAACGAAGAGCTGGACCTAATGCGATCTCTCGCCATCACGGAACTTTCACTTCTGAACTACGCCCAGCCTGAACTGGGGGCTGAGAGCGGGGAATTTTATGCCCCACCCACCACCCACTTAATAGCCACTGTCGAGGACCTAACCGACATGCTAGACTACGCCTCCGAAGACATCGATGGTATGGGCGACGATGTCAGAGCCGAAACAGGCCAAACCCTGCCTATCACTGGGTGTTGGATGGCCACTTATACTTACGACATGTACATGGTGGATACGCCCGAGAAAAAGGACGACGATGGCACTCAAGATCCGATAGAGGACAAGCCCGTCGAGGCACCAGCTAAATCCTGACGTCAGCGGCGCCGCTCACGATCGCGTCAGGAAAAGGAAGCAACACTGGCACCAAAGATAATGACACTCCGGACAATGCCGAAGACTCCGACCACCCTGTAGAGCCTGCGTTAGAGCAGGATGAGTGGGAAGAGGGACAAGTCAACCCCGACGAACTTGTTGATCATGAGGATTCAGAAGATAGTAACTATCTACCGGCCTCCGAGGAGAATGTCAGCCTCGGTAACGAAGATTTCATCATGCCATAGGAACCCCTCGAACAAGAAAGCTTCAAGCGACGGCTCATCGCTACTGCAAGGAGTCTGAAAAAGAATCAACAACAGCTTCAAGCCAAATAGGATACGCTCAACAACAGATGGACCAAGGTCCTGGCCGCCGAAGAATATGGCCTCGAGTGCCCGACAAAGAGCTACCCAAAGCACAGGCTACTACCACATTTCGACGACGAGGCCCTTGAGCCAATATCGTCAAGATAAAATTATGCTGATCAACCAGACCGACCACCACGAGGATGTGACAAAGTGGCTAATTACGCCGAATACCAGCTCGCGCCACCTCGTCGTAGAGGTAGGGAGACAGCGGCTCCGGGCTACACGTACGACTTACGTCAGGACCTCGACAATAGAGCCGACCATACCAGATCAATCTACGGATCAAGGGGATGTGGTCCCACATGAGACGACGACCATCAAGCCTGGCGCGACAAGCACAACCAAACTCGGGCCGAGAACCGGACATGGATGTCACCCAAACTCCGTCATGATGTTGCCCGATATAGAGGCGCCGCACACCCCATGTGCTTTACTGATGAGGTAATGCAGCACCAGTTTCTGGAAGGGTTTAAACCCGTAAACATCGAGACATACGATGGAACGACAGATCCCGCTGTATGGATTGAAGATTTTCTTCTCCACATTCACATGGCTTGTGGTGATGATCTCCACACCATTAAATATCTTCCCTTGAAGCTAAAAGGACCAGCACGGCACTGGTTGAATAGACTCCCAGAGAACTCCATCGGCAGTTGGGAGGACTTAGAGGATGCTTTTCAGGACAACTTCCAAGGCACTTATGTCTGGCCACTGGACGCTGACGACCTTAGCCACATAGTCCAGCAACCCGGAGAGTCAGCCCGCAAACTCTGGACTCGATTCTTAATTAAAAATAACCAAATCGTCGACTGTCTGGATACCGAAGCCTTAGCAACCTTTAAGCACAACGTCCGTGATGAATGGCTCGCCTGACACCTCGGTCAGGAAAAGCCAAAGACTATGGCAGCCCTTACTGCACTCATGACCTGCTTCCGCGCGAGTGAAGATAGATGGCTGGCTCGTAGAAGCAACAGTACCAGCAACCCAGGCACCTCTGAGGCCAGGGATGGCAATGGAAGGCCACAATGCTGCAAAAATAAGCATCAAAACCGAGGATACAACGGTCAACGTCGGATTCAGCGACTCTAAACTTGGTCAGCGGAAAAAGGCGTTCAAAGGAAATAGAGACGGCCCATCCAACTTGGATAAAATACTGGATAGGCCCTGTCAGATTCATGGCACCCCTGACAAGCCTGCCAATCACACTAACAGAAACTGTTGAGTTTTCAAATAGGCTGGTAAATTAAATACCGAACATAAGGGGAAAGAACCCCAATGTGAGGACGATGATGAGCCTCGCCCTCCGAATATAGGGGGGCAGAAGAAGTTTCCCCCCGAGGTGAAAACTGTGAACATGATATATGTCACCCACATCCCCAAGAGGGAGCGCAAGCGCGCATTAAGGGACGTCTATGTCGTAGAGCCTGTCGCCCCGAAATTCAACCCATGGTCGGCTTGTCCGATCACCTTCGATCGCCGAGACCACCCAACCAGTATCCGTCATGGAGGTTCGGCGGCCCTGGTCCTCGATCCCATCATTGTCGGATACCATCTCACTAGAGTCCTTATGGATGGCGACATCGGTCTCAACTTGGTCTATCAGGACACTATCTGAAAGATTGGTATCGACCCATCAAGAATGAAGCCTAGCAACACTACCTTTAAAGAAGTGATACTTGGCGTGGAGGCCCATTGTACGGGGTCCTTAACACTGGAAGTAGTATTCGGCTCTCCAGATAACTTTCAAAGTGAAGACTTGATCTTCGACATCGTCCCCTTCCGCAGTGGTTATCATGCACTGTTGGGACGAACCGCTTTCGCCCGCTTTAATGCAGTCCCACATTATGCTTACCTAAAGCTCAAAATGCCTGGACCACGCGGCATCATCATAGTCAATGGAAATAAGGAGCGCTCCCTCCGTACTGGGGAGCACACCGCGGCCTTAGCAGCCTCATCAAGCCGAACAGATCACTAGTAATCAAGACCCATGACACAGCCAAGCGAGTCCGATCTACACTACAGCGTGACAGCTCAGCGGATCCGGAGCTTGAATAGCAGTTCAGCCTCCGCCAATCGCCCCATAAGGTTGTGGTATATGTAACATGCGTGCATAAGTACGCACTTAAAATACCTTGGGCAGCGTTGGAGGCACACTGCGATCAGGTTCATAGTATGGCTTGACCCTATTCGGACCTCAACCTTCTTTTCTCTTGTTCCCTTTTTCTTTTTCTTTTTTTCCTTTTTCTTTTACTACATGTTCATTAAAAACCTACCTACTCTACAGTTGTATAGGGGCTCCTTCACGGGTTCCCCTTTCTTATAGATGACCATCGATTCCTTCTATCAAAGGATTTCTCACCAAGGAGAAACGACACAGACGTGCGGCAGGGAACCACTGGGATCTTCAAAACCACTGCTTTCAGGCCCTGTGTAAAACTTTCCCTTGTGTAAATTCTCGACATGTAGCCTTGATATTAATGCCATTATCTGTAATAGCCCGCCTCGACGTATTAACCAGGATATAAAGGAAACAATTGACCACCACTTTCATTTGGTACTGATTTATTTTGTCATTTGTATTCCCTCTTTACTTCAGATTGCCACACGTGCTCTAGTCCGGCCTTAACACCGGGGCCTGTATTCGGCTCCGCACATTTTCAAGTCTGAACACCTATAGGGTACTCTTCGGCGTCCTTAATATTGCAATATATGCATTAGCTTTGAATCATATCTTTGGTCTATAGTTGGGTTGCCCGACTCATGTGATTACCACCTTACGTTCCGCTCGTTCGGCTAAGGTGGTAAAGGGAGAACTACTGTGATTGTATTTCTGGTTCATCCGGTCAAATACCTCAATAGAGAAAGTCAAAAACTGACTGTCGTGATAAAGCAAGAGCTGGTCGGTGATTCAATGACTTACTATAAATTGTTCGTGATTTACTCCATGTTAGAAGGGCTGGTCTTCGTCTAGCCGCGTGGAAAAAGGCACCTTAGTTCCGATTGCCGCACACGCACAAGGGGCTAGTACCTAGCCCCACCATCAAACTCCTATGGCTAAGTGAAAGTAATAAAGTTGCATAGTCTGATTGCCTGGTTCTCCCCGCGGATGCCTCCTTTATGGACCAAGACGTTGGATAAAGTGCGGTCACGCGTTACGCCGGACAGCCCCTTAGCATCTGCGTGGGGGCTGAAGCCGATGACTGGCCACTTTCAGAATTAAACGGCCGCATAGGAGGAAAATTGCTTAAGATAAAAGGCCCAAATTGATTACAACCAGGGGATCATAACATAGTTTTTACAACCCGCATTATCTAATCAAATATCACGTCCTTAGAACACTGGCCCTCTACTATTCGGGCCCCGGCCGGGACGTCTTCAAAATACCTCTCCGGATTGTGGTGGTCCTTGCCTTCGGGCGAGCCTGCGGTCGCTACATTGGTGGCCTTAATCCTTGCCCAGTGCATCTTGACACGGGCGAAGGCCATCCGAGCACCCTCTATGCAGGCGGAGTGCTTGACAGCATCAACCCGGGGCAGCGCGTCGATGAGCCGCTTCATCAAACCAAAGTAGCTACTGGGCATTGGTTCGGCTGGCCAAAGCCGGACTATCAGATCCTTCATGGCCAAACTGGCCACCCTATGCAGCTCCATCAGCTGCTTCAGCTGGTCGTTCAGGGGCATTGGGTGCTCCGGCGCAAGATACTGCGACCAGGATAGCTTCTTGGTCGAGTTCCCCTCCTGGGCTCGGAAGAACTGTGCAGCATCGGCAGCACTCCTCGGAAGATCCCCAAATGCGTCTGGAGAACTCCATACTCGAGTAAGCAAAGCATATCTTTGACCTCCAAAAGTAATTTGCAAAAGAAAGGCCTTACCAGACGCTATCTGCTTCGCTTGACGGATCTCCTCGCGAGCACTTCGGGACTCGACCTGCGCCTCTTTAGCCTCCTGGAGGTCTTTGGCGAGCTCAGACGATTGGGCCGAAGTCTTCTCCTCCAATTCCTTGCATTTGAGGATGACTTCCTTCAGCTCTTGCTCGACTTCAGCCACCCGAGCTTCATGTTGGCGGCGGGCAGCCTGCTCGGTCTTCAGCTCTGCAGCCGCTTTGTCAACGGCTGCCTTGTTCGCCTTCGCCTCTTGTTGGGCTTTGGCAAGGGCGCCGTTGAGGGTCTCGACCTCGGCTGCCCAAACAATGCTCATAATGAAAGCATTACATGAGTTAGTCTCTGCATATAGCTATCACTTATTATATACAACTAAACTCTTAACACTATATGCATACCTTGTGTTTCATCGAACCGCTTGTTAACGCAGTCGATTTCTTCATCGGCCAACTTAAGCTTCTGATTGAGTTCGGAAACTTCTATGGCCTAGGCGGTCGCCGCCAACAGGGAAGCATGTTACAATAACAGAGAAGTATGTTAGCTTTCCCAAATTTTATGTGAATCCTCTTCCCGCTTTTTTTTGTTACAACGGACAGAGCCTCATGGGCTACTCTCTGTATATAGGTATATTCCTCTACATATGGAAAAACATTTAGAGTATTACATCGCATACGTCGAAGCCTGTCAGTAGGCTGTGGAAGGCTTCGTTCAGTCCGCTCTTAGTAGATTGAACCTTCTCTACTACTGCACCCATCAGGGTGCGGCGCTCCTCCATGATGGAAGCACGTTGCAGTGCTTCCATTAGAGTGTTCGGCACCTCCAAATTAGTAGAGGTCGCCGATGGAACCGATGTTCCTTCCCCTCTTTCAAAGGGGGTTGCCCGCCTGATCCTGGAGCCGCATTAGGCTCCGGAATGATGTCCGGCTGGGGCCCGGATTGCTGGGGGTCCCCACCGTCGGTCGTCATAGGGGTCGCCTCCCGTATGTCTTCGGCGACAGAGGTCTTAACCTCGGGAGCCTTCTCGACAGCCTCGCCCGCCCCTCCTCGGCCAGGAGAGGTCCTTCAGGATAGCAACTCGGTGTCATCCATGGTGACGGGCGGGGAGGCTTGTGGTGGCGTCTCGCTCTCTACCATCTCGGGCGGCAGAGATCTCCCCTTCGATAACGGAGTGTTCGGAAGCTCGCATGGAGGGCTTAAAGGCATAGAGCAAAATAGCTTATATAATAGAAAGGGAGGATTAAAGTTAAACAATGAGTATCCAAATACTTATGATTCGGCCAGTGGCTTCGCCCTTGGAGGCTTCTTGTGGACTTGTTTGGACTCTGAGTCTGAACTGTCCTGGAGGACAACTTTCTCCCTCTTGGGTGCCTCCCCCTCTGGGTCTTCGGAGGCCATCCTCTTCTTCTTCCTCCCCTTGCGAGGGGAATCGCTTTCCACCTCCTGCTCCTCTTCCTCCTCGTCTCCCTCATGGGAGGAGAGGGCTTCGGTCTCTCCAGACATTGCGTCCGAAGGACCTTTGTGGTGGGGGCCGCCGTTGGCCTCCTTGCCCTTCTTCTTCTTGGCCTTCTTCTCCGGCGCCTGATATGGCGCCGGGATCACCATCCCTGTTAGCTAGGGTGTATCCGAGTCCTCGGGTAGCGGTGTCGGATAGTTGATCCACTCTGCCTTCGCCGTCCAGCCCTATACGGAAAACAAGTGTTATAAACTTTGTTATATCCGAAGTATTAACTGGATGAGTCTTCGTACGGATTATGATCACCGGTGAGGTGGATTCTTGGTGTCAAGGCCAATGTCCTCGGTCTTCTGCGTCTAGTTTTACTGGGCCTTGAAGAGCTGCTTCCATATATCTTCGTGTGTAGTGCCAAAGAAGCGCTTCAAGGTCCGGGGCCCTCCGAATTGAACTCCCACATGGGGGGGGGGGGGGGCTTGGAGTTGGTAGGGAAGGGTGCGGCGGACGAGCATCACCTGAATCACATTTGTGGGACCGGTGTTTTCGCCTAGCACGCTGGTGATGCGCTTGTGCGGCATCTGCACTTCCGACATGGACCCCAATCAAGGCCCTTCGCGGTCCACGAGGTGAGTCTTGTAGGGGGTCCGGATCTGAAGTCAGGTGTGGCCGCCCACTTGGCATCACGGGGTTCGGTGATGTAGAACCACTCCTGCTGCTTGATACATCTCCATCGTATCTATCATTTTTGATTGTTCCATGCCAATATTATTAAACTTTCATATACTTTTGGCAACTTTTTATACTATTTTTGGGACTAACATATTGATCTAGTGCCCAGTGACAGTTCCTGTTTGTTGCATGTTTTATGTTTCGCACAAACCCCATATCAAACGGAGTCCAAACGGGATAAAAATGGACAGAGAATATTTTTGGAATATTTATGATTTTTGGGAAGAAAAATCAACGCGAGATGGTGCCCGAGGGGGCCACGAGGCAGGGGGTGCACCCCTGACCCTCGTGGGCACCCCGTAAGGCTGTTGATGCTCTTCTTTTGCCGTAAGAAAGCTAATTTTTGGAGAAAAATCTTGGTGAAGGTTTCAATCCAATCGGAGTTACGGATCTCCGGATATATAAGAAATGGTGAAAGGGCAGAATCTGAGAGCGCAGAAACAGAGAGACAGAGAGACAGATCTAATCTCGGAGGGGCTCCCGCCCCTCCCATGCCATGGAGACCATGGACCAGTGGGAAACCCTTCTCCCATCTAGGGAGAAGGTCAAGGAAGAAGAAGAAGAAGAAGAAGAAGAAGAAGGGGGGCTCTCTCCCCCTTGCTTCCGGTGGCGCTGGAATGCCACCGGGGGCCATCATCATCACCGCGATCTACACCAACACCTCCATCATCTTCACAAACATCTCCATCACCTTCCCCCATCTATATTCAGCGGTCCACTCTCCCTCTACCCGCTGTACCCTCTACTTGAACATGGTGCTTTATGCTTCATATTATTATCCAATGATGTGTTGCCATCCTATGATGTCCAAGTAGATTTTCGTTGTCCTATCGGTAATTGGTGAATTGCTATGATTGGTTTAATTTGCTTGTGGTTATGTTGCTGTCCTATGGTGCTCTCCGTGTCGCTCAAGCGTGAGCGTTTCCCGCTATATGGTGTTGCAAGACGTTCATGATTCGCTTATAGTGGGTTGCTTGAGTGACAGAAGCATAAACCTGAGTAAGAGGGTTGTGGCATATGGGATAAAGGGGACTTGATGCTTTAATGCTATGGTTGGGTTTTACCTTAATGATCTTTAGTAGTTGCGGATGCTTTCTAGATTTCCAATCATAAGTGCATATGATCCAAGAAGAGAAAGTATGTTAGCTTATGCCTCTCCACATAAAACTTGCTATCGGTCTAGTAAAGTACTCAATTGCTTAGGGACAATTTCACAACTCCTACCACCACTTTTCCACACTCGCTATATTTACTTTATTGCTTCTTTATCTAAACAGCCCCTACTTTTTATTTACGTGCTCTTTATTATCTTGCAAAATTATCCAACAACACCTACAAAGTACTTCTAGTTTCATACTTGTTCTAGGTAAAGCGAACGTCAAGCATGCGTAGAGTTGTATCGGTGGTAGATAGAACTTGAGGGAATATTTGTTCTACCTTTAGCTCCTCGTAGGGTTCAACACTCTTACTTATTGAAAGAGGCTACAATCGATCCCCTATACTTGTGGGTTATCAAGACCTTTTTCTGGCACTGTTGCCGGGGAGTCATAGCGTGGGGTGAATATTCTCGTGTGTGCTTGTTTGCTTTATCACCAAGTAATTTTTATTTGTTGTTCTTAGTTGTTTTCTATCTTTAGTTATGGGTAGGAAACGTAAAATACCAAAAAATATAGTTGTACCTACTACACCAATGGTTGAAGAACCACTCAAAATCTATCACACTCCTGAAGCTTTTTACTTGGATCATCTTTGATCCCTATGTGTTCGTGCTGAAACCCCAACTAGCTTAGTTGAGGGAAAATCTTTAGATGAGCATGCTTTTTATGTGCGACACCGCTTATCTCAAAAAGGGAAACTTTTTCTAGATCAAATTCATCGTTTGCAATGCTATGCTTGGAATTTATGTGAAATATAAGATGTTACTTGTTGTTCTGAAAACCCTAAGAAACACCTTCCCTACCAATGTGAGTTTGATAATGGAATCGCATCTTCATATGCTAAGGGTGTTTATAATTACTATGATGTTCAACAAACTAAAGAATTTGTTGCATTGAAGGGTGCTTATGAAATTACTTCTTTGATTGAAAAGTATGATGCTACTCTTTACAAATCTGAAAATTTTGCCATACCTCAATATTGTTATGATAATTATGCTTCTAATGCCTATGTTAAACCATATATTTAGGACTCCTCCGCTGTCCAAGAAGAGACTAATATTTTGCAGGAGTCTATGGAAGAAGGAATTGATGAAACTGTGAGCTCATTGGATGAAAAAGATGACGAGGAGAACGAAGAACAAAAGGAGGAAGAGCGGATTAGCTACCCGTGCCCACCTCTAATGAGAGTAACTCTTCAACTCATACATTGTTTAATTTCCCTTCGTGCTTACCGAAGGATGATTGCTATGATGATTGTATGATCCCGTTGATTCTCTTGAAATATCCCTTTTTGATGATGCTTGTGGCCGAGATGCCAATATGAATTATGCTTATGGAGATGAACTTGCTATAGTTCCTTATGTTAAACATGAAATTGTTGCTATTGCACCCACGCACGATAGTCCTATTATCTTTTTGAATTCTCCCGACTACACTATATCGGAGAAGTTTGTGCTTATTAAGGATTATATTGATGGGTTGCGTTTTACTACTACACATGATGATTTTGATAGATATAATATGCATGTGCTTGCTGTTCCTACTTGCAATTATTATGAGAGAGGAACTATATCTCCACCTCTCTATGTTTCCAATATGATAAAATTGCAAGAAACTATTTATACTATGCATTCACCTTTACTATGTGTGCATGAATTGTTCTTTTATGACATGCCGATGCATAGGAAGAGAGTTAGACTTCGTTGTTGCATGATATATGTTACTTTGTCCTCACTACTAAATTACAAATCATTGTTAATTAAAATTGGCTTTGATATACCTTGGGATCTGGATGGATCCATTACTTGAGCACTTTATGCCTAGCTTAGTGGCTTTAAAGAAAGCGCTGCCAGGGAGACAACCCGGAACTTTTAGAGAGTCATTTATTTCTGTTGAGTGCTTTTATATAGTCTAAAAATAAAAAATAAATAGGGGAACCCAAAACTTTTAAAAAGAAAAGCGAAAGTGAGAAAGACGAGCATTGTTAAAGTGGGAGCTAGCCTTGAACTTTGTTCATGCTCACGGAAACTTTGTGAATCTTAATTACAAAAACTTTTAATTAAAAATAATTATCCCCTTGTACAATTCCATTGTATTATAAAAATAATGTGCCAAGGTTTTCCATTAGGATGTTTACAATGCTTGTTGGTTTGTGCGGTGCAGGACAAAAACTTTGGCTGTAGTGCGCGATTTTACATTTCTTTACTGGAACGTCAAACGGTTCTGAAACTTTTTGCACTGTCTTTCTGTACAAATTGTTTATTTTCTATAATTTTTGCAGAATTTTTGGGGTACCATAAGTATGGTGAATGTTCAGATTGCTACAGACTGTTCTGTTTTTGACAGATTCTGTTTTTGATGCACAATTTACTTGTTTTGATGAAACTATCAATTTATATCAGTGGATTAAGCCATGGAAAAGTTATATTACAGTAGACACAATGCAAAAAAAAATATTAATTGGTTTGCAACAGTACTTAGAGTAGTGATTTGCTTTATTATACTAACGGATCTTACCGAGTTTGCTGTTGAAGTTTTGTGTGGATGAAGTGTTCGATGATCGAGAAGGTCTCGATATGAGGAAAAGGAGGAGAGGAAAGATCTCAAGCTTGGGGATGCCCAAGGCACCCCATGTAAATATTCAACGAGACTCAAGCGTCTAAGCTTGGGGATGCCCCGGAAGGCATCCCCTCTTTCTTCAACAAGTATCAGTATGTTTTCGGATTCATTTCATTCATGTGATATGTGCAAATCTTGGAGCGTCTTTTGCATTTAGTTTTCACTTTTCTTTCATGCACCATGCTGGTATGAGATAGTCCATGGTTGATTTATAGGATGCTCTTTGCACTTCACTTAAATCTTTTGAGTATGGCTTTATAGAATGCTTCATGTGCTTCACTTATATCATTTGAAGTTTGGATTGCCTGTTTCTCTTCACATAGAAAACCGCCATTTATAGAATGCTCTTTTGCTTCACTTAAATTTGTTGGAGCGTGGGCATATCTTTTGTAGAAAGAATTAAACTCTCTTGCTTCACTTATATCTATTTAGAGAGATGACAAGAATTGGTCATTCACATGGTTAGTCATAAAATCCTACATAAAACTTGTAGATCACTGAATATGATATATTTGATTCCTTGCAATAGTTTTGCGATATGAAGATGGTGATATTAGAGTCATGCTAGTGGGTAGTTGTGGATTAGTAGAAATACTTGTGTTGAGGTTTGTGATTCCCAAAGCATGCATGCATGGTGAACCGTTATGTGATGAAGTCGGAGCATGATTTATTTTTTGATTGTCATCCTTTGTGTGGAGTTCGGGATCACGCGATGGTTAACTCCTACCAACCCTTCCCCTAGGAGCATGTGTGTAGTACTTTGTTTCGATGGCTAATAAATTTTTGCAATAAGTATGTGAGTTCTTTATGACTAATGTTGAGTCCATGGATTATACACACTCTCACCCTTCCATCATTGCTAGCCTCTTCGGTACCGTGCATTGCCCTTTCTCACCTCGAGAGTTGGTGCAAACTTCGCCAGTGCATCCAAACCCCGTGATACGATACGCTCTATCACACATAAGCCTCCTTATATCTTCCTCATAACAGCCACCATACCTACCTATCATGGCATTTCCATAGCCATTCCGAGTTATATTGCCATGCAACTTCCATCATCAACGTATACATGACTTAAGCATTCATTGTCATATTGCTTTGCATGATCGTAAGATAGCTAGCATGATGTTTTCATGGCTTGTCCGTTTTTTGATGTCATTGCTATGCTAGATCATTGCACATCCCGGTACACCATCGGAGGCATTCATATAGAGTCATATCTTTGTTCTAGTACCGAGTTGTAGTCCATGAGTTGTAAGTAAATAGAATTGTGATGATCATCATTATTAGAGCATTGTCCATTTGAAAAAAAGAAAGGCCAAATAAAAAAAAGAGAAATGCCAAATAAAAAAAGGCCGAAAAAGGGGGGGGGGACAATGTTACTATCCTTTTCCACACTTGTGCTTCAAAGTAGCACCATGATCTTTATGATAGAGAGTCTCTTATTTTGTCACTTTCATACACTAGTGGGAATTTTTTATTATAGAACTTGGCTTGTATATTCCAACGATGGTCTTCCTCAAAATGCCCTAGGTCTTCGTGAGCAAGTTGGATGCACACCCACTTAGTTTCTTTTGTTGAGCTTTCATACATTTATAGCTCTAGCGCATCCGTTGCATGGCAATCCCTACTCCTCATGTTGACATCGACTGATGGGCATCTCCATAGCCCGTTGATTAGCCTCGTCAATGTGAGACTTTCTCCTTTTTTGTCTTCTCCACACAACCTTCATCATCATATTCTATTCCAGCCATAGTGCTATATACATGGCTCACGCTCATGTATTGCGTGAAAGTTGAAAAAATTTGAGAATACTAAAGTATGAAACAATTGCTTGGCTAAAACTGGGGTTGTGCATGATTTAAATACTTTGTGTGGTGAATATGGAGCATAGCCAGATTATATGATTTTGTAGGGATAACTTTCTTTGGCCATGTTATTTTGAAAAGACATGATTGCTTTATTAGTGCGCTTGAAGTATTATTGTTTTTATGTCAAATGATAGACTATTGCTTTGAATCACTCGTGTCTTAATATTCATGCCATGATTAGATTACATGATCAAGATTATGCTAGGTAGCATTCCACATCAAAGTTTATCTTCTTTTATCATTTACCTACTCGAGGACGAGCAGGAATTACCTACTCGTATCTATAATTTTTGATTGTTCCATGCCAATATTATTCAACTTTCATATACTTTTGGCAACTTTTTATACTATTTTTGCGACTATCATATTGATCCAGTGCCCAGTGCCAGTTCTTGTTTGTTGCATGTTTTATGTTTTGTTGAAACACCATATCAAACGGAGTCCAAACGGGATAAAAACGGACGGAGAATATTTTTGGAATATTTATGATTTTTGGGAAGAAAAATTAACGCGAGACGGTGCCCAGGGGGGCCACGAGGCAGTGGGCACGCCCCTGACACTCGTGGGCACCCCGTAAGGCGGTTGATGCTCTTCTTTTGCCGCAAGAAAGCTAATTTTCGGAGAAAAATCTTGGCGAAGGTTTCAATCCAAACGGAGTTATGGATCTCCGGATATATAAGAAACGGTGAAAGGGCAGAATCTGAGAGCGCAGAAATAGAGAGAGAGAGACAGAGAGTCAGATCCAATCTCAGAGGGGCTCTCGCCCCTCCCATGCCATGGAGACCATGGACCAGAGGGGAAACCCTTATCCCATCTAGGGAGAAGGTCAAGGAAGAAGAAGAAGAAGAAGGGGGCTCTCTCCCCCTTGCTTCCGGTGGCGCCGGAACACCGCCGGGGGCCATCATCATCACCGCGATCTACACCAACACCTCCATCATCTTCACCAACATCTCCATCATCTTTCCCCATCTATATTCAGTGGTCCACTCTCCCGCAACCCGTTGTACCCTCTACTTGAACATGGTGCTTTATGCTTCATATTATTATCCAATGATGTGTTTCCATGCTATGATGTCTGAGTAGATTTTTGTTGTCCTATTGGTAATTGGTGAATTGCTATGATTGGTTTAATTTGCTTGTGGTTATATTGCTGTCCTCTGGTGCTCTCCCTGTAGCGCAAGCGTGGGGGATTCCCGCTGTAGGGTGTTGCAATACGTTCATGATTCGCTTATAGTGGGTTGCTTGAGTGACAGAAGCATAGACCCGAGTAAGGGGGTTGTGGCGTATGTGATAAAGGGGACTTGATGCTTTAATGCTATGGTTGGGTTTTACCTTAATGATCTTTAGTAGTTGCGGATGCTTGCTAGATTTCCAATCATAAGTGCATATGATCCAAGAAGAGAAAGTATGTTAGCTTATGCCTCTCCCACATCAAACTTGCTATCGGTCTAGTAAAGTAGTCAATTGCTTAGGGACAATTTCACAACTCCTGCCACCACATTCCACACTCGCTATATTTACTTTATTGCTTCTTTATCTAAACAGCCCCTACTTTTTATTTACGTGCTCCTTATTATCTTGCAAAACTATCCAACAACACCTACAAAGTACTTCTAGTTTCATACTTGTTCTAGGTAAACACTACAAAAAAAATACACTTCTGTGATGATACGTGTTTGTCACAGTAGGTCGCGTTTTTTGTCATGCATGTACATCCATGACAAATTTATGACAGAATCAAGATAGTCATGCCTGTGCTGTCGTAGAAGTGTTCCATGACATTACCAAAATTATCATCAGAAGTGCTTTCATCAAGGGTGACCGACACGTGGCATCCACCGTAACAGAACGCCGTTAAGCTATCGGGTCGGGTTTTGGATCCGATAACCCGTTAACAGCCCCGACCAATAGGGATTTTCCATGTGTAAAATCATCATTGGCTGGAGGAAACACGTGTCGGCTCACCGTTGGGACAGATGTCATCCACTCATTGGACAGAAGGCGCCTATGATACGTAGACACGTGTCACGGCCCAACAGAGGCCCATTCCTGTGAAAAGGCCGGCCCATTTGATTTGGTCAAAAGGTGGCGGGCCGGCCCATGTAAAGCCTGTTAACGGCCTGTTCGCATATAGCTCATTTACAGCCCGCTAACCCAAGGCCCGTTACGCCCTATCCGAATTAGGCCCAGTAGCGTCATCTGGGCCACCCAATATGATTCCAGGCCGTTTTCACTTTTGGCCCATGTATGGCCCATGGCGTCTTTCGGCCCATATGAGGCCCTATGTAACTCTTGGCCTATTAACGGCCCGTGGTGAAACTGGCCCGTAATGAACAGTGTATTACTTTACACCCATTAACGGCCCGTGGTGAAACTGGCCCGCAATGAATAGTGTATCACTTTATACCCATTAAGGGCCCGTTATTCCATTTGGCCGTTTTCCAGCCCATGTTATCTTTCGGCCTTCTCAGAGCCCATTTATTCTTGGGCTCATTTCCAGCATTCGTTTACTTACGGCCCGTTACTGTCATTTTCTGCTTATGGGCCAAATTCAGCCCATGGTTACAGTCGGCCCGTTTGTGGTCCGTTAACACGTTGGGCCGTTTTCATAGCGTCATGAAATACGGCCTATTAACGATGGCCCGTTATGGTCGGCCCATGAACGGACAATTCCAACTCTAGCCCATTTACAACCATAATGCGGCTTGTTATTGGCCCATGTTTGGCCAATCGATCATACTGCCCGTATAAGGCCCATTGATGATACGGCCCGTAGAAGGCCCATTGTTTCTGCGGCCCGTAGAAGGCCCATTGTTTCTACGGCCCGTGGAAGGCCCACTGTTTATACGGCCCGTAGAAGGCCCACTGTTTCTATGGCCCGTAGGTGCAGTGTCACTACAGTAAATATTCGCCCATGGTTATTGTGGCCTAGTTTTTAAAAATAGGTTATTGCAGCCACTAGCCGCAGAAAAAGAACTGCACTGACTACAAGCAAACAAATAAACAAGACAACAAGGAAATAAATAAGCAAGCAACTTACACTAGCCTATCACGGCTATTACACATATTACATCCACTGGGCATCAAAGTTCGCCACCAGTGCAAATATAGGGAACACAACAGCATATAAACGTCGCAGCAAAACAAGTCCAGAACTGAAACCACTTCAGAAGAGCTCAAGAAACAATATTCTGGGTACCCATAATGCTGGCAAGATGCTTAGCAAGCTTATTAACTTTCTCTTGTTTGGCGCTTAAGTCCTCCAGCGCCTGCTGTTGCACCAGAAAGTATGCATCTGAATTCTGCAGGGACTTCCTCAGTCCTTCGGCTTCCTGTCGCATAACATCTGATCGATGTCTTTCAACTTGAAGTTGAGACTCAAGAAGCCGAATTGATTCAGGCAACGAGTTCGAAGAGCTGGTGCCAGTAGTGGTAGCCAGTAACTCGAACACTACATCAAGACAGGACTTTGGGGTTGTCTCAGTGTCCTCAATATAGTTTATATCAGCTTTCTTGGATACCAACAGGGATGTCTCACTATCTTGAACCTTATCTGCATTACTTCCTTTACCATTGCATAACAGGGTACTCTTCTCCAATATTTTATCCGCGTTCTAAAAGGGAAACAAACAAACACATCTCAGGTTTACAATGTAGTATATGAAACTCATTTTGGTAAACCAGTTCAGTAGTAAGGTGGACAGGATAATAGCATGAAACAAACATATATCTATGTAGTATGGTCACTGTATGGTCTATATCATTCTAGTTTATGTTGCCAAATCAAGATAGATACAGTTCGAATCATATCTATTTAAGACAAAGCAGCATAGACAGAATATAAGTGTGGGAAACTACACAGCAATAACAACACTTGTAATGTGCATGGCATGAGAACATAACTATTTATTCAATTGAAACTGAAATCAACATAGAGCAAGTTACAACAGCAAACAGCCAAACACGTTGAAGAAACAGGTTTAGAACATACCTGTTGCACCATTGGAGTTTCAATTGCATCCTTCAAATTTGAAATTTGTTGGTATCAGTAAATACAGTGATGCAAGAGCAAAGTAGTATGAACCATAGCTACGGAACCTGACCTGAGAACAATTCTTCTTCTTCTTTAAGCGTTGACTTCGGGTTCGGAGTGGTGGTCCTCGTGATTCGGGCACTGCAGTTGCCTTACTAACTGCTCGTGTTTGGGTGCTCTGTGGTGGAGACGGTGCTGTGTCAACGGGAACTGGGTGTCTATCTACTGGGGTTGGGGTTAGAAGGGGTGTAGCTGGTTCTCTGTCCAACTGGGCAGGGGTACAATCTGCATGAGTGTGGGTTATGTGTGGTGGGGCTGATTCTTGGTCAAGTACAACCATGGTTCTATCTGCATCGACAGGTAGCACGATCTTTTCTGAAGACCGTGTTTTTACTACCACAGATACTGCCATCACTCCCTCCAATTGAAATGGCTGATAAACAAGAAAAGTAATTGAATGTACAGACATTGTAAGATAGACATGTGCAATGGATAGTAGGGAAGAAAACAGGGCATGAAATAATTCACATTTATGTTGTCTAAGCAAACAGAATAACACGACATAATTTCACATAAATGATGGCTAATTAAACAGGATAGCATGACACAATTTCACATGTATGATGGCTAACTAAACAGGATAGAATGACATACTTCAAAATATGATGACTATGTAAACATGATGACATGATATAACTATACGATGTGTCTATTAAAGTGGTTGGCATGCCATAAATCACATACATGCCGTCGATGGAAACATGATGGCATGATATAATTCATGGATAGAATGACATAATTTAAAATATGATGACTATGTAAACAGGATGAGATGATATAACTATATTATGTCTTTAGAAAATGGGTTGGCATGCCATAATTCAGATACATGCTGTCTATGTAAACATCATGGCATGACATAATTCAAATATATGATTTATATACTAAGGAAGTGAGCAGAGGGCAATTGCATATATGATGTGTCAACTAAGGAGATGGCATTCAATATTGTGTATATGATGTAAAAAATAAGCATTGCAATACAACATATGCATTATATGAGTAATATAACCCTGCCAAGTTTGAGCATACACCTCAGGGGGATAATAGGACTGGTCATCTGCCTCTGAATCCTCCTCTGAAGAGCTATCTGTAACCAGCAAGATATCTGCTTCAGCAGGTAGCATTGTCTGCTCTAAAGACCTTGTTTTCACTCCAGATTTCTCCATCACCAATTCAAATGGCTGATGCACAGGAAGAGCAGTTGAATATACAAACATTGTCGACAAAAGCAATGAGAAATACAAAAAAAGGACGGCATGATATAATTCACATATATGACGCTTGCCTAAACAACATGGCATTGCATAATTCACATACATAATGCCTTGCAACAAGATAACATTGCATAATTCACATATATAATGTCTTGCAACAAGATGGCATTGCATAATTCACATATATGGTAATTAGACACTAAACATGTGGCATTCACAAAAAGCATGTCTAAACTAAGCAAATGACATAGCAATGCAAGATACCATACGCACGATATGAGTAACATAACCCTGCCTAGTTAGGGCATGCACCTCAGGGGGGAAATATGACTGGTCATTTGTCTCTGAATCCTCCTCTGAGGAGGTATCAGTAACCAGCAAGACATGCGCTTCGTCAGATAGCATTGTCTGCTCTGAAGACCTTGTTTCCACTCCAGATTTTTCCATGACCGTGCCGAATGGCTGATGCACAGGAAGAGTAATTGAATGTACTAAAATTGTTGACAAATTTAACCCATAATAAAAAATTTATGGCATGATATAATTCACATATAAGATGACTGGCTAACCAAGGTGGCATTGCAAAATTCACATATATGATGCCTGGCTAGACAAGATGGCATTGCATGATTCACATATACGATAAAGAAACAAAACAGATGGCATTGACACAAAGCATGTCTAAACTAAGCAGATGACATCTTTAATGTATACAGTAAGCAATGCAAGGCACCATATGCATGATATTACCAACATCAGCATGCCAAGTTAGAGCGAAGACCTCATGGGGTAAATAGGAGTGGTCTTCTCCTTCTGAATCCCCCTCAGAATAGTTATCTTCCTCTTGATTACAATCCGAAATGGGTGGAGGGGGGCTGCCTTTGCGCCCACCATGGAACGACGTCTGCATGAAATTTTATTGCCACACAAGGCTCGTCTCTTTTTCTCTACATGATCAGTTCCATTGTGTACAATAACTGGCATGCATAGGAATAAAACATAGTGAGATTATGTAAGGAGTGCATGCACAAATCCAGAGTGATGGTAGCAAACTGTGGATAGACCGAAAACCAATGATAGCAGGCAGATAATAGCTTTAGTTAAAAAAATACAGATAATGGCTCCTTTAATGTTTGTTTGCACCCAACATGAAACTCATAGTAGACACCGGATATTAACCAGATAGTAGGCAGATAGTACTGATTGCTGCCCCAATATGTACCCCACAACCATTTAAAAACTCAAGTTTCAGCATTAGTTTGGACCTGACTCGGAGTCTAATAGGTGAACACGACGATAATGTAGCATGTCATCATATTAAGCAACACATAACGTAAGCAGACACGGAAGAGTGCAACCTCTCTTGCGGACCCGTGTAGTCCTCAAGGTCATCTGCTCAGTTGATGATGGTAATGCAGTTGTCGTGGCTGCCGGCGGCAGGGAAGAAGATCTAAGGCGGCAAAAGATAGTCTGGAGAGCGGATCCCTGCTGTGGTGAACCCTTCCGTCATTGGAGCAGCTGAGCTGGGGTGGAACACAGCGCCGCAGGAGCAGGACAAACCACACAAGGTTTTCTTTGACACATATCTGTAACAGAAGTAATTGAGTATGGGCTTGTTTGAATTTGAGGATTCTAACAATGCAGGGATAGGAAATAGACAGGAATAGGATAGGAATGCACGTGCAAAACAGAGAATTTAAAAACACAGGATTTCTGCCAATCTGGGTGTTTGATTCACAACAATTGGAAGATCACAGGATGCAAAAAAGCATGGTGAGATTAAGTCAAACCACAAGAAAATGTACGGTTATAATGCTATTATGCTACTATTTCTTAGTCTTGTGCTTGATAAATAGGAATATGAAAAGGAGGAGAAATGGAAATTAGAATTCCTACGGGTTTTCTTTCAAGGAGACACTAAAGGAACAAATCCTACAATTTTCTTTTCCTCCATTCCTTTGCACCAAATTCATGAAAAGTAGTACCATAGGAAACTTTCCAATTCCTATGTTTTTCATTCACTTTTCCTTTCAAGCACTGGCGATTCTAGTAGGCAGGCTTGAGCAAGGAAAATCCTACACTAAAAAAATGTTTTTGTGCTACTTCTATTACTTTGGACCCAGGCCACTTCCATACTAGCTCAACTCCCAGGCCCATCGACAAATGCACAGCTCAAACGCGCAGAGATAAATAATGATGACGTTCAAGAGAGTCCATCACGGATAGCTAAGTTGCCTGGTACCTCACTGCTTGTCATATAGTAGGATAAAATAATCGTATTTCCCGTTACTACGAGTGCTTAGTGGACAATATATATAACATGTAGAGTAAAAAAGAGATGCAACAAGTGTACAACCTCTTTGGCGAAGCCATGTCGATCTCAGCGTGATTGGGTTGGCCGGTGAGGATGCTCCAGCTGACTTTGCTGTCGGAGGAGGGGAAGAAGATCGAGCCCGAGGTAGTACTCCACTGTGATGGAGGGTTTCGTCGTTGGAGCAGATCCAGTGAGTTGTACGACGCCGAGGCTGAAGCAGGACAAGAGAGACAATGAACAACGTTAACCTGAGTGGAATTCTAATAGCATCTCCAATACATGACGTAAAATACATAACCACAAAGTTCTAGATGTAAAATACATCAGCCGCTCATCTCTGAACTTAACTGTCGAAACTGAACCTAACTGTCCAAACTGAATTTTGCTGTCGAAACTGAATTTTGCTATCGAAACTGAATGCACTAGCAAGGTGAGGCTACATGTCGGTCGACTGACTTTTTCATCTCTGGTCAGTCGATTTTGCAGCCGTTGGATACGAAATCAAGGGCCTGCGGTTCATCTTCAACCTCCACCCCCCTGAGCCGCCAGCCACCACCGGCCAAACAGCAGCCCCCCGCCGCCCGCGGCCGGCGGTGCGCCGCCCCGCCCACCCCGAAAACACTCCCCATCGCCGGTCTGCCGCCGTCCCGGCCATCCCACTAGGCCCCCCCGTGCCGAGCTTTTTCTCCGGCGATCCCCACGCCACCGCCCCGCCAACGCCCCGCCACCGCCGGCGACCACCGCCCCAATCCTGAACCCTAAGATAGATAGTGGGGTACCTCTCCGGCGAGCCCCCCTCCCCGCTACGGCTGGTTCTTCCTTCACCCCGGTGAGCCCACCCCTTGGAAATCGACTGACCCAAAAGTCGATTCAGTCGACTGAAGTGTAGCCAAATCGAAGCAGCATCGCAAGCAAGAGCAAAAGTGAGAGCAACAGCGCGATCAAGAGCAATAGCAAGAGCAGACCAGGCAGGGGACCGAGAGCAAGAGCAGAGCAGTAGCGCGAGCAAGAGCTAAAGCAGCAGCAGCTCCTACTGATGTGGACGTCGCCGCCGAGGGAGCGACGCCGTGGAGGAAGTGGCCGGTGACACCGCCATGGATGGAGCCACGCTGTGTCGGCTCGGGACCGAGCGCCGGCAGCACCGTGAAATCGAATCAAGAAGAAAATGCGGCGACTAGTGTACAACCTCTTTGGTGGCGCCGACCAGGCCGCAACTTCATCCAAGGAAATGGTGATGATGATGCTCTTCTGGTGGTGCAGGTGAAGACGGTGGTGTGGGAATGGAGGTGGCGTGAAAGACGAGGGGAACGTCGGGGCAGCTCCTTGGGGGTGGAGGACGGGGTGGCTGAACCGGTGGGACGATGAGATCGACGACGGATCCTCATCCGATACGGTGGATGAGGGACGTCGAGGTGTTTCTGTGGACGACGTCGTCGGGGAAGAAGCTCCGGTTGGGTGGTGGACGGAGCAGGGTGTGGGGTTTCGTCGCGGGTTTTCGCGGCCTCGGTGTATGAATGGGTGGGCGGATGGGATGGCAGTGGGGAACCATGGCTTAGAGACGCGCTTGTCCGAAATGTGGGGTAAGTTACGAAAGTACCCCCCACCGATTTGAGGTGGTTCTTTCGGTTCAGGGGTACCACGGGCATTTCGTATGTCGGGATTTCACTGGAGGTGGGAGTTTTCGGGCGCGTTGTAATTTCGGAATAGCAAGGCGCGGGTTGAGATGGAGGGAGTTGTCAGAGAACAACGAGACAAAGATATATCTTAAATATTTCGGGCTAACAAGGCGCCGGTTGAAGAGGCGGGAGTTTCACAGCACGATAGACAGAGATGCTAGCTTCAATTTTCGGCATAACAAGGCGCGACTTGAAATTTCGGATGAACAAGCTTAACGTGTACCCAAAAAAGACAATTTGCACCTCAACACGCACAACACACACACAAACACCATTTAGACTAGAGTAAGGTACACGTGCATTGCACGCATGAGATTTGGCAACCAAATTATGAATAAATACCACATTATAGTATGCAAGCTTTGAGTCATATATGCATGATGTAGATGTTCATTTAATTCTTATAGTTCATTTCATTCAAAATCATCTAGTTTTTATAAGAAAGCTAATCTATTTTAAGATTCATGGAATTGTGCGTTGTAAGACATAAAGCAAAAACAAATAATGGCAAATCATGTAGAAAAACATTTGGGCAATTCTGATACGGAAGATTCTAGAACAAATAAGAAGTGCTTGTGTTTTGATGTTTGTGCATTATGCTTAAGTTCAACCATGGAGTCTTCTAGATTATACATGTGGCGAAATCTGGTGGAATCTAGATGATATCCAACGGCCAATAGTGCTCAAATTTGCCATCTTTGGACCATCGGATTCGCCTCATCCGACGACCATCTTTCAAAGTTAAAGTTACCCGCACACAATATAAAAAATATATAATATAATATATATATAGGGGTATAGATATAGATATGTGATGCAAAAGCCGCCCATCATCTCCAATTACATGCACGGATGCGACATGGGCAAATGATGTCTGCCATTGGTATCTCAAATTCAAATCAATCTGACCTTGTTCAATGTGTATACATTGCAACATGCTCGTTTCCAAAGCACACCGCGCAGATCTCCATTATATTCATGCATGCATGGGTTTCAAACATCAGGATCTCTTATTCAAATATTTGAATTCAACTTTACATTGATTATGACCTCACTTATTCTTTTACACCCACACAGTAGTCTTCTCTTTATAATTGTACCACTAACTTTCTCTCGTGCATGCATGCACACACACTAACAGTCGGCATTATCTATCGCACGCATGCAATCTTTTTCTTCAGGTCGGTCTCCCATGAAGGCACACACCCACACATATCCCCCTCTCCCTCATACCGGGAATTCTTTATCTCTCAAGCATGCATGCGCAACGATCGATGTTCCTCTATGTATGTGTGTATATAGCTAGGTTTTTCATAGTTTTCCACATAGACCGATCAATCGATATATCCTGTGAGGTCTCTGTTGGGTAACGTAGCAGAAATTCAAAAATTTTCCTACGTGTCACCAAGATCTATCTATGGAGAGACCAGCAACGAGGGGAAGGAGAGTGCATCTACATACCCTTGTAGATCGCTAAGCAGAAGCGTTCAAGAGAACGGGGTTGAAGGAGTCGTACTCATCGTGATCCAAATCACCGGAGATCCTAGTGCCGAACGGACGGCACCTCCGCGTTCAACACACGTACAGCCCGGTGACGTCTCCCAAGCCTTGATCCAGCAAGGAGAGAGGGAGAGGTTGAGGAAGACTCCATCCAGCAGCAGCACAACGGCGTGGTGGTGGTGGAGGAGCGTGGTACTCTAGCAGGGCTTCGCCAAGCACCGCGAGATATGAGGAGAAGGGAGAGAGGTAGGGCTGCACCAAGAGGAGAAGGGAGAGATTCTCGTGTGTTGGGCAGCCCCCAATCCTCTAGTATTTATAGGGGGAGGGGAGGGCTGCGCCCCCCTCTAGGCTTTCCCCCCCAAGGGGTGCGTCCAGCCCTAGATGGGACTTGGAGGGGGCGGCCAAGAGGGGGAGAGAGGGGGCGCACCCTAGGGTGGGCCTATAGGCCCATCTGTGCCTAGGGTTTCCCCTCTCCCCTCCTAGCTGCGCCTTGGGCAAGGGTGGGAGGCGCACTAGCCCACTCTGGGGCTGGTCCCTTTCCACTCTAGGCCCATGCAAGCCTCCGGGGCCGGTGGCCCCACTTGGTGGACCCTCGGGACCCTCCCGGTGGTCCCGGTACCTTACCGATAAACCCCGAAACTTTTTCGGTGTCCAAAACAGGACTTCCCATATATAAATCTTTACCTCCGGACCATTCCGTAACTCCTCGTGACGTCCGGGATCTCATCCGGGACTCCGAACAACATTCGGTAACCACATACAAACTTCCTTTATAACCCTAGCGTCATCGAACCTTAAGTGTGTAGACCCTACGGGTTCGGGAGACATGCAGACATGACCGAGACGTTCTCCGGTCAATAACCAACAGCGGGATCTGGATACCCATGATAGCTCCCACATGTTCCATGATGATCTCATCGGATGAACCACGATGTCAAGGACTTAATCAATCCCGTATACAATTCCCTTTGTCTAGCGGTATTGTACTTGCCCGAGATTTGATCGTCGGTATCCTTATACCTTGTTCAATCTCGTTACCTTCAAGTCTCTTTACTCATTCCGTAACACATCATCCCGTGATCAACTCCTTGGTCACATTGCGCATATGATGATGTCCTACCGAGTGGGCCCAGAGATACCTCTCCGCTTACACGGAGTGACAAATCCCAGTCTCGATTCATGCCAACCCAACAGACACTTTCGGAGATACCTGTAATGCACCTTTATAGCCACCCAGTTATGTTGTGATGTTTGGTACACCCAAAGCACTCCTACGGTATCCGGGAGTTGCACAATCTCATGGTCTAAGGAAAAGATACTTGACATTAGAAAAGCTTTAGCATACGAACTACACGATCTCTATGCTATGCTTAGGATTGGGTCTTGTCCATCACATCATTCTCCTAATGATGTGATCCCATTATCAACGACATCCAATGTCCATAGCCAGGAAACCATGACTATCTGTTGATCACAACGAGCTAGTCAACTAGAGGCTCACCAGGGACATATTGTGGTCTATGTATTCACACGTGTATTACGATTTCCGGATAATACAGTTATAGCATGAATAAAAGACTATTATCATGAACAAAGAAATATAATAATAACTAATTTATTATTGCCTCTAGGGCATATTTCCAACAGTCTCCCACTTGCACTAGAGTCAATAATCTAGTTCACATCGATATGTGATTAACACTCAAGGTCACATCCCCATGTGACTAACACCCAAAGAGTTTACTAGAGTCAATAATCTAGTTCACATTTACCATGTGATTAACACTCGATGAGTTCTGGGTTTGATCATGTTATGCTTGTGAGAGAGGTTATAGTCAACGGGTCTGAACCTTTTAGATCCGTGTGTGCTTTACAAATCTCTATGTCATCTCCTAGATGTAGCTACCACGTTCTATTTGGAGCTGTTCCAAATAACTGTTCTACTTGGAGCTATTCTAAATTGTTGCTCCATTATACGTATCCAGTATCTCTACTCAGAGCTATCCGGATAGGTGTTAAGCTTGCATCGACGTAACCCTTTACGACGAACTCTTTTACCACCTCCATAATCAAGAAAATTTCCTTAGTCCACTAGTTACTAAGGATAACTTTGACCGCTGTCCTGTGATCCATTCTTGGATCACTCTTGTACCCCTTGACTGACTCATGGCAAGGCACACTTCAGGTGCGGTACACAGCATAGCATACTGCAGAGCCTACGTCTTAAGCATAGGGGACGACCTTCGTCCTTTCTTTCTATTCTGCCGTGGTTGAGCTTTTAAGTCTTAACTTCATACCTTACAACTCAGGCAAGAACTCCTTCTTTGACTGATCCATCTTGAACACCTTCAAGATCATGTCAAGGAATGTGCTCATTTGAAAAAGTACCATTAAGCGTTTTGATCTATCCTTATAGATCTTGATGCTCAATGCTCAAGTAGCTTAATCCAGGCTTTCCATTGAAAAACACTTTCCAAATAACCCTATATGCTTTCCAGAAATTCTACGTCATTTCTGATCAACAATATGTCAACAACATATACCCATCAGAAATTCTATAGTGCTCCCACTCACTTCTTTGGAAATACAAGTTTCTCATAAACTTTGTATAAACCCAAAAACCTTGATCATCTTATCAAAGTGTACATTCCAACTCCGAGATGCTTACTCCAGTCCATGGAAGGATCGCTGGAGCTAGCATACCTTTTAGCATCCTTAGGATCGACAAAAACCCTTTTGATTGTATCACATACAACCTTTCCTTACGAAAACTGGTAAGGAAACTCGTTTTGACATCCATCTGCCAGATTTCATAAATGCAGCTAATGCTAACATGATTCCGACGGACTTAAGCATCGCTACGGATGAGAAAATCTCATCGTAGTCAACTCCTTGAACTTGTGAAAAAACTCTTCGCCACAAGTCGAGCTTCATAGATGGTGACATTACCATCCACGTCCGTCTTCTTCTTAAAGATCCATTTATCTCAATGGCTTGCCGGTCATTGGGCAAGTCCACCAAAGTCCATGCTTTGTTCTGATACATGGATCCTATCTCGGATTTCATGGCTTCTAACCATTTGTCGGAATTTGGGCCCACCATCGCTTCTCCATAGCTCGTAGGTTCATTGTTGTCTAGCAACATGACCTTCAAGACAGGATCACCGTACCACTCCGAAGTAGTACGCGTCCTTGTCGTCCTACGAGGTTCGGTAGTGACTTGATCCGAAGTTTCATGATCACTATCATAAGCTTCTACTTTAATTGGTGTAGGTGCCACAGGAACAACTTCCTGTGCCCTGCTACACACTTGTTGAAGTGACGGTTCAATAACCTCATCAAGTCTCCACCATCCTCCCTCTCAATTCTTTCGAGAGAAACCTTTTTCTCGAGAAAGGACCCGATTCGAGAAACAATCCCTATTGCTTTCGGATCTGAATTAGGAGGTATACCCAACCGTTTTGGGTGTCCTATGAAGATGCATTTTATCCGCTTTGGGTTCGAGCTTATCAACATGAAACTTTTTCACATAAGCGTCGCAGCCCCAAACCTTTAAGAAATGACAGCTTAGGTTTCTCTAAACCATAGTTCATATGGTGTCATCTCAACGGAATTGCGTGCTGCCCTATTTAAAGTGAATGTGGTTGTCTCTAATGCCTAACCCATGAACAATAGTGGTAATTCGATAAGAGACATCATGGTACGCACCATATCCAATAGGGTGCAACTATGATGTTCGGACACACCATCACACTATGGTGTTCCAGGCGGTATTAATTGCGAAACAATTTCCACAATGTCTTAATTGTGTGCCAAAACTCGTAACTCAGATATCATCTCTATGATCATATCATAGACATTTTATCCTCTTGTCACAATGAACTTCTACTTCACTCTGAAATTACTTGAACCATTCAATAATTCAGACTTGTGTTTCATCAAGTAAATATTCTCAACATCTACTCGAATCATCTGTGAAGTAAGAACATAACGATATTCACTGCATGCCTCAGCACTCATTGGACTGCACACATCAAAATGTGTTGCTTCCAACAAGTTGCTATCTTGTTCCATTTTACTGAAACCGAGGCTTTTCAGTCATCTTGCCCATGTGGTGATTTGCATATCTCAAGTGATTCAAAATCAAGTGAGTCCAAACGATCCATCTGCATGGAGTTTCTTCATGCATATACACCAATAGACATGGTTCGCATGTCTCAAACTATTAAAAAACGAGTGAGTCCAAAGATCCATCAACATGGAGCTTCTTCATGCGTTTTATACCAATATGACTTACATGGCAGTGTCACAAGTAAGTGGTACTATCATTACTATCTTATATCTTTTGGCATGAAAATGTGTATCACTACGATCGAGATTCAATGAACCATTCATTTTAGGTGCAAGACCATTGAAGGTATTATTCAAATAAACAGAGCAACCATTATTCTCTTAAATGAATAACCGTATTGCGATAGACATAATCCAATCATGTCTATGCTCAACGCAAACACCAAATCTCGATGGTAGAGGGAGCGTGCGATGCTTGATCACATCAACCTTGGAAATACTTCCAACACATATCGTCAGCTCACCTTTAGCTAGTCTCCGTTTATTCCGTAGCTCTTTTATTTCGAGTTACTAACACTTAGCAACCGAACCGGTATCTAATACCCTGGTGCTACTAGGAGTACTAGTAAAGTACACATTAACATAATGTATATCCAATATACTTCTATCGACCTTGCCAGCCTTCTCATCTACCAAGTATCTAGGGTAATTCTGCTCCAGTGGTTGTTCCCCTTATTACAGGAGCACTTAGTCTCGGGTTTGGGTTCAACCTTGGGTTTCTTCACTAGAGCAGCAGCTGATTTGCCGTTTCATGAAGTATCCCTTCTTGCCCTTGCCCTTCTTGAAACTAGTGGTTTCATCAACAATTGATGCTCCTTCTTGATTTCTACTTTCGCGGTGCCAAACACCGTGAATACCTTAGGGATCATCATATCTATCCCTGATATGTTATAGTTCATCACGAAGCTCTAGCAGCTTGGTGGTAATGACTTTGGAGAAACATCACCATCTTATTGGAATATCAACTCCCACTCGATTCAAGTGATTGTTGCACTTAGACAATCTGAGCACAAGCTCAATGATTGAGCTTTTCTCCCTTAGTTTGCAGGCTAAGAAAATCGTCGGAGGTCTCATACCTCTTGACGTGGGCACGAGCCTGAAATCTCAATTTCAGCCCTCAAAACATCTCATATGTTCCGCGACGTTTCAAAAACATCTTTGGTGCCTCAACTCTAAACCGTTTATCTGAACTATCACGTAGTTATCAAAACGTGTATGTCCGATGTTCGTAACATCCACAAATGACGTTTGGGGTTCAGCACACTGAGCGGTGCATTAAGGACATAAGCTTTCTACTGTCCGCATAATCGCTACTGTCAACTTTCAACTATATTTTCTCTAGGAACATAACTAAACAGTAGAACTAAAGCATGAGCTACGGCATAATTTGCAAAAGGTCTTTTTGACTATGTTCAGGATAATTAAGTTCATCTTATGAACTCCCACTCAGATAGACATCCCTCTGGTCATCTAAGTGATTACATGATCCGAGTCAACTAGGCCGTGTCCGATCATCATGTGAGACGGACTAGTCATCATCGGTGAACATCTTCATGTTGATCGTATCTACTATACGACTCATGCTCGACCTTTCGGTCTCCGTGTTCCGAGGCCATGTTTGTACATGCTAGGCTCGTCAAGTTAACCCTAAGTGTTTTCGCGTGTGTAAATCTGTCTTACACCCGTTGTATGTGAACGTAAGAATCCATCACACCCGATCATCACGTGGTGCTTAGAAGCGACGAACTGTAGCAACGGTGCACAGTTAGGGGAGAGCACTTCTTGAAATTGTTGTAAGGGATCATCTTATTTACTACCGTCGTTCTAAGTAAACAAGATGCATAAACATGATAAACATCACATGCAATCAAATAGTGACATGATATGGCCAATATCATTTTGCTCCTTTGATCTCCATCTTCGGGGCTCCATGATCATCATTGTTACCGGCATGACACCATGATCTCCATCATCATGATCTCCATCATCGTGTCTTTATGAAGTCGTCTCGCCAACTTATTACTTCTACTACTATGGCTACCGGTTAGCAATAAAGTAAAGTAATTACATGGCGTTGTTCAATGACACGCAGGTCATACAATAAATAAAGACAACTCCTATGGCTCCTGCCGGTTGTCATAGTCATCGACATGCAAGTCGTGAATCCTATTACAAGAACATGATCAATCTCATACATCACATATATAATTCATCACATCCTTTTGGCCATATCACATCACATAGCATACCCTGCAAAAACAAGTTAGACGTCCTCTAATTGTTGTTTGCATGTTTTACGTGGCTGCTATGGGTTTCTAGCAAGAACGTTTCTTACCTACGCTAAACCACAACGTGATATGCCAATTGCTATTTACCCTTCATAAGGACCCTTTTCATCGAATCCGTTCTGACTAAAGTGGGAGAGACTGGCACCCGCTAGCCACCTTATGCACCAAGTGCATATCAATCGGTGGAACCTGTCTCACGTAAGAGTACGTGTAAGGTCAGTCCGGGCCGCTTCATCCCACAATACCGTCGAAACAAGATTGGACTAGTAATGGTAAGCATATTGAGCAACATCAACGCCCACAACTACTTTGTGTTCTACTCGTGCAAAGAATCTACGCAATAGACCTAGCTCATGATGCCACTGTTGGGTAACGTAGCAGAAATTCAAAAAAATTTCCTACGTGTCACCAAGATCTATCTATGGAGAGACCAGCAACGAGGGGAAGGAGAGTGCATCTACATACCCTTGTAGATCGCTAAGCGGAAGCTTTCAAGAGAACGGGGTTGAAGGAGTCATACTCATCGTGATCCAAATCACCGGAGATCCTAGTGCCGAACGGACGGCACCTCCGCATTCAACACACGTACAGCCCGGTGACGTCTCCCAAGCCTTGATCCAGCAAGGAGAGAGGGAGAGGTTGAGGAAGACTCCATCCAGCAGCAGCACAACGGCGTGGTGGTGATGGAGGAGCGTGGTAGTCTAGCAGGGCTTCGCCAAGCACCGCGAGATATGAGGAGAAGGGAGAGAGGTAGGGCTGCACCAAGAGGAGAAGGGAGAGATTCTCGTGTGTTGGGGAGCCCCCAATCCTCTAGTATTTATAGGGGGAGGGGAGGGCTGCGCCCCCCTCTAGGGTTTCCCCCCCCCCAAGGGGTGCGGCCAGCCCTAGATGGGACTTGGAGGGGGCGGCCAAGAGGGGGAGAGAGGGGGCGCACCCTAGGGTGGGCCTATAGGCCCATCTGCGCCTAGGGTTTCCCCTCTCCCCTCCTAGCTGCGCCTTGGGCAAGGGTGGGAGGCGCACTAGCCCACTCTGGGGCTGGTCCCTTTCCACTCTAGGCCCATGCAAGCCTCCGGGGCCGGTGGCCCCACTTGGTGGACCCCCGGGACCCTCCCGGTGGTCCCGGTACCTTACCAATAAACCCCGAAACTTTTCCGGTGTCCAAAACAGGACTTCCCATATATAAATCTTTACCTCCGGACCATTCCGGAACTCCTCATGACGTCCGGGATCTCATCCGGGACTCCGAACAACATTCGGTAACCACATACAAACTTCCTTTATAACCCTAGCGTCATCGAACCTTAAGTGTGTAGACCCTACGGGTTCGGGAGACATGCAGACATGACCGAGACGTTCTCCGGTCAATAACCAACAGCGGGATCTGGATACCCATGATGGCTCCCACATGTTCCACGATGATCTCATCGGATGAACCACGATGTCAAGGACTTAATCAATCCCGTATACAATTCCCTTTGTCTAGCGGTATTGTACTTGCCCGAGATTCGATCGTCGGTATCCTTATACCTTGTTCAATCTCGTTACCGGCAAGTCTCTTTACTCGTTCCGTAACACATCATCCCGTGATCAACTCCTTGGTCACATTGCGCATATGATGATGTCCTACCGAGTGGGTCCAGAGTTACCTCTCCGCTTACACGGAGTGACAAATCCCAGTCTCGATTCGTGCCAACCCAACAGACACTTTCGGAGATACCTGTAATGCACCTTTATAGCCACCCAGTTACGTTGTGATGTTTGGTACACCCAAAGCACTCCTACGGTATCCGGGAGTTGCACAATCTCATGGTCTAAGGAAAAGATACTTGACATTAGAAAAGCTTTAGCATACGAACTACACGATCTCTATGCTATGCTTAGGATTGGGTCTTGTCCATCACATCATTCTCCTAATGATGTGATCCCGTTATCAACGACATCCAATGTCCATAGCCAGGAAACCATGACTATCTGTTGATCACAACGAGCTAGTCAACTAGAGGCTCACCAGGGACATATTGTGGTCTATGTATTCACACGTGTATTACGATTTCCGGATAATACAGTTATAGCATGAATAAAAGACTATTATCATGAACAAAGAAATATAATAATAACTAATTTATTATTGCCTCTAGGGCATATTTCCAACAGTCTCACCCTCTTTCCCACGTCCACATCGATCAATCTATACCTCTCCCACGTCCACATCGATCAATCTATACCTCTCTATATAGGATTAACATAAATAGCTAATACACCCACATTAATTATATATCCAATGTCCCCCTCTCATCATCCATGCCTTCCGCTTCATCTCTCAGATGCGTGCACAATGGCGAAGATAGGGGGCAGTAAGGGCCCTGCCCCCCCTAACATCACTATATATCGAGGCTAATATGAATGTGATCATTAGACATTTGCTGCTAAAAAAGGTTTAATTTCATGAATTGACCCTCCTCGTAAAGGATTAGCAATGCTTGCCCCCTAGCTCATTTATTTTTCATGGCTCCGCCACTGCGTGCAACAGTGCACGTGTTCGCCCCCTCTCTCTAAATATCGATTTCGGACTTGTGCATTCCCTCATAGTCTCCCTCCACTCGGCCCCTCGCACCATCTTCTAGCCCCCCACCGGATTTTGCCACATGTACAATCTAGCAGACTCCATGGTTGAACTTAACCATAATGCACAAACCTCAAAACAACAGTGGTTCTCTTTTGTTCTAGAATCTTCTGTATCATAACTGCCCAAACTTTTTTTCTAGTTGAATTGCCATTATTTGTTTTTACTTTATGCTTTACAACGCACAATTCCATGAATCATAAAATAGATTAAGGGCTTCTTTGATTCAAAGGATTCTCAAAGGAATTTTGGAGGATTCTAATCATTAGGAATTTTTCCTATCTTGGTTGTTTGATTCGTAGGATTGTAAACCATAGGAATTTTTCCATATGATTCATTTGCACTAGATTTCATAGGAAACATCCCATCCACTCAAACCTCTTTGAAAGAATTCTTCTTTTTTTCTATGCACAATCAAACACTCGTACAATCCTGTAGGATTCAAGACGACATTCCACTATAATCCAATGTTTTTCCTATTCACGCGTTCTTAGCTTTTTTATAAAAATTAATTTGATTTTGAATGAGATGAACTATAAGAATTAAACAAAGGGCTACATCACGCATATATGACTAAGAGCTTACATGCTATAGTGTGGTATTTATTCATAATTTGGTTGCAGAATCTGATGCGTGCAATGCACGTGTAAATTACTAGTACTTCGAGTATGTGCAAAAACGTAAATTAGAATACCAATGGCACACTACACAGTGTCTCTCTTACAGTTCATGAAGCCACGTGGCACATTTGGAGGTGTTGTCGCGACCTCCTTTCGTGGATTGATCACAGTGACATGCTGCTGGTTCCAGAAGAATGTACTCGTCCTCCCTGAGCCATACTGGCGGTACATGCATGAAGCGAAGATGTGCACGCACGGCATGCACGCACTCATTCCCTCGCACGCACACGCGGGTACACGGGCGGACGCAATTTTGTACCAAGATCCACCCCATGTGATAATTTGACGCGTGTAAAGTCGTTCACTTCATTGATGGTCAATTAATACAGCGCATGCAAATTGAGTGGACGTGAGGGCGGAAGAAAGACATTATTACTCCACTGCACGCATGCGAGTAGTTAAATCGTGGGTTTCTAGTAGTACTTCCATTGGTCTCCTTCATATTTTGTGCCAATTTTTGACAGTAACATAATATTTACGCATTTGAGCAGTGTAGTCTACTTGAAATTTATGTACCACTAAACTCATCGGGAGCCGTTTCGGGCCTCGAAACCAAAACCATCAATTAATCTTTACCTTTTTTTGATGCTGTGTTTCATCTTTTGCTTCGGGTGTTTCGCCGCACGTGTCACGTTCTCTGCGAGTCATGAATAGAACAATGGTTTTTGTTTTTTCAGGGAATTAATAGAACAATGCTAACAATGAGATGACTAGCAAATTAGATCATTTTTTATCGCCATATGGCACTGGGCTGCCGTGTTTCGTGCTCCTCCGTCGCAGTACTACTCCAGTGGAAAACTTGAGTATACCGCACGGTTCTTTGCTGCTCCTCGATCAGGTCGTCGGCGCATTTATACGAGCAGTCAAATCACAAGGCCCCGCCTTCCAGCAGTAATGAGCCGTCAAATCACAAAGGCCCTCGCCTCTCGTGAAACCGACCAAGCTAGACTGCCCCGCCCTCTAGCCTTTTAAAAAATGTATATTTTTGTACAACAGTAGTATCGATGGATTGCGCCATGGAACAAAACTTGAAATTAAAAAAAGGTGGTACATATAGAGAGCGCTCGTTGCCAAATTATGCATATAGTACTCTTAAAAAGGCTAGTGACAATAATGGTGTCCAGCACAACCCACCCCTCAAATAAAACTAAGCACCCTGGAATTCTTTGACAAAACTAAGCACCCTGAAATTCTTTGACAACTAAACTGCTGGCTATATGATGTTGGCCATATATATTGTACGTATATAATGTGAATAAACGAGTGGTAGTACTATACCAACTAAAAGATGAAATGTAAGAAATACTAGTATGTACTTACTGAAGAGTTAAAGTAACAAGAAGAAACATAACATAGTTCTGTTGGGGGCTCAGCACAACACACCCCTCAAATTAAATTAAGCACACCTGAAATTAAACTTTGCAACTATTCCGGTAGACACTGCATTAGAACCACCATGAGCAACGACACTGCCACCTTACTCGGAGTCCTCATCCACGTCCTCGACTTCGTCCTTGTCCCTCTTCCTCTTGGCCGATACTTCTTTGCTTGAACCGCCAACTTGGCTGTTGCTCTTCATCCAACCCTTGTAAATATTGAAACAAAGGTAGCCATCCATTGCAGCATACTGGATGTGGTCTATATCTAGTACATTCCGCTGCCATGCATGACGATGAAACGTGTAATGAGGTCTCTCCAGTTTGCGGTACGAAGGATGAACCATGGCTCCTGCCAGGGTCAGCATTGAGGGCTGACGAGAGGGCACCAGCCGATTCTTCTGGAGGTCGAAGGGGTTGCCTACAATGAGGCCTATCCGACGCAGGACTTCTTTGTCGTTCTTAAAGTCTATAGTAACGAATTTGACTGTTTTGTCCTCGAGGAAGTTCTTAAAATCCTGGCACTCAACATCGGCATGGCATATGTGGTAGACCAAGCAAACCTTATGTACGCAAACATGGATCACGGCGGGCTTCTTCCTCTCTTCGTCCTTTAGATCCTTCTCTCGTCCCACGACTGTGGTGTACTCAACATCTAGCCCAGCGACCCACTCATCATGTGAGTTTTCGAACATGCGTCTGAAGCGAGAAAGGCATCCTTTCACCGTCGCAGAAGTACGGGTGTAGATGACGTCGAACTCATCGCCGGTGATGGTTCTAACCTTGTACTCACCGCCGATCGGTGATATTTGGGACGCCATGGATTTGGGAGGAGGGTTAGGATTAGTGGAACTGCCGTAATGTGAATGGACGGGACGACTAGGAGCGAACTGCCGTAGTATTAAAGGACGTGCGGGAAAGAGTAGGAGCGAACTGCCAGCGTGCGAATGGAAGGGTAGTGGCTTTCCATTCTCCCATGATACGGGCTTCCGAGAGCCCTTGGATCTGAGATCGAACGGTTGCATGGCGTGATTCTAGACCTATGGGTGAATATCCTATCCTGGAGGGTTATTCTTAAAATTTTCAGCAACTTAGCATGCAACCGTTTGATCTCATATCCAAGGGCTGCCAGCAGCCCGTATCATGGTCGCGCCTACCACGACCGTCGCGTCACTCGCATGGTCGCGCCCTTGGAGATTTAACACGGTGCATTAGGCTATCTGATGTTGGCATGTCATACATAGTCATCACTTAGTCACTCATAGTACAACAAGGTTGGCTATAAGGTTGGCTATAAGTGTATTTTCTTTACTCCTCTCTATCTCTTTCTTCGTACTCCCTCCGTCCCATAATATAAGATCTTTTTTGACACTGGCTAGTGTAGTGTCAAAAACGTTCTTATGTAATGGGACACATGGAGTACTAGTATTTATTGCATTTTCCAAGGAGTGACCTCTTCCAATGAAATGGTGTTGCTAAGTTTGCTTCATTTAATTAGCTATAGACTCAAAATTGTCTTTTCACCTAGGTACACGTGCTTAGCACCGTTTCTTCCTTGGGTCACCAAACTAGTCTCTCTCTTCTTTATTAACTTGCCACATCAGACTTTATGCCTATGTGGCAAGCTTAAGCACCTGTAGGAGCAAGTAAGTACAATAGTGCACTTTACATGGCATTTTTGCATATGTGGAGAAAAGAGAGGCAAGGAAAAAGTGGAGAAGTGGGCTCTCATGCAAGAGCCAACCTCTACTACTACATGGTGGAGCATTGGGAGAGACACCTGTATGGAGGTGGTCAGGAATCGGGAGACTCGCGCCGGTCGTAGCGCCGCAGTTAAAATGATAATGGCAAGTCAAATCACGGGGCCCCACCTGTCCAGCAGTAACTCCCTGTCAAATCACACATCCCTACTTTTGTGGCAGCCTACTCCCTCGTCTTCTCGCGTCTCTGTCGAACCGACTAGGCGAAACTGTCCCGCCTCCTACCAGGCAGGAAAAGCCCCGCCCTCGACTTTTAAATAGTATACAGTATACTAATTTTGTATCCATGGATTGCACCCGCGCCATGGAGCAAAGCGTCTAGAAAACGGCGGTACACATGTACGGAGTATACAGCACGCCCGTCGCGTTCGCGTCACACCCCAGACGGTCGGTCGGTCTGGCACGCTGCTCTCCGAATGGAACGCGCATCATATTGCGTTCGCACACACATGTGGGGCGGCAATTGAGAACCGACCATAGGAACACTCCCCGGCCCCGCAAGTCGGGTGACTTAATAGAAGAGGGAGACGAGCGATAGTACTAGAGAAGTGTTGTACTACGTTGGTGCCTGGACGATCCCTGCAAGACACAGAAGATCAGTTCGTCCATGCATGTGACCAGACTCCAGCAGACATGCCTGGATTGGCTATCGTCTACATATCATGCAGGCTGTGTTGTACATGGTTGTAGTTGTGGTGAGAAATCTAAAAAAAGGTTTCTTGTCATCTCGCAAAATTATGTGTCATGTGCTTCGGATCACTACGAGGGTTAAACAGCAACAACTGAGTTGGGCTAGTCATTGGGGGCACATGCACGGACAGTGACTACTCGGCTGCCATCTGGGTCAAGCCGGCTATATTAATTAGGACATCTATCGACGGACCCCTTTTCTACGAGTTTATCTTTAATTTGAGCTTTGTTCCTCGTCTAGTTTGTCCGTCGGGATTCATGTTGTCTCCTTTGGGTAGTGAGGTTATGATTTCTTGTCATGTGGCATTTTTTCATGTTATATGTTATAATCTGGCACTTCAGATAAAAATGATGACAACTGCGCCTCTGGGCCACGTGCATGAAGACTTCTCGACAGTCATTTACGAGGTCAAGCCGGCTCCGGTAGACAAAACAAAACTAAGTACTACTCCACTATATAGGCAGGAGCCTTCGCGCTTGCTTGCTAGTGTTGCTCTCTTCACACTGTCTCGGCCTCTCCAGATCTAAACACGACAGCGGTGGCCACACACACACTCTCTCTCTGCTCCCCGCTGGTCACAGATCCAGCCGGATCCTCTCCATCGGGGAAGGTGAGAAGGTGCAACGTTCACGCGGTCGTCCTCGGCGACGGCTCCTACCCACTGCTGGGCACGTCTCGATCAGCCTGCCTTGCCGTTCTCTCCCAAGCACCGCTGGCGAGGGAGGGCCTCCGACCCCTTCTTCCTCGCTGCCGTAGTGTGGGCAGATCCGGCCTCCCGCAGCCCACCTAGCGACATCCCAGTGACCATCAGGTATAACTTCCTTCGAAACCGGCCTTGCTCTACTTCCCGAGCTCCTGACGTCGCTGCATTTGTAACTTTTACTATTTCTCAGGCCCCCTCATAGATAGGATCGATCGGCTGTTTGAAAACCACCTAATTTTTTTATGTTTAAGAGGTAAAACTAGTTCATGCACTCGAATCTAGTACTACTTGGTTCAAACAAGGAAGAAAGGGGGTGGGGGTGGGGGAGGATTTGTTACCTGAATCTAGGACTTGGTCGAAAGAGGAAATAATGGGGGCGAAAAGTAGCAGAGACTGGCTATCCAACTGGTCTCTAGGTCTAATAGGGAAATAAAGGGAAACGCAGTACAAACTCAATATAAACCCGATCTATTGGTTGAAAAAGGAAAGAAAGTGGGGACCGGGGGACAAGTCAACAGAGTAAGTCCAACACTAGATTTGCTAGCCTCACACAGTATAAGGTGGCTATACCGAACAAAAATGGGGCAACCCAGATATCCTGTTCTGATGTTTGTTGCCCTGAGCCACTCTTATGTAATGCCACTGGTAAAATGTAGCAGTCGCACTGTTAAAGTAAGGACACGTTAAACCAATGTTGTTTCAATGTAATGCCTCGAGTAATATGAATCAATGGCACTTATTTACATGTCCTGCTAAAACTTCCCATTAAGATAAGTTGGTTCTTTTTGTTAGAAATGCAACTGTCCTGGTCCGCCTACTCTCCCGTGCCCAAAGTAATGTCGTATTTAACGGTTGTCATAGTTAATCCTAATGCCCACACTAGTATCTAGCAATGCCACTGCTTTAGAAATTGCTACTGTCCTTGTAGGATTGCCATTCAGATAAGGAACATGCTTCTTTTCATTTGATGCATGTTTCATCATTTGTTAGTCACCCTCTTCCAACCTTTTTGTGCAAACAGAGATATACATTTCACGCTCGATCTTAGTTGAACTGCACAAATGATATCCAAATTATAGTTGAGCATTCCAGGAGCTTCACAACCAACCTTGATGTTGCTCAATTTTATTGCAACTAATGAAGAAGAAACTCTGTGGGTTTCGTTTTCTGATGGAAATGGAACCGGGGCTGGAGCCCTTTTCTTAATTTTTTTTGAAAAAGCTGCTAGCTCATGGGACATTGCTTCATTTTAGGTGAACTGCACCAAAAGGTCCCATGAATTGAATCATCCATGTTGGTGACTGAAAGAGCCAGCTTCAGCATCCCAGTCTAAGCACCCCCGGCCTCCATCCTTGCAACGCATGGTACACCTCGTTTGCCACCTGCTCGACCCTAGTGTCACTGATAAAATGAAGTAATAATACAGTTAAAATAGAGCAAGTGTCATCTCTATCATTTCATTTCCAATGTAGATAAAGAAAGTGCTTCTCTTTGTTAAAGTATGTTTTATCAACTAGTCCCATTGTTAATGTTTAAGCGTTTCTGCAAATTGGGGTGCTTAATTTTAGTTGATATGTACAAAAATAGGGATTTGAATGTCTCAAGGCGCCTCCTTGTACTACTGTTGTACACTGATGTTCATCACTGGCAGAAGGTGTATCTGGGAGACTTGGGATGATGTCCAGTATGAGGCATACCGTATGAGGCGTCGCAGGGCCCATCTCGCCCTCGCAGCATGGCATACTATGATACTATCGCAATATTTTCTTCTATTTATTTTGTGTGTTTCATCAACTAGTGCCACTATAATGTAATCACACTTTTTCATTATCTGTGCAAACAGGGTTATTCAGTTGCATTTTGGTGGAACTGCACAAATGTACGTATGGAACCGGCATATATGCAGAGTGCGAGGTGTGCCAAGTAAAAATTACCGACACCAACCATGTTGCATGCACGCATTGGCATCCACCACAACCAGTGGGATGTGTGGCGCTCTCTATGGACGGATCTTTCTCGGCAGCAAATCCTCTAACCAAATACTAGTAGCTTATATTGGCAGTTTTCTAGGGAGTACTCTTTTCTGAAAGAAGCACCAATCTATTTTTCTTTATTTGTACACTGTGTCACAACTTTGACCCAAAGGTCCAGAGCTATTTTAGGGTGATTGGCGTAGTACTCGGAGACAGATTGTAAGCATGATTTTCATTAGCTGTCACACTGATTGTAAGCATGAGCAGGTGGAAGATTAGGTTAGTGCGAAGCTTACCTTAAACCCTATTGCCACCGTTGAAACGAGGCGAGCATCGAGGGAACCGTGGAGAACGTCGGGGAAGCAACGTCGTGCCATCCGGCCTCCTCTTGCGGTGGGAGAACGAATACTCCTGTGGCTCCGGCTGGCTCTGCACCCTCACGAACGGCACACCATACTCGATCGATTCGTTATCCTCTGGGTGCTCAACCTTCGACCTGTACGCCCACCACCTCCGCCTGACTGTCGCCTCGGGCGAATCTGTCTGCTCCATCGCCCATAGGAGATACTCGATGAACTCGGAGGACTGCGGCGTGACTGCCGCCGAGGAGTACATGTACATCGCCGCCCTCATCGCCGCCGTCTCGCTCTTTCGCATACATTTCCACATGGCCCGCACCATCCTCGAAATCTCCCACTCATTGTCAAACCAACTAAGGATCTCCTTCAACCTGGCTAACTTTGCCTGGTCACCGCCGGTGATCTGCCGGATTCACTGCTGCATCCTCTCCATAGATGTCATTTTGAGTGGTCCGGTGCTAGCTTTTGAAGATGGGAGGAGAGACGGTGGTCTTGCAATAGAGAAGAGGGAGAGGAGAGGAGGTGGTTTTGGAATGGAGATGATGGAGAGGAGAGGAGGTGGTTTTGCAATGGAGAGAAGATCAGAAGAGGGGGAGGCGAGACGATGGTTTTGGAATGGAGATGATGGAGAGGAGAGGAGGTGGTTTTAGAATGGAGATGATGGAGGAGAGGAGGTGGTTTTGCAATGGAGAAGATCAGAAGAGGGAGAGGCGAGCCGGTGGTTTTGGAATGGAGATGATGAAGAGGAGAGGAGGTGGTTTTGCAATGGAGAAGAGGGAGAGGAGCGTGTGGCAGCGATTTAGGATTGGGCGAGAGGGCTGGCGTGCTGTGACTGGATCAAAATCAAAATCAATTTACCCTTCAATTAAGAAAGCGACCCCACATTAACTAGTCTCCCTTTTATTCTGGGTCATAATTGACCATGATTTTCGCACATAAAATATATGTTATACGTTGCAAAAATAATATAATTTGAAAGTACATTCAGATATGAACCAAACGATACAATTTTTGGTGACATGCATTCACATTTTGCTTGTCACATATAGTACGTGGTCAAACTTTGACCCAAAATACGCAAAACAACAAAAAAAAATACTTCCAAGACCAGTGCCGCTCTTCCGCTCTTCTCCTCTTAAACCACCACCGCTCCTCTCCTGTTCCAATCTAAATCCAACGCCGCTCCTCTCCTCTTCCATTTCAAAACCACCGCCCCTCCTCTCCTGTTCCAGTCCAAAACCAGCGTCGCTCCTCTCCCGTTCTAATCCAAAACCAGCGCCGCTCCTCTCCTCTTCCATTCAAAAACCACCGCCGGCGAGTGAAGGTGCTGTGGAGAAGTGGATCGATGGAGGAGTACAACCGATACGTGAGGATTGCAGACGGCGACCCTGTGAAGCTAGCTAGGATGTTGGAGTACAGTCTTGGTTTGACAACAAGGACCAACTAGCGGCGACGGTGACATCCATGGCCAAATATCTGCAGCAGAGCGAAAAGGCGGCAATACTCCCGGAGGGAGTCGCGCCGGAGTACATAGAGCTGCTCCTCTGGGCCATGGAGCAAACAGATTCACCGAATCCGATCGTGAGGGAGTGGTGGTGGGAGTATCAATCGCAGATGGAGCATCCACCAGAGATTGAAGGATCGAGCATCTACAGGGTGCCGTTTGTGAGGGTGTCCTGCCAGAGCGAGCCGGTGGAGTCTTCGTCGACCGAACCCAACTGCAAGAGGAGAAAAGCAGTTTGCCCGACGACGCTTCCCCGCCATCGTCTCCCTCGCCGTTCACATCGTCTCACGGGGCGGCTGTCTGCCGCCGAGGAATAGGAGGGGACTGCCCCCCAGCCCAATAGTCGGGCAGGTTGTGAATTGTCAGGAGGAGCTTAGGGTTGTCAGTATTTGCAGGTTGTGAATTGTGTTTTGTGTTGTGTATTTTGAGAGTACTTTCAGATATGAATGTCTTTTGAATTTCAGATTTGCAGTATTGAGCATATGAATAATTTTATAAATTCTAGAGATCTATTTTTAGCACTTAAAAATGTAGTTTCATAGGAGTATAAAAGTGCAGACGAGAAGAAACTGCAAGTTTCAGTTTCAGATAAGAAACTACAAGTTCAGTTTCAGATAAGAAACTGCAACTTTCTGAGGCAGAGCATTTATATTAACACGACCTTTTCAAACAGGGTGAACATCATGTTGGAAGTTTTATTCGTGGTCAAAAATGGAACTACCAGCCAGTTAACATCATGCTGATTAACATTCATGCATAGCACATCTTCATATGATGCACAGTCAAAATGCCCACGCAATGTTGAGTGTGCGAAACATAGAGAAAACGAGGGACGGAGTTTTGGCAAGTGTTGGACGTGGTTTTGGGCTGCCCCGTCTAGGCTTTCATTTTTCACATGCGTAGCCACGACCTCGGATGGGAGGGCCTGTTTGTATTTTCTTAGCGCCGTCATGTATCGACCGGCCTATGGACCTCCCATCCGAGAATTTATTTTTGGCAGCCCAATTTCTGTTTTTTTGAAGAAAACGCATAGGTCTGTTCTATTTTTCTATATAAGAATAGGAACGCCAGGTACAACTTATGTTTCCATTTTAACTATATTATATATATTTAAATTATTTTATATGTTATTATATATTATTTTTATTGTCATCATATATTTAACAGATACTTACATATGTAAGAAAACAATATCCCACATCTTATTAACTTATAAAAATAATTTCTTAACAAATAAAATCCTGGATTGTTTTGGCATGAAAATCCTAGTGATTGTGTACAAAATCTTGGTAATATTTAAGGACGAATGTAATAATATCACTTATTATTTAAATATATTTAAAACAAAATGCTCAGCCCTTTTTTATTTTTTGATAACATTGCTGACCCAACCCAACATTATAATTAGAATCAGCCCAGCAAAATCGTGTATCTAGATAAAGTGCAAATGGCCTGTAATTTTTTAGGAAATAAAATAAATGGGCCGCATGAAAGCTACATTAATTGTTCACCCAGCCCAGCTAATGACTGTAATTCAAAAAAAAGATCAAATTGACTGTAAATTCTACCGCGCAAAAAAAAGACTGTAAATTCTGAAAAAATGGGTTGAATACGTGCCACATTTTTGGAGGCTGAAATGTGGGCCAATAGGTCAAAGCCAATGCAAATCGTTGTAAATTTAGTCAACAAATAATTCTGACATGTTAGCCGTTGGATTTACATCCAACGGCCGGCATCCATCTTCAATCTCTCGTCTTCTTCCTCCAGCGCCGCCGGGACCACCTCCCGCCTCCTGCTGCTAGCAGCTCTGCTTAGCACGCTTCGCTATGAAGCGCTACTCCACCGTTGCCCAGGCCATCCCTCCAACCCTCCACACCTCCTGTTCTTCTCCACCAACTGCCGAACCACACCGCACTAGAACCAGTTAACCCTCATACACCTCTCCGTCTGCGACTCTACTCCCGCGTCTTCCCATCTCTGGCTCGTTGCTGTCCGGGGCCTCACCGTCGTCCACCACCTTGGATGCGCTCAGCGCGGCATGGTCAACGTGGTCAACGAACGACACCATCGGAAGTAGACTGTGCGTGGAGAGGCTGACAGCTGGGTCCACGGCCGCACACAAGGAAATGCCTCCTTATTACGCGCAAAATAATGATTCCTCCACCTGGCATCTGGGACCCACCAGAAGGGCCTCTGTATTTCATGAAAAAAAACGTGCCCCCCGCTGACTTGTCGGACCCACCAGCTATATTCACACGCAAGGAAGTGCCTCCTTATTACGCACAAAAAAATGAATACTCCCCCTGCCAGCTGGAACCCAGCATACTGGGAGGCTGACTTGTGGGCCTACCAAGTTGACGGGGACGGAGGGCTTTGTCAACTTAGTCAATATGAACGATTCTAGGTCCTGTTATCGTACGATGTTCATCCAACGGTTGTAGTGCTTCTTCAACCTCTGGTCTTCTTGCTCCAGCCGCCCAAACCAGCGCCGGTCGTGCCGCGTGCTCCTGCCTCTCGTGGCCGGTTGTGATGCCACGGAGGCCTCATCGCCCCTACTCCCACCGCTGGCCAGGCCATCCCTCTACTCACCCACACCCCCTGTTAATCTACGGCAACAGCAGCCTCACACTGCAGCCAAACCAGTGAACTCTCGTACTCCTCTTCGCGTGGGCATCCACTGCTGCGTCTTCCCCGGCTCCGAGTCGTCCCCTTCCTAGGCCTCGCCGTCGTCCACCGCCATGGTGCTCTCGGCGCGGCGTGGTCAACATGGTCAAGGAACGACTTCCATCGGACGTGGATTGTACGTGGAGAGGCTGACAGCTGGGTCCACGGCCGCAGCAAGGAAGTGCCTCCTTATTATGCGGAAAATAATGATTCCTCCACCTGACAGCGGGGACCCACCGGACGGGCCACCGTATTTCGCGAAAAAAAGTTTCCCCCTGACTGCTGGGACCCACCAGCTACATCTTCTCACGCAAGGAAGTGCGTCCGAGCAAAAAAAAACGATTCGCCCCCCTGACTGCTGGGACCCACCAGCTACATCTTCGCACGCAAGGAAGTGCATCCGAAAAAAAATGATTCGCCCCCCTGACTGCTGGGACCCACCAACTACATCTTCGCACGCAAAGGAAGTGCGTCCGGGCAAAAAAAAAAAACTATTCGCCCCTCTGACTGCTGGGACCCACCAGCTACATTTTCGCACGCAAGGAACTGCCTGACAGTCGGGACCCACCTGGTCGAAGCGTACGTAGCGTTGTCATTCTGGTCGCGAACGTGTACGTACATATATACTGGTCGATGTAGAGGCGCACACGTGTCGTAGTAGAGGCGCGTACGTGTCGTAGTAGAGGCGTGCACGTAGCATGTACACGTACGTACAACGGCCAGGGTGCAAGAAAGAAAATATGGCCACATATGTGTACATACGGGCGGGGTCTCGAACGCCTAGTCGCGCATACGTACGGCGAGGGCTCGTGTTCATGGGGAGGCAACGAAATGCGTCGTGTTCATGGGGATGCAACGGAATGCGTCGTGTTCATGGCGAGGCAATGGAATGCATCGTGTTCATCGGGAGGCAACGGAACGCGTGGGAGCCAACCGGCTTGGACGGAACAGGCGATGGAAATGAGGTCTAGCGTACCGCAGAACGGAAGAAACGGACCTCCTACGGTCGAAACGGGGGCCCTCTTGATCGGGAGGGGTGTGGCGTACCGCAAAACGGAGGAAACGGACCTCCTACGGTCAAAACGGGGGTCCTGTTGATCGGGAGGGGTGTGGCGTACCGCAAAACAGACGAAACGGACTTGTGTTGGAGTGCTACGGTCGAAACGGGGGTCCTGTTGATCGGGAGGGGTGTGGCGTACCGCAAAACGGACGAAACGGACTTGTGTTGGAGCGCCACGGTCGAAACGGGGGGGGGGGGGGGGGGGGGGGGGGGAGGGGTGTGGCGTACCGTAAAACAGGACTCCACAGGATACTGTTCATCTACACCGTCGACCTCCTCCAGCCTCCACGGGCTCCTGTTCATCCAGCCTCCACCCCGCGCTACTCCAACGACTACTGTTCAACCACCCCTCCACGGCCACCCCTCCACCGGCTACTGTTCATCCAGCCCTCCACACCACGGGTTCCTGTTCATCCAGAGGCAACGCCACCACTCACTGTTCATCCACCCCCCCCCCCACGCGCGCGCGCAACGCTCACTGTTCATCCCAGAGGCAGCATCGATCGGCTTCAGTTAGCAGGAGTAGCGAAGGAATCCCTCCATCGGGTTCAGTTAACAGCCATCGATCGATCGCTCGGGTTCAGTAACACGTAGCCTGTAGTGCAATCACTCGGGTTCAGTTAGAGCCCAATGCCTCGCTCGGGTTCAGTTAGAGCCAACGCCTCGCACACACGCGCGTACCTGTACGAGAGAAATGCGCGTCGCTCTCCCACCGTAACTGGCAACTCCCCGAAATTTTCCTCCCCCTTGCTTCTACCACGGTTTTTTCCGTCATGGACGGCCCAAAGAATGTCATGCAGCTGCGTCTCCGGCCCGCCCAGGACGAAAAGCCCATTTTCTGTCATGATTTTTTGTCATAGAAGTAGGAGCCCACCACATCTATGATGATACCGGGTTTTGTCACAATTATCGTCATAGAAGTGTCATATGTATGACAATTTTTTTTTCGTTCGGCCCAAAATGTCATGGATGTGTCTTTTTTTGTAGTGAAAGCGAACGTCAAGTGTGCGTAGAGTTGTATCGATGGTCGATAGAAATTGAGGGAATATTTGTTCTACCTTTAGCTCCTTGTTGGGTTCGACACTCTTACTTATCGAAAGAGGCTACAATTGATCCCCTATAATTGTGGATTATCACTGCTACACCTTGACTGTCTCCACAAAAGCCCCCTTGGGCCAGACGGCATTGGGAAGCTTGCTCACCATAGCACCGCCGCAGTCCGTGTGCTGCCCGTCGACCACCTTCGGCTTCAGATTGAATACCTTGATCCATAGGCCAAAGTGTGGGGGGATGCGGAGTAGAGCCTCACACACGACGAGGAACGCTGATATGTGGAGGAAAGAATTTGGGGCTAGATCGTGGAAATCTAGCCCGTAGTAGAACATGAGGCCCAGACGAAAGGATGGAGGGGAAACCCTAGACCTTGAAGGAAGCGGGGAATGAATACGACCCTCTCGCTGGGCTCCAGAGTGGGGATGACTTGATCCTCATCATGGGTCCTGTGCGCGATATCCGCGGACAGATATCCCGCGCTACGGAGCTCCTTGATGTCCCTCCCGGTGACGGGGGAGGCCTCCCACTTGCCCTTCGAACCGGATCTAGACATGGCTAGGGAGGTTGGTGGCGGTTGAAAAGATTGGAGTTTCGGGTGCTGGAGCTCGGAGATGGGAAGGCAGGAGCTAGAAGAAGGCGTGAGGGAGAAAGGAGGAATATTTGCCCTCTTATAGGCAGTGAAATACCAAACGCCCCCCCACCCCCTCTCATGCCTTAAAACTCACCTTTTCCCAAAGAGATCGTGCGAACGACATGGTTGGATGACCCAAAACCGTATTAATGGGAATCCCGTAATGGGCAGGCATGATCTCTGTTTTGACAAGACGTGCCAATGGAGGATATGCCGCGAAACACGAAACGGGGGTGTGGGAGCGGTTCAAAATGTTAAGAGCCAGATTTGATGCTTCGCTGAAAAAAGTTGTCAGTAAAAGACATTGTTTTATTTTGATATTCTGCTTTCGTGGCTAAGGGTTACATTAACTATATAAAGTCGTATATAGTTCTTCGGTGCAGAGAGTTATCCTAAAATGTTCAGGAGAAGGAACCCGCCTTGCGACGCCGAAGACAATCTGCGTGCCAAACACATCGACATCGAAGACTGGTTCAGGGGCTAATGAGGGAGTCCTGGATTAGGGGGTCCTCGGGTGTCCGGACTATTTGATATGGGCCAGACTGATGGGCCGTGAAGATAAAAGCAGAATACTTTTCCCCCGTGTCCAGGTAGGACGCCCATATGCGTGGAAGGCAAGCTTGGTGTCCGGATATGTTATTTCCTTCCTTTACAAACCGACTCTGTACAACCCTAGGCCTCTCCGCTGTGTATATAAACCGGAGGGGTTGGTCCATAGAGATCATCAGAATTCTCATAGGCTAGACAGCTAGGGTTTAGCCATTACGATGTCGAGGTAGATCAACTCTTGTAACCGATATACTCATCGAATATAATCAAGCAGGATGTAGGGTTTTACCTCCTTTAAGAGGGCCCGAATCTGGGTAAACATTGTGTCCCCTTTGTCCCTTGTTACCATTGATCCTCAGACGCATAGTTCAGGACCCCCTACCTTAGATCTACCAGTTTTGACACCGACAGTCATGTCTACATAGTTCTCGAACCCGTAGGGTCCACACGCTTAACGTTTGATGACAATTTTATATTATATGAGTTATGTGATTTGGTGACCGAATGTTGTTCGGAGTCCCGGATGATATCACAGACATGACGAGGAGTCTCAAAATGGTCGAGAGGTAAGGATTCATATATAGGACAATAGTATTCGGACACCCGAAGTGTTCCAGGGGTACCGGGTACGTATCGGGTCACCGGAAGGGGTTCTGGGCAACCCCCGGCAAACTATATGGGCCTAATGGGCCAAGCGAGGGACAGACCAGCCCCTAAGGGGCTGGTGCGCCTCTCTATAGGCCGAATAGGAGGAGAAGGAAAGGAAGGGAAGGGAGAAGGAAAGGGTAGGATTCGGTCTCCCCCTTTCCTTCCCTTCCCCCTCACTTTCCTCCCCCCCTCCGATAGTTATGAAGGGGGGAGGCCGACTTGTGGGAGGCGCCAAAGTAGGATTACTCCTACTTGGGGTGCCCCTTGCTGCAATCTCCCTCTCCCATCTATATATATGGGGGGCACCTCTAAAACACACAACATTGATTCCTAGCCGTGTGCGGCGCCCCCTCCTTTACGCATCCGGTCATATTGTCGTAGTTCTTAGGCGAAGCACTGCGCGGATAACTTCATCATCACCGTCACCATGCCGTCGTCCTGACGAAACTCTCCCTCGACACTTTGCTAGATCAAGCGTTCGAGGGATGTCATCGAGCTGAACATGTGCAGAACTCGGAGGTGTCGTGCATTCGGTGCTTGATCAGTCGGAACGAGAAGAAGTTTCACTGCATCAACCGTGTTGTCAAACACTTTCGCTTTCGGTCTACAAGGGTACGTGGATGATACGTCTCCGTCGTATCTATAGTTTTTGATTGTTCCATGCCAATATTATTCAACTTTCATATACTTTTGGCAACTTTTTATACTATTTTTGGGACTAACATATTGATCCAGTGCCCAGTGCTAGTTCCTGTTTGTTGCATGTTTTATGTTTCGCAGAAACCCAATATCAAATGGAGTCCAAACGGGATAAAAACGGACGGAGGATTATTTTGCAATATTTGTGATTTTTGGGAAGTAAAATCAATGCGAGACGGTGCCCAAGGGGGCCACGAGGTCAGGGGGCGCGCCCCAGGGAGGCAGGCGCGCCCTGGACCCTCGTGGGCACCCCGTAAGGCGGTTGACGCTCTTCTTTTTCCGCAAGAAAGCTAATTTTATTAAAAAAAATTGGGCGAAAGATTCACCCTAATCGGAGTTACGGATCTCCGGATATAAAAGAAACGGTGGAAGGGCAGAATCAGGGAGCGCAGAAACAGAGAGAGACAGAGAGACAGATCCAATCTCGGAGGGGCTCTCACCCCTCCCACGCCATGGGAGCCAAGGACCAGAGGGGAGACCCTTCTCCCATCTAGGGATGAGGTCAAGGAAGAAGAAGAAGAAGAAGAAGAAGAAGGGGGCTCTCTCCCCCTTGCTTCCGGTGGCGCCGGAGCGCTCCGAGGGCCATCATCATCACCACGAGCTTCACCAACACCTCCACCATCTTCACCAACATCTCCATCATCTTCCCCCCATCTATATTCAGCGGTCCACTCTACCGCAACCCGCTGTACCCTCTACTTGAACATGGTGCTTTATGCTTCATATTATTATCCAATGATGTGTTTCCATCCTATGATGTCTGAGTAGATTTTCGTTGTCCTACCGGTGATTGATGAATTGCTATGATTGGTTTAATTTGCTTGAGGTTATGTTGCTGTCCTATTGTGCCCTCCGTGTCGCGCAAGCGTGAGGGATTCCCGCTGTAGGCTGTTGCAGTACGTTCATGATTTGCTTATAGTGGGTTGCTAGAGTGACAGAAGCTTAAACCCGAGTGAGGGGATTGGTGTGTATGGGATAAAGGGGACTTGATGCTTTAATGCTATGGTTGGGTTTTACCTTAATGATCTTTAGTAGTTGCGGATGCTTGCTAGAGTTCCAATCATAAGTGCATATGATCCAAGAAGAGAAAGTATGTAGCTTATGCCTCTCCCACATAAAACTTGCTATCGGTCTAGTAACGTAGTCAATTGCTTAAGGACAATTTCACAACTCCTACCACCACTTTTCCACACTCGCTATATTTACTTTATTGCTTCTTTATCTAAACAGCCCCTAGTTTATATTTTCGTGTTCTTTATTATCTTGCAAACCTATCCTACAACACCTACAAAGTACTTCTAGTTTCATACTTGTTCTAGGTAAAGCGAACACTAAGCATGCGTAGAGTCGTATCAGTGGCAGATAGGACTTGAGAGAATATTTGTTCTACCTTTAGCTCCTCGTTGGGTTCGACACTCTTACTTATCGAAAGAGGCTACAATTATCCCCTATACTTGTGGGTTATCAAGACCTTTTTCTGGCGCCGTTGCCGGGGAGTCATAGGGTGGGGTGAATATTCTCGTGTGTGCTTGTTTGCTTTATCACTAAGTAATTTTTATTTGCTGTTCTTAGTTGTTCTCTATCTTTAGTTATGGATATGGAATACGAAATACCAAAAAAATTAGGTGTACTTGCTGCTCATGGAGATGGGGAACCTCCTAAAACCCTCGATGCTGGTTATGTGAAAGATATTATGTACTACTTTGATAATCCTGAGAAAACCCCATTCAATTATGTTATGGGAGACACGTTGGATCAACGTGAATACTATAGGGATTATCGCTTGACACAAAAAGGGAAACTATTGTGGGATCAAATTCATTTGTTGCGCTGGTATGCTCATCAACTATGCTTGAGATATGATTATAATTGTTGCTCTAGGATGAAAGCTTCACACCTTCCCTTTTCATGCAAATTTAATGTGTAACATCCCAAATTTTCAATTTGGAATGTTATACATTAGATCATCATGCATATCATATTTTCTTGCATTTTGTTGATCCTAGAAATTTCACGCAACTCAAGGACCCACGGAGAGAGTTGGAGATTTCGAAATTTTCATATTTGAGTTCTTTCAAATTTTGAAAAGAGGATCATTTGGATTATTTATTTTATCTTCAAATATTTTTCCAATATCAAAAAAAATATGAGAGGGAGTAATATGACTTTCCCAAAATTTAGGAAAAATGAAGATTTAATAAATAAATCAAAATTTGGATTTTTCTTGGAGTTTATTTGCCCTAGGAAAAATGCGTACTTCCAAAAATTGCATTTTAGGCCCGAGTAAAAAGTTCATTTTGTTCGACTCATTTTTAGGAGTCGGGGAAAATTTACTTTATTAATTTTGGAGTTCGTGTAGATTTTCTTTTCTGTATTTTTCTGCGCGCGAAACCGATTTAAAAAAAAAAGTCGCAGCGCGACTGGGCCAAAGGCCCAGCCGGCCGAGCCAGCCGCCACGCCAGGCCGCACGCGCGCGCGCGCAAGGCCGCCGCGCCAGGGAGCCAGGGAGCCGCCGCCGGTTTCCTTTTCTTTTACAAATCCTAGTAGGATTTGGACCCGTTTCGTTTATTCCGTTTTTGTTTTTAGGATTCCTATTCCTAGTCTAATTCTTGTCCCCTACTCCAAGCAAAACCCTCCCCCTCCCCAATATAAATACCCAAGCACCCCCCCCCCCTCTAACACATCAAACCAAAGCCCTCTTCTCTCCTCCCGCAGCGCAGCGCAGCAGCAGCATAGCCAGCGCCGCCGCCGCCGCCCCTCACCCACGCCGCCGCCCCACACCCGCGCCGCCGCTGCCGCTTGCCACCGCTGCCGCCGCCGAGTGCCGCCGGCACCGCCCAACGCTGCCGCCGCCGGAGCCCCTCGCCTCTTCGAGGTACTAGCCCCGTGCCGCGTCACTTCTTCCCTGCGGTTCGGTTTTTCTCGTAAACCGTTCCGGTTTTTCTAGATCGGTTTTTCGTTTCGGTTTTCTTTACTGAAACCCTAAATCGGTTTTTCTCGTCGGTTTGCCGGCTTTGTTGTTTAGCGAGCGTTCGCCGGACCGTTCGTCATAACGAACATGATCACCGGTTTGCCTCGGTTAACAAACGTCCGTTCATTTAACCGTTTGTCGTCTTCTTTCTCGTCGGATTTATTCCGCGATTGTTCCGATCGCGATTTCAGATCCGATCTTCTTTCTAGTTTATCTTCTCGCTCGTTTATCGGAATCAGGTGATTCAAGCGCCTGGAGTTTCGTTTCGAAACCGCCGTTCCGACTAATCAACTTAAGCCAAGTTTTGCTACTGTAAAATTTGACCTAGTTTCAAATTGCTAGAACCGAGTTGTTTTCTCTCGCCGTTTGACTTTCGTTGCTTTATTTGATTTGATTCTTTTTGCAACCAGGGTTCTTAAGTTGAACTTTCTGGTTAGATCTTTTATTCGAGATTTACCTGTGTATTAGATGAGTACTTATTGTATGCTTATTGTTTGTCTGCGATAGATCACCCGGAGTGCGCCGCTTGTTACTTCGAATCTCTAGGTTTCGCGGATCATCAGCAAGGCAAGTAACACTTGATCATACCTTTCTACTACCCAGTTTTATTGCATTAGATCTATCCTCAAACATTGCATGTTTAGGATCAAACTAAATTGTGGGGATGGGAAGTAGATGAGGTAGTACCTATTACCTGTTTTACTTATGAAACCTTTGGGAGTTACTTCCGTGTTTGCTTATTATGCCATGCTATGCTAGTAGACGTGGATTGGGTGAGCGAATATCCATGATAGATGTGAGATTGTTAACTAATGGTTTATCTAAGGTGGCAACTTAAATACACATCTGGGTGGATTGAGGCACCTGGAGTTACCAGGACTTGCCTATTTTTTTTGGAAATCTCGGGGGTACCGTGTGATTTTCCTATGGACCGCCACCCAGGCTCAAAGGGATCATAAGATAATTCATACTAGTAACTTACGTGTGCAGCCACAAGCCATTATGGGCTCTGGCATAGTTGACTAAGTCATGCGAACTCTTATAGTGGTGGACTAGCAGATGTAGGGGATGTAGGTGTACCGGTCTACCCATCGTAAGGTGCTAGCGCTTCTGAAAGACTGTGTCTCGGTCATCCGTTTCTCAAACACCATGTAGTGCGAGAAACCAAACGGAGGCGATCGAGTCTTGTGGGGAAAAGTGCGCAAACCTCTGCAGAGTGTACAAACTAATCATGATTAGCTGTGTCCCCGGTTATGGACATCTTGAGTATCTAGTACTTGAAATATCATTTGTATCTCAACATGTTACTCTAATTTAATATTGATGGGTTTGTTAATGAGTACTTTTTAATTGGGATTGAGGATGCTGTCAACCATTCTCAATGTTTAACAACCACCATGATAGTTAAATAAATTTATTCCTTTGCAGTAGGGAAAAACTGGCTTTATGCAAAAACTGTAACCATAGAGCTTTTCCACCAGCCATATATGCATGTAGTATAGGCTTATCATTCATTACTCTCTATGTGTGACATTGCCAGCATATTCCATGTGCTGACCCGTTTTCGGGCTGCAACTTTCATGTTGCAGACTTTTCAGACGACGAGTAAGGTGCTTTTAGGTCGTGGTTCTATACTCAGTGATGCCGTTGGAGTTGATGGACTCACTTATCTTCCAAGTCTTCCGCTGTTATCGTTGTTAGATGGCCTTAAGCCATGATTATTGTAATAAGTCCTCTTTTGGACAAACAATGTAATAAGTGTGTGATTGCTACTCTGTTATAAATCCTTCGAAGTACTGTGTGGTGTCAGCATTACTGATCCAGGGATGACACCGGAGCATAGAGACTTGACCATCTAAGGTCGGGTCGCTACAGAGATGGTATTAGAGCACACGCTGACTGTAGGACACGACCACTAAGTTAAAGCCATAGATCACTATTCTCTTCTCATTTTGTAAACTCCTCATCTTTTCTACTCTTTTAGGATGACGAACGCAAAGATCAAGTACGCCCAACCAGATGAAGGCACACCTTTTGGATCCCACTTGAAGGAAGTCGCGAAGTACTTGAACATTGGACTACCAAGCTTCATCGGGACTTTCAACGCCACTCTGCCTGAAGAGGAGCGCTGGAAGATTCAAGCTCACGTTCCTGGAAGGACATTCGCCCCAATCACCAAGCCCATAGATAGTGTTTTCAGTGCACCAACCTAGAGGCTGGGAAAGAGCATGGCAGCCCATATCACCATGGGACGCATTGGAGAAGTTTATCAAGAAGACCTCAAGGACACTATCTACCAGATTTGCGGACGCTGGAATGAAGATTGGGAGATAGTCATCACCAAGAAGGACAGATCCATTGCAGCTTACATCCAGGAGTTAAACCAGCACATTCGACGCCAGGAGAACCAGATGTGCAATGATATGATAGACTTGAAGAATGCGAAGGGAAGGATCATCGAACTTGAAGGAGAGCTGAAGACTTTATGCAAGGACTACATGGACGAGATCGTGGCTGTCGTAAGGCACAACAGCGATCTTAAGTATGAGATTGGAGAACTTAAGAAGAAATTATAGCTCAAGAATGAAGACAAGTACGTCGACTGCCCGAGCAACTACATCATCATCGACGACACTGATTCAGATCCAAGTGAACCCGACTTAGAAGACGAAGCTGGAGCAGACATCATGGAATCTTCCACCGGTTCAAATTAATAGATGACCACCATATATTAGTAGTAATCCCTCCATGTAAACATTATAGTACACGCACTTTGCGATAGTTAGACCGTTGTAAGCCCTTTGTTTGAATGAATGAAGTGATTTTGTGTGCATTTGTCTCATGAGCATTTGGGTAGTGTTTTCTCCTTAGACCCCATTCTATTCTTAATTTCTCGCCTTTTCTAAACCCCTCAGATGCCTCCGAGATGCGACCCCGAGTTTGTTTTCCCACCAGAAATCACTCAGTTGATTCAGCAGCAGAATACTTTGATTCAGACATTGGTGCAGAACCAAGGCAACAACAACAACCCACCACCACCACCACCCGCGGATCACTTTACTCGTTTCCTTAGGCTGAATCCGCCGGTGTATTCCAGTAGCACCGAGCCGATTGTAGCAAATGATTGGCTCCGCAAGATAGGAAGAGAGTTGACCACTTCAGGATGTACAGATGGTGAGAAGGTGAAGTTTGCTGCACATCAGCTTGACGGACCCGCAGCAGCATGGTGGGAGAATTTCACAGCCACTTACCCAGTAGACACTGTCACATGGGATCAGTTTCAGCAAGCTTTCCGCACTGCCCATGTTTCAGCAGGAGCTATGGCCATGAAGAAGCGTGAGTTTCGCAACTTACGCCAAGGAGGAAGGACTGTTGGCCAGTATGTGGATGATTTTAGTAAGTTAGCACGTTATGCCCCAGATGACGTTGCTACAGATGCAGCTAAGCAGGAGAAGTTTCTGGAAGGACTGAATGATGAGTTAAGCATGCAGTTGATGGTAGTGAGATTCAATAACTACCAGGAGTTGGTAGACCGTGCCCTCATGATTGAAGGAAAGCAGCAGCAGATTGATAATCGTAAGAGGAAGTATGCACAAGGGAAGTATAACTCTGGAGCCCAGCAGAAGCCCCGTTATACACCTAGACAGGGAGTTTAGTTTTAGCATACCCATGGAGGAGGTAGTTCGCACAACCATAATGGCCACAGAAATGGTAATGGGAATGGAGGAAGCAACGGCCAGAACCGGACCACACCATCAACCCCAGCCAAGAAAGACCTGAGCCATGTCACTTGTTACAAGTGTTCCAAGACCGGACATTATGCAAATGATTGTCCTGAAGGCCAAGGTGGAAATGGAAGCTCTGGAAAGAAGCCAAACCCTTTCAATAGGGGACAGGTGAACCACATTGATGTGGAGGAGGTTGAAGCTCAGCCCGATGCAGTAATCGGTAAGTTTTTGGTTAAGTCATTTACTGCACTTGTTCTTTTCGATACTGGTGCATCGCATTCATACATATCAAGGGGATTTGTAGAAAGGTATAGTCTGTCTACTCAGATTCTTAAAACCCCTATGCTAGTAAGTTCACCAGGAGCAGACTACATGGCCAGACAAAGATGTTTTCAAGTGCCATTAAGTATAGGAAGGCATGTGTTCCCAATGGATTTGATCATTCTGGAATCCCAAGGATTGGATGTGATTCTAGGTATGGATTGGCTGTTGATGTATGGAGGAAACATCGATTGCGCAAGTAAGACGATTTTGCTCACGACGCCAGAAGGAAGAAGGATTAAGTATGTGTCACGACAGGGATCAAAGAGGAATCAAGTAAATTGCTTATCAGGAGTTGTGCAGGAAGAGGTGCCAGTAGTGAAGGATTATCCTGATGTATTTCCTGAAGAATTGCCAGGAATGCCACCGGATAGAGACATTGAGTTTTTGATTGAGCTTTTGCCAGGAACAGGCCCAATATCGAAGCGACCATACAGGATGCCCGCATAGGATTTGGCGGAAATCAAGAAGTAGATCAAGGAGCTATTGGATAAGGGTTATATACGCCCAAGTTCTTCGCCTTGGGGATCACCCGTACTTTTAGTGGAGAAGAAGGATGGATCGTTAAGGATGGTTGTTGATTACCGTGTATTGAATGCAGTAACAATCAAGAACAAGTACCCACTACCAATGATAAATGATCTGTTTGATCATTTGCAAGGAGCCAAAGTGTTTTCCAAGATCGATTTGCAATCAGGGTACCATCAGTTGAAGATTCGAGAGCAGGACATCCCTAAGACAGCATTTACCACAAGATATGGATTGTATGAGTATACCGTTATGTCATTTGGACTGACTAACGCACCTGCCTATTTCATGAACCTGATGAACAAAGTGTTTATGGAGTTTTTGGATAAGTTCGTCGTGGTGTTCATTGATGATATTTTGGTCTACTCGAAGAATGAAGAGGAACATAAGGAACATTTGCGATTGGTTTTGGAGAAACTAAGGGAACATCAGCTATATGCCAAGTTCAGCAAATGTGAGTTTTGGCTAAAGGAAGTTGGATTTCTTGGGCATGTTATATCCGGAGTGGGTATAGCAGTTGACCCCACAAAGGTTGAGACTATAACCAAATGGGAAGCACCAATGACAGTTGGAGAGATCCGAAGTTTTCTTGGACTCGCAGGATACTACCGGAGATTCATTGAGAATTCCTCAAAGATTGCAAAGCCTATGATGGAGTTGCTGAAAAAGGATACCAAGTTCATATGGACTGAGGATTGTGAGGCAAGTTTCCAGGAGTTGAAGAAAAGATTGGTTACCTCACCAGTGTTAATTTTGCCAGATCAGACCAAGGATTATGAGGTGTATTGCGACGCTTCACGTCGAGGACTTGGAGCAGTGCTTGTGCAGGAAGGAAGAGTTGTTTCGTATGCTTCACGACAACTGAAACCTCATGAATTAAATTATGCCACACATGATTTGGAGTTAGCAGCCGTAGTGCATGCATTGAGGACATGGAGACATTTCCTCATTGGAAATCATTGTGAGGTGTACACGGATCACAAGAGTTTGAAGTACATCTTCACGCAGAAGGAGTTAAACCTTAGACAAAGGAGATGGTTGGAACTCATCAAAGATTATGATATGAGATTGCATTATCATCCCGGAAAGGCTAATGTAGTAGCTGACGCATTGAGCCGCAAGAGTCATGCCAATACGCTGATGACGGGAGAGATACCAAAGGAGTTAGCAGAAGACCTTCGTGAGCTATGTTTGGAAATAGTTCTGAGAGGCTATGTAGCAGCATTGGAGATTTAGTCTACCTTGATGGATAAAATCAGAGAAGCTCAGAAAAAGGACAAGGAGATCGCAGATATAAAGGAGAAAATGAGCGAAGGAAAAGCAAAGGGATTTCGTGAGGATGAGCACGATACCCTATGGTTTGAGGACCGTGTTTATGTGCCAAATGACCCGGAGATCAGGAAGTTGATTCTGCAAGAAGCACATGATTCACCCTATTCGATTCACCCAGGAAATACCAAGATGTATTTGGACTTAAAGGAAACGTTCTGGTACCGGAATGAAGAAGGATATCGTGGAGTATGTAGGAGTTTGTGATGTATGTCAGAGAGTGAAGGTAGAACATCAGAAGCCAGAAAGATTGTTGCAACCATTGCCGATACCCGAATGGAAGTGGGATAAACTAGGCATGGATTTCATCACGGGTTTGCCAAAGACTCATTCAGGCTATGACTCGATTTGGGTTATAGTCGACCGTTTGACGAAGGTAGCGCATTTCATTCCAGTCAAGACTACCTATAGCAGTGCTAAGTTGGCAAAGATATATATGACCAGAATTGTGTGTTTGCACGGAGTTCTGAGGAGTATCGTATCAGATAGAGGAACCCAATTTACCTCAAAATTTTGGAATCAGTTGCATGAAACATTGGGAACGAGGCTGGAATTCAGTACAACTTTTCACCCACAGACAGATGGACAGGCTGAGAGAGTCAATCAGATTTTGGAGGACATGCTGAGAGCTTGTGCACTAGATTATGGATCTAGTTGGGACGATAACTTGCCATATGCGGAGTTTTCTTATAACAACAGTTACCAAACCAGCTTGAAGATGGCACCTTTTGAAGCTTTATACGGAAGAAGGTGCAGGACACCGTTGTCATGGGACGAAGTTGGAGACCGTCAGTTGTTTGGACCAGATTTGATTAAGGAGTCTGAACAGAAAGTTAAGTTGATTCGCGACAGGCTCAAGGTAGCCCAGTCCAGACAGAAGAGCTATGCGGATTCAAAACGCAAGGCGATAGAATATGAAGCTGGAGACAGAGTTTATCTTAGAGTGTCCCCACTTCGAGGAGTGAAGAGTTTTGGAGTTAAAGGAAAATTAGCACCACGTTTTGTTGGACCATATAAGATTTTGCAACGCATGGGAGAAGTCGCTTATAAGTTGGAATTACCAGAAGGACTGTCAGGAGTTCACGATGTATTCCATGTTTCTCAGCTGAAGAAATGTCACGCCGAGATGGCGGAGGTACCGCTAAGAGATACAGTGCCACTTGAAACAATTTAGTTGAAGGATGACTTAACATATGAGGAGAAACCAGTCAAGATTCTCGAGTATGCCAGCAGAGTTACTCGCAGCAAGGTTATCAAGTTTTGCAAGGTTCAGTGGAGCCACTACATGGAGGATGAAGCCACCTGGGAGAGAGAAGAAGATTTGCTCAAGGACCACCCTCACCTATTTTCTAGCCAACCCGAATCTCGAGGACGAGATTCATCTTAAGGGGGGTAGGTTTGTAACATCCCAAATTTTCAATTTGGAATGTTATACATTAGATCATCATGCATATCATATTTTCTTGCATTTTGTTGATCCTAGAAATTTCACGCAACTCAAGGACCCACGGAGAGAGTTGGAGATTTTGAAATTTTCATATTTGAGTTCTTTCAAATTTTGAAAAGAGGATCATTTGGATTATTTATTTTATCTTCAAATATTTTTCCAATATCAAAAAAAATATGAGAGGGAATAATATGACTTCCCCAAAATTTCGGAAAAATGAAGATTTAATAAATAAATCAAAATTTGGATTTTTCTCGGAGTTTATTTGCCCTAGGAAAAATGCGTATTTTCAAAAATTGCATTTTAGGCCCGAGTAAAAAGTTCATTTTGTTCGACTCATTTTTAGGAGTCGGGGAAAATTTACTTTATTAATTTTGGAGTTCGTTTAGATTTTCTTTTCTGTATTTTTCTGCGCGCGAAACCGATTTAAAAAAAAAGCCGGCCGAGCCAGCCGCCGCGCCAGGCCGCACGCGCGCGCGCGCAAGGCTGCCGCGCCAGGGAGCCAGGGAGCCGCCGTCGGTTTCCTTTTCTTTTACAAATCCTAGTAGGATTTGGACCCGTTTCGTTTATTCCGTTTTTGTTTTTAGGATTCCTATTCCTAGTCTAATTCTTGTCCCCTACTCCAAGCAAAACCCTCCCCCTCCCCAATATAAATACCCAAGCACCCCCCCCCCCTCCTCTAACACATCAAACCAAAGCCCTCTTCTCTCCTCCCGCCGCCGCCCCTCACCCACGCCGCCGCCCCTCACCCACCGCCGCCGCTGCCGAGTGCCACCGTCGCTGCCCAACGCCGCCGCCGCCGGAGCCCCTCGCCTCTTCGAGGTACTAGCCCCGCGCCGCGTCACTTCTTCCCCGCGGTTCGGTTTTTCTCGTAAACCGTTCCGGTTTTTCTAGACCGGTTCTTTGTTTCGGTTTTCTTTACCGAAACCCTAGATCGGTTTTTCTCGTCGGTTTTCCGGTTTTGTTGTTTAGCGAGCGTTCGCCGGACCGTTCGTCCTAACGAACGTGATCACCGGTTTGCCTCGGTTAACGAACATCCGTTCGTTTAACCGTTCGTCGTCTTCTTTCTCGTCGGATTTATTCCGCGATTGTTCCGATCGCGATTTCAGATCCGATCTTCTTTCTAGTTTATCTTCTCGCTCGTTTATCGGAATCAGGTGATTCAAGCGCCTGGAGTTTTGTTTCGAAACCGCCGTTCCGACTAATCAACTTAAACCAAGTTTTGCTACTGTAAAATTTGACCTAATTTCAAATTGCTAGAACCGAGTTGTTTTCTCTCGCCGTTTGACTTTCGTTGCTTTATTTGATTTGATTCTTTTTGCAACCAGGGTTCTTAAGTTGAACTTTCTGGTTAGATCTTTTATTCGAGATTTACCTGTGCATTAGATGAGTACTTATTGTATGCTTATTGTTTGTCTGCGATAGATCACCCGGAGTGCGCCGCTTGTTACTTCGAATCTCTAGGTTTCGCGGATCATCAGCAAGGCAAGTAACACTTGATCATACCTTTCTACTACCCAGTTTTGTTGCATTAGATCTATCCTCAAACATTGCATGTTTAGGATCAAACTAAATTGTGGGGATGGGAATTAGATGAGGTAGTACCTATTACCTGTTTTACTTATGAAACCTTTGGGAGTTACTTCCGCGTTTGCTTATTATGCCATGCTATGCTAGTAGACGTGGATTGGGTGAGCGAATATCCATGACAGATGTGAGATTGTTAACTAATGGTTTATCTAAGGTGGCAACTTAAATACACATCTGGGTGGATTGAGGCACCTGGAGTTACCAGGACTTGCCTGTTTTTTTGGAAATCCCGGGGGTACCGTGTGATTTTCCTATGGACCGCCACCCAGGCTCAAAGGGATCATAAGATAATTCATACTAGTAACTTACGTGTGCAGCCACAAGCCATTATGGGCTCTGGCATAGTTGACTAAGTCATGCGAACTCTTATAGTGGTGGACTAGCAGATGTAGGGGATGTAGGTGTACCGGTCTACCCATCGTAAGGTGCTAGCTCTTCTGAAAGACTGTGTCTCGGTCATCCGTTTCTCAAACACCATGTAGTGCGAGAAACCAAACGGAGGCGATCGAGTCTTGTGGGGAAAAGTGCGCAAACCTCTGCAGAGTGTACAAACTAATCATGATTAGCCGTGTCCCCAGTTATGGACATCTTGAGTATCTAGTACTTGAAATATCATTTGTATCTCAACATGTTACTCTAATTTAATATTGATGGGTTTGTTAATGAGTACTTTTTAATTGGGATTGAGGATGCTGTCAACCATTCTCAATGTTTAACAACCACCATGATAGTTAAATAAATTTATTCCTTTGCAGTAGGGAAAAACTGGCTTTATGCAAAAACTGTAACCATAGAGCTTTTCCACCAGCCATATATGCATGTAGTATAGGCTTATCATTCATTACTCTCTATGTGTTACATTGCCAGCATATTCCATGTGCTGACCCATTTTCGGGCTGCAACTTTCATGTTGCAGACTTTTCAGACGACGAGTAAGGTGCTTTTAGGTCGTGGTTCTATACTCAGTGATGCCGTTGGAGTTGATGGACTCACTTATCTTCCAAGTCTTCCACTGTTATCGTTATTAGATGGCCTTAAGCCATGATTATTGTAATAAGTCCTCTTTTGGACAAACAATGTAATAAGTGTGTGATTGCTACTCTGTTATAAATCCTTCAAAGTACTGTGTGGTGTCAGCATTACTGATCCAGGGATGACACCGGAGCACAGAGACTTGACCATCTGAGGTCGGGTCGCTACATAATGATGATAAAACCTTGGCTTCTAATGCTAATGGTAGATATGATTACTATGATGTGGAACAAATAGAAGAATTTGTTGCTTTTATGGGTGCTTATGAGATTGAATCTATGTTTAAAACGTTCGAAGATTTTGATGATTTAGTTTATAGACCTGAAAATTTTGCTATACTTAAATATTTCTATGAGAATTATGAATTCAATTCCAATATTGATGCAATTATTGAGGAAGTCTCTGCTGTCCAAGAAGAGACTAATATTTTGCAGGAGTCTATGGAAGAAGAAATTGATGAAATTGTGAGCTCATTGAATGAAAAATATGATGAGGAGAGCAAAGAACAAAAGGAGGAAGAGCGGATTAGCTACCCGTGCCCACCTTCTAATGAGAGTAACTCTTCAACTCATACATTGTTTAATTCCCCTTCGTGCTTACCGAAGGATGATTGCTTTGATGATTGTTATGATCCCGTTGATTCTCTTGAAATATCCCTTTTTGATGATGCTTGCTATGCTTGTGGCCAAGATGCCAATATGAATTATGCTTATGGATATGAACTTGCTATAGTTCCTTATGTTAAACATGAAATTGTTTCTATTGCACCCACGCATGATAGTCCTATTATCTTTTTGAATTCTCCCGGCTACATTATATTGGAGAAGTTTGTGCCTATTAAGGATTATATTGATGGGTTGTCTTTTACTACTACACATGATGATTTTGATGAATATAATATGCATGTGCTTGCTGCTCCTACTTGCAATTATTATGAGAGAGGAACTATATCTCCACCTCTCTATGTTTTCAATACGATAAAAATTCAAGAAACTGCTTATACTATGCATTGGCCTTTACTTGGTGTGCATGAATTATTCCTTTATGACATGCCGATGCATAGGAAGAGAGTTAGACTTCGTTGTTGCTTGATATATGTTACTTTGTGCTCGCTACTAAATTACAAATCATTGTTAATTAAAATTGGCTTTGATATACCTTGGGATCCGGGTGGATCCATTACTTGAGCACTATATGCCTAGCTTAATGGCTTTAAAGAAAGCGCTGCCAGGGAGACAACCCGGAAGTTTTAGAGAGTCATTTATTTCTGTTGAGTGCTTTTATGTAGTTTAAAAACAGAAAAAAATAAAGAGGCAAACCCAAAACTTTTCAAAAAGGAAAGTGAAAGTGAGAGAGACAAGCATTGTTGAAGTGGGAGAGCTCCTTGAACTTTGTTCATGCTCACGGAAACTTTGTGAATCTTTATTTCAAAAAAATTTCATCAAAAATAATTATCCCCTTGTACAATTCCATTGTATTATAAAAATAATGTGCCAAGGTTTGCCTTTGGGATGTTTACAATGCTTGTTGGTTTGTACGGTGCAGGACAGAAACTTTGGCTGTAGTGCGCGATTTTACATTTTTAACTGGAACGTCAAATCGTTCTGATTCCTTTTGCACTGTATTTCTGTACAAATTGTTTATTTGTCCTTATTGTGGTAGAGTTTTTGGGGTAGCGGAAGTATGGTGAACGTTCAGATTGCTACAGACTGTTCTGTTTTTGATAGATTCTGTTTTTGATGCATAGTTTGCTTGTTTTGATGAATCTATCAATTTATATCAGTGGATTAAGCCATGGAAAAGTTATATTACAGTAGGCACAATGCAAAAAATATATTAATTGGTTTTCAACAGTACTTAGAGTAGTGATTTGCTTTATTATACTAACGGATCTTACCGAGTTTTTTGTTGAAGTTTTGAGTGGATGAAGTGTTTGATCGAGCAGGTCTCGACATGAGAAAAAGCAAGAGAGGCAAGAGCTCAAGCTTGGGGATGCCCGAGGCAACCCAAGTAAATATTCAAGGAGACTCAAGCGTCTAAGCATGGGGATGCCCTGGAAGGCATCTGAGGGAGTCCTGGACTAGGGGGTGTCCGGATAGCCGGACTATCATCATCGGCCGGACTCCAAGACCATGAAGACACAAGATTGAAGACTTCGTCCCGTGTCCGGATGGGACTTTCCTTGGCGTGGAAGGCAAGCTTGGCAATACGGATATGTAGATCTCCTACCATTGTAACCGACTCTGTGTAACCCTAGCCCTCCCCGGTGTCTATATAAACCGGAGGGTTTTTTAGTCCGTAGGACAACAACCATTACAACAATCATACCATAGGCTAGCTTCTAGGGTTTAGCCTCCTTGATCTCGTGGTAGATCCACTCTTGTACTACCCATATCATCAATATCAATCAAGAATGAGTAGGGTTTTACCTCCATCGAGAGGGCCCGAACCTGGGTAAAAACATCGTGTCCCTTTTCTCCTGTTACCATCCGCCTAGACGCACAGTTCGGGACCCCCTACCCGAGATCCACCGGTTTTGACACCGACATTGGTGCTTTCATTGAGAGTTCCTCTGTGTCGTCACCGATAGGCTTGATGGCTTCTTCAATCAACAACAACGCAGTCCAGGGTGAGACTTTTCTCCCCAGACAGATCTTCGTATTCGGCGGCTTTGCACTGCGGGCCAATTCACTTGGCCATCTGGAGCAGATCGAAAGCTACGCTCCTGGCCATCAGGTCAGGTTCGGAAGCCTAAACTTCACGGCCGACATCCGTGGAGACTTGATCTTCGACGGATTCGAGCCACAGCCAAGCGTGCCGCGCTGTCACAATGGGCATAATTTAGCTCTGCCGCTTGACAGTGCCCTGGTGGCCGCACCCGAGTCCGCTCTAACCCATAGTTCGGAGCAGACCGCGCAGATCGAGGACAGGTGGTTGGACACCGCCTCGGGGGCTGCGACTTCTATGGCGATGGAGCCGAATACCGACCTTGTCCCTTATAAAGCCCGTGACTCCGAGGCGCCGGACTCCTTGCCGGACTCTGAACGTCCTGCGCCCCTGCCAATCGAATCCGATTGGGCGCCGATCATGGAGTTCACCGTCGCGGACATCTTTCAGCACTCATCCTTTGGCGACATCCTAAATTCGCTAAAGCATCTCTCGTTATCAGGAGAGCCCTGGCCGGACTGCGGTCAGGATGGTTGGGATGCGGACGACGAAGAGATTCAAAGCCCACCCACCACCCACTTTGTAGCCACTATCGACGATCTAACCGACATGCTAGACTACGACTCCGAGGACATCGACGGTATGGACGACGATGCCGGAGACGATCAAGAACCAGCGCCCACAGGGCACTGGAAGACCACCTCGTCATATGACATATACATGGTGGACACCCCAAAGGATGGGACGGCGAAGAAGCAGCGGAGGCAGATTCCCTAAAGAAACAGCCCAAGCGCCGACGTCAGCGGCGCCGCTCTAAATCCCGCCACAGCAAGAATGGAGATTCCGGCACAGAAAGTGCCAAAGACAATCCCCTCCAGCAAGATTCGGCGCAGGAGGATGCAGAAGCCAGCCCTCACGAGAGAGCGGCAGACGAAGAGGTCGAGGATGATAATTACATATCTCCCTCCGGAGACGAGGCAAGCCTCGACGACGACGAATTCGTCGTGCCTGAGGATCCCGTCGAACAAGAGTGTTTTAAACGCAGGCTAATGGCCACAGCAAATAGCCTAAAGAAAAAGCAGCAACAGCTTCAAGCTGATCAAGACCTGCTGGCCGACAGATGGACCGAGGTCCTCGCGGCCGAAGAGTATGAACTCGAACGCCCCTCCAAGAGCTACCCAAAATGCAAGTTGCTCCCCCGACTAGAGGAGGAAGCATACATACCTTCATCACCAGCACACAATATGGCATACCGACCACCCCGTGGTCGCGACAGAGAGGCATCTAGGCCCGCCATCAAGACCGTACCCCGGCACCGCTCAAAAAGTACGAAGCCACGAGGGAATGCGCTGGACTTGCGGGATATATTGGAGGACAAGGCAAGACAATCCAGATCTATTTACGGATCACGTGGGCACCCCACGACCCACGACGACTACCATCGCGCCGGATACAACAACTCCGGCCGGGCCGAACACAGCAGACAACGCTCCCTTGAGCTACGTCGTGATATTGCTCAATACAGAGGCGCCGCACACCCACTATGCTTCACTGACGAAGTAATGGATCATCAAATCCCTGAAGGGTTTTAACCCGTGAACATTGAATCCTATGATGGCGCAACAGACCCCGCAGTTTGGATCGAAGATTATCTCCTTCATATCCATATGGCCCGCGGCGACGATCTTCACGCCATCAAGTATCTCCCACTCAAGCTTAAAGGACCAGCTCGACATTGGCTTAACAGCTTGCCCGCAGAGTCAATTGGGTGTTGGGAGGACCTGGAAGCCGCATTCCTCAACAACTTCCAGGGCACATATGTGCGACCACCAGACGCCGATGAACTAAGCCACATAATTCAGCAGCCAGACGAATCGGCCAGGCAATTCTGGACACGGTTCTTAACAAAGAAAAATCAAATGATCGACTGTCCGGATGCAAAGGCCCTCGCAGCCTTCAAACATAACATCCGCGACGAGTGGCTAGCCCGGCACCTAGGACAGGAAAAGCCGAAATCCATGGCAGCCCTCACATCACTGATGACCCGCTTCTGTGCGGGAGAGGATAGCTGGCTAGCTCGCAGCAACAACCTCAGTAAAAATGCCGGCAGTCTGGATACTAAGGACCACAATGGCAGGTCGCGTCGAAACAAAAACAAACGCCGCGTTAACGGCGACAACAATGAGGATACGATGGTCAATGCCAGATTCCGAGGCTCTAAACCCGGTCAGCGGAAGAATCCATTCAAAAGAACCACTCCGGGTCCGTCCAATTTGGACCGAATACTCGACCGCTCTTGCCAGATACATGGCACCCCCGAAAAGCCAGCTAATCACACCAACAGAGATTGTTGGGTATTCAAGCAGGCAGGCAAGTTAATTGCCGAAAACAATGATAAGGGGCTGCACAGCGATGACGAGGAAGAGACCCGGCCGCCGAACAGTAGAGGACAAAAGGGCTTCCCCCCACAAGTGCGGACGGTAAACATGATATATGCAACCCATATACCCAAGAGGGAGCGGAAGCGTGCACTTAGGGACGTATATGCGATGGAGCCAGTCGCCCCGAAGTTCAATCCATGGTCCTGTTGCCCGATCACTTTCGATCGAAGAGACCACCCGACCAGTATCCGCCATGGCGGATTCGCCGCATTGGTTTTAGACCCAATCGTCGATGGATTTCACCTCACGAGAGTCCTGATGGACGGCGACAGTAGCCTGAACCTGCTTTATCAGGATACAGTGTGCAAGATGGGCATAGACCCCTCAAGGATTAAACCTACAAAGACGACCTTCAAAGGCGTCATACCAGGTGTGGAGGCCAATTGTACAGGCTCAGTCACACTGGAAGTGGTCTTCGGATCCCCGGATAATTTCCGAAGCGAGGAGTTAATCTTCGACATAGTCCCGTTCCGCAGCGGCTATCACGCTCTGCTCGGACGAACCGCGTTCGCAAAGTTCAACGCGGTGCCGCATTATGCATACCTCAAGCTCAAGATGCCAGGCCCTCGTGGAGTCATCACGGTCAACGGAAATACGGAACGCTCCCTCCGAGCGGAGGAACACACAGCGGCTCTCACGGCAGAAGTACAAAGCAGCCTCTTAAGGCAATTTTCGAGTCCGGCCGTTAAACGACCGGACACGGCCAAACGCGCCCGGAGCAACATCAACCAAGACCACCTGGCACGTTCCGAGCACGCGTAGCAATGCGGCCCCAACCCCAGCCCTCGCATGATTGCAAGGCCAGCTCTCCACGTACATCATTACGCTCTGGAGATACCGCATAGGGGGAGGGGCACGACCACAACAGGCCCAGAGTGCGGCTCGACCACACCAGGGGCTCCCAATTGTGTCTCTCTTTTCATTTTTATTTTCCTTCTTTTTATACACAGGACTCCGTTCACCAGAGGCCCTGTCCGGAGGCGAACCTGCCGAACTCACGATGCAACAGCCAGGGAGGGAAAAAGGCTGCGACGAACACTCAGGTAGTCTCCATTACGAGCATTAAATTTGTTAAATACACCAGTCCGCAGCCCACCCCTGGAGGGGGACATGTTTAATTAGTCCAATCCCTTGCTTACCGCACTATCTGTATCATTCTGCACTCATGGCATAATTCCTTGAATAAACAATGCAACACCTTTTGCCTATAATTGCATTACTTTACATATATGTTCATTAATGACATCTCACACCCGTATATTTTGGTACGGCCGAATACACCAGGAGCTTATGTTCCCCGCATTATGGTGTGATAAGTCTGAACACTTTCACAAGTGCGGCACCCCGAACTTATAGCATTATATGAATTGGCTCCGAATCATGTCTTGGGTCAATAGTTGGGTTTGCCCGGCTCCCATGTTTTGGTACCTTACGTTCCATTCTGTCGGCTAAGGTAGCACTGGGAGAACCACTGCGATTGCGCCCCGGTTGAGCTGGGCGAGCGCCTCAGTGGAGAAAGCTAAAACTGACTGTCATGATAAGGCGAGAGACTGGTCGCTGTTTGAGAGGTACTTTTGAGTCCCTAAAGACTTATGCCGCTTCGAGCGAAGAACCGGATAATGTCCGGCCAAGGTGTGGATAGCGCCTCGAACTCGGTCTTCCGAATACTAGGGGCTTCGCCGAAATTTAAAATTATAGAATTCTATGGCTAAGTGAGAGTGTTCAAGCATTATAAGTCCGGTTGCCTTGTTCGTTGTGTTGAGCGCCTCCCTAGATGGACCCAAAAATGGGAACAAGAGTGCTCAAGTTTATCCCGAACACCCCAGCACTAGTGGCATGGGGGCTGAAGCCGACGACTTGCCATCTCTCAGATTTTATAAACGGCCGCACAGAAGGTAATATTTTAAATCAATAAGCGTTGCTTAGCGCATATGAACAAAGTTTTCAGTGCACAGGATAACACATTGCGAGTTTACTCAATAATTACATCTCTGGGGCACTCATCCGCAATCTTGCGGGAACCCTTCAGGACAGTCTTATAGTACATCTTGGGCGTACGATACTCCTTGCCCACTGGCGGCGCGTCAGTGATAAGCCTCTCCGCATCCAGCCTGCCCCAGTGCACCTTTGCACGGGCAAGGGCCCGACGGGCACCTTCAATACAGGCGGAGCGTTTGATGACCTCCACCCAGGGGCACGCATCCACCAGCTGCCGCACGAGGCCGAAGTAGCTCCCAGGCATGGCCTCTCTAGGCCACAGCCGGACTATGAGGCCCTTCATGGCCTGCTCGGCTACCTTGTGGAGCTCGACCAGCTGCTTTAGCTGGTCGCTAGGGGGCACCGGATGTCCGGCCTCAGCGTACTGAGACCAGAAGACCTTCTCCATTCAGCTCCCCTCCTCGCCACGATAGAATGCGGCGGCATCAGACACGCTGCGTGGCAGATCTGCAAACGCCCCTGGAGAGCTCCGAATTCGGGTAAGTAACAGGTAATTTACATTAACATGCTTGCTTTGCATGAAAAATGCCTTACCCGCTGCTATTTTCTTCACATCCTCAACCTCCTGGAGGGCCTTACGGGCCTCGGCCTTAGCGGCTTTGGCACTTTCAAGAGTCGAGGCAAGCTCGGACTCTCGAGTCTTCGAGTCACGCTCCAAACTCTCATGCTTTTCCATGAGAGCCTGGAGCTCTTGCCGCACCTCCGCCACCCGCGCCTCCTGCTTCTCTCGCTCTGCTCGTTCCATGGTCGCATTGCGTTCGGCCGTGGAGACGGCCTCCTTCAGGGTTGCCACCTCGTTCGTGGCCCCTGTTGTACCCACGTTATCCTTGTTATTTTTATTGCAACCAAAATCCTTTTCTGTAAGGTACAAATTTTAAAGTGGTGTTACTCACCTTCTTTGTCCTCGATCTGCTTCTTGGCAAGGCCGAGCTCTTGCTCGGACCACTCGAGGTCCTGCTTCAAAGCACCGACCTCCACAGATAGTGCGGCAGAGGTCAGCAGCGCAGCCTGCAAACCCATATTGACATAATTTTTAGCACTCCTGCGTATATCTTTATTAGATCCTCAATCCGGTTTTTCTTTCCGAACACCGAACCGAGCATCAGGGGCTACTGTCTATGCGGTATTACATTACATATTTTAAACTTCTTACCTCAAAGCCTGTTAGAAGGCTACTGCAGGCTTCGGTTAGCCCGCTCTTGGCGAGCTGAACCTTCTGAATCACCGCACTCATAATAGTGCGGTGTTCTTCCTCGATGGAAGCGCCGTTGAGCGCCTCCAACAAGTTGTCCGGCGCCTCCGGTTGGACGGAGGCTGCCGGTGTCACGGTCTCGCCCTTCTTATGAAGGGGCCGCCTGCCGGACTCCGGAACCACTACGGGTTCCGGCGCGGAGTCCGGCGCAAAGTCCAGGAGGTTGCCTTGCGGCACCTCTGGAGCCTCCTCCTGATGGGTCCCCTCCTGGGATCCCAGCTCGGTGTCGTCAGCACCGCGAGGGGTGGAGGCGGTCGGAATGGAATCCACGTCCGACGGAGCCAAGGACCCGCTCGATGAAGCGGGAAGATCATCATCAGCCGGACTACAGGCAGTATGCGGCATTAGAAGGACACTATGTGACACAAAAGATAAATTATGAATCATTCAGGAATCCGGATACTTACGATCTTGCCGGAGGCCTGGCCCTTGAGGGTCACTCTTCGTCGCCAATGTTGGCATTGGCGGAGCTGTCCGGGGGGATAGTCCTTCCCCTCTTGGACCCTTCGGCCTCCCCCATTGGGGGAGCCTTCCTCTTCCTCTCTCCCTCCTCTGGGAGAGAGTCCTCTTTTTCCTCCTCGTCTTCGGGGGAGGAGTCCGCCTCGGAGCCGTTGGACGATGAGTCCGATATCACCTGGCGCCGGGAACTTCTTCGAGTTCCCGCGGCCTTCTTCTTGGCCTTCTTCTCCGGCACCACATAAAGTGCCGGGACTAGCAGCTCCTTTAACCGGGCGTCCGTTGGTTCTTCGGGAAGGGGAGCCGGACAGTCTACCTGTCCGGACGTCCTCTGCCAGTCCTGTCAAAGGCATTGGGAGTTTTAGATCCCACATAACATTAAATTGTGAAAGAAAATAAATGTCCCATAGAGGATAACAAAGCTTACCTTGCCGGCCGGGCGCTTGGTGCTGAATCCGCGGTCTTCCATCGCGGACACGGGGGCTTCTCTGCCCTTGAACAGCACCCTCCAGGCATCTTCGTACGTCGTGTCGAAGAGCCTGCTCAGGGTCCGGTGCTGTGCCGAATCGAACTCCCACAAATTAAAGGCCCGCTGTTAGCAGGGGAGAATCCGGCGGACGAGCATGACCTGGATCACATTGACAAGCCTAAGCTTCTTGTTCACCAAGGTCTGGAGACAGGACTGGAGTCCTGTCAGCTCCTCCGAACTGCCCCATAGCAAGCCCTTCTCTTTCCAGGAGGTGAGCTGCATCGGGATACCAGATCTGAACTCGGGGGCTGCAGCCCATTTTGGGTCACGAGGCTCGGTGATGTAGAACCACCCCGATTGCCACCCCTTGACGGACTCCACGAAGGTCCCTTCGAGCCAGATGACGTTGGGCATCTTGCCCAACATGGCGCCTCCGCACTCCGCCTGGACGCCCTTCACTACCTTCGGCTTGACGTTGAAGGTCTTAAGCCACAAGCCGAAGTGGGGCTGGATGCAGAGGAAGGCCTCGCACACGACGATAAACGCCGAGATGTTGAGGATGAAGTTTGGCGCCAGATCATGGAAATCCAGGCCGTAATAGTACATGAGCCCCCGGACGAAGGGATGCAGCGGGAAGCCCAGTCCACGGAGGAAGTGGGGAAGAAATACGACCCTCTCATGGGGCCTGGGGGTGGGGATGAGCTGCCCCTTGTCGGGCAGCCGGTGCGTGATGTCGCCGGACAAGTATCCGGCGCCGCGCAGCTTTTTGATGTGCTCCTCCGTAATGGAGGAAGCCAACCACTTGCCTCCCGCTCCGGACATGACTGGAGAAGGTCGAGACGAGATGTGCGGGCTTGGGCGCTGGAGCTCGAGTGCGCGGAGATGGATAAGCAAAGGAGGAAGAAGGCGTAGGTAAAAAGGTGGATCCTTATCCCCTTATAAATGGGCGGACGAAGACCATGCGTCCCCACCGGCCTGGTAAAACTCACTTATCTCCCATGCACCACCATCGATGGCACGGTTGGGTTACCCATGTCCGTATTGATGAGAATCCCGGAATAAGGGGAACAGGATCTCTGCTTCGACAAGACATGCCAAGGAAACCGCTTCGCTAAACGCGCTGAGGTGGTATAATAAAAAACGAGTCAAGTAAAGGCTTGGTGGTGGTGTGACGTCATGCCACAAAATACTTCAGCGGATTGAACTTGTGTACATAATATTCTCTCTACGGTGGAATGTGGAAATTATTTTTGCAGAGCCGGACACTATCCTGGTGTTCACAATCTTCTATGAATTATTCGGAGGAGGAACCCGCCTTGCAATGCCGAAAAATATGCGCGCCGGACTCATCGTCATTGAAGCCTGGTTCAGGGGCTACTGAGGGAGTCCTAGACTAGGGGGTGTCCGGATAGCCGGACTATCATCATCGGCCGGACTCCAAGACCATGAAGATACAAGATTGAAGACTTCGTCCCGTGTCCGGATGGGACTTTCCTTGGCGTGGAAGGCAAGCTTGGCAATATGGATATGTAGATCTCCTACCATTGTAACCGACTCTGTGTAACCCTAGCCCTCCCCGGTGTCTATATAAACCGGAGGGTTTTAGTCCGTAGGACAACAACCATTACAACAATCATACCATAGGCTAGCTTCTAGGGTTTAGCCTCCTTGATCTCGTGGTAGATCCACTCTTGTACTACCCATATCATCAATATCAATCAAGCAGGAGTAGGGTTTTACCTCCATTGAGAGGGCCCGAACCTGGGTAAAAACATCGTGTCCCTTGTCTCCTGTTACCATCCGCCTAGACGCACAGTTCGGGACCCCCTACCCGAGATCCGCCGGTTTTGACACTGACAGCATCCCCTCTTTCTTCAACAAGTATCGATATGTTTTCATATTCGTTTCGTTCATGCGATATGTGCAAGTCTTGGAGCGTCTTTTGCATTCAGTTTTCATTTTTCTTTTATGCACCACCCTGGTATGAGATAGTCCTTGGTTGATTTATAGAATGCTCATTGCACTTCACTTATATCTTTTGAGTATGGCTTTATAGAATGCTTCATGTGCTTCACTTATATCATTTGACGTTTGGATTGCCTTTTTCTCTTTACATAGAAAACCGCCATTTGTAGAATGCTCTTTTGCTTCACTTATATTTGTTAGAGCATGGGTATATATTTTGTAGAAAGAATTAAACTCTCTTGCTTCACTTATATCTATTTAGAGAGATGACAGGAATTGGTCATTCACATTGTTAGTCATAAAATGCTACATAAACTTGTAGATCGCTGAATATGATATGTCTGATTCCTTGCAATAGTTTTGCGTTATAGAGATGATAATATGTGGGAGGTTCTAGTAGATGGTTGTGTTTAGTAAGGATATTGGTGTTAAGGTTTGTGATTCCCGTAGTATGCACGTATGGTAAAAGTTGTGTGACAAATTTGTTGCATGGGGTGCTCTTTTAATTGTCTTCCTTATGTGTGGAGGTCGGGATCGCGCGATGGTTAACTCCTACCAACCCTTCCCCTAGGAGTATGCGTAGTAGTACTTTGCTTCAGGGCAAGTAGACTTTTGCAATAAGTATATGATTTCTTTATGACTAATGTGAGTCCATGGATTATACGCACTCTTACCTATCTGCAATGTGCTAGCCTCTACGGTACCGTGCATTGCCTTTTCTCACCTCGAGAGTTGGTGCAAACTTAGCCAGTGCATCCAAACCCCGTGATACGATACACTCTATCACACATAAGCCTCCTTATATCTTCCTCAAAACAGCCACCATACCTACCTATTATGGCATTTCCATATCCATTCCAAGATATATTGCCATGCAACTTCCATCATCATCATATACATGACTTGAGCATTCATTGTCATATTGCTTTGCATGTTCGTAAGATAGCTAGCGATATGTTTTCATGGCTTGTCCGGTTTTTGATGTCATTGCTACGCTAGATCATTGCACATCCTGGTACACCGCCGGAGGCATTCATATAGAGTCATATCTTTGTTCTAGTATCGAGTTGTAATATTGAGTTGTAAGTAAATAAAGTGTGATGATCATCATTATTAGAGCATTTCCCCAGTGAGGAAAGGATGATGGAGACTATGATTCCCCCACAAGTCGGGATGAGACTTCGGACTTTATGAAAAATAAAAGAGGCCAAAAAAGCCCCCAAAAAAAGAGGCCAAAGAAGCCCACCAAAAAAAAGAGAAAAAAATGAGAGAAAAAGAGAGAAGGGGCAGTGTTACTATCCTTTTACCACACTTGTGCTTCAAATAGCACCATGTTCTTCATGTAGAAAGTCTCCTATATTGTCACTTTCATATACTAGTGGTGATTTTCATTATAGAACTTGGCTTGTATATTCCGATGATGGGCTTCCTCAAATGCCCGTGGTCTTCATGAGCAAGCAAGTTGGATGCACACCCTCTTAGTTTCCAGTTTGAGCTTTCATACACTTATAGCTCTTAGTGCATCCGTTGCATGGCAATCCCTACTCCTCGCATTGACATCAATTGATGGGCATCTCCATAGCCCGTTGATTAGCCATGTCGATGTGAGACTTTCTTCCTTTTTGCCTTCTCCACACGACCTCCATCATCATACTCTACTCCACCCATAGTGATATGTCCATGGCTTGCGCTCAAGTATTGCGTGAGGGTTGAAAAAGCTGAAGCACGTTAAAAAGTATGAACCAATTGCTTGGCTGAAACCAGGGATGTGCATGATGGGAGTACTTTGTGTGATGAAAATGAAGCATGGCCTATCTATATGATTTTGTAGGGATAGCGTTCTTTAGCATTGATATTTTGAAAGACATGATTGTTTGTTGGGATGCCCCAAGTATTATTGTTTTTATGTCAAATGGTAGACTATTGCCTTGAATCACTCGTGTCTTAATATTCATGCCATAATTAGATTACATGATCAAGATTATGCTAGGTAGCATTCCACATCAAAAATTATCCTTTTTATCATTTACCTACTCGAGGACGAGCAGGAATTAAGCTTGGGGATGCTGATACGTCTCCGTCGTATCTATAATTTTTTATTGTTCCATGCCAATATTATTCAACTTTCATATACTTTTGGCAACTTTTTATACTATTTTTGGGACTAACATATTGATCCAGTGCCCAGTGTCAGTTCCTGTTTGTTGCATGTTTTATGTTTCGCAGAAACCCAATATCAAACGGAGTCCAAACAGGATAAAAATGGACAGAGAATTATTTAGGAATATTTGTGATTTTTGGGAAGTAAAATCAATGCGAGACGATGCCCGAGGGGGCCACGAGGCAGGGGGCGCGCCCCAGGGAGGCAGGCGTGCCCGGGACCCTCGTGGACACCCCGTAAGGCGGTTGATGCTCTTCTTTTGCCGCAATAAAGCTAATTTTATGAGAAAAGTCTGGGCGAAAGATTCACCCCAATCGGAGTTATGGATCTTCGGATATAAAAGAAGAAACGGTTGAACGGCGGAATCAAGGAGCGCAGAAATAGAGAGAGACAGAGAGACAGATCCAATCTCGGAGGGGCTCTCACCCCTCCCACGCCATGTGAGCCAAGGACCAGAGGGGAAACCCTTCTACCATCTAGGGAGGAGGTCAAGGAAGAAGAATAAGAAGGGGGGCTCTCTCCCCCTTACTTCTGGTTGCGCCGGAGCGCTGCCGGGGGCCATCATCATCACCGCGATCTTCACCAACACCTCCGCCATCTTCACCAACATCTCCGTCACCTTCCCCCATCTATATTCAGCGGTCCACTCTCCCGCAACCCGCTGTATCCTCTACTTGAACATGGTGCTTTATGCTTCATATTATTATCCAATGATGTGTTGCCATCCTATGATGTCTGAGTAGATTTTTGTTGTCCTACCGGTGATTGATGAATCGCTATGATTGGTTTAATTTGTGTGTGGTTATGTTGCTATCCTATTGTGCCCTCCGAGTCGCGCAAGCGTGAGGGATTCCCGCTGTAGGGTGTTGCAATACGTTCATGATTCGCTTATAGTGGGTTGCTAGAGTGATAGAATCTTAAGCCCGGGTAAGGGGATTGTTGCGTATGGGATAAAGGGGACTTGATGCTTTAATGCTATGGTTGGGTTTTACCTTAATGATCTTTAGTAGTTGCGGATGCTTGCTAGAGTTCCAATCATAAGTGCATATGATCCAAGAAGAGAAAGTATGTTAGCTTATGCCTCTCCCACATAAAACTTGCTATCGATCTAGTAATGCAGTTAATTGCTTAGGGACAATTTCACAACTCCTACCACCACTTTTCCACACTCGCTATATTTACTTTATTGCTTCTTTATCTAAGCAGCCCCTAATTTATATTTATGTGTTATTTATTATCTTTCAAACCTATCTAACAACACCTACAAAGTACTTCTAGTTTCATACTTGTTCTAGGTAAAGCGAACACTAAGCGTGCGCAGAGTCGTATCAGTGGCAGAAAGGACTTGAGAGAATATTTGTTCTACCTTTAGCTCCTCGTTGGGTTCGACACTCTTACTTATCGAAAGAGGCTACAATTATCCCCTATACTTGTGGGTTATCAGTGGACACACTCTCCCCCTCTCGTTACTATGCATCTCCTAGATAGATCTTGCGTGAGCGTCGGAATTTTTTTGAAATTGCATGCTACGTTCCCCAACATTCAATTTCCTCTGATGCAATCGTGCATGCAATTCACCATATCCCAAGTTCAAATATGCTTGCCTTGACCAAAGTAGTCAGAAAGTGGTTCCTCGAAATTCCCAGTAAAGTCTCCCTCTTTGTTTTGTGGAAAATAAATATCCAAATTCAAATTTTTTGCAATAGTACAAAAAGTTGTCTAAAAATATTTTTAAGTAAATACTAAAAAAACTAGAGTGAAGAACAAGAATTTCATAAAAAGAATCAACTGAAAATGATTTGTGGTTTAGAAGTTATTAAGGTTTTAAAATCAGGGACATCTTTGTAAATAAAATAACTGCTAGTGGGTCCCTGCGGTAATAATTGAAAGCACCTCAGAAGGAAATACGCTTTCCAGTGCAGAAAGCGTAAAGAGGCAGAAGGTGTTTTCAAATATAACAGAAAAGAATAAAACGTTGACGGGTGGGCCCCACCCATAAAGTTTGAAATTCAAACACGATTGCGCACGCATACAGAGGGGGTGCGGTGGTCATCGACAGAGATCGCCGGTGTTTCAGGAGGCAACAATGGTCGGGATGTGCTCGTGGTGGCACCCTGCGTTGGTGGGTGGTGGAGTTGGTCGCGGACGAGCACCAGAATGACGGCGAGGTCGTCTCCAGCAGATGGTGGTGTCGGGTAGTGGCGGATCACGCCGGAGAGGCTCTGGTTAACGAATTGAGGTGCGGGGATCGACTACATGGTGGACTAGAAGGCTACTAACGAGGTTTTGCTGGCGGAGGTGGCCTAACGGCGACGAGGGGGTCTCGGCTACCGCGGCGGATCGGGTGGCCGGAGATCGAGAAGATGACCTTCTTGAGGTCGAGGGAGTGTGTGGGAGGTCGATTGGGATGATGGTGGAGTGGTGTGAGTGATGAACGGAGCTCAGGGTGCCATTTTATAGGGGAGGCGAAGATGACCGAGGCGGGGTGCATCACGGCGGAGTAATTCCGGCCGGTGAGGCAGGTTTGGACGGTGGGACGTGGTCGACGTGGAGTGGATGAGGTCGAGGGAGTTCTCTCGAAGCGGTAGCGCGACGTCTTCAAGCTCCACTGCCATGTCCTGATCCCAAGCTCCCATACTGTTGGTACAATGATAGGTCCCTTATGTTTTGGAGTTTATTGACATAAACAATATGCGACTTATGTGTTTGCTAGTGCACACAGAGTAACAGGTCCCTGAAGTATTGGGAAGTTTGATGCAAACGACGAAGATAATCTCCCTGCGTGGCAGCGAAGGTTATCACCGAAGATGATGCTAACAAGAGTGACCCCTAAAAATTGTTGAAGTTCAAGCAATTGTTTCGGTGTTTTTCGAAGAATATGACTGCGTTTGAGGAAGAATGAAGACGAAGTGAAGTCGTAGCATTTGTTTCATTATTCTTCTCCTTTCATTGAGTCATAGGACCACCGTACTATGAGGGGTGTAACATTCAAAGCTTTGATTCTTTGATGCTAAACCCAAATCTTGTGAAAGTTGTGAGAGAAATCTCTTTGTGTTCCGAGCAAATACTTGCCAGCAAGAGACTGTGTTCTTTTTCGTTGCGAGAGATTTGTCTCGGACCGAGGAGTTAGCATTACTTGTTCCTCAAGTAACCGTTGCTCCAAAATCCGACCGTTGTGAACGTGTCGGTTGGCCATTGGCTGGACCTCGTGTCCAAAATGGTCATTTCCCATCTGGAAAGGTTGGGGCTATTTATAGCCACCCCGCGCCGGCTTTGTTCGCTGGCTGCTCCATTTGATTATGAGAAGATTGTTGAGAAACCCACTCTCTGAGCGATTTGAGTTTAAAATCCACCAAGAGAAAAACCCTAGAGCTGAATAATTAGATAGTGGTTAGAATCACTAGAATCTAAGTTTAGTATGCTCCGCCTATTACTCTTGAGAGCTGCAAACTCTCTAGACGGTTATGTGTCAATTTCTTTAGAGACCAAGAGTGATTTTGGTTCTCGAAGAAGAAGCTTGTAAAGGTTTGGAGATCGCCTTCATGTATCTACCACGAGTAATCGACATCGGTTGACGAATCGATTGTCGAGGAGAATAGGGTGAAGAGAGTTTATATTCCGTGTTAAGTCACAGCCCCTCCAACCAGACGTAGTCCTAGTGAAGAATGAATTGGTCGAACAAATACCTTGTCGCCATCAAGCATCTTCGGTTACCCTTGTCACCCGTGTTTACCTTCAATGCATTTTCATTCGTATGATTCACATCAATGCTTGTCTTAGTTTCCTTTTGATACTCTATTTTAGTTCACTGTAGTTTGGTTTTCACTCATTCCGCTGCAAGGTTCTGAGAGATTTAAGTTTTCCGGAGAAAATTTAAAACTCCCATTCACCCCCTCTGGTAGACATACTTCGTTCCTACAATTGGTATCAGAGTGAGGTACTCCTTGACTCTGTTCATTTTACTCGAAGGACTTTGGAGTTTAAGTATGTCTTCAGTGAACTACAAGTCGCATCTCAAGATTTCCATATTCGATGGGACGGACTACCCCTTCTGGAAGGAAAAGATGAAGATCCGTCTCTGAGTAATAGACGATGACATGTGAAATGTAGTGCAATTGGTGCTCCATGTTGATGTACTTCAAGCCCCTTCTGATGAAGAAAGGAAGCCCATTCAGCTGGATGCTCAGACCAAAGATGAGATTGGCGGCCATCTCAATCGAGCACAATTTCTTCGCTATCGCGAGTGTGAAACTGGAAGGAATTTTGGGATGTTGTCGATAAAATCAATGAAGGAGTCTCGACTCAGAAATAAGCTCGAATTGATAATCTAAGAGCGAAATTCAATCGCTTCAAGCGCATTGTAAATGAAACCTGCCAACAAACCTTTGACTGTCTCAGTGACATAGCTAATGAACTTCAAGATCTTGACGTTGATCCTAATCGAGATTGAACCCCTGCCTGTGTTCAAAGAGAGATATTAATAAAGAGGGAGAATACCTCAAAAGAAATGAAAGGCAAAGAGACTTGATTTATTCCATGGGAAGGTTGCATGGAGGGGAGAGTAATTATTAGTCGATCATGCATCAATAATAGAGAGAAGTTAATTAACTAGAGGAATAGGGGAGATAAAACAACAAGGCTCACATGGTGGGGAGAGAGAATAATAATAATAAGAAGTGAGTGAGAGGAGGAAGAAGTGAGTGTGAGGGAAAAGTGAGGACCACACGAGTGAACTAGCAGCTTGCAACATAAATCAAACGCGGCTAGTGACCATTAACTTGGCAGCATTCGCATAACCTGAACGTTGCAAACATTAGGAACGTCTGGTTCAAAAAGCACATGCAGCCGCTATGACTAACACTAGGGGCGTCGGCGTACTAGCACGCGCTGTAAAAACGAGGGCCCCACCCTAGTGTAAGGGTGCGGGGCTCGCTGATAACCCACAGGTATAGGAGATCGCAATAGTTTTCGAGGTAGAGTACTCAACACAAATTTATTGATTCGACACAAGGGGAGCCAAAGAATATTCTCAAGTATTAGCAGCGGAGTTGTGAATTCAACCACACCTGAAAGACTTAATATCTACAACAAAGTATTTAGTAGCAAAGTAGTATGGAAGTAACGGTAACGGCGACAAAAGTAACAGTAATAGTTTCGTAGCAATTGTAACAGTACCAGCGGGGAAGTAACGAAGCAAAGATCAATATGTGAAAAGCTCGTAGGCAATGGATCAATGATGGATAATTATGTCAGATGGCATTCATCATGCAATGGTTATAACATAGGGTGACTGAGAACTAGCTCCAGTTCATCAATATAATGTAGGCATGTATTCCGAATATAGTCATACGTGCTTATGGAAAAGAACTTGGATGACATCTTTTGTCCTACCCTCCCATGGCAGCGGGGTCCTATTGGAAACTAAGGGATATTAAAGCCTCCTTTTAATAGAGTACTGAACCAAAGCATTAGCACTTAGTGAATACATGAACTCCTCAAACTACGGTCATCATCGAGAAGTGTCCCAACTATTGTCACTCCGGGGTTGCCGGATCATAACATGTAGTAGGTGACTATAACTTGCGAGATAGGATCAAGAACACAAATATATTCATGAAAACATAATAGGTTCAGATCTGAAATCATGGCACTCAGGCCCTAGTGACAAGCATTAAACATAGCAAAGTCATAGCAACATCAGTCTTAGAACATAGTGGATACTAGGGATCAAACCCTAACAAAACTTACTCGATTATATGGTAAATATCATCCAACCCATCACCGTCCAGCAAGCCTACGATGGGATTACTCATGCACGGTGGTGAGCATCATGAAATTGGTGATGGAGGATGGTTGATGATGAATATGGCGATGATTTCCCCTCTCCGGAGCCCAAAACGGACTCCAGATCTGCCCTCCCGAGGAAGAACAGGACTTGGCGGCGGCTCCGTATAGTAAAACACGATGAATCCTTCTCTCTATTTTTTTTCTCCCGGAACGTGAATATATGGAGTTGGAGTTGAGGTCGGTGGAGGTCCAGGGACCCACAAGGACAGAGGGTGCGCCCAGGGGGGTGGCCGCGCCCTCCACCCTTGTGGCCAGGGTGTGGGCCCCCTTTGGTTGATACTTTCCCCAATATTTTTTATTTATTCCAAAACTGATCTCCATGAAGTTTCAGGTCATTCCGAGAACTTTTATTTCTACGCAAAAATAACACCATGGCAATTCTACTGAAAACAGCGTCAGTCCGGGTTAGTTCCATTAAAATCATGCAAGTTAGAGTCCAAAACAAGGGCAAAAGAGTTTGGAAAAGTAGATACGATGGAGACGTATCAACTCCCCCAAGCTTAACCCATTGCTTATCCTCAAGCAATTCAGTTGACAAACTGAAAGTGATAAAGAAAAATGTTTACAAACTCTTGATCTTGTTGTTGCAAATATGTAAAGCCAGCATTCAAATTTTCAGCAAATATTATGAACTAACCGTATTCACAATAACATTTAGGTCTCACATTTACTCATATCAATAGCATAATCAACTAGCGAGCAATAATAATAAATCTCAGATGACAACACTTTCTCAAAACAATCAAGATATGATATAACAAGATGGTATTGATACGTCTCCATCGTATCTATTTTTCCAAACTCTTTTTCCCTTGTTTTGGACTCTAACTTGCATGATTTTAAAGGAACTAACCCGGTCTGACGCTGTTTTCAGCAGAATTGCAATGGTGTTATTTTTGTGCAGAATAAAAAGTTCTCTGAATGACCTGAAAATCAATGGAGATAACTTTTGGAATTAATAAAAAAGAATCAGTAGCAGGGGGCCCACATCCTGGCCACAAGAGTCGGGGCGCGCCCTCCGACCTTGTGGGCCCCCTGGACCTCTACCGACCTCAGCTCCAACTCCATATGTTCTCTTTCGGGGAGAAAAAAATGAGAGAGAGGGATTCATCGTGTTAACAATACGGAGCCGCCACCAAGCCCTGTTCTTCCTCGGGAGGGAAGATCTGGAGTCCGTTCGGGGCTCCGGAGAGGGGAATCCGTCGCCATCTTCATCATCAACCATCCTCCATCACCAATTGCATGATGCTCACCACCTTTCGTGAGTAATTCCATCATAGGCTTGCTGGTCCGTGATGGGTTGGATGAGATTTACCATGCAATCGGGTTAGTTTTGTTAGGGTTTGATCCCTAGTATCCACTATGTTCTAAGATTGATGTTGCTAGGACTTTGCATGCTTAATGCTTGTCACTAGGGCCCGGGTGCCATGATTTTAGATCTGCACGTATTATATTTTCATGAATATATTTGTGGTCTTGATCCTATCTTGCAAGTTATAGTCACCTACTACGTGTTATGATCCGGCAACCCCGGAGTGACAATAGTCGGGACCACTCCCGGTGATGACCGTAGTTTGAGGAGTTCATGTATTCACTAAGTGCTAAAGCTTTGGTCCGGTACTCTATTAAACGGAGGCCTTAATATACCTTAGTTTCCAATAGGACCCCGCTGCCACAGGAGGATAGGACAAAAGATGTCATGCAAGTTCTTTTCCATAAGGATGTATGACTATATTTCGAATACATGCCTACATTACATTGATGAACTGGAGCTAGTTCTCTGCCACTCTATGTTATAACCGTTGCATGATTAATGTCATCCGACATAATTATCCATCATTGATCCATTGCCTAAGAGCTTTTCACATATTGATCTTTGCTTCGTTACCTCTCCGCTGTTACTGTTACAATTGCTATGAAACTATTACTGTTACTTTTGTCGCCGTTACCGTTACTTCCATACTACTTTGCTACTAAATACTTTGTTGTAGATATTAAATCTTTCAGGTGTGGTTGAATTGACAACTCGGCTACAAATACTTGAGAATATTCTTTGGCTCCCTTGTGTCGAATCAATAAATTTGGGTTGAATACTCTACCCTCAAAAACTGTTGCGATCCCCTATACTTGTGAGTTATCAAGACCTTTTTCTGGCGCCGTTGCCGGGGAGCTTAGCTCTATTCATTGAGTCACTTGGGATTTATATCTATTGATCATTATGAGGAATTTGGAAGATCAAAGAACTAAGATTTTTCCCTCAACTACGAGGGGAGGTAAGGAACTACCATCTAGCTTTGCACTTGATTCTCCTTCTGTTTTGAGTAAACTTGCGACACCTACACCTGCTATTGATCCCAATATGTCGCATGTTATTGATGATGCCACTTCTGCTTTGCATGATACTACTTCTGTGCTTGATAATACTGTGCCACTAGGTGAATTTCTTGATGAACAACTTGCTAGGGTTAGAGAGAATGAAATTACTGAAACTCATGAAATTCTTGAAGATTATGATTATGATTCTCCCCCTAGATATGAATTACCTGTTGTGCCTGAGGCTATGTTATGGATGAATAAACTGCTAGAGACTTCTTCGCTTGTAATGATAGAGTGGATCTTAAGAAATTTTTAGCTAAGCTGAAAGAAAAATTGTTGAATGCTAGAATGAAATATGATCCCCCTTTTTCTACTTCACCTATCTTTGTTACTGATAAGGATTATGAATTCTCTGTCGATCCTGAGCTAATTACTTTGGTTGAATCTGATCCTTTTCATGGTTATGAATCTGAAACTGTTGTGGCACATCTTACTAAATTGAATGATATAACCACCCTATTTGCTCATGAGGAAAAAATTTGTTATTAATATATTCTTAAGTTGTTTCCTTTCTCATTAAAGGGTGATGCTAAGATATGGTTTAATTCTCTTGCTCCTGGTTGTGTGCATAGTCCCCAAGATATGATTTACCACTTCTCTACAAAATATTTCCCCGCTCATAAGAAACAAGCTACTCTAAGGGAAATATATAATTTTGTGCAAATTGAAGAAGAGAGTTTCCCACAAGCTTGGGGGAGGCTTCTCCGATTACTTAATGCTTTGCCCGATCATCCTCTCAACAAAAATGAAATACTTGGTATCTTTTATAATGGACTAACCGATGCTTCCAGAGACCACCTGGATAGTTGTGCTGGTTGTGTTTTCAAGGAAAGGACTGTTGAGCAAGCTGAATTGCTATTGAATAATATATTGAGTAATGATAATGATTGGACACTCCCTGAACCAACTCCTGAACCAACTCCGAAGAAAATGGGTATTCTATTTCTCAGTCCTGAAGATATGCAAAAGGCAAAGAAATATATGAAATAAAAAGGTATTAAAGCTGAAGATATTAAGAATTTACCGCCTATTGAAGAAATACATGGTCTTGATAACCCGACACAGGTAGTAGAGGTAAACTCTCTCCATAGATTTGATGAAGGTGATATTCCTCATAATAAGTCTGCTACACAATGCTTGGATGAGTTTGAGAATTTTATTGTTAAACAAGAAAATTTCAATGCTTATGTTAGTAGACAATTGAAATGTAATGTTTACATGCTTAATCACCTAAGTAATTATATGAATAGTACTGTTAATGATCTTAAGCTTATTAGTAAACATGCTTCCATGGTTACAACTCAAGTAGAACAAGTACTTAAGGCTCAAGATGATTTGCTTAATGAGTTGAATAGTAAGAATAATGATAATGTTGTTAGGGTTATGAGTAAAGGTGGTAAGATGAACCAGGAATCTTTGTATCCCGACGGCCATCCTAAGAGAGTTGAGCAGGATTCTCAGAGAATAATACTGATGCATCTAGTCCTGGTACTAAAAAGAAAAAAGAAAACCGATAGGACTTTGCATGCTAGTGAACCTGCTATAGACACACCTGAGAATCCCAATGATATTTCTATTTTTGATGCTGAGACACAATCTGGTGATGAACATGAACCTAGTGATAATGTTAATAATGATGTTCATGTTGATGCTCAACCTAGTAATGATAATGATGTAGAGATTGAACCTGCTGTTGATCTTGATAACCCACAATCAAAGAATCAACGTTATGATAAGAGAGACTTTGTTGCTAGGAAACATGGTAAAGAAAGAGAACCATGGGTTCAGAAACCCATGCCCTTTCCTCCTAAGCCATCCAAGAAAAAGGATGATGAAGATTTTGAGCGCTTTGCTGAAATGATTAGACCTATCTTTTTGTGTATGCGTTTGACCGATATGCTTAAAATGCCTCCATATGCTAAATATATGAAAGATATTGTTACTAATAAAAGAAAGATACCGGAAGCTGAAATTTCCACCATGCTTGCTAATTATACTTTTAAGGGTGGAATACGAAAGAAACTTGGAAATCCAGGAGTACCAACTACACCATGCTCCATTAAAAGAAACTATGTTAAAACTGCTTTATGTGATCTTGGAGCCGGTGTTAGTGTTATGTATTTCTCTTTATACTGTAGACTTGAATTGAATAAGTTGACACCTATTGAAATTTCTTTGCAAATGGCTGATAAATCAACTGCTATACCCATCGGTATTTGTGAGGATGTGCCTGTTATGGTTGCAAATGTTACTATCTTAACGGGCTTTGTTATTCTTGATATTCCCGAGGACGACAATATGTCGATCATCCTCGGTAGACCCTTTTTGAATACTGCAGGGGTTGTTATTGATTGCAACAAAGGCAATGTCACTTTTCATGTTAATGTGATGAGCATACGATGCACTTTCCGAAGAAACAACCTTAAGTTTATAGTATCAATTCTATTGGAAAAATTACAACTATTACTATTGGAGGTTTTGAATTCCTTCTTCCTACAGTCAAGAAGAAATATGATATTCTTATTGTTTGGAACATGCATATCCCCGTTGAGGTAACCTAGTGTTATTCGAAAGTTCTCCGGTTTCATATCATTTGGAAGAAGTTTGTTAATAAGACTTGATCAACCTTGTTAATGGATTCCTTTTGATGAGCATGAGCTGGGTGAATTTAGAAAGCACAACTCTCTGTACCCATCTTTTCTCTTTCTGTTATTTAGATTAAATAAAGCAAAAATAGTATTTTCTGTCTATTTTTTGAATTATCCATGCAATAAAGAAAACCAAAAAAATAAGTTCTCCAAATGCCCTGAAAATTGGATATGATTTTTTTACAATATTTTAGAATTTCTGGCACTTAGAACACACTAGGAGGCCTCACCAACTGGCCACAAGGGTGGAGGGCATCCCCACCCCCTAGGGAATGCCCCTTGACCTTGTGGGCCCCTCGTGGCCCCCCTCCACTCATTCCAGCACCCATCCACTCCTTCCTCCAGAAAAAATCACTCCATTGCTCAAACTCATATTCTTGCTCATCTTGCTGCCATTTTCGATCTCCTTACTCAAAGCTCCATTCACAAAACTACTTTGGGGGTTTGTTCTTCGGTATGTGACTCCTCCAATAGTCCAATTAGTTTTTCTTCTAGTGCTTTATTCATTGCAAATATTTGCTGCTGTGGTGACCATGTTCTTGAGCTTGCATGTGAAATTTATATGGTCCAAAGTAGTTTTGACGCATGATATAGTTTCTAGGCACTTGTAGTAGTAGTTACTATCAATTTTTTTGAGTTTGGTTCACTTTTATTTTGAGTCACTAAAAATCTCAGAAATTTTTCAAAGGAAGAAAAATGTCCAGGAAAATGTATGAAGGTGGTTCCTCAAGGAAGTAAGCACCGATGCGTGCAATACGCGAACCAGGCCTCGAACTACCAAGGGAAGCTCAAGTAAAGCTGTGTGAATGGCCATCGGATGAATTTATGGATCGTGCAGGTTTCAAGGATGAATTCTATGCGTACATACAAAATGCCGGCCTCGAGGATTTCTTATCGGACAAGTGCTTACAGTATTATTATCTCACCGATTCTTCATGCGGAGGTTTGAGTTTTCATCCAAGCATAATACTCATACTGTCTCGTTTGATCTTTATGATGAATCTTATACCATGGAGCTAGATGATTTATGTGATGCATGCAAAATTTTGCAATGGGGTAGTCTTAGTGAGCCTCACAAATCTGAGTATAATGATTTCCTTGCTAGCATCACTGTTGGAGAAACTAGAAGTATCACTCAAGCAACCGTAGGGAGCATTCACTTTCCTGCCATACATTATTTTTCTCTCTTTATGGGTAGATGTATTAATGGTAAACATGAGTGTCGGTGTCAAAACCGGCGGATCTCGGGTAGGGGGTCCCGAACTGTGCGTCTAGGCGGATGGTAACAGGAGACGAGGGACACGATGTTTTACCCAGGTTCGGGCCCTCTCGATGGAGGTAAAACCCTATGTCCTTCTTGATTAATATTGATGATATGGGTAGTACAAGAGTGGATCTACCACGAGATCAAGGAGGCTAAACCCTAAAGCTAGCCTATGGTATGATTGTTGTAATGTATGTTGTGTCCTATGGACTAAAGCCCACGGTTTATATAGACACCGGAGGAGGCTAGGGTTACACAGAGTCGGTTACAATGGTAGGAGATCTACATATCCGTATTGCCAAGCTTGCCTTCCACGCCAAGGAAAGTCCCATCCGGACACGAGACGGAGTCTTCGATCTTGTATCTTCGTAGTCTTGGAGTCCGGCGGACGATGACAGTCCGGCTGTCAGGACACCCCCTAGTCCAAGACTCCCTCAGTAGCCGCTGAACCAGGCTTCAATGACGATAAGTCCGGCGCGCATAATGTTCGGCATTGCAAGGCGGGTTCCTCCCTTGAATAATCCAGAGAAGATCATGAACACCAGGATAGTGTCCGGCTCTGCAAAATAAATTCCACATTCCACCGTAGAGAGAATAAAATGTACACAAGTCCAATCTGCTGACGTATTATGCGGCATGACATCACACCGCTACTAGGCTTTTACTTGAATCATTTTTTATTATACCACCTCAGCACGTTTAGCGAAGCGGTTTCCTTGGCACGCCTTGTCGAAGCAGAGATCGTGTTCCCCTTATTCCGGGATTCCCATCAATACGGACGTGGGTAACCCAACCGCGCCATTGATGGTGGCTCTTGGGGGATAAGCGAGTTTTACCAGGCCGGTGGGGGACACATAGTTTTCGTCCGCCTATATATAAGGGATAAGGATTTACCTTCTCACCTACGCCTTCTTCCTCCTTTGCTTATCCATCTCCGCGCACTCAAGCTCCAACGCCCAAGCTCGCGCATCTCGCCTCGACCTTCTCCGAATATGTCCGGAGCGGGAGGCAAATGGTTGGCCTCCACCGTTAAGGAGGAGACATTACCAAGCTGCGCAACGCCGGATACCTCTCCGGCGATATCGCGCATCGGCTGCCCAACGAGGGGCAGCTCATCCCTACCCCCGGGCCCCATGAGAGGGTCGTCTTTCTTCCCCACTTCCTCCGTGGACTGGGCTTTCCACTCCACCCATTTGTCCGGGGGCTCATGTTTTACTACGGCCTGGATTTCCACGATCTGGCACCGAACTTCATCCTCAACATCTCGGCGTTTATCGTCGTGTGCGAGGCCTTCCTCTGCATCCGGCCCCACTTCGGCCTGTGGCTCAAGACCTTCAACGTCAAGCCGAAGGTTGTGAAGGGCATGCAAGCGGAATGCGGAGGCGCCATATTGGGTAAGTTGCCCAACGTCCTTTGGCTCGAAGGGGCCTTCGTGGACTCCGTCAAGGGGTGGCAATCGGGGTGGTTCTACATCACCGAGCCGCGTGAGCCCACATGGGCGGCGGCCCCCGAGTTTAGATCTGGCATCCCCATGCACCTCACCTCCTGGAAAGAGAAGGGCTTGCTGTGGGGCAATCCGAAGGAGCTGACGGGACTCCGAGCCTGCATCCAGAAGCTAGTGAGCAATAAGCTCAGGCTCGTCGACGTGGTCCAAGTCATGCTCATCCGCCGGATTCTCCCATGCCATGAACGGGCATTTAATCTGTGGGAGTTCAATCCGGAACAGCACCAGGCGCTAAGCGGGCTCTTCGATACGACATATGAAGGCGCCTGGAGGGTGCTGTTTAAGGGCGCCGAAGCCCCCGCATCCACGACGGAAGATCGCGGATTTTGCTCGCAGCATCCGGCTGACGAGGTAAGTGATTCAACCCCTTTACGGGACACTTGTGGTAATCAAATTGATTCTAAGAGGGTTTCAACCTCTCTTTTCCTTTGACGGGAATGGATGGAGAAGGCCGAGCAGCTCATCAGCCCGGCTCCCATGCCAGAAGACCCAGTGAACGCCCGTTTAGCAGGGCTGCTAGTTCCGGCACCGCACGTGGTGCTGGAGAAGAAGGCCAAGAAGGTGGCCGCGGGGACTCGAAAGAGTTCCCGCAATCAGGCGTCCGACGACGAGGCGGACTCCTCCCCCGAAGACGAGGAGGAGGAAGAAGACTCTCTCCCGGAGGAGGGAGAGAAGAAGAGGAAGGCTTCCCCAATAGGGGAGGCCGAAGGGTCCAAGAGGGGGAGAACTATCCCCCCGGACAGTTTCGCCAACACCATCGTTGGCGAGGAGGAGTGGCCTTTAAGGGCCAGGCATCCGGCAAGATCGTAAGTATCCGGATCCCTGATATGCAATTTCTTTCGTGTCGCGTAGTATCCTTCTAATGTCGTATACTGTCCGCAGTCCGGCCGATGATGATCTCCCCGCTTCATCGAGTGGGTCGTTGGCCCCGTCGGATGTGGATTCACTTCCGACTGCCTCCACTCCCCGTGCAGACGAGAACGCCGAGGTGGGATCCCAAAGAGGGACCCATCAGGAGGAGGCTCCGGAGGCGCCGCAAGGCAGCCTTCCGGACTTTGCGCCGGACTCTATGTTGGAACCTACAGTGGTTCCAGAGTCCGGCGGGTGGCCCCTTCGAAAGAAGGGCAAGACCATGACACCGGCGGCCTCCATCCAACCGGAGGCGCCAGACAACTTGTTGGAGGCGCTTAAAGGCGCTTCCATCGAGGAAGAACACCACACTATCATGAGTGCGGTGATTCAGAAGGTTCAGCTTGCCAAGAGCGGGCTGACCGAAGCCTGCAGCAGCCTTCTAACAGGCTTTGAGGTAAGAAGTTAAAGTTATGTAATGTAATACCGCATAGATAGTAGCCCCTGATGCTTAGTTCGGTGTTCAGAAAGAAAAGCCGGACTGAGGATCTAATAAGATATACGCAGGGTTGCTTAAAATATGTCAATATGGGTTTGCAGGCTGCGCTGCTGACCTCTGCCGCACTGACTGCAGAGGTCGGTGCGTTGAAGCAGGATCTCGAGCGGTCCGAGCAAGAGCTCGGCCATGCCAAGAAGAGCTCGAGGACAAAGAAGGTGAGTAACACCACTTTGAATAGTTACCTTATAGAAAAGGATTTTGGTTGCAATAAATTGACAAGGATAATATGGGTATTGCAGGGGCCACAAATGAGGTGGCAGCCCTGAAGGAGGCTGCGTCCGCGGCCGAACGCAGTGCGGCCGCGGAACGGGCCGAGCGAGAAAAGCAGGAGGCACAGGTGGCGGAAGTACGGCAAGAGCTCCAGGCTCTCATGGAAAAGCATGAGAGGTTGGAGCGTGACTCCAAGACTCGAGAGTACGAGCTTGCCTCGACTCTCGAAAGTGCCAAGTCTGCCAAGGCCGAGGCCCGTAAGGCCCTTCAGGAGGTTGAAGATGTAAAGAAGATAGCGGCGGGTAAGGCATTTTTCATGCAAAGGAAGCATGTTAATGTAAACTACCTTACACTTACCCGCATTCGGAGCTCTCCAGGGGCGTTTGCAGATCTGCCGCGTAGTGTGTCCGATGCCGCCGCATTCTATCATGGCGAGGAGGGGAGCTCGACGGAGAAGGTCTTCTGGTCTCAGTACGCTGAGGTCGGCCATCCGGTGCCCCCAAGCGACCAGCTGAAGCAGCTGGTCTAACTCCACAAGGTAGCTGAGGAGGCCATGAAGGGCCTTATAGTCCGGCTGTGGCCTGGACAGGCCATGCCGGGGAGCTACTTCGGCCTCGTGCGGCGGCTGGTGGATGCGTGCCCCTGGGTGGAGGTCATCAAGCGCTCCGCCTGTATTGAAGGTGCTCGTCGGGCCCTTGCCCGCACAAAGGTGCACTGTGGCAGGCTGGATGCGGAGAAGCTTCTCACTGACCCGCCGCCACCGGGCAAGGAGTATCGTACGCCCGAGATGTATTATAAAACTGTCCTGAAGGGAGCCCGCGATATTGCGGATGAATGCCCCAGAAATGTAATCTTTGAGTAAACTTGATATGTATTATCCTGTGTGCTGAAAACTTTGTTCATGTGCGCATTAAGCAACGCTTATTTAATTTAAAATATTACCTTCTGTGCGGCCGTTTATAAAATCTGAGAGATGGCAAGTCGTTGGCTTCAGCCCCCGAGCCACGAGTGCTGGGGTGTTCGGGATAAACTTGAGCACTCTTGTTCCCATTTTTGGGTCCATCTAGGGAGGCGCTCAACACAACGAACAAGGCAACCGGACTTATAATGCTTGAACACTCTCACTTAGCCATAGAATTCTATAATTTTAAATTTCGGCGAAGCCCCTGGTATTCGGAAGACCGAATCCGGGGCGCTATCTACGCCTTCATCGGACATTTATCCGGAACTTCGCTCGAAGCAGCGTGAGTCTTTAAGGACTCAAAAGGACCTCTCGAACAGCGACCAGTCTCTCGCCTTATCATGCCGGTCAGTTTTAGCTTTCTCCACTGAGGCGCTCGCCCGGCTCAACCGGGGGCGCAATCGCAGTGGTTCTCCCAGTGCCACCTTAGCCGACAGAACGGAACGTAAGGCACCAAAACGTGGGAGCCGAGCAAACCCAACTATTGACCCAAGACATGATTCAGAGCCGATTCATATAATGCTATAAGTTTGGGGTGCCGCACTTATGAAAGTGTTCGGACTTATCACACCATAATGTGGGGAACATAAGCCCCTGGTGTATTAGACCGTACCAAAATATACGGGTGCAAGATGTCATGTAATGAACATATATATATATAAAGTAATGCAATTGCCGTCGAAAAGTGCTGCATTATTTATTTAAAGAAGGTCTGCTATGAGTGCGGACTGATACAAATAGTGCGGTAAGCAAGGGATTTGGACTAATTAAACAGGTCCCCCTCCAGGGATGAGCTGCGGACTTGGTGTATGTAATCGAATTTAATGCTCGTAATTGAGACCACCTGAGTGTTTGTCGCAGCCTTCTTTCTTCCCTGGCTGTTGCATCATGAGTTCGGCAGGTTCGCCACCGGACAGGGCCTCTAGTTAACGGAGTCCTGTTTACACAAAGAAGGAAAATAATAATAAAAAAAGGAGGCACGCTTGCGAGCCCCTGGTGTGGTCGAGCCACACTCTGGGTCCATTGTGATCGTGCCCCTTCCCCTGCGCCCATGGTATCTCCAAAGCGTAATGATGTACGTGGAGGGTTGTTCTTGCAATCATGCGAGGGCGGGGGTTAGGGCCGCATTGCTACGCGTGCTCTGATCGTGCCAGGTAGTCTTCGTTGGTATTGCTTCGGGCGCGTTTTGCTGTATCCGGCCATTTAACAGCCGGACTCGAAAATTGCCTTAGAAGGCTGCTCTGTACTTCTGCTGCGAGAGCCGCTGTATGTTCCTCCGTTCGGAGAGAGCGTTCCGTATTTCTGTTGACCGTGATGACTCCACAAGGGCCTGGCATCTTGAGCTTTAGGTATGCATAATGCGGCACCGCGTTGAACTTTGCAAACGCGGTTCGTCCAAGCAGAGCGTGATAGCCGCTGCGAAATGGGACTATGTCGAAGATTAACTCTTCGCTCCGGAAATTATCCGGGGATCCGAAGACCACTTCCAATGTGACTGAGCCCGTACAATTGGCTTCCACACCTGGTATGACACCTTTAAAGGTTGTCTTTGTAGGTTTAATCCTTGAGGGGTCTATGCCCATCTTGCGCACTGTATCCTGATAAAGCAGTTTCAGGCTACTACCGCCGTCCATCAGGACTCTCGTGAGGTGAAATCCATCGACGATTGGGTCTAGAACCAATGCGGCGAATCCGCCATGGCGTATGCTGGTCGGATGGTCTCTTCGATCGAAAGTGATCGGACAAGAGGACCATGGATTGAACTTCGGGGCAACTGGCTCCATCGCATAGACGTCCCTTAGTGCGCGCTTCCTCTCCCTCTTGGGTATATGGGTTGCATAAATCATGTTCACCGTCTGCACTTGTGGGGGGAAGCCCTTCTGTCCTCTATTGTTCGGCGGTCGGGTCTCCTCCTCGTCGTCGCTGTTTAGCCCCTTATCATTGTTTTCGGCAATTAACTTGCCTGCCTGCTTGAACACCCAGCAATCTCTGTTGGTGTGATTGGCTGGCTTTTCGGGGGTGCCATGTATCTGGCATAAGCGGTCGAGTATTCGGTCCAAGTTGGACGGACCCGGAGTGGTTCTTTTGAATGGCTTCTTCTGCTGACCGGGTTTAGAGCCTCGGAATCCGGTGTTGACTGTCGTATCATCCTTATCGTCGCCGTTAATGCGGCGTTTGTTTTTGTTTCGACGTGACCTGTCATTGTTGTCCTTAGTATCCGGACTGCCAGAATTTTTACGGAGATTGTTGCTGCGAGCTAGCCAGCTATCCTCTCCCGCGCAAAAGCGGGTCATTAATGATGTGAGGGCTGCCATGGATTTCGGCTTTTCCTGTCCCAGGTGCCGGGCTAGCCACTCGTCGTGGATGTTATGTTTGAAGGCTGCAAGGGCCTCTGCATCCGGACAGTCGACGATTTGGTTTTTCTTTGTCAAGAACCGTGTCCAGAATTGTCTGGCCGATTCGTCTGGCTGCTGAATGATGTGGCTTAGGTCATCCGCGTCTGGTGGTCGCACATACGTGCCCTGGAAGTTGTCGAGGAATGCGGCTTCCAGGTCTTCCCAACACCCAATTGACTCTGCGGGCAAGCTGTTGAGCCAATGCCGAGCTGGTCCTTTAAGCTTGAGTGGGAGATACTTGATGGCATGGAGATCGTCGCCGCGGGCCATATGGATGTGGAGAAGATAATCTTCGATCCAAACCGCGGGGTCTGTTGTGCCATTGTAGGATTCAATGTTTACGGGTTTAAACCCTTCAGGGATTTGATGATCCATTACTTCGTCAGTGAAGCATAGCGGGTGTGCGGCGCCTCTGTATTGAGCAATATCACGACGCAGCTTGAGAGAGCGTTGTCTGCTGTGTTCGGCCCGGCCGGGGTTATTGTATCCGGCGCGACGGTATTCGTCATGGGTCGTGGGGCGCCCACGTGACCCGTAGATGGATCTGGATTGCCTTGCTTTGTCCTCCAATATATCTCGCAAGTCCGGTGCGTTCCCTCTTGGCTTCGTACTTTTGGAGCGATGCCGGGGTACGGTCTTGGTTGGGGGCCTGGATGCCTCTCTGTCACGACCACGGGGTGGTCGGTTAGCCGTATCGTGCGTATGTATGCTTCCTCCTCTAATCGGGGGAGCAGCTTGCGTCTTGGGTAACTTTTGGAGGGGCATTCGAGTTTATACTCTTCGGCCGCGAGGACCTCGGTCCATCGATCGGCCAGCAGATCCTGATCAGCTTGAAGCTGCTGCTGTTTTTTCTTTAGGCTATTTGCCGTGGCGATAAGCCTGCGTTTGAAACACTCTTGTACGACGGGATCCTCGGGCACGACGAATTCGTCGTCGTTGAGGCTTGCCTCGTCTTCGGAGGGAGGTTTATAGTTATAATCCTCGACCTCTTCGTCTGCCGCCCTCTTGTGAGGGCTTGCTTCTGCATCCTCCTGCGCTGAGTCTTGCTGGAGGGGATTATCTTCGGCACTCTCTGGGGTATTATTATCTCCTGTGCCGGAATCTCCGTTCTTGCTGTGGCGGGATTTAGAGCGGCGTCGCGGACGCCGGCGCTTGGGCTGCTTCTTTAGAGAATCTGCCTCCGCAGCTTCTTTGCCGTCCCCGTCTTTTGGGGTGTCCACCATGTATATGTCGTATGACGAGGTGGTCTTCCAGTGCCCTGTAGGCGCTGGTTCCTGTTCGTCTCCGGCGTCGTCGTCCATAGCGTCGATGTCTTCGGAGTCGTAGTCTAGCATGTCGGTTAGATCGTCGACAGTGGCTACAAAGTGGGTGGTGGGTGGGCTATGAATTTCTTCGTCGTCCGTATCCCCACCATCCTGGCCATAGTCCGGCCAGGACTCTCCTGATAGCGAGAGATGCTTTAGCGAATTTAGGATGTCGCCAAAGGGCGAGTGTTGGAAGATGTCCGTGGCGGTGAATTCCATAACCGGCGCCCAATCCGATTCGATTGGTAGGGGTGTGGGAGGTCCGGAGTCCGGCAAGGGGTCTGGCACCTCGGAATCACGAGTTTCGCGAGGGACAAGATTAGTGTTTGGCTCCATCGCCGTGGAAGTTGAAGCCCCCGAGGCGGTGTCCATCCACAGGTCCTCGATCTGGGCGATCGGCTCCGGACTAAGGGCCGAAGCGGATTCATGTGCGGCCACCAAGGCACTGTTCGGCGGCAGAGCTAGATCATGCCCATCGCAACAGTGCGGCGCGCTTGGCTTTGGCTCGAGCCCGTCGAAGATCAAGTCCCCGCGGGCGTCGGCTGTGAAGTTTAGGCTTCCAAACCTGACCTGATGGCCAGGGGCGTAGCTTTCGATCTGCTCCAGATGGCCAAGTGAATTAGCCCGCAGTGCGAAGCCGCCGAATACGAAGATCTGTTCGGGGAGAAAAGTCTCACCCTGGACAGCGTTGTTGATTGAAGATGCCATCGAGCCTATCGGTGACGACACAGAGGAACTCTCAATGAAAGCACCAATGTCGGTGTCAAAACCGGCGGATCTCGGGTAGGGGGTCCCGAACTGTGCGTCTAGGCGGATGGTAACAGGAGACGAGGGACACGATGTTTTACCCAGGTTCGGGCCCTCTCGATGGAGGTAAAACCCTACGTCCTGCTTGATTAATATTGATGATATGGGTAGTACAAGAGTGGATCTACCACGAGATCAAGGAGGCTAAATCCTAAAGCTAGCCTATGGTATGATTGTTGTAATGTATGTTGTGTCCTATGGACTAAAGCCCTCCGGTTTATATAGACACCGGAGGAGGCTAGGCTTACACAGAGTCGGTTACAATGGTAGGAGATCTACATATCCGTATTGCCAAGCTTGCCTTCCACGCCAAGGAAAGTCCCATCCGGACACGGGACGGAGTCTTCAATCTTGTATCTTCGTAGTCTTGGAGTCCGGCGGACGATGACAGTCCGGCTGTCCGGACACCCCCTAGTCCAGGACTCCCTCAATGAGCTTTGCCATGTTTGCATTCCAGATCTTAGTATCCTCAAGTGTGAGGTGTTAGGTGATAAATGATATAATTTGGTGGCCATTATTGCTAGAAGGCTACATCTTAATGCTAAAGATGGAGATTTATTTGGTGGGATTTATGCAACTTGTTTAGCTATCTATTTGAATGTACCTATTAGAAGTTATGACATTGAGTTGCCACTTGCTTTTCTAGATTATGAGGCTATGGTACGCCACCAGTTTCTTAAGAGGAACGAACAGATCCTCCAGTACCGACTAATCTTCGATAGACGGCGTGCTTGTTACTCTTCCTGCTCCTGCCTTCTTTAACTTTCAGGCAAATGGACGATATTTTATAACTAGAGAGGAGGCGAACGAGTATGAGAGGGCAATGGAGGCTGCTCTTCTTCAAGAGGCAGCTCGCCAAGCAGTAGCCGTAGCAGCGCGGTACAACCCTGACTTCAACTTTGGATATCCACCAGTCCATCCATGGGCTTATACCAACTTAGGCCAAAATCCTAAGCTTGGGGGAGTACGTATTGCTCACCGACATTACATTCATGTTCACACACTCATTCTAGTTGTCGGTGCTCATACTCTTTCATTGTATTATCCATGCTAGTTTATTTCTTTTCTCGCTTTAATCTTGTGTGTTTGATAAACCTTAAGAAAAACCAAAAAATTAGTTGTAGTTAGTTTACTTTCTATGCATGCTTAGTAGTAGTAATATTAATACAAAATAAAAAATGATTTCTCGTTCTTCTTTTCCTTGTTGGGAGCTTTCCCATGTAAATAGTTTTTCTCGTTCTTGTTCTTCTTTCTTCAGAAAACAAAAACTCCAAAAATATTTCAGTGTGTTTCTTTGAAATTCTTTTCTTTTCTTTGGGGGTCCAGAGGAGAAGACCACGATGAAAATGTCGAGTGGCTCTCATATGCATTATTGTTGATCTAACAAAGAGCCCATATTACCTTGTCTTCTCCTTTGAATAAATGTTTGCAGATTCCGGCTTAGTCCAATGCACGTGCACTATTATTATTATTCACACTATTCGGTCATGCAAGTGAAAGGCAATAATGACGATATATGATGAAATGATTGAGATGAGGAAAAGCTAGTATGAACTCGATCTATCATGTTTTTGTAAAAATGAATAGTTCATTGTTCCTAATTCAGCCTATTATGAATGAAACATGTTTGCAATGACAATTAGAGATTATAGGTACTCATGCCATGCTTAATAAGCTAGGAGTTTATAATGGTTTACCTTGCATGCCAACATGCTTGTAAAATGGTTGTGATGTAGTATGATAGGATGGTATCCTCCTTTGAATGATTCAAGTGGCTTGACTTGCACATGTTCACGCATGTAGTTGAAACAAAACCAACATAGCCTCTATGATATTTATGTTCATGGTGATTTATATCCTACTCATGCTTGCATTCAATGTTGGTTAATCTCAATGCATGTTTATGACTGTTGTCGCTCTCTAGTTGGTCGCTTCCGAGTCTTTTTCTAGCTTTCACTTGTACTAAGCGGGAATACTGCTTGTGCATCCACTTCCATAAACCCAAAGTTGTTCCATATGAGTCCACCATACCTTCATATATGTGGTATTTACCTGCCGTTCCAAGTAAATTTGCAAGTGCCAAACTCTAAACCTTCAAATGATAATTTGTTTTGTATGCTCGAATCGCTCATGTACCAACTAGGGATGTCAATAACTTCCATGCTAGGTGGGTTATTCTCATGATGAGTGGACTCCGCTCATCATTCACGAGAAAATGGTCGGTAACTGGGATGCCCAGTCCCTTGCTCAAATCAAATCAAAATATAATTGCAAACAAAACTCCCCCAGGACTGTTGTTAGTTGGATGGTACCCGTTGTTTAGAACCAGCCGTGGAGTGTGCTTGTTGGTGGTGGGGGAGTATAAACTTTACCATTCTGTTTGGGAACCGCCTTTAATGTATGTAGCATGGAAGATAACGAGATCTCTTGGTTATTATGTTGACAATGAAAGCATGCCGCTCAAAATATTATTTACCTCTATTTCAAAACTCGAGCTCTGGCACCTCTGCAAATCCCTACTTCCCTCTGCGAAGGGCCTATCTATTTACTTTTATTGCTGAGTCATCATCCTCTTATAAAAAGCACCAGTTAGAGAGAACCACTGTCATTTATATGCATTGTTATTAATTTATATTGAGTATAACTGTGACTAGATCTCTTTTACCATGAATTACAATGTCTAGTCAGCCCTTGATCTTCAGGAGTGCTTTGCATTTATGTTTTGCGGTCTCAGAAAGGGCTAGCGAGATACCTGATAACCCACAAGTATAGGGGATCACAATAGTTTTTGACGGTAGAGTATTCAACCCAAATTTATTGATTTGACACAAGGGGAGCCAAAGATATTCTCAAGTATTAGCAGTTGAGTTATCAATTCAACCACACCTGAAAGACTTAATATCTGCAGCAAAATATTTAGTAGCAAAGTAGTATGGAAGTAGTAGTAACAGTGGCAAAAGTAACAGTAGTAGTTTTGTAGCAATCATAACAGTGGCAACGGAAAAGTAACAGAGCAAAGATCAATATGAAACGATCTCATAGGCAATGGATCAATGATGGATAATTATGTCAGATGGCAATCATCATGCAACGGTTATAACATAGGGTGACACAGAACTAGCTCCAATTCATCAATATAGTGTAGGCATGTATTCCGAATATAGTCATACGTGCTTATGGAAAAGATCTTGCATGACATCATTTGTCCTACTCTCCCGTGGCAGCGGGGTCCTATTGGAAACTAAGTGATATTAAGGCCTCCTTTTAATAGAGTACCGGACCAAAGCATTAGCACTTAGTGAATACATGAACTCCTCAAACTACGGTCATCACCGGGAAGTGTCCCGACTATTGTCACTCCAGGGTTGCCGGATCATAACACGTAATAGGTGACTATAACTTGCAAGATAGGATCAAGAACACAAATATATTCGGTTCAGATCTGAAATCATGGCACTCGGGCCCTAGTGACAAGCATTAAGCATACACTACAAGAAATACGGTCAATTATGACTCCCCATTTTGGTCATTGATTCATCATTGTTATCGTTTAATGACCTTTTTTGACCAAATTCAGAAGGTCAACAGTTGGCCGTTAAGAATGAAAAAACATGATCTTTTTGGATTTTTGGTCGTAGATAGACTAACAACAAAAATTGCAGAAAAGTCATTACCCATTTTCCTGAACCACGTAGGTTCTGACGTGGCTGAGTTGACGTGGCTGAGGTAGTGACCAAATGAAATCCTCATGAATTTCATAGCCCAGCCCACCAATCTAGCCTACATGGGCTTGGCCCAATCATGATAAATTTCACAGCCCAATCCACCAATCTAGCCGACATGGGCCCAGCCCAATACATATTTTCTTAATTGAATTGCTTTGATTTATTTGGGCTGATGCACTATTTTGTAAAAAGCATGCACATTTCAAGATAGGCCCATTAGAAGACAAATACAACATAATACAATATTTCAAATAAACTGTATATTTGATTTTAGTAACACATCACATCAGAGTTCAAGGCACAACAAGTGAACAACAAAATATTTCTACAAGTGCAAGTGCACAACAAAAAGGCCCAACAAGTGCACAAGCACACATCAACATAGATTGGACGAGAAGCAAAAAATTTAGCTGATGACACATAACATTAATGAGAAGCACAAATATCATGTCACTGGTACACGTACTTTATCTTGTCACCCGGGCACCAAAGTTGTGTCCATCTATTGGATTTGCCACATGGTGATGTTACTGCATTAGGGCCGTCCCAGCTTCTCCCTGCCCAAATGGCAGGGTGATCTGCTGATCGATGTACTGCTCCAGCATCACTCCCGCTACCACTTGTGGAAGAAGATCAGCTCATTAATCATCTGCATGCGAACAAACCAAGAATTTTAACCTATTTAGCCTACTATAATTTGTTTCTAAACATGGGCATCAAATCAACACCAAAATTGAATTAACATGCACAAAAGAAAAAGCATAGCCATATGTACAGCCTAAGAACTTCGGGTTTGAGCCATTTTCGATACTACAATAAATACATAACAGCCAAAATTTCAATCCATGGACACCGCATGATAGAAAAGGTACTAAGGCACTACTCGATACTGAAAACCAAAGCAAGGTATGAAGCATAGGCCAGACCAACAATAAACTGGTACCGAATCCTGAAATAACCATCTGAAATGAAGTTAATGAGACATTTTAGAATCAACTTGGTAGTTACAGTAATGTTTGTCTTGGAAACATCTAGAACTGAAATTATACAACATGCCAAAATTCTGATGTCCAATGCCTCAGTTCAGTAAACACTAAGCATGGTACATAGTAAAGATTTGACACAACCGGAACTGAAATCACTAACTCCTTCAATGACCTACACTAATTTTATTACACAACGACGCAACTAAATCCAACACGGGCACAGACTATAGGAGTTGGAACTTGGAAATGCAGGTGTACAAACACGGGCACAGTGGTCAGCATGTAAAAGCCAACTAGTAGTAATTGATGATTAGTAGACATAGACAGGAAACAAATTTAGTAGTAATGTGTGTGCTCTTATCCATGGTACCATCAATCTTAACCAATCCAGAGTAAGTAAAGGAGCTAATCTCCATGAGTGAAACAAATTCGATCACCACAACAATCCATAACATTCGGCAACAACAATAAGAAGGCCCTTAAATAGAGAATAGGTTGAATCATGCATCGATCAAAGTGTCTATTCTTGGTTTCTCTTGGTTAGAAGACAGACAGGTCAGAAACCAGAGGGACACTGAACATGCGGAAATATGTATGAATTTTCAAAACTTGCATTATCCTACTATCACTAGTACAACAAGCTGCAGGTTGACATAGTTTATGAACCATGTACATCATGAAAAATACAATATCATCCAATGCTCAACTATGAACAAAATTGAACAATTACACCTCACAAAGGTGGAGCATAGAACCAAGGAGCAAGTAGGAGGGGTAGAAGGGGACGTAAGGAGCTCATCGGAGGGGGTTGTAGCCTAGGCCGAGCTTCATCACCACAGCGGTGCCTAGGGGAGGCAGACGAGTCTACCATCATAGGAGCAGTACCACTGCCGCCTACAGAACTGGAATGGCCGGAGCGAATTGCCATCATATGGGTCACTACCACCAAATAAGAACGGCACCAGGTTTACTAAACAGGTAGGCATGCAAAACAAACCATTGTTAAATTTAAATTGGGCATGTAGCTTAAATGGGAACATGGAGCAGAGAAGAACGCAGTATGTTTCAGGAGTGCATATGTTGTTTCTTTAGTACAGTATACAGTATCAAATAAATCCACTGTCGCAAGTCTGCAAGAGCAAGAGCGAGGTGGGGATCAGTAAGCATCAAGGATGTTGTTGTTCTGGGTAAAGCTAAGTAAAAAAATCAAGGGCATAACAAATTCAAGTCAACAAAAATTAACATGTGTACATCTTGCGCAGACTATCATCATTTTATAAAATAAATACAAAACAAAATATGTAAATAGTTGTATAATGGTTAAGTGCTCATATTTCTATCTGGTGTGCTAGCAATTCTGGACGACGGATGAACATCAAACATATCAAGAAAAACAGTACATCAAGGCATCAACCTGATTTCAGTAAGCAAATTAACTCAATTTAAAGAGATACTACCTCCATCCGGGATTACACGTCCTGGGTGCCATGGGAGGTTGTTCCGATTTACAGGGCCGTTGTAGTTAAATTACAGCTTTCTGTCCTCTTTTTTCCAGTCCCTTTGCTGACTTTTGTTACAACAGATTGCATGCAGCAAATGAGATTGCTACAATTAATATTGCCCAAGCGAGCATGTAGCCATCTATAGAAAAAGTGTATGCATGTAGCCACTCAAATCGCTGCAGTTCTTTAGGCATACTCATGCATGAAGTAAATTAAAGCCATCACCTGGTTCCAGTGCCTCGGCTAGCAGGACATCTAAATCAGGAAGGAGGTAGTACATGACAGCTAAAAACTAACACTGAATCTTAAGGTTTATTATAATAGAGTTGGGGCAGAGCCACTTTACAATACTGTACCGAGGCAGCAACATAATTTCAGTAACCAAATTAACTGAATTGAAAGAGACAAATCTTATTTGCTTCTTGGCACCCCACACTCTACTCCACTACATAGGTACCAGAACTAATTTGCAATCAACCCTGGATAGTAAGTAGAGTAGATTTCAGAAATCTGGAACTAAACTAACCTAATTAATCACAACAAGGTAGCATGCATAGAAATCTGAAATTAAACTAAGAACTTTGAATTAAAAGAGGAGAAGCGAAGGTTCAGGAATTAGTTGCTCCCCTGCCGACGCATTGGCTGACGAGGTTGAGGAGGTCGTGTCCATGGCTGCGCCGTCGACCTGAGCTCCAACCCAGCATCCACCGTAGACCCATTTTGGCGCTCGAAAGAGACGACTGCTTCAGACCCCTCCTAGCTCCCCTCCGACGATGGTCTCCTCCTTCATCCGCCTTGCTATGGCTTCAGGGTGGCAGGCCAGGCCATCCCTTGTCGCTAGGCATCATCGTCCATGGCCAGGTCTAGCCACTCCATGGCGTCCGGGCAGGGGAGGAAGTGGCCTTCCCATCCATGGCATCCCGGTGCTCGAGCGACGACAGATCTGAGGGTTGGAGGGGACATGGTGAGGAGGAGAATGAAGGAGGGATGTGACGAGCGAAGAGAGTGGATCTGAGTAACCGGAGCAACACCGGAGCCACACCTGCGACGCGGTTGCCCAAACCCTAGTGGATGAAGAGTTTCACGCATGGTCGCAGGAGGACACGCCCATCGGATCTGGTCAGAGGAGATGGAGGAGCGGAGCGAGGGGATAACGTGGGTGTGCTGGGCGCTGCCGGCGGCCGTCAGAATCGGCCGGGATCGACCGCCATAGGTGGCGGCGGCGAGGAGAGTCTCGTTGGAGAGGGACGGAGGAGGCGACTAGGGGTTGGGTGCGGTGGATGGATGGATAGCTTTATTTCTCTTTTCTTTAGAATATACAGTACTCTAGATGGATGGACGTCGGATGGATGCGGGTTTGCTGGGCATGGAAGGTAGGATGTTTTCCACATCATCGATCCATGTCACATATGAGTAACCAATGAGAACTAAGATTAACATCACTATTGCACGGGCTAGCAATTTAATTTACATACAAAATCATTGAAAATACTAAAATATTTTTTCATGCATGCATCAATAAAAAAATAGCTATATAGAGGACAAAGAATTGGCATTATACCAAAAACCAAGCAACGTTGCGATTTATGATTGAACCTCGGAGGCATTCTTTTCACTTTAGTGATCCATCTCCATGGCCTGTTTCAAATTCACTTGGAGTTTCGATAACGACCATAAGAGGTGTAATGTATAGGCGGTGCAAAACTTCTCAATTTTGTCCTAATATTTTTTCTTTATATCATGTGCATATGGTGGCGGGATGCTCTAGATGAATTCATATTGGAGGGGCTCGGTTGCAGCTCTCCCTGGTACTCCTTGGAAAGTACAAAGAAATGCTATCTTAAACGACCTATAGTTCAAAATTTGAAGTAAAAAAGAAGTAACAACATTTGACATATGGAAAGTGTAAGTTGATAGAAATTTTGCCAACACCAACTTAGAGAAAGATTTTTTTGGGTATAGAACTGCAATAGTTCAATATAAAGATACTTTGGAATTCAAAAACACAAACGGGGGCATTCTGTTGCATGGTTGATATAGTCATCCACAGAAATAAATCAACATGAATATAATTTCAATTGTATCCTGAATCTTTATTAATCAAAATCATATCCATTCATACTCATGCAGGCAAGCTAACCTTGGCAAAGACAACAGACATATAGCTCATCATGTAAGAGAAACCATAAAAACAACCTGTCGGGATCTCAATGAACTGCAAATACGACACTTATTATGGAAAGAGGGAATATATATTTGTTGAAATCATATATGATGAAATTGGTAGATCAGAGAATTAAAGTGAATAAAGTTGTTTGATGAAAGTCATATATACAACAAAAATAGGTTGTTGGCATAGCATCCTAGGGTTAAACTATAGATATTTGTCCCTTCTTCTAAGTAGAGAAGACAACCAAAAATGAAATAACGTTGACTAAATTCAGAACATGCGGAACAATTAAGCTTGTTCATGCCATTTCTTTTGCTAAACCAAGTACAATTTCCTCAACCAATGTTGCCAAAGGGTGTTTTCATTTTTCTTTGCACAAAAAGTTTATTTTCATTTTTCGAGTGCAAAAAACTATATTTTTTAAGAAACTACCAAATATTTGTTGCAAAATGGCACCAGTCGATTTGTCAAAAATATTATACCATATTTTATGTCCAACCAACCAAATGGTCGCATGTTAAATGCTTTTCGTCCACATCTCGTCAAATTGACATTTTTTTGCCGAATCAACAAGAACTAGGTCAAATTTTAACTACAGCTGCCTCATGGTTTGTTCTTTATTTTTCCAAAATTCATTTATAGGGACACAAGTAGCTGTTTCATCATAGATCCACCAAGAGTTTTGTAAGATTCCATCTCTAGCTATGAATGACCATGCCCATCATTTGAACGCATTGTGAAATTGGCATGAGAAAATAAAAAACAGAAAAAAAGCAAAATATTTGCCTTGTGTCATTATATGTGACCTAGTTTTCATCCTAGATTTTTCTTATACGTCGAGAACATTTTTCTTTCTTTCTGTTGGTTTTCATTCTACATTTTTCATATACTCCAAGAACATTTTTAACACATTTTAATATCTCTTAAATACTTGTTTAACATTTTTTCAAATGTTTTCTTTAACATTTTCTAAATACAAGATCGACTTTATTCACACACATTGTACATTTTCTTTATACATTTTTCGTATACATGAGCAACAATTTATATATACACAATTAACAATTTCAAGTGCTTGGTTAGCACTTTTTGAATACATAATAAACATTTTTATATACACAATTTAAACATTTTTAAATGCTTGATTAATATTTTTAAATACAATATTAATATTTTTAATACATGGCTAACATTTATATATATATTTTTTTGAAAGCTCACTGACAGTAGGAGAGGCTCCTACTTCATTTATATATTTACATATTTTAACATTTTCATATGCTTGATTTATGATTTTTAGATACTTGTTTAACATTTTTTTGAATGCTTGATTAACATTTTTAAATACATGATCAACTTTTTCCACATACATTGTATATTTTTTGTGTATATGGTAAACATTTTCTTTATACACATGTAAGATTTTTAAATGCTTGGTTAACATTTTTCAAATGTTTTATGTGAAGTTAGTTTTTAAATATATTTATTTAGATTAATTGGAAGTATACATAAACACAAGTGAAAAAAGATTGAACGAACGAAAAAACAGAGAAAAAACGAGCCGCGGCCTAGTAGTTGGCCCACTCGGTACACCGAAAATCTTAAAGGAAAAAAGAGATACCCTCGTCCCATCGAGGCCCAAGCCCACTCGGCACTACATTAAAAGCGTTTCAGACGTAGTTGCATCATTATCCGCGTTGTGGCGTGGTGGTTTGTCTCCGTAGGTTAACTAGATTGGTCGCGAGTTTGAGTCTCATGGCTGACATTTTTTCCTCCTTTATTCACCTTTGTGGAACGAGTCCCACATGTCATTATATGGATGTCAACTGGTAGGTGGCTGTTGGACGAAACAACTTAAAAAAAACACCTGACAACTAGGCACACACGTAGACAAAATTGACACGTTGTCATCCAATCACCCTCGTCTAATTTCTATAATGATATAATTTGGTCATGAGGGACTTGAAATAAGGTGGTATGCATCATTCACATCTTAATGACCATTCTGTGCAATCGGATCATGACCTTTTGGCCACGAATTGTCACAAGATTATAGGGTTTGGAGCCCTCTAGACTCTTCATGACAAATTTGTGAATTTTGGTCATGGATCAGTGACCAATTAAACCGCCGTTAATAATTTTAGTCATAATCGAGCATTTTTCTTGTAGTGATAGCAAAGTCATAGCAACATCAATCTTAGAACATAGTGGATACTAGGGATCAAATCCTAACAAAACTAACTTGATTCTTTCGCAATATTTTTTATTTATTCTAGAACTGATCTCTGTGAAGTTTCAGGTCATTCTGAGAACTTTTATTTCTGCACAAAAGTAACACCATAGTAATTCTGCTGAAAACAGCGTCAGTCTGGATTAGTTCCATTCAAATCATGCAAGTTAGAGTCCAAAGCAAGGGCAAAAGAGTTTGGAAAAGTAGATACGATGGAGACGTATCACCCGCCTTCATCATTGGTGAGGCATGTTGTGCGCGCGCACGCTGCTAGTTCTTACTCCACTTATATTAGTAATGTGCACCTTATCCGAATGCCCCGTAATAATTTCTGGTTGGAGGGCTTCCTGATACCGACAAACTCCCCGCCGAAAAAGGGTTCCTCCCGCTTTGTATTAGAAAGCAACCAACCGATACAACCAACGATAGGTGCTGTGGCAGAAGCAGCACTGACACGCCAAAAAGAACTGAAAGAGAAAGACAAAAGAAACAAATGCCAACAACCGCGGATGGACAAAAACGAAGAAGCCTCGCGACCACTGCGCCCGCCGGAAATCCCCCACCTAGCTCCTAGACTCCGAAGCGCCGGTACCAATCAACACCTCCAAGAAGGGACGCGACGGTGACGACACTGCTGCCAAGGGTTTCCCTTGGTACGTGATGAGGAGAGAGGAAGGGTAGCCCCCGACGCCCTCCAGGGAGGTCTGGTGGCACCCTCAGGCGCCACCGCGTCGGTGTCGGTCAAGCCGACTGGGATTTCTCCCGATCCCAACCTTCACCTCGGGCGCTCCGGAGCCCGCCACCAAACTGACCACCATCCTGCACCAACATGGTCTTGAGGCTTCCACGCCGTCTCACCACGGCAACACGAAGAGCGGTCTGCACACCGAAGAGCAGGAGCCGGGACTAGAGGCAGCAACACCATCGGCACGCGGGAGGGCTCAACCTCCGCCGTCAAAGACGATAGCCGACCGGACGCAATAGCAGGAGCATACCAGCCCCATGGGCCCACAGGCCCGGTCGTGCCCTCATAGGCCCATGAAGCTCCCACCTTCGCGCTGTAGCAGGCACACCGTCGGCGTCGCCGCCCCCGGTCCAAGCTGCTCCTCCTTTCCACCGCACAGAAGACATCGAGTTGTGCTGGAGATCGGCCCGCTAGGACTCGATGGGGCCCGCAGGGCCCAGATCTGGTCCAGAGATGCGCCGTCGACCATCCCGCACCACCAAGCCGTCCCGCCGCCAAGGAGCCGCGCCGCCACCTCGCTGGCCGCCGGCCACTGCCGCACCGCCAAACCGAGCTGCACCGCCGCCGTCTCTTGTCTCAGGAAGAAGGAACGAGCGTGCGGGGACTGGAAGTCCCACCGCCGCCGACACCACCCGGGCCAGCGCTGGTGGCGACCGCCGGAGGCGGCGGAGGGGAAGGGAAAGAGGGTCGCCTAAAAGGAGGAGGCCGCGCTGAGAGAGTCCAGGATTAGGGGGTCCTCGGACAGCCGGACTATATGCTTATGTCGGACTGTTGGACTATGAAGATACAAGATTGAAGACTTCGTCCCATGTCCGGGTGGGACTCTCCTTTGCGTGGAAGGCAAGCTTGGCAATTTGGATATATAGATTTCCTTCTCTATAACCGACTCTGTATAACCCTAGCCCCCTCCGGTGTCTATATAAACCACAGGGTTTAGTCCGTAGGACAACAACAATCATAATCATAGGCTAGCTTCTAGGGTTTAGCCTCTACGATCTCGTGGTAGATCAACTCTTGTAATACTCATATCATCAATCAAGCATGAAGTAGGGTATTGCCTCCATAGAGAGGGCCTGAACCTGGGTAAACATTGTGTCCCCCGCCTCCTGTTACCATTAGCCTTAGACGCACAGTTCGGGACCCCCTACCCGAGATCCGCCGGTTTTGACACCGACATTGGTGCTTTCATTGAGAGTTCCACTGTGTCGTCACGGTAAGGCTTGATGGCCCCTTCAATCGTCTACAATGACGCGGTCCAGGGCAAGGTTTTCCTCCCCGGACAGATCTTCGTATTCGGCGGCTTCGCACTGCGGGCCAACTCGCTTGGCCATCTGGAGTAGATCGAGAGCTACGCCCCTGGCCATCAGGTCAGGTTTGTAAGCCTGAATTACACTGCCGATATCCGCGAAGACTTGATCTTCGATGGATTCGAACCCACGACAGGTGCTCCCCACAGTCGCGATGAGCATGACTTAGATCTGCCATCGGACGGTGTTCGGGAGATCACACCAGCGGCTGCCCCGGCGTTAAGTCCAGAGAAGATCGTGCCATATCTCACTTCTGAGGAGGTCCGTGTTATCGGACCCTCGGACTCGTCTCCGGCCATAGGCTCCGAACCGCGTACATCCGTGCCCATCGAACCTGATTGGGCATCGATCATGGAGTTTAGCTCCGCGGATATCTTCCAGCACTCGCCCTTGGGCGATGTGCTAAACTCATTAAAATCCCTCTCCATGTCAGGAGACTCTTGGCCGAACTATGTCCGGCTTGAGTGGGAAGCGGACGATGAAGGAATTCGTTACCCACCCACCACCCACTTAATAGCCACTGTCGATGACCTAAGCGACATGCTTGATTTCGACTCCGAAGACATCGACAGTATGGACGACGATGTCGGAGAAGAACAGGAACCACCGCCCATAAGGCGCTGGACTGCCACCTCATCATACGATGTATATATAGTGGACACACCCAAAGAGGACTATGGCGAGGGTCAAAAGGATGCAACAGAGGGTGATCCTCTTGAGAAGCAATCCAAGCGCCGACGTCAGCGGCGCCGCTCTAAACCCTACCATAGCAAAAACAACGATACCGACACGAGAGACAATAGCACTCCGAATGATGCCGAAGACGAAAACAATCCCGCCCGGCCAAGCTTCGAGCAAGCCGGATGGGAGGATGGGCAATCTAGCCCCGATGCGATGAACAGGCAATGGATGGAGACTCGGAGGATGACAATTACATGCCCCTCTCTGAAGACGAGGTGAGCCTCGGCGACGAAGAATTTATCGTGCCTGAGGATCCCGTCGAGCAGGAGCGCTTCAAGCGCCGGCTTATAGCCACTGCAAAGAGCCTGAAGAAAAAACAGCAGCAACTTCAAGCTGATCAAGATCTGCTTACGGACAGATGGACTGAGGTCCTGGCAGCCGAGGAATACGGACTCGAGTGCCAACCAAAAGTTACCCGAGGAGCAGGTTGTTACCTCAATTCGAGGATGAGGCACTAGAGCCTACACTACCAGCGCAGGATGCGGCTGACCGGCCACCTCGTGGCCGAGACAAAGCGGCGTATCAGCCCGAACATCTGCCCGCACCCCGGCGCCAAACAAATAAAAACACGAAGCCACGGGGCTACACGCAGGACCTGCGAGATGAATTGGAAAACAAAGCAGTCCAGTCAAGATCGATCTACGGATCACGGGGGCGCGCCCCAACACGTGACGATGACCGCCACGCTGGATATACTTAATACAAATTCGGCCGGGCCAAATATAGCAGACCATACTCATCTGAACTGCGTCGTGATGTAGCCTGGCATAGAGGCGCCGCACATCCCCTATGCTTCACTGACGAAGTAATGGAGCATGAATTCCCAGAAGGGTTCAAGCCTGTGAACATCGAACCATATGATGGGACAACAGACCCTGCGATATGGATTGAAGATTTCCTTCTCCACATTCACATGGTCCGTGGCGATGATCTGCATGCCATCAAGTACCTCCTACTAAAACTCAAGGGACCAGCTCGGCATTGGCTGAATAGTCTGCCGACATACTCAATTGGCAGTTGGGAGAACCTGGAAGACGCATTCCTGGATAACTTCCAGGGCACTTATGTGCGACCACCAGATGCTGATGATTTAAGTCACATAACCCAACAGCCCGGAGAGCCAGCCAGGAAATTGTGGACTCGGATCCTAACTAAAAAGAACCAAATTGTCGACTGTCCGGATGCCAAAGCCCTAGTGGCCTTTAAGCATAACATCCGCGACAAGTGGTTTGCCCGACACCTTGGCTAAGAAAAGTCGAAAGCCATGGCAGCCCTTACAACACTCATGACCCGCTTTTGCGCAAGTGAGGATAGCTGGTTGGCTTGTAGCAACAACACATCATGAAATCCTGGCACCTCAAATGCCAGAGATAGCAATGGCAAGCCCCGATGCAACAGACACAAGCGTCGCAGCAATGGCTATAACGCCGAACACACGACCGTCAATGCCGGATTCAGTGGCTCCAAGTCCGGTCAACGGAAGAAGCCACTTAAAAGAAACAATCTGGGCCTGTCCAGTCTAGACCGCATACTCGATCACTCATGTCAAATCCACGGCACCCCCGATAAACCATCCAACCACACCAACATAGAATGTTGGGTATTCAAACAGGCCGGCAAGTTGAATGCCGAAAACAAGGAAAAGGGGCCGCATAGTAATGACGACGAGGAGCCCTGGCCACTGAACACAGGAGGACAGAAGAAATTTCCTCCCCAAGTAAAAATGGTAAATATGATATACGCCACCCATATCCCCAAGCGGGAGCGGAAGCGCGCACTAAGGGACGTCTACACGATGGAGCCAGTCGCCCCAAAGTTCAACCAATGGTATTCTTGTCCGATCACCTTTGATCGCAGGGACCATCTGACCAGTATCCGTCATGGCGGTTCGGCCGCACTGGTCCTTGACCCTATCATTGACGGATTCCACCTCACACGAGTCCTTATGAACGGCGGCAGCAGCCTGAACCTGCTCTATCAGGATACAGTGCGCAAAATGGGCATCGATCCCTCAAGGATCAAACCCACCAAAACCCCTTTAAAGGTGTCATACCAGGTGTAGAGGCCTGTTGCACGGGCTCAATCACACTGGAAGTAGTCTTCGGATCTTCGGGCAACATCCGAAGCGAGGAGTTAATATTCGATATCGTCCCCTTCTGCAGTGGCTATCACGCACTGCTCGGACAAACCGCATTCGCCAGATTCAATGCGGTGCCGCACTGTGCCTACCTCAAGCTCAAGATGCCCGGACCTCGCGGGGTTATAACAGTCAATGGAAACACAGAGCACTCCCTCTGTACGGAGGAGCACATTGTGGCCCTCGTAGCAGAAGTACAGAGCAGCCTTCTTAGGCAGACCTCCAATTCGGCAATAAAGCCTCCGGACACCATCAAGCGAGTCCGAAGTACTCTGCAACAAGATCATTTGGCTCGTCTAGAGCTCGCCTAGCAATTTGGCCTCCATCCCACTCCCAGTCAGGCGGTGAAATTTGTGCGGCGTGCACATAATTACGCACTTAAAATACCATGGGCATAGACGGAGGCACAGCTAGAATGCGGTGCACAATGCGGCTCAACCGCCCCAGGATCTGTATACCTTCACCATTTTCTTTCTTTTAGGTCCCTATCTTCTTGAGGCTCTTCCAATAACCTAATTATCGGACCCATCACAGGATGGAAACACCAAGGAGGCAAGAAGCTTTGACGTACGAGGGAATTCCCAGGTGGTCTCTGATAACGATCGCTATACCTGTTTTTACATACCAACACGCAGCTCGCTCTTGGTTAGGACATGTCAAACAGTCCTATTTTTCTTATCACACCAATTGTATACATACGCCTTGACGCACCATTCAAATAACAAGGGAAAATAATGTACAATGTCAGATTATTACTACATTTCTTTTTCTTTTTCCTTGACTGTTTATCTATTACAAATCGCACCCGTACATTCTGGTACGTTCAGTTCGCCAGGGGCTTCAGCATACCCCATAACACGGCAAGAAAGTCCGAACGCTTTTGACAGTGCGGCACCCCGTACTTATAACATTATATGCATCAGCTCCGAATCATGTCTTGGGTCAATAGTTGGGTTGCCCGGCTCCTGTGCTTGCTACCCTACGTTCCGCTAGATCGGCTAGGGTAGTAAAGGGAGAACTACTGCGATTGTATCCCGGTTCTTCCGGACGAGCACCTCAGTAGAGAAAGCTGAAAACTGACTATCATGATGCGGCAAGAGCTGGTCGCTGTTCGAGAGGTTTCAAATCCTTAAAGATTTTTTCCGCTTCATGCGAGGAATCGGTCCTTTTCCGATTTAGGCATGTATAGCGCCCCAAGTTCGGCCTTCCGAATACCAGGGGCTACGCCAAAATTTAAAATTATAGAACTTCTATAGCTAAGTGAGAGTGATAAAGTTGTATAGTCCGATTGCCTTGTTCGTTGCGCTAAACACCTCCTTAAAGGAGCAAAAATTTGGATAAAGAGTGTTTAGATTTATCACGAACACCCCTGTACTAGTTACATCGGGGCAGAAGCCGATGACTGGCCAACTCTCAGATTTTGTAAACGGCCGCACAAGAGGTAAAATTTTAAATCAACAAGCGTTATATTGTCCAAATGAACTTGTTTCATATTACAGGATAAAATGAGTGCATTCACTCAAAAATTACATCCTTAGCACATTGCTCCGCCACAAGGCGGGAGCCCTTCAGGACACTATCATAATACTTTTCGGGCCGGCGGTGCTCCTTGCCCTTCGGTGGCCCCTCCGTCATCAACTTCTCGGCATCCATCTTCGCCCAATGCACTTTCGCACGGGCGAAGGCCATTCGCGCACCTTCAATGCAAACCGACCGCTTTATGACTTCAAGTCGTGGGCAGGCACTCACAAGCCGCTTCATGAGATCGAAGTAGCTGCTGGGCATAGGCTCGGCAGGCCACATCCGGGCTATGAGGTCCTTCATGGCTAGTCCGGCTACCTTGTGCAGCTCGACCATTTGCTTCAGCTGGTCGCTCAAGGGCATCGGATGTTCTGTCCCAAGATAGTGGGACCAGAACAACTTCTCCATTGAGCTCCCTTCTTCGGCTCGGTAGAATTCCGCGGCATCTGATATGCTGAGCGGCAGATCCGCGAACGCTCCTGGAGAACTCCAAATTTGGGTAAGTAAAAGGAAAGTCTCCTTCACATGCTTGATTTGCATAATGAATGCCTTACGCGCCGCAATCTTCTTGGCCGCATGAATCTCCTGGAGGGCCTTTTGGGCTTCGGCCTTGGCATGTTGCGCACTCTGGAGGGCCTTAGCAAGCTCGGACTCTTGAGTCTTAGAGTCACGCTCCAAGGACTCGTAGTTTTGGACGAAATCCTGGAGCTCTTGTTGGACCTCGTCGACCCGGGCCTCTTGCTTCCCGCGCTCGGTGTGTTCCTTGGCCGCTTTGTCTTCGGCCTCGGCCAACGCCTTCTTAAGGGCCGCCACTTCGGTCGTGGCCCCTACCAAGGTTTATGACGCTACTATCAGCGGATACCATTTTTCCCTTATAAATATACAGACGGGGTATTACATACCTTGATTTTCCTCGAGCTGCCTCTTCACGAGGCCGAGCTCTCCCTCGGTCCACTCCAGGTCCCGCTTCAGTTCGGAGACCTCCACAGTACGAGCGGCAGCGGCCAGCAGCGACGCCTGCTTATTCACATAGACAACTTCTGTTGGACTCCTGCAAACATTATTTGATCCTCTGTTCGGCTTTTCTTTCCGAACACCAAACAGAGCATCAGGGGCTACTATCTATACTGTGATATTTTCTTACAATTTTATTACTTACCTCAAAGCCTGTTCGGAGGCTAGTGCAGGCTTCGGTCAATCCGCTTTTGGCGGACCGGTCATAAGAGTAAAGTGTTCTTCATCAACAGAAGCGCCGCAAAGCGCTTCCAGCAAGTTGTCCGATGCCTCTGGATGGACAGAGGTCATCGGTACAGGCGGCTCGCCCCCCTTAGAGAGAGGCTTCCTGCCTGAACGGAACCACTTGGGTTTCCGGAGCTGTATTCGGCTGGGGGCCAAACTTGCTGCGGCCCCCATTATTGGAGTCCATGGGGCTCTTCCCCCCATGTGCCCGGCGACTGGGATTCTTCTTGGGGGCGTCTCCTGAACTGTCTCCCCTTGGCCCGATATCCTTTGAGACAACACCTCAGTATCGTCCGTGGGCCTGGGGGAGGAGGCTGTCGGGAGCAAGTCGATGTTCATCGCCGACGGGCCCAGGGACCCCTCCGAAGAGGAGGATACATCCATGCTGGATTTGGCCGGATTGCAAGCACACATCTGGAATGATAAGAAGTAGTAAACAAACATAACGGAAATGCTATTGTGTCCGGATACTTACAATTTAGTGAGGGGCTTGTCCCTGGGCTCCCACTCCTCGCCGCTGTAGGTGCCGGTGGTAGAATGGTCCGGGAGGAGGGTTTTCCCCCTCTTGGACACCTCGGCCTCCCTATGCGGGTCGGCTTTCCTCTTCCTCCTCCTCGTCTTCGGAGGAGGAGGGCGTCTCGACATCGTCGAACGTCACGTCCGACGTAACCTTGCGGCGGAGACCTTCTCTGGTCCCCGCGGTCTTCTTCTTGGTCTTCTTCTCTGGCACCTCATAGGGCGTGATGTCTACTACACAACCTTCTTCTTGTAGACGTTGTTGGGCCTGCAAGTGCATAGGTTTGTAGGACAGTAGCAAATTTCCCTCAAGTGGATGACCTAAGGTTTATCAATCCGTGGGAGGCGTAGGATGAAGATGGTCTCTCTCAAACAACCCTGCAACCAAATAGCAAAAAGTCTCTTGTGTCCCCAACACACCCAATACAATGGCAAATTGTATAGGTGCACTAGTTCGGCAAAGAGATGGTGATACAAGTGCAATATGGATGGTAGATATGAGTATTTGTAATCTGAAATTATAAAAACAGCAAGGTAACTAATGATAAAAGTGAGCGTAAACGGTATTGCAATGGTAGGAAACAAGGCCTAGGGTTCATACTTTCACTAGTGCAAGTTCTCTCAACAATAATAACATAGATAGATCATATAACAATCCCTCAACATGCAACAAAGAGTCACTCCAAAGCCACTAATAGTGGAGAACAAACGAAGAGATTATGGTAGGGTACGAATCCACCTCAAAGTTATTCTTTCAGATCGATCTATTCAAGAGTTCGTACTAGAATAACACCTTAAGACACAAATCAACCAAAACTCTAATGTCACCTAGATACTCCATTGTCACCTCAAGTACCCGTGGGCATGATTATACGATATGCATCACACAATCTCAGATTCATCTATTCAACCAACACAAAAGTACTTCAAAGAGTGCCCCAAAGTTTCTACCGGAGAGTCAAGACGAAAACATGTGCCAACCCCTATGCATAGGTTCATGGGCGAAACCCGCAAGTTGATCACCAAAACATACATCAAGTGGATCACATGATATCCCATTGTCACCACAGATAAGCACGACAAGACATACATCAAGTGTTCTCAAATCCTTAAAGACTCAGTCCGATAAGATAACTTCAAGAGGAAAACTCAGTTCATCACAAGAGAGTAGAGTGGGGAGAAACATCATAAGATCCAACTATAATAGCAAAGCTCGCGATACATCAAGATCGTGTCATAGAGAGAACACGAGAGAGAGATCAAACACATAGCTACTGGTACATACCCTCAGCCCCGAGGGTGAACTACTCCCTCCTCGTCATGGAGAGCGCCGGGATGATGAAGATGGCCAATGGTGAGGGATCCTCCCTCCGGCAGGGTGCCGGAATGGGCTCCCGAGAGGTTTTTGGTGGCTACAGAGGCTTGCAGCGGCGGAACTCCCGATCTATCTTCTTATTCGATGGTTTGAGGGTATATGGGAATATATAGGCGAAAGAAGTCGGTGGGGGGAGCCTCAAGGGGCCCACGAGACAGGGGGTGCGCCCGGGGTGGGTGGGCGCGCCCTTCTATCTCCTGGCCTCCTCGAACCTTCCCTAGCTTGTACTCTAAGTCTCCCGGATCATATCCTTTCCAAAAATCACGCTCCCGAAGGTTTCATTCCATTTGGACTCCGTTTGATATTCCTTTTCTTTGAAATACTGAAACAGGCAATAAAACAACAATATGGGTTGGGCCTCCAGTTAGTAGGTTAGTCCCAAAAGTAATATAAAAGTGTATAATAAAGCCCGTAAACATCCAAAACACATAATAATATAGCATGAATGCTTCATAAATTATAGATATGTTGGAGACGTATCAGGGCGCCGGAATCAACATCTTCGTTAGAAGAGATGATTCTAGATCTTCAGGTAGCGGGGCCGGACAGTCAATCCGCTCCGCTATCGCTACCCAGTCCTGTTAAATCGGCATGGAGGCTTAGATCCCTCCCGCGAATGTACTGGTAAAAGGCACATCTTGCAAAACATAAAAACTCCCCGGATTGGCTGGGCGTTTTGCGTTGAGTCCACGATCTTGGGGGTACCTCGGTGGCCTTGAAGAGCACCTTCCAGACGTCTTCGTGTGTCGTGCCGAAGAGCTCTTGCAGCGTCTAGTGTTCGGCCGGGTCAAACTCCCACAGATTGCAAACCCGTCTCTGACACGGAAGGATCCAGCGGAGGAGCACAACCTGGACTACATTGACGAGCTTGATTTTCTTGCTTATCATATTCCGGACGCAGGTCTGAAGTCCGGTCAGCTCCATCCCTGAGCCCCAGGCTAAGCCCTTCTCTTTTCAGGAGGTGAGCCGCATGGGGACGCCGGATCAAAATTCGGGGGCTGCCACCCAGTTGGTGTCACGCGGCTCGGTGATGTAGAACCACCCCGATTGCCACCCCTTCACGGTCTCCACAAAGGAGCCCTTGGGCTAGGTGACATTGGGCATCTTGCCCACCATGGCGCCCCTGCACTCCGCTTGTTGGCCGCCCACCACCTTTGGCTTCACGTTGAAGGTCTTCAGCCATAGCCCGAAGTGGGGTGTAATGCGAAGGAATGCCTCGCACACGACGATGAACGCCGAGATGTTGAGGATTAAGTTGGGGGCTAGATCATGGAAGTCCAGCCCGTAGTAAAACATAAGTCCGCGAATGAACGGGTGGAGGGGGAATCCCAGTCCGCGGACGAAGTGAGAGAGGAATACTACCCTTTCCTGGGGTTTCGGGGTAGGGACGATCTGCCCTTCGGCCGGAAGCCGATGCACGATGTTTGCGGACAGGTATCCGGCCTCCCGAAGCTTCGTGATGTCCTCCTCCGTAACGGAGGAGGCCATCCACTTGCCTCCCGCTCCGGACATGTTCGGAATGACTTTGCAGAGAAGGTGAAAGTTTGGGTGCTGGAGCTCGAGCGAGAGAGAATGGATGAGCAGAGGAAGAAGAAGGCGTGGGTGAAAATGGGGGAATCCTTATCCCTTTATAAAGGCGGTAGAAACTATGCGCCTCCCCACTTGCCCTGTAAACTCGCTTATTCCTCAAGCGCCGTGTTTATGGCACGGTTGGGTTACCCACACCCGTATTGATGAAAATCCCGTGATAAGGGGACACGATCTCTGCTTCGACAAGACGTGCCAATAAAACCGCCTCGCAAGATGTGCAGTAGCGGGTCGAGAAAACGGTTTGAATAATGACCGGTCCGCGGCGTGATGTCATGCTACGGAAAAGTTGTCAGCAGATTAGACTTGAGGAATATTGTGCTCTCTATGGTGGAATGTGGAATTTGTTTTGCAGAGCCGAACACTATTCTTGTGTTCAAGATCTTCTTTGGAGTATTTGGAGAAGGAACCCGCCTTGCAATGCCGAAGACAATCTGCGCGCCGGACTCATCGTCATTGAAGCCTGGTTCAGGGGCTACTGAGGGAGTCCAGGATTAGGGGGTCCTCGGACAGCCGGACTATATGCTTATGCTGGACTGTTGGACTATGAAGATACAAGATTGAAGACTTCGTCCCGTGTCCGGATGGGACTCTCCTTTGCGTGGAAGGCAAGCTTGGCAATTCGGATATATAGATTTACTTCTCTGTAACCGACTCTGTGTAACCCTAGCCCCCTCCGGTGTCTATATAAACCGAAGGGTTTAGTCCGTAGGACAACAACAATCATAATCATAGGCTAGCTTCTAGGGTTTAGCCTCTACGATCTCGTGGTAGATCAACTCTTGTAATACTCGTATCATCAAGATCAATCAAGTTGGAAGTAGGGTATTACCTCCATAGAGAGGGCCCGAACCTGGGTAAACATTGTGCCCACCGCCTCATGTTACCATTAGCCTTAGATGCACAATTCGGGACCCCCTACCCGAGATCCGCTGGTTTTGACACCGACACATGCGCTGCCCCAGCCACCTTTCGGGGAGGCGGCGCAGGGGCGGATCCGGAAGGGAGGAGGGAGGGGCGGGGCCGGCATTTAGCAACCGGCGGCCGGCGGTGGCGGGAGGTCGCAAAGGGAAGAACCCTGATACCGACAAACTGAGAGTGCGCCTATCCTGCGCACGCCGCAAGTATGAGGACAACAACGGTGTTGCCGGGCTTGAGCAACCGGCGGCCGGCGGCGGCACGGGAGCGCTAGGACGGCCGGCGGTGGCCGGAGGTCGCTAAGGGAAGAACCCTTATACCGACAAATTGAGAGGGCGCCTATCCTGCGCACGGCGCCAGTATGAGGACAGCAACGGTGTTCCTGATTTTTGTGGACACTGCTGGTATCTAGCCTATATACTTGCACGTGTTGTACTATGCTAGTATAAAATTCCTATAAGGGGTTTCAACATTAGTGATATGGAAACCACGCACTATGCTGATGGCATACAGTTCCGTGAGAATCGTTTTCAAGGAGATCTTTCATGACCGCGCAGCTTTGCCACACTATCTTTTGGGCGAATTGAGGATCTTTTACGTGTGTAGTTCATATTTAGAGCATCTACAGCCGGGCACCCTAAATCCGCCTCATACGATCGGGTAGGATGCCCGGTCATTGGCCGGTCATGTTTTTCTAACCCAGACAGCCCTCTCAAACGGGTCTCAAACGTCCGGGCTGACTGGCACCCCTCATATCCAATCCAAATATGGGGCGGATATGGGGCGCCCGAACGCCCCCGGGCATATGCTCGCCATATAGGACTGACGAAGGAATCCCATGCGGACTCGCCTGGAAACTCGGCGGTCTAACGGACGCCTTCTCCGTCGTCGCGGTGTGAACGCCATGTGGCGCTGCTCTGGCTCGCCGCCCGAGAGAAAATCCGCCTATCTAACCCGGTCGGAGTCCCGCAACCGTAGTCCATCCACCCCCCCTCTCCGTGCCTCCAGTCCGAGCCCATCCACCTCCTCCCTCTCCCGCTCCGGTGCTCTGCCCACACTTCGATGTTCCGCCATGGTCTGGAGGAAGATCACACACTACTCAATGCTGAGGTCTAGCAGGAGATCTGGGCGCGACAAGCCGCTCGCGCAGCCCGCATCGCTGCTGGCCTGCCTCCGGACTCGGCGGAGCCAGAGGAGGAGGAGGAGGAGGAGGAGGAGCCTGGGGAAGAGGAGGAGCTGGCTCTGATGGAGGGGGAGGAGGAGGAGGAGCCTGGGGAAGAGGAGGAGCTGGCTCTGATGGAGGGGAAGGAGGTGGAGCAGCAGATGTCAGGCTTCAACATGGAGCAGGCGGAGACAGAGTTCACCGTGCCCAGTCCGACGAGATGGCGGAGCAGCATGCCATCCTGGAGTCCATCCAGGATGAGGCCTATGTGGAGGCCAACCGGGCGTTCCTCCGGCGGGAGCAGGCAGAGATAGAGGCGGAGGAGGCCGGAGCGGAGCAGCTAGAGGAACCAGAGCTGCAGTTGCCGCCAATCCTGCCTGAGCCGGGCACGGAGATCGTCGACATCTCCGTCGATGAGTAACTAGGTGATCAACATAGTACGTAGGTTATTTCGTTTGCATGTCTTTGTATGAATTTAAGAATCTAGTCTGAGTTGTCCGAATGCAGCAAGTAAACTTTGAGGCATGCCCGATCACTGTCCGCAGACGCGTTAGGGCGTTTGATGGGTCATATTTAACATATCCGGCTGTAGATACTTTTAGTTTTTAACTCTTAGTTTTTTTTATTACTCTTGGCCATGTATAGATTTGTCATGGGCTTATCACTTTTTTTTTAAAAAAAATAGTTTTGTCTTTGCAGAAAAATAGATTTTTTTTAGTTGTGAGCCTATATAAAAACATAAGCGTCTACAGTTGGTTGCATCACCGGTGTTGGAGCAATAAAATTACTATCTCAATAAATATTTTTTCGCCGCCCACGGGAGCTCTAGCCTTAGCAAGTTCCATCTATCTTCGTGAGTGGAGCTCTAGAATCACCGTGCTACCTAGGGACTAACTGTAATATTAATCATTGGGTTGCATAATTTTAAATTTAGGGTAGAGAACTATTTTATTAGGTTATATAGGTTAATGTGTGTTTTATTTCCGAGTTACAAATGCAACATTATTTAAAGCATTTGCCCATGAATGGAAATGGAATATTGTCATCGACCCTTATCATGGTTCCTTTATTTTATGTATTTGCTGATGAAAGTTGACTTTCCCACTTGTTATCATGATATATTCCCTTTTGTCGATTAGATCATATGTCAGCATTGCAAAGCATCTTTTTGTTGATTCTTGGCACAATGTTTTTCATGTCACATAACTTAATTAAAGCTAATTGAACATCGTTATCAACACATATGAGTGTACGCACTACTAAGAGCATCTCCAGTCGCGATCCTAACAGGCCCCCCGGGCGACTTTTTCCACGTCGGCGCCGAAAAAATGTCCCAGTCGCGACCCTAAGACGCTGAAATCCGCCGGCTCGGCCCGTTTTTGGGCCCGGCGATCACAGGCCGAACCCGGCACACTGGGGGCGCTCGGGGGCTCCGGCGCAAGGGAAAAGCACGCCTGGCCCACACCGTCAGGCGAAAAGTCAAGCCTATCATCCATATTCGCCTCCCAACCCCCCGCGAGCTCGTCCGCCACCCGGCCGCGACCCGGCTATCCCGGCGCCGCCCACCGCCCACCACCGCTAGATAGTCCATTCCTCGCCGGAAAAAGAGCAGAGGTTTCGCCGAGACAACCTCTCACCGTCTGGGCCATTTTCCCGGCGTTCCGGCCGCGCAGGGGCGATGTACCGGCGGGTGCGCGCCCACCGCGCCCGCAAGATGTTCGCCGATTTGCCTGCCTCGGCAATGGACTTGGACGACGAGGAGGCGCTCGCCGCGCTGCTGGAGGAGGTAGCCGGTACCGACGTTCAGGAAGAGGAACATCTCATGGTCCTCGCCGCCCTCGCCGGCCTGCTGGCGAGCAATGAAAAGCCGCGGCGTGGTAGCTTGGCGCCGGGGCGGATGAAAGCAAAGAACCGGCATTGTCTCGAAGGCTACTGCATTCTCTACTCTGACTACTTCGCCGACACTCCACTGCACGACGACAAAGTATTCCAGCGCCGTTATCGGATGAGCCGAAAGCTTTTTCTCAGGATTGTGAATTCCATCCGGGAGTTCGACAGCTACTTCAAGTGCAAGATGGATTGCACTGGCAAACTTGGATTCACCTCAATCCGGAAGTGCACGACAGCGATGAGGATGCTTGCAACGGAGCTCCCGGTGATTCATTCGACGACTATGGGCGCATGGCCGAGTCCACCACCATTGAGTGTTTCTACAAGTTCTGCAGGGCAGTGGTGGCAGTGTTTGGACCGCAATACTTCCGAACACCCATGCGGAAGACACTGCTCAGATCCTAGCACAGAATGCAGCAAGAGGATTTTCTGAGATGCTTGGAAGCATCGACTGCATGCATTGGAAATGGAAGAACTGCCCATTTGCTTGGCGGGGAATGTACAAAGGCGCCAAAGGCGGTTGCAGTGTCGTACTTGAGGCGGAGGCCACACAGAGCCTCTGGATTTGGCACTCCTTCTTTGGTATGCCAGGAACTCACCGTGACATCAATGTGCTGCAGTGCTCCCCTGTCTTTGCCAAGCTTGTTGAAGGTCATTCTCCTCCGATGAACTTCGAGGTCAATGGGCGGCACTACAACAAGGGGTACTACCTAGCTGATGGCATCTATGTGAGATGGTCTACATTTGTGAATACTATCTCAAACGCTGTGCCAGGAGGCAAGAAGTCCCACTTTGCCAAGGTTCAGGAGGCTTGCAGGAAGGATGTCGAGCGGGCATTTGATGTGCTCCAATCTCGATTTGCTGTTGTCCGGTACCCTGCTCAGACTTGGTCGAAAGATCAAATGTGGGAGATCATGACTTGCTGTGTCATCTTGCACAACATGATCATCGAGAGCGAGCAGGAAAATCAGTGTTTGACACTGAACCATACTACAGGTAGGGTCCTCTAGCCGAAGTTGATCACCAGCTACTGGCAACCTGGACTGCCTACGTCAATATGCGTCAGTAGATCCAAGACCCACATGTGCATCATCAACTGCAGCAGGATCTGGTGGAGCACCTATGGAGGATCAAGGGCGACGCCTAGCTTGACGTGTTATGAAATATGAGTTTTTACTTGTTGAACTACATAATTTGTATTGAACTGTTTGTTGTTGCACTATTTTGTCGAATTATTTGATTTTCTGTGATAAAAAAATTATTTATGTTGAGAATTCAACGCCGAACCACGCCGAATATGGGCCGATTCTCGCTGATAACATGCCATTTTTCACCGAAAGTGGGACGAAAAGCGACCATGATTGGGACGATATCAGCGCCTGGGGACGACGGCTAGATACCCAACAGCCCCCAGAGCCGATTCTACCGCCGGCTCGCCCCCAGGCGGCGATTTTTATGCCTCATGGGGGGGGGGGGGGGGGGGGGGGGGCAACGGCTGGAGATGCTCTAAATTCCTGATGGAGCTTTAGTGGGATGTGTGGGTATAAATCAATTGAAAACAAACTTGCGTTTTGATAGTTAGGAGGGGAGTTGTATCCTCAACTCACGAGGGATTAAACCCTAGATTTGACACTTGTATGTCTCATATGAAATTCTTTCAGTGTGAGGTGATATTTTTGTTTCTAAAAAAACACATGACAGTATAGTGATTATTTTAGAAAAGAAAGCGTGTGATACGTATGGTTTGTAGTTGAGCACGGCGGTGCAACCGGTGCTTTCCATCCTCGTTCCTGGTCACCGCCCATCGGAATCAGAAGTAGTGCTATCGGAAACGAATAGTGAGTGTTAAGCAATTCGACGATGCGCCTGTGCACTGCGACGTTCAACCGTACTTTAGTTTGTAGAAGAATTAATGGAGCATATCAATTATAATCCGTGCCTGCCTGCAATAAACACCACGTCGCCGAGTCCTATTTTATGCACAGCTCCGGCTCCTCCCGCGTATGGACCACGGCTTTGTCGATGACAGTGACACAAAGGAGTATGTTTACTAGTAGTATTCCTTAGCAGTGAGAAGCAAGCTGAATTATACAGGACGAACCAATTTAATTAGTCAAATTCCAAGGCCAGAAGTACAACCGCGCGCCATAATTTCAGTGAAGGGCGTCACGTATTGCTTCAGAATGACGGGGGCAAAAGGATTGTTGGGAAAATGAACCCTGGGCTATGAACAGGGTCGAGCACGGCGATGCTACTCGATGTCTAGAGCGGAATCGATGCGGTTGTGCACACTTTTTTTGGGCAAGGCGCGAAGCTTCCTCTTCTGGACGTCACCACGGGACATGTCTTCATTTAGATTTCCATGGAGCTGATAGAGAGGGAGAAAGACATGGCGGCTGCGATCGGAGGTTTGTTTCCTGTAGAGAGATTGTTGGTTGTGTTGAAGACGATGCGACACAGGTTCTTCCGGTGTGTCGGGTGTTTGACGACTTGCAGCAGCAGCCTTGGCAAGCGGGAGTGGCAACACTTGTGGACTGCATTTTTGGTGGTGCTCCTTGAGTACCGTGCCATGATTTTCGGGGTGAAAATCCAAGGTCTGGTCGTTGGTTGTACCTGGCATTGGTCTTTTTGAAGGCATTGTTTTGGAAACTTGGTCTTTCTCTGGAGTGAAAATTCAAGATCTTCGATCGGGCGACAACAAGCTTGTGTTTTGTTTCCTTCTTGGAGGTGTTGCTTTTGGAGAGCCTAGTATGTAATACATGTGTTGTATTTGGAGGTGGTTAGAGTGCTTCTGTTGCGAGTGGTTATACACTATGACGAGGCTTTTTTTCTTTCTCTCTTGTTTATTTTGTTCTTGGCTGTGTACATCCTGGATGTCTTTGAACATCTTGAAGGTGCGGAGGTTGGATGTATTTGGTATCATCGCGATATTAATATAGCCCCTTTTCGAAAAATGAACAGGGTCGAGCTAGCCAAGACGCCAGGCGCTCATGGGTAGGGCATGAGACGCACGCATGCACTTGACACCACGCCACTTGCTCTTCGCGTGACCTGCCTGCACAAACAAAATAGTGGATGATCAGCAGCAATCCGAGCGTCGGAGTGTGCGTCACAGATGACACGGCCGGGCCGCTCGGGATTCCGACCTCCCAATGTTGTTGTTGGGTGGCAAATGATGCGATTGATGTAGCGTCGCGTTATCACGGGCCGGTGAGACGGTGGATGACACATGAAAGTCACACACGGAAGGAAAAAGTTTAAAATAAACGTTGAATTGATAGACAAAGCTAAACCAAATTCTGAACTTTGAATCTCTAAAATCAGCACACCGAACTCTCTGATTCTAGTCTATTTTAAACCTTGATGTGAAAGGTAAGACTAGGGCCGGACGCAACTGGGCTGGCCCATCAGGGCGAATCGTCTTTTTCTTTTACGTATCACGCGACTTAAAAATACCCAAAAGAAAAAGAAATGGACACACAAAGATTCAAACTTGGGACCTGGTGTTTCTAACCTCATCCCGCTAGCCAATATAGCTGATGACTTCTCGACATTTATGAGAAGCGCGAACATATTTAATAACACTCTGCGATGTCAGAGATTTGAAACATTTTTTTAAATCTCAAACATTTTCTTGGAAACGGTCAACAATTTTGAAATCCAAGTATTCTTAAAAAAATAGTTTTTAAAAAGAAATACAAATAAATTTTGAAAACATGAACCATTTTTGTAATCCCCGAACAATTTTTTAAAGCGCGAACAATTTTGAAAAAAAGAAGAAAGTTTTGAAAACATCAATAATTTTTGAAACCTAAACAAAATAAGTGCGAACAATTTTCCAAAACAAGAATTTTTTGAAACATAAACATTTCTTCCTAAAAGTGGGAACAAATTTTGAAACCTGAATAGAAATTTAAATTGCAAACACTTTCTAACTTTCTTTAAAAAATTAACACAATTTGGAAAATTGTTCGCACTTCCAAATTTTGTTCAAATTTTGAAATTATTCATTAAAAAAAGTGTTCGCACTTTAAAAATCCTAAGGGATTCACGTTTTCAAATTTTGTTTGTATTTTCCAAAAACAAAATCATAATTCCAAGAAATGTTCGGACTTCAAATTGTTGACGATTTTCAAGAAAATATGTCTATAAGTTTCAGAAATGTTTTCAAATCTCGATGCTTCCATGTGATGTTAAATATTTCGTGCTTCTTCTTTATCTCCAACAGCTATCGGATAAAGTGGCTATCAGGACTTGGTCAGCAACGCGTAATTGAAAGTTTGATTCATAACGTCTCCATTGTTTCGGTATTTTTAAGTTTGCCCGGTGGGCAAGCATAGTACCGTCCGGCTGCAGTTTAAGTTCGCCCGATGGGCCAGCCCAGTACAGTTTGGCGGTAGTCAGCGATCCCGGGTTTCAGCTGCCATGTTAGCAATCCTCGTTTGGGAACGTACTCAAGGTTTTAAATAGACCGGGATCAGATAATACGGTGTGCTAATTTCAGGGATTCAAAGTTTAGGGTTTGATTTAGCTTCCGTCTACGAGTTCAAGGTTTATTTTAGACATTTTTCCACCGAAAATGATGAGGACAAAGACCTGTGTGCGGCATGGACGAGGAGCACGATCTCCATCGGGACACAACACGAGGAATGGTATGCACGAGCACGCACGACGAATCTCAGAACATCTCTATTCGAACCCTAAATGTCTAAACAGATGTTCTTAGAGCGGCCAAGAGAATGCTTTCACCCGAGACGGCTCCCGCTCCACCGCACACCCTGCCACTCCACCGCATAGATCCTGGCTGCTCACCCCATCGTGGTGAGATTCCACCCATAGCTCCGTCCGTTAGAGAAGTTCGTCCCCTTTCTCACCTGGTTCGCTCCTCGTGATCGAGTGCATGCCTCGGTCTGGCGTTGGGCACGTCACCAACGAGATCCGTTGGACCTGTTGCAGAGCCCACAACGCTGCTGAAATCTACTGATGGATTCTCAAGGAGAATGTCGGGTGCGTGCTCGAGTGCAGTTGCGACACTAGGGAGCACGAGACTGCACCCTTTTTTGGTTCGGAGGTGGCGCGGCAAAAACAAATACCATCTCAACCTTGAGTTGGCGGAGGATCTGGTGACAAGGGCTTTTACCCAGTTTCGAGACGCATTATGTGTAATACCCTACTCCTACTTGTTTGGTGGATTGAGTGGTGGATGAGTACAATAGAGTGGTGTTGTGAGTCCCGGAAAGGAAGCATGCAGATTCCTCTTAGTATCTAAGCACGGGACTCCTTTCTCCTTTTATATGTCAAGGGGGTTAGCACAATTGCTAGAGGCAGCATTGGGGATACCAAAATTACAGTGGGGCTACTACACCGCCCGCATAAAATGCGGGGCCGGGTGTCTTTCTACGGTGAGCCCGTGAACGAATGTATGTCCCATTGTCCTTGCATGTGTCTACACTACAAAAAAAAAGACACATCCGTGACATTTTGGGCCGAACAATTTTTTTCCATCATGCTTATGACACTTCTTGTGACGCCCCTGATTCGATCATACACTAATCATACACGCAAATGTGTATGATCAAGATCAGGGACTCACGGGAAGATATCACAACACAACTCTAGACACAAATTAAAATAATACAAGCTTTATATTACAAGCGAGGGGCCTCGAGGGCTCGAATATAGAAGCCCGATACAGAAGAGTCAGCGGAAGCAATAATATCTGAGTACAGACATAAGGTTAGACAAGACTGCCATAAGAAGGCTAGCACAAAAGTAGCAACGATCGAAGAGGCAAGGCCTCCTGTCTGGGACCTCCTAACTACTCCTGGTCGTCGGCGATCTCCATGTAGAAGTAGGCATCCTCGGGTGTAGTAGTAGTAGTCGACGGGGTGGCATCTGGCTCCTGGGATCCACCATCTGGTTGCAACAACCGGAAAGAAAGAAGGGGGGAAAGGGTAGCAAAGCAACCGTGAGTACTCATCCAAAGTACTCGCAAGCATCAGATCTATACTAAGTATGCATTGTATCAAATGGAAGGGTTGTATCTGTGGACTGATCTGCGGAACGCCAGAATAGAGGGGAAGGCCTAGCATATCGAAGACTAGCATCTTCAAGCATCTTGCAGCATTTAGAAGAGTATAGAATAGTAGTTTATATTTAACCAGCATGTCGTAGCATTAACGCCCAGAGATCCTTCCTCGACTCCCTGCGAGAAAGCAATCCCGAAGCCAACATATCAATCACATGTCACAAGTAACCAGTTCTAGTTGTAATAGATCAGGATACAAGTTTGAACGTCCATTACCGTGGACACGGTATTCGAATAGATAACTTCTCTGCAGGGGTGCTGAAGGAAATATGCCCTAGAGGCAATAATAAAGTTATTATTTATTTCCTTATATCATGATAAATGTTTATTATTCATGCTAGAATTGTATTAACCGAAAACATAACACATGTGTGAATACATAGACAAACATAATGTCACTAGTATGCCTCTACTTGACTAGCTCATTAATCAAAGATGGTTATGTTTCCTAACCATAGACATGAGTTGTCATTTGATTAACGGGATCACATCATTAGGAGAATGATGTGATTGACTTGACCCATCTTCCGTTAGCTTAGCACTTGATCGTTTAGTATGTTGCTATTGCTTTCCTCATGACTTATACATGTTCCTACAACTATGAGATTATGCAACTCCCGTTTACCGGAGGAACACTTTGTGTGCTACTACACGTCACAACGTAACTGGGTGATTATAAAGGAGCTGTACAGGTGTCTCCAAAGGTACATGTTGAGTTGGCGTATTTCGAGATTAGGTTTTGTCACTCCGATTGTCGGAGAGGTATCTCTGTGCCATCTCGGTAATGCATATCACTATAAGCCTTGCAAGCAATGTAGCTAATGAGTTAGTTACAGAATGATGCATTACATAATGAGTAAAGAGACTTGCCGGTAACGAGATTGAACTAGGTATTGAGATATCGATGATCGAATCTCGGGCAAGTAACATACCGATGACAAAGGGAACAACGTATGTTGTTATGCGGTTTGACCGATAAAGATCTTCGTAGAATATGTAGGAGACAATATGAGCATCTAGGTTCCGCTATTGGTTATTGACCGGAGACATGTCTCGGTCATGTCTACATAGTTCTTGAACCCATAGGGTCCGCACGCTTAAAGTTAGATGACAGTTATATTATAAGTTCATGTGTTTTGATGTACTGAAGATAGTTCGGAATCCCGGATGTGTTCACGAATATGACAAGGTGTCTCGAAATGGTCAAGACATGAAGATTGATATATTGGACGACTATATTCGGACACGAGAATGGTTCCGGGGGTTATCGGATATATACCGGAGTACCAGGGGGTTACCGGAACTCCCCGGGGGGTTAATGGGCCTCATGGGCCCAAAGTGGATAAGAGGAGGGGCGGCCAGGGCAGGCCGCGCCCCCCTCCCCCTCTAGTTGTTGGGGAACGTTGCAGAAAACAAAAATTTTCCTACTCGTTTCACCAAGATCCATCTAGGAGTTCATCTAGCAACGAGTCATTAGATGCATCTACATACCTTTGTAGATCGCGCACGGAAGCGTTCAAAAGAACGGTGATGATGTAGTCGTACTCGACGTGATCCAAATCACCAATGACCAAGCGCCGAACGGACGACACCTCCGCGTTCAACACACGTACGGGACGGGAGACATCTCCTCCTTCTTGATCCAGCAAGGGGGAAGGAGAGGTTGATGAAGATCCAGCAGCACGACGGCGTGGTGGTGGATGCAGGGCGTCACAGAAGCAGGGCTTCGCCGAGACTACGAGAGAGAGACGTAACGGGGAGAGAGGGAGGCGCCAGGGGCTGGTGTGTTTTCCTCCTCTCCCCCACTATATATAGGGGTGCCATGGGGAGGGCGCCGGCCCTAGTAGATGAGATCTACTAGGGGGGGCGGCGGCCAAGGGGAGGTTTCCCTCCCCCCCAAGGCACCTAGGGGTGCCTTCCACCACTAGGACTCCTCCTAGGTGGAAACCCTAGGCGCATGGGCCTATAGGGGCTGGTGCCCTTGGCCCATGAAGGCCAAGGCGCACCCCCTACAGCCCATGTGGCCCCCCGGGACAGGTGGCCCCACCCGGTGGGCCCCCGGGACCCCTCCGGTGGTCCCGGTACAATACCAATAACCCCGAAACTTGTCCCGATGCCCGAAACTGCACTTCCTATATATAATTCTTTACCTCCGGACCATTCCGGAACTCCTCGTGACGTCCAGGATCTCATCCGGGACTCCGAACAACATTCGGGTTTCTGCATATACATATCTTCATAACCCTAGCGTCACCGAACCTTAAGTGTGTAGACCCTACGGGTTCGGGAGACAAGCAGACATGACCGAGACGACTCTCCGGTCAATAACCAACAGCGGGATCTGGATACCCATGTTGGCTCCCACATGCTCCACGATGATCTCATCGGATGAACCACGATGTCGAGGATTCAATCAACCCCGTACTCAATTCCCTTTGTCAATCGATATGTTACTTGCCCGAGATTCGATCGTCGGTATCCCAATACCTCGTTGAATCTCGTTACCGGCAAGTCACTTTACTCGTACCGTAATGCATGATCCCGTGACCAGACACTTGGTCACCCTGAGCTCATTATGATGATGCATCACCGAGTGGGCCCAGTGATACCTCTCCGTCATACGGAGTGACAAATCCCAGTCTTGATCCATGTCAACCCAACAGACACTTTCGGAGATACCCGCAGTCTACCTTTATAGTCACCCAGTTACGTTGTGATGTTTGGTATACCCAAAGCACTCCTACGGTATCCGGGAGTTACACGATCTCATGGTCTAAGGAAAAGATACTTTGACATTGGAAAACTCTAGCAAATGAACTATACGATCTTGTGCTATGTTTAGGATTGTGTCTTGTCCATCACATCATTCTCCTAATGATGTGATCTCGTTATCAATGACATCCAATGTCCATAGTCAGGAAACCATGACTATCTATTGATCAACGAGCTAGTCAACTAGAGGCTCACTAGGGACATGTTGGTGTCTGTTATTCACACATGTATTACGATTTCCGGATAACACAATTATAGCATGAATAAAGACAATTATCATGAACAAGGAAATATAATAATAATGCTTTTATTATTGCCTCTAGGGCATATTTCCAACAGTCTCCCACTTGCACTAGAGTCAATAATCTAGTTACATTGTGATGAATCGAACACCCATGGAATTCTGGTGTTGATCATGTTTTGCCCTAGGGAGAGGTTTAGTCAACGGATCTGCTACATTCTGGTCCATATGTATTTTACAAATCTCTATGTCTCCATCTTGAACATTTTCACGAATGGAGTTGAAGCGACGCTTGATGTTCCTTGTCTTCTTGTGAAACCTGGGCTCCTTGGCAAGTGCAATAGCTCCAGTGTTGTCATAGAAGAGCTTGATCGGCCCCGACGCATTGGGTATGACTCCTAGGTCGGTGATGAACTCCTTCACCCATATTGCTTCATGTGCTGCCTCCGAGGCCGCCATGTACTCCGCTTCACATGTAGATCCCGCCACGACGCTCTGCTTGCAACTGCACCAGCTTACTGCCCCACCATTCAAAATATACACGTATCCGGTTTGTGACTTAGAGTCATCCAGATCTGTGTCGAAGCTAGCGTCGACGTAACCCTTTACGACGAGCTCTTCGTCACCTCCATAAACGAGAAACATTTCCTTAGTCCTTTTTAGGTACTTCAGGATATTCTTGACCGCTGTCCAGTGCTCCTTGCCGGGATTACTTTGGTACCTTCCTACCAAACTTACGGCAAGGTTTACATCAGGTCTGGTACACAGCATGGCATACATAATAGAACCTATGGCTGATGCATAGGGGATGACGCTCATCTCTTCTATATCTTCTGCCGTGGTCGGACATTGAGCTGAGCTCAATTTCATACCTTGTAACACAGGCAAGAACCCCTTCTTGGATTGATCCATATTGAACTTCTTCAATATCTTATCAAGGTATGTGCTTTGTGAAAGACCTATGAGGCGTCTCGATCTATCTCTATAGATTTTGATGCCTAATATATAAGCAGCTTCTACAAGGTCCTTCATTGAAAAACTCTTATTCAAATAGGCCTTGATGCTGTCCAAGAGTTTTGTATCATTTCCCATCAAAAGTATGTCGTCTACATATAGTATGAGAAATGCTACAGAGCTCCCACTCACTTTCTTGTAAACGCAGGCTTCTCCATAAGTCTGCGTAAACCCAAACGCTTTGATCATCTCATCAAAGCGAATGTTCCAACTCCGAGATGCTTGCACCAGCCCATAAATCGAGCGTTGGAGCTTGCACACTTTGTTAGCATTCTTAGGATCGACAAAACCTTCCGGCTGCATCATATACAATTCTTCCTTAAGGAAACCATTAAGGAATGCCTTTTTGACGTCCATTTGCCATATTTCATAATCGTAGAATGCGGCAATTGCTAACATGATTTGGACGGACTTCAGCTTCGCTACCGGTGAGAAAGTCTCATCGTAGTTAACCCCTTGAACTTGTCGATAACCCTTAGCGACAAGCCGAGCTTTATAGATGGTCACATTACCATCCGCGTCTGTCTTCCTCTTAAAGATCCATTTATTTTCTATGGCTCGCCGCTCAACGGGCAAGTCAGTCAAAGTCCATACTTCGTTTTCATACATGGATCCTATCTCGGATTTCATGGCTTCTAGCCATTTGTCGGAATCCGGGCCCGCCATCGCTTCTTCATAGTTCGAAGGTTCACCGTTTTCTAACAACATGATTTCCAAGACAGGGTTGCTGTACCACTCTGGTGGGGAACGTGTCCTTGTGGACCTTCGAATTTCAGTAGGAGCTTGATCAGAAGTATCTTGATCATCATCATTAACTTCCTCTCTAGTCGGTGCAGGCACCTCAGGAACATTTTCTTGAGTTGCGCCATTTTCCGGTTCAGGAGGTAATACTTCATCAAGCTCTACTTTCCTCCCACTTACTTCTTTCGAGAGAAACTCCTTCTCTAGAAAGGACCCATTCTTGGCAACAAAGATCTTGCCTTCGGATCTGAGGTAGAAGGTGTACCCAATGGTTTCTTTTGGGTATCCTATGAAGACGCATTTTTCCGACTTGAGTTCGAGCTTTTCGGGTTGAAGTTTCTTGACATAAGCATCGCATCCCCAAACTTTTAGAAACGACAGCTTAGGTTTCTTCCCAAACCATAATTCATACGGTGTCGTCTCAACGGATTTTGACGGAGCCCTATTTAAAGTGAATGCAGCAGTCTCTAAAGCATACCCCCAAAAAGATAGCGGTAAATCAGTAAGAGACATCATAGATCGCACCATATCTAATAGAGTGCGATTACGACGTTCGGACACACCATTACGCTGAGGTGTTCCAGGCGGCGTGAGTTGTGAAACTATTCCACATTTTCTTAAGTGTGTGCCAAACTCATGACTCAAGTATTCTCCTCCACGATCTGATCGTAGAAACTTGATTTTCCTGTCACGTTGATTTTCAACCTCACACTGAAATTCCTTGAACTTTTCAAAGGTTTCAGACTTGTGTTTCATTAAGTAGTTATACCCATACCTACTTAAATCATCAGTGAGGGTGAGAACATAATGATAGCCACCGCGAGCCTCAACACTCATTGGACCGCACACATCAGTATGTATGATTTCCAATAAGTTGGTTGCTCGCTCCATTGTTCCTGAGAATGGAGTCTTGGTCATTTTTCCCATAAGGCATGGTTCGCATGTGTCAAATGATTCATAATCAAGAGACTCTAAAAGTCCATCTGCATGGAGTTTCTTCATGCGCTTGATACCTATGTGACCAAGGCGGCAGTGCCACAAGTATGTGGGACTATCATTATCAACCTTACTTCTTTTGGTACTCACATTGTGAACATGTGTAGCATCACGTTCGAGATTCATAAAGAATAAACCATTCACCATAGGAGCATGACCATAAAACATATCTCTCATATAAATAGAACAACCATTATTCTCGGATTTAAATGAGTAGCCATCTCGAATTAAATGAGATCCCGATACAATGTTCATGCTCAAAGCTGGCACTAAATAACAATTATTAAGGTTTAAAACTAATCTCGAAGGGAGATGCAGAGGCAGCATGCCGACGGCGATCACATTGACCTTGGAACCATTCCTGACGCGCATCGTCACCTCGTCCTTTGCCAGTTTCCGCTTATTCCGCAGCCCCTGCTTTGAGTTACAAATGTGAGCAACTGCACCGGTATCAAATACCCAGGAGCTACTACGGGCACTAGTAAGGTACACACCAATTACATGTATATCACATATACCTTTTGTTTTGCCGGCCTTCTTATCCGCTAAGTACTTAGGGCAGTTCCGCTTCCAGTGACCGCTTCCCTTGCAATAAAAGCACTCAGTCTCGGGCTTGGGTCCATTCTTTGGCTTCTTCCCAACAGCTTGCTTGCCGGGCGCGGCAACCTCCTTGCCGTCCTTCTTGAAGTTCTTTTTACCCTTGCCTTTCTTGAACTTAGTGGTTTTATTGACCATCAACACTTGATGTTCCTTCTTGACTTCTACCTCTGCTGATTTCAGCATAGCAAATACTTCAGGAATGGTCTTTTCCGTCCCCTGCATATTGAAGTTCATCACAAAGCTCTTGTAGCTTGGTGGAAGCGACTGGAGGATTCTGTCAATGACCGCATCATCCGGGAGATTAACTCCCAGCTGAGTCAAGCGGTTATGTAACCCAGACATAGTGAGTATGTGCTCACTGACAGAACTATTTTCCTCCATCTTACAGCTGAAGAATTTGTCGGAGACTTCATATCTCTCGACCCGGGCATGAGCTTGGAAAACCATTTTTAGCTCTTCGAACATCTCATATGCTCCATGTCTCTCAAAACGCTTTTGGAGCCCCAGCTCTAGGCTGTAAAGCATGCCACACTGAACGAGGGAGTAGTCATCGGAACGTGCCTGCCAAGCGTTCATAACATCTTGTTCTGCAGGGAGAACAGGCGCATCACCTAGCGGTGCTTGTAGGACATAATCTTTCTTGGCAGCTATGAGGATGATCCTCAGGTTCCGGACCCAGTCCGTATAGTTGCTGCCATCGTCTTTCAGCGTAGTTTTCTCTAGGAACGCGTTGAAGGTGAGGACTACGTTGGTCATTTGATCTACAAGACATATTGTAAAATATTTAGACTAAGTTCATGATAATTAAGTTCAACTAATCAAATTATTAATGAACTCCCACTTAGATTAGACATCCCTCTAGTCATCTAAGTATTACATGATCCGAGCTAACTAGACCGTGTCCGATCATCACGTGAGATGGACTAGTCAACATCGGTGAACATTTTCATGTTGATCGTATCTTCTATACGACTCATGCTCGACCTTTCGGTCTTCTGTGTTCCGAGACCATGTCTGTACATGCTAGGATCGTCAAGTCAACCTAAGTGTTTGCATGTGTAAATCTGTCTTACACCCGTTGTATGTGAACGTCTGAATAAAACACCCGATCATCACGTGGTGTTTTGAAACAGCGAACTGTCGCAACGGTGCACAGTTAGGGGGAACACTTCTTGAAATTAGTATGAGGGATCATCTTATTTACTACCGTCGTTCTAAGTAAACAAGATGCAAAACATGATAAACATCACATGCAATTAAATAATAAACGTGACATGATATGGCCAATATCACATAGCTCCTTTGATCTCCATCTTGGGGCTCCATGATCATCTTGTCATCGGCTTGACACCATGATCTCCATCATCATGATCTCCATCATCGTGTCTCCATGAAGTTGCTCGCCAACTATTACTTCTAATACTATGGCTAACGCGTTTAGCAATAAAGTAAAGTAATTTACATGGCGTTTCTCAATGACTCGCAGGTCATATAAAAGAATAAAGACAACTCCTATGGCTCCTGCCGGTTGTCATACTCATCGACATGCAAGTCGTGATTCCTATTACAATAGCATGAACATCTCATACATCACATATAGATCATTCATCATTCATCACAACTTTGGCCATATCATATCACAAACCACTCGCTGCAAAAACAAGTTAGACGTCCTCTAATTGTTGTTGCAAGTTTTACGTGGCTGAATTAGGGTTCTAGCAAGAACGTCTTCTTACCTACGTTAAAGCCACAACGTGATTTGTCAACTTCTATTTACCCTTCATAAGGACCCTGTTCATCGAATCCGCTCCAACTAAGGTAGGAGAGACAGACACCCACCAGCCACCTTATGCAACTAGTGCATGTTAGTCGGTGGAACCGGTCTCACGTAAGCGTACGTGTAAGGTTGGTCCGGGCCGCTTCATCCCACAATACCGCTAAAGAAAGAAAGGACTAGTAACGGCAAGAAAGTTGACAAATCTATGCCCACAACTAATTGTGTTCTACTCGCGCAAGAAGAACTACGCATAGACCTAGCTCATGATGCCACTGTTGGGGAACGTTGCAGAAAACAAAAAATTTCCTACTCGTTTCACCAAGATCCATCTAGGAGTTCATCTAGCAACGAGTCATTAGATGCATCTACATACCTTTGTAGATCGCGCACGGAAGCGTTCAAAAGAACGGTGATGATGTAGTCGTACTCGACATGATCCAAATCACCGATGACCAAGCGCCGAACGGACGACACCTCCGCGTTCAACACACGTACGGGACGGGAGACGTCTCCTCCTTCTTGATCCAGCAAGGGGGAAGGAGAGGTTGATGAAGATCCAGCAGCACGACGGCGTGGTGGTGGATGCAGGGCGTCACAGAAGCAGGGCTTCGCCGAGACTACGAGAGAGAGACGTAACGGGGAGAGAGGGAGGCGCCAGGGGCTGGTGTGTTTTCCTCCTTTCCCCCCCACTATATATAGGGGTGCCATGGGGGGGGGCGCCGGCCCTAGTAGATGAGATCTACTAGGGGGGCGGCGGCCAAGGGGAGGTTTCCCTCCCCCCCAAGGCACCTAGGGGTGCCTTCCACCACTAGGACTCCTCCTAGGTGGAAACCCTAGGCGCATGGGCCTATAGGGGCTGGTGCCCTTGGCCCATGAAGGCCAAGGCGCACCCCCTACAGCCCATGTGGCCCCCCGGGACAGGTGGCCCCATCCGGTGGGCCCCCGGGACCCCTCCGGTGGTCCCGGTACAATACCGATAACCCCGAAACTTGTCCCGATGCCCGAAACTGCACTTCCTATATATAATTCTTTACCTCCGGACCATTCCGGAACTCCTCGTGACGTCCGGGATCTCATCCGGGACTCCGAACAACATTCGGGTTTCTGCATATACATATCTTCATAACCCTAGCGTCACCGAACCTTAAGTGTGTAGACCCTACGGGTTCGGGAGACAAGCAGACATGACCGAGACGACTCTCCGGTCAATAACCAACAGCGGGATCTGGATACCCATGTTGGCTCCCACATGCTCCATGATGATCTCATCGGATGAACCACGATGTCGAGGATTCAATCAACCCCGTACTCAATTCCCTTTGTCAATCGATATGTTACTTGCCCGAGATTCGATCGTCGGTATCCCAATACCTCGTTGAATCTCGTTACCGGCAAGTCACTTTACTCGTACCGTAATGCATGATCCCGTGACCAGACACTTGGTCACCCTGAGCTCATTATGATGATGCATCACCGAGTGGGCCCAGTGATACCTCTCCGTCATACGGAGTGACAAATCCCAGTCTTGATCCATGTCAACCCAACAGACACTTTCGGAGATACCCGTAGTCTACCTTTATAGTCACCCAGTTACGTTGTGACGTTTGGTATACCCAAAGCACTCCTACGGTATCCGGGAGTTACACGATCTCATGGTCTAAGGAAAAGATACTTTGACATTGGAAAACTCTAGCAAACGAACTATACGATCTTGTGCTATGTTTAGGATTGGGTCTTGTCCATCACATCATTCTTCTAATGATGTGATCTCATTATCAATGACATCCAATGTCCATAGTCAGGAAACCATGACTATCTATTGATCAACGAGCTAGTCAACTAGAGGCTCACTAGGGACATGTTGGTGTCTGTTATTCACACATGTATTACGATTTCCGGATAACACAATTATAGCATGAATAAAGACAATTATCATGAACAAGGAAATATAATAATAATGCTTTTATTATTGCCTCTAGGGCATATTTCCAACACTAGTCTGAATAGGACAAGGGGGGGCCCTTTCCTTCCTCCCCTCTCTCCCTTCCTCCCCCCTCTCCTACTTGGACAAGGAAAGGAGGGAGTCCTACTCCCGGTGGGAGTAGGACTCCTCCTGGCGTGCCCCTCCTGGCCGGCCGCCCCTCCCCCCAAGGCGAATACAAAAAGTTGAATTAAGCACGTCAACTGTTAGAATGAAATCAAACGATAGTTCCTAACCAGCAATCAGAGTAGCAGTTCTATCAATAGTATACTACGTGATAAACAATACTGTCATACTACTTATACACACAGGACTCTTGTTTCACCATGCCAGATTATTACATCAAAATCTCCCGGAGGATAGATCAGTTCGACAGTTGCGTGCTGCTACTGAAGAATTTCAAAGTTGATTTGGACCAGCTCTCCTTGCCGTGAAAGTTCGATTTTGACATCATCCCCTACCGCAAGATATGATTTAGATTTGAACCTTGACCATCCTTTAGCATCAATCATCATGCAATCATCCTTTGTACTTATGGTATATTGAGCAGGTTCACTCACACCAAGGATGCGCATGGTAAGAGAAACTTGGCCACGGTCGCCCGGATTGTTGAATGACTCCCTTGTAGCTCTAGGAATTCTATGTTTGCAAACAAGAAGACATACACAAACAGTTAGATCAACACAGTGAATCATGTGAAACAACATGGAAAGAAAAAAGAACAAAGCACTTGGGCGGCCAATGCTTACCAAGAAGGTGGAGATGTCGGTTTTTGTAAGGACTTTGGAATATGTGAAGGAAATATGCCCTAGAGGCAATAATAAAGTTATTATTTATTTCCTTATATCATGATAAATGTTTATTATTCATGCTAGAATTGTATTAACCGGAAACATAATACATGTGTGAATACATAGACAAACATAATGTCACTAGTATGCCTCTACTTGACTAGCTCATTAATCAAAGATGGTTATGTTTCCTAACCATAGACATGAGTTGTCATTTGATTAACGGGATCACATCATTAGGAGAATGATGTGATTGACTTGACCCATTCCATTAGCTTAGCACTTGATCGTTTAGTATGTTGCTATTGCTTTCTTCATGACTTATACATGTTCCTACAACTATGAGATTATGCAACTCCCGTTTACCGGAGGAACACTTTGTGTGCTACCAAACGTCACAACGTAACTGGGTGATTATAAAGGAGCTCTACAGGTGTCTCCAAAGGTACATGTTGAGTTGGCGTATTTCGAGATTAGGTTTTGTCACTCCGATTGTCGGAGAGGTATCTCTGGGCCCTCTCAGTAATGCACATCACTATAATCCTTGCAAGCAATGTAGCTAATGAGTTAGTTACGGAATGATGCATTACACAAACGAGTAAAGAGACTTGCCGATAACGATATTAAACTAGGTATTGAGATACCGACGATCGAATCTCGGGAAAGTAACATACTGATGACAAAGGGAACAACGTATGTTGTTATGCGGTTTGACCGATAAAGATCTTCGTAGAATATGTAGGAGCCAATGTGAGCATCTAGGTTCCGCTATTGGTTATTGACCGGAAACATGTCTCGGTCATGTCTACATAGTTCTTGAACCCGTAGGGTCCGCACGCTTAAAGTTAGATGACAATTATATTATGAGTTCATGTGTTTTGATGTACCAAAGATAGTTCGGAGTCTCGGATGTGATCACGGACATTATGAGGAGTCTCAAAATGGTCGAGACATGAAGATTGATATATTGGACGACTATATTCGGACACTGGAATGGTTACGGGGGTTATCGGATATATACCGGAGTACCAGGGGGTTACCGGAACCCCCCGGAGGGTTAATGGGCCTCATGGGCCCAGAGTGGAGAAGAGGAGGGGCGGCTAGTGCAGGCCGCGCACCCCCTCCCCCTCTAGTCCGAATAGGACAAGTAGGGGGGGGGGGGGCGGCGCCCCCCTTTCCTTCCTCCCCTCTCTCCCTTCCTTCCCCCTCTCCTACTTGGACAAGGAAAGGAGGGAGTCCTACTCCCGGTGGGAGTAGGACTCCTCCTGGCGCGCCCCTCCTGGCCGGCCGCCCCCTCCCCCCTTGCTCCTTTATATACGGGGGCAGGGGGCACCTCTAGACACAACAACAATTGATCCTTGAGATCTATTAGCCGTGTGCGGTGCCCCCCTCCACTATATTCCACCTCGATAATATCGTAGCAGTGCTTAGGCGAAGCCCTGCGTCGATAGATCATCATCATCGTCACCATGCCGTCGTGCTAACGGAACTCTCCCTCGACACTCGGCTAGATCGGAGTTCGAGGGAGGTCATCGAGATGAACGTGTGCAAGAACTCGGAGGTGCCATAGTCTCGGTGCTTGATCGGTCGGGCCGTGAAGACGTACGACTACATCACCCGCGTTGTGCTAATGCTTCTGCTTTCGGTCTACAAGGGTACATGGACAACACTCTCCCCTCTTGTTGCTATGCATCACCATGATCTTGTGTGTGCGTAGGAAAATTTTGAAATTACTACGTTCCCCAACAGTGGTATCAGAGCCAGGTTTTATGCGTAGATGTTATATGCACGAGTAGAACACAAGTGAGTTGTGGGCGATACAAGTCATACTGCTTACCAGCATGTCATACTTTGGTTTGGCGGTATTATTGGATGAATCGGCCCGGACCGACATTACGCGTATGCTTACACGCGACTAGTTCTACCGACGTGCTTTGCACACAGGTGGCTGGCGGGTGTTAGTTTCTCCAACTTTAGTTGAATCGAGTGTGGCTACGCCCGGTCCTTGAGAAGGTTAAAACAGCACTAACTTGACGAACTATCGTTGTGGTTTTGATGCATAGTTAAGAAGGGTTCTTGCTCAGCCCGTAGCAGCCACGTAAAACTTGCAACAACAAAGTAGAGGACGTCTAACTTGTTTTTGCAGGGCATGTTGTGATGTGATATGGTCAAGACGTGATGCTATATTTTATTGTATGAGATGATCATGTTTTGTAACCGAGTTATCGGCAACTGGCAGGAGCCATATGGTTGTCGCTTTATTGTATGCAATGCAATTGCCCTGTAATTGCTTTACTTTATCACTAAGCGATAGCGATAGTCATAGAAGAAATAGGTGGCAAAACGACAACGATGCTACGATGAAGATCAAGGTGTCGCACCGGTGACGATGGTGATCATGACGGTGCTTCGGAGATGGAGATCACAAGCACAAGATGAGGATGGCCATATCATATCACTTATATTGATTGCATGTGATGTTTATCTTTTATGCATCTTATCTTGCTTTGATTGACGGTAGCATTATAAGATGATCTCTCACTAAATTTCAAGGTATAAGTGTTCTCCCTGAGTATGCACCGTTGCGAAAGTTCTTCATGCTGAGACACCACATGATGATCGGGTGTGATAGGCTCTATGTTCAAATACAACGGGTGCAAAACAGTTGCACACGTGGAATACTCAGGTCAAACTTGACGAGCCTAGCATATACAGATATGTCCTCGGAACACTGAGACCGAAAGGTCGAGCGTGAATCATATAGTAGATATGATCAACATAGTGATGTTCACCATTGAAAACTACTCCATCTCACGTGATGATCAGACATGGTTTAGTTGATTTGGATCACGTGATCATTTAGATGATTAGAGGGATGTCTATCTAAGTGGGAGTTCTTAAGTAATATGATTAATTGAACTTAAATTTATCATGAACTTAGTACTTGATAGTATTTTGCTTGTCTATGTTTGTTGTAGATAGATGGCTCATGCTGTTGTTCCATTGAATTTTAATGCGTTCGTTGAGAAAGCTAAGTTGAAAGATGATGGTAGCAATTACACGGGCTGGGTCCGTAACTTGAGGATTATCCTCATTGTTGCATAGAAGAATTACGTCCTGGAAGCACCGCTGGGTGCCAGGCCTGCTGCAGATGCAACTGACAACGTTAAGAACGTCTGGCAGAGCAAAGTTGATGACTACTCGATAGTTCAGTGTGCCATGATTTACGGCTTAGAACCGGGACTTGAACGACATTTTGAACGTCATGGAGCATATGAGATGTTCCAGGAGTTGAAGTTAATATTTCAAGAAAATGCCCGGATTGAGAGATATGAAGTCTCCAATAAGTTCTATAGCTGCAAGATGGAAGAGAATAGTTCTGTCAGTGAACATATACTCAAAATGTCTAGGTATAATAATCACTTGATTCAACTGGGAGTTAATCTTCCTGATGATTGTGTCATTGACAAAATTCTTCAATCACTGCCACCAAGCTACAAGGGCTTCGTGATGAACTATAATATGCAAGGGATGGACAAGACTATTCCCGAGCTCTTTGCAATGCCGTTTCAAGAATTTAACTGGGAGTTAATCTTCCTGCGGAGGTAGAAATTTAAAAGGAGCATCAAGTGTAGATGATCAATAAGACCACCAGTTTCAAGAAAAAGGGTAAAGGGAAGAAGAAGGAGAACTTCAAGAAGAATAACAAACAAGTTGCTGCTAAAGAGAAGAAACCCAAATCTAGACCTAAGCCTGAGACTGAGTGCTTCTACTACAAGCAGACTGGTCACTGGAAGCGGAACCGCCCCAAGTATTTGGCGGATAAGAAGGATGGCAAGGTGAACAAAGGTATATGTGATATACATGTTATTGATGTGTACATTACTAATGCTCGCAGTAGCATCTGGGTATTTGATACTGGTTCTGTTGCTAATATTTGCAACTCGAAACAGGGACTACGGATTAAGCGAAGATTGGCTAAGGACGAGGTGACGATGCGCGTGGGAAATGGTTCAAAGTCGATGTGATCGCAGTCGGCACGCTACCTCTACATCTACCTTCAGGATTAGTTTTAGACCTAAATAATTGTTATTTGGTGCCAGCGTTAAGCATGAACATTATATCCGGATCTTGTTTGATGCGAGACAGTTATTCATTTAAATCAGAGAATAATGGTTGTTCTACTTATATGAGTAATATCTTTTATGGTCATGCACCCTTGAAGAGTGGTCTGTTTTTTAAATCTCGATAGTAGTGATACACATATTCATAATGTTGAAGCCAAAAGATGCAGAGCTGATAATGATAGCGCAACTTATTTGTGGCACTGCCGTTTGGGTCATATTGGTGTAAAGCGCATGAAGAAACTCCATACTGATGGACTTCTGGAATCACTTGATTATGAATCACTTGGTACTTGCGAACCGTGCCTCATGGGCAAGATGACTAAAACGCCGTTCTTCGGAACTATGGAGCGAGCAACAGATTTGTTGGAAATCATACATACTGATGTATGTGGTCCAATGAACATTGAGGCTCGCAGCGAGTATTGTTATTTTCTCACCTTCACAGATGATTTAAGAAGATATGGGTATATCTACTTAATGAAACATAAGTCTGAAACATTTGAAAAGTTCAAAGAATTTCAGAGTAAAGTGGAAAATCATCGTAACAAGAAAATAAAGTTTCCACAATCTGATCGTGAAGGAGTATATTTGAGTTACGAGTTTGGTTTACATTTGAAACAATGCGGAATAGTTTCGCAACTCACGCCACCCAGAACACCACAACGTAATGGTGTGTCCGAACGTCGTAATCGTACTTTACTAGATATGGTGCGATCTATGATGTCTCTTACTGATTTACCGCTATCATTTTGGGGTTATGCTTTAGAGACGACCGCATTCACGTTAAATAGGGCACCATGAAAATCCATTGAGGCGACGCCTTATGAACTGTGGTTTGGCAAGAAACCAAAGTTGTCGTTTCTTAAAGTTTGGGGTTGCGATGCTTATGTGAAGAAACTTCAACCAGATAAGCTCGAACCCAAATCGGAGAAATGTGTCTTCATGGGATACCCGAAGGAGACTATTGGGTACACCTTCTATCACAAATCTGAAGGCAAGACTTTTGTTGCTAACTTCGGATCCTTTCTAGAGAAGGAATTTCTCTCAAAATAAGTGAGTGGGAGGAAAGTAGAACTTGATGAGGTAACTATACCCGCTCCCTTATTGGAAAGTAGTTCATCATAGAAACCGGTTCCTGTGACAACTACACCAATCAGTGAGGAAGCTAATGATATTGATCATGAAACTTCAGATCAAGTTACTACCAAACCTCGTAGGTCAACCAGAGTAAGATCCGCACCAGAGTGGTACAGTAATCCTATTCTGGAGGTCATGTTACTTGACCATGGCGAACCTACGAACTATGAGGAAGCTATGATGAGCCCAGATTCCACAAAATGGCTCGAGGCCATGAAATCTGAGATGGGATCCATGTATGAGAACAAAGTATGGACTTTGGTTGACTTTCCCAATGATCAGCAAGCCATCGAGAATAAATGGATCTTCAAAAAGAAGACTGACGTTGATGGTAATGTAACTGTCTACAAAGCTCGACTTGTTGCAAAAGGTTTTCAACAAGTTCAAGGAGTTGACTACGATGAGACTTTCTCACCCGTAGTGATGCTTAAGTCTATCAAATCATGTTAGCAATTGCCGCATTTTATGATTATGAAATATGGCAAATGGATGTCAAAACTGCATTCCTGAATGGATTTCTAGAAGAAGAATTGTATATGATGCAACAAGAAGGTTTTGTCAATCCAAAAGGTGCTAACAAAGTGTGCAAGCTCTAGCGATCCATTTATGGACTGGTGCAAGCTTCTCGGAGTTGGAATAAACAATTAGATAGTGTGATCAAAGCATATGGTTTTATACAGACTTTTGGAGAAGCCTGTATTTACAAGAAAGTGAGTGGGAGCTCTATAGCATTTCTGATATTATATGTAGACGACATATTGTTAATTGGAAATGATATAGAATTTCTGGATAGCATAAAAGGATACTTGAATAAAAGTTTTTCAATGAAAGACCTCAGTGAAGCTGCTTACATATTAGGCATGAAGATCTATAGAGATAGATCAAGATGCTTAATTGGACTTTCACAAAGCACATACCTTGATAAAGTTTTGAAAAAGTTCAAAATGGATCAAGTAAAGAAAGGGTTCTTGCCTGTATTACAAGGTGTGAAGTTGAGTCAGACTCAATGCCCGACCACAGCAGAAGATAGAGAGAAAATGAAAGATGTTCCCTATGCTTCAGCCATAGGCTCTATCATGTATGCAATGCTGTGTACCAGACCTGATGTATGCTTAGCAATAAGTTTAGCAGGGAGGTACCAAAGTAATCTAGGAGTGGATCACTGGACAGCGGTCAAGAATATCCTAAAATACCTGAAAAGGACTAAGGATATGTTTCTCATTTATGGAGGTGACATAGAGCTAGTCGTAAATCTTACGTCGATGCAAGCTTTGACACTAATCCGGACGATTCTAAATCGCAAACCGGATACGTGTTTATATTGAATGGTGGAGCTGTCAGTTGGTGCAGTTCTAAACAAAGCGTCGTAGCGGGATCTACATGCGAAGCGGAGTACATAGCTGCTTCGGAAGCAACAAATGAAGGAGTCTGGATGAAGGAGTTCATATCTGATCTAGGTGTCATACCTAGTGCATCGGGACCAATAAAGATCTTCTGTGACAATACTGGTGCAATTGCCTTGGCAAAGGAATCCAGATTTCACAAGAGGACCAAGCACATAAAGAGACGCTTCAATTACATCAGGGACCAAGTCCAGGTGGGAGACATAAAGATTTGCAAGATACATATGGATTTGAATGTTGCAGACCGGTTGACTAAGCCTCTTCCACAACCAAAACATGATCAGCACCAAGGCTCCATGGGTGTTAGAATCATTACTGTGTAATCTAGATTATTGACTCTAGTGCAAGTGGGAGACTGAAGGAAATATGCCCTAGAGGCAATAATAAAGTTATTATTTATTTCCTTATATCACGATAAATGTTTATTATTCATGCTAGAATTGTATTAACCGGAAACATAATACATGTGTGAATACATAGACAAAATATAATGTCACTAGTATGCCTCTACTTGACTAGCTCATTAATCAAAGATGGTTATGTTTCCTAACCATAGACACGAGTTTTCATTTGATTAACGGGATCACATCATTAGGAAAATGATGTGATAGACAAGACCCATTCCATTGGCTTAGGACTTGATCGTTTAGTATGTTGCTATTGCTTTCTTCATGACTTATACATGTTCCTACAACTATGAGATTATGCAACTCCCGTTTACCGGAGGAACACTTTGTGTGCTACCAAACATCACAACGTAACTTGGTGATTATAAAGGAGCTCTACAGGTGTCTCCAAAGGTACATGTTGAGTTGGCGTATTTCGAGATTAGGTTTTGTCACTCCGATTGTCGGAAAGATATCTGTGGGCCCTCTCGGTAATGCACATCACTATAAGCCTTGCAAGCAATGTAGCTAGTGAGTTAGTTACAGAATGATGCATTACATAAACGAGTAAAGAGACTTGCCGGTAACGAGATTGAACTAGGTATGGAGATACCGACGATCGAATCTCGGGCAAGTAACATACCGATGACAAAGGGAACAACGTATGTTGTTATGCGGTTTGACGGATAAAGATCTTCATAGAATATGTAGGAGCTAGTATGAGCATCCAGGTTCCGCTATTGGTTATTGACCGGAAACATGTCTCGGTCATGTCTAGATAGTTCTCGAACCCGTAGGGTCTGCACGCTTAAAGTTAGATGACAGTTATATTATGAGTTCATGTGTTTTGATGTACCGAAGATAGTTCGGAGTCCCGAATGTGATCACATACATGACGAGGAGTCTCAAAATGGTCGAGACATGAAGATTGATATATTGGACGACTATATTCGGACACCGGAATGGTTCCGGGGGTTATCGGATACATACCGGAGTACCAGGGGGTTACCGGAACCCCCCGGGGGGTTAATGGGCCTCATGGGCCCAAAGTGGAGAAGAGGAGGGGCGGCCAGGGCAGGTCGCGCACCCCCTCCCCCTCTAGTCCGAATAGGACAAGGAGGGGGGGCGGCGCCCCCCTTTCCTTCCTCCCCTCTCTCCCTTCTTTCCCCCTCTCCTACTTGGACAAGGAAAGGAGGGAGTCCTAATCCCGATGGGAGTAGGACTACTCCTGGCGCGCCCCTCCTGGCTGGCCGCCCCTCCCCCCTTGCTCCTTTATATACGGGGGCAGGGGGGCACCTCTAGATACAACAACAATTGATCCTTGAGATCTATTAGCCGTGTGCGGTGCCCCCTCCACTATATTCCACCTCGATAATATTGCAGCGGTGCTTAGGCGAAGCCCTGCGTCGGTAGATCATCATCATCGTCACCACGCCGTCGTGCTGACGGAACTCTCCCTTGACACTCGGCTGGATCGGAGTTCGAGGTACATCATCAAGCTGAACGTGTGCAAGAACTCAGAGGTGCCGTACTTTCGGTGCTTGATCGGTCGGGCCGTGAATACGTACGACTACATCACCCGCGTTGTGCTAGCGCTTCCGCTTTCGGTCTACAAGGGTACATGGACAACACTCTCCCCTCTCGTTGCTATGCATCACCATGATCTTGCGTGTGCGTAGGAAAAATTTGAAATTACTACGTTCCCCAACAATATGCAGTGCGAACTGCAGCACAGTCTGTTGTCGGTGCAACTGCTGGTTCCGTTCCCACTGCATGGGCCAGAGCAGATGCAAGTGCAAGTGTTGGTGCAGGTGCCGGAGCCGTTGCTGGTGCCCATGCCAGTGCGAATGGTTGTGCCACTACTGCCGCCGGGGATGGTGCTCCTTGTAGAGCTAGTTCCGGTGTCAATGCCCGATCCTTTGGTAGATCAGCCTGATCCACTGACGGGGTCGGTGCCCAATCCTCAGCTGGATCAGGCTGAGCTGCTGCCGCTATCACTGCTAGAGCAAGTGTCGTCGGAGAAGGTGCCGGTGCTCAATCCGTTGCTGAAGGTGGTACCGATGTGCGAGACAGCAATGATCGTGGTTGGTCTGCTATGATCAGCTTTCTAACTTGACTAGGCTCCGTGACCGTGATCCAGTCTTTTTCTTCATTTCTTTTAAAAGCGAGAAGGACTAATTGTGGCATGTTTGTTAAACCAAACTGCAGTTCATCATAGGGCTTCAGCTTGTACTCAGACAACAGATTGATCGAATTGTTTCCAGTAATATAAGTGATGGACAGTGCCTTCGTTACTGACATGACATAAGAAGTAAAACCTGCAAAAATAACCATCTTAGAGCAAATCAAACGGTTTATTCCGTGATGAATGTCACATGGCATAACCTGCATTGTAAAATTGCAGCAAAAGTAAGAAAACATGCATTAAATCAATAAGATTTAGACAGTAAATCAATAAGATTTACTTGATGTGACACGAGTGAATCCTTACCAGGAAATCACTATGTTGAAGTACTAAATATGTCAGGGATATACCCCGCGGTATGATCCGGCTGGAAGTATGACCCGGCCGAGCTTGGCATTTTCATTGGTAACCCACCGGAGGACTGGCGACTCACGAGTCTGGCGGCTCACTGGTCTGTTGACTCATGAGCCTGGTGACTCACGGGTGGCCCTAACGGCGGGTCAGATAGAAGACTAGGCCCAAGGCCCAGAAGGCCAGCTCATGTTGTGGTGGGTCGGTTTATGAGGAAAGGCATAAGGAGTTTCCCCTTAAGGGGGCAGACTAGGATTCCACTTGTAAAAGACTAGTCCTAATCCTAATAGGACTCCACATGTAATCCGCCCCTTCAACTTATATAAGGAGGGGCAGGGAACCCCAAGAGGGAAGAAGAAACAATCTCTAGGTCTAGACACAAAGAGCCCGCTTACCGGCGACTCCCTCATGATCATAATGAGACCTTGCCACAAAAAGCATGTAGGGCTATTACCGGATGATGTTCCCGGGGCCCAAAGCTGTCTAAACCCTTGTATTGTGTTGCGTCTCTCGATTTCGCTCAACCCCTCTCAAGGTACCACATAGATGCGTTGGCCTCGCGACTAAGTCCTAACACTGAGGACATCTGACGTGACAATTGCACGACTGTTGGCGCCCATCGTGGGGCTCGCGCACGGTGGTGTTGAGTTCTTGGAGGGATTTCTCCCAGGGATCGAGGAGTTCATAATTTTCCGGACGAGGAAGAGCCGGTTGGAGAGGATCTACATCAGCTTCGAGTTCATCGGTTCTGATTGATAGTTTGTGAGATTTAAGGTTCAAGAAAATCGAGGTTGCAAGATGTTTGCAGCCGCAAGCCGCTAAAGTCACAGGAGCCATCAACCTGAAACCAGATTGATTTCCCTTTGCGTAAACTAGTCATCACCAAGGCCGTTTGGATACCCTGCAAGTCCAGAGGCCATCAATCGAAGCTACTCTTTACTCCAGGAGGAGATCAAAAGACAAGCCAACTACTCCCGTGAAGATCAATCGAGTAGTACTATTATTCATTGGGAAGCAACGCTGGCGTTCAGATCCGTACGCGCGCAGCCAAAATGCAAAGGTCAAAACTCAACACGACTTGGACAGGTTTGTTCAAATCGGCCATGACCTGGAGAAGGACCCAGGCGTAAACCCGGACTCGGACGATTCTGCAACGCCAACTTTGCCCGGAGCCGCCGTACGCTGATTCAGGATAAGACTATGCTAGAGGAGACTTGGCATCCACTCCCACGTGAATCTGAAGAATAAAAAAAAGGAGATCACGTGATGAAGAATCCAATTCGGATTGACAGATAGCAATTCTAGTAGTCAAAAGATCAACCAAGGAATCAAATGGCCACACGAGCCAAGCGAGCCATCGCTCTGAGCAGCCGTTTTTAGACCGGCCGGGCCTCAGTTGAGCCGTCGTGGCCTGTCTCCATTGATACCCGCCGTCGAGCCTGCCTTCACTATCACTTTGGTTCAATGCGCCCACCTGGGTTGACCCGTCTGCCTTCGCCACCGCTGCAGCATGGTTTGTTTTAAGCTGCCCTCACCAACGCGCACTGAGCCGCTGAAGGGTTGACCCGCTGCCCCTCTAATGGTTTGTTGGGCCTGACTGCTAGCTCGCCGCGCCTGGTTCTTTTTGGATGCGTCCCGTGGGTGTGTTGACTGATCAAAAGACTCCTGCGGTGGCGAGGGTCAGCGGCAGCTTCATTTTATCTGGTCTGCATTCATATGGTATGGAAGATATTGAACCACATGCATATGGTTACACGAAGTGCACCCGAAGGCAGACTGCAAAACACTGATGTTGTGGATACAGTACATAGTACTGCTAGTACTACATGTAGATTAAAAACTACTGTTGTTTCTTCATCTCATTAAGGCAAATGAGTTTTTTTCAAGAAAAAAAGCAATAAATCATTGTGGCAGTCGCGGACCACATGGGGTGCTACTACTACATCAGCTAGACGTACATGCAGGTGATTTATTTTCTGACCAACTACATCCAGCATTATCCACCATCAGTGTCCGTATTCATCCGATAAAAATACCGGGTGTTATTTTTTCTATCTATTTTTAAGTATATATTAATTTATTAAAGAACAATTGCTCTAGATTGCGGTGTTTTCTATGCAGGTCAGTTATTCACTTCAAGAATGATCATTATGTCACGGATATAAAGCTCGCGCCAATATTGTCAAGCGCCAGCATCCAACCATACCACATTGCTCAACAAATGTGTGTGCAAACCGCCGCCTCTATGGCTCAGTATACAAACAATAATACCGCGGCTGGCTCACCCGTCTGCGCTGGTTTACAACACCACAGATAACTCACCCGTCCACCTCCGCAGCCGACTCTTCTACCCACGCCGGCTTACAACACCGCAGCCGACTCATCTGTCCGTGCTGCCTCTGATGCTACGGTCGCCTTTACCGTCTGTCTCTCGCGGTCTGGTCTACATCAATACACCGGGCGGCGCCTGTCTGCATGAGCTATTTATTGAGTATGAGCAAGTCACTGCTTGGGTAGCCCGGTTTTCTTCTAAACAAATTGGAGGCAAATTATTATATATTATCAGCCGCCATCTGCACTGGATGGCTCAATGGGCAGGCGCACAAGTCGTCGCCACTATAGTTTAGTTAACTTCAAACAACCAGTTGGAAGGAACCATTGGCCGAGTTGCTGACACTGCTCATACGGGTTCATTTATAACCCGTCGTAGTCACCTCAACCTTCTCTGGATTTGCATCGCACTATGAACACAAATGATATACACTTTATGCTATGGTCAGAATATGAAGAATCTTGAGCCAACTCTTTGAGCCGTCTTAAGACTCGGGGGCTATGATGACATGACTCAGCAAATATTGCCAGCTTCAGCAAAAGTCAAGAACCACGGGCCATTGGAGGGAAAATAACCCGGTCCCCGAGGCCACTGCTGCATTGATTTAAAGGCCGTAAGAAACTTTCCGGCTTAAAAAGGTGCCTGGCAAACCAAAATCTCCGGCTCAATGGAAGAGTTCCGGGTTATCAAAAGAATATCCGGTTTAAAATCCGGCTCAAGAGACATCTCTCTCCTACAAAGCTTTGAAGTTTTCAATATCCAGTTTAAAGTCCCGGTTTAAAAGAATCAATCTCTCACAAGCTCGAGTTCTAAGAAAAATTGAAGGTTGCCAAAGAGAACTTGCTTCCATGATGCACGGTTCAAACATGGGTATCCTGCCTTATGGGCTTATCTTATTATGGTGATTTGGGGGCTTCCTGTTCAAACATAGGTCGTATTCGAACCAAAGAGAACATAGCTGTCGGTACACTCTTGATCGACACAATGCCAAACTCACTAGGGGGCTTCTTGACCGTATTCGAATCATAGCTTAACCCCTTTTGGGTCTGACTTTGATTGTATTCGAATCAGAGTCGTTAAAAAACTCTCAAGGTCATTTGGGGGCTTCCTGTTCAAACATAGGTCGTATTCGAACCAAAGAGAACATAGCTGTCGGTACCCTCTTGATCGGTGCAACGCCAAAGCCACTGGGGGCTACATGATCGTATTCGAATCCTAGCTTAACCCCTTTGGAACGGTGTACTGATCGTATTCGAATCAGAAGCCTTGCTTTTTTCTCTTTGTTTTACTTAAGTTTTTGAAAAACAATCTTTTGGGTTTGTCTTGAGACCTTTTTGGTCATCTCTGAGGCATATATATGTGGTTTCTATTTAACCCGGCTTGACTTTGGATGATAATTCGCCAGTATATGAAAATCGTAAACATTTGGAAGTTTTGGCTTCTAAAGATTGGGTTATCACCCAAACTGCACAGGTATCATAAGCCGGCATTATGATTCAATATCACAGGTATGATATTGTTTATACATGATTATGTTCAAACCAGCCCTGGCTATGGGCTTTAAGTCACCGGTACATTTTGGATTGCGCCATTGGAATCATGCGCTTATCAATCATTGGATTATTGCCCTTATTGGATACAGTGATGTAAGCCGGTAGTATGAGCTAATTCCACAGGTATGATTATATAAATATGCGAGGGTTGATAACCCGCCCTGGCTTTTGACGTTAAATCACCAATATGTTTAGGCTTGAATGGCCTTAATTCTAGTCTTTTCCATATTTGCATAAAGACTATATTATGTTTGGGTTGTTACCCGCCCTGGCTTTTGACGTTAAGTCGCCAGGGCATATGTTGTTTAAATATGTGCAGGATTTGCAGAACTATGACTTATATAAATGCTTAAGTCCAAGCTCGTCATTAAAATTGTTGCTTCAAAGTGATTATCCGTTCTGGATTTTTCTCAAAGGCTATAAGTCGCTGGGTTATAAAAATTCCGGCTTACAATGGAGGCGTATTAAATCGCCATCGGCCAAGAGCCGTTGGGTATTTAAATTCCGGATTTACTTGTCAACAGATAAGGTATTCAAAGTCGCTTTGGCGCAATGGATATTATTTTATCAATGGATATAATTTATTCTACAATGGAAGGAATAGTCCCGAGTCGCTGCAGGCTTACGACCCGACACTTGGGGGCCACATTATTCATATTGAGATTATATCAAATATGCAAGTCCCATCTCACTGCCAGCATGCACCATGGCACTTGGGGGCTAATGTAAAGTCATTTTTTGATCAACTTATTGAAGACCCGACTCATCCCATTGTAATGAGCCGGCCCTTGGGGGCTACCAATTGGTCCTGTAAAAAATTCAAGGTACACAAGCCTCTGTCCATTATATTGAAAGATCCGCTACTCAGTTGGTAGAGTACAAAGCTCATAACATTATGGACGTGGGTTCAAGCCCCATGGTGGAGATTACATCATATGATGTTATTATCAAAGTCCCAACTCAGTATTATCTTACTGAGCCGGCCCTTGGGGGCTACACGTTGCTGCTCAAGTCTATATGATCATATTTACAAAGTCCCTGCTCATTATTGCATAATGACCCAGCCCTTGGGGGCTACACTGGTTGAAGTTTTTATGAGCATAAGGCAATTACAAGTCCCAGGTTGCTACAAGCATGACAACCTGACACTTGGGGGCTACAGGTGATATGCATATAAGAGAGGAATAACTTCAAATTCTCAGTTTTGAGTAAAGCAGGTATTACATTATTATCGAAGAAATCTGCAAAGTTTATGACCCGACGTCATCATAAGATTAACCCGACATCAGCGACAATCACATGACCCAGCATCATTTGTTTATAAACCCGACAATTTTGGCAATCATAAATCGATAAGATCTACATCTTTAAGTCGACTGAATATCAGTTGAATATTTCAAGACCAATATTTTTGTCAAGTCAGAGCATTGAAAGCCGACTCAAATGGATTATTTCTGATAATATTTCTCTACAAGAGCCAATGTCAGCAAATTGGTTATGAAGCTGGCCTATTGACCCGGATTTTTTAGAAGAAGTGTCTGGATTTTTCGCATTGGCAAGGTTTGGACATGTCTGTTAAAGTAGATTTGCTATAAGATCTTGAGTATGCATCCAGGAGGAAATGACAAGGACTTAAGGATGATCAGGTGCCGGTTCAGGAAAATATTTAACCCGGAGCACAACCTATCAAGTTTGTTCTTGTGTTTATTTTACAAGATCAGTTTAACAGGGATAAACCAAATTAAACTGGGGGCTAATGTCGGGGATATACCCCACGGTATGACCTGGCCGGAAGTATGACCCGGCCGAGTTTGGCATTTTCATTGGTAACCCGCCGGAGGACTAGCGACTCACGAGTCTGGTGGCTCAATGGCCTGATGACTCATGAGCCTGGTGACTCACGGGTGCCCCTAACGGCGGGTCAGATAGAAGACTAGGCCCAAGGCCTAGAAGGCCGGCTCATGTTATGGTGGGACGGTTTACGAGGAAATGCATAAGGAGTTTCCCCTTAAGGGGGCAGACTAGGATTCCACTTGTAATAGACTAGTCCTAATCCTAATAGGACTCCACATGTAATCCGCCCCTTCAACTTATATAAGGAGGGGCAGGGCACCCCAAGAGGGAAGAAGAAACAATCTCTAGGGCTAGACACAAAGAGCCGGCTTACCGGCGACTCCCTCATGATCATAATGAGACCTAGCCACAAATAGCATGTAGGGCTATTACCGAATGATGTTCCCGGGGCCCGAAGCTGTCTAAACCCTTGTCTTGTGTTGCGTCTCTCGATTCCGCTCAACCCCTCTCAAGCTACCACATAGATGCGTTGGCCTCGCGACTAAGTCCAGACACTAAGGACATTTGACGTGACAATTCCATGACAAAATGGAAAATTGATCTTCCAACTACGCGTGGCATGCAGGGCCCCCGCCTACTCCCACAAGCAGGAGAGTCCAAAGGTCGTGACAAATCGTATGGACCGAACATCCATGGGACTGGAAATCCTGGTGGGTGCGATAAAACCTGCAATGCATATAGATATTGGAGTGTAACCATAATTGATAAACCGTCCTCACGAAAAAGATGATCTGGATACTTCAAAATATACAGACTGAATTGAGTGGACAGACATTAACATAGACTGTTCTCAGGACCCACCACACACCAAAAGCGGCAGTACTAAACAATACAGGGTTCACACACACAAATCAAGTACTAAACAATAGTACTTACTACAGACAAGCAAAGTTGCACTAATTAAACTCTGCAGACTATTTCTTGCCACCGACCTATGGGATGAACCCCGCATAACTGACTAGGCCATGAACTTCGTGAGAGATGTCTACCTGCACCATCACCATCTCGTCAACCTTGGAGAACCTAATAGAGTGGTCTTTCCACTCATAAACATGACGATGAAGATAGTCCGCATCAGATTTGTCAGGAAGCTTTACAAGAACCACACCCTTCGTAATCGAAGGCAAAGCCAAGAAATTGTTGTGGTCAAGAACAGCCTCGAGAACACGTCTGACAACAATGCTACAGGAAAACACTAGTTCAGGACACGTGGCGACAAGGACATAGCAGCTGGATAGTTTAGCAGTAGAACTCATCCTCAGATCTTCCAATTCACACAGCATGACCTTGAGAACTTCATCTTCACCACGGACCTGGTTCTAATTCAAACAGAAAGCAAATATTTTATTACTACCTCCGTTCAGAAATATAAGATGATTTTCGATATTTTACTCCATATATGACTACATATACACACATAAATGAGTGAACAAAGACACTAGAACATGTCTTCAAAGGCTGGAGAGCAGAGGGATTACTTGCAATATCCATAACACAAGTTACTGAGGCAAATATACTCTCTTCAAAGGTAGCATTGATGTTCATAAAGTAGTTGAAAGTTATCTATAAGAAATCAGTGTCAACCTCTCGCATGTATTGGTTAAAAGAGGAATTTAGAACCGTCATTTGGCACACGAAAATCACATGCAAGATCATCCAGAAAGTTGTACTACTAGTACTAGTACTGCGTGTTAGATGAAAAAACATGATCAAGATCGAGAAAAAGATTGTCAGGAAGAGATATTACCTACACTTTCTTAATGAGGGGTCCCGGAGAGGGGGCCTTGGATAGGGCGATGGCTTTGAGCTTGTCTGCGGTAGTCTCAGCGGGGTGCTTGCGCTTCTTCGTACCATGAGCCTCAACGGTTTTGGCCAGAGCCATAGACATCACTTCGGCTGGTGCTCCAGCTTCCTTCAGGAAACTATCAAATAGAAATAAAAGAAAAGAAACCATAATCACAAACCCAAAAGAAGAACAGAGAGGGAGTTATAGGACCAGTCTTGGGGTTGCAAGACTGGGCCTTGGCCAGAATCAACACCATTGATGCACTCACCTTTCCTTCTTTGGGAGAGAAGAACAATGGCAAATGGAAGTCGGGGTTTTCTTGAAGAAATGAGGAACGAGATGAGGGAGAAGCGAGTTGGGGTTTTCTTCAAGAGAGAAAGCTGAGGGAGAAGAGTGAAATGATGGTTGCTTCGTCCGTCCAACTTACTTCTGTAAAGGAGGGGGTTTTGAGATTTGATGGCTCATTGGGCATTACTGCGGCGCTTCGATCGGGGTAGCCTACTGTGCAGTTGGCACTATACTATGGAGTAATTTAGTGCATGGCTACTGGACCCCGATGCTGGATGTCCCACACATCGGCGAAAGTGAGTAGCAAGGTTCCCGGCGATAGTCGAGGAGGATCTGCACGGTAGAGCATGTCCACTGTTTTTCTGGAAAAAAAATGATTACAACAAGCGTTTTCACTCTTATGATGGAGGAGTGCGAAACACGGCAGCCACTTGAACTTACACAGTGCTCCTACTACTAGGCATGTGCACTGGTTCATACGTCAGTACTACATAATCTTTTTTTTGCGAGAGCATTACATAATCTTGCTGCTAGTGTAGTAAGACATGACGATAACAAATGATGTTGTGCGCATGTCAACTATATGAATAGTAATGACGATAATATGAATCCCATATGAGGTTTACCCAGGGATATCCATCTTGTTAAAGAATTTGTAGAGAGAGAGAGAGAGAGAGAGAGAGAGAGAGATTGAGCGAGTGTGGCCCGCCATGAGGTCAAAAGAGTGGGGGCGGGTTGGATGGACTGACCTAGATAGACAATCTGCGTGAGAGAGTATAGAGTGTGTCGATCGAGGCCCGAACAGGGAGATATATCATTTGTGTGTGAAAGAAAGCGAGGTTAATCGAGACTCAAATAAAGAGAGCAAGATTGAGCGAGTGTGGCCTGCCGTGCGGAAGAAAGAGTGAGACAGTTTCGGGGGAGTGACCTAGATAGACAACATGCATGCATGCACACAAGAGGTTGGGGGATAGATAGCAATGCATGTATCTAGAGAGAGATGGTAGGATGGAGGGAGAGAGAGAGAGCTTGGCATGGGGTGCAATGGCGGGTGTGTGAGGTAGATACATTTAACAAAGTGGAAAAAGGGGAGTTGTTTAGTTGAGAGAGTTAGAGATCGAAACATGGAGAGAAAGAATGAACGCATGTCAAAAACCGATAGCTTCCTAAGGGGGTTAGGGGAGGAAGATTGACCGATACAGGAAGTATGTAGCGTGTGTGCCGGGGGGGGGGGGGGGCTTAAAACAACATTTGAATGTAGACAGTACAAGACTTAATATCGATGTTTCAATTTAGTGTACATTGTAAGATTTGAACTGAGGACAATGCATATGGGTAATTATTTTGAATTCGTGCCATACTAGGTTTGGAAAAGTTGACATTGACTCGATTGTTGTGCTATTTTGTAGGTCATATGTTTGAATCCACCCAAAGTTTTCTCACTACCATGGTGTTCATCATATATATATGAATTTGTATTAAAAAAGTAGCATGGATACCGTGAAATGTGAAATCCACGTTAGAATTGGAGATCGCTATGTGACACACACTCTAATTCAAATAGCTCCTCATTAATTAATTTATAGTATCTCGTTTCGAATGAATAATTATTTGCAAGGAAAACACGGGCATGGTAATACATACAGATTCGTTTGCAAATGAAAGAAGATTCGTTTGCATTCTCAAATGTAGGCGCACCAGGCAGACCAGGGTTGTGTTGTGGTGGTCGCGTGTATCGTACGGACGCTAGCACCCAGCCACCCACCCCCTCCCTCCCCCCCAAAAGAACAATGACAAAATAAGTTCGCACTTCCATGTTTTGGATTGAAATATCTGGTGGCCCCAATTCCAGCCCTGCAAAATCTCCCTTCTCTACCGCCCCCTTCCGCGCCCAGATTGCTCAAATCCCTAATTCACCGCCAACCCAAGCAAAGTTTGAATCACCCCTCGTCTCGTCTCTTTCCCTACCTCTGTGCCGGACGATGACGATGAACACGACGGCCGCGCTTCACCACCGCACCGGAGCTACCTCATCTATGCCCTTGTTGTCGGGGAAAACGACACCTACGGGATCACGTGGATCCCTTCTACGGTTTGGCAGGGAAGAGGGGTGCACAAAGAGGTCTAATGATCAACACGATAGGTTTTTACCCAGGTTCGAGCCGCTGAGCAGCATAAAACCCTAGTCCTGCTTGAGTGTCTATTAGGTGTTCTTGAGCTTCGGCTAGCTGCTCTGCATGCAAGCTGGGCCGAGAGGTTCAAAAGTCCGGATCCTTCTCCAGTACGCCTTGGGCCTCCTTTTATACGTTCAAGGGGTTGCCATAGCGGCATACATGATGTGGAAAGTAGCTACAACGCATATGCTTATCACTGACATCCTAGGACAAACGCATTAAATGCACAAGTTACGTGCCCTCCAACTTTATCGGGGACGAAAATAGAGCCCGTCCCATCCGTTGCTACCTCTCCCCATCTTGACACCATCCAGGCTGACGAGGCATGCAAGGCCAGGCTGGCTGGCTAGTTGTTGTGCTGGAACGGTGGCAGGATCTTCACGAAGATCCGCATGCCACCACGTAAGTGCTTGCCAGGCTGGCAGGCCAGTTGCTGCGCTGGAGTGGTGGTGGGGTGGCGGAGCCTTGTACTCCCCCGACAAGGACCATGCCGGGGGCTTAGCAAGTCATCCCTACAAGGATCTTGCCGCGGGCTTCATGAGCCATCCTGGCAAGGATCTTCCCGGGGCCTCAGCTTCTGGTCTTCTTTTCTCTAATCACTGACTGCTTCTCTAGTGATCTTGTCTTTATCCTTGATCTCCCTCTTCAGGCCTTGCCGCAGGTGTGGCTACAACTGCCCATGCACAAGTATGGGGTGCTAAAGGCCCAGACTTTAGTACACCAACAGGAGCCCCCGGGCCTGGTCCACACACAGGTGCGGAGCAGTGTTGGGCTAGGCCCAAGCAGTGCACGGGCACGTGTGGCAGTGGTCGACTGTTGTAATCTTCTTGTCTGTCATGCTCGGAGCCGCACGTGAATAGCCTTTATTCACGGAATGGTAACCACCATTTGACGCCTCCCACTAACGGTGTCCTGGACTAGGGGGTACTCTCCAGGTCGTCTCCCGATCAGTTGGATTGGGCCGAGGACCCCATGGCCATTTACTCATGGGCCAGTTCGGACAACCAAAGTATACATGAGGAAGATTCCACAAGACTTGGTGATCAAGACAAGGACTCCGCTCCACCGGCATATTCGACTAGGACTCTTGTAATCCTAGGCCTCTGGTACATTATATAAGCCGAGGCCGGGCTTAGACCACAACTTATGATCTCGAGGTAGATCAACTCTTGTAATCTCTATATCCATCAAGATCAAACAAGCAGGAAGTAGGGTATTACCTCCATTAAGAGGGCCCGAACCTGGGTAAACATTATTTCCCCTATCTCCTGTTACCCATCGATCCATGACACACAGCTTGGGACCCCCTACCCGAGATCTGCCGGTTTTGACACCGACAATGGTGCTTTCATTGAGAGTTCCGTTGTGTGATCGACAAAGGATCAATGGCTCACCTACAGATCAACTGCGACTATGCCCTGCCTTCGATCGTCATGTTCGGATGAGGGCCTTCATCAACATCAACTCCAATCTCTATCATGATCATGGAGGAATCATCTTTGGAGCTCGGGGGCTCAACATCAACATTGTCCTCGGGCGACCGTGTAGTTTTTCCGGACAGCAAACTTGTATCCTCTGCCACCACCTCCACGAGCATCACTTTGACGATTCCTTCAGCCAAATTGTGCGGAATTGAGTCTACAACAACCCTGTAAAATTTCATTGCGTTCCGATGGAGGAACCTTCGGCGATCTACGATATACCGGAGACCTGTCAAGTCTGGACGGGAATCTGGACAAGTTTAGGGCGTGCTCTCCAGAGCCTAGCTCAAATGTCATTTGGAAGATCCCACCATTCATTTGGAGGATCCAACCATTCATCTTCTGTGGAATTTCCATATCTACCACCACTCAAAATTTCAGCTCGATCCGACCGTCCAAACTCCGGGAACCTTCCGATTAGTGCATCACTTTTCAGGTCTGTTTTTTGCGCGAGAACGAATCTGACCCGAGTTCATCTCTTTTATGAACGGGATTTCAGACATCCTTTTTGAAGGAATTTTTGTATGGGGCATTGTGTTTTGTTCTCAAGAACATCCCACTAATTTTAAAGTATTTTCCAATATGATCTTCACCATCACGCTAGTGTCAAACCAGCCCGACAACGTTGCTCCACGGCTGCCGACCTACGCTAGACACATCATCGCTTTGTTGAGCCGAGCTCAACTTGTTCGGATCATCATCTTGGCAAGACAAACAAGAGTTCAGCATCACGAAGGATAAATCATCACCAACATTGCCGCCCCATGGATTACACGGAGCGGGCACACCGGCATCACCGCGGTCACTTCATCAAGCCAGCATTGACCACATCATGAGTTACGACCTGCATCGGCATGGCCGCACTGTTGCTTCTTCAAGTCGATGTCCTTCATGCCGACCTACTTTGACTCATCGGCTGACATTCGAGGCTTCGACACCTCGACTGGACCCGGGGCTTCCCCATCTCTTCATCAACCTACTCCGGAGACTTCGGCGTCACCAGCCGACCGGCTTCGTCACGTTAGCTGGACCGGGGGCTTTGCCTCGGCGAGCCAACCTTTGCCAACATCGTCATGTCGTCGCTTCATCGCTCATCAGGCAATGGGTGTGCGGATCGAGTCCCAATTTTGGGAGTCACTTTCCTTCGGATTGCTACAACAAATAAACCAGGTGCTATTAATCCTAGTAATTTTTGCTTGTTTGGGTTTATTTTTCCCAAGGAATTATTACTCTGGTTTGTTCCATCATTTGTACACCTGTCTATCAAATGGTGGCCGCATTAAACGACGGTCGCGTGGTGGTTCGGTCAAATGGTGGCTGCATCCGAAACTCGGACCGACCTGAGAATTAAGGCTTTGCCTCGTCTTTACCGCATCATGCCGACGCCCTGCATCGACATTGACTTCTGTGCCAGGCCACATTTCTTTAAAAAATTATTCTACGTAAATTAATTATGCGAGTTTTTTATATATTTATATTATTAATTTTTGGACTGCACTATTTAACATGTGTAGGTAATCGACTTTGACTGCGTCACGCGGTCACTTCGGCAAGCCGACATTGTCGTTTCAATCGGCGTAAATCGGCTCGCGTGATCACCTTGTTGGTCGAATTGCCATACTGACATGTTCAGTTGCCTCGGGACTTCGACATTGCTGAGGGAGCCCTACTTCATCGAGTGTTCGGCACACAAGCCATATTTCTTGTATTACTCACTTTGCATAAATTATTTATTATGCTACATTTTTTAATTTATTATTATTACTGCTATCTCTGGCTTGCACTATTTTCCGTGCACAGGTAAATGATCCAGGTTGGGAAGCGCTGTCACCTCGGCATACCGACATACCACGTCACCTTGGCTAGACCAGGGGCTTCGTCATAACTTCATTAACCCATGCCGGGGAGTTCAGCACATTGGCCGTGCTATGTTACCACTTTGGAGTGCCGAGCTCTTTTCTCAGCCACCTCGGGACCAGCTTGGGGGATGGAACTTTGTCCCACATCAAGCTCAGACCGCGTCATCAATGCCGAACACATTAACCAGCTAAGTCACTTTCATGCTCAAAGTTTTGAATTTTTAACTTGTGTTCGGTTCGACCATGCTCACATGCATTGTTCGTTAAAAGAAACTCCCTTTACCCATGTTAACTGGGGGCTCTTAAAATTTACATTAGTCATTTTATAGTAAATGTGTTTTCTTCTTGGTCGTTGCAAAGTCTTTTTCTACCGCTCCATTTTTCGGCTCGAGTGTATGGTCAATAGCCGGATAGCCTAGCTTATCTCTAAAGCTGCTCGAGTTTAGTTTGCTAAACTAGCCTCGGAGAAGCACTCCGCCTTCGGGATAAGGAGCTTGAAGCCGTAGGCTAACTCGCTTGAAGTCTTGAGATAGGATGCGTCATGTTAAAGCACGACAGAAGCACAATTTTTTTTAAGACCAATTTCCGGATTGGCACCAAAATCTCGGTTTAGTCCAGACGTCAAGATTTTACATAAGTTTTTGGCTTTTTGAGCTTATGTCACTTTTTAGCTATTTGTATGTTTTCCTTTCAGGAAGCAGGACATCCTCATGACCGAGGTGCCCTGCATAATAATTTAGCTCGGGAGATCTTTTTCGACCCACAACTCGGCATCTTTCTCGCCGAACTGCACCTCGGTGTTGACAATACACACGCTACATCGGGACTAGTTCTTGTGCAGTGCAATGCCAGACGCCTTTAAAGCATTGGCAATATTAACAGGGGGCTGAGACTCCAGCCAAACCGACCAAAAACCAAGGTACGCCATAGAGTCCTCGGCAAAAACATTCTCGGATATTACTATATATGCATCGGTTTCGAATTGTGTCTTCGGGCAATAGTTGGGTTGCCCGGCTCCTGTGCTTGCCTCCCACGTTCCGCTTTGTTCGGCTAGGTGTGCAAAGGGAGAACCACTGCGATTGTGCTTCCAGCTGGCATGGTTAAGCACCTCAGTGGAGAAAGCCGAAAACTGACTGTCACAATAAATGTAAACTGGTTAGCGATCCGATGACTGTGTTAAATGATGGGCCGTTCATAACATTGGTCGCGGTGTTTATGTCACGCCCAATATGTGACCCTATCCAAAAGGAACTCGAAGGTCCCACCAAGGATAGACCCGCATATTGGAACGCTTTTGCAAGGTGGATATCATTACATCAACATTACATAATAGAGGGGATACATCCAAGAGGCATACAATGCCACACGAATACAACAATACAACATACAAGAACAACATCCGACTACGGATGAATCATAAACAGAAACTCAAACAATATCCACCCTGCTAGCCCAGGCTGCCGACCTGGAACCTATCCCCTGATCGAAGAAGAAGCAGAAGGAGAACTCCAAAACAAGCAAACATCACTCTCGCGTCATGATCATCGCAAAACCTGTACCTGCAACTGTTGTTGTAGTAATCTGTGAGCCACGAGGACTCAGCAATCCCATTACCATGGGTATCAAGACTAGCAAAGCTTAATAGGAAAGGAAGGGGTAAAGTGGTGAGGTTGCAGCAGCGACTAAGCATGATATGGTGGCTAACATACGCAAAGAAGAGCGAGAAGAGAGCAAGCGGAACGGTCGTGAAGCTAGCAATGATCAAGAGGTGATCCTGAACACCTACTTACGTCAAACATAACCCAGAAACCGTGTTCACTTCCCGGACTCCGCCGAGAAGAGACCATCACGGCTACACACGCGGTTGATGCGTTTTAATTTGGATCTGGTGTCAAGTTATCTACAACCGGACATTAACAAATTCCCATCTGCCACATAACCGCGGGCACGGCTCTCGAAAGTTTAAACCCTGCAGGGGTGTCCCAACTTAGCCCATGACAAGCTCTCGCGATCAACGAAGGAATAGACCTTCTCCCAGGAAGACCCGATCAGTCTTGGAATCCCGGTTTACAAGACATTTCGACAATGGTAAAACAAGACCAGCAAAGCCGCCCGATGCGCCGACAATCCCGATAGGAGCTGCACATATCTCGTTCTCAGGGCAACACCGGATGAGACAGGCTACGAGTAAAACCAGACTTCGAGTTTCCCCGAGGTGGCCCCGCAGGCGGCTCGGTTCGGACCAACACTTAGACAAGCACTGGCCCGGGGGGGGGGGGGGGGCTAAAATAAAGATGACCCTTGGGTTGGCCGACCCAAGGGAAGGGTATAGGTGGTGGTGAGGCAAATGGTAAAACCAAGGTTGGGCCTTGCTGGACAAGTTTTATTCAAAGCGAACTGTCAGGGGGGTCCCATAAATCACCCGACCGCGTTAGGAACGCAAAATCCGGGAACATAACACCGGTATGACGGAAACTAGGGCGGCAAGAGTGGAACAAAACACCAGGCATAAGGCCGAGCCTTCCACCCTTTACCAAATATATAGATGCATTAATAATATAAGAGATATTGTGATATCCCAACATAACCCTGTCCACCATGGAGCAATCTTCAACTTCACCTGCAGCTAGCAACGCTATAAGAGGGGCTGAGCAAAGCGGTAACATAGCCAAGCAATGGTTTGCTAGGAATGGTGTCAAAGGTTAGAGGTTCATGGCAGTTTGGGAAGGCTTGAAGAACAAATGATAGGTAACGCAGCATAGCGATAGGACGAAGCAACTAGCATAGCAATGATAGTAGTGAGATCCAAGGTAGCGGTCATCTTGCCTGAAATCCTGCTAGGAAGAAGAACGAGTCCATGAAGAAGATGAAGCCACGAAGACGAACCAAGCGTAGACGAACGCATCCTCACGATCGCAACAAAACGGGAACTATCGAGAAGAAGCACACAACATGGTAAACACACCACACATGAACAAGACATGATGCACAACAAGCATGATGCATGACAAAGCTACATGAAGCTACTCGTGGCAAGAGATGATGCAAACAAGAACAACACATCAAGACAAGTTTAAATGAGGCCGGGAACAACATATAACAATTCCGGTAAGTCCTCATATGCAAATTTCGAAATTGGTCCAGATCTGAATAAACCTTATGTTCAAGTTATTAAACAGCAAGTTAAGATGCACCAAGATGATCTACATGAAATTCTAGTCAAGTTACATATAAAGTTCATTTAGTTCGGAGCTACGGCCTAGAAGATATGAGCAAAACAAGTTAAGCATGGCATTGATGCAAAATGCACCCAAACATCAAGCAAACACAGCAAAACAAGGATGCAACAACATAATATGAAACTACATGCAAAAACAAGCAAGTTTCATATAGAGCACACTCAAAACGGAGCAACGGTTCAACACATACACTCTATACAAGTCATAGCAACAATCTGTCCATAACAGCAACTAGGCATCTTACAAGCATCAAAACAACATGCTACAGCACCCCAACATAAGAACAAAAGGCATGAGCATGATGTACAGGTAAAGCACTAAAAAACATGAACACTGAGCTATCTCCAGAAATCACTAGAACATGCTCAAAAGGACATGGAAAGATTGCAAATTATAACAGTTTCAGGCTTTAGCAGAAATAACATCAGGTTGCAATGTTTAGAGCTATCAAACGACATGTTACAGGAACTTATCATGGCAAACAAAGGCATGGCATGATACTACTAAATGCATAGATCAAAAGTCTCTTACTGACCATGAGCCAAAAAGGCATAGAAAATATGATGACACCCATGTAAACATGGCAAGTTATATTACAGATTCATACATGGCAGGAACAACAATAAGTAGGCATGTTGGTGAGCTTGTACCACTCACCACAGAGCAATAAATGGCATGGCAAGGCAACCAACAGTAATAAGACATGTTTGTGAAGCTATACATGGCAAGAGCAAGGTCATAGGGTGCATGAATCACTAGCAAACAATCATGGAAACATTGAACTTAATGTTAACAGGTTGACAGCAACATTATTTAGCAAGTTTGGAGCAAGATATGAACAATCTACAGCAAGCTATAAATGCAACCAGGGGAATGAATGGATAGGGCATAACATGTAGATCAAAACATGTTTATAGAACATCTCCAGATTATGCATAGAATGATTAGTAGAAGCATGTTAACATAGCAACAAAATATAACAGAATCTGCCTAGCAAAACAGCAACATCAAGTACACTACTTAACAAGCTCGATTCACTCACCACAAGTCATTGGATGACAAGATAAGCATAGCATTATCAAGAAGACATGTTTGTGAAACAAACCAAGTAAGAACAAGTCCATAGCATGCAAGGATCAACTATAGCAAGCCTGGCCATATTGAATAACATGTAAACAATCTGCCAGGAAACATTTTGAAGCAAAAGTAGAGCACTCAAATGACATGCTAGACTACTCCATAATTGCAAACAAGGGCTTGAATGGATAGACAGCAACCATATGTTCAAAACACCCTTACTGAAGTATCTCAAAATATGCATGGATCTCTCTGTAGCATCAAGTTTACATGGCATCAAAATAATAGCAGACCAGGGACTAAAATTAGCAATATCACGAAGCCTATTTTGCATGCTTGTGCTAGTCACCACATTGATCACAAAAATACATAGCATACACCCCTGGAAAGATGGCATGGCATAGATCAAAACACATGTAGACATCAACCTCATAGGATGCACACATCAATCATGACAAAAATGACAAATGAGCAAGTTATAACAGTTTCAGCAGATTAACATCAACATGCACTCTTCCAACAGCATTTCGGGCATCACGATGAGCTCAAATGAAAATGATGCAATGGAATGAAATGAAGTACTCATCGAGGCAAACAATTTGACATATTACACGCACAAAACGGAGCTACGGATGCAGAGATATGGTGCGATGAATATGGCATGATTATGCAAAAATCCTGAGGACTTAGTGGAATTTGGACCTCGTGGGAAAGTCAACCCGGCGGTGGATCTCGCCGGAAAAGTCGCCGGAGCTATCGGGGACGGGGCCGAGGAGGCGGATCCGGGGCTCCTCCGGCCGGACCTCGCCGGATCCGGTCCGGGTCGAGGCGGAGGGCGACGGGGAGGCGCTGCGGCCGCGGTGCGGCCACCGGCGACGGGCGGCGGAGCTCTTCTCGGCGGAGGCGACGACGGCTGGGGCGGAGCGGCGCGCCGGCGAGGCGGGGAGCGACGGCGCGGGAGGCGCGGCCGAGCGGAGGGGCGCAGGGCAGGCGGCGCGGGCCGGTGCCGGGCGGCGGCGACCGGAGAGGCGGCGGATGGCGGCGCCTGCGGGCGCGGGCGGCGGCGCGGGCTCCTCGGGCGCGGGACCGAACGGCGGCGGGGTCGCGGGCCTGCGCGGGCCAGCCACGGGCCCGGGCGGGCCGGCGGCGCGGGGCGGCGGTGGCTGCCACGTGGCGGCGCGGGATTGGGTGTGGGCGGCGGCTGGACGCGTCCGGACGGCGGCGGACATGTCCGGCGGCGCGGAGGAAGGGGAGGTTAGGGTTTGGACTGCGGGATTTCGGGGGAGGCCACATATTTATAGGTAGAGGGAGCTAGGAGAGTCCAAATGAGGAGCGGTTTTCGGCCACGCGATCGTGATCGAACGACCGAGAGCATGGAGGGGAGTTTGCTGGGTTTTGGAAACTTTGGAAGGGGTGTTGGGCTGCACACAAAAGAGGCTTCGCGGTTACCCGGTTAACCGTTGGAATATCAAACGACCTCCAAATGACACGAAACTTGACAGGCGGTCTACCGGTGCTATACTAAGGCCGCTTGGCAAACCTCGGGCCATTCCGAGAAAGTTTAACACCCGCACAAGATAAGAAGCAAAAAGGGGACGCCGGATGACATAGGAGTGCCGGATTGCGAAACAGACAACGGGGAAAAAGCTCGGATGCATGAGGCGAACACGTATGCAAAATGAAATGCACATGATGACATGATATGAAATGCAGAAGATGACATGGCAAAGTGCAACACGCAAGCAAATGACATGGCAACGACGGCGAATAACTGGCAGACACCTGGCGCATCGAATCCGGGGCGTTATAGTTTATGGCTTGAAATCGGCTATCGCCGAACACTAACTGGAGGCTCGTAGCTAGCTTCCCCAGTTTAAAGCTCCTATGACTAATTGAAAGTTATAAAGCACGCATATCTGATTGCCTCGTTTCCGCTAACACAACCGCCTTCGGGCACCAAGACGTCGGGTCAGGGTTGTTTTATTATTGCGGAAACACCCCGCGTAGCATCTACAAGGGGGTGGAAGCCGATGATGGGTCACTTTCAACTGATAAACGGTCACAACAGAGTCAAAATAAAAATATCATTGACATTTGTATTTAATATACGAGGGCTACCTTCCATAATTATCATTATAAAGCCATAAATATGCATCAATTTGACTTAAGATTTTGGCCAAGCTGGGTTGCCTGGCTCCTATGCTTACCCCTACGTTCCCGATTGTTCGGCTAGGTGGTAAAGGGAGCACCTCTGTGATTGTTACTACTGGGTCATTCGGTTTAGTACCTCATACTGGGTGAAGCCGAAAGCTAGCTATCTTAAGAATATAATTGGTCGGCAACGATGGAAGTGAAAATTCTAGTTCATCATGGACCATAGAGTTCGGGAACTTTCCCCTAACTAAATCCTCAATGTTTTCCTCCCACATTGATAGGAGATGAGGTTTAATGATCATGGTCAACATGAAAACCCAAAGAAAGGAACCGATAACGAAACTATTTTCTTGGGAAGATGTTTCTTAATATAACATATCTCTCTGCATACCTTTGTTTATAAAACCATGTGAATGGATTGCCTTGTTTGCTGTAAATCTTTGCCCTTATAAAGTATTCATAAAGTGGGACAAACACTCCACGGCCACTGGTCGAGAAGGTTTAAGCCGATGGTCGGTCAATGAAGTTTTGTACAATGCGGATCCGAGCATTAATGATGTAGAGTACTTGGATACATAGAATCATTACACATAATTTGTAATTTTACTCTGGATATCGATCCTTAATTCGGCCACCCATGCCAACATTAACGCTCGGGGGCTACTGGGCTTCGGGCTTATCATTATTTATAAATATTAAAGGGGCACATTGATCCCCTGATCTGGTGTTGCCACCCGACCAGTGGCTCGGGGGCTACTACATTGCCTATTCAATGCAGAAAATTGAAAGTGCTTGGTGTTCGGCATGACCGAACTATGGGCAAGCACGTCTTCGGACAACAATAAGTACCATCTGGGACTTATCCGGCATCAAGCTAATATATCACGGCGACTTCTCATGACCCTCTCTTAGGGACCCATCCGCCGATCACCATTACCTCTAATATATTACACTGCGTCTCTATTCCTACGTATGCTGCCGAGCTAGGAGTTGATCCTCAGGCCGATTTTGCGAATCGACCCGAGTCTCAGGGGCTACTAGGATCAGCAGTTTCATGTTTTCCTTCAGGTGCATCTCGGGTTTTAGACCGACACACACCTTGAGGGCTACTGGTTATGCATATTGATAGCAAATAAATTTACACGCATTGGAAATGTAATCTGCAAACAATCAGCCCATGACCGAGGTGCTGAACCACCTCGAAAGCATTTCGGGTATAGCTCGGATGCAAGTGGCTGGCTCCATAGAGGGCATTTCTGGCATTAAGCTCGGCTAAACTCCTTCAACTTTTTTGAACCAAGGTGATCTATGACACCTCAGACATAGTCCAATGTTGGAGCTCGGATACAATCCGGCGTTGGAGCTCGGATATAGTCCGACGTTAGTGCTCGGCTGCAAGAGATACCTCGAATGCTATCCGGTGTTGGAGTTCGGATGCAAGAGGACACCGCTGCATGGGAACAACTTCAAACCCAAGGTGTGGCATAAAAAATAACAAGGCATTGATAAAGGCCGAGAACTTAAAGGGGCTCCTCGGATCCCCGACGTGTAAACTCTTCAGATTCACTTTGGCAATCCGAAAGATCGAAGATGAGAATATTTTTTGAACCAATTTTCAAGACTGGCAACCGAAGGTGAAGAACAGTTCAGAAGAATCGAGGAGCGTCCCCAAGTTGAAGACCAGTTCAAGTGGCTATTGACGGTGTCCTGGACTAGGGGGTACTCACCACGTCGTCTTCCGATCAGTTGGATTGGGTCGAGGACCCCCATGGCCATTTACTCATGGGCCAGTTCGAATAGCCGAAGTATACATGAGGAATATTCCACAAGACTTGGTGATCAAGACAAGGACTCCTCTCCACCCGCGTACTCGACTAGGACTCTTGTTACCCTAGGCCTCTGGTACATTATATAAGCCAAGGCCGGGCTAGTCGATAGATAGAGGCTAGATCATCATGACATCAATCATCATACTCCTAGGGTTTAGACCACAACATATGATCTCGAGGTAGATCAACTCTTATAATCTCTATATCCATCAAGATCAATCAAGCAGGAAGTAGGGTATTACCTCCCTTAAGAGGGCCCGAACCTGGGTAAACATTGTCTCCCTGTCTCCTGTTACCCATCGATCCACGACACACAGCTTGGGACCCCCAACCCGAGATCTGCCGGTTTTGACACCGACACCCACTACACCTGCCTTTTTTTTCACATACGCCGCATGCATGGCGTGGGGTAGGTGGCGGATGCGCGGGATATGGAAAAGTGTGCAATGGCAGATACCCATGTGCCTTTGATTGGCGCGGGGAGGGCGGTCGATGACTCCGCTTGCTGCCAATGGCCTTAATGAGCTGGACTCGAAGGGGCTCTCTAGAGAGGGTATAGAGCCAGCTCCCAGCCCTTCCTGCTTGTCTATAAAAGGGGGATCAGGAGGAGAAAGAGGGGCATCCCTTTGCGTCTTCTTGTCTTCTCCGTTCTTCATCCACCATCATGCCGAGAGGGCACGGTCGTGGCCGCCCCCCTGCAGAGGCGACGAGATCTTCCTCTCGCCAGAGAGCCATGGTGGTTAAGGAAGAGTCAAGCGCCCAAGGCGGAGGTGCCGGACGGGGCCGTGGTCGGCGAGGTGGTCGAGGCTGAAGTGGACGTGGAAGTGGAACATCTGCTGCGCCGCCGCCTCCTCCCGCTCCGTCAAGTGGCCATGCCGGAGACACGATGCTGGAGTTTATATTGGGGCTGCGCGAACCGCCGCATAGTCGTCTTCTTCTTCCCGAGCCATTCGCGAGGGTGCTGGAGGTCGACCAGCCGTCGAGGTTGAGTCTTCACATGAAGGGCTATTGCAATGGCGATATGTGGGTGAACGTAAAGTTCCCCGCCCCTCATGTAATGCTTCTTCGTCGCGGTTGGAAAACCTTTGCACGTGCCCATTGCTTGATGAAGGGTCACATCCTCCGCTTTAAATTAGTGGAGGCTGACCTGCTCTCCGTCAAGGTCTTTGGGAGCTTGGGAATCCAGTTAGGGTGCTGCACGGAGAGCTCGACTGACGACGAGTGCTCCTCCTAGAGCGATAGCGACAAGGAGGAGACCGATGGAGAGGACGATGGGGACGGGTCAGACTAGAAGTCAGGAGGCAACACCATCATCTGCACCTGGTCTTCGACCCGGCAGAGCAATTTTCCGGGTGTAGTTCTTGGCGGTGGCTTCTCAAGCCAACTCTTTGAACTTCTTGGGGCTGCCGCTTCTGGCGGCTGCCGCTAGAAGGCCGGAGGAGACGAAGAAGGTGGGTGGTGGGCCGTCAAGTCGGAGTATGATGGCATCGACGCCTTCGTCTCGTATTGCCGGCCCGCTGCCTTATCTTTTGGCTCCTCCCCCGGCACCATCATCACTAGCCCTCTTCTGGATGGCCGCCGGGATGTTCTCTTGGTGTCTTCTACCGCGTCCACCTCGCCTAGGTGCCCTTTTTGTCCTCTCGCTATCTTGACCCGCTTTCTGAGGAGAGGGACAAGAAAGGGATTACGGACATCTTGTCTTTTTTTAGATCTTAAGCCTGCGAGCACTTGCCGAATTTAAACTTTGTAACCCTTTGCTCATGCTTACATTCCGTATGAATTGTACTTGTTAATCAACATATTAATGAATAAAAGTGTGTTTGCCGGGTTCTTTTGTGGGTGAGCAAGGTTCACACCAAGGAACGAGTCCTTGTTATTATTTTAAGTAAACAACGTCACCCAGCAACATGCCTTGCCGTCCTCCCGCTTCATACCACGACTACGCTCACGCCCTTAGCGGAGGTAGGGGCAAAGTAGGATTAGGCCCTTTGACCGTCCCCCTTCCACTGCAACTACAACCAAATTCTAGCCCAAAGGGGATTTTGGGCATGGAAAGGAGGGAGCACGGTGGCATGGGATCGAGCGAGGTTTCGTACGTTCAAGTTTCATACGGAAGTACGCAACAGGGGAAAAAGGACTTATCTAAATCTGCTGCCCTTGGCAGCCTTGGCTTGCCAGGGCGGGGTGTGAGTTCATCTCCTTTCCTCCAAAGAGTTCCGCTGAAGCACCCATGCAGCCTGCGAACCAAAGAGGACTGGAAGGGACAAAAATACACACACTCGAGCTCTATGCTAGGGGTTGGTTGCCGCTAAGCACTATCAACCCTACCAGAGAGAAGCTCATCCTAACATGCATGCTAATTGTTTGGGTGCCAGCGCTTTGTTTATTCATCTGTTGCTCAGGGTCTGCGCCTGGCTTTGTACAAAGGGTTACATGCCTTGCCAGCAAGGCTTGTACAAAATGTGGTCTGCCGGGGGGCCCGACAACCACACCTTACGGGTAAAACTTGTGAAGATGTTCGATGTTCTAGGAGTTGCTCACTGGGATGCCATCTTCGGTCTTCAGGTGGACTGCGCCGGGCCTAGTGACTTGTATTACCCGATAAGGGCCTTCCCACTTTGGCATCAACCTGTTGGAATTCTTGGCCGACTGAACGTGCCAAAGAACAAGGTCACCTTCCTCAAAGCTTTGGACATGGACCTTGCGGCTATGGTAGCGGCGCAAGGCTTGCTGGTAGCGCGAAGCTTGCACATCAGCCTGAAGACGATCTTCCTCAAGGAGCATAGCATCATCTTGCCGAAGCTGCTCTTTCTCAAGCTCATCATATGCGAGCACTCGAGGTGATCCGTATGTGAGTTTTGTGGAGAGAACTGCTTCTGCCCCGTACACGAGGGAGAAGGGCGTCTGGCCGGTGGCTCGATTTGGCATTGTCCTGATTGACAAAAGAACCGCTGGCAACTCGTCAATCTAGCATCTTCTGCACTTGTGCAACCTGTCAAAAGTCCTCATCTCGAGGCCCCGCAACACTTCAGCATTTGCCCTTTCTGCCTGGCCGTTGCTTCGTGGATGTGCAACAGAAGCAAAACAGATTTTGCTGCCGAGGTCTTGGACGTATTGCATGAAGGTGCGGCTTGTGAACTGCATGCCGTTGTCGGTGATGACTCTGTTTGGCACACCAAAACGGCAAACTAGTCCCTTGAAGAACTTGACGGCTGATTGTGCTGTCACCTTTCTCACTGCTTCCACTTTTGGCCACTTTGTGAACTTGTCGATCGCAACGTACAAGTACTCAAAGACCCTGATAGCACGGGGAAAGGGGCCAAGTATGTCGAGCCCCCATACCGAAAATGGCTAGGAAAGAGGGATTGTCTAAAGAGCTTGAGCTGGTTGGTGGAGTTTCTTCGAATGGAACTGACACGCTTCACACTTGGTTACTAGTGCAGTTGTATCCTGGAGAGTAGTGGGCCAAAAGAAACCTTGCTGGAATGCTTTGCCGTCAAGGGCTCTTGATCCTATGCGAGAGCTGATGTCTACTACACAACCTTCTTCTTGTAGACGTTGTTGGGCCTCCAAGTGCAGAGGTTTGTAGGACAGTAGCAAATTTCCCTCAAGTGGATGACCTAAGGTTTCTCTCCAACAACCATGCACCAAATAACAAAGAGTCTCTTGTGTCCCCAACACACCCAATACAATGGTAAATTGTATAGGTGCACTAGTTCGGCAAAGAGATGGTGATACAAGTGCAATACGGATGGTAGATATAAACAGCAAGGTAGCAAGTGGTAAAAGTGAGCGAAAACGGTATTGCAATGTTTCGAAACAAGGCCTAGGGTTCATACTGTCACTAGTGCAAGTTCTCTCAACAATATTTGAAGGAAATATGCCCTAGAGGCAATAATAAAGTTATTATTTATTTCCTCATATCATGATAAATGTTTATTATTCATGCTAGAATTGTATTGACCGGAAACATGATACATGTGTGAATACATAGACAAACACATAGTCACTAGTATGCCTCTACTTGACTAGCTCATTAATCAAAGATGGTTATGTTTCCTGACCATAGACATGTGTTGTCATTTGATTAATGGGATCACATCATTAGGAGAATGATGTGATTGACATGACCCATTCCGTTAGCCTAGCACTTGATCGTTTAGTATACTGCTATTGCTTTCTTCATGACTTATACAAAGTTCCTACGACTATGAGATTGTGCAACTCCCGTTTACCGGAAGAACACTTTGTGTGCTACCAAACATCACAACGTAAATGGGTGATTATAAAGGTGCTCTACAGGTGTTTCCGAAGGTACATGTTGAGTTGGCATAATTCGAGATTAGGATTTGTCACTCCGATCGTCGGAGAGGTATCTCTGGGCCCTCTCGGTAATACTCATCACCTAAGCCTTGCAAGCATGTAACTAATGAGTTAGTTATGAGATGACACATTACGGAACGAGTAAAGATACTTGCCAATAACGAGATTGGACTAGTTATTGGATACCGATGATCAAACCTCGGGCAAGTAACATACCGATGACAAAGGGAACAAAGTATGATGTTATGCGGTTTGACCGATAAAGATCTTCGTAGAATATGTAGGAACCAATATGGGCATCCAGGTCCCGCTATTGGTTATTGACCGAGAATGGTTTTAGGTCATGTCTACATAGTTCTCGAACCCGTAGGGTCCGCACGCTTAACGTTTCGATGACAGTTTTATTATGAGTTTATAAGTTTTGATGTACCAAAGTTTGTTCAGAGTCCCGGATGTGATCACGGACATGACGAGGAGTCTCGGAATGGTCGAGACATAAAGATTGATATATTGGACGACTATATTCGGACACCGGAAGTGTTCCGGGTGATTTCGGAGAAAACCGGAGTGCCGGAGGGGTTACCGGAACCCCCCGGGTAAGTATTGGGCCTTAGTGGGCCTGAGGGGAGAGAGAGGGCAGCAGCCCAGGAGGTGGCGCGCCCCCTCCCAAGGGGAGTCCGAATTGGACTAGGGGAGGGGGGCGCGGCCCCTCTTTCCCTCTCCCTCTCCCCCTCTTTCCTTCCCCCTTCCTCCTTCCTAGTTGGACTAGGAAAGGGGAGTCCTACTCCCAGTAGGAGGAGGACTCCCCCCTCCTTGGCGCGCCCCAAGGGCCGGCCAGCCTCCCCCTTTGCTCCTTTATATACGGGGGCAGGGGGGCACCCCAAAGACACACAAGTTGATCTACGGATCGTTCCTTAGCCGTGTGCGGTGCCCCCTTCCACCATATTCCACCTCGGTCATATCGTCGCAAAGCTTAGGCGAAGCCCTGCGCCGGTAGAACATCAAGATCGTCACCACGCCGTCGTGCTGACGGAACTCTCCCTCGACACTCGGCTGGATCGGAGTTCGAGGGACGTCATCGAGCTGAACGTGTGCTGAACTCGGAGGCTCCGTACGTTCGGTGCTTGGATCGGTTGATCGTGAAGACGTACGACTACATCAACCACGTTGTGCTAACGCTTCCACTTACGGTCTACGAGGGTACGTGGACATACACTCTCCCCTCTTGTTGCTATATCATCACCATGATCTTGCGTGTGCGTAGGAATTTTTTTGAAATTACTACGTTCCCCAACAGTGGCATCCGAGCCTAGGTTTTATGCATTGATGTTATATGCAGGAGTAGAACACAAGTGAGTTGTGGACGATATAAGTCATACTGCCTACCAGCATGTCATACTTAGGTTCAGCGGTATTGTTAGATGAAGCGGCCCGGACCGACATTACGCGTACGCTTACGCGAGACTGGTTTCACCGTTACAAGCACTTGTGCTTAAAGGTGGCTGGCGGGTGTCTGTCTCTCTCACTTTAGTTGAACCGAGTGTGGCTACGCCTGGTCCTTGTGAAGGTTAAAACGGAGTCTATTTGACAAACTATCGTTGTGGTTTTGATGCGTAGGTAAGAACGGTTCTTGCTAAGCCCGTAGCAGCCACGTAAAATTTGCAACAACAAAGTAGAGGACATCTAACTTGTTTTTGCAGGGCATGTTGTGATGTGATATGGTCAAGACGTGATGCTATATTTTATTGTATGAGATGATCATGTTTTGTAACCGAAGTTATCGGCAACTGGGAGCCATATGGTTGTCGCTTTATTGTATGAAATGCAAACGCCCTGTAATTGCTTTACTTTATCACTAAGCGGTAGCGATAGTCGTAGAAGCAATAGATGGCGTAACGACAACGATGCTACGATGGAGATCAAGGTGTCGCGCCGGTGACGATGGTGATCACGACGGTGCTTCGAAGATGGAGATCACAAGCACAAGATGATGATGGCCATATCATATCACTTATATTGATTGCATGTGATGTTTATCCTTTATGCATCTTATCTTGCTTTGTTTGACGGTAGCATTTTAAGATGATCTCTCACTAAAATTATCAAGAAGTGTTCTCCCTGAGTATGCACCGTTGCCAAAGTTCGTCGTGCCGAGACACCACGTGATGATCGGGTGTGATAAGCTCTACGTCCATCTACAACGGGTGCAAGCCAGTTTTGCACACGCAGAATACTCAGGTTAAACTTGATGAGCCTAGCATATGCAGATATGGCCTCGGAACACAGAGACCGAAAGGTCGAGCGTGAATCATATAGTAGATATGATCAACATAGTGATGTTCACCATTGAAAACTACTCCATCTCACGTGATGATCGGTTATGGTTTAGTTGATTTGGATCACGTGATCACTTAGATGACTAGAGAGATGTCTGTCTAAGTGGGAGTTCTTAAGTAATATGATTAATTGAACTTAAATTTATCATGAACTTAGTACCTGATAGTATCTTGCTTGTTTATGTTTGTTTGTAGATAGATGGCTCGTGCTGTTGTTCCGTTGAATTTTAATGCGTTCCTTGAGAAAGCAAAGTTGAAAGATGATGGTAGCAATTACACAGACTGGGTCCGTAACCTGAGGATTATCCTCATTGCGGCACAGAAGAGTTACGTCCTGGAAGCACCGCTGGGTGCCAGGCCTGCTGCTGATGCAACTGACGACGTTAAGAACGTCTGGCAGTGCAAAGCTGATGACTACTCTATAGTTCAGTGTGCCATGCTTTACGGCTTGGAACCGGGTCTTCAATGACGTTTTGAATGTCATGGAGCATATGAGATGTTCCAGGAGTTGAAGTTAATATTTCAAGCAAATGCCTGGATTGAGAGATATGAAGTCTCCAATAAGTTCTACAGCTGCAAGATGGAGGAGAATAGTTCTGTCAGTGAACACATACTCAGAATGTCTGGGTATAACAATCACTTGATTCAACTGGGAGTTAATCTTCCTGATGATAGTGTCATTGACAGAATTCTCCAATCACTGCCACCAAGCTACAAGAGCTTTGTGATGAACTATAATATGCAAGGGATGAACAAGACTATTCCCGAGCTCTTCGCGATGCTGAAAGCCGCGGAGGTAGAAATCAAGAAGGAGCATCAAGTGTTGATGGTCAATAAGACCACTAGTTTCAAGAAGAAGGGCAAAGGAAAGAAGAAGGGGAACTTCAAGAAGAACGGCAAGCAAGTTGCTGCTCAAGAGAAGAAACCCAAGTCTGGACCTAAGCCTGAAACTGAGTGCTTCTACTGCAAGCAGACTGGACACTGGAAACGGAACTGCCCCAAGTATTTGGCGGATAAGAAGGATGGCAAAGTGAGCAAAGGTATATGTGATATACATGTTATTGATGTGTACCTAACTAGAGCTCGTAGTAGCACCTGGGTATTTGATACTGGTTCTGTTGCTAATATTTGCAACTTGAAACAGGGACTACAGAATAAGCGAGCGCTGGCCAAGGACGAGGTGACGATGCACGTGGGAAACGGTTCCAAAGTCGATGTGATCGCGGTCGGCACGCTGCCTCTACATCTACCTTCGGGATTAGTTTTAGACCTGAATAATTGTTATATGGTGCCAGCGTTGAGCATGAACATTATATCTGGATCTTGTTTGATGCGAGACGGTTATTCATTTAAATCAGAGAATAATGGTTGTTCTATTTATATGAGTAATATCTTTTATGGTCATGCACCCTTGAAGAGTGGTCTGTTTTTATTAAATCTCGATAGTAGTGATACACATATTCATAATGTTGAAACCAAAAGATGCAGAGTTGATAATGATAGTGCAACTTATTTGTGGCACTGCCGTTTAGGTCATATCGGTGTAAAACGCATGAAGAAACTCCATACTGATGGACTTCTGGAATCACTTGATTATGAATCACTTGGTACTTGCGAACCATGCCTCATGGGCAAGATGACTAAAACACCGTTCTCCGGAACTATGGAGAGAGCAACAGATTTGTTGGAAATCATACATACAGATGTATGTGGACCGATGAATGTTGAGGCTCGTGGCGGATATCGTTATTTTCTCACCTTCACAGATGATTTGAGCAGATATGGGTATATCTACTTAATGAAGCACAAATCTGAAACATTTGAAAAGTTCAAAGAATTTCAGAGTGAAGTGGAAAATCATCGTAACAAGAAAATAAAGTTTCTACGGTCTGATCGTGGAGGAGAATATTTGAGTTACGAGTTTGGTTTACATTTGAAACAATGCGGAATAGTTTCGCAACTCACACCACCTGGAACACCACAACGAAATGGTGTGTCCGAACGTCGTAATCGTACTTTACTTGATATGGTGTGATCTATGATGTCTCTTACCGATTTACCGCTATCATTTTGGGGTTATGCTTTAGAGACAACCGCATTCACGTTAAATAGGGCACCATCTAAATCCGTTGAAATGACGCCTTATGAACTGTGGTTTGGCAAGAAACCAAAGTTGTCGTTTCTTAAAGTTTGGGGCTGCGATGCTTATGTGAAGAAACTTCAACCAGATAAGCTCGAACCCAAATCGGAGAAATGTGTCTTCATAGGATACCCAAAAGAGACTGTTGGGTACACCTTCTATCACAGATCCGAAGGCAATACATTCGTTGCTAAGAATGGATCCTTTCTAGAAAAGGAGTTTCTCTCGAAAGAAGTGAGTGGGAGGAAAGTAGAACTTGATGAGATAACTGTATCTACTCCCTTATTGGAAAGTAGTTCATCACGAGAACCGGTTCCTGTGACGACTACACCAATCAGTGAGGAAGCTAATGATATTGATCATGAAACTTTAGATCAAGTTTCTACTGAACCGCGTAGGTCTACCAGAGTAAGATCCGCACCAGAGTGGTACGGTAATCCTATTCTGGAAGTCATGTTACTTGACTATGATGAACCTACGAACTATGAGGAAGCGATGATGAGACCAGATTCCGCAAAATGGCTAGAAGCCATGAAATCTGAGATGGGATCCATGTATGAAAACAAAGTATGGACTTTGGTTGACTTGCCCGATGATCGGCAAGCCATTGAGAATAAATGGATTTTTAAGAAGAAGACTGACGCTGATGGTAATGTTACTGTCTATAAAGCTCGACTTGTTGCGAAAGGTTTTCGACAAGTTCAAGGGGTTGACTACGATGAGACTTTCTCACCCGTAGCGATTCTTAAGTCTGTCCGAATCATGTTGGCTATTGCTGCATTTCATGATTATGAAATTTCGCAAATGGATGTCAAGACTGCATTCTTGAATGGATTTCTAGAAGAAGAGTTGTATATGATGCAGCCGGAAGGTTTTGTTGATCCAAAAGGTGCTGACAAAGTGTGCAAGCTCCAGCGTTCCATTTATGGACTGGTGCAAGCATCTCGGAGTTGGAATAAACGCTTTGATAGTGTGATCAAAGCATATGGTTTTATACAGACTTTTGGAGAAGCCTGTATTTACAAGAAAGTGAGTGGGAGCTCTGTAGCATTTCTAGTTTTATATGTTGATGACATATTATTAATTGGAAATGATATAGAATTTCTGGATAGCATAAAAGGATACTTGAATAAAAGTTTTTCAATGAAAGACCTCGGGGAAGCTGCTTACATATTGGGCATCAAGATCTATAGAGATACATCAAGACGCTTAATAGGACTTTCACAAAGCACATACCTTGACAAAATTTTGAAAAAGTTCAAAATGGATCAGGCAAAGAAAGGATTCTTGCCTGTACTACAAGGTGTGAAGTTGAGTCAAACACAATGCCCGACCACAGCAGAAGATAGAGAGAAAATGAAAAATGTTCCCTATGCTTCAGCCATAGGCTCTATCATGTATGCAATGCTGTGTACCAGACCTGACGTATGCTTAGCAATAAAGTTTGGCAGGAAGGTACCAAAGTAATCCAGGAGTGGATCACAGGACAGCGGTCAAGAACATCCTGAAATACCTGAAAAGGACTAAGGATATGTTTCTCGTATATGGAGGTGACAAAGAGCTAGTCGTAAATGGTTACGTCGATGCAAGCTTTGACACTGATCCGGACGATTCTAAATCGCAAACCGGATACGTGTTTTTATTAAACGGTGGAGCTGTAAGTTGGTGCAGTTCTAAACAAAGCATCGTGGCGGGATCTACATGTGAAGCGGAGTATATAGCTGCTTCTGAAGCAGCAAATGAAGGAGTCTGGATGAAGGAGTTCATTTCTGATCTAGGTGTCATACCTAGTGCATCGGGACCAATGAAGATCTTCTGTGACAATACTAATGCAATTGCCTTGGCAAAGGAATCCAGATTTCACAAGAGGACCAAACACATCAAGAGATGCTTCAATTCCATTCGGGACCAAGTCCAAGTGGGAGACATAGAGATTTGCAAGATACATACGGATCTGAATGTTGCAGACCCGTTGACTAAGCCTCTCTCACGAGCAAAACATGATCAGCACCAAGACTCCATGGGTGTTTGAATCATTACTATGTAATCTAGATTATTGACTCTAGTGCAAGTGGGAGACTGAAGGAAATATGCCCTAGAGGCAATAATAAAGTTATTATTTATTTCCTCATATCATGATAAATGTTTATTATTCATGCTAGAATTGTATTAACCGGAAACATGATACATGTGTGAATACATAGACAAACACATAGTCACTAGTATGCCTCTACTTGACTAGCTCATTAATCAAAGATGGTTATGTTTCCTGACCATAGACATGTGTTGTCATTTGATTAATGGGATCACATCATTAGGACAATGATGTGATTGACATGACCCATTCCGTTAGCCTAGCACTTGATCGTTTAGTATACTGCTATTGCTTTCTTCATGACTTATACAAAGTTCCTACGACTATGAGATTGTGCAACTCCCGTTTACCGGAAGAACACTTTGTGTGCTACCAAACATCACAACGTAACTGGGTGATTATAAAGGTGCTCTACAGGTGTTTCCGAAGGTACATGTTGAGTTGGCATAATTCGAGATTAGGATTTGTCACTCCGATCGTCGGAGAGGTATCTCTGGGCCCTCTCGGTAATACTCATCACCTAAGCCTTGCAAGCATGTAACTAATGAGTTAGTTATGAGATGACGTATTACAGAACGAGTAAAGAGACTTTCCAGTAACGAGATTGAACTAGGTATTGGATACCGACGATCAAATCTCGGGCAAGTAACATACCGATGACAAAGGGAACAAAGTATGATGTTATGCGGTTTGACCGATAAAGATCTTCGTAGAATATGTAGGAACCAATATGGGCATCCAGGTCCCGCTATTGGTTATTGACCGAGAATGGTTTTAGGTCATGTCTACATAGTTCTCGAACCCGTAGGGTCCGCACGCTTAACGTTTCGATGACAGTTTTATTATGAGTTTATAAGTTTTGATGTACCGAAGTTTTTTCGGAGTCCCGGATGTGATCACGGACATGACGAGGAGTTTCGGAATGGTCGAGACATAAAGATTGATATATTGGACGACTATATTCGGACACCGGAAGTGTTTCGGGTGATTTCGGAGAAAACCGGAGTGCCGGAGGGGTTACCGGAACCCCCCGGGGAAGTATTGGGCCTTAGTGGGCCTGAGGGGAGAGAGAGGGCAGCAGCCCAGGAGGTGGCGCGCCCCCTCCCAAGGGGAGTCCGAATTGGACTAGGGGAGGGGGGCGCGGCCCCTCTTTCCCTCTCCCTCTCCCCCTCTTTCCTTCCCCCTTCCTCCTTCCTAGTTGGACTAGGAAAGGGGAGTCCTACTCCCAGTAGGAGGAAGACTCCCCCCTCCTTGGCGCGCCCCAAGGGCCGGCCGGCCTCCCCCTTGCTCCTTTATATACGGGGGCAGGGGGGCACCCCAAAGACACACAAGTTGATCTACGGATCGTTCCTTTGCCGTGTGCGGTGCTCCCTTCCACCATATTCCACCTCGGTCATATCGTCGCGAAGCTTAGGCGAAGCCCTGCGCCGGTAGAACATCAAGATCGTCACCATGCCGTCGTGCTGACGGAACTCTCCCTCGACACTCGGCTGGATTGGAGTTCGAGGGACGTCATCGAGCTGAACGTGTGCTGAACTCGGAGGCTCCGTACGTTCGGTGCTTGGATCGGTTGATCGTGAAGACGTACGACTACATCAACCGCGTTGTGCTAACGCTTCCGCTTACGGTCTACGAGGGTACGTGGACATACACTCTCCCCTCTCGTTGCTATATCATCACCATGATCTTGCGTGTGCATAGGAAATTTTTTGAAATTACTACATTCCCCAACAATAATAACATAATTAGATCATATAAAAATCCCTCAACATGCAACAAAGATTCACTCCAAAGTCACTAATAGCAGAGAACAAATGAAGAGATTATTGTAGGGTATGAAACCACCTCAAAGTTATTCTTTGCGATCAATCCATTAGGCTATTCCTATAAGTGTCACAAACAGCCCTAGAGTTCGTAGTAAAATAACACCTTAAGACACATATCAACCAAAACCCTAATGTCACCTAGATAATCCAATGTCACCTCAAGTATCCGTGTGTATGATTATACGATATGCATCACACAATCTTAGATTCATCTATTCAACCAACACAAAGAACTTCAAAGAGTGTCCCAAAGTTTCTACCGGAGAGTCAAGACGAAAATGTGTGCCAACCTCTATGCATAGATTCCCAAGGTCACGAAACCCACAAGTTGATCACCAAAACATACATCAAGTGTTCTCAAATCCTTAGAGACTCAATCTGAGAAGCGAACTTCAAAGGGAAAACTCAATCCCTTAAAAGAAGTAGAGGGGGAGAAACATCATAAGATCCAACTATAATAGCAAAGCTCGCGGTACATCAAGATCGTGCCATATCAAGAACACAAGTGAGAGATCAAACACATAGCTATTGATACATAACCTCAGCCCCCAGGGTGAACTACTCCATCCTCATCATGGAGGGCACCGGGATGATGAAGATGGTCACCGGTGATGTTTCCCCCTCTGGCAGGGTGCCGAAATAGGGTCCCGGTTGGTTTTTGGTGGCTACAGAGGCTTGCGGCGGTGGAACTCCCGATCTAGGTTTCTTTCTGGGGGATTCTGTATTATAGGAATTTTTGGCGTCGGTCTCACGTCAGGGGGGTCTCCGACCTCCACACTCGTGGATGGCTCGGGACTCTTCTGGCCCAACTCTTTTACTCTCGGGCCTTTTTTTGGTTCATAAGAAATCATCAAAAATTGGCACGTCAATTGGACTCCGTTTGGTATTCTTTTTCTGTAAAACTCAAAAACAAGGAAAAAACAGAAAGTGGCACTGGGCCTAGGTTAATAGGTTAGTCCCAAAAACCATATAAAATAGCATATAAATGCATATAAAACATCCAAGATGGATAATATAATACCATGGAACAATCAAAAATTATAGATACGTTGGAGACGTATCAAGAGCCTTCCCGGACCAAGGCCGTGGCCGCCGTCCCGGCCGAAGCAGAGCAAAGCCAAGAAAGCCTCGCGAAGACCACGACCGCAGCAGAAAAGGATCAGCCTCAGCAGGGGAACGCACCCGGAGTGGAGGAGGCCTCCCCAGGCGACCAAGCACTGGGGCTCCGTCGTCTCAGGAGGCGCCTCAACCTCTGGAGAATGCGGGATGCACCAGCACCCTCAACCTCGTCGAGCACCCTGTATACTTCGTCAGCACGATGCTACGGGATGCGAGGGCGCGGTACCCCATGCCCCCAAAACTCCTCCTCGCACTGTTAGTGGCTTCGCGCAAGCTGCGACACTACTTTCAAGGCCATCCCATCAAGGTCGTCTCAGCATACCCCTTGGAAAGGGTACTCAGGAGCCCCAACTCAGCTGGAAGAGTCGCTGAATGGAACATCGAATTGCAAGTGTTTCAGCTGGAATTCAGCATGACCAGGGTCATCAAGGGAGCCGCACTCGCAAATTTCATGGCAGAATGGGCAGAGGCATCAGGGCTCAAAGCAGGCGAGGACCGGTCGCTTTCCACGGGAAGTGAAGTGCCGGACGGCTGGGTCATGTACTTCGACGGGGCGTTCTCACGACAGGGCGCGAGGGCTGGCGCAGTGCTCATATCCCCCACTCAGGACAAGCTCTACTATGTTGTGCAACTCTGCTTCCAGTATGGAGAGAAGGTCTCCAACAACATAGCAGAGTACGAGGACCTGATAGCAGGCTTGAAAGCTGCAGCCACCTTGGGGGTAAAGCGCCTCATCATCAAGGGAGATTCACAACTCCTCGTCAACTTCTCCAACAAGATATACGAGTCGAAGGACGAACACATGGAAGCATATCTCGCGGAGGTCCGCGGGATGGAGAAACAGTTTTGGGGGCTGGAGTTGCAACATGTGCCTCGCAGCACCAATCAAGAGGCTGATGACATCGCCAAGAGGGCGTCCAGGCGTTTGCCTCAGGAGCCTGGCGTCTTTGAGGAGCGACTCTTCAAACCCTCAGCGGCACCATCACTATCAAGCACAGCACAACCTCGGGAGGAGCTCCCTCAACCGCCTGCCTCGGGAGCCCCGACCTGTGGCCCGACCTCAGGGGCATGCCTGCTCCTGGCGCTAGAGCCTCAGCAGGGATGTTGGACCGCGGAGGTCAAGGATTACTTGGTGCAAGGGATCCTGCCGAACAAGGAGGAGGACGCAGAACGCGTGGCGCGGCAGGCCACAACCTACCGCATCCAAGACGGAGAGCTTTACTGAATGCGGCCGAGTGACCTTACTCCATGTTGCATCTCCAGGGAGCAAGGAAAAGAGCTGGTGGCAGACATTCACGGTGGAGACTGCGGGCATGACTCGTCTTCGCGCACACTCGCCGGCAAGGTGTTTCACAGCGGTTTCTATTGGCCAACAGCACTCAACGATGCAACAGAGCTGGTGAAGGCTTGTGAAGCCTGTCAGTTCCGCACCAAGCAGATTCACCAGCCAGCTCAGGGCCTTCAGACCATTCCCCTCTTGTGGCCATTCACTGTTTGGGGACTGGACATCCTTGGCCCGTTTCCTCGGGCGCCAGGGGGCTACCGCTACCTTTACGTCGCCATTGATAAATTCACCAAGTGGGCAGAAGTGGAAGCTGTCTGCACCATCCAGTTGGTTCAGCAGTCAAGTTCATCAGGGGCCTTGTGAGCCGGTTTGGGGTACCCAATCGCATCATCACCGACAACGGTTCGTAGTTCACCAGCAATCTCTTCAAAACATATTGTGCTAAACTTGGAACGCAGATATGCTATGCTTCGGTGGCACACCCTCGGAGCAACGGCCAAGCTGAGCATGCCAACATGGAGGTCCTGAAAGGCCTCAAAACCCGAACCTTCAATAAGAAGCTGGAGGCCTGCGGTAGGGGCTGGCACGACAAGCTTCAGTCCGTGCTATGGTCCATCCGTACTACCGCTACCAAGTCGACCGGCGAAACCCCGTTCTTCCTCGTCTATGGTGCTGAGGCGGTCCTTCCTCACGAGGTCAGGCATCGCTCCGCGTGGGTCCTAGCTTTCGACGAAGCACAGCAGGACACCATGCGGGGGGTGGACCTCGTGCTTGGGGAGGAACGCCGTCGGGAGGCTGCGCTTCGGGCTGCGAGAAACCAACAAGCACTGCGGCGGTACCACTGCCGCAGCATCCACCCCAGGACCCTCGAGGTAGGTGACCTCGTGCTCAGACGGGTGTTCTCCAGGGAGGGGCTGCACAAGCACTCACCCATGTGGGAGGGCCTGTTCAAGGTTGTTCATGTCTCTAGGCCCGGCGCCGCACGCTTGGAGACTTAGGAGGGGGTGCCCATCCCGAACGCGTGGAACATCCAGCATCTCCGGAAGTTCTACCCTTGAAGAAAGGCCCAGAGCCTGTAAAGAAGGCCCGACGCCTGTGAAGCTAGACGAACCAAGAAAGGCCCGGTGCTTGTGAAGAAGGCCAACGCCTGTGAAGCTCATTTCCCCGAGAAAGGCCCGGAGCCTATGAAGAAGGCCAATGCCTGTGAAGCTCGCCGCCCATGACACTCTCACATAATAATGAGTTGGGGCTGTACACGCCCCGGAGTCTCCGGAGAGCCGCCCTTGGGCCTCGGGGGCTCCCGCTCACGCCCAGTGGCAGCACTTAGCTCCGCGCTGGTGAGAAGACGTCGAAGACTAGATTAGGTGCCGGACGTGGCTTTTTCATTTGCTTTCTGCAGTTGGCTTGTTCATCCCTATTTGAAGTTTTATTGGAGTTGTTGCCGTCCTTGACTTGTGACTCTCTGTCTTTTTTGCCTACTTGCCTCGTTTTCTCTCGCGCAAGTCTCGCGAGGGGGCTACGCGGGCGCCCTCGCGAGTGTTTTCTACCCCAGTCGTTCGAGGCTTTCCTATCCAAGTCCAATACGGGAGCACCCCTCCCAGTCCGTGCCCCACGGGCATCGCGACGAACACAGGACCTGAGTCGGTCGCCTCCGCGACCGAGACCGGAAGTTACCACTCCTGACTAACCCTTGCAGGACATGAAGTGCACGGCGAGGCCTCAGCCTCAGGAAGCGAAGACTGCGGCAAGTTCCCCCAAGCTAAGTAATTCCTGCACACGGGCATGCGGCACAGAAGCACAACACAGAAATAGCGGAAACAACATGGTAATTAACAGCAACAATCCAACACGCCCCCACGGGGCCCTACACTTACTTTCGCTTTGCGCAGGAAAGGGAGAAAAACAAAATAGGCACGACTTGCTCGGCGCCAACTCGCGGCAAGGGCTCATACTGCCTCCAGAGCTCAGTCAGACTCCTCCTTGCGCTTCACCGAGGCGCGACGGCGGACTGACCCGCTACCTCCCTCAAGGCGAGCGCGACGGCGCGGAGGCTGGTCGCGGCCACCGCTGGAGGAGCTACTGTGTGAAGGAGAGCCGCCGAAGCTTGGCGAGCCATGAGCGCCGCCGACCACGCGCCTGCCGTCATCTTCATCCGGATCATCGCCAGGGCTGGGTACCCGGCCGTGGTCATCGTCTTCGGGGCAGCACCCAGTGCGGAGACCGTCTTCCTCGAACTCCCTCACGTAGAGGGTGGCGTCGCCATCGAACTTGAAGTGCAGGGTGCACCGCTGGCTCAGGCCACGTGGATGGGCAAATGTTTGCCAGCCACGGGCCAGGGCCACATTCCCGACAATGGAGACCTCCAGCGAAGCCCAGGAGGCCCTACTGCGGCAATCGTCCACTTGAAGCCAGAGGCCGCCCGGAGCGCCGGCCAGAAGTTCACCTGCAAAGAAGCGAGGAAGCTGGAGCCAGGTGCTGGTTGGGTCCGCCGACCACACGACGAACTCCGGCAGCACCTCCGCCGAGTGGAAGCACGGCCTGGGAGGCCGCGTAGTCACGGCACGCCTTCCCTCGACAACCAGGCGCCCATCGCCGCGCAGGGGATCGCCTCCGTGACTGCGGGAAGCCACTGCGGGAGCCATAGGATGCTTGCGTGGACGACCTCGGCCGCGGTTGGCCGGGGGAGAGTCAGGCGCTTCCCAACGAGCCTTTCCCTTCTTTGCGGCCGAGAACCTCTTCGGCGGCGCCATGGGGGATGGCGAATAGCTGGGATGGGGAGAGAGAAGGAAGCAAGGAGGGAGATGTACAGCGGAGGCTTGCACCCTCCCACATTTATAACCAGAAGGAAGCCAACCGTTGGCCTCCACGATCGTAGGTAATCATGACCCGTTTCTGCATGCAGGGACTTGTCAAGTCGAGCGGTGGGGAAGCGGAGACGCCCACGTCCAATCAACCGCCACGCGACGCCCAAGGCCGCAGGCTGATGGGGCCCGCAGCGCTCCGCACTTACCCCTTCGCTTCTCCGCTAAGCCAAGTCCAAGCGCGCCTTGGGCCCGGGGGCTACTGTCGGCGTTCTGGGACCCAACATCCTACATTCTTGTAGACGTTGTTGCGCCTCCAAGTGTAGAGGTTTGTAGGACAGTAGCAAATTTCCCTCAAGTGGATTACCTAAGGTTTATCAATCCGTGGGAGGCGTAGGATGAAGATGGTCTCTCTCAAACAACCCTGCAACCAAATAACAAAGAGTGTCTTGTGTCCCCAAGACACCCAATACAATGGTACATTGTATAGGTGCACTAGTTCGGCAAAGAGATGGCAATACAAGTGCAATACGGATGGTAGATATAGGTTTTGTAATCTGAAAATATAAAAACAGCAAGGTAGCAAGTGGTAAAAGTGAGCAAAAACGGTATTGCAATGCTTCGAAACAAGGCATAGGGTTCATATTTTCACTAGTGCAAGTTCTCTCAACAATAATAACATAATTAGATCATGTAACAATCCCTCAAAATGCAACAAAGAGTCACTCCAAAGTCACTAACAGCAGAGAACAAACAAAGAGATTATTGTAGGGTACGAAACCACCTCAAACTTATTCTTTCCGATCAATCCATTGGGCTATTCCTATAAGTGTCACAAACAGCCCTAGAGTTTGTAGTAAAATAACACCTTAAGACACATATACACCAAAACCCTAATGTCACCTAGATAATCAAATGTCACCTCAAGTATCCGTGGGTATGATTATACGATATGCATCACACAATCTCAGATTCATCTATTCAACCAACACAAAGAACTTCAAAGAGTGCCGCAAAGTTTCTACCGGAGAGTCAAGACGAAAACGAGTGCCAACCTCTATGCATAGATTCCCAAGGTCACGGAACCCGCAAGTTGATCACCAAAACATACATCAAGTGGATCAATAGAATACCCCATTGTCACCACGGGTATCCCACGCAAGACATACATCAAGTGTTCTCAAATCCTTAAAGACTCAATCTGATAAGATAACTTCAAAGGGAAAACTCAATCCAGTACAAGAAGATAGAGGGGGAGAAACATCATAAGATCCAACTATTATAGCAAAGCTCGCGATACATCAAGATTGTGCCAAATCTAGAACACGAGAGAGACAGAGAGAGAGAGAGAGAGAGAGGGAGGGAGAGAGAGATCAAACACATAGCTACTGGTACATACCCTCAGCCCCAAGGGTGAACTACTCCCTCCTCGTCATGGAGAGCGCCGGGATGATGAAGATGGCCACCGGTCATGATTCCCGCCTCCTGCAGGGTGCCGGAACAGGGTCCCGATTGGTTTTTGGTGGCTACAAAGGCTTGCGGGGGTGGAACTCCCGATCTAGGTTTCTTTTGGGGGGTTTCTATATTTATAGGAATTTTTGGCATCGGTCTCACGTCAGGGGGATCTCTGAGTCATCCACGAGATAGGGGGGCGCGCCCAGGGGGGTAGGGAGCGCCCTCCACCCACGTGGATGGCTCGGGACTCTTCTGGCCCAACTCTTTTACTCCGGGAGCTTCGTTTGGTTCATAAAAAATTATCAAAAATTGGCACGTCAATTGGACTCCGTTTGGTATTTCTTTTCTGTGAAGCTCAAAAATAAGGAAAAAACAGAAACTAGCACTGGGCTCTAGGTTAATAGGTTAGTCCCAAAAATCATATAAAACAACATATAAATGCATATAAAACATCCAAGATGGATAATATAATAGCCTGGAACAATCAAAAATTATAGATACGTTGGAGACGTATCAAGAGCCACATGTGCCTCCATGTATCTCTGCCAATAGCTCCAGCCCGTCCTCCTAGGGAATGCACTTAAATTTCACGTTGTTCGATCTTTTCCTGTATAGGACGTTGTCCACAAACTGGTACATGCCAGACTGATGGGCTACTTTCTGTGCTTCTTCCCGTTCCTCAGGGATTTCCTCTATTTGGAGGAACTAAACGATGTGCTGCACTCATGCCGGAGCCTGAGGCTCGATGGCAAGGACTAGAGGCATGTCTTCTGCCATGGGAGCAGTTGTCTCTACGGCAAGGGCTTGAGGCCCTGCCGGAGCCTGTCGCTCCCCGGCAAGCTTGGCGTCCCTGGCAACATCCTTGCCAGCAGCTCCTGGGAGCTCGGCGGGAAAGTACTTGCCGGGGCCTGATTTCCTTCGCTTATTCTGTCCTGCTGATGGTTCAACGGATGGCTGAGTCAACTGGAGCACAAAGGTCCCTGGTTCCAAATGTAACTTGAGGGCAGCACATTTTGACAGGTCATCAGCAATGTTGTTCTCTGCTCAAGGAACATGCTCTGCTTGTAGACCGTTAAAACGCTCTTCCAATTTCCTCACTTCATCTACATAAGCTTCCATCAATGGGCTCTGATAATCCTTGTTCACTTGCTTCACTACGAGTTGTGAATCCTCGGGGATGATCAACTTTGTGATTCCAAGGTCTGCCACGATCCTGAGACCGGCAAGCACCCCCTCATACTCCGCAGTGTTGTTCATGGATCTGTCCCAGGGAAAGTGCATTTGGACTACGTACTTGAGGTGCTCTCCGGTGGACGCGGCAAGCAACACACCAGCACCAGCGCCTTGTAGTGAGAAAGCCCAATTAAAGTACATAATCCAGTCGTGGCTTGTTTACTTGCCGGGGAGAGTGGTCTCTTGAATTTCTTCGTCAGGCGTTGAGGTCCATTCTGCAATGAACTCCGCCAAGACTCTGCTCTGGATTGTCGAAGTGCTTTCAAACCTGAGACCAAACCTTGACAATTCCAACGCCCATTCCACAATCCTTCCGGTTGCATATGGGTTGTGCAAGATCCGTTGCAACGGGAAGCGAGTGATGACGGTGATCTCATGTGCTTGAAAATAATGATGCAGCTTCCTCGAGGCCATAAGGAGGCCGAAGAGCAACTTCTGCACACCAGAATATCTCAATCTAGCCCCTGCAAGTGGGAGCTGGCAAAGTAAACTAGGTGCTGCATCATCTTCTTCCTCTGTATCACTTCGTTTTCTTGTGCAGATCCTGCCTTGCCGGCACCAGACTCTGTTGCGGCTCCTGCCTTGCCGGTGCCAGACTCTGCCGGGGGTCCTGCCTTGCCGGCACCAGACCTTGCCGAGTGGAGCTCTGGCTCATCATCCGACAGTCTTGCCACTGCTACCGCCTCTTCATCAACTTCCCTCTGCGCCACTAGTGCATCACTGACCACTTGATTCATTACCGCTAGATATAGCAGCAATAGCTCTTGCGGTTTAGGCGCAACTAGTATTGGCATAGAGTGAGAGGTACCTCTTCAAATCTTGCAGCAGTGCCTCGGCTTCCGGGGTCCATTTCATTGGCCCTGCCTTTTCCAAAATTTTGAAAAATGGTAGGGCGCGCTCAGCTGATTTGGAGATGAACCTATTCAAAGCAGCAACGCAGCCAGCAAGTCGACGCACATCTTTGACTCGCCTTGGTGCCTCAATCTGCTCAATTGCCTTGATCTTGACGGGGTTCGCCTCTATCCCATGTTGAGACACAAAGAACCCGAGAAGTTTGCCAGATGGGACACCGAACATACACTTCTCAGGGTTGAGCTTGAGGTTGTTCTTGCGCAAATTTGCAAATGTTTCCTCCAAATCTTGCACGAGTGTTCCCCTGTCCTTGGTTTTGACCACTATGTCATGCATGTAAGCTTCCATATTTCTATGGAGCCGGGGCTCAAAACCAATCTGTACCGCTCTTGCAAATGTCGAACCAGCGCTTTTCAACCCGAAAGGCATTGGTATAAAACAATACGTACCACATGGGGTGATAAAGGCGGTCTTCTCTTCGTCTTCCTTCGCCATAAAGATTTTGTGGTATCCTGAATAGGCATCAAGGAACGACAGCAGGTCGCACCCGGCAATGGAGTCCATGATCTGGTCATGCGCGGCAAAGGGAAAGGATTCTTTGGGCAGGCTTTATTGATATCTGTATAATCGATGCACAACCTCCATTTCCCATTGGCTTTGTGCACCACCACCTGATTGGCCAACCATGTGGGTGGAGCACTCCTCTGACCAAGCCTGACACCTCCAACTTCCTAATCTCCTCGATGATGAACTCTTGCCGCTCCAAAGCTTTCTTCCTGACCTTCTGCTTGACGGGCCGCGCATGAGGACAGATAGCAAGGTGGTTCCCAATCACCTTCCTGGGAACGCCGGGGATGCCAGATGCTTGCCATGCAAGCACATCGACATTGCCCGCAGGAAGGCGACGAGCACGCTTTCCTATTTGCTGTCGAGGGTGGAGCCTACAGTGAAAGCTCCGACCGTGTCATCCTCCTTGACGGGCATCTTCTTGGTCTCTGGTGGTGCTGCCTTGGATTTCTTGCTCTTGCCGGTGGAGCTCTCTGGCACGTCCTCAACGGGAACGCAGCACTCCGAGGAGGCATGTTGCCAGAGTGGGTGCAAAATGCCTCGCAGGGGCCAGAAGCCTTGCCGGCGACTTAGGTCTTGCCGGTCTTCTTCCTATCGGGGGATCCAGTGGCAGGAGCAAGTGCCTTGGAGACAGGTGCTACCACCACTTCCCGATAGAGCTGGTCGGCACAGATGAGTGTATCCTTCTTGTCGGAGCCGATAGTGGTGATGCTCATCGGGCCGGGCATCTTCAGCGTGCTGTAGGCGTAGTGTGATGCTGCCATAAACTTGGCCAGTGCTGGACGGCCAAGGATCCCGTTATACGGTGAGGGGATCTTGGCTACATCGAAAACAATCTTCTCTCTCCTGTAGTTCTGCTCACCACCAAATGTGACTGGTAGTGTGATCTTACCCTTGGATTGGATTCTCCCCGGATTGATTCCCTGAAACGTGCCCATCTCCTCGAGATCTCCCTTGGGGACTTGCAACCTCTTAATCACCTAGGGCGAGATCAAGTTCAGACTGGCCCCACCATCAACTAGCATTTTCGTCACCTTGAGGTTGCGAATTGTTGGCGAAACCAACAACGGCAAGCACCCGACCATGGTTGTGCGATCAGGGTGATCCTCGGTGTCAAAAATGATAGGCGTGTTGGACCATTTCAGTGGCTTCTGGGCGTCAAGCGACGGCTCTGTCGCATTGATTTCGCGTGCCCACTGTTTAAGCTGGCGGTGAGAAGAATGCAATGAGGCGCCACCATCGATGCACATTGTTTATATGGCCTTTTGAAATTCCTGGTCACTGGACTCGTCGTCCTCTTCATGGTCATCATATCCCTCTTTCTTGTCGCGGCCTCGAGCAGGCCTCTCTTGTTGTTTTTCCTTGCCGCGGTGCCCTCCTCGGCCACCGCGCTTCTTGCCAGACCCCTCAGCACTATCCTGGCCCTTCTCCTTATCCCGTCTTTCATACTCAGCTTTCTGCCTCTCCACAAGCTGCTCAACTTGCCGATAGTTTTGGAGGTCATGGCCCTTGGTGCGATGGATCTTGCAATATTGCTTGTCGGAGCCCTCCGGTTTGTCGGCAGCCACGAAGTCCTGGCAGGCAGCACACCTATCGGCGTTCTGGGAATGGGGGTCCCCAGACTTGCCTGCCTGCGGCCTGCGGCATGGCTCAAAGGAGGCCCGGCACAGCCCATCTTCATCAACACAAGCTCAAGACCCTCGCGAGGGGCCAAGCCTCGCGGGGCGGACGACAAGGAGCTTCTTCAGGCACGGCCTCATCAGGCTGGCTCATGAGGAGGCGGAGAGTTCAAGGCGGGGTACCTCACGAGGTGCCCATGATGCAAGCCATGACGACCAAGGGCGCCAGTCGGGCGCCAGCCCATGCAGTGTCCTCCTTTCCTCTTTGGTGCAAAGGGGGCAAGCGCAGGCGAGAGCATCAAGCAAATGCGTCCATTTCGGTGCAACAAGACCAAGACCAGCCCAACGGCCGGAAGGAAGTCATTGTGGAGCCCAAGCCGGCATCACCACCAGAGCCTTTGACAGGCGAGGACCAACTTTAGTCAGGATAAGTGTACCCAATGTTCCCCTTCAAAATGGCCAATTGTTGGCGCCCTTCCCGCTCAATATTTGGGAAGAGGCCCAGGGCCTTTGCCTATAAATAGGACTAGCCACCCCCAGGGTAGAGGCATCTGGACCTGACCTAGCAATCGGGATCCTCACCAAGAAACCAGTAGATAGAGCGATTGAACTCCTCCCAGCAGTTCGTCGCACCAGCCAAGAACAGTCCCTCACGAGGCTGTTCTACCTTGTATTGTTCATCATCAAGCCCAAGAGGCAATCCACCACACCACACACTGGAGTAGGGTATTACACCACAATGGTGGCCTGAACCAGTATAAATCTTGTGTATCTTGTGCTGTTCAGTTTAGTAGTTTAGGTCCTAGCGATTCGGCGAGGAGCGAGCCGGTAGAGGGTTGAATCTCCGTGCGACCCCCAGTGTTCGAACCTCAAGGGTCTGCCGGAACCGAAAATCCAACATTTGGCGCGCCAGGTAGGGGTGCGCCGGAATTTGCCTTCCGTCGTCTCGTTCTTCTCCGACCACCGCATCCATGTCTGACGCTCGTCGGGCTCGCGCCGAGCGCCGAGCCGCCCTCGCTTCATATGTCGCCCAGACGGCTCCCGTCGACCTGCGCCCTCATCGTTCCCCGTCACCTGCCGTCAACGCCGCCACCTGCCCGGCGAGGAACGAATAACAAGCATCGTCTCAGCATCCATCCATGAGGCGGGACGGCCGCACTGCCACGCCCTTGCTTACCCCCGCTGGTTCTTCGTCACGCGCGCCCCGCGTGGCCATGGAGGCCCGAGATGCTCTCATCGCGACAAACGAGCTCCTGCGCTACCGCGCCGAGCTCATCGACTTCGACGTCGCCCACATTCGCCTGCCGTACAATGCCATCCCCGGGTACCCGGCGCTGGCCAAGTTCATGGCCGTAACCCACCACGGCTACAACATCCTCAAGATGCCAGGAAGCGGCGGGGTCATCACGGTGCCCTACAAAGAGAGAGACGCAGTGTGCTCTCTGGAGCGAGCCTTTCAGGCCGCATCGTTGGAAGACCCAGACCGCGGCAGCAGGAGGCCTCCCGAGGACGCCCCCAAGAAGAAGAAGACGTCGTCCGGCCCGGCCCCTCAGGAGGCAGGCCCCTCAGGGCCCGCGCCTGCTCAGGGGGAGCCTCCTTCCATCGCATAGGGAAGCGCGCCCGACGCCCTCCTCAGGCAGGGCTCGGGGGCTCTCCCCTGGAGGGCCGCCGACCTCGCCAAGGTCACGAGGGAGGCGCTTGGGAACCACGTGGAGGCGTGCTTCGAAGCATGTTTCCCTCAAGAAGGAGCAAGGCAAGGAGGGCCGAACCATCAGGAGTTCGTTAGTAAGGCCATTCGGGAGTTACAGGAGTCAAGGGTCATGAGAGGCAGCCGCCGCCTACCCGCCGTGGCTCCCCATCCAGGCGAGGATGGTGGGCTGCGCGTCTGCATCGACATACCAGGGCTCAACCAAGCCGCGTCTCAAGAGCGCCTCTGGCCCTCGCGAGTGGGACGTTGCGAGGGTCCACCCCACAGCTACGTGCGCATGCCTTACAGCTTGCCGAACGCGGCTGCTGCGCACCAGCATCTCATGAGGGCCATCTTGGAGGCTCAAGAGGTCAGGCGTGCCGCAGCCCTGGCGGAGATGGAGATGGCCCGCGAGGAGCCTCCAGCGCCTCCGGAGCCTCCTGAGGCCCCTGGGCCTGGGGGCTCGTGAGGATCGGCTCCCGCAGCCCACCGGGTCTGCTACACCAACACCCCTTCGTCCCCAACATCATCAGGTGACATCTTTTAAGTTCAATTTCTGGCTGGGAGCGCCCTCAGGGCCGCATTATTCCCAGGCCGCGTGGGTCCGTCCCTGCGGCATGTATCCCTTTTATTTCATGTCCTTAGCTTACCTTATTGGGGGCGCCCCTCGGACTGCATCATCCCCAAGCCGCTCGGGCTTGACCCAGCGGCATGTACCCTTCTTGCGTTTATCTTAGGGCTATGCTTTCGATCCACCATGCATGTTATTTGGTGCCTTTTTCCCCTGGGTGTCGGAATCTTGGGCGTTAAAGGGGGGGGTGCCTGAGCATCGCGACTCAGGGCTCCTACTGGCTCTCCGGCCCTCACCCTCTGGTCTTGTCCATGGCATCGCGACCTGTCATGCCAGCGACGGCTGAGACCAGCCCGAGAGCCGGGACCCAAGGACGTAGAGTTTCGACATCTAACCCAGCTTGCGCGTTAAAGGGGGGGGGTGCCTGAGCATCGCGACTCAGGGATCCTACCGGCTCTCCGGCCCTCACCCTCTGGTCTTGTCAATGGCATCGCGACCTGGCATGCCAGCGACGTCTGAGATCAGCCCGAGAGCCGGGACCCGAGGACGTAGAGTTTCGACATCTAACCCATCTTGCGCGTTAAAGGGGGGGTGCCTGAGCATCGCGACTCAGGGATCCTACCGGCTCTCCGGCCCTCATCCTCTGGTCTTGTCCATGGCATCGCGGCTGGCATGCCAGCGACGGCTGAGACCAGCCCGAGAGCCGGGACCCGAGGACGTAGAGTTTCGACATCTAGCCCAGCTTGCTCGTTAAAGGGGGGGGGTGCCTGAGCATCGTGACTCAGGGCTCCTACCGGCTCTCCGGCCCTCACCCTCTGGTCTTGTCCATGGCATCGCGACCTGGCATGCCAGCGACGGCTGAGACCAGCCCGAGAGCCGGGACCCGAAGACGTAGAGCACCGGCATCTGGCCAAATTTGCAGGAACATACTCGAAGATAAGGCCCAGAGCCAGGCGCAACCCGCCTTGAGGTAGGGCCCCGTGAGTCCCGCGCTGGCTCACGGGTGCCCAGATACACCTCGTCAAGCCCTACCGTGCCAGCCACGTGTCAGGGTGGGGTTGTATACGCCCCGGGGGCTCCTCCCAGAGGGGAGCCCCCTCCCACGTACCAGTGGAAGCACCATGCTCCGCGCTGGCTGGCGACACTGTCGAGGAGCGGCTATGCCCGTACGCATACGGAAGCGCTATGCTCCGCACTGGTGATAAACAACTGAGGGTGGCCTCCGGGCCGCATCAACCTCAGGGAGCCCGGAGCTTAGTGTCTGGCCTTGTCGCAACACCTCCCCTCGGAAGTGCCGCACGAAGGGGCTGGGCACGGGGGTTGCGCCTGGGTCTCGCCCAGACGCACGCCACCTGGCCAGGACCCCTCGGGCCTGGTTCATCGCACGTCCCTCCCCGAGCGGAGCCAAGGTACGAAGGCTGTTTGAGCATCAAGGGGGACTCCTGAGCATCGCGAATCAGGAGCCTAACTGGTCAGGTAGCCCCTCACTCCTTAGTTCTGAAAGGCTAACGGTGCTTGAGGTATGCGCGGGGCCGGGCTCTGCAGACGTTGAACGGCAGATCCACCCGCATCTCACCTCCCTAAGGAGTCACCCCCACATCTCGCCTCCCTACTTGCTGTTCGAGCGCCAAGGGGGACTCCTGAGCATCGCGACTCAGGAGCCTAACTTGTCACGTATCCCCTCACTCCTTGGTCCCGTCCTGGTTTCCGGTCGGGGCCAATGGCGGCTGAGGTATGCGCGGGGCCGGGCTCTGCCGGCATAGAACATAAGCAAGTAGGAAGGAATAATGCAAATTTCAGGGAATTCAAAAGCAAATATTACAGTCCATGCTGTTATCACAGCATCAAACATAAGTTTTAACGCCTCCCCGAGGCATGGTACATGCGCAGGAATTAAAAGCAGGGCGGGAGCCACGACAGAGTCACTTGCTGGCGGGGGAGCTGCGCGGAGCAGGTTCGTCTTGTGGAGCAGCAGGGCTAGCAGCGCTCCGCTTTGGCTTGGTACTGAAGGCCCGGAACTTCCCCAGCAGAGCCTCCGCACGACCCTTCACGGCCTCAGCAGCGTCAGCGGCACGCTCGCCGCTCACTGGCTCCAGCAGGCTGTCGAGGTCGATGTTGGGGTCACGAAGATAGATGTGGGTGAAGACCCGCATCAGCGCTGCAGAAGACAAGACGCGTGCCTCGGCCTCAGCCGTAGGGCCAAGGCCAAGGGTGACGTCTTGAAGGGCGTGAACCAGGAAGGGAAGAAGCTTGGCAGGGCCATCCTCCTCGCCGGCCAGCGGGCTCTCAAGGCCGCTGTCATAAAGTGTCTTCAGCGAAGTGCGAGCCTTCTCTTCCATATCCGCGAAAGCCACGCGATCCTTGGCGAGAACCTGGGCCCTGCCATCCAGCTCAACCTTCCTCGCCTCCAGCTCTTGCTCCAGCGCGCCTAGGCGGCCACGGCGTCTCTTGAGCTTGGCCTCCAGGTCCTTGACAGCCGCCTCGCGAGCCTTCATGCTTTCCTCCTGCTCTTGGCGAAGGCGGGCCTCCTTGGCAAGATGGTTCTGCAGGCCCTTCAGCTCACACTCCAGCGTCTCACAGCGACCTTGGATGCTAGCTGCCTCCCCCAGGGCAGCATCGCGGGCAACCTTCGCCTCAAGGACAGCCTGCTTCTCCTCGTCGCAAGCCGTCGAGGCCTGGACCAGCACCGCCCGTATCGAAGCATCGGAGTGAATCCAGCCAGAAGCCAACTCGAAGCGCCCGGCCACTAGACGAGGGTCGGCGCCCAGAAGATCCTGCCGCAGACGGTCCAGTCCGGCAATGGCGCGATCCAGAACAGTATCCGCGGAAGTAGAAGTCGGTGGAGTAGGAGGAGAAGACGGCAGCGTGACCACAGTATCCTGAGGCGGAACCAGCTGCGCCACGACGGCAGTGGAGGCAGCATCAAGCAAGGGCACCTCGGGAGTCGCCTGGGTCAAGGGGGCTGAGCTCGCCCTAGTAGGCTCAGGCTGGCCTCGCGAGGATGCCCGGGCAGGAGAGGCCTGCGCGTCACAGTCACCTTCTTTCTCGGGCAGGGGCACTGCCACGGATGGGGCCTCAGGAGCTCCCTTCGGCTTCTTTGCCGCGAGCGCCAGCCTGGCCGGAAGATACGAGCATCAAGTCTCGGCAAGAGAACAATAATCAAGACAGGAATCGAGCACTTACAGGTCGTCGCAGGTGGGCTCAAGCAGCCTCCGGCTGTACTTAAAGCCCGAGAGCCGGCTGCAAGGGTCAGCTTCAAGGGGCTCGGGAGCAGGAGGCGCGCCTGCGGATCGCCTCGGGGCCGGGGCAGACCCGCGGGGGATCAGCCCAGTCCGGTCCTTCTTCGGGATCGAAGGCAGGCTCCCGCCGCCCTGCTCATCCTCATCCTCGTCGTCGTCACTCTGGGGAAGGCAGAGAGTGCGGGACCTGCGCCGAAGGGGAGGAGCCCTTGACTCCGCCTCTGAGTCAACCCCCTCTTCCCGCTCCCCTTGTTCCTTCTCTTATCTGGAGTCGACGGAGGACACGTCCACCAGGTCCTCTGGAGCCTCCGCGGGCATGGGCCCGTCCCCGTTGAAGACGGGCATGGACCCCACTACCTGCTACCAATCCTCGCGAAGGAATAGGGGCGTAGGGGCGCCCTCCAGCCTCGCCACGTCACCCCCAACCAAGGACTGGAGGACCGCAGCCAGATCCTCGTCGGCCAAGACCACGGGGATCGGGTGAGGCCTCCACATCGGAAGCGAGTACTGACGGAGCAGAGCCAGCTGATGCTCCAGGAACTCCCTCAGCAGTGACGCACCGGTCAGCTTTGCCGCCGCCATGCTGGCCGGCCTCAGATCTGCGTCCATCTTCTCCAACACAGCTTCGCGCGGGGATCCAGAAGCTCCACTCGGGACCAGTCATCGGAGCTCGCGGGGTGCTCCGTTGGCAGGATCAGCCGAGGATGGATACGCCCAGCATCCACCAAGACCCACTTGCTCCTGAAGCCCTCAATCCTCTTCCCAGGGTTCGAAATGGCAATGGAGCCGCCGTATGCGACGAAGCTCGCGCACGCGGAGGCGGAACCACGGGAGGTCCGGAGGGAGAAGTAGTGGCGTAGCAAGGCCACTGAGGGTTTCACCCCTACGTGAGCCTCACAATATTAGGCGAAGATCGCCAGGAGAAGGACGGAGTTGGGATGGAGGTGCAGAGCCTGAATATTGTAGTGGCGGAGGACAGAGAAGAAGAACTCAGAAAAGGGAGGCACCAGACCGGCGACGATGGCGCTCACGAAGAGTGGATAGAAGGTGCTCCCTCGGCCTTCAGGGACGGTAGAGCCGGCCTTGAACGCCTTCGTCCCGTCAAAGCCCTGCGCCACCGCCATCTGGCGCACCCGGGCAAGGCTCGCCTCTGACACATTTGGCGAGTCCAAGGCAGGCGAGTACCTAGCTCCGGCCGGGGCTTGGCGAGGCGCCATGACAGGCTAGGGCGCGCAGACGGAGTAGATCTGAAGACTTCGGAAGCAGGGAGGAGAGGCGCAAGAAAGGGGATCTGAGCAGCAACTGGAGGAAATAAAAGGAGGCAAGGGAGATGCCGCTCCTTTATCAGCTCGCGCGGTTGCAGAGGCGCCCACGTCCAATCAACGGCCATGCGGCGCCCAAGGCCGCAGGCTGTTAGGGCCCGCGACGCTTCGCCCTTGCCCTTTCGCCTCTCTGCTCGGCCAAGTTCGGGCGCGCGCCCGGGGGCTACTGTCGACGTTCTGGGAACGGGGGTCCCCAGACTTGCCTGCCTGCGGCCTGCGGCATGGCTCAAAGGAGGCCCAGCACAACCCATCTTCACCCACGCAAGCTCAAGACCCTCGCGAGGGGCCAAGCCTCGCGGGGCGGACGACAAGGAGCTTCTTCAGGCACGGCCTCATCAGGCTGGCTCACGAGGAGGCGGAGAGTTCAAGGCGGGGTACCTTGCTAGGTGCCCATGACGCAAGCCATGACGACCAAGGGCGCCAGTCGGGCACCAGCCCGCGCAGTGTCCTCCTTTCCTCTTTGGTGCAAAGGGGGCAAGCGCAGGCGAGAGCATCAAGCAAAGGCATCCATTTTGGTGCAACAAGACCAAGACCAGCCCAACGGCCGGAAGGAAGTCATTGTGGAGCCCAAGCCGGCGTCACCACCAGAGCCTTTGACAGGCGAGGACCAACTTTAGTCAGGATAAGTGTACCCGATGTTCCCCTTCAAAATGGCCAATTGTTGGCGCCCTTCCCGCTCAATATTTGGGAAGAGGCCCAGGGCCTTTGCCTATAAATAGGACTAGCCACCCCCTAGGGTAGAGGCATCTGGACCTAACCTAGCAATCGGGATCCTCACCAAGAAACCAGTAGATAGAGTGATTGAACTCCTCCCAGCAGTTCGTCGCACCAGCCAAGAACAGTCCCTCGCGAGGCTGTTCTACCTTGTATTGTTCATCATCAAGCCCAAGAGGCAATCCACCACACGACACACTGGAGTAGGGTATTACACCACAATGGTGGCCTGAACCAGTATAAATCTTGTGTCTCTTGTGCTGTTCAGTTTAGTAGTTTAGGTCCTAGCGATTTGGCGTGGAGCGAGCTGGTAGAGGGTTGAATCTCCGCGCGCACCCCAGTGTTCGAACCTCAAGGGTCTGCCGGAACCTGAAATCCAACAACACCCGACAACTTCCTTGCCAGGGTTGTCAACCTTGGCCTTCTTGGTGATGCCGGGGTTGCCAGATTCCTCGCCGGCAAGCACGGTCTTTCCCCTGCGCTTCCTATTGCGCCGTCAGCCCTTCTTTGCTGGGGTGACGGTGTCTTCGTCTCCAGAATCACTTCCTGTGCTGGCATCTTCGCCAAGGTACTTCCTTCCTTCTTCAGCCCGAGCACATCTATCGGCCAAAACATAAAGTTCAGCAACATCCCTAACCTTGTTCATTGCCAGCTCTTCAAGCATCTTGCGGTTGTGCACGTTCTGATGAAACACGCTGATGACAGCAGCAGGATGAACATCTGGGATGTTATACTGCACATGGCTGAATCTTTGTATGTACTTGTACAAGGATTCGCCATCCTTCTAGGGGATGAGATGCAAATCACTAGCCTGGCCAGGAGCTTGGTGGCCTCCGGTAAAGGCGCCAACAAACTCGTGGCATAGTCCGACCAAGAGGAGATGGAATCTATGGGCAGGTGCATCAACCATGACCTAACGTTGGGCTTGAGCACCAATGGGAAGTAGTTGGCGAGCACCTTCTCGTCCCGAGCCCCGGCAGCTTGCGTCGCAATGGTGTAGACGCTCAGGAATTCGGACGGATGAGTCTTGCCGTCGTACTTCTCCAGGAGCTCTGGTTTGAACATGTTGGTAGGGGGCCACTAGAACTACCGTAGCTCACGGGTAAAAGCCGGACAACCTACCTTGGAAGACAAGTCACCAGAATCCCCCAACATAGGCCTGTATGCAGTGGGCCCTGCATGCCTATCAGATTGATGGCGTGCTTCCCGTCGCCGCTCGATGGTAGTTTGAGCGTCCTCTTTAACCCGCTCCCGAAGAACTTGACGTTGGTACGGACGAGATCATGCATCGGACGAAGCTGTGGATCCATCATCATGGGCATCAACCTGCCGAGCTGGCAACCGTTGCTGTCGTGGTGGAGGGGAGTGCACCGTGGTTGTGGCGCCTCCGGCCCTTCCGCCGTCAGCACGCGCCGGCTCGGTGGACCGATGTCATGAAGGGCCTGCCTCCTGGTATCGATCTTTGTTGGCCTGGCCAATAAGGCTTTGGATAGCAACCCTCCACTCTTCTTACTTCTCTGCAGTAGGAAGGAAGTCGAGGAGTAGCTGCACTCGCGCTAATGCTTCTGCTGGCGTAGGTGGCAGCGACAAGCATGAGGAACAGGAGGTGCTCGGACTTCTAACCATGTTAGAAGGAGCAGCGTCACGGTTCCGCGGCCGTGCGCCATGTTGACCAGCATCTTGGCGTGCATGTCGGCCCTGCGCATCTCGAGAATGATGGAGATGGCTCTTCCTGCAGCGGTGCCCGGGGTCACCAACATTGTGGCACTAGTCGTCGCGCATGGCCTGGGAGGACCGCGGCGTGGGCACCGGTGGGGGCCGAGGCGGGGGTTTCTGGGAGGTCGCCCTATAGGCATCACGGCTCCGCTCTTGGACCCCGTGGCGCGCGGCTCGTCGTCTTGGGCACGAACGATGCCGCTCGCCTGGCTTCGATTGCCAGAGTGTCATGGATGCTCGTGATCCGCACCTCCGGCACCATCCGCGGCTACTCTGTCGCCCGTTCGCACTGGCACGGGCGGTTCGGCTCCAGAGGAACCAATCACCGTGATCGCCTTCTTCTTAGGAGCCATGGTGATCAAGGAAACGACGCGCTAACTGCTAGACCAGGTTTGCAGAACCTGCGCTCTTCCCCGACCTGGCGCGCCAATGATGTCGGGGAAAACGACACCTACGGGATCACGTGGATCCCTTCTACGGTTTGGTAGGGAAGAGGGGTGCACAAAGAGCAGGTCCAACGATCAACACGATGGGTTTTTACCCAGGTTCGGGCCGCGGAGCAGCGTAAAACCCTAGTCCTGCTTGAGTGTCTATTAGGTGTTCTTGAGCTTCGGCTAGCTGCTCTGCATGCAAGCTGGGCCGAGAGGTTCAAAAGTCCGAATCCTTCTACAGTATGCCTTGGGCCTCCTCTTATACGTTCAAGGGGTTGTCACAACGGCATACAGGAGGTGGAAAGTAGCTACAATGCATATGCTTATCACTGAAATCCTAGGACAAACACATTAAATGCGCTGGTTACGTGCCCTCCAACTTTATCGGGGACGAAAATAGAGCCAGTCCCGTCCTTCGCCGCCTCTCCCCTTCTTGACATGCATCCAGGCTGACGAGGCATGCAATGCCAGGCTTGCTGGCTAGTTGTTGTACTGGAACTATGGCAGGATCTTCACGAAGATCCGCATGCCACCACGCAGGTGCTTGCCAGAGGCTGGCAGGCTAGTTGCTGCGTTGGAGTGGTGGCAGGGTGGTGGAGCCTTGTACTCCCCCCGGCAAGGACCTTGCCGGGGGCTTAGGAATTCATCCTGGCAAGGATCTTGCCAGGGGCTTCGTGAGCCATCCTGGCAAGGATCTTGCCGGGGCCTGAGCTTCTGTTCTTCTTTTCTCCAATCACTGGCTTGACTGCTTCTCTAGTGATCTTGTTTTTATCCTCGATCGCCCTCTTCAGGCCTTGCCGTAGGTGTGGGTACGACTGCCCGTGCACAAGTATGGGGTGCTAAAGGCCCAGATTTTAGTACACCAACACTCGTCCACCGCACCGGGTGGTCCACTGACAGCGTCGGCCGCCGTAACCGATGTGCCTCACAGATAGCGACTTCCACCGCATCAGGTGTGCTTCACCAACGTTGTCTCCCTCCTCACCAGGGCTACTTCACCGAGCACTTCGTCGCACCTCCGCCCGTCGAGGCCATTAGGGCTTCACCAATGGTCTCGTCCACGGGATTGTAGCACTTCCCTGCCACTCAAGATCTCCATCCTTGCACGGCCAGCCAACGCCAGCACATCACCCTCAACGGCTCTGAAGTGACCCGCACTCTAGCTAGGAGAGCATGCCCAAACGCCAGCATGAACTAGGTATCCACATATCACTCCCTTGTGCACTGTTTCGACGATGTTTGGATATCCTTTCACTACTCTCTTAGCTTACACGCCTATGCAACTCCGACTTTAACTCTTATTTCTTCTGGAGATATCATCTGAAACAAGTAAAACCATTTTTAGCGAAGCATGACGGCGCTATGGGATCTGGTACACATCCTACACACCCGTAATACCTTGTAAGTATATGTCCTCCGGTACAATAGAAAGGTCGATTCCTCTTATTTGATTAACCATTCGTCGTGTCAAAAAATGCAAAGGGGGATGCAAGGAGCACAAGGCCTACACATCCAAGCAAGTGGTAACATGGACTTGTACATGGAACATCCCAAGCGCAAGCAGAGCTGTAGTGAGCCTGTACAACAAGCTAGCATAAGTCCCTGCATTTCATTTAATTCGTACCGGCTTGCGTGTATGATTTGTGTACAGTGGCAGATCCACGTATTCAAGTTACCAGGGGCAAAATTTTAGCTTAAAAAATACGAAGGCACTTGCACTCCGGAAATTAACTTGAAAAATGTGAAGCTACATGCACTTTGAAAACCAGCTAATGATCCAAAGTAGTTCAGATTATAAAACACTAAATGATGTAAGCACCAAAAAACACAAAATGCAACATGGTGTACAAGGACTACTAACATGGTCTGTACCTGCTTGAATTATTCGTTCTCTGGCTGAAAATATCGAAGTGTAACTGCACCTATAACTAGTGCGCAAACTGCATATCAATATATCTATCCTGCACAAGTATGCCAATAGTTTCAAACAACAGATTAGAAAAGTATTTATGCTACATTGTCATGATATGGGGACTTTCTGGTAGATGGCCTTGATGTTTCCTCGAGCCATGAAAATGTACTATAATTTGCTTGTCATCAATGCGTGCAAATCTCTATGTCTCTCTCACTTAGTAGATCATCATTAGACACTAAATCCTTCAATGGGAGCTTGAAAAATGCTTGAATTAGATCCCTCATTAGACACTATATGTTCATCACCACGAGCATGTAAAATGTTTGCATCAAATCCGTCATTAGCAGTCTGTTCATTAGACACTTCAGGCTCAATAACAACATGAGATTGTATGTTTGCACCAGAAACTTGATTAGATACATCAGGTTCAGCTAGTTCAGTGTTGATTGGGGTGTTATAAAATAAGTATAAACTGGTTTCATTTTCTCATAGATTCCCTACATTCAAGTAGTTTTACAACACCGCCAGGTTTAACTATTGGCCAAAAATGGAACTGTTGAATTAGATATAATTAGGGATGTGATGTACCTGCTTGTTGCGCATGATGCTCTTATAAGCTGCAACTGTCCGTTTGCACAAGCTCGATGCCATGCCCGTGCCACCGCTGCTCGTCCCATGCATGCTATACCCAGGGTTGGATCTTCATCTTCTTGTCCTTCCATTCTCTTGAAGCCCGGCGACCGCCCTCCAACGAGGGAGCGACGAAGTGTTGTGTCGGTCTGTCCATCGATGGCTAGGTTAGCAGCAAACCAGACTGGAGGCTGGAGCAAATGAATTGGGATTTTTCCTGCTGTCGATCGATATGGGACGCACTCGTTTGAGTCACGAGCCTGCTATAGGGCCTACCTTGCACTTACGTTGTTGGCCCCATATTTCTTCATTTTTTTACATTGCCCGCTCGTGCGTTGGGACGAACAAAACTAGCCTGGGCCAACCTGGATGACTCAAACTAAGTGCATGCTACCTCTTGAGCATGCGTTGGTTTTCCCTTGAAGGGGAAAGGATGATGTAGCAAAGTAGCGTAAGTATTTCCCCCAGTTTTTGAGAACCAATGTATCAATCCAGTAGGAGGCTACACGCAAATCCCTCGTACCTGCACAAACAAATAAGAACCTTGCAACCAACGCGATAAAGGGGTTGTCAATCCCTTCACGACCACTTGCAAAAGTGAGATCTAATAGAGATAATAAGATAAATATTTTTGGTATTTTTATGATATAGATTGGAAAGTAAAGATTGCAAAATAAAATAGATCAGACACTTATATGATGGAAAATAGACCCGGGGGCCATAGGTTTCACTAGTGGCTTCTCTCAAGATAGCATAAGTATTACGGTGGGTGAACAAATTACTGTCGAGCAATTGATAGAAAATTGCATAGTTATGAGAATATCTAGGCATGATCATGTATATAGGCATCACGTCCACAACAAGTAGATCAAAACAATTCTGCATCTACTACTATTACTCCACACATCGACCGCTATCCAACATGCATCTAGAGTATTAAGTTCATAAGAATAGAGTAACGCATTAGGCAAGATGACATGATGTAGAGGATAAACTCAAGCAATATGATATAAACCCCATATTTTTATCCTCGATGGCAACAATACAATATGTGCCTTGCTGCCCCTGCTGTCACTGGGAAAGGACACCGCAAGATTGAACCCAAAGCTAAGCACTTCTCCCATTGCAAGAAAGATCAATCTAGTAGGCCTTACCAAACTGATAATTCAAAGAGACTTGCAAAGATAACCAATCATACATAAAAGAATTCAGAGGAGATTCAAATATTGTTCATTGATAATCTTGATCATAAACCCACAATTCATCGGATCTCGACAAACACACCGCAAAAAGAATTACATTGAATAGATCTCCAAGAAGATCGAGGAGAACTTTATATTGAGATCCAAAGAGAGAGTAGAAGCCATCTAGCTAATAACTATGGACCCGAAGGTCTGTGGTAAACTACTCACACTTCATCGGAGAGGCTATGGTGTTGATGTAGAATCCCTCCATGATCGATTCCCCCTCCGGCGGAGCACCGGAAAAGGCCCCAAGATGGGATCTCATGGGTACAGAATGTTGCGGTGGTGGAAATAGGGTTTTGTCATGCTCCTAGATGTTTTTAGGGTATATGGGTATATATAGGCGAAAGAAGTCGGTCAGGGGAGCCACGAGGGGCCCACGAGGGTGTGGGCGCGCCTACCCCCTTGGGCACGCCTCCCTGCCTCGTGGCTTCCTTGTTTCTTTCTTGACATCCACTCCAAGTCTCCTGGATTGTGTTTGTTCCAAAAATAACTCTCCCGAAGGTTTCATTCCATTAGTACTCCGTTTGATATTCCTTTTCTGTGAAACACTGAAATAGGCAAAAAAACAACAATTTCGACTGGGCCTCCGGTTAATAGGTTAGTCCCAAAAATAATATAAAAGTGCATAGTAAATCCCATTAAACATCCAAAACAGGTAATATAATAGCATGTAACAATCAAAAATTATAGATACGTTGGAGACGTATCAAGCATCCCCAAGCTTAATTCCTGCTCGTCCTCGAGTAGGTAAATGATAAAAACAGATTTTTTTGATGTGGAATGCTACCTAGCATAATTCTCAATGTAATTTTCTTTGTTGTGGCATGAATGTTCAGATCCAAAAGATTCAAGATAAAAGTTTCATATTGACATAAAAATAGTAATACTTCAAGCATAATAACAAAGTAATCATGTCTTATCAAAATAACATAGCCGAAGAAAGCTTATCCCTACAAAATCATATAGTTTGGCCATGCTTCATTTTCGTCACACAAAATGCTCCCATCATGCACAACCTCGGTTTCAGCCAAGTAATTGGTTCATATTTTTTAATGCGCTTCATCCTTTTCAACCCTCACGCAATACATGAGCGTAAGCCATGGATATAGCACTATGGGTGGAGTAGAGTATGATGATAGGTATTATGTGAGAAAACAAAACAGGAGAAAGTCTCACATTGACGCGGCTAATCAACGGGCTATAGAGATGCCCATCAATTGATGTCAATATGAGGAGTAGGGATTGCCATGCAACGGATGCACTAGAGCTATAAATGTATGAAAGCTCATCAAAAGAAACTAAGTGGATGTGCATCCAACTTGCTTGCTCACGAAGACCTAGGGCATTTTGACGAAGCCCATCATTGGAATATACAAGCCAAGTTCTATAATGAAAAATTCCCACTAGTATATGAAAGTGAAAAAATAAGACACTCTCTATCATGAAGATCATGGTGCCACTTTGAAGCACAAGTGTGGAAAAAGGATAGTAACATTGTCCCTTCTCTCTTTTTCTCTCATTTTTTTCTCTTTTTTTCCTCTTTTTTTGGTGGGCTTCTTTGGACTCTTTTTTTCGGGCTTCTTTGGCCTCTTTTATTTTTCACAAAGTCCGGAGACTCGTCCCGACTTGTGGGGGAATCATTGCTTCCATCATCCTTTCCTCACATGGGACAATGCTCTAATAATGGAAATCATCACACTTTTATTTATTTACAACTCAAGAATTACAACTCAATACTTAATACAAAATATGACTCTATGTGAATGCCTCCGGCGGTGTACCGGGATATGCAATGAATCAAGAGAGACATGTATGAAAGAATTATAAAGGTGGCTTTGCAAAAAATACGATGTCAACTACCTGATCATGCAAAAGCAATATGACAATGATGGAGTGTGTCATAGTAAACAGAACGGTGGAAAGTTGCATGGCAATATATCTCGGAATGGCTATGGAAATGCCATAATAGGTAGGTATGGTGGCTGTTTTGAGGAAGATATAAGAAGGTTTATGTGTGATAGAGCATATCATATCACGGGGTTTGGATGTATCGGTGAAGTTTGCACCAACTCTCAAGGTGAGAAAGGGCAATGCATGGTACCGTAGAGGCTAGCAAATTGCGGAAGGGTAAGAGTGCGTATAATCCATGGACTCACATTAGTCATAAAGAACTCATATACTTTAACACAAGTATTTCTCAATTTCATAATTACCCAACTAGCATGACTCTAATATTACCACCTTTATATCTCAAAACAATTATCAAGTATCAAATTTATCATAGTGTTTAATGCACTCTAGATGATAGTTTTTATTATACCTATCTTGGATGCTCATCATTTTAAGACTAAAATTTTAACCAAAGCAAATTACCATGATGTTCTAGAAGACTCTCAAAATAATATAAGTGAAGCATGAGAGATCAATATTTTCTACAAAATAAAACCACCATCGTGCTCTAAAAACATATAAGTGAAGCACTAGAGCAAAATTGTCTAGCTCAAAAGATAAGTGAAGCACATAGAGTATTCTAATAAATTCCGATTCATGTGTGTCTCTCCAAAAGGTGTGTACAGCAAGGATGATTGTGGTAAACTAAAAAGCAAAGACTCAAATCATACAAGACGCTCCAAGCAAAACACATATAATGTGGTGAATAAATATATAACATCAAGTAAAGTTACCGATGGACGAAGACGAAAGACGGGGTGCCTTCCGGTGCATCCCCAAGCTTAGGCTTTTGGTTGTCCTTGAATTTTACCTTGGGGTGCCTTGGGCATCCCCAAGCTTAGGCTCTTGCCACTCCTTATTCCATAATCCATCAAATATTTACCCAAAACTTGAAAACATCACAACACAAAACTCAACAGAAAATCTCATGAGCTCCGTTAGCAAAATAAAACAAACCACCACTTTAAGGTACTGTAATGAACTCATTCTTTATTTATATTGGTGTTAAACCTACTGTATTCCAACTTCTCTATGGTTCATACCCCCCGATACTGTTGGGTTCTACAGTAGGGTGCGTCGACTGCAAATTAAAACTTTCCTACGCGCAGAACAACAGGAACATGCTACGGGAGATGGATCACCGTTCGTTACTACTAGACGCGCAGTGCCGTGCAGCGGAAGAAAAGTTGGGGCAGCGCATCTTCATGGATCGTCTCCTCCTCGTCAGATCTACCTCGAACAGCCGGTCGTCCGATCCCATGTACAAGTTCTCCGGAGTGGCGCAAGTGCACCGCTTCTAACGGTATCCGCGCGTGCAGGAGGAACACCGTGCAGCGGACTGCTAGGTCCGATCACACAGTCGGCGGCGAGTGGAGGTGGCTATTCGCAACACATGCAAACCCTAGTGACAACACCAAAGCGATCAACTAAATAAGTGTGCCGCACCTCCACTACTTATAGGCATCCGTCGCGGGCTCAACACTTGGGCCTTGCATGGACCCTAAAGCCCAAAGTCTACTCGGTCGTGTTCCAAGTCCAGCTCGGATCACATCCGACTAGTGTCCTCTGAACCAGGGATGGTTAGTTTTACTAGTTTGATGTTAGTTTCTTATGGCTCTTGCAACACTTTATTTATGATTGCTAACATTCAAGTTTGCAGGATCCAACTGAAACCCTATTGGCACAACAGGTATGTTTTCAGAAACTTCCATGTTTAATTGGTTTGCTGCTGTAACTTGTTTAACTTCAAGTTTTGAGGATCCAATTGGAAGTTCAATTGCACAATAGGTACATTTTAAAAAATATATTTGTGTAACAGGTTTGCTGCTGTAACTTGTTGCTCTAATCAAGCTACCTACTACTCAACTTTTCAGGATCCAAGAGAAACTCCAATGCCACAACAGGTTCCTTTTGCAAAACTTGTTTGTTTAACTACTTTGCTGCTGCAACCTGTTGCTCTAATCACGTTACTGGCTACTCAACTTTTCAGGATCCAAGAGAAACTCCAATGTCACAACAGTTATCCTTTGCAAAACTTGTTTGTTTAACTACTTTGCTGCTGCAACCGGTTACAATGATGTTAATAACTACTTTTTAGCATCCAATTGAAACTCTTTAATTCCTTGTTTGTTTAACTGGTTTGCTGTTATAATTCCCAGTTGAGATGTTTTGCTAACTTCAACTTTTCGGAATCCAGTCAGAACTTTAATGGCAAAACAGGTTAGCCCATGATCAAAGAGAGAGGTCCCCATGGACGTTGTATCATCCCACAGCAGTGGCACCGGCCCAATCGTGCATCATGAATTGCCAACTACTAATGCTCTAGAGGCTAAACTATTGGTAGAAAGAGATTCTGCTTCTGCACTTAGAGATGAAGTTGACATGTTGAGGAAGCAAACATCACAATCACAAGTAGTACTCAAGACAACCATTAAATATTGGGTGGATTTCAAAACGAAGCAAGCTGAGACTGACCGCATTGTTAAGGTCCCGAAGGAAAAAAGGAAATTAAATTCCTACTTGGTAAATCATAGGTGAAATGTTTTTTCCATTGTTGAATAACCTTTGTGTTGTTTGTTCATGTAATTGATCAAACCATTTATTTTAGAGATCATGTAATAATTGTTTTTTGTTTTTTGGTTTGTAATTTTTTTGAGCACAAGTCTGTATTAGTTGATAAGACTCTGAGATGTTTCATTTTGATTGCTGTGCTAGACCTACAAATATGCCAATCAGGCTGAATGTGCATTCAACAATAATAGTAGTATAGATGGACCTTAAGTGGTACGCATGGGAAAGGGCCAAGATGTTGTACTAGCTTCGCTAAAAAAAGGATGCTCTTCTAGCAAAAAAAAGTACAGTGGCCTGGCTTATGTATGTTAGTTGATATTATTGATCCATATACTATATAAGTATTCATATGTCTATTAGTTTTGTACATTATTGGTTGATTGACTCGGTATTTGAATCCTGATACATTGCTTGTGTACATATCTAAATGGGAGTACACATTATGCTGCGTGTGGCACTTGAATTGGACATAAAGTTGTTCCAAATATTCGAATTCACCTTAAACTGGATTCTAGCTTCTGAATTTGAGTGTCGGCATTTGTAAATCATATTCATATATGATAGTGGAATACATCTTTGTCATGCTTTTGAAGATATATAAAAACACATCGAATGATTTATAAAGATTCGTATAGGAATACAAAATGGATTTGAATTTAGTTGTCAGGTAAACGTGGATGCTTATTGTCCCAAAATTCGAAAGAAGCGGCAAAATGTCCACTCCCACGTCGGCTGACCAAAGCCAAGTGTTTGGGAGATGGAAATTACTGTCTACCCCTTACACGGACAATCCATCGGCCTGATTTCCACTGCTCTCAATAGGGGTAGGTTAGTAACTTCAATTAGACGTGACACGACCGCCTTTGAGCCCATTCTGACACGGTGGGCGCCAAACATGGGCGGCAAAACACATTTAATTCAAGATCGTCCGAAAGACCTTTGTCTCTCACTCCATTTCCCCATTCATACACGGTGGGCGGCAAAACAAACTCGACTCGGCCGAAATCGATGTAGGCAAATATTTTCACTAGGGGCAGCTTTGTAACTTCACTCAGACATGACACAACCGTCCTACCTGTCAGCCCCGTTCATACACCATGGGCGCCTAAACACCCTCTCCTCACCTGAAATCGCTCTGGACAAATATTGGCGAGATGCGAGATTACCGTCCTATCCCCAACCGACGGGACGTCCAAATATTAAACGGGGGCTAAGTTCGTAACTTTCCCATATTTCAGACAGGTGCGTCCCAAAAACATGGTTCCTCGTACCTCTCCCTCCATTTTCCCATTCATACACTGTCCGCGCTAGAACACCATCCCCACACCAACCTCCTCCGTCCGCAACCCCATCCATCACCGTCGTCCTCCACCCCATCCATCGCCACCGCCCTCCACCATGTCGGAGCGCCTACCAAGACCGTGTCATCCACTACTAGAGATGGACGTTTCTCATCCACAGTGACAGACCAAGAGCCTTGCATCGCGTCCTCTCGCTTCATTAGCGCCGTCGTCCTCTTTGCCGGGGCCGCTCACATGACTTTCTCGTCCACTGCAACGGGACTTATCCCCCGATGCACCCGTCTACCGTCGCAGATCTGCTTCAATGCCACCAATAGACATCGCACCCCCGATGCCTACACGGCGCCGCAAGAGAGGTGGTACTTCATATCTCCTCAACTTTTTGATCTCAACCAGAAAATAGAACGTAACTTGGTTACGGTACTTTCTTTTTAGCTCTTAGAATTTAGTTCTTAGTTTGAAGCAAACAATGATGCTAAATTGTATTTCTCCGGTTTGCAGCTTTAAATCTGCAATGGCACAATCATAATAGGGTTTAATTGATCATGCTTACGGTTTAATTGATCATGTTGGCCGTGGTGGTTTCTTTAATAGAAATCGGAGGGGAAACCCTCTTTTACTAAAAAAAAATTGCTTAGGGTTTCCCCCTGTTATGATCACTATACGATCAGCATACGTGCTTCATGTCATAATAGCACTACTCCACCCATCAAGCTAAACAAACTTAGTTGTTCAAATACGAATATGATATTATTAAAATAGAGTCGTTTAATTGGTCAGCTAAATGTTCCTAGTTAGTTTCGAAAATGCATGTACGCCGCTCGCGTGTGTATCTCTACAGGGTGCCCATGGTGGGCCGCGGCCCACCCTGGGATTTTGGGTCAGCCTAGGCCCCGATTCCCCTTTGTTCTGCTGCGCTTCTGATCTCTACTCACCCCCAGCCGCCTGCCTCACCGGCGATCACTTGCCATCCCCAGACGACATGACTCCAGAAGGAGACGCCGGACTAACAGGAGGTCAGGAGCCGCTCGCCCAACAGCATCACCGCTGCCTGGGCGCGCTGCCGTGCCTACCTTCCCAGCCCGTTTAGGGCTCAGGCATGCAGCATCCACTAAGCCAACCCGATTTATCCTGAGATACATCCTCAACACTCAGCAGCCACTCCTCATCACCCATTTTCTAATTGATTAATTACTCATTAGGCATGACTGTCATTAGGGTTTGTTATGTACTGAGTGCTACCTACACTTAATGGTTCTGATGTATTTTAGTAATCTTTAGTACCTGTAAAGTTCACAGGGTTTCAAAATTCTTGCCCTAGGAATATATACAAGTCATTTTGGATTGTTGGTCGTAGTGACATTGACCCAGATTACTACTACAGGCCAGGTTTGTTGACAATTTTACTTGTCTTTCTTACTCATTCAATATGATATCCAATTATTCATGTCGATTAGTTGCAAACAATAAGTGCTAGACCAACTTATTGATTCAGATTTTGGACGGTCTCTTACTACAGTTACAGTTCTGCATACTTGTCCTAGTAAGCTCACAAGTAATGATTGATTCACTACATCTATGCTTGCCTTGTCATATTTGTTGTAAATATTTTTTTAGGGTGGACCACCCTGTTTCAAAATACTGGAACTGCAGACATGAGTGAATAGTATTTCTCTGTGTGATATCTTCCATCATGTGTGGGCAATGAACACTGCATTGTATAGAAAGAAAGTGTCATTTCCACCTTTTACATAGACTATGATCTTTTACATGGAATACAATCTACCTACTTGCTTTGAGTCGCACTACTAGCACTCCACCCTTGAAGCTAAACATTATGCCACTCATAATTCCTTAGTTTATTTGTTCAAATACGAATTTGATATGATTCTAATGTTCCTACGTCAATTTTGAAATGTGTGTCTGCCATTTATAGAGACATAAGAAGTTTGTATTTCTGCGTGTGGTCTGGTCAGCACGGTTGGGGGTGAACTTTGCATATGCAGGGGTTTATAGGGAGACACTCGAAACCGCAATGCATTTCATAGATAATCTGACTACCTTTTATGTTTTCATGAATCTCAAATACTGAACAACATCATAATGTTTATGAGTTTGCGTGCATGAAAAGAATAAAGCTGAACAATGCCATGGCTGTCAAACTTGGCATTAAGGGACTGAAATCAAGTCTGGATGCAATGCAATTTAAACGCTCTCCACCTACAGATTCATGCTCAGAACATGATCCTAACAGTGATTCTGAGCTAGAGGGAGACCTAAGTCAATGTAGCTCCCTAGTGGATGAGTTAGAGGCAGATGTCCTATCTTATTCACCCACGAAGATGCTTGCTCTAACTTTCCAAGGTTATATTGGTCGCACATATTTTGCAAATGATGCTTTGCATTGCTTCTACTTTGTTGCACTGCCATTAGCTTAGTTTACACATCGTGTATATGAATATGCCTTGCCTATCTATTTTCAATACATATTCCATCTGTCATCATACCATATTTATCCATTCAAATGTAGTTCTTGTGTATCAGACGTTCAAAAGGAAGAGGGCGATTGCAGATCGCGGAGGATCACGAGAAAAGTATTTGGAAAAGGTAGTGACACCTGATAAATAAAATTGCCCATTAGGTGTAGTTGCAATATCACCTGACGCACAAAACACGGCCCTAGCAGACTCTAGCCTTACTACACTGGTCATCTCTGAAGCCCCAACTCAGCAAACCCCAACTGCAGCAAACAGTATGATGATGCTAGTTGACATAGCTCCAACTCTACGACGCAAAACCCCCCATTCCAACAAAGAGTACATCAAATCTAGTTGCCAAATCCCTTTACGAACCAGAGAGAGCCCCAATTGAGCAAATAGGACCCCTATTCCATTTCTTCCCAGTTTAGAAGACAAAGCTTATATTGTTGTCAGGAACTTTGTGCGCATCTTTCCTTCGTGGAAAGATTATACCGCAGACACAGAACAATTTCCAGTCTTCCTCCACAACTTACGCGTAAGTAATGTACTAATGTTATTCATGGTAATTACTGCATATGTTTCTGCTAGGGAAGACACAAGATTTCATTCTTTTAAATAGGTGAGGACCAAACTGGATTGTCAAGACGAGCAAGGGTTGGTTGCGCTTTTCAAGCACTCATTGATGAAGTATCGTTCCTACATGAGGCAAGCGCACTTCGATGGCAAGCCTCTAAACGAAATTTTTGTAAAGTCTCCGGTGCTACATTTATCAGATAGTGACTGGAATAATCTTGTTACACACTGGTCTCGTCTATAGCGGAAGGTACTGTCTATCATATCACATCACAATTTGAACTACATTTCTGCATTTGCCTTAACGTCTCACTTGTACGAAAATTGTTAGCAGAAGAACATTCATTCTCAAGGGACCACATAATCTCACAACTATACTGCACACTGCATTGCTCTTGTGAGTACCTCTCCTGTATGATCATACTTACTTTCATAGCTGGTTGATTATGTAGCATCATTGCACATGTTAGCCTCATTATCGTCCATTTGGTGGACATTATAAGATCTGTATGGACTCCTACAGAAATTTAGAATCAACCCAATGCTTTTGAAGAGGTTTAGCTCTGCAGTCCTCCTGTAAGGACTGGACATCGTCTATCACTGTACTTACATTACCAGCTACTCCCTATGTCCCATAATATAAGAACGTTTTGTACAGTACACCAGTGTTCAAAACACTCTTATATTATGGGAAGAGGGATTGGCTCATTGTGTAGCATTCTGCATCTTATCTCCCTCGCCCACCATTTACTAAAAATATACCAGATCTATATTTAATCTTACCAAAAAGTTGAATACACAGACAATGCCAGTGCAAAAGTGTAGCCCATTGCTCTTGTCAGTACATTTTGTCCTGTAACACTTGTACTTCCAGGGATTGGTAGTTGATTATGTAGCATCAATCTGCATCTTATCTTCATTATACTCTATCCCTTCCAGTATTATCATATCTATAATTACTCTCTACAAAATGTAGAGTATAGGCAATGCTTATGGAGAAGATTCTGCGCTAAAATTCTTAAGTTATCCTTCCCTTGACATGGAGAAGGGCATTATAAAGCCGGTGTTAACTGTTAATGTAAGTCAGTCCTTCTGAAGCCTTTATCCTCAACTGCTGTTTAATTTGCTCATACTCCCTATCATTAACTGCTGTGTAGTTTGTTGTTTCTATCAAAATGCATGTTCGCAACAACCGTAAGTTCCAAGTTTTACTTGTAAAACCAAATTCCTTATTCATACCATGCACATTACTCAATACTTCCTATATGTATGGTTGTTTTTATGGATCTATAATCCAGTGTGTGGTGAAGCAGCCCACGTTTGCACCTTGTCATCTCCTGTTTTATCTTACTAATGTGGCTCATGATATGAACAACATGCCATGCACATTAACCAAAATAGATACAATGATTGTCTTTGCCCTTCATCTATGCTTGTTATGTTCACATGGTAATCCAGTAGTGTGGTGAAGCTCCCCGCAATATGAACAATGCCAAATTATGCTATTGATATTTTGAACTTACTCTTTATTTTCTAATTTGAAATTGGATGGAATTGACAACAGAGATATCATCTTTGTTTATACACGTGCAAAACATGTCATCTCTCTGCTTGTTTCAGGGTGATATGCCTGATGGCATGCACAAGTCTGCCGAAGGCTATGAGACAAATCCAACATATATTGGAGCAGAGAAGGTAAAACATCTTGAAGATAGCGAGACAACCCCAAATTCTTGTCTTGATACAGTGTTCAAGTTACTTGAGACTAGCAGTCAGACAAGCTCACAGAATTTGTTGTCTGAATCAGTTCGACTTCTTCAGCCTCAAGTTCTAGCAGAAAGGCATTCTGCAACTCAACTTTGACTTGAAGTCCTATCTCTAAGAAAAATTGCGGAGAACACCAATGAGAACCTCAGCTACACCTGGAAGCTATGACCGACATGCTAGACCGGTCTGACAGCCTTGCTCAGCAGCTTGCGCAGCAGTTCCCGCACAAGGCTAACCTTTCTTGAACTGTCTTGGAAGTGGTCTTGGTTCAGTATTATTTTGTTACGCTGCAATGGTGCCCAGTTTTTGCAATCTGCTTCTTCATTGTGCTTTATGATCACTGGTGGCGAACTTCGATGCCCGGTGGATGTAATATATCATAAATCCTTTATTGTATAGTGTAGGTTTATTCTAAGTTACCATGCCATAATTTCTTTATTGTATAGAGTAGGTTTGTTCTTAATTCCTACTAGTTACTACCATCATTCGCTATCTGAAAAAAATCCGATGCAGTCGACCGGGCCGAAACATTCGCCTCTAACGGGCCTGCTTTTTAGCGGGCCACAATTGGGTCAGCCTGCAACTTTATTGGTGCTAAAAGGCCATTCGGGCCTTCACACTCTGTGCGAGGCCCACAATTTACACGGGCCTATATTCAGCCCAAAGTTTAGTTGGGCCTTTAGTGGACCTAGAGCTTAGTGGGGCCCATGTAGCTTTGGGCCATTAACAGACTGAATATTCTGTTGGCCTGTTACGGCCCAGAAGAAACCATGGGCCTTTAGTAGGCCAAAATGCATGTTGGGCCTCAATTTTCACTAGTCGTCGACGGGCCTTTAACAGGGTGAAATGTAGACCGGGCCTTTTTTGGCCCAGTTATATGATGGGCCATTACCAGGCTGAAACATATCTCGGGCCTTAGTTGGCCCAATAATATCATTGGCCTTTAAGAGGCCGAAAGCTTAGTACATGCATCAACGAGCCGAATTATACGACATGCCTTTAACAGGCCCAAAGTCATGTTGGGCTGAACTGTTGCCACCTTTATCACGAGCCGTTAGAGGGCCAGATGTCGCGTCGAACCATATATGGCCCTTGGGAAGCACGTGCCATTCCCAGGCCAAAAGACACACCGGGCTGAAATGGGCCCATGTCTACATCGAACCTCTAACAGACCGAAATGTCACTGGGCCATAATTGGGCCCAAATATTCAGTGAACAATTAACGGGCCAGATCTGGCTTTGGGCCGTAAATGGGCCATGTTTAAATAGGCCGTTATTGGGCTGGCTCACTAGTACCTGAGTAAATACTATGGGCCTTCGACTGGGACAGCCTTTTTAACCTATATGGGCCTCTGTTGGGCCTTGCCATGTGTCGACGAATCATAGGCACCTTCGGTCCAATGACTGGATGACATCTGTCCCAACAGTGTGCCGACATGTGGTTCCTCTGGCCATTGAAAATTTTACACGTGGAAAATCCCCATTGGTCCGGGCTGTTAACGGGTTATCAGATCCAAAGCAAAACACGATAGCTTAACGGCGACCCGTTATGATGGATGCCACGTGTCGGTCACCCTTGACGAAAGCACTTCTGTGACGGGCGATTTATCGTCATGGAAGTGGACACTTCTGTGCTGATAATTTTGGTAATGTCATGGAACACTTCTACGACAGCACAGGTATGTCAATCTTGATTCTGTCATAAAATCGTCATCGATGTACAAGCATGAAATAAAACGTGACCTACTGTGACAATCATTTATCATCACGGAAGTGTATTTTTCTTGTAGTGCTACCTACCTCTTATTATTGTGCCACGCACAGTGACAGGTGCCTAGCTGAGGTTAAAGCATGTGATGTGTCACCACCGCTCAAGGAGAGGGCATGCCACCGCTATCCACTTGGCAGTAAAGGTCTGCGGCCTGCTCAGCCGCGGGGCCGGGCTTCTGCAGAGTTGTCTCCTTAGTGGGCTAGGCAGAGCCCGAGACGGAGTGGTCATCCTTAGTGGTCGCTACGAGACTTGAGTGTTCCTGTGGAAAACTATGTTGGGTCATCGCGGCCGTCTTCTTGCTTGGTGAAGTAGTTGAGGCGAGGGTGATGCCTTGTCGGAGCTCAATCTGGGGGTCCACAGACTCTTGCCTTACTTGAATCTCTGTAGGGGAATGAAAGTGAGCCTTAGGTTGAGTTGCTGTCTTCGGAGAGTTCCAGAAACGAGTCAGGATGGCCCACACGCGGGAGGTTGGTGGATACTTGTTATTCACAGTGCCAACAGCGAAGGGGAGCAGCTTTGGACCAGGAGATTCTGGGGCTAATGGTGGATTTGGATTGGCTAGAGAGGGTAGTGGAAGGGCGGCGAGAGAAGCGCAATGCAGCTTGGCTATGCAGGCTATGTCAAGGACCAACTCAGAGGAGAGAGCGCGTATGTTTGCTTTGGGTCAAACTTCGACAATAGATTTGATTTTGGTGTGGGCGGCCAGGAAGCAGAGTTAGCGTTGTGGATGCAGAGAATAAGATGGCGTCTATTCAGATTAAATCCAGATTTGATGTATCTCGAGAGAGGAAAGCGAAGATCCTATTTAATTGGATGGCCTCATCATTCAGTTCGATGAGATACGTGTTCCTTCCTCATCTCAGGATGCGGGTGATGCTTGTCCGTCGGTCAATCCTTGCTCTGTAGGAGGTGATGGTTTGCTGAGATCCTTTGATGGTGTGAGTCCTGCTTAGATTCATGGAAGTTTTCCCTCAGATTAGCCAGTGTTGTTGTTTGAGGATGCATGGGCTTCATTTTCAACATCAGAGCCGAGGTGTGCTAGGAGATTGTTTGCCTGTGTTGACGCGGGGAGGCAGAGATGCTTCTAGGTAGACAGGTGGGCTTAGTTGGCAGTGATACTAAGGAAGTATATGCTGAGTATTTTGGACAGCTGTGGGCAAAAACACTTTCCTATTCCTCCCTCAACCATGGCATTGTACTTGCTCGACCGCATCCTAGACGAGGTTGCACAGCCAAGTCTTGATTTGGAAGGAACCGTTTGAGCAAAAGTGGTTGAGAATTGAGGATTGTTTACCAGCTAGAAGTTATGAGACTGGTTGTGTGTCATCTATCTCTTTTAGTTGCTCTAGTTCTTCGTGGCCCAGGGGGTTCATCTGGTATTTGATCTAATTTGAGAGAAGTGTGCTATCGCGAAATTATTCTGAGGCAAGGTACAGGGGGAAAGGTAGTGCATGTCCACCACAGCAAACGCAACAATCCCAGCGTTGGAATTCCGAGGAGGTGTGCTGTCCTTTGGTCATCCACCACCAGAGCACCCCCTTGGATGTTCCATGGTGGATCCCACATTTCCCACCTCATCTTATGGTTCAAGGGCCACCCAAGTAGTGGATGGATCCTTGATGCGGCTTGAAGCTACGTCAGTAGTTCCCCAAAGAGGAACGGATGATGCAGCACAGCGGCGGTAGGTATTTCCCTCAGTGATGAGACCAAGGTTATCGAACCAATAGGAGAACCAAGCAACACTATGTAAACAACACCTGCACACAAATAACAAATACTCGCAACCCGACGTATTAAAGGGGTTGTCAATCCCTTTCGGGCAACGGTGCCAGAAATTGGCAAACGGATGTGAGAGAGTTGTAAATATTGATAGATCGAACACCAGATAAAATAAAGTGCAGCAAGGTATTTTTGTATTTTTTGTTTAATAGATCTGAAAATAAAAGCATAGGAAAGTAGATTGCAAAGGCAAATATATTAAAGAAGAGACACGGGGGTCGTAGGTTTCACTAGTGGCTTATCTCGAGAAAAATAGCAAACGGTGGGTGAACAAATTACTGTTGGGCAATTGATAGAACTTCAAATAATCATGACGATATCCAGGAAATGATCATTACATAGGCATCACGTCCAAGACTAGTAGATCGACTCCTGCCTGCATCTACTACTATTACTCCACACATCGACTGCTATCTAGCATGCATCTAGTGTATTAAGTTCAGGGAGAAACGAAGTAATGCAATAAGAACGATGACATGATGCAGACAAGATCTATTTATGTAGAAATAGACCCCATCATTTTATCCTTAGTAGCAATGATACATAGGTGTCGGTTCCCCTTCTGTCACTGGGATCAAGCACCGTAAGATCGAACCCACTACAAAATACCTCTTCCTATTGAAAGATAAATAGATCAAGTTGGCCAAACAAAACCCAAATATCGGAGAAGAAATACGAGGCTATAAGCAATCATGCATATAAGAGATCAAAGAAGACTCAAATAACTTTCATGGATAAAAAGATAGATCTGATCATAAACTCAAAGTTCATCGGATCCCAACAAACACACCGCAAAAAGAGTTACATCATATGGATATCCAAGAGACCATTGTATTGAGAATCAAACAAGATTGAGGAAGCCATCTAGCTACTAACTATGGACCCGTAGGTCTACAAAGAACTACTCACGCATCATCGGAGAGGCACCAATGGAAGTGGTGAACCCCTCCGTGATGGTGTCTAGATTGGATCTGGTGGTTCTGGACTCTGCGGCGGCTGGAATTGATTTTCGTCGACTCCCCTAGGGTTTTTGGAATATTGGGGTATTTATACAACAAAGAGTCGGTTCAAGGGGCACCCGAGGTTGGCACAATCCACCAGGGAGCACCTGGGCCTCCAAGCGCGCCCTGGTGGGTTGTGCTCCCCTCGGAGCACACCCCAGGCACTTCTCCAGCCCACTGGATGTCTTCTGGTCCAAAAAGAATCCTCAAAAAGTTTTGCTGCATTTGGACTCCGTTTGGTATTAATTTCCTGTGATGTAAAAAACATGTAGAAAACAACAACTGGCACTTGGCACTATGTCAATAGGTTAGTACCAAAAAATGATATGAAATGACTATAAAATGATTATAAAACATCCAAGAATGATAATATAACAACATAGAACAATAAAAAATTATAGATATATTGGAGACGTATCAATCCTACCCAGCAAGGGCCGGTAGTTGCAGGTGCAAGGGGCACAATTGTAGGGCTATAGGCTAGGTGCATCGACTACAATAAAAAAATTCCTACACATAGAACAACCAGGAACATGCTAAGGGAGATGGATCACGAGATCAATACCACTAGACGCGCAGTCTCGTGCAACGGAAGAAGAGTTGCGGCAGCATGTCATTGATGTCGCTTGAACTACGTTGGTATTTCCCCAAAGAGGAAGGGATGATGCAGCATAGCTATGGTGGGTATTTCCCTTAGTTATGAAACAAAGGTATCAATTTAGTAGGAGAACCAAGCAACACTATGTACTACACACAAAGAACAAATACTTGCAACCCTACGCTTATGAGGGGTTGTCAATCCCTCTATGGGTAATGGTGCCAGAAATTGTCAAGTTGACGGGATAAAATTTTTGATAGATTGATAAATAGATCTCGATAAAACACGAAATAAATTAAGTAACAAAAAAGTGCAGCAAGGTATTTTTGGGCTTTTGTAATAATATGTCTGAAAACAAAGGCAAATAAAAATAGATCTCAAAGCAAAGATGATAAAGAATAGACCCGGTGGCCGTAGATTTCACTAGTGGCTTCTCTTAAGAAATAGCACAAGATGGGTAAACAAATTACTATTGGACAATTGATAGAAGATAGAATAATTATGATGATATCCAAGGCAATGATAAATATATAGGCATCACATCTAAGATTAGTAGACCGACTCCTGCCTACATCTACTACTATTACTCCATACATCGAACGCTATCCAGCATGCATCTAGTGTATTAAGTTCATGGAAAAACGGAGTAATGCAAAAAGAACGATGACATGATCTAGACGAGATCTATTCATGTAAGAGTATCCCCTATCTTGTTATCCTTAATATCAACGATACATGCGTGTCTTGCTGCCCCTTCTGTCACTAGGAAAGAACACTGCAAGATCGAACCCATCACAAAGCACCTCTTCCTATGGCAAGAAAAATCGATCTAGTTGGCCTAACTAAACCAAAGATTGGAAGAAGAAATACGAGGCTATAAATAGTCATGCATACAAGAGATCAAAGAAGACTCAAATAATATTCATGGATATAGATCTAATCATAAATGCAAAGTTCATCGGATCCCAACAAACACACCGCAAAAAGAGTTACATCAAATAGATCTCCAAGAGACCATTGTATTGAGAATCAAAAGAGAGAGAGAGAGAGAGGAAGCCATCTAGCTACTGCCTACGGACCCGTAGGTCTATGGTGAACTACTCACGCATCATCGGAGAGGCACCAATGATGATGATGAACCTCTCTGTGATGGTGTCAAGATTGGATGTTGTGGTTGTGGAACTTGCGGTGTCTAGAATTGTGTTTCATCGACACCCCTAGGGTTTCTGGAATATTTGGGTATTTATAGGGCGAAAAAGCGGTGCGGGAGGTCACCGAGTGGGGGCACAACCCCCCTCGGCGTGTCTGGGCCTCCTGGCACCTGGTGAGTTGCGCCCACCTTGGGCCTCCCCTCTGGTACATCTTTGGCCCACTAGGTGTCTTCTGGTCCAAAAAAATTCTCCCAAAAGTTTCGCTGCATTTGGACTCCGTTTGGTACTGATATTCTGTGAAGCAAAAAACAAGCAAAAAACAACAACTGACACTAGGCACTATGTTAATACGTTAGTCCCAAAAATGATACAAAGTTGCTATAAATTGATTGGATCCCACGAAATGGTTCACCAGAGCATAAATTGATAATATAACAGCATGGAACAAGCAAAAATTATAGATACGTTGGAGACGTATTAGTCATCAGAGTCGTCTCCTCCTCGTCGATCTCCTACGTAGCCGATTGGATCCCACGAACTGGTTCACTAGAGTGGTGCAAGTGCACCGCCTCTACCGATATCCATGCATGTAGTAGGACGCCATGCAACGGATTGGTAGGTTCAATCATACAACCGACGACGAGTGGAGGTGTGGCTAGTTGCAACACATGCAAAGCCCTAATGACAAACACCAAAGCGATCAACTGATTATGTGTACTCCACTATGCATCCATCGAAGGCTCAATACATGGGCCCCGCATGGATCCTATAGCCCAAAGTTTGTTCGACCTAAATCTGAGTCCGATTAGGATTACATCCGACTCGCGAAGTTGTTTCTGGCCTCACAGATTCATTCCCTAAAGCGTGTGACCCCTTTTGTTCTCACCCACTTGATCACGAGTCGGATCACATCTCGCTCGACTCGTCGGTAGCTGCTTCTCGCAAAGCGTGCAATTCCAAGTGCCGATGAAGCCGGTTTGGTGAACCTGTACAACATGTCACACTTCTGTTCCTTTTTCCTCACAATAAATGTTGTCAGGCTGATAACCCACAAGTGTAGGAGATCGTTTGTAGCATTTTTTGATAAATAAGAGTGTCGAACACAACGAGGAGCTAAAGGTAGAACAAATATTCCCTCAAGTTCTATCGACCACTGATACAACTCTACGCACACTTGATGTTTGCTCTGCCTAGAACAAGTATAAAACTATTTTGCAAGAATAAAACTACGAGTACTTTGCGAGAATAAAACTACAAATAAATTGCGAGATAATAAAAGTAGATAGCTTTTGTTAGCAAGAAAGTCATTTGTCCCTAGGCAATCGATAACTAGACAGGTAATCATTCATGAAGTTTTATATGAGGGAGAGGCATGAGCTAATATACTTTCTCCACTTGGATCATATGCACTTATGATTGGTACTCTAGCAAGCATACGCAACTACTAAAGATCATTAAGGTCATGAAACCAAACCATAGAATTAAGTATCAAGTCCTCTTTACTCCCATATGCAACAACCCACTTACTCGGGTATGTGTTTCGGTCACTCATGCCACCCACCATAAGCGACACATGAACATATTGCAACACCCTACAGTGGGGATCCCTCCGTTTGCGTGACATAGAGGGCAGCGTAGGACAGAACCATAAACAAAGTATACACTCATACCAACCAAGATCATGATTAACCCATAGGACAAAATGGATCTACTCAAACATCACAGGATAGCCAAATAACATTGGGAAATAATATATGGAGTTGAGCACCATGTTTAAGTAGAGATTACAACAGGGAGAAGGGAGGTTACACTGCTGCATAGAGGGGGAGAGAGTTGGTGTTGATGGTGGCGAAGTTGTTGGTGTAGATCGCCATCACGATCCTTTCCCCGACGGGTTCCAGCGCCACCGGGAGAGAGAGGGAGAGATCCTCCCTCCTTCTTCCTTGCCCCCCTAGATAGTAGGAAAGTTCCCCCTATGGTCCATGGCCTCCATGGTAGCGGAGGGGCGGGTACCCCTCCAAGATTAGATCTCCCTCTCCGTTCTCTTATGTTTCGCGCTCCTGTTTTCTGGTCGAAAACCGTTTCTTATATTCCCGGAGATCCGTAGCTCCGATTGCACTGAGATTTTAACACGATTTTTTTTCGCATATAAGCTTCCTTGCATCCGAAGTAGATATCCAACCAACCTATGAGGTGAGCACAATCCACTTGGGTGCGCCTGGCCCCTGGGTCGCGCCCCCAAAAATCACATATATTCCAAAATAATTCTCCGTAAATCTTTATTGCATTTGGACTTCGTTTGATATGGATATTCTGCGAAACAAAAAATATGCAACAAACAGGAACTGACACTGGGCACTGGATCAATAGGTTAGTCTAATAAACCATATAAAATGATGCCAAAATATGTGAAAGTTGTATAATATTGGCATGAAACAATCAAAAATTATAGATACGACGGAGACATATCAGCATCCCCAAGCTTAATTCCTGCTCGTCCTTGAGTAGGTAAATGATAAAAAGGATAATTTTTGATGGGGAATGCTACCTAGCATAATCTTGATCATATGTCTAATCATGGCATGAATATTAAGACACGAGTGATTCAAAGCAATACTCTATAATTTGATATAAAGACATCAATACACAGGCATCCCAACAAGCAATCGTGTCTTTCAAAATATCAACGCTAAAGAAAGCTATCCCTACAAAATCGTGTCATGCTCTGTCTTCTAAACACAAAGTATTTATTGTGCACAAACCCGATGAAAAGCCAAGCAATTGGTTCATACTTTTTAACGCGCTTCAGCTTTTTCAACTCCCACGCAATACATGAGTGCAAGCCATGGATATAGCACTATGGATGGAATAGAGTATGGTGATAGGGATAAATATAAGAAGACAAAAAAGTAAGAAAGTATCACATCGACGCGGCTAACCAACAGCCTATGGAGATGACCATATATTGACATCAATGTGAGGAGTAGGAATTGCCACGCAACGGATGCACTAAGAGCTATAAGTGTATGAAAGCTCAATATGAAAACTAAGTGGGTGTGCATCCAACTTGCTTGCTTATGAAGACCTCGGGCATTTGAGGAAGGCCATCATCGAAATAGACAAGCCAAGTTCTATAATGAAGAATTCCCACTAGTATATGAAAGTGACTAAATAGGAGACTCTCTATATGAAAAACATGGTGCTACTTTGAAGCACAAGTGTGGTAAAGGATAGTAACAATGCCCCTTCTATTTTTCTTCCATTTTTTATTTTTTTTTCTCTCATGTCCGGAGTCTCATTCCGACTTGTGGGGAATCATAGTCTCCATCATCCTTTCCTCACTGGGACATGCTCTAATAATGAATAATGATGATCATCACACTTCTATTTACTTACAACTCAAAAGAAATAAAAATTACAACTCGATACCTATAACAAAATATGACTATATGAATGCCTCTTGAAGTGTACCAGGACGTGCAATGATCTAGCATAACATGTATAAAAAATGATGAATGGTGGCTAAGCCACAACTACTATGTCAGCTATATGATCATGCAAAGCAATATGACAATGAATGCTCAAGTCATCAAACATAAGCGATGGAAGTTGCATGGCAATATATCTCGGAATGGCTATGGAAAGGCCATAATAGGTAGGTATGGTGGCTGTTTTGAGGAAGATATAATAAGGATTATGTGTAGTAGAGTGTATCATATCACGGGGTTTGGATGCACCTGCGAAGTTTGCACCACATCTCGAGGTGAGAAAGGGCAATGCACGGTACCATAGAGGCTAGCAAATTGCAGAAAGGTAAGAGAGCGTAGAATCCATGGACTCACATTACTCATAAAGAACTCATATACTTATTGCAAAAGTTGATTAGCCCTCGAAGCAGAGTATTACTACGCATAACCCTAGGGGGATAGATTGGTAGGAAAATACCATTGCTTGTCCCCCACCGCCACTCATAAGGAAGACAATCAATAATAAATCATGCTCCAACTTCATAGCATAACGGGAGACTATACGTGCATGCTTTGGGAATCACAAACCTTAACACCAATATTATTAGTTTACTAGTACCTTCCACATATTCCATCTCTATATCGCAAAACTATTGCAAGGAATCAAAAATATCATATTCAGTGACCCACAAGTTTTATATAGGATTTTATGACTAACCATGCAATTGACCAATTCCCTTGACTCTCTAAATATATATAAGTTAAGCATGAGAGTTTAATTCTTTCTACAAAAGACCATGCTCTAATAAATATAAGTGAAGCAAGAGAGCATTCTACAAACAACGGTTTTCTATGTGAAGAGAAATAGGCAACCCAAACTTCACATGATATAAGTGAAGCACATGAAGCATTCTATAAAGCCATACTCGAAAGATATAAGTGATGTGCAATGAGAATTTTATAAATCAACCATGGACTATCTCATACCAGCATGGTGCATAAAATAAAAAAATGAAAACTAAACACAAAAGACTCTCCAATATTTACACATATCACATGAACGAAACGAAGACGGAAACATACCGATACTTGTTGAACAAAGATGGGATGCCTTCTGGGGCATCCCCAAGCTTAGACGCTTGAGTCTCCTTGAATATTTACTTAGGGTGCCTCGGGCATCCCCAAGCTCGAGCTCTTGCCTCTCCTTCTTCTCATATCGAGACCTCCTCGATCTTTGATCACTTCATCCACACAACACTCAACAGAAACCTCGTGAGATCCGTTAGTATAATAATTCAAATCACTATTTTAGGTACTGTTGCAAACCCATTCCTATTTTTTTCATTGTAGCTACTTTAATATAACTTTTCCATGGCTTATACCACCGATAAAAATCGGCAGTTTCATCAAAACAAGCAAAACAATGCATTAAAAAACAGAATCTGTCTTAAACAGGACAGTCTGTAGTAATATGAACATTCAGCATACTTCTGGTACTCCAAAAGTTCTGAACAATTAGGGAAAATAAAAAATTTGTATAGAAATATTGTACAAAAAGTTTCAGAAACCTTCTACGTTCCAGTAAAAAAATGTAAAATCATGCACTACAGCCAAAGTTTCTGTTTTTGCACTGCACATACCAACAAGCAATCTAATTATCCTAAAGGCAAACCTTGGCACATTATTTTTATAATACAATGGATTTGTTCATGGGGATAATTATTTTTTTGACAAACTTCCATGAAAAATTTACATTGTTTCAATGAGCGTGAACACAAGTGTTCAAGGTCGACGCTCACTTCTTCAATGCATCACCTTTCAATCGCTTCTCTTTTTGAAACAAAATTTAGGTTCCCCTCTATATAATTTTGTTTTTAAAATAAAAGCACTCAACAGAAATAAATGACTCTCTAAAACTTCCGGGTTGTCTCCCTAGCAGCGCTTTCTTTAAAGCCATTAAGCTAGGCATAAAGTGCTCAAGTAATGGATCCACCCGGATCCCAAGGTATATCAAAGCCAATTTTCATTAACAATGTTTTAGCATTTAGTAGTGAGCACAAAGCAACATATATCATGCAATGACGAAGTCTAACTCTCTTCCTATGCATCAGCATGTCATACAAGAACAATTCATGCACGTCAAGTAAAGGCCAATATATAGCATAAACAGTTTCTTGCAATTTTATCGTGTTAGAAACATAGAGAGGCGGAGATGTAGTTCCTCCCTCATAATAATTGCAAGTAGGAGCAGCAAGTACATGCATACTATATTCATCAAAATCATCATGTGTAATGGTATAATGCAGCCCATCAAGGTAATCCTTAATGAGAGCAAACCTCTCCGATATAGTGTAGTTGGAGAATTCAAAAAGATAATCGGACTATCATGCGTGGGTGCAATAGCAGCAATTTCATTCTTAACATAAGGAACTGTAGCAAGTTCATCTCCATAAGCATAATTCAAATTGGCATCATGGTCACAAGCATAGCAAGCATCAATTTCATCAAAAAGGGATATTTCAAATGAATCAACGGGATCATAGCATTCATGCTTCTGTAAGAATGAAGGGATATTAAATAATGAATGAGATGAAGAGTTACTCTCATTAGAAAGTGGGCACGGGTGATCAATCCGCTCTTCCTCCCTTTGTTCTTTGCTCTCCTCATCATCTTTTTCATCCAATGAGCTCATAGTTTCATCAATCTCTTCTTCCATAGTTTCCTGCAAAATATTAGTCTCTTCTTGGAGAGCGGAGACTTTCTCAATAAACACACCAATATCGGCATTGTCATAATTCTCATAGCAATATTTAAGTATAGCAAAATTTTCAGGCCTATAAACAGAATCATCATAATCTTCATACTTTTCAAATAGAGACTCAATTTCATAAGCACCCTTAAAAGCAAAAAATTCTTCTATTCGTTCCACATCATAATAATCATATCTACCTTTAGCATAAGAAGCCAAGGTTTCATTATCACTAAATTTGCATGAAAAGGTAAGGTGTGGAGACTTCATCCTAGAGCAACAAGTATAATCATGTCTCAAGCATAGATCCGAGCATACCAATGTAACATTTCAATTTGATCCCATAATTGTTTCCCTTTTGTGTCAAGCGATAATCCCTAAAGTATTCACGTTGATCCAACATGTCTCCCATTATCATGTTGAATGGGGTTTTCCCAGGATTACCAAAGTAGTGCATAATATCTTTCACATAACGAGCATCGAGGGTTTTAGGAGGTTCCCCATCTCCATGAGTAACAAGTACAACTAATTTTTTTTGCTATTTCGTGTTCCATATCCATAACTAAAGATAGAGAACAACTTAGGACAGAAAATAAAATTACTTAGTGATAAAGCAAACAAGCACACACGAGAATATTCACCCCACGCTATTGCTCCCCGGCAATGGAGCCAAAAAAAGGTCTTGATAACCCACAAGTGTAGGGGATTGTTTGTAGGCTTTTTTGATAAATAAGAGTGTCGAACCCAACGAGGAGCCAAAGGTAGAACAAATATTCCCTCAAGTTCTATCGACCACCGATACAACTCTATGCACACTTGACGTTTGCTTTACCTGGAACAAGTATAAAACTATTTTGCAAGAACAAAACTACGAGTAGTTTATGAGAATAAAAGTACGAATAAATTGCGAGATAATAAAAGTAGATACTTTTGTCAATGAGAAAGTCATTTGTCCCTAGGCAATCGATAACTAGACTTGTAATCATTCGTGCAATTTTATATGAGGGGAGGCATGAGCTAACATACTTTCTCTACTTGGACCATATGCACTTATTATTGGAACTGTAGAAAGCATACACAACTACTAAAGATCATTAAGGTCGTGAAACCTAACCATAGCATTAAGTATCAAGTCCTCTTTACTCCCATACGCAACAACCCACTTACTCAGGTATGTGCTTGTGTCAGTCACGCCACACACCATAAGCAAATCATGAATATATTGCAACACCCTACAACGGGGATCCCTCCATTTGCGTGACACGGAGGGCACCGTAGGACAGAACCATAAATAGAATATACACTCATACCAACCAAGATCATGATTAACCCATAGGACAAAGCGAATCTACTCAAACATCATAGGATAGCCAAATATCATTGGGAAATAATATATGGACTTGAGCACCACGTTTAAGTAGAGATTACAATGGGGAGAAGGGAGGTTACACCACTGCATAGAGGGGGAGACAGTTGGTGTTGACGGTGGCGAAGTTGTTGGTATAGATCGCCGTCACAATCCTTGCCTCGGCGGTGTTCCGGCGCCACCGGGAGTGAGGGGGAGAGATCCCCCCTCCTCCTTCTTCTTCTTCCTTGGCCTCCCCCTGGATGGGAGGAAAGTTTCCCCTCTGGTCCATGGACTCCATGGCGTCGGAGGGGAGGGAGCCCCTCCGAGATTGGATCTCCCTCTCTATTCTCTTCTGTTTTGCGCTCATGTTTTCTAGCCAAAAACCGTTTCTTATATTCCCAGAGATCCATAACTACGATTGCGCTGAGATTTTAACACGATTTGTTTCCAGATAGAAGCTTCCTTACACCCAAAGTAGAGATCTAACTGGCATACGAGGTGAGTACAAGCCACTTGGGCACGCCCTGGTGTCTTGTGGGCACTGTGGGCCCTCGTTTGCGTTGATTCCAAGTCCAAAAAATCACATATATTCCAAAATAACTCTCCGTAAATTTTTATTGCATTTGGACTTTGTTTGATATGGATATTCTGCGAAACAAAAAACATGCAACAAACAAGAACTGGCACTGGGCACTGGATCAATAGGTTAGTCCAATAAATCATATAAAATGATGCCAAAAAATGTGAAAGTTGTATAATATTGGCATGAAACAATCAAAAATTATAGATACGACAGAGACGTATCACAGGCCCAAGGAAAACTAGTCATCCTTGTTGAACCACAACCTCTTTTTCCTTCCAGTTATCACTAGTACAGGATGCTTCTAATGTGACACTACAATCAGAGACCCTTCAACGAAACTTTGTGCCCTACATTAATCGCAAACGGTGATATAAAATAACCGTAAAAAATATACAAAATGTTTGTGATGACGGAGACATCAAACATGATTTGGATTATAGTTGCTTGTGCGATGTGTGGCATACAGTTCACTCGAAGGAACTATTTGCGATGAGCATAACAGCAAGAACGGTCAGGCAGATGAAGATGTGTGCAATATACAACATACAATTCACTCGGATGAACTATTTGTGATTAGGAAACACAACAGCAACGGTTAGCCAGATCAAGGTGTGTGTGCGATTGACGGCATATAGTTCGATCGGATTAACTACTTGCGATTAGGCAACACAACAGCAACGGTCAGCCAGATCAAGGTGTCTGCGATTGACGACATACACTTCACACAGATGAACTATTTGCAATTAGCCACAACAAACAGAAACGATTAGATAGATCAAGGTGTGTGTGCTAGATGGGCACACATTCTAATTAAAATAAGCGTGTGAGATGGTAATAAGGAGCGCACACGGTTGATGGAACAAGTCGTGTGCTGACATCGCCTATTGCGGTTCACCCTATGATGCAAACGCCACGTACGCATACGAGAATGTGTGCCCACATTACGCCATCCAGGAATCATGCCGCAGTTCGAAACTAGAACCATCAATAAATTTTGAGCTTGCGTCCCATCACATTCCAAATTGCTACCATGCTATATTTAATTGCAAACCTGTTCACACCGATCAAAATGTAAACAGTTTCCCACTTAGGAGTGTATTATTACTCGGTTATAAATACTACCTACTCCAAGATGACTGCACATTCCTCCTCAATTCCTCATCCACAAAAATAAACAAGTCTTTCATCGTTGTTCCCTTGCGTCTGCCATGGTCCTCATGAGTTCTGGGTCGAGAAATTACTACCAAGGAGAAGCGAGCATGGAAGCGGAAGCATGACAGATGTCCCGCCTCGCCGCGAAAGCAGCCGACATGTTCCACCGCGCTGCCATAGTAGCACAGAGGTCCCGCCGCGCCGTCGAAGTAGCACAGAGGCCCCACCGCACCCTCGAAGCAGCAGACTAGTCTGGTCGCACCGCAGAAGCAGCAGAGATGTCCTGCCACGCCACTGATAACCCACAAGTATAGGGGACCGCAACAGTTTTCGAGGGTAGAGTATTGAACCCAAATTTATTGACCCGACACAAGGGGAGCCAAAGAATATTCGCAAGTATTAGCAGTTGAGTTTTCAATTTAACAACAACTGGAAGACTTAATATCTGCAGCAAGGTGAATAGTAGCAAAGTAATATGGTAGCAACGGTAACAGTAGCAATAGTAACAGTAGCAGTTTTGTAGTGATTGTAACAGCAGCAATAGCAAAACAAACTTAGCAAAGATCAATATATGAAAAGCATAGGCATTGGATTAGCAATGGATAATTGCATTGGATAATATTCATCATGTAGTAGTTATAACCTAGAGCGACACATAACTAGCTCCAATTCATCAATGTAATGTACGCATATATTCTGTATATAGTCATACGTGCTTATGGAAAATAACTTGCATGAAATCTTTTGTCCTACCCTCCCGTGGCAGCGGGGTCCATAAGGAAACTAAGGGATATTAAGGCCTCCTTTAGAAGAGAACCGGAACAAAGCATTAGCACTTAGTGAATACATGAACTCCATAAACTACGGTAATCACCGAAAAGAATCCCAATTATTGTCACCTTGGGGTATGCGGATCATAAATCATAATAGGTGCATATATAACTTGCAAAATAGGATAGAACAAACATATATTCATGAAAACATAATAGGTTCAGATCTGAAATCATGGCACTCGGGCCCTAGTGACAAGAATTAAGCATAGCAAAGTCATAACAACATCAATCTCAGAACACAGTGGATAGTAGGGATCAAGCCCTAACAAAACTAACTCGATTACATGATAAATCTCATCCAACCCATCACCGTCCAGCAAGCCTATGAAGGAATTACTCACTCTCGGCGTCGACCATCATGAAATTGATGATGGAGGAAGGTTGATGATGATGACAGCGTCGAACCCCCCTCTCCGGAGCCCCGAACGTACTCCAGATTAGCCCTCCTGATGAAGAACAGGAGGTGGCAACAGCTTCGTATCGTAAAATGCTATGAATCTTTCTCTCTGATTTTTTTTTCTTGGCGAATACGTATATATGGAGTTGGAGTTAGGGTTTCCAGAGGTCCAGGGGGCCCACAAGTCCTCAGAGCATGCCCTGGGGGGTGGGCGCGCCCCTGAGCTTGTGGCTCCTAGGTGCCCCCGCCTCTGGTATATTTTTCCGCCGATATTTTTATATATTCCACAAAAATTCTCCGTAAATTTTCAGGTCAATCTGAGAACTTTGATTTCTACACAAAAACAACACCATGGCAATTCTGTTGAAAACAGCGTCAGTCCGGGTTAGTTTCATTCAAATCATGCAAATTAGAGTCCAAAACAAGAGCAAAGTATTTGGAAAAGTAGATACGATGGAGACGTATCAACTCCCCCAAGCTTAACTCATTGTTATTGTCCTCAAGCAATTTAGTTGACAAATTGAAAGTGACAAAGAAAAACTTTTACAAAATCTGTTTGATCTTGTTGTTGCTAATATGTCTAACCAATGTTCAGGTTTTCAGCAAAGATTATGAGCTAACCATGTTCACGATAACACTTAGGTATCACATTTACTCATATCAATAGCATAGCTAACTAGCGAGAAATAATAAGATATCTCGGATGACAACACCTTTTTTTTAAACAATCATGATATGATATGACATAATGGTATCTCACTAGCCCTCTCTGAGACCGCAAAACATAAATGTAGAGCACCTCTAAAGTTCAAGAACTGACTACATATTGTAGTTCATGGCAAAAGAGATCCAGTCACACTCATACTCAACATAAACTAAACACAAAGCATGGAAATGACAATAGTGCTCTCGAGCTGGTGCCTTAATAAGAAGATGATGACTCAACAATAGAAGTAAATAGATAGGCCCTTCGCAGAGGGAAGCAGGGATTTGCAGAGGTGCAAGAGCTCAAAGCTTCTAAAACAGAGATGAATATAATTTTGGGAGGTATGCTTTCATTGTCAACGTAGCAACTGAGAGTTTTCACCATCTTCCATGTTAGACACATTATAGGCGGTTCCCAAACATGAAGGTAAAGTTTTACTCCCCCTCCATGAACAAACACAAGCCATGGCTAGCCGAATCCTCGGGTGCCCTCCATACCAACAACAGTCCGGGGGAGTTTTGTTTCATTATTATATTTTAATTCTGCTCATAGGACTGGGCATCCCAATAACCAGCAACTTTCTCGGGAATGACAAGCGAATAAACACTCATTGTGAGAATAACCCACCTAGCATGGAAGATATTGACCGCCCTCTATCACTTCATGAGCGATTCGGGCATACAAAACAAATTATTATTTGAAGATTTAGAGTTTGGCACATGCAAATTTACTTGGAAAGACAGGTAATTACCGCATATAGGTAGGTATGGTAGACTCATATGGAATAACTTTGGGTTTAAGGAAGTGGATGCACAAGCAGTATTCCCGCTTAGTAAAGTGAAGGCTAGCAAATAGATTGAGGAGCGACCAACCAGAGAGCGACAATGGTCATAAACATGCATTGAGATTAATCAACATTGAATACGAGCATGAGTAGGATATAAAACACCATGAACATAAATATCGTGGAGGATTTGTTGGTTTTGATTCAACTACATGTGTGAACGTGTGCCAAGTCAAGCCACTTGAATCATTTAGAGGAGGATACCATCCTATCATACTACATCATAACCATTCTAAATACATGTTGACACACAAGATAAACCATTATCCACTCCTAGCTATTAAGCATGGCATGAGTAACTATGATCACTAATTGTCATTGCAAACATGTTTACTCATAATAGGCTGAATCAAGAACGCTGAGCTAATCATATTTACAAAAACAAAATAGGTTGAGTTCATCCTAGCTTTTCTTCACCTCTATCAATTCATCAAATTTTGTCATTATTGCCTTTCACTTGCAGGACCGAACAATGTGAATAATAATAACAGTGCACGTGTCGTGGACTAAGATGGAATATAAAAACTTTTATTCAAAGGAGGAGACAAAGTAATATGGGCTCTTCGTTCGATCAACAATAATGCATATTAGAGCCACTCAACATTTTCATCGTGGTCTTCTCTCTACGACCCAAGGAAAAACAAAATATTTTCAAAGGAACACACTAAAATAATTTTGGAGTTTTTATTTTTCTGAAGAAAGAAAAATGAAAGAAAAATGAAAACAAGAAAAACTATATACGCGGGAAAGCTCCCAACAAGCAAAAGAAGAACGAGAAATCTTTTTGGGTTTTCTTTTAATATTACGAACTAGTAAAAATAAAAATAGAAAGAAAAACCAAAAAAAATGCGAAATATTTTTGAATTTTCGCATTTTTCAAACACACAAGAAGAAAGCAAAAATAAAAATAACATGGATTATACAATGAAAAAGGATGAACACTGACAACTGGGATGAATGTGTGATGCATGGATGTAATTTCGGTGAGAAATACGTACTCCCCCAAGCTTAGGCTTTTGGCCAAAGTTGGTCTATGGCCACGGCTCGAAGTACCCCTCCCCTGGATACTGTGGAGAATCCTGGGGGTTCCACTGGCTGGCGAGCTCCTGATATGGCTCAGGTACTGGTGCTGGCTCAGGTACTGGGGGTTGTGTTAGACCCCCAGTGTGCATAGATGTTCTCAGGTATAATAGTGTACCCGTGTGAATAAAGATCGAACAAAGAAGGTGCAGGCAAAGTAATAATCTCACGAGTCCCCTGGCTAAATACTAAGTTATAACAAAGTCGCCTATGCTTGTCCTTATCAATAAAATGGTGCTCTGCCATACTAGTGTAGTCCATATATTTAGTAGGTAGCAGCATTGCCTCCGCCTCATCATGTCTAATAGGAATCTCAAAATGTGCAGTGAGGTGGGAGGCATAGATACCACCATAAATAGCACCCTTCGAATGGTTTGTGTGTAACCGCCGAGCAACCATATTGCCCAAACTAAAATTTCTATCAACATATAAAGCATGGCGCAAAATAGCAAGGTCAGGCGCACTGAGCGATTCACTCTCCCACCGACCAGTCAAACATCTCCCGGCAAATAATGCATAGTAACATAAAACGGGAAAAATGTAAACTAGCCACTCTCGCTTCTGACACTCCCCTTGTCTCTCCCACAGTAGTTTCAAAGATGAAATCCTCCATGTCTCTAGGACGTGGATCACTGTTACTGCCCTCATAAGGTATTTTACAAACATTGCAAAAATCATACAGCGTCATTTCCTTAGGCACATCACAGAGGTTAAATTCTACCATGGGTGGTTCCTTCCTAGGATAAAAGTGAAAGCTTCGCACAAAGGTATTAGTGAGTAGGACACACTTATCTTCAAGGAAGGGAATGACGCCGACATTGTTCGCCAAATAGTAGAAATCTTCATAAATTCGCGCTTCCTTAAAAAATGGGTCGCTCGGCCACTCACACGGTAGGACCTCCGTTGGATGCTAGAGATGGTACTTGGGCTTCCTCTCAGGAGTTTCCTCCGAATCCCGACTTGATGAGCCCCTTAACCACCTTCTCATGGTTTTCCCTTTTTCAGAAAATTTCTAAAAAATTTAGTAACTAAAAATAAAAGTGAAACAAACTCAACAAAATCGATAGCAACTACTCCCACAAGTGTCTAGAGGCCATATAACTAGCTTGAACCATATAAATTTGACATGCAAGATCAAGAACATGGTCACCAACAATAGCTAAATGTGCAAATAATAAACCACTAGAACAAAAGTTAATTGGACCAATGGAGGAGTCACATACCGATGAGCAATCACCCAAAACAGTTTTGGGAATGGAGCTACGAGCAAGGAGATCGAAAATCCCAGCAACAAGAGCAAGAACACGGGCTATGGAGCAAGTTTGACTTTTTTGAAGGAAGAGGATGAGCATGGGTGGCAGCAATAAGTGAGGGGGCCTACATGGGCCCCACAAGCTTGCTAGGCGCGCCCAGGGGGTGGGCACGCCCTACGAGATTGTGGCTCACAAGTGCACCCCCTGGGCTGTGTTCAGTGCCACTATTTTTTATATTTTCCAGAAAAAACCATATTAAATTTTTAGGGCATTCTGAGAACTTTTATTTTCTGGTCATTTTTTATTGCATAGATATTTCAGAAAACAACATAATCATGGCATTTCTACTTTATTAATCCTAAATAGCATAAAGTAAAATGTGGGTACAGACAGTTGTGTTTACTAAATTCATTGACCACATGCCCGTCAAAAGGAATCCATTAATAAGGTTGATCAAGTCTTATTAACAAATGATAACCCACAAGTATAAGGGATTGCAACAGTTTTTGAGGGTAGAGTATTCAACCCAAATTTATTGATTCGACACAAGGGGTGCCAAAGAATATTTGTAACTATTAGGAGCTGAGTTGTCAATTCAACCACACCTGGAGATTAATTATCTGCAACAAAGTGATCAGTAGCAAAGTAGTATGATAGTTTTGATAGTAGTAGCAACGGAAATAGTAACAGTAACAGTGATAGCAGTGACTTTGTAGCAAGTGCAATAGTAACGATAGCAGTAGTAACTTAGCAAGAACAATATGTAGCAAAGTCGTAGGCATTGGATCGGCGATTTGCTGGATGATATTCATCATGTGACAGTTATAACCTAGGGCGATACGGCACTAGCTCCAGTTCATAAATATAATATAGGCATGTATTCCGTAAATAGTCATACATGCTTATGGAAAGAACTTGCATGACATCTTTTGTCCTACCCTCCCGTGGCAGCGGGGTCCTATGGGAAACTAAGGGATTAATATCGAACCGGAACAAAGCATTAACAAATAGTGAATACATGAACTCCTCAAACTACAGTCATCATCGAGAAGTGTCCTGACTGTTGTCACTCCGGGGTTGCTGGATCATAACACGTAGTAGGTGACTATAACTTGCAAGATCGGATCTAGAACATAGATATAATGGTGATAACATAAACGGTTCAGATCTGAGATCATGGCACCCGGGCCGAAAGTGGCAAGCATTAAGTATGGCAAAGTCATAGCAACATCGATCTCAAAACATAAAGGATACTAGGGATCAAGCCCTAACAAAACTAACTCGATTACATGATGAATCTCATCCAACTCCTCACCGACCAGCAAGCCTACGAAGGAATTACTCACTGCCGGTGGGGAGTATCATGGAATTGGCGATGGACAAGGGTTGGTGGTGACGAAGATCGAAGATCCCCCTCTCCGGAGCACCAAAACGGACTCCAGATTGGGTCTCCTGATGAAGAACATGAGATGGCGGCGGCTTCGTCTCGTGAAATGCGATAATTCTTTACCCCTGATTTTTTCTGGAAAAATGTGATTTTACAGCATCGGTTTCAGGGTCTGCGGGGCCACCAGGTGGGGACAACCCACCTGAGCGTGCCTGGAGGGGTGGCGCGCCTTGGTGGGTTGTGCCCACCCAGGTGCCCCCTCCGGTGGTTCTTGGCTCCAAAAATTATCTTTTATTGTATAAAAATCCCCGCAAGTTTCGTTCCAATCCGAGAACTTTTATTGCCTCACAAAAAACAACACCATGGTAGTTCTACTGAAAACAGCATCAGTCCGGGTTAGTTTTATTCAAATCATGCAAATTAGAGTCCAAACAAGAGGAAAAGCATTAGGAAAAGTAGATACGACGGAGACGTATCAACTCCCCCAAGCTTAAACTTTGCTTGTCCTCAAGCAATTCAATTGATAAATTAAAAGTGAAAAAGAAAAACTTTTACGAACTCTTTTGCTCTTGTTTGCATAAATAAGCTTAAATAGCACCCAGGTTTTTAGCCAATATTATAACTAACGATGTCGACAATAACTCTTAAAAATTATGTTAACTCATATCAATGACATAATCAGCTAGCGAGCAATAATAAGATATCTCAAACAGCAACACGTTACCAAAGCAACCATGATATAATATGACTATAGTGGTATCTCGCTAGCCCTTTCTGAGACTGCAAAACATAAATGTAGAGCGCCTCCAAAGTTCAAGCAGTGACTAAACATTGTAATTCATGGTAGAAAAGATCCAGTCATGATGCTCCCAACATTAGCTACGCACAATGCATAAGCATGGCATCAGCGCTCTCAAGTTCTCGCGCTTATTCTAGAAGGTGATGACACAACATAAAAGTAAATAGATATGCCCTTCGTCGAGGGAAGCAGTGATTTGCAACGGTGCCAAAGCTCAAGTTTTTAAAACAGAGGTAAATGATATTTTGAGAAATGCACCCTTCTTGTTTACTTCGCGACCATCAGTTATCAATATATTCCATGCTAAACTCATTAGCAGCGGTTCCCAAGCGATAAAGTAAAGGTTATTACTCCGTAGGAGTTTTTGTTTGATTATTTGTAAGCTCTATTCTTTTGCAATTTTGGACTGGGCATCCCTAGTACCGCCCCCTTCTCATGCAATGGTGAGTGAATAAACACCCAACCTGAGAATAACCCGCTTAGCATGGAAGATATCGACTACCTCCTATCACTCTATGAACAATCCAGGCACACAAAATGGATATTTATTTGAAGTTTTTAGAGGTGGCACATGGAAATTTACTTAGGACGGCAGGGTAATACCGTATATAGGTAGATATGGTGGACTCATCTGGAATAACTTGGGTTTTAGGTTTTGGATGTACAAGCAGAATTCCCACTTAGTACAGGTCAAGGCTAGCAATTAGGTTGAGAAGCGGCCAGCTAGAGAGCAACAACGGTCATGAACATGTATTATGCATAAGTAACATTGGATACTAGCATGAGTAGGATATGAACACCATGAACATAAATATCATAGAGGCTATGTTGATTTTCATTCAACTACATGCATGAACATGTGCCAAGTCAAGCCACTCGAACATTCAGAGGAGGATACCATATCATCATACTACATCACAATCATTTTAATGCAATGTTGACATCCGAGATAAATCATTATCCACTCATAGCTACTTATGCATGGCATGAGAAACTATAATCTCTAATTGTCATTGCAAACATGTTTGATCATAATAGGCTGAATCATGGATAATAGGTTAAACATATTTACAAAAACAGAACAAGTTGAGTTCATACCCGTTTCTCTCTACCACAGCTAGTTCATCAAATATCGTCATTATTCCCTTTCACTTGCACGACCGAACGATATGAAAATAATAATAGTGCAAGAGTGCCATGGCCTAAGCTGGAGTCTGCAAACATTTTATTCAAAAGGAGAAGACAAGGTAATATTGGCTCTTTGTTAGATCAACGATAATGCATATGAGAGCCACTCAACATTTTCATCGTGGTCTTCTCCTCGGTACAACTCAATAGAAAGAAAAGAAATTCAGAGAAACACACTGAAATATTTTTGGAGTTTTTTTTCTTTAACAAGCAAATAAAAGGGAAAAACAAAAACGAGAAAAACTATTTACACGGGAAAGCTCCCAACAAGTAAAAGAAGAACAAGGAAATCTTTTTGGGTTTTCTTTTTAGTGCTGAACCAATTTAAACTAGTAAGAAAAACCGAAAAGAAGAGGGAAATATATTTTTGGATTTTCTCAAAGTTTTTCAAACACACAAGAAGAAAGCGATAAAATTAAAATGGATAATACAATGAAAAAGTGTGAACACCGACAACTGAAATGTGTGAACATGAATGTAATGTCGATGAGAAATACGTACTCCCCCAAGCTTAGGCTTTTGGCCTAACTTGGTAATCAGTCAGTCGAAGAAACCATGGGGTCCTAAGTTGAAATGCTGAGGAGCAGGTACCTATGGATCCCACTGCTGAGGATCTGCCTGTCCTGCAGCTAGGTTGTTCCGGTAGGCGGTGATGTCCGTAGGCATAATCCTGTATCCGCCCTGGCAATAGGATCAAACAATGCAAGTGGAGGCAATGGAATAATATCATGAGTGTTCACACTGAAAACTAGGTTATAAGAAATAGGCATGTTAGGGTAATCGACAACAATAAACTGGTGGTATTACATAGCAGCGATCTAGGTAAACCTTGGGCAATGGATAATCACGCTCGCGTATCTGAATGTTAAAGCGAGCCACCAAGCGAGTAGCATAAATACCACCATGTATTTTACCCTTTGATTTGTTAATGTGAAGGCGACGTGCCACAATAGCTCCCAAGTTATAAGTGTTGTCGATGTAAAGTGCATGACGAAAAACAGCAAAATCTGGAGCACTGAATGCCCTACCTTCTCTCTAGCAAGTAAACAATTTGCAATAAATAGAGCAAAATAGTGCACAACAGGAAAGTGCAAGCTAGTGGCGGTGACACTCGATACCCCTCTCTCAGCCCCCACAGTCAGAGCACGATAAAACATATCAAACTCTGTGGGCCTAGGCTCTACTAAACCACCATCAGAAGGAAGCAAGCATATCTCACAGAATTCAGTAAGTGGTATCTGATGGGGTTCAACATACAAATTAAACTGCACCTCAGGGGGATTATTCCTAGGAAGGAAATTAAAACTTTCCACAAAGGAATTTGTGAGGAGATGATATTGTTCACATTCAGCTGCGATGAAGTCGGGGAGGCTGGCATTAGCAGCATATTGTGCAAACTCCTGATGGATTCCGGCCCCCTCCATGAACGAGTTATGCGGCCATTCGCAAAGCTGTACCTCCGCCATTCTCCGGGTACGGAGATCACTGTCACATGACTCCCCAATAACTCCGTTGGAGTTCTTCTTAGAAGCAAACTTCCTAAAGATACTCATCTTTTTCCTATGTGCAAAATTCTGAAATTTTTAGTCCACAAAATTTTTCTCAATAAAACTTCACAAGATTGATAGCAACTACTCATAGGGAAGCAAAGAGGCCATATCAAGCATTCAAACTACTTAGAACTCTAGGAATTCAATATGCAAGCTCATCTACAGCAGCACCAAGAATAGCTAATTATTCAAAATATAAACCACTAAAGCAAAAACTAATTGGACAAATGGAGCAGTCACATACCAAGCAACAATCCCCAGAAACAGTTTTGGAAACAGATTTTCGAGCAAAGAGGTCGAAATATGTGAGTTTGAGAGCAAGAACACGAGAGAGAGAGAGAGAGAGAGAGAAAGCAATGGTGATTTTTTTTCTGGAGGTAGGTGGTGATGTGGGATGAAGAGATAAGTGAGGGGGGCACGTGGGGACCACAATCCACCAGGGCGCGCCTGGGGTCCTGGCGCGCCCAGGTGGGTTGTGCCCACCTGGTGCACCTCCCATTGATATTATTTGCACCAGAAAGTCTTAAATATTCAGAAAAATCGTATTAAATTTTTAGAGCATTCTGAGAACTTTTATTTTTGGGTCATTTTATTATTGCACGGGAAAATCAGAAAACAAACAAAACATGGCATTTTATTTTATTTAACTAATAAAAACAGAAACAAAAGGTAGGGACAGAAGGTAGTGCTCACTAAATTCATCAACTTCATACCTCTAAAAAATGATTCATTAATAAGGCTGACCAAGTCTTATTAACAACCACTTTCGATTAGCATGAAACCGAAGAACTTTCGTAAATCACTAGGTTACCTCAACGGGGATATGAATGTCCCCAACAATAAGCATTTCATATTTCTTTTTAACAGTAGCTAGAGGTAGTTGAAAACTTCCAATAGTGATTGTCGGAGATTTTTCAATAACATTAAAACCATTCACTTGGAATTGTTTCTCCGGAAAGTGCACCGTATGCTTATTACCATTGATATGAAAAGTGACCTTTCTTTTATTGCAATCTATAACAGCCCCTGCAGAATTCAAGAAGGGTCTACCAAGGATAATCGACATATTGTCGTCCTCGGGCATCTCAAGTATAACAAAGTCAGTCAAAATAGTAACATTAGCAACAACAACGAGCACATCCTCACAAATATCGATAGGTATGGCAGTTGATTTGTCAGCCATTTGCAAAGATATTTCAGTAGGTGTGAGTTTCTTCAAATCAAGTCTTTTATGTAAAGAGAAAGGCATAACACTAACACCAGCTCACAAATCACATAAAGTAGTTTTCACATAATTTCTTTTGATGGAGCAAAGTATAGTTGGTATTCCCGGATCTCCAAGTTTTTAGGTACTCCATCTTTAAAAGTGTAATTAGCAAGCATGGTGAAGATTTCAGCTTCTGGTATTTTTCTCTTATTGGTGATGATGTCTTTCATGTACTTTGCATAAGGAGGCATTTTCAAGATATCAGTCAAGCGAGTACGCAAAAATACTGGCCTCAGCATTTCAGCAAAGCATTCAAATTCTTCATCATCTTTATTTTTAGTTAACTTAGGTGGAAAGGGCATAGGTTTCTAAACCCATGGTTCTCTTTCCTTACCATGTTTTTTAGCAACAAAGTCTCTTTTATCATATCTTTTATTCTTGGGTTGTGGGTTATCAAGATCAACTACAGGTTCTATCTCAACATCATTGTCTGGTTCTTTATTATTTGTTTGAGTATCTTCATGAACCTCACCATTATATTTTTCATTATTAGAAGGTGAGTGTTCACTACCAGATTGAGTTTCAGCATCAAGTATAGAAACTTCATTATCATTACCAGGGGGGTTTTCTACTTCAGGTTCACTCGAGGCATGCAAAGTCATATCATTATTCTTCTTCCTTTTCTTTTTAGATGGACTACGTGCATCAATGTTAACCCTATGAGAGTCTTGTTCAATTCTTTTTGGGTGTCCCTCAGGATAAAGTGGTTCCTGAGTCATCCTACCTCCTCTAGTCATTACTCTAACAACATGATCATTGATATTATTATTCATTTCATCTAACAACTCTCTTTGAGATTTAGCAACTTGTTCTAACTGAGTTTGAACCATAGAAGCATGCTTCCCCACACCTCTAACATCATTTGAGATTCTAAATAACAAGTCACTCAAGCGAGCAATCATATCAGAATTGTATTTCAACTGTTTCATAACATTTGCATTGAAGTGATCTTGTTTTCTAATACAATTTTCAAACTCATAAAGGCATTGGCTAGGGTGCATATTGTGAGGATTATCATTATCATTGAATTTCATTAGAGAATTTACCTCTACCACCTTAGGTGGTGGTGGTCTATCAAGACCATGTATTTCTTCAATAGGAGGTAAAATTTTCACATCCTCAGCTTTAATACCTTTTTCTCTCATAGATTTCTTTGCCTCTTGCATATCTTCAGGACTAAAATATAAGATACCCCTCTTCTTCGGAGAGGGTTTAAGCAGTGGTTCGGGAAGAGTCCAATCATCATAATTTTTCAATATGATATTCAATAATTCTTCAGCTTGCCCAGTAGTTCATTCCTTGAAAACACAACCAGCACAACTATCTAGGAAATCCCTAGAAGCATTGGTTAGTCCATTATAGAAGATATCAAGTTTTTCATTTTTCTTAAGAGGATGATCAGGAAAAGCATTTAGCAATTCGAGAAGCCTCCCCCAAGCTTGTGGGAGACTCTCTTCTTAAATTTGCACTAAGTTAAATATTTTCTGTAAGGCAGCTTGTTTCTTATGAGCAGGAAAATATTTTTCAGAGAAGTAATAAATCATATCCTAGGGACTACGCACACAACCAGGAGCAAGAGTATTGTACCAAGATGTGACGCCCGGATAATCAGGCTACAGTAAAACTCTCCTAATAATGCCATGTCATCTCTGATTACTGTTGCTAATCTCTCGTTAGTCCAAACCGATTCAAAAATCAATTCAAAATATGGCAAACAACAAAAGTTTTTAAACATTAGAACAAAAATGTTCGGTTAGTGCCAAATAATATGTAGGTAATTGTTGTGAAGGAAACTCATTTTTAGAAAATGCTAAAAGGCTCTAAATTAAATAAAACAGAAAAGGAAAAGAAATAAAAGAAAAGAAAATACAAAAGCAGAAGACAAATAAAAAAGTAAGAAACCCCCTCCCCCTGGGCCGAAAGGCCCAGCTAGCCAACAGCAGCCAGCCAGCCCAACTGGCCCAGCTCCCCGCACCACGCCCTCTTCATGTTCCTCGGTTGCGGCCGCTACAGGGCACGATCGCCACCGGACCCCCTCGCCGGCACCGGGAGGAGATAAGATCACCAGCACCCCGCCTCCTCGGGCCCCTCTCCCACTCACCCCGCTCTCCTCCCAGATCTCCGCCTCTCCCTCTCCCCTCAGATCCACCTCCCTCTCCCCCTCGTTCCCCACCGCGTCCGAACACCGACATGGAACCGCCGTCGTGAAACGCGCGGCCTCAGCCATCGCCTCGCCTCGCCTGCGTGTCCATCGTCTCCCCATCGTCCTCCTCGTCGACCGGTGGGCGCAGTTGGAGCTCGGAGGCGCTGCTGCAACGGCCCCCTTCTTCCACATCTCCGGTCGCCGCCGTTCTTCCCCAACTCCGGCGACACCCCCCTGCTGCTACTAAACTACCACGGGCCATCTTGCATGCCGCACGGTGAGCCCCTCCTCCTCCTGCTCCTCCTTGATGGGCCCTTGCGCACCGTAGCTACCTCGTGCCGTTGCCGTGAGCCCGTCACCGTGGATCGCCTCGCCGCCGTGGCCATGCTCTCCATCGTGCTTGCCTGAGCACGGCATCGTGCTCCTGATGCTCAAAGGAGCCCAACGCGCACGCGCACACTCCCTCCCGTGCCTCCTAACGCCGTCCCAGTTGAGCGCCCGAACGCGCTGCCGCCTGCGCTCGTCGCCGGCGTGCCTCCAGTGACCAAATGGTCACGGGCCAGTGCCCGTTGCGTTCGCCGCCTCACGTACGACTCGCCTGGCCTCTCCTTTCATTCACTAACATGATGCGTCGTCATTTCCTCTCGCGCCCGACTCCGGCCGTCCGCCGATGAGCTTGCCGCGCTCGATTCCGGCCACCACTACCCGTGTAACCACCACCAACCGTTGTGTCGTCGTCTTGCCATTCTAACGCGCTCGGCCGCGACCAAAATGGTGCCCTGTGGGCGATTTCCGACGATGCCCGAGGACGCGCCATCGCGAACGAGCTCGTCGGCGTGATTCCGATGAGTCACCGGCCATTGCTGAGCTGGCCTGGCGCGTGGCCCCCTTGTGTCGCTGACGGGTGGGCTCCGTTGAACCCTTGACCTGGTCAACTGCTGACTGGGCCGCACCTGTCTCACTGACCTATAGGCCCCACCTCAATAAACAAAATAAATAAAAAAGAATAATTAGTTAATTAAATAGTTTAGCTAATTAAAACCCTAATCTCTCACTAACTACTGGCCCCCACTCGCTAATTAGGTTAGTTAGGTTAAAATAACTCTGTTAGTTAGCACTGTCACTGACATGTGGGTCCCAATGGACCCACCTGTCTGGTTTGACTAGTCAACCGCACTGTTGACTGCTGACATCACACCTACGTCATGCTGACGTCATCCCATACTGTTCTGGATAATGTTGGATTTAAATAAATAATTAAAATCAGAAAATGATTAAAACTTTAGAAAATCATATAAAACAATCGGTAATTCGGATGAAAATACTTTCTACATGAAAGTTGCTCAGAACGACGAGACGAATCCGGATACGCAGCTCGTTCGTCCTCCACACATCCCTAGCATAGCAAACACGCAACTTTCCCCCTCCGGTTCATCTGTCCGAAAACGCGAAACATCGGGAATACTTTCCCGTATGTTTTCCCCCTTCGTCGGTATCACCTACTACCGCGATTGGGCACACCTAGCATCGTTACTTGTCATGTCATGCATGCATCTGTTTGCATGGTATTCCTTATTTCTTCCCCCTCTTCTCTCCTGTAGACTACGAGACCGACACTGCTGCTGCCCAATTTAACTACGGAGTTGACGACCCCTCCTTCTTGCCAGAGCAACCAGGAAAGCCCCCCCCCCTTGATCACCAGATATCGCCTATTCTTCTCTATACTGCTTGCATTAGAGTAGTGTAGCATGTTACTGTTCGGTTACTCCTATTCTGTTGCATAGCCTATCATTGTTGCTACAGTCATTGATACCATACCCGCAATCCTAAAAGCTTAGTATAGGATGCTAGTTTATCATCATTGGCCCTACATTCTTGTCAGTCTGCCTTGCTATACTATTGGGCCGTGATCACTCGGGAGGTGATCACGGGTATATACTATACATATATACATACTACAGATGGTGACTAAAGTTGGGTCGGCTCGTTGAGTACCCGCGAGTGATTCACGGGTTGGGGGCTGAAAGGACCTTTGTCCCGACGGCCCTTTGTGTGGATCTTTGTGGTGGAGCGACAGGGCAGGTTGAGACCACCTAGGCGAGAGGTGGGCCTGGCCCTGGTCGACGTTCGCAGTTGCTTCATAATAACACGCTTAACGAGATCTTGGTATTTGATCTGAGTCTGGCCACTGGCCTATACGCACTAACCAACTACACGGGAAAGATATGGGCACTCGACGTCGTGGTATCAGCCGAAGCCTTCGTGATGTCAGCGACTGAGCGGCGCGCGCCGGATTCGACCGTAAGCCTGCTCTTGTATTAAGGGGGCTAGGTCTGCTTCCGGCCGTGTATGCAACGTGTAGGTGTGCAATGGGCGATGGGCCCAGACCCCTACGCGCGTAGGATTTAGACCGACGTGCTGACCTCTCTGTTGTGCCTAGGTGGGGCTGCGACGTGTTGATCTTCCGAGGCCGTGCATGACCCAGGAAAGTGTGTCCGGCCAAATGGGATCGAGCGTGTTGGGAAATGTGGTGCACCCCTGTAGGGAAGTTGATCTATTCGAATAGCCGTGTCCCTCGGTAAAAGGACGGCCCGGAGTTGTACCTTGACCTTATGGCAACTAGAACCGGATACTTAATAAAACACACCCAGACAAGTTCCACAGACAACCCGGTGATCGCTTTTCCACAGGGCGACGAGGGGAGGATCGCCGAGTAGGATTATGCTATGCAATGCTACTTGGAGGACTTCACTCTACTCTCTTCTACATGCTACAAGACGGAGGCTACCAGAAGCGTAGTCTTCGATAGGACTAGCTATCCCCCTCTTATTCTGGCATTCTGCAGTTTAGTCCGCCCATATTGCCTCCTTACACATATACCCATGCATATGTAGTGTAGCTCCTTGCTTGCGAGTACTTTGGATGAGTACTCACGGTTGCTTTGCTCCCTCTTTTCCCCATTTTCCCTCTTCTTCTCATATGCTGCAACCAGACGTTGGAGCCTAGGAGCCAGACGCCACCGTCGATGACGACTACTACACTGGAGGTGCCTACTACTACATGTAGGCCGCTGACGACGACCAGGAGTAGTTAGGAGGATCCCAGGCAGGAGGCATGCGCCTCTTTCGATCTGTATCCCAGTTTGTGCTAGCCTTCTCAAGGCATACTTGTTTACTTATGTCTGTACTCAGATATTGTTGCTTCCGCTGACTCGTCTATGATCGAGCACTTGTATTCGAGCGCTCGAGGCCCCTGGCTTGTATTATGATGCTTGTATGACTTATTTATCTTTTAGAGTTGTGTTGTGATATCTTCCCGTGAGTCCCTGATCTTGATCGTACACGTTTGCGTGCATGATTACTGTACGATTGAATCGGGGGCGTCACACAAGATTTGGCATCACCCTTTAATGAGAACGAAAATAATTTGAGAATATAGTAATAGCGAATCTTCTCATCTTGAGCAAAAAGGGTGGCTATGTTATTCAACTTAGTAAGATGTGCCACAACAATTCCAGTTCTATAACCATGGAAAGGATCAGATTCAACCAAAGTAATTAACTTTGGATCGACAGAGAATTCATAATCCTCATCATCAACAAAGATAGGTGAAGTAGCAAACTTAGGATCCATTTCATTCTAGCATTCAAAGATTTTTCTTTATACTTGCATAGTAATTTTTCCAAGTCATCTCTATCATTACAAGCAAGAATGACTCTAGTTGTCTCCTCATTCAAAACATAAACTTCCGATACCTTTGGCAATTCATATCTAGGAGAACTAGTTCTAATAGGTGTTTCAATATCTTTAGTTTCAAGCTCATCATCCGTTTCAACAATATCATGTTGTCTTACTGTAGCAATTTGTTCATCAAGAAATTTACCTCGTGACACATTATCATCAAGCAAGGTACTAGCATCATCATAAGCATCATTCATAGTAGAAGTAGCATCGTCAATAACTCGCGGCATATCGGGATTAATAGCATGTGGTGGTGTTGCAAGTTTACTTATAATAGAATGTGAATCTAAAGTGGAGCTGGATGGCAGTTCCTAATACGTCCATGTTGCATCATGTTTTCTTACTGTTATTTATGATTTTTTTTATCCATAATTATGCTTTTTGGAGTAATACTGATGCCTTTTCTCTCATAATTTGCAAGGTACACACCAAGAGGGAGAATTCCGACAGCTGGAAATCTCGACCTCGAAAAGCTACGCCAGGCTACCTATTCTGCACAACTCCAAGCAAGCTGAAACTTCACGGAGATTTTTTATGGAATATTTAAGAATAATTGGAGCAAATAACTACCAGAGGGGGCCCACCAGATGGGCACAACCCACCTGGGCACACCAGGGAGCCCAGGCGCGCCCTGGTGGGTTGTGCTCACCCAGGCCCACCTACGGTGCCCATCTTCTGGTACATAAGTCATTTTGACCTAGAAAAAAATAAGGAGATGCCTTTCGGGATGGAGCGCCGCTGTCTCGAGGCGGAACTTGGGCAGGAGCACTTTTGCCCTCCGGTGGAGCGATTTCGCTAGGGGAACTTCCCTCCCGGAGGGGGAAATCATCGTCCTCATCATCACCAACAACTCTCCCATCTTGGGGAGGGCAATCTCCATCAACATATTCAACAACACCATCTCATATCAAACCCTAGTTCATCTCTTGTGTTCAATCTTGTTACCGGAACTCTAGATTGGTGCTTGTGGGTGACTAGTAGTGTTGATTACATCTTGTAGTTGATTACTATATGGTTTATTTGGTGGAAGATTATATGTTCAGATCCACTATGCTATTTAATACTCCTCTGATCATGAGAATGTTTATCATTTGTGAGTAGTTACTTTTGTTCTTGAGGTCACGGGAGAAATCATGTTGCAATTAATCATGTGAATTTGATATGTGTTCGATATTTTGATAGTATGTATATTGTTATTCCCTTAGTGGTGTCATGTGAATGCCGACTACATGACACTTCACCATATTTGGGCCTAAGGGAATGCATTGTGGAGTAGCAATTAGATGATGGGTTGCGAGAGTGACAGAAGCTTAAACCCTAGTTTATGCCCTATTCTGTAAGGGACCGATTGGATCCAAAAGTTTAATGCTATGGTTAGAATTTATTCTTAATACTTTTCTCGTAGTTGTGGATGCTTGTGGGAGGGTAAATCATAAGTAGGAGGTTTGTTCAAGTAAGAACAACACCTAAGCACCGGTCCACCCACATAACAAATTATCAAAGTAGCGAACACGAATTAAACCAACATGATGAAAGTGACTAGATGAAATTCATGTGTACCCTCAAGAACGCTTTGCTTATCATAAGAGACCATTTTGGCCTGTCCTTTACCTCAAAAGGATTGGGCTATGTTGATGCACTTTTGTTACTACTATCGTTACTTGCTCGTTACAAATTATCTTGCTATCAAACTACCACACTACTTACAATTTCAGCACTTGCAGACATTACCTTACTGAAAACTACTTGTCATTCCCTTCTGCTCCTCGTTGGGTTCGACACTCTTACTTATCAAAAAGAAATACAATTGATCCCCTATACTTGTTGGTCATTAGTTCCTTACCTCCCCTCGTGTTAGAGGGAAAAATCTTGGTCTTAGCATCCTTCAGATTCTTCATAGTGGCAATTTGATAATAATCCCAAGTGACTCAACAAATATAGCTATGCTCCTCGGCAACAGTGCTAGGAAAAGGTCTTGATAACCCACAAGTATAGGGGATCATAACAATTTTCGAGGGTAGAGTATTCAACCTAAATTTATTGATTCGACACAAGGGGAGCCAAAGAATATTTGTAAGTATTAGCAGCTGAGTTGTCAATTCAACCACACCTGGAGATAATTATCTACAGCAAAGTGACCAGTAGCAAAGTAGTATGATAGTTTTGATAGTAGTAGCAACGGCAATAGTAACGGTAACACTAATAGCAGTGATTTAGTAGCAAGTGCAACAGTAACGATAGCAGTACTAACTTAGCAAGAACAATATGTAGGAAAATCGTAGGCATTGGATCGACGATTTGTTGGATGATATTCATCATGTGACAGTTATAACCTAGGGCGATATGGCACTAGCTCTAGTTCATAAATATAATGTAGGCATGTATTCCGTAAATAGCCATACGTGCTTACGGAGAGAACTTGCATGACATCTTTTGTCCTACCCTCCCATGGCAGTGGGGTCCTATTGGAAACTAAGGGATATTAAGGCCTCCTTTTAATAGAGAACCAGAATAAAGCATTAACACATGATGAATACATGAACTCCTCAAACTACGGTCATCACCGGGAAGTGTCCCAACTATTGTCACTCTGGGGTTGCTGGATCATAACACGTAGTAGGTGACTATAACTTGCAAGATCATATCTAAAACATAGATATAATGGTGATAACATAAATGGTTCAAATATGAGATCATGGCACCCGGCCCAAAGTGAGAAGCATTAAGCATGGCAAAGTCATAGCAACATCAATCTCAGAACATAATGGATACTAGGGATCAAGCCCTAACAAAACTAACTCGATTACATGACGAATCTCATCAAACTCCTCACCGGCCAGCGAGCCTACGAAGGAATTACTCTCTCCCAGTGGGGAGCATCATGGAATTGGCGATGGAGAAGGGTTGGTGGTGATGAAGATCGAAGATCCCCCTCTCCGGAGCCCCAAACGGACTCCATATCTGGTCTCTCGATGAAGAACAGGAGACGGCGGCAGCTCCGTCTCATGAAACACAATAATTCTTTCTCCCTGATTTTTTCTCAAAGAATGTGATTTTATCGCGTTGGTTCTAGGGTCTGCGGGGCCACCAGGTGGGGACAACCCACCTAGGCGCGCTTAGAGGGGGTGGCGCGCCCTGGTGGGTTGTGCCTGCTACCTCTTGAGCACTGCGTTGGTTTTCCCTTCGAAGAGGAAAGGGTGATGCAGTAAAGTAGCTTAAGTATTTCCCTCAGTTTTTGAGAACCAAGGTATCAATCCAGTAGGAGGCTCCACAGAAGTCCCTCGTACCTACACAAACAAACAAGAACCTCGCAACCAACGTGATAAAGTGGTTGTCAATCCCTTCACGGTAACTTGCGAAAGTGAGATCTGATAGAGATAATAAGATAGGATAAATATTTTTGGTATTTTTATGATATAGATTGGAAAGTAAAGATGCAAATAAAAGTAGATGGGAAACTTATATCATAAAAGATAGACTAGGGGGCCATAGGTTTCACTAGTGGCTTCTCTCAATATAGCATAAGTATTACGGTGGGTGAACAAATTACTGTCGAGCAATTGATAGAAAAGTGCATAGTTATGAGAATATCTAGGCATGATCATGTATATAGGCATCACGTTCATGACAAGTAGATCGAAACGATTCTGCATCTACTACTATTACTCCACACATCGACCAACTCCTGCCTGCATCTAGAGTATTAAGTTCATGAAGAACAGATTAACGCATTAAGAAAGATGACATGATGTAGAGGGATAAACTCATGCAATATGATATAAACCCCATCTTTTTTATCCCCGATGGCAACAATACAATACGTGCCTTGCTGCCCCTACTGTCACTTGGAAAGGACACCGCAAGATTGAACCCAAAGCTAAGCACTTCTCCCATTGCAAGAAAGATCAATCTAGTAGGCCAAACTAAATCGATAATTCGAAGAGATATCAAATCATGCATATAAGAATTCAGAGAAGAACCAAATATTATTCATAGATAAACTTGATCATAAATCCACAATTCATTGGATCTCGGCAAACACGCCGTAAAAGAATATTACATCGAATAGATCTCCAAGAATATCGAGGAGAACTTTGTATTGAGAATCAAAGAGAGACAAGAAGCCATCTAGCTAATAACTATGGACCCGAAGGTCTGTGGTAAACTACTCACAGCTCATAGGAGAAGCCTTGGAGATGATGTAGAGGCCCTCCATGGTCGATTCCCCCTCCGACGGAGCGTCGGCGAAGGCTCCAAGATGGGATCTCGCGGATACAGAAGGTTGCGAGGTGGAAATAGTTTTTCGTGGTGCTCCTGGATGTTTTCAGGGTACGTGGATATATATAGGAGGAAGAAGTAGGTCGATTGAGCCACGAGGGGCCCATGGGGGTGGGGGCACGCCCTCCTGCCTCGTGGCTTCGTCGTCTGCTGCTTGACGTCCACTCCAAGTCTCCTGGATTGTGTTTGTTCCAAAAAGATAGCTCTCGAAGGTTTTATTCCGTTTGGACTCTGTTTGATATTCCTTTTCTTCGAAACACTGAAATAGGAAAAAAAACAGCAATTCAGGTTGGGCCTCCGGTTAGTAGGTTAGTCCCAAAAATGATATAAAAGTGTAAAGTAAAGCCCAGAAACATCCAAAATGGGTAATATAATAGCATGGAACAATCAAAAGTTATAGATACGTTGGAGACGTATCAAGCATCCCCAAGCTTAATTCCTGCTCGTCCTCGAGTAGGTAAATGATAAAAACTGAATTTTTGATGTGGAATGCTACCTAACATATTTCTCAATGTAATTTTCTTTATTGTGGCATGAATGTTCAGATCCAAATGATTCAAAATAAAGTTCATATTGACATAAGAAATAGTAATACTTCAAGCATACAAATAAAGGAATCATGTCTTCTCAAAATAACATGGCTAAAGAAAGTTCATCCCTACAAAATCATATAGTTAGGCTATGCTTCATTTTCATCACACAAAATACTCCCATCATGCACAACCCCGGTTTCAGCCAAGCAATTGGTTCATACTTTTTAACGCGCTTCAGCTTTTTTCAACTCTCATGCAATACATGAGCATGAGCCATGGATATAGCACTATGGGTGGAATAGAATATGATGATGGAGGTTGTGTGGAGAAGACAAAAAAGGAGAAAGTCTCACATTTACGAGGATAATCAACGGGCTATGGAGATGCCCATCAATTGATGCCAACATGAGGAGTAGGGATTGCCGTAGAACGGATGCACTAGAGCTATAAATGTATGAAAGCTAAACAAAAGAAAACTAAGTGGGTGTGCATCCAACTTGCTTGCCCACGAAGACCTAGGGCATTTTGAGGAAGCCCCATTGGAATATACAAGCCAAGTTCTATAATGAAAAATTCCCACTAGTATATGAAAGTGACAACATAAGAGACTCTCTATCATGAAGAACATGGTGCTACTTTGAAGCACAAGTGTGGAAAAGGATAGTAACATTGTCCCCCTATTTTATTTTCTTTTTTGGGCCTTTTTTGGCCTTTCTCTTTTTTGGGGCCTTTTTTATTTGGCCTTTCTTTTTTTATAAGGGAGAATGCTCTAATAATGATGATCATCACACTTCTATTTATTTACAACTCAAGAATTACAACTCGATACTAGAACAAGATATGACTCTATATGAATGCCTCCGGCGGTGTACCGGGATGGGCAATGAATCAAGAGTGACATGAATAAAAAATTATGCAGGGTGGCTTTGCCACAAATACGATGTCAACTACATGATCATGCAAGGCAATATGACAATGATGATGCGTGTCATGATAAACGGAACAGTGGAAAGTTGCATGGCAATATATCTCAGAATGGCTATGGAAATGCCATCATAGGTAGGTATGGTGGCTGTTTTGAGGAAGATGTAAGGAGGTTTATGTGTGATAGAGCGGATCGTATCACGGGGTTTGGATGCACCGGCGAAGTTTGCACCAACTCTCAAGGTGAGAAAGGGCAATGCACGGTACTGAAGAGGCTAGCAATGATGGAAGGGTAAGAGTGCGTATAATCCATGGACTCACATTAGTCATAAAGAACTCATATACTTATTGCAAAAGTTTTATTAGCCCTCGAAGCAAAGTAGTACTACGCATGCTCCTAGGGGGGAGGTTGGTACGAGTTAACAATCGCGCACCCCTGACCCCCACACATAAGGAAGGCACTCAAAAGAGCACTCCATGTAATACATTTGTTACACAACTTTTACCATACGTGCATGCTACGGGACTTGCCAACTTCAACACAAGTATTCCTCAATTTCATAATTACCCAACTAACATTACTCTAATATTACCACCTTTATATCTCAAAACAATTATCAAGCATCAAATTGATCATAGCATCCAATTCAATTCCTATGATAGTTTTTGTTATACCCAACTTGGATGCCCATCATTCTAGGACCAATTTTATAACCATAGAAAATACCATCCTGTTCTGAAATACTCTCAAAATAATATAAGTGAAGCATGAGAGATCAATAATTTATACAAAATAAATTCACCGCCGTCCTCTAAAAATTATAATTGAAGCACATAGAGCGAAACTATCTAGATCAAAAGATATAAGTGAAGCACATAGAGTATTCTATTAAATTTCAAATCATGTGTGTCTTTACCAAAAGGTGTTTACAACAAGTATGATTGTGGTAAACTAAAAAGCAAAGACTCATATCGTACAAGACGCTCCAAGCAAAACATATATCATGTGGTGAATAAAAATATAGCTCCAAGTAAAGTTACCGATAGACGAAGACGAAAGAGGGGATGCATTCCGGGGAATCCCCAAGCTTAGGCTTTTGGTTGTCCTTGGATTATCTTGGGATTCCATAGGCATCCCCAAGCTTAGGCTCTTGCCACTCTTTATTCCATAGTCCATCAAATCTTTACCCAGAACTTGAAAACTTCACAACACAAAACTCAACAGGAAATCTCATGAGCTCCGTTAGTGCAAGAAAGAAAAATCACCAATTAGGTACTGTAATGAACTCATTCTTTATTTATATTGGTGTTAAACATACTGTATTCCAACTTATCTACGGTTCATACCCCCCGATACTAGCCATAGATTCATCAAAATAAGCAAACAACACACGGAAAACAGAATCTGTCAAAAACAGAACAGTCTGTAGCAATCTGTAACTTTAGAATACTTCTGTAACTCTAAAAATACTACCAAAATAGGAAGTCCTGGGAAATTTGTCTATTGATCTAATTCAAAAAGAATCAACTAAAAATCACGTTTCTGTGGTTTATTAAAATTATTCTCGTGCGTGCAAAAGTTTCTGTTTTTCCAGCAAGATCAAATTAACTATCACTCAAGATGATCCTATATGTTCTACTTGGCACAAACACTAATTAAAACATAAAACCACATATAAAAAGAAGCTAGATGAATTATTTATTACTAAGCAGGAACAAAAAGCAAGGAACAAAAATAAAATTGGGTTGCCTCCCAGCAAGCGCTATCGTTTAACGCCCCTAGCTAGGCATTGAGATTTCGATGATGCTCACATGAAAGACAAGAATTGAAGCACAAAGAGAGCATAATAAAACATGAGACAAACACATCTAAGTTTAACATACTTCCTATGCATATGCATCTTATAGGCAAACAAATTATCATAGCAAGCAAAAACTAGCATATGCAAGGAAGAATAAAGAGACGATAGCAATCTCAACATGAAGAGAGGTAATTTACTAACATGAATATTTCTACAACCATATTTTCCTCTCTAATAGTAATTACATATAGGATCATAAGCAAATTCAACAATATAGCCATCACATAACATATTCTCAACATGATCCACATGCATGCAAAGTTGACACTCTTCCAAAATAGTGGGATTAACATTAACTAAAGTCATGACCTCTCCAAACCCACTTTTATCAAAATATTCATAATATTGAACATTCTCCAAATATGTGGGATCTAAAGTTGACACTCTTCCAAACCCATTTTCAATATTATTGCAAAATTATCAATCTCATATTCATCATGGGGCTTAAATAAAATTTCAAGATCATAGGAAGAATCACCCCAATCATGATCATTGCAACAAGTAGTAGACATAGCAAAACTAGCATCCCCAAGCTTAGGGTTTTGTATATTATTAGCACAATTGACATCAAGAGAATTTATAGTAACATCATTGCAATCATGCTTTTCATTGAAGGAACTACCAAGTGGGTGCAATAGCAACGATCTCATGTTTAACATAAGGAACTATAGCAAATTCATCTTCATAAATATTGGCATCATGGCAACAAGGATAGCAAGCATCATGTTCATCAAGGGATATTTCAATCAAATCATTAGAATTATTATCTATAGATTCATGCATATCATTATTTTCTTCCAAAGCAACAATCATTCTCTTAATAAATTCTTTGACATAGACATTATGAGCATAGTTTTCATAGCAATATTTAAGTATGTCAAAATTTTCAGATTCGTAGAGAGTAATATCATACTTTTCAATCAAAGAAGTAACTTCATAAGCACCCATAAAAGCAACAAATTCTTCAATTTGTTCGATATTGTAGTAACTATAAACACCCTTTGCATAAGAAGATAAGATTTCATTATCATTAAACTCACATAGGTAGGGAAGGTGTTTTTTAGGGTTCTTAGAGCAACAAGTAAAATCATAAATTTCACAAAGACTCCAAGCATAAAACAGCAATCTATTTATTTGATCCCATAAGAGTCTCCCTTTTTCAGACAAACGGTGATGCACAAAATGAGCATGCTCATCTAAAGATTTCCCATCAACTAGGCTAGTTGGGGTTTTAGCACAAGCGCATAAGGATCGAAGATGATCCAAGTAGAACACTTTAAGTGAATCCATATCAATAGATTTAGCAAGCAAAGATGCAAGCACATAGAAGGCACAAGGAGACACAAGAAAACATAAGATCAAACGAAAGAAGGGCGAATAAAACAGCAAGGGTGAAGTGGGGGAGAGGAAAATGAGAGGCAAATGGCAAGTAATGTAATGCGAGGGAGATGAGTTTGTGATGGGTACTTGGTATGTCTTGACTTGAGCGAAGACCTCCCCGACAACAGTGCCAGAAATCCTTCTTGCTACCTCTTGAGTACTGCGTTGGTTTCCGTTGAAGAGGAAAGGGTGATGCAGCAAAGTAGCATAAGTATTTCCCTCAGTTTTTGAGAACCAAGGTATCAATCCAGTGGGAGGCTCCACAGAAGTCCCTTGTACCTACACAAACAAACAAGAACCTCGCAACCAACGTGATAAAGGGGTTGTCAATCCCTTCACGGTAACTTGCAAAAGTGAGATCTGATAGAGATAATAAGATAAGATAAATATTTTTGGTATTTTCATGATATAGATTGGAAAGTAAAGATGCAAATAAAAGTATATGGGAAACTTATATGATAAAAGATAGACTCGGGGGCCATAGGTTTCACTAGTGGCTTCTCTCAAGATAGCATAAGTATTACATTGGGTGAACAAATTACTGTCGAGCAATTGATAGAAAAGTGCATAGTTATGAGAATATCTAGGCATGATCATGTATATAGGCATCACGTTCGTGACAAGTAGATCGAAACGATTCTACATCTAGTACTATTACTCCACACATTGACCGACTCCTACCTGCATCTAGAGTATTAAGTTCATGAAGAACAGAGTAACGCATTAAGAAAGATGACATGATGTAGAGGGATAAACTCATGCAATATGATATAAACCCCATCTTTTTATCCTCGATGGCAACAATACAATACGTGCCTTGCTGCCCCTATTGTCACTGGGAAAGGACACCGCAAGATTGAACCCAAAGCTAAGCACTTCTGCCATTGCAAGAAAGATCAATCTAGTAGGCCAAACCAAACTGTTAATTCGAAGAGAATTGCAAAGATAATCAATCATATATAAAAGAATTCAGAGGAGATTCAAATATTTCTCGTAGATAAACTTGATCATAAACCCACAATTCATCGGATCTCGACAAACACACCGCAAAAAGAGTTACGTCGAATAGATCTCCAAGAAGATCGAGGAGAACTTTGTATTGAGATTCAAAGAGAGAGAATAAGCCATCTAGCTAATAACTATGGACCCTAAGGTCTGTGGTAAACTACACACAACTCATCGGAGAGGCATTGGATATCATGTAGAGGCCCTCAATGGTCGATTCCCCCTCCGGCGGAGCACCGACGAAGGCTCCAAGAAGGGATCTCGCGGATACAGAAGGTTGCGGCAGTGGAAATAGTTTTTCGTGGTGCTCCTGGATGTTTCCAGGGTACGTGGATATATATAGGAGGAAGAAGTAGGTCGGTTGATCCATGAGGGGCCCATGAGGGTGGGGGCGCGCCCACCCCCCTAGGGCGCATCCTCCTGCCTTGTGGCTCCCTCGTCTGCTGCTTGACGTCCACTCCAAGTCTCCTGGATTGCATTTGTTCCAAAAAGATCGCTCCCAAAGGTTTCATTCCGTTTGGACTCCGTTTGATATTCCTTTTCTTCGAAACATTGAAATAGGCAAAAAAACAGCAATTCGGGTTGGGCCTCCGGTTAGTAGGTTAGTCCCAAAAATGATATAGAAGTGTAAAGTAAAGCCCATAAACATCCAAAACGGGTAATATAATAGCATGGAACAATCAAAAATTATAGATACGTTGGAGACGTATCAGTGCCCAACCAGGTGCCCCCCTCCGGTGGTTCTTGGCTCTAGAAATTATCTTTTATTGTATAAAAAATCCCCGCAAAGTTTCGTTCCAATCCGAGAACTTCTATTTCTGCACAAAAAACAACACCATGGTTGTTCTGTTGAAAACAGCGTCAGTCCGGGTTAGTTTCATTGAAATCATGCAAATTAGCGTCCAAAAGAAGAGGAAAAATGTTAGGAAAAGTAGATACGATGGAGACGTATAAAGAAACTTCTTCTGAATGACATGTGACCGGAGAATCTTCGTATTACACTAGGTTACCTCAACGGGGATATGCATGTCCCCAACAATAAGAATTTCATATTTCTTTTTGACAGTAGGAATAGGAAATTCAAAACCTCCAATTGTAATTGTTGAAAATTTTCCAAAAGAGTTGATACTATTCACTTGAGGTTGTTTCTTTGGAAAGTGTACCGTTTGCTCATTACCATTGACATGAAAAGTGCATTGCCTTTGTTGCAGTCAATAACAGCCCCTGCAGTATTCAAAAAGGGTCTACCAAGGATGATCGACATACTGTCATCCTCGGGTATATCAAGGATAACAAAGTCCATTAAGATAGTAACATTTGCAACTACGATAGGCACATCCTCACAAATACCAATGGGTATAGCAGTTGATTTATCAGCCATTTGCAAAGAGATTTCAGTTGCTGCCAACTTATTCAAATCAAGTCTTCGATACAAAGAGAAAGACATAACAGTAACTCCGGTTCCTAGATCACATAAAGCAGTTTAACATAGTTTCTTCTAATGGAGCATGGTATAGTTGGTATTCCTGGGTCTCCTAGTTTCTCCTAGTTTCGTTGGTATTCCACCCTTAAATGAATAATTTGCAAGCATGGTGGAAATTTCAGCTTCTGGTGTCTTTCTTTTGTTTGTAGCAATATCTTTCATGTACTTAGCATAAGGAGACATTTTTAGAATATCTGTCAAACGAAGGCGCAAAAAGACAGGTCTAAGCATTTCAAGAAAGCGCTCAAATTCTTCTTCATCCTTATTCTTTGAAGTTTCAGGAGGAAATGGCATGGGTTTTTGAACCCATGGTTCTCCTTCTTTACCATGTTTCCTAGAAATGAAGTCTGTCTTATCATATCTTTTATTCTTAGGTTGTGGGTTATCAAGATCAACGGCAGGTTCTATTTTGACATCATTATCATTATTAGGTTGATCATCAACATGAACATCATCATTATCATTGCTACTAGGTTCATGTTCATCACCAGATTGTGTTTTAGCATTAGAAATAGAAATGTCATTTGGATTCTCAGGTGTGTTTACAGTAGGTTCACTAGAGGCATGCAAGGTCCTATCATCTTTCTTGTTCTTTTTAGATGGACTAGGTGCATCAGTATTAATTCTTTGAGAATCTTGCTCAATTCTTTTAGGATGGCCTTCAGGATACAATGGTTTATGAGTCATTTTACCACCCCTAGTCATAACTCTAACAACAAGATCGTTCATCTTATTCTTCATCTCATTAAGCAAATCATTTTGTGACTGGAGGACTTGTTCTACTTGAGTTTTGATGAACCACAAGTATAGGGGATCTATCGCGGTCCTTTTGATAAGTAAGAGTGTCAAACCAATCGAGGACCAGAAGGAAATGACAAGAGGTTTTCAGCAAGGTATTCTCTTCAAGCACTGAAATTACGGGTAACAGATAGTTGTATGATGAGATAATTCATAGCGGCTAACAAGTAACAAAAGTAAACAAGGTGCAGCAAGGTGGCCCAATCCTTTTTGTAACAAAGGACAAGCCTGGACGAACTCTTATATAAAGCAAAGCGCTCCAGAGGACACATGGGAATTGTTTTCAAGCTAGTTTTCATCATGCTCATATGATTCACGCTCGTTACTTTGATAATTTGATATGTGGGTGGACCGGTGCTTGGGTGTTGCCCTTCCTTGGACAAGCCTCCCACTTATGATTAACCCCTCTCGCAAGCATCCGCAACTACAAAAGAAGAATTAAGATAAATCTAACCATAGCATGAAACATATGGATCCAAATCAGCCCCTTACGAAGCAACGCATAAACTAGGGTTTAAGCTTCTGTCACTCTAGCAACCCATCATCTACTTATTACTTCCCAATGCCTTCCCCTAGGCCCAAATCATGGTGAAGTGTCATGTATTTGATGTTCACATAACACGACTAGAGGAAAGACAACATACATCTCATCAAAATATCGAACGAATACCAAATTCACATGATTACTTATAACAAGACTTCTCCCATGTCCTCAGGAACAAACGTAACTACTCACAAAGCACATTCATGTTCATAATCAGAGGAGTATTATTTATCATTAAGGATCTAGTATAACATGCCCATCAATATTATTGACCAAGAGATCTTTAACCATAGCAATACTAGGTTCAACTTTAATTTGTTCAGGGGGTGTAGATGTTCTAGTATAACTCTTACGAACCATAGTTGAAGCTTTAGCATGATCCTTTATTCTAATAGGAAAAGGTGGTTTCTCAATATAAGTAGTAGGAACAATAGGATCAACATTATAAGTAATAGTTTCTTCTTCAACTTTAATAGGTTCTACTACTTTCACTTCAAGGGTGGGATAATATTTAAACCACTTCTCCTTAGGGAGGTCAACATGAGTAGCAAAATATTTACAGAAAGAAGCTACTATCTCAGAGTCAAGTCCATATTTAGTGCTAAAATCACGAAAAGCATCTGTATCCATAAAAGATTTAACACAATCAAACTTAAGGTTTATACCTGACTAATTACCTTCGTCGAGTTCCCAATCTTTAGAGTTGCATTTAATTCTTTCCAATAAATTTCATTTGAATTCAATAGTCTTCTTCATAAAATAACGGGTACAAGAAGTATCGAGCATGGATCAATCATTATGAGAATGCCGAGCATAAAAATTCTGAATAATAATTTCTCTTGAGAGCTCATGATTGGGGCATGAATATAACATTGACTTAAGCCTCCCCCAAGCTTGAGCGATACTTTCTCCTTCACGAGGAAAAAAATTATATGTATAATTCCGATCACGATGAACCAGATGCATAGGATAAAACTTCTGATGAAATTCCAATTTTGGTCGGTTATAGTTCCATGATACAATATCATCACATAGCCTAAACCATGTCGATGCCTTTCCCTTCAAAGATAAAGGGAAGACCTACTTCTTGACAACATCCTTGGGCAAACAACAAGCATAAATAATCCAGAAACTTCATCCACATAGATTAGGTGCATATCAGGATGTAATGTTCCATCTCCTGCATAAGGATTAGCTATCAGTTTCTCTATCATACCTGAAGGAATTTCATAATAAATATTTTCAATAGGGCAATAGGTTGGGGAGCAAGTCTTTGCTCTTCCGGTCGAGGTGAAGATACCCCGAACAAGCCCCTCAAAGGATTATTTTCCATAGTAACAAGTGACAGTAAATTTCAGCACACTATATAAATGTTTCCTTACCAATTTCCACTTACCAAAGGCGCTTCACTCACCGGCAACGGCACTAGAAAAGAGTCTTGATGACCCACTGATACGTCTCCAACGTATCTATAATTTATGAAGTATTCATGCTGTTATATTATCATTCTTGAATGTTTTACAATCATTTTATAGCACCTTTATATCATTTTTTGGGACTAACCTATTGACCCAGTGCCCATTGCCAGTTGTTGTTTTTGCTTGTTTTTTACATCACATGAAATAAATATCAAACGGAGTCCAAACGCTGCGAAACTTTTTGTGGATTTTTTATGGACCAGAAGACATCTAGTGGGCTAGAGAAGCACCTAGGTTGTGCCCCGAGAGGGGCGCCCAGGTGGGTTGTTGCCACCTCAGTGGCCTCCCGCACCCCCTCTTTTCCCTATAAATCACCAAATATTCAAAAAAAACTCGGGGTTTACCTAGATCAGAAGCTCCACCGCCGCAAGGCTCTGTATCCACGAGAAACCAATCTAGACCCAATTCCGGCAACCAGCCGGAGGGGGGGGGGAATCATCACCGGTGTCCATCTTCATCATCCCGGCGGCCACCACGATGAGGAGGAGTAGTCCACCCTTGGGGATGAGGGTTTGTACCAGTAGCTATGTGTTTAATCTCTCTCTCTCTCTCTCTCTCTCTCTCTCTCTCTCTCTCTCTCTCTCTCTCGTGTTCTTGAGATGTCACGATCATGATGTATCACGGGCTTTGTTAATATAGTTGGATCGTATGGTGTTTCTCCCTCTCTATCTTGTTGTGATGAATTGAGTTTCCCTTTGAGATTTCGTTTTATCGGATTGAATACGTTTATGGATTTGAGAGCACTTGATATATGTCTTGCATATGAATACTCGTGGTGACAATGGGGTATCATATTGATTCACTTGATATGTGTTTTGGCACTCAACTCGCGGATTCTCGAGGTGACATTGGGGTAATCTATGCATAGGGGTTGATGCATGTTCTTGTCTTTGTTTCTCCAGTAGAAATCTTGTGGCACTCTTTGAGGATTCCTTGTGTTGGGTTGAGTATTATGAATCTGAAATTATTTGGTGTTATTTTAGTACGAACTCTTGGATAGATTGATCGGAAAGAATAGCTTCGAGGTGGTTTCATACCCTACAAACGATTTCTTTATGTTCTCCGCTAGATAGGAACTTTGGAGTGATTCTTTATCGCATGTTGAGGGATGGTTATATGATCCAATTATATTAGCATTTTTGGGAGATTGCACTAGCGAAAGTACGGACCATAGGCCTCATTTTAAAGCATTGCAATACTATTTCTGCTCACTTTTGTTACTTGCTACCTTGCTGTTTTTATTGTTCCTATTACAAAAATCAATATCTACTATCCATATTACACTTTTCTCACCATCTCTTCACCGAACTAATGCACCTATACAATTTACCATTGTATTAGGTTAGTTGGGGACACAAGAGATTTTTATTATTTGGTTGCAGGGTTGTTTGAGAGAGACCATCTTCATCCTACGCCTCCCACGGATTGATAACCTTAGTTCATCCACTTGAGGGAAAATTGCTACTGCCCTACAAAAATAAAGTTGCATAGTAGACATCACCTACAAGTATAGGGGATCTATCGTAGTCCATTCAATAAGTAAGAGTGTCGAACCCAACGAGGAGCAGAAGGAAATGACAAGCGGTTTTCAGCAAGGTATTCTATGCAAGCACTGGAATTATCGGTAACAAATAGTTGTATGATCTGATTATTTGTAACGGGTAACAAGTAACAAAAGTAAACAAGGTGCAGCAAGGTGGCCCAATCCTTTTTGTAACAAAGGACAAGCCTGGACGAACTCTTATATAAAGCAAAGTGCTCCCGAGGACACATGGGAATTGTTGTCAAGCTAGTTTTCATCATGCTCATATGATTCACGATTGTTACTTTGATAATTTGATATGTGGGTAGACCGGTGCTTGGGTGCAGCCCTTCCTTGGACAAGACTCCCACTTATGATTAACCCCTCTCGCAAGTATCCGCAACTATGAAAGAAGAATTAAGATAAATCTAACCATAGCATGAAACATTTGGATCCAAATCAGCCCCTTACGAAGCAACGCATAAACTAGGGTTTAAGCTTCTATCACTCTAGCAACCCATCATATACTTATTAATTCCCAATGCCTTCCCCTAGTCCTAAATCATGGTGAAGTGTCATGTAGTCGACGTTCACATAACACGACTAGAGGAAAGACAGCATACATCTCATCAAAATATCGAACGAATACCAAATTCACATGATTACTTATAACAAGACTTCTCCCATGTCCTCAGGAACAAACGTAACTACTCACAAAGCACATTCATGTTCACAATCAGAGGAGTATTAATTATCATTAAGGATCTGAACATATGATCTTCCACCGAATAAACCAACTAGCATCAACTACAAGGAGTAATCAACACTACTAGCAACCCATGGGTACCAATCTGAGGTTTTGAGACAAAGATCGGATACAAGAGATGAACTAGGGTTTGACAGGAGATGGTGCTGGTGAAGATGTTGATGGAAATTGACCCCCTCTCTATGAGAGGATCGTTGGTGATGACGATGGTTTCGATTTCCCACTCCCGGAGGGAAGTTTCCCCGGTAGAACAGCTCCACCGGAGCCCTAGATTGGGTCTACCTAGGTTCCGCCTCGAGACGGTGGCGCTTCGTCCCGAAAGCTTCCTCCTCATTTTTTCCAGGGCAAAACACACAATATAGCAGAAGATGGGCATCGGGTGCCTGCCAGGTGGCCCACAAGACAGGGGGCGCGCCCAGGCCCTTGTGGATGGCAGGTGGCCCCCCCTCTGGTGCTTTCTTCGCCCAATATTTTTTATATATTCCAAAACAATTCTCCATGAAGTTTCAAGAGTTTTGGAGTTGTGCAGAATAGGTCTCTAATATTTGCTCCTTTTCCAGTCTAGAATTCCAGCTCCCGGCATTCTCCCTCTTCATGTAAACCTTATAAATTAAGAAAGAAAAGGCATAAGTATTGTGACATAATGTGTACTAACAGCCCATAATGCAATAAATATCAATATAAAAGCATGATGCAAAATGGGCGTATCATGTTTTTATCATGGATGCATGTTTACTCACACCCTCGACATCATTAACAGTTCTAAACATAAAGTCACTCAAGCGTTCAATCATATAAGCATTTTGTTTCAATTGTCTACTAACATATGCATTAAAGTTTTCTTGTTTAACAATAAAGCTATCCAATTCATCTAAGCATTGACTAGAAGATTTAGTATAAGGAATATCACCTTCATCAAATCTATAGAGAGAATTTATCACTACTACATGTGTCGTGGTATCGAGACCATGTATTTTTTCAATAGGTGGTAAGTTCTTGACATCTTCAGCTTTAATACCTTTTTCTTTCATAGATTTCTTCTTGCATATCTTCAGGACTGAGAAATAGAATCCCTCTCTTCTTCGGAGTTGGCTTGGGTGGTGGTTCAGGAAGATTCCAATCATTATCATTCCTCACTATATTATTCAATAGTTCTCTAGCTTGTTCAATAGTTGGTTCCCTGAAAACACAACCAGCACAACTATCTAGGTAGTCCCTAGAAGCATCGGTTAGTCCATCATAAAAGATATCAAGTATTTAATTTTTCTTGAGCGGATGATCAGGCAGCATTAAGTAACTGGAGAAGCCTCCCCCAAGCTTGAGGGATATTCTCTTATTTAATTTGCACAAAGCTAAATATTTCCTGAAAGCAGCTTGTTTCTGTTGGGGAACATTGCATGGGAAACAAAAACTTTCCTACGCTCACCAAGATCAATCTAGGAGATGACCATCTACAAGAGGAGAGATTGGATCTACATACCTTTTAGATTGCTAAGCAGAAGCGTTAAGAAACGCAGTTGATGTAGTCGAACGTCTCCGTGATCCAATCACGATTCGTCCCGCGAACGTCTTCACGATCCAATCATGATCCTTCCCGCGAACTCCCGATCCAAGTGCCAAACGGACGGCACCTCCACGTTCAACACACGTATGGCTTGACGACGCCTTCACCTCCTTGATCCAGCAAGTGATGGTGAAGTAGTAGCTCGAGTCCTCTGACAGCACGACGGCGTGGTGGCGGTGGTGGTGGCAGAATCTCAGCAGAGCTTTGCTAAGCGCTACAGAGAGGAAGAAGGCTACGAGGGAGAAGAGGGGCAGCCGCGTGGCGTATGAGGGTGTGGCTGCCCTCTCTCTACCTCTCTATATATAGGGGTAAGGGGGAGAGGGGGCACCCCTAGGGGATCCCATCTAGGGCCGTCGGCCACAAGAGGGAAACCCTAGATGGGTTTTCCCCCTTAGGAGACTTGGCCCCCAAGCCAAAGCGGCGGGAACCCTAGGGGGCGCCTCCACCTCCTCTGGCAACGTGGGATGCGGTGAGGGGGTTCCTCAACCCCTTAGTGTGCTGGTTTGCCCCCTCCCCTTCGCTCATGAGGCCCCCAACACTTGTCGGGCCCCCAAAACCCCTTTCGGTCATGCTAGTCATCACTCGGTACCCCCGGAACACTTCCGGACTCCAATACCCTTCGTCCAATATATCAATCTTCACCTTCGGACCATTTCAGATTTCCTCGTCATGTCTGGGATCTCATATGGGACTCCGACAACCTTCGGTAACCACCATAATGACTCAACTATACTTATATCATCACCAAACGTTAAGTGTGTAGACCCTGCGGGTTTGAGAACTATGCAGACATGACCGAGACACCTCCACGATCAATAAACAATGGCGGGACCGAGATGTCCATATTGGTTCCCACATATTCTACGAAGATCTTATTGGTCGAACCTCGATGTCAAGGATTTAGTTAATCTCGTCTGTAGTTCCCTTTGCCTATCGGTATGTTACTTGCCCGAGATCTGATCGTCGGTATCTCCATACCTCATTCAATCTTGTTACAGGCAAGTGTCTTTACTCGTTCCATAATACTAGATCATGTGACTGATGTCTACTACACAACCTTCTTCTTATATACGTTGTTGGGCCTGCAAGTGCACAGGTTTGTAGGACAGTAGCAAATTTCCCTCAAGTGGATGACCTAAGGTTTATCAATCCGTGGGAGGCGTAGGATAAAGATGGTCTCTCTTAAGCAACCCTGCAACCAAATAACAAAGAGTCTCTTGTGTCCCCAACACACCCAATACAATGGAAAATTGTATAGGTGCACTAGTTCGGCGAAGAGATGGTGATACAAGTGCAATATGGATAGTAGATAAAGGTTTTTGTAATCTGAAAATATAAAAACAGCAAGGTAACTAATGATAAAAGTGAGCGTAAACGGTATTGCAATGGTAGGAAACAAGGCATAGGGTTCATACTTTCACTAGTGCAAGTTCTCTCAACAATAATAACATAGATAGATCATATAACAATCCCTCAACATGCAACAAAGAATCACTCCAAAGCCACTAATAGCGGAGAACAAACAAAGAGATTATGGTAGGGTATGAAACCACCTCAAAGTTATTCTTTCGGATCAATCTATTCAAGAGTTCGTACTAGAATAACACCTTAAGATACAAATCAACCAAAACCCTAATGTCACCTAGATACTCCATTGTCACCTCAAGTATCCGTGGGCATGATTATACGATATGCATCACACAATCTCAGAGTCATCCAACCAACACAAAGTACTTCAAAGAGTGCCCAAAAGTTTCTACCGGAGAGTTAAGACGAAAACGTGTGCCAACCCCTATGCATAGGTTCATGGGCGGAACCCGCAAGTTGATCACCAAAACATACATCAAGTGGTACGTGATATCCCATTGTCACCACAGATAAGCACGGCAAGACATACATCAAGTGTTCTCAAATCATTAAAGACTCAATCCGACAAGATAACTTCAAAGGGAAAACTCAATTCATCACAAGAGAGTAGAGGGGGAGAAACATCATAAGATCCAACTATAATAGCAAAGCTCGCGATACATCAAGATCGTGCCATAGAGAGAACACGAGAGAGAGAGAGAGAGAGATCAAACACATAGCTACTGGTACATACCCTCAGCCCCGAGGGTGAACTACTCCCTCCTCGTCATGGATAGCATGGGGATGATGAAGATGGCCACCGGTGATGGGTTCCCCCTCCAGCAGGGTGCCGAAACGGGCTCCCGAGAGGTTTTTGGTGGCTACACAGGCTTGCGGCGGCGGAACTCCTGATCTATCTTCGTCTTCGATGTTTTTAGGGTACGTGGACTTATATAGGCGAAAGAAGTCGGTCGGGGGAGCCTTGAGGGGCCCACAAGAGTGGAGGATGCGCCTAGGGGGTGGGCGCGCCCCCTATCTCGTGGCTTCCTCGACGCTTCCTTTACTTCAACTCCAAATCTCCTAGGTCATAATCTTCCCAAAAATCACGCTGCCAAAGGTTTCATTCTGTTTGGACTCTGTTTGATATTCCTTTTCTTCGAAATACTGAAACAGGCAATAAAACAGCAATATGGGTTGGTCCTCCAGTTAGTAGGTTAGTACCAAAAGTAATATAAAAGTGTATAATAAAGCCCGTAATCATTCAAAACAGCTAATAATATAGCATGAATGCTTCAGAAATTATAGATACATTGGAGACGTATCAGTGACTAACTCCTTAGTCACATTGATTGCAAGCTTCTTGTGGTGTTGTATTACCGAGAGGGCCCAGAGATACCTCTCCATCATACAGAGTGACAAATCCCAGTCTTGATCCATGCCAACTCAACAGACACCCACGAAGATACCTGTAGAGCACCTTTATAGTCACCCGGTTACGTTGCGACATTTGGTATACACAAGGTACTCCTCCGGTGTCAGTGAGTTGCATGATCTCATGGTCATAGGAACATATACTTGACATGCAAAAAACGATAGCAATAAACTTGATACGATCATATGCTGTGTTCATAGTTCGGGTCCTATCCATCACATCATTCTCCTAATGATGTGATCCCGTTACCAAATGACAACTCATGTCCATGACTAGGAAACCATAGCCATCTTTGGTCAACGAGCTAGTCTACCAAGTATTTGGGGCAGTTCCGCTACCAGTGACTGTTCCCCTTACAATAGAATCACTTAGTCTTGGGTTTGGGTTCAAACTTGGGTTTCTTCACTGGAGCGCCAACTGGCTTGCCATTCATGAAGTTTCCCTTCTTTCCCTTGCCCTTCTTGAAACCAGTGGTCTTGATAACCATCTACACTTGATGCTCCTTCTTGATTTCTACCTTCGCAGCCTTAAGCACCGCGAATAGCCCCGAGATCATCTCCATCCCTTGCATATCATAGTTCATTACAAAGCTCTAGTAGCTTGGTGGTAGTGATTGGAGAACACTGTCAATCACTATCTTATCTGGAAGATTAGCTCCCACTTGATTCAAGCGATTATATTACCCAGACATTCTAAGCACATGCTCAGTGGCTGATTCTCCTCCATCTTGTAGGCAAAGAACTTGTCAGAGGTCTCATACCTCTCAACACGGGCATGAGTCTGAAATACCAATTTCAACTCTTGGAACATATCATATGTTCCATGGCGTTCAAAACGCCTTTGGAGTCACGATTCTAAGCCATAAAGCATGGCGCACTAAACTATCAAGTAGTCATTAGAATGTGTCTACCAGATGTTCACAACATCCATGGACGACGCTAGAGGGGTTCACACACCGAGCGGTGCATCAAGGACATAAGACTTCTATGCAGCAGTGAGGACAATCCTCAGACTACGGTCCTAGTCCGCGTAATTGCTTACAATATCTTTCAACTTAATCTTTCTCTAGGAACGTATTAAAACAGGGAGCTACATCGCGAGCTATTGATCTACAACATAATTCGCACAACTTGGACTATTGTTCATGATAATTGAGTTCAATTAATCATATTACCTAAGAACTCCCACTCAAATCGACATCCCTCCGGTCTTCCGAGTGTAACATGATCCAAATTCACCAACCCAAGTAAGATCATCACGTGAGATGAGGTGGTTTCAATGGTGAACATCTCCATGTTGATCATATCTACTATATGACTCATGTTCAACCTTTCGGTCTCTTTTGTTCCGAGGCCATGTCTGTACATGCTAGGCTCGTCAAGTTTAACCCAAGTTTTCGGCATGTACAAAACTAGCTTGCACCCGTTGTATGTGAATGTAGAGTCTATTACACCTGATCATCACGTGGTGCTTCGAAACGATGAACTTTCGCAATGGTGCACACTTGGGGAGAACACAATTTTATCTTGAAATTTTAGTGAGGGATCACCTTATAATGCTACTGTCATCCTAAGAAAAATAAGATGCATAAAACGATTAACATCACATGCAAATCATAAGTGACATGATATGGCCATCATCTTGTGCTTTTGATCTACATCTCCAAAGCACTGGCATGATCTCCATCGTCACCGGCATGACACCATGATCTCCATCATCATGCCACCATCGGGGTTGTCACACCAACCATGCTTCTACTACTATTGCTACCACTTAGCGATAAAGTAAAGCATTACATAGCGCTTAATGATTGACATGCAGGTCATACAATAACTAAAGAGAACCCTATTATGGCTCCTGTCGTTTAACGTATGCATCGACATTCAAGTGGATATAAACTATTACAAACATGATCATCTCATACATCAAATATATCTCGTCATGTCTTTGGCCATATCATATCACAACATACCCTGCAAAAACAAGTTAGACGTCCTCTACTTTGTTGTTGCATGTTTTACGCGGCTGCTATGGGTATCTAGCAAGAACAATTCTTACCTACGCAAAGCCACAATGGTGATATGAAAGTTCCTATTTAACCTTCTACAAGGACCGCCTTTGTTGAATCTGATTCAACTAAGGTGGGAGTGACAGACACCCGCAAGCCATCTTTATGCAACAAAGTCACATGTCTGTCGATAGAACCGGTCTCATGTACGTGGACATGTAAGGTTGGTCCGGGCCGCTTCATCCCACAATACCGCTGAATCAAGAAAAGGCCAAGGAAGGAAGCAATCTGAATATAAATGCCCACAAACTCCTTTGTGTCTACTCGTGATGTAATCTATGCATAGACCTAGCTCACGATGCCACTGTTGGGGAACGTTGCATGGGAAACAAAAATTTTCCTTACATAATAGTTGGGGATACATACAAAGGCATACATATGCCACATGAATACATCAAACACCATACATGAGAACAACATCCGACTACGGATGAAACACGAACAGAAACTATCACCTGATTAAAGAAGCGGAAGGATAAATCCAAACAAGTAAACATCGCTCTCACGTCATAATCATCGCATTACCTGTACCTGCAACTGTTGTTGTAGTAATCTGTGAGCCACGAGGACTCAGCAATCCCATTACCATGGGTATCAAGACTACCAAAGCTTAATGGGTATGGAAAGGATAAGTGGTGAGGTTGCAGCAGCACTAAGCATCATATGGTAGCTAACTTACGAGTACAAGAATAAGATGAGAAACTACGCAAACGGTTGCAAACTAGTAATGATCAAGAAGTGATCCTGGACTACTTACGTTCAAACATAACCACACCGTGTTCTCTTCTCGCCCTTACTCAAAAAGAGACAATCACGATTACGCACACAGTTGGTGTATTTTAATTGAGTTTAGTTCAAGTCCACTACAACCGGATATTAAAAATTCCCATCTGTCACATAACCGCGGGCACGGCTCTCGAAAGTTTATACCCTGCAGGGGTGTCCCAACTTAGCCCATGACAAGCTCACGGTCCACGGAGACAATCATCCATCTCGGGACCCTCCAATTAGACTCGGAATCCCTGTGCACAAGACATTTCAACAATGGTAAAAACAACACCAGCAAGACCTCTCGACGTGCCGACACCCTAATAGTAGTCGCGCGTATCTCATCTCAAGCCACGATCGGATGAGCTAAGCTTATGGTCACTGAGACCCAAATTGCCAAGGGGGCACCGCAAGGTGCTCTAGTTCGAACCAGCACTCATGAGGAGCACTGTCTCGGGGTTGTTGATTAATTATCCTCGGGGCCCGGGAAGTCCCTATGCAAGTTTTTAGTTGTTATTAGGCAAATGGTAAAACCAATGTTGGGCCTTGCTGGAAGAGTTTTATTCAAAGTGAATTGTCAAAAGGGTCCCATAAACCCTCATCGTGTTAGGGACGCAAAATCAAGGAACGTAACATCGGTATGACGGAAACTAAGGCGGCAAGAGTGGAACAGAACACCGGGCAAAAGGTCGAGCCTTCCACCCTTTACCAAGTATATAGATGCATTAATTAAATAAGAGATATTATGATATCCCAGGATATCCATGTCCCAACATGGAACAACCTGCAACTGCACCTGCAACTAGCAACGCTATAAGAGGGGCTGAGCAAAGCAGTAACATAGCCAAACAATAGTTTGCTAGGATGGTGGAAAGGGTTAGAGGCTATCATAGCAATTTGGGAGGCTTGATAAACAAGTGGTAGGTGGCGCGACATAGCGATAACATCGAGACAACTAGCATATAAAAGATAGTAGTGAGATCCAAGGTGACGGTCATCTTGCCTGAAATCCCGCTAGGAAGAAGATCGAGTCCATGAAGAAGATGAACGGTGTAGATGAACCAAGCAAAGTCGAACGAATCCTCACAATCGCAATGAAACATGAACTATCGGGAAGAAGCACAACCGAAAAGAAGAAATCAACATAGTAAACACCCAACACATAAACACGACATGATTCTCAACCAAGTATGACGCATGACAAGGCTACATGATGCTACTCATGGCAAGAGATGATGCATACAAGAACATCACAACAAAGCAAGTTTAAATGAGGCCGGAATCAACATACAACAATTCCGGAAACTACCCATATGCAAATTTCCAAATTGGTACTGATCTGAATAACACATTATGTTGAAGTTGTTGAACATCAAGTTAATATGCACCATGAGGATCTACACGTTTTTCTAATCAAGTTACATATAAAGTTTATTTAATTCGGAGCTACGGCCTAGAAGATATGAGCAAAACAAGTTAAACATGGCATTGATCCAAATGCAAGCAAAACACAATCACAACACTCCGAAACTTGGATGCAATATGGCATGGTGAAACTACATACAAAACCAATCAAGTTTCATATAGAACATGCTCCAAACGGAGCCATGGTTCAACACATACACATGAAACAAGTTTAAAGGACAAGCGGTCCAAAATAGCAACTAGACATCTTGCAAGCAAGCAAACAACATGCTACAGGAATCATATGAGCACACACTTGATATTCAATTAAAGTACAGTTGACATAATTCAAATATCATCAATGTTCAGGTTCATAGGCATCAATATTAAACCAATATGATCAATGCAAACGGCAACTTTATAACACAGATTATGACGGTGAAAAACAGGGCACACAAGGTAGCAGAAATAACATGTTAACATGTTGGAGGCATGAAACAATGATGTTAAAGTGCAAGATAATAGCAACCAAAAGAATGGCATTAATTTACAGGTTAAACATGGCATAACATGATTACTAAGAATCTCCATATAACCCCTATATCAATGGCATTCATCAAGACAAGATTGCAAGTTATAACAGATTCTCAGACTTGGTGAAAAACAGTATGGCAGAAAACAGATTCATGATGCATACTTTAAGACAACACAAGTATATGGTACATGAACTATTAATGGCATAAAAGAGCATGTAAAGCATTTACTAAATACCCTTAACAAAACATCATTACTGAGCCTGATCAATGGAGCAACACATTTGATAATAGCTTCAAGTGAACATGGCAATATGATATAATAGACTTGGTGAAAACTGGGCATGCTGACAGTTATATTTTCAAGCAACTTGAGGGCACCAAAAGGACAAGCTACAGGAGGTTATAATTTCAAATAAGGACATGGATGGATAGAGCATAGCATGGACATCAAAACATGATCACTAAATATCTCTAGATTGTGCATAGATTTGATGGTAGCATCAAACAACCATGGCATCACAATATAACAGTTCAGACTTAGCAGAACTGTAACAGCAAGTGCCCTACTTGGCAAACTTGTGCTAGTCACCACAGGGCATATCATGATAAATGGATTACACCACTCCAAATATGGCATGATTATGCTCCTAAAACATGTAGGCATGATGCTCAAAAGAAAATCACACAAAAAGATATGAAAAAGACAAAATGACATGTTACAGCAGTTTTCAGCAGGTTATATCACTTAGCACTTTTGCAACGATGATTAAGGCATCAATATGAACAGTAACATGCATGAAAATTACACTAGCATGTACAGCATCAAGATATGAACATTTTGACATATCATGCACTCCAAACGGACCAATATGCAGAAAGTTACAGTAGGTCAAACATGCACACATCATGCTGAAATTCAGGGACTTGGGCATTTTAACAGAAGAAGAAAAAAAACAGATCGAGCGACATATACTAAAACGTGCATGATACGTCTCCAATGTATCTATAATTTATGAAGCATTCATGCTATTATATTATCTGTTTTGGATGTTTATGAGCTTTATTAAGAACTTCTATATTATTTTCGGGACTAACCTATTAACCGGAGGCCCAGCCCAAATTGTTGTTTTCTTGCCTATTTCAGTGTTTCAAAGAAAAGGAATATAAAACGGAGTCCAAACGGAATGAAACCTTTGGGAGCATGATTTTTGGAACGAACGTGATCCAGGAGACGTGGAGCTGAAGTCAGGGAAGCTTCAAGGAGGCCACAAGGCAGGGGGCGCGCCCACCCCCCTGGGCGCGCCCTCCACCCACATGGGCCCCTCGTGGCTCCCCTGGCCGACTTCTTTCGCCTATATAAGTCCATATACGCTAAAACCTTCGAAGAACACAATAGATCAGGAGTTCCGCCGCCGCAAGCCACTGTAGCCACCAAAAACCTCTCGGGAGCCCGTTCCGACACCCTGTCGGAGGGGGGATCCCTCACCGGTGGCCATCTTCATCATCCCGGCGCTCTCCATGATGAGGAGGGAGTAGTTCACCCTCGTGGCTGAGGGTATGTACCAGTAGCTATATGTTTGATCTCTCTCTCTCTCTCTCTCTCGTGTTCTTGAGGTGATACGATCTTGATGTATCGCGAGCTTTGCTATTATAGTTGGATCTTATGATGTTTCTCCCCCCTCTACTCTCTTGTGATGAATTGAGTTTTCCCCTTGAAGTTGTCTTGTCGGATTGAGTCTTTAAGTATTTCAGAACACTTGATGTATGTCTTGTCGTGCTTATCTGTGGTGACAATGCGATATCCACGTGATCCACTTGATGTATGTTTTGGTGATCAACTTGCGGGATCACCTTGTGAACTTATGCATTGGGGTTGGCACACGTTTTCGTCTTGACTCTCCGATAGAAACTTTGGGGCACTCTTTGAAGTACTTTGTGTTGGTTGAATAGATGAATCTGAGATTGTGTGATGCATATCGTATAACCATGCCCATGGATAATTGAGGTGACAATGGAGTATCTAGATGACATTAGGGTTTTGGTTGATTTGTGTCTTAAGGTGTTATTCTAGTACGAACTCTATGATAGATTGAACGGAATGAATAGCTTTGTGTTATTTTACTACGGACTCTTGAATAGATCGAGCAGAAAGAATAACTTTGAGGTGGTTTCGTACCCTACCATAATCTCTTCGTTTGTTCTCCGCTATTAGTGGCTTTGGAGTGACTCTTTGTTGCATGTTGAGGGATAGTTATATGATCCAAGTATGTTATTATTGTTGAGAGAACTTGCACTAGTGAAAGTATGAACCCTAGGCCTTGTTTCCTACCATTGCAATATCGTTTACGCTCACTTTTATCATTAGTTACCTTGCTGTTTTTATATTTTCAGATTACAAAAACCTATATCTACCATCCATATTGCACTTGTATCACCATCTCTTCGCCGAACTAGTGCACCTATACAATTTGCCATTGTATTGGGTGTGTTGGGGACACAAGAGACTCTTTGTTATTTGGGTGCAGGGTTGTTTGAGAGAGACCATCTTCATCCTACGCCTCCCACGGATTGATAAACCTTAGGTCATCCACTTGAGGGAAATTTGCTACTGTCCTACAAACCTCTGCACTTGGAGGCCCAATAACGTCTACAAGGAGAAGGTTACGTAGTAGACATCAAGCTCTTTTGTGGCGCCATCGTTGGTGAGGTGAGTGCTTGAAGGTATATCTTTAGATCTTGCAGTTGAATCTTTTTGTTTCTTGTTTTATCACTAGTTTAGTCTATAAAATAAAACTATAAAAAAATGGAGTTGAGTTTTTCTCATACGCTTCATCTTTTTAATATCTTTCGTGAGTATGATGAAAAGGAAAATTGTGTTCAAGTGCTAGAAGAAGAAGTCTATAAAATGTTTGGTATTACATCTTTGAATGATGAGCATGATTGCAATGTTGTTAGTATGAACTCTTTGAATATCCATAGTACTAACGATGATTGCACTAGTTATGGTGAAAATGTCTCCTATAAGCATGTCAATTTTTGTGGAGAGCATTGGGTTTGCATGAACACACCAAATAGAGAAGATAGATATTGCAAGAGGCATAAGCATGTAGAAACTAAATTGTTGCAAGACAGGCTAAGGGTGAGTGCTGAAAATTTATATTTCCTTTGTCGTACTTGTGAACTTTGCAATGAAAGTGGTCATTTACATCTCGGATGAAAATTGTTTCATGATCGAATCATGTCCAAAAATTGTGATGAATTGATTTCCCTTGCACATTAAAATGAACTTAGTTTGCTTATGGGTTACGAAGAAATGAAACGTATAACTAAGCATCTTCCAGAATTTGCCCCTTATAAACTTCTTGATTTTGATCTAGAGGAAATTTATATATATTGTGCGGTGAATTGCATTGAAAATCCTTATATTGCCAATTACATAAAGAAAAGAAAGCAAATAGAAGATGAAGAGAATACTAATGAAAGGGAAGAGACTTCCCAATATCCTCCTATTATTTCTTATGATGAATTAGGTAACGAGGCGTAGCTTTCTATTCAACCAACCTCATTAATAAGGAGCTCAAAGAAGAAGGTTGAACCTACACATAATGTGAAGAAGAAAAATAAAAAATGGAGAAGCAAAGGTAAAAAGGTATCCCTCCCAAATGATGTTGCTCCTACTACTCATTGTGATGATGATAATAGCTATACTATTGGTGCTATCCATACTATTAATGATCAGAGTGATTATGCTTATGGTATGAAAAGGGCCAAGTTTGGGGAAGCTATGTTTGATGAGGATGAAATATTTGAGAATATATTTGCTAAAATTAATGTTTGTCCCAAGCGAGGGGATGCTACATTTAATGAAGATGATATTTTTAGCCTCCCAAGTTGATATGCAAAGTTGTTATGATGATAGCATGCCTCTACCTATGATGATTATATTGATGAAAGTGGGTTTGTAAGAGTGTCAACTTTAGGAAGTAATGATCCCACTATTTTGGAGGATGTTGAATCTTATAATATTTATGAAAGTGGATTTTGGAGAGGTCATGACTTTATTTAGTGATGAGTCCACTATCTTGGAAGAGGTTTCAATCGATTATGATGATAACAAAGTTGCTACTTATGATGATTATTGTGCTAAAACTTATGCTATAAAAAGTAGTGATGATTATATTTATAAAACTTGTCATGATCATGAGTACCCTTTTTCTGAACATTACTCTTTTAATGTGGAAACAATTTATAGTATTCAAGTCTCTTATGATACTTCCACTATTCCGAATGAGAAGAATTTTGCTTATGTGGAGGGTAGTAAATTTTCTATGCTTATAGATCATGAAAAGAATGTTTTAGGTGCTGGTTATATTGTTAAATTCATTCATGATGCTACTGAAAATTATTATGAGGGAGGAACATATACTTGTAGGAATTGCAATAATATTAAGTTTCCTCCCTATGTGTTGAAAATCTTGAAGCTATGCTTGTTTTGCCTTCCTATACTAGTTGATTATTGTTCCCATAAGTGGTTTGCTCACAAAATCCCTATGCACAGGAAGTGGGTTAGGCTTAAATGTGCTAGTCATATGCTTCATGATGCTCCCGTTATGTTTCAATTCTTATCTTTTTTTTGTGAGCATCATTGCCATCATCATGCCTAGCTAGAAAGGCATTAAAGAAAAGCGCTTGTTGGGAGACAACCCAATTTTTACCCCTACTGTTTTTTGGGTGTTCACATGATTATGCTACTGTAGTAATCATGTTTTAATATAGCTTTTGTTTCAATAAAGTGCCAAGTAAGACCTTTAGGATAGCTTACGGTGATAGTTGTGTTGATCCTGCTGAAAATCAGAAACTTTTGCACCCAATAAATTAGTTTTGATATTTCACAGAAACGTGCTTATGATCTTATTATTTTTGCTCTGGATTAGTACACAAATTTCTTAGGACTTCCTAATTTTTTCTAGGATTTTTGGATTTCCAGAAGTATATGTTTGATACAGATTACTACAGTGTTCTGTTGTGTTGTTTGCTTATCTTGATCAATCTATGAGTAGTATCGGAGGATATGAACCATAGAGAAGTTGGAATACAGTAGGTTTAACACCAATATGAATTTATAATGAGTTCACAACAGTACCTAAGTGGTGATTTATTTTCTTATACTAATGGAGCTTACGAGTTTTCTGTTGAGTTTTGTGTTGTGCAGTTTTCAAGTTTTGGGTAAAGATGTGATGGACTATGGAATAAGGAGTGGCAAGAGACTAAGATTGGGCATGCCCATGGCACCCCAATATATTCAAGGATAACCAAAAGCCTAAGCTTGGGGATGCCCCGGAAGGCATCCCCTCTTTCGTCTTCGTTCATCGGTAACTTTACTTGGAGCTATATTTTTATTCACCACATGATATGTGTTTTGCTTGGAGCTTCATTTTATTTTGATTAGTATTTGCTTGCTGTTATCTAGAATAATGTTTTGCATCTTTATTTTCAATAAAGAAGTCAAGGATAGCCTGTACCATGCTTATTTTGCAAGTTTACATGTTGCTGTTTCAAAACAGAAAGTTTACCGTTGTTGCAAAAATTCCCTAGAAAAGTCAGAGAATCATAAAATGTTGAAACTTTGTGCATCTTGAGCTCTTGTAAATCTTCTACAGTGTGGTATTTTTCTCATAATTTTTGGAGTTAGGGAAGTATTGATACTCTTGCATTCTTTACAGACTGTACTGTTTTGGCAGATTGCTGTTATGTTTGCATTGTTTGCATATGTTTGCTTGTTTAATGATTCTATTTGAGGATAGGAGTATTAAATATGCAGAGGCATTTAGTATGCAATGTGGAATAATAATTTTAGTGATTTGTTACAGTAGAAAATGATAAGGTTTTTGCATTGGTTTATACTAACTTATCTCACGAGTTCTTGTTGAGTTTGGTGTGGATGAAGCTTTCAAGATTTAGGAATCTGAGATATAAAAGGAATTAAGGAGACACAAAAAGCTCAAGCATGGGGATGCCCAAGGCACCCCAAGATAATATTTCAAGAAGTCTCAAGCATCCAAGCTTGGGGATGCCCCGTTAGGCATCCCACCTTTCTTCTTCAACAACTATCGGTTAGTATCGGTTTAACCTAAGTTTTTGCTTCTTCACATGAGTTTTGCTATCCTTGCAATGTCATTTTATTTTCCTTTGCTTGATGTTTGAATAAAATACCAAGATCTGAAATTATTAAATGAGAGAGAGTCTTCACATAGTTACATAATTATTTAACTACTCATTGATCTTCACTTATATCTTGTTGGAGTAGTTTGTCATTTACTCGTGTGCTTCACTTTTATCCTATGAGTAAATGGTTGAATGAGTTGAATGTCATAAATCTGAAATTATATATGTTTCATTTGCTTACCCCATGGGGAGTAATGACTTCACATCTAAGAAGTAGAGGTTGTAAATTTATTGGAGGTTAGCAAGCATTGTATTGGTCACTTGAACAAATCATGAAAGAATATTGAAGGAAGAGATATTTCACATATAAATATACTATCTTAGACATCTTCTATGATTGTGAGCCCCATTAATTATTTTCAAACCTGAGCAAATTAGTTGAAGTTGGACAAGGAAGACAATGTAATGAGTTATGCTTGGGTGCATTTGTATAGAAGCTATATTGTTATAGATCCTCCAACATGTGGTGCTTGCTTTTTAGAATCCTTTGCTAGCCAAAATATCTGTACTAAGCGGGAATACTGCTTGTGCATCCAAATTCCTTGAACCAAGTTTCTTCCGTGAGTATCCACCATACCTACCTATATGCGGTATTTACCTGCCGTTCCAAGTAAATTTGCATGTGCCAAACTCTAAACCTTCAAATAATAATCTGTTTTGTATACCCGAATCGCTCATGTAGTGACTAGGGGCTGTCAGTATCTTCCATGCTAGGTGGTTTATTCTCAAGATGAGTGGACTCCGCTCATCATTCACGAGAAAAATGGCTGGTAACTGGGATGCCCAGTCCCATGATCAAAAGATCAAAATAAAATCAAAAATAATTGCAAACAAAACTCCCCCGGGATTGATGTTAGTTGGACAGCACCCGTTGTTTCGGACAAGCCGTGGAGTGTGATTGTTGGTGGAGGGGGAGTACAAATTTTACCATTCTGTTTGGGAACCGCCTATAATGTATGTAGTATGGAATATATTGGGAACTCTTGGTTGTTATGTTGACAATGAAAGCATACCTCTCAAAATTATTTTCATCTCTATTTCAAAATCGAGCTCTGGTACCTCTGCAAATCCCTGCTTCCCTCTGCGAAGGGCCTATCTTTTACTTTCATGCAAGAGTTAGTAGTATTCCTTATCATTTCTACCTACTCTTAGTTAGCAAGCACCGTGTGTTGGAGAAAGATCTAAGCATATATGGGCATGCAAATATATTTGATCATGAATTATTATTGTTGACAATTATCTATATGATAAATGAGTTGGGAGGCGAAACACTAAGCCCCTATCTTTCTCTGTGTTTGATGGATGCTATTTGTTCTAAGAATATGCTTTGAGTGGTAGCAATCATGGAAGACTATGATAGTTGAGTATGTGGAGTTTGCTAAATCAAAGCTCTGGCATAGACCCTTCCTAGAAATAAGATGAATTGCAATTGTTTGATGACTGAGAATGAAGTTTGCTAGTTTTCAAGAAAGTTTATGGTCTATGCTTTAACATGTCAATAACTTGTTACTTGATCATTAGAAGTTTTATGAGATGAACTACTGTTATGACATATAATCATGCTAGAAAAGGTGATTGAAATTATCATTGATCAAACTTGTGCACCTGCTTGAGGACGATCACACTTCATAAATTCTTTCTTTTATCATTTACCTACTCGAGGACGAGCAGGAATTAAGCTTGGGGATGCTGATACGTCTCCAACGTATCTATAATTTATGAAGCATTCATGCTATTGTATTATCTGTTTTGGATGTTTATGGGCTTTATTAAGCACTTTTATATTATTTTTGGGACTAACCTATTAACTGGAGGCCCAGCCCAAATTGTTGTTTTCTTGCCTATTTCAGTGTTTCTAAGAAAAGGAATATCAAACGGAGCCCAAACAGAATGAAACCTTCGGGAGCGTGATTTTTGGAACGAACATGATCCAGGAGACGTGGAGCTGAGGTCAGGGAAGCTTCGAGGAGGCCACGAGGCAGGGGGCGCGCACACCGCCCCTGGGCACGCCCTCCACCCTTGTGGGCCCCTCGTGGCCCCCTGACCGACTTCTTTTGCCTATATAAGTCCATATACCCTAAATCCTTCGAAGAACACAATAGATCGGGAGTTCCCCCGCCGCAAGCCACTGTAGCCACCAAAAACCTCTTGGGAGCCCGTTCCGGCACCCTGCCGGAGGGGGGATCCCTCACCGGTGGCCATCTTCATCATCCCGGCGCACTCCATGACGAGGAGGGAGTAGTTCACCCTCGGGGCTAAGGGTATGTACCAGTAGCTATGTGTTTGATCTCTCTCTCTCGTGTTCTTGAGGTGATACGATATTGATGTATTACGAGCTTTGCTATCATAGTTGGATCTTATGATGTTTCTCCCCCCTCTACTCTCTTGTGATGAATTGAGTTTTCCCCTTGAAGTTGTCTTGTCGGATTGAGTCTTTAAGGATTTCAGAACACTTGATGTATGTCTTGCCGTGCTTATCTATGGTGACAATGGGATATTCACGTGATCCACTTGATGTATGTTTTGGTGATTAACTTGCGGGTTCACCTTGTGAACTTATGCATGGGGGTTTGCACACGTTTTCATCTTGACTCTCCGATAGAAACTTTGGGGCACTCTTTGAAGTACTTTGTGTTGGTTGAATAGATGAATCTGAGATTGTGTGATGCATATCGTATAATCATGCCCACGGATACTTGAGGTGACAATGGAGTATCTAGGTGACGTTAGGGTTTTGGTTGATTTGTGTCTTAAGGTGTTATTCTAGTACGAACTCTATGATAGATTGAACAGAAAGAATAGCTTTGTGTTATTTTACTACGGACTCTTGAATAGATCAAGCAGAAAGAATAACTTTGAGGTAGTTTCGTAGCCTACCATAATCTCTTCGTTTGTTCTCCACTATTAATGGCTTTGGAGTGACTCTTTGTTGCATGTTGAGGGATAGTTATATGATCCAAGTATGTTATTATTGTTGAGAGAACTTGCACTAGTGAAAGTATGAACCCTAGGCCTTGTTTCCTACCATTGCAATACCGTTTACGCTCACTTTTGTCATTAGTTACCATGCTGTTTTTATACTTTCAGATTACAAAAACCTATATCTACCATCCATATTGCACTTGTATCACCATATCTTTGCCGAACTAGTGCACCTATACAATTTGCCATTGTATTGGGTGTGTTGGGGACACAAGAGACTCTTTGTTATTTGGTTGCAGGGTTGTTTGAGAGAGACCATCTTCATCCTACGCCTCCAACACTACAGGAATCAGCTACTTTGCCATCTGCCACGGCGGACGGCAAAGGCATGGATGGCGGACGGCAAAGACCTTTGCCATCAGCCGCGGACGGCAAAAGGTGACCGCAAAGTAGGGGACGGCTAAGAGCTGGGTTGCCGTCTGCTTCAGGCAGCTGACGGCAAAGGGGCCTTTGCCGTCCGCAGCGGACGGCAAAGAAGACGGACGGCAATAAATGCGATGTTACTCCGTTAGGTGGTTAACGGCAGGCCTTTGCCGTCCGCTGCGGACGGCAAAGCCTTTGCCGTCAGCCACTATGGGCAAACTGACCAAATTGGTCAGCCTCCCAGGAAGCACAGTTGCCTGCCAACAATTTTCACAGCAAATATATATGACAGCAAATATATATCACATATCCAGCACATAAGTTTCATATCACATATCACATCAGTTTCATCCATACACATTGTTCATACATAAGCAAGTTCCATCCATACACATTGTTCATACATAAGCAAGTTCCATGATAGCAAGCTAGATACAATGCAAAGTTTCATCAAAGGAAAAGCAAGCACTCCATCATAGCAAGCTAGCTTCCATGAAGTGAATGAAATCTGCAAAATGGTAAATAAGAAAGTTAGAAATAGGTGACTAGAACAAGAAGAAGACTAGAACAAGAAGTATATGTCATTTATGAGCTAACTTAGGTGAAATAGATCATATATGAGCTAACAAAGTTGAAATGGGTTGTTTATGAGCTAACTTAGTTGAAATGGATCATTTATGAGCTAACTTAGTTGAAATGGGTCGTTTATGAGCTAACTAAGGTGAAGGGCATCGTTTTTGAGCTAAGTAAGGTGAAATGGATCGTTTTTGAGCTAACTTAGGTGAAATGGATCATTTATGAGCTTTTATGAGCTAACTTAGTTGAAATGGGTCGTTTATGACCTAACTTAGGTGAAATGGATCATTTAAGAGCTAATTTAGGTGAAATGGATCGTTTTTAGCTAACTTAGGTGAAATTGATTGTTTAGGAGCAAATCTAGGTGAAATGGGTCATTTTGGAGCTAACCTACGTGAAATGGGTCATTTTGGAGCTAACCTAGGTGAAATGGGTCATTTTAAAGCTAACGTAGGTAAAATGGATCACTTACGAGCTAATCTACTAAAATGGGTCATTTTAGAGCTAACTTGGATAAATTGGATCACTTGTAAGCTAACTAAGGTAAAATGAGTCATATTAGAGCTAACTTAGGTAAAATGGATCGTTTATGAGCTAACTAAGCTAATTATGCAATTTTTGACATAAGTAACCTAAGTACATATCATTTTAGAGCTAACTTAGGTAGAATTGATGGTTTATGAGGTCAGTAAGCATATTAAGTGATTTTGGAGGAAAAGAAGCTAACTCTAGGTCATTATGGTAAGCATATTGGAGGAAATAAAGCTAAGTCTAGGTCTTTATGTATTTGTTAAGCAAAACACTAGAGAAACTTACCGTGATCAGGGAGGTGTAGGAGCGGGATGGCTCGTGCCGGTAGCTGGAGAAGGATCGTGCGATGCGTTTCTGGAGTTAAGCTACACCAAAGATCATTTCCAATGTCTCGTTAGCATTATGACACTCAAATGTTAAGACTAGCAAGTAATGTCCATTCAAATTAAACTCACCGTGCTCCCAGGAGCAATCACTGGCATCGGCAGAGCAGTCTGACCGGACTTCTCGCACACAGACTGCACATTTGGTTTTCACAATAGAGTCATACTAGTTAGTAATGAGACTCAAATGTTAAGACTAGCAAGTAATCTGCAGAAGAAACTTACCACAAGGAGCTCGTACATGGCCCTTGCCTGCATGTCATTCCGTGCCCTCTCCTCCTCCAACATCTTTGTCGTCCTCTGCTCCAACTCCCGCTGCCTCTCCGCCGCCTCCGCCAGAAGTTTCTCTGTTCTATCTCTCTCACTCTGTATAGCAGCCTTCAACACCACTCACATGACCATTTGCAATCATTGATGGAAGAGCACACAATGTAATGGAGAAAGATAGCTGAGTACGTATAACTAACCTTGAAGGCGAGTTGGACTGGCCATTCACGAGGCCTTATCTCAGGAGCGGAGCTCGACTGGCGCGCCTTGATCTCCGAGAGAGTGCTAGGACAACGGGTAAATCCATCTCCCATGGCTATGGAGCCATGGGACCTCCCGCCACCGATATCATCAGCAGCTCTGTATCAATGGGACCCTGGCTCGGGTTAATGTCCTCCCCTTTCCTCGCCTTCCCCTGATCTCTATATTGCACGAGCTTGTCGTGGGCGGTGAGGGAGTCCTGGATTAGGGGGTGTCCGGATAGCCGAACTATCATCATTGGCCGGACTCCAAGACTATGAAGATACAAGATTGAAGACTTCGTCCCGTGTCCGGATGGGACTTTCCTTGGCGTGGAAGGCAAGCTTGGCAATACGGATATGTAGATCTCCTACCATTGTAACCGACTCTGTGTAACCCTAGCCCTCTCCGGTGTCTATATAAACTGGAGGGTTTTAGTCCATAGGACGAACAACAATCATACCATAGGCTAGCTTCTAGGGTTTAGCCTCCTTGATCTCGTGGTAGATCCACTCTTGTACTACCCATATCATCAATATCAATCAAGCAGGAGTAGGGTTTTACCTCCATCGAGAGGGCCCGAACCTGAGTAAAAACATTGTGTCCCTTGTCTCCTGTTACCATCCACCTAGACGCACAGTTCGGGACCCCCTACCCGAGATCCGGCGGTTTTGACACCGACATTGGTGCTTTCATTGAGAGTTCCTCTGTGTCGTCGCTCATAGGCCCGATAGCTCCTTCGATCATCAACAACAACGTGATCTAGGGTGAGACTTTTCTCCCCAGACAAATCTTCGTGTTCGGCGGCTTTGCACTGTGGGCCAATTCGCTTGGCCATCTAGAGCAGATCGAAAGCTACGCCCATGGCCATCAGGTCAGATTTGGAAGTTTGAATTATACAGCCGACATCCGCGGAGACTTGATCTTCGACGGATTCGAGCCACAGCCGAGCGCGCTGCACTGTCACAATGGGCATGATTTAGCTCTGCTGCCGGACAGTGCCCTAGAGGCCGCACAAGAGTACGCTCTGACCCTCAACTCGGAGCCAACTGCGCTGATCGAGGATGGGTGGCTAGACACCGCCTCGGGGGCTGCCACCTCTACGGCGATGGAGCCGAATACCGACCCTGTCCCGTGTGAAGCTCGTGACTCCGAGGTGCCGGATTCCTCGCCGGACTCCGAACCTCCCGCGCCCCTACCAACCGAATCCGATTGCGCCGATCATGGAGTTCACCGCTGCGGACATATTTCAGCACTCGCCTTTTGGCGACATCCTGAACTCGCTTAAGTATCTCTCATTATCAGGAGAGCCCTGGCCGGACCACGGTCAGGACGGTTGGGATGCGGACGATGAAGAAATTCAAAGCCCTCCCACCACCCACCTTGTAGCCACTGTCGACGACCTAACCGACATGCTAGACTTCGACTCCGAAGACATCGACGGTATGGACGACAATGTCGGAGACGACCAGGAGCCAGCACCTACGGGGCACTAGAAAGCCACCTCGTCATACGACATATACATGGTGGACATCCCAAAGGATGGGAATAGCGATGGAACAGCGGAGGAAGACCCCTCCAAGAAACAGCCTAAGCGCCGGCGTCAGCGGCGCCGCTCTAAATCCCGCCACAACAAGAATGGAGATTCCGGCACCGGAGACAATAACACCCCGGACAGTGCCGAAGACAACCCCCTCCAGCAAGATTCAGCACAGGAGGATGAAGAAGCCAGCCCTCATGAGAGAGCGGCAGACAAAGAGGTAGAGGACGATAATTACATGCCTCCCTCCGGAGACGAGGCAAGCCTCGACGACGATGAATTCGTCGTGCCTGAGGATCCCGTCGAACAAGAGCGTTTTAAACACAGTCTTATGGCCACGGCAAGTAGCCTCAAGAAAAAGAAGCAACAGCTTAGAGCTGACCAAGATTTGCTAGCCGACAGATGGACTAAAGTCCTTGCGGCCAAAGAGTATGAACTCGAGCGCCCCTCCAAAAGCTACCCCAAACGCAAGCTGCTACCCCGATTAGAGGAGGAAGCATATAAACCTACATCACCAGCACACAATACGGCCGACCGGCCACCTCGTGGCCGCGACAGAGATGCCTTTAGGCCCTCCATTAAAGCCGTACCCCGGCATCGCTCGAAAAGTACAAAGCCACGGCGGAACGCGCCGGACTTTCGACACATATTGGAGGATAAGGCAAGACAATCAAGATCGATCTACGGATCGCGTGGGCGCCCCACGATACGCGACGACAACCGTCGCCCCGGATACAGCAATTCCGGCCGGGCCGAACACAGTAGACAAAGCTCGCTTGAGCTACGTCGTGATATAGCCCAATATAGAGGCGCCGCACACCCACTATGCTTCACAGATGAAGTAATGGATCATCAAATCCCCGAAGGGTTCAAACCCGTGAACATTGAATCCTACGATGGCACAATAGACCCCGCGGTTTGGATCGAAGACTATCTCCTTCATATCCATATAGCCCGCGGTGACGATCTTCACGCCATCAAATACCTCCCACTCAAGCTTAAAGGACCAGCTCGGCATTGGCTTAACAGCTTGCCAGCAGAATCAATTGGGTGTTGGGAGGACCTGGAAGCCGCATTCCTTGATAACTTCCAGGGCACATATGTGCGACCACCAGACGCTGATGACCTAAGCCACATAATTCAGCAGCCAGACGAATCGGCCAGACAATTCTGGACATGGTTCTTAACCAAGAAAAATCAAATCGTCGACTGTCCGGATGCGGAGGCCCTCGCAGCCTTCAAACATAACATCCGCAACGAATGGCTTGCCCGGCACCTAGGACAGGAAAAGCCGAAATCCATGGCAGCCCTCACATCACTCATGACCCGCTTTTGCGCGGGAGAGGACAGCTGGCTAGCCCGCAGTAACAACCTCAACAAAAATTCTGGCAGTCCGGATACCAAGGACCGCAATGGCAGGTCGCGTCGCAACAAGCACAAATGCCGAATTAATGGCGATAATACTGAAGATACGGCAGTCAACACCGGATTCAGAGGCTCCAAACCCGGTCATCGGAAAAAGCCATTCAAAAGAACTACTCCGGGTCCATCCAATTTGGACCGAATACTCGACCGCTCGTGCCAGATACATGGCACCCCCGAAAAGCCAGCTAATCACACCAATAGGGATTGTTGGGTATTCAAGTAGGCAGGCAAGTTAATTGCCGAAAACAATGACAAGGGGCTGCATAGTGATGACGAGGAAGAGACCCGGCCGCCGAACAATAGAGGACAGAAGGGTTTCCCCCCACAAGTGCGGGCGGTGAACATGATATACGCAACCCACATACCCAAAAGGGAGTGGAAGCGTGCACTCAGGGACATATACGCGATGGAGCCAGTCGCCCCAAAGTTCAATCCATGGTCCTCCTACCCGATCACTTTTGATCGAAGGGACCACCCCACCAGCATCCGCCATGGTGGATTCGCCGCATTGGTTCTAGACCCAATCGTCGACGGGTTTCACCTCACTAGAGTCCTGATGGACGGCGGCAGCAGCCTAAACCTGCTTTATCAGGATACAGTGCGCAAGATGGGCATAGACCCCTCAAGGATTAAACCCACAAAGACGACCTTCAAAGGCATCATACCAGGTGTAGAGGCCAATTGTACAGGCTCAGTCACACTCGAAGTGGTCTTTGGATCCTCGGATAACTTCCGAAGCGAGGAGTTAATCTTTGACATAGTCCCGTTCCACAGCGGCTATCACGCGCTACTCGGACGAACCGCGTTTGCAAAATTCAATGCAGTGCCGCACTACGCATACCTCAAGCTCAAGATGCCAGGCCCTCGAGGAGTCATCACGGTCAATGGAAACACCGAACGCTCTCTCCGAACGGAGAAGCACACAGCGGCCCTCGCGGCGGAGGTTCAGAGTAGCCTCTTAAGGCAATTCTCGAGTCCGGCTGCTAAGCGACCGGACACCGTCAAGTGCGCCCGGAGTAACCTACAACAAGACCACCTGGCACGTTCCGAGCATGCGTAGCAATGCGGCCCCAACCCCAGCCCTCGCAAAATTGCAAAACCAGTACTCGCGTACATCACTACGCTCTGGAAATACCATGGGCAAAGGGGGAGGGCCACGACCACGGCATGCCCAGAGTGCGGCTAAACCACACCAGGGGCTCCCAAATAGGTCATCATCTTTCTTTTTTTTCTTTTTCTCAGGACTACATTTACCAGAGGCCCTGTCCGGCGGTGGACCCGCCGGACCCACAATACAACAGCCAGGGAAGAAGAAAGGCCAGGACGAATATCCAGGTGGTCTCCATTACGAGCATTATACCTATTTTATACATCATTCCGCAGCCTACCCCTGGAGGGGGACATGTTAAATAGTCCCACCCCTTGCTTATCGCACTATTTGTATCGTTCTGCATTCATGGCAGTATTTTTTGAATAAACAATGCATCGCTTTTTGCCTATAATTGCATTCCTTTCTTATACATATGTTCATTTATGACATGTTGCATCCGTACACTTTGGTACGGCTAAATACACCAGGGGCTTAAGTTCCCCATACTATGGTGTGATAAGTCCGAACACTTTCACAAGTGTGGCACCCTGAACTTATAGCATTATATGCATCGGCTCTGAATCATGTCTTGGGTCAATAGTTGGGTTTGCCCGGCTCCCATGTTTTGGTACCTTACGTTCCGTTATATCGGCTAAGGTAGCGCTGGGAGAACCACTGCGATTGTGCCCCAGTTGAGCTGGGCGAGCACCTCAGTGGAGAAAGCTAAAACTGACCGTCATGATGGGGCGAGAGCCGGTCGCTGTTCGAGAGGTTTTTCGAGTCCCTAAAGACTTATGCCGCTTAGAGCGAGGAACCGGCTTTGTCCGGCCCAGGCGTGGATAGCGCCCCGAATTCGGCCTTCCGAACACTAGGGGCTTCGCCGAAATTTAAAATTATAGAATTCTATGGCTAAGTGAGAGTGTTCAAGCATTATAAGTCCGGTTGCCTCGTTCGTTGTGTTGAGCGCCTCCCTAGATGGACCCAAAAAAGGGAACAAGAGCGCTCAAGTTTATCCCGAACACCCCAACACTCGTGGCATGGGGGCTGAAGCCGATGACTTGCCATCTCTCAGATTTGATAAACGGCCGCACAAAAGGTAATATTTTAAATTAACAAGCGTTGCTTAGCGCATATGAAAAATGTTTTCAGCGCACAGGATAACAATATGGGAGTCTACTCAAAAATTACATCTTTGGAGAACTCACCCGCAATAATGCGGGCACCCTTCAGGACACCCTTATAATACATCTCGGGCGTGTGATACTCCTTGCCCGGTGGTGGCGCGTCCGTCACAAGCTTCTCAGCGTCCATCCTGCCCTAGTGCACTTTAGCACGGGCAAGGTCCCGACGGGCACCTTCAATGCAGGCGGAGTGCTTGATGACTTCAACCCATGGACAAGCATCCACCAGCCGCCGAACCAGGCCGAAGTAGCTCCCAGGCATGGCCTCTTTGGGCCACAGCCGAACTATGAGGCCCTTCATGGCCTATTCGGCCACCTTGTGGAGCTCGACCAGCTGCTTCAGCTAGTCTCTAAGGGGCACCGGATGTCCGGCCTCAGCATACTGAGACCAGAACACCTTCTCCGTCGAGCTCCCCTCCTCGGCTCTGTAGAAAGCGGCAGCATCGGACACGCTATAGGGCAGCTCTACGAACGCTCCTGGAGAGCTCCGAATTTGGGTAAGTAACAGGTAATTCACTATTACATGCTTGCTTTGCATGAAGAATGCCTTACCCGCCGCTATCTTCTTTAATGCCTCGATTTCCTGGAGGGCCTTGTGGGCTTCGGCCTTAGCGGCTTTGGCACTCTCAAGAGCCGACGCAAGCTCGGACTCTCGAGTCTTCGAGTCACGCTCCAAACTCTCGTGTTTTTCCACGAGAGCCTGGAGCTCTTGCCGTACCTCCGCCACCCGCGCCTCCTGCTTCTCTTGCTCGGCGCGTTCCGCGGCCGCATTGCGTTCGGCCGCGGACACCGCCTCCTTCAGGTTCGCCACCTCGTTCATAGCCCCTGGAGTACCCACATTATCCTTGTCATTCCTCTTCCAACCAAATCCTTTTCTGTAAGGTACAACTTTAATAAGGTGTTACTCACCTTCCTTGTCCTCGAGCTGCTTCTTGGCACGGCCGAGCTTGCTCTCGGACCGCTCGAGGCTCTGCTTCAAGGAATTGACCTCCGCAGTCAGTGCGGCAGAGGTCAGCAGCGCAGCCTGCATTCCCATATTGACATGTTTTTGTTAAGACTCCTGTGTATATCTTTTTAGATCCTCAGTCCGGCTTTTCTTTCCGAAGACCGAACCGAGCATCAGGGGCTACTGTCTATGCGGTACTATTTTACATATCTTAAAATTCTTACCTCAAAGCCTGTTAGAAGGCTGCTGCAGGCTTCGGTCAGCCCGCTTTTGGCGAGCTGAACCTTCTGAATCACCGCACTCATGACAGTGCGGTGTTCCTCGTCGATGGAAGCGCCGTTGAGCGCCTCCAGCAAGTTATCCGGCGCCTCCGGTTGGACGGAGGCTGCCGGCGTCACAATCTTGCCTTTCTTACGAAGGGGCCGCCCGCCGGACTCCGGAACCACTAAAGGTTCCGGTGCGGAGTCCGGTCCAAAGTCCGGGAGGTTGCCCTGCGGCACCTCCGGGGCCTCCTCCTCCTGGTGGGTCCCTTTCTGGGATCCCACCTCGGCGTCATCGGCGTCACGGGGGGAGGAGGCGGTCGGAAGTGAAGTGCTATTCACATCCGACGTACCCAAGGACCCTCTCGACGAAGCGGGAAGATCGTCCTTGGGCGGACTACAGGGTTGTATGCGGCGTTAAAAGATGCTGTGCGACAAAAAGAAAAATTATGAGTTATTCAGGAGTCCGGATACTTACGATCTCGCTAGGGGCTTGGCCCTTGAAGGCCACTCCTTGTCGCCATCGCCGGCGTTGGCCGAACAGTACGGGGAAAGGGTCCTTCCCTTCTTGGACCCTTCGGCCTCCCCCGTTGGGGAGGCCTTCCTCTTCTTCTCTCCCCCTACTGGGGGAGAGGCCTCTTTCTTCTCCTCCTTGTCCTCGTGGGAGGAGTCCGCCTCAGAGTCATCGGACGATGAATCCGATAACACCTGATGCTGGGAACTCCTCCGGGTTCCCGTGGCCTTCTTCTTGGCCTTCTTCTCCGGCACCACATAAGGCACCGGGACCAGCAACCCTGTCAAACGGGCTTCCGCTGGGTCTTCTGGAAGGGGAACCGGACAGTTAACCTGTCCGGACGTCTCCTGCCAGGCTTGTTTAAGGTATTGGGGATTTAGATCCCACATAGAGTCAAACTATGAAAAGCAAGTGTCCCATAAAGGATAATATGGCTTACCTCGCCAGCCGGACGCTGCGAGCTGACACTACAAGAAATATGTCAACTTATGACCTTCTGTCAGTGACCCTAGAAGAACTGGTCACAGATTTATGATCATTTGAGACCAATTGGTCAAAAGCTGTTCGAGGGGCTCCAAACCCTAAACCATTGCGACCATTTTGGTCAGAAAGGTCATAATTTCCTTACATGAAATGGTCATAAAGCTAACAGCGCTAGTCCGCTGCCTTATTTCTAGTTGTTAACGACCAATATAGATGGTCATAGCCTTGTAAATTGTGGTGGGTTGCTATGACTAGGCACCACCTCATCAGTTTTGCCTATGTGTCATGTCCATGTGGCAGTTTTTGCCCTAGGTTGTGAAGCAACCTATATTTCTGTCATTCCCAAAATTCCCAAAAAAATCTCATAAATTCTTTGGGTCATATCTTCGTCAAATATGTAAAAACCTTCCTTGCCTAGTTCAAAAATAATTCAAAAATATTCATTTTCCTGTTCTGTTCAGAGTAACAGTTTGTGAAGGAAGTACCACTTTGGCATGTCCAAATAGTATCCATTTTCTACAGTGCTTTCCTATGCCCAAATAACCATCCTCCACCAAATGCCAGCTCAATCCATTCATTATTTTGAGCCGAGCTTCAACATTCGTATTTATGTCCAGTGTGGTGGTTTGCAAAGAAAGTACCACCTAGGCTCCTCCTTTTGAGATGAAAATTTGTGAAAACAGTCTTCTTAGTAACTGATCATCCTCAGCCAAAACTCATGCCCATTAGCCATGTACATTTCCCGTACCGCTAATCAAACACTTGGCTGATAATTCATGTTTGAGCATCGATTGGTCTCCTTGTGAGAATCTTATGTTGTAATTTTCTTCCTAGCACCAACATGGGGAGTGCCCAACCCACTAGACATGCCTAGGCCGCCCAGAACACATGGCAACGCCACGGTCACGCGGTGACCACGCGGCACGCATGCGAGTTTACGCGCTCTAGAGTTGGGGCCCTCGGCCACCGCCCAAACCTCGATGTATCGCCACCAAACCATGTATTTATGATTAAATAGGTCCTTATGTAACTAGAAATGATTTTTGGAAAAAATAAATAGCAAACTATGAGGCAGCTGCAGTTCAAATTTGACCCGCTTCCAACTGAATCGGCGAAAATTTGTCTTTTTCACGAGAGGTGGATCAAAAATTTTTACACCAGACCATTTTGTCAATTGTGCATTAAATATGTCCTAGTATTTTATAAAAATGATTTGGTCCAATTTTGCAACAATTATTTGGTAGTTCCTTCACAAAAAAACCTCCTTTCGGGCACTCGAAAAATGGAAAATGGTTTTTTCGTCCAACGAAAATGAAAACTTCCTTAGGCAACATTGTTTGCCATTCCAATATGCACCCTTGTGCACAATATGAGATCATTTGAACAAACTATGCCATGAATGTGGCCATAAGATTGATCATTTGGCTTGAAAGCCATTGATCTCCACACATGATAGCTCGTTTCTGAGAACACTTTTTTAAAATAATTGCCGTATTACAAGTTTGTTATTTTTACTAGGAACTTGGCCACATATGATGACACAATGCGAAGGTTTCCCAATTTTTTGATTTTTTTTTTGAATTTTTTACGCCCGTTCCAAAATGCGGTCAAAACGGCGGGAATGACCGTTCCTAGCTAGTGGTTGAATTTTGGAATTTTTTAGGTGTTTCTCTGATTAAATAGATACTTATGTACCTAGAAATGATTTTTGGAAAAAATAAATAGCAAACTATGAGGCAGCTGCAGTTCAAATTTGACCCTCTTCCAGCTGAATCGGCGGAAATTTGTCTTTTTCACGAGAGGTGGATCAAAAAAATTTACACCCAACCATTTTGTCAATTGTGCATTAAATATGGCCTAGTATTTTATAAAAATGATTTGGTCCAGTTTTGCAACAATTATTTGGTAGTTCCTTCACAAAAAAACCTCCTTTCGGGCACTCGAAAAATGGAAAATGGTTTTTTCGTCCAACAAAAATGAAAACTTCCTTAGGCAACATTGTTTGCCATTCCAATATGCATCCTCGTAGATGTATAATCACACAATGCAAAGGTTTTTCATTTTTTTGTGAATTTCCTATGCCGATTTCAAAATGTGATCAAATTTGCCCACATGACCCTTCTTAGTTAGGTGGTTAATAATGCAAAACTATTGGTTTGTCTATGATGAAATAGCTACTTTTGTATCTAACAATGATTTTTTTAGAAAATAAATAGCAAACTATAAGATACATGTAGTTCAAATTTGACTCGTTTCTTGCCGAATTGGATGTTTCTCAAAATACCTAGAAAGATAGGAAATGCAATCAAATTGATGATCATCAATGAAAGGTGGTCTAACTTAAGTGAAAAAATTAGTGATGCCATTTTGCAAAATATTTTTGGTAGCTGCCTCACAAACCTCCCTTGTTTTTAACACTAAGAAGAGGAAATTTTAATAGCTCATTTTCGAACCAATCAGGACGCAGCACACAGATCACCCCACTGTATTCGATCTGAGCCGTCCGCCTCCTACTGATCCAGCGTCTCTCCCTTCCTCCCTCGACCCCCTCCTTCCCGAGAAACCCTAGGTCAAACGCTGCCGTCTCCCTCTCCCCGATCCAGACCCCTCCCCGCCGCCCCTCTCCCTGATCCAGATCCGTCTCTGCCTACTACTCTTCTCCCCCAAATCCAGCCCCGCCGCCGAGCACCTCCGCCCCGCCGCCGAGCACCTCCGCCCCAACGCCAGCGACTCCGCCCACTACCCATCGCCGGACCCCCCGCGACCTCCACCATCTGCATATCCCCTTCCCTTCTCTCCAGCAAAATCCGCCGGATCGACTCGACCCACAGAGGCCGCGCCCAGATCCGCCGTCACCGCCCCGTCCTCCTTCCCCTGCGCCGCAAAAAGGAAAACCCTATAATCCACCCACAAAACAGACGGGACTCCCCTCCGCCGCCGCCCCACCCGCTCCTCCCCCCCATCCCTCCCCGCTGCCCGCTCAAGCCCACCGCCCGCCGGCGCCGACGCCGCGACCCACCCCCTCCGGCAAGGTCAGTCCCCCTCCTCCTCCCACACCCCTTCCCGCGAATCGCGAGCTCAGATCGGGCGCCCCGCCGCAGGGACAGAGATCTCACGGGTTGTTTCTTTGGTGCCTGGTTCCGCAGATGAACAAAGAGAGGCTCATGAAGATGGCCGGCACCGTCCGCATCGGCGGCAAGGGCACCGTGCGCCGGTAGGTCCTCCGCCTCGACTGCAAGCCCATCCAGTGCAACGCCGCCTGCTTTGCCCCGGACACCGTCAAGGCGCACTGCTCCTACGCCGTCAACAGCTACTACCAGCGCAGCGGCCAGAACCCTATCGCCCGCGTCTTCTCCAGCACCGCTGTGGTCTCCTCCACCGACCCAAGTACCCACCTACTCATCCATTCACTCACCGTTTCTTTGCCTGACTGCCCCCCCCCCAATCGCACAGTTCTAGATTTCTAATGATGCTCCTTTTTCTTGCAGGCACCAACGGCTGCAAGTACCCTGCGACCCCAAGGTAATGCACCTCCTTCTGAGTTCATCGTCCTCTCTTTTTTCCTTGAGAGAATAGACAAGGACATCTAAGAACAACTAGTAGATGTAGGAGGATTGTTGACCATTATTTCAGTTTCATCTAAGATGCCATTGCAGCCCAGCTATGGTTGTCATTGCCTTGCCTCATTAGGTCATTGACCAGCAATAATCACAGGATATATTTGGTGGCTGCTGCCATGTGATGGCATCTGCTGTGGGGCAGTGTGTCCGTTACTTGGCTGGGGAAACCTCATGCGCGTGGGGTTCCCCTCTTTTCCCACATTTGGCTGCATCATTTTCCTTAATAACGATGATGGCCTCTAATTTGGACATGCCAGGAACTTCAGACTTAAGAAACAACATATTAGTGCATCTTTACACACTACTGCTTAGTTTCGATTGTTATGGCTCACAACTGGTTACGTATGTTGATTGTTCAAAATGTTCCTGATATATCATGCAGAACCCTGTGTAGTAAATGTGGTAATTCCATTCATCTATTAAATGTAACTAGTATACCTTTTCAGTTTTAGTTCAATTAATTAATTGTGCTTGTAAACTCCACCCATTATTAAGGCGCACTGATCCGTAGCTTACTGCTTTGCCTGCAGGTGTCGTGCTGGCAACCGGGTTCGGAGCGCTCGGATTGAAGGTGGCCGAGCACTGGTACAAGGTCTACAAGATGGACAAGCAGGGGGCCAACCTCACTCTCATGTAGGAAGCAGAAAGGGGTGAGTCCCTTTTGTGGATCGTGACTTGCCTCACTCTCATGTTACACATTTGGCATCAGAAAGGTTGATAGATGCATCCACTGATCCACGTACATACAGACTTAGTTTCTGTTTATAGAGACTGAACTATGTTCGGAAGAAAATACTATAGGATAGTTTGTAAAGTGTGTGTTCTTAAGATTTGTAGCAGCAACTACAGTCCTGTTCATGCTGATTGGTCCCTGTTATGCACCTGCTTGATTGTCAGCATATGCATCTGGTTTTGTTTTATATTTGAATTTTGTGCCCTATTTAGTTAGTCCTAATGGTCTCATCTCTTAGGAAGATTCTAGCTAACTGAAAGGGCCTTCCTTAATTATTTTGATCATTAACCAGAATATATACACTACACACTACACACTCACCAGAATATATACACTACACACTGATCATTATATGCTGTATCTGGTATGCGGTATGCATATATCTTGCTATATGTATCTATCGTTAGTAGATACTAGTAGTTAGGTACTTAGGCCTTGGTTGCATTATTCCTATCCATCCAGGGGGATTAAGCAAAGATGTTTTCATTATAAGTTCTTTCGAGTATCGTGTTCTCCAAATCTCTTCAGTTACTTTTTTTCTTTTCTGAAAAGAAATCTCTTCAGTTAATGCTTTTGAACTTATTGCACAGATGTTGGTCTGCTTCTGAATATGGTTGAGTTGGGTTCTTAGTTGTTCAATTCCAATACTCTGTGTGCAGCAGATAGCGAATTCAAATTCCGTGAATTGCTTTTGCTGCCTGAACTAGTTAGTGTTGTGCAGTGCTAGTAGAATCCAGGATCACTGCACAGCCTACATGACCGACGTCCATGTGTTTATGTACATTTGTATGCTGCACCTGATTGAGACTCTGTTTACATAAGATAAGACTACTCTATTTTACTTACTGAATTTTGGACAGCTGATCAAAACTCAGTATACGTACATGTGTGTGTGTGTGTGTGTGTGTGTGTGTGTGTGTGTGTGTGTGTGTGTGTGTGTGTGTGTGTTATTCATTTGACGTTTCTTTTTTATTTCTGCCCTGATTTCTTCTAGCTTGATATAGGTTGCAGGTCAGCGCTACATACTACACATCACATCACAGCAACATAGTAGACCATCATTGAGTGCACAAGTTTTCAGGATAATTCGCAACTGCATTAAAAAATTCTTGTGGGAGTTATACATGTTTTCTCATGATAGATTGATCTAGACTGAAACATGATTTTGCATCCCGTTTTTCGTCAACAAATATACAAGTTATACAAGTTATATCAGCAAGTTACTGTATGTGTTAGACAAATCAGTGTTGATTTATTTGTTGTTCTTTTTTTTCTTTCTAATTTTTGCATGAGAGCAAACTGGTGTAGCTAGCTGGACTATGCAGCCATGAATCAGGAAGTAGCATATTCATTTTTGCTAATAGAAAATAAATGTATTAAAAACTTTAAAAACTGCATAATAAGTGCTTGTTCATGTTTGGTTTTCTCTAAACTTTGTTTGTATGATTGAGGGCAAATTTACTTGGTTCTTTTCTCTAAACTGTGCTTGGAACATTTGTTTTTATGATCTAAAATTGCCTTCCTGTGATGATGCAGGTGCCCAGTTTGTGCTCGCTACCGAAGGAGCTCCATGTTGAAGAAGATTGAAGACACTTGTAGAGCTACAGGGTTAACACCAGGGCAGCTTGTAGAGCTTGTATATGTATAGAGCTTCTAAATGTATCACGTGTAGAGCTTGTAGAGCTTGTATATGTTAGAGCTTATTATGTGTAGAGCTTGTAAAGTATATGTTATTTGTATAATAGGAGCTCTGTACTGAATCTGGCTGATAATATTTGGAGTATTATGTGTGTGTTTTGTTTGTGCCAATTTAAATACTGGTTATTTATTTACTATTAAATTGAAATATGAAGAATATGAACTTGCTAGCTGGGACCCACGTACCAGACATCTGGGACCCATTTGACTAGTGGACCTTTTTTATATTACGAAAAAACTAAAACTTTCTAGCAGAAAAGGCCACGGCCCCAAAATGAGAAGGCTTAATTGTTGGGCTTGGCCCATCTACCTAGCCAAAATTAATATGAGAAAAAAAAACACAAATAGGCCGAATTAATGGGCTCGGCCCATGTAGAACACCAAATCGGACTGGGCTGAATCTTGTGACACATCAGCTTGCCACGCTGGATGCCTACGTGGCCTGGGGAGGTTGCTAGTGACCAAAACGCCATAGTAGGAATATTTTGGTCGTAAACGTCCACGACCTTCTCACAGAGAAGGTCGCTATAGTCAGTTTACGATGGCCAGCTTTTGACCTTCTGTTTTTGGTCACAAAAAGGTCGTTAATGGAAATTTGTGACCTTTCAGTGACCAATAGTGGTGGTCACAAGTTGACATATTTCTTGTAGTGTGAATCCGCGATCTTCGGTAGCGGATGCGGGAGCCTCGGCGCCCTTGAACAACACCCTCCAGGCCTCTTCGTACGTAGTGTCGAAGAGCCCGCTCAAGGTCTGGTGTTGTGCCGGATCGAATTTCCACAAGTTGAAGTCCCGCTGTTGGCAGGGGAGAATCTGGCGGATGAGCATGACCTGGATTATGTTGACAAGCTTGAGCTTCTTGTTCACCAAGGTTTGGAGACAGGATTGGAGTCCGGTCAGCTCTTCCGAATTACCCCACAGTAGGCCCTTCTCTTTCCAGGAAGTGAGCCGCATGGGGATGCCAGATCTGAATTCGGGAGCCGCTGCCCATTCAGGGTCACGCGGCTCGGTGATGTAGAACCACCCCAATTGCCACCCTTTGATGGTTTCCACGAAGGCGCCCTCGAGCCAAGTAACGTTGGGCATCTTGCCCACCATAGCGCCTCTGCACTCCGCTTGGCTGCCCTTCACAACCTTTGGCTTGACATTAAAAGTCTTTAGCCATAAGCCGAAGTGGGGCTGGATGCAGAGGAAGGCCTCGCACACGACGATAAACACCGAGATGTTGAGGATGAAATTCGGGGCCAGATCATGGAAATCCAGGCCATAGTAGAACATGAGCCCCCGGACAAAGGGGTGGAGTGGGAAGCCCAGTCCGCGGAGGAAATGGGGAAGGAATACCACCCTCTCATGGGGCCCGGGGGTGGGGTTGAGCTGCCCCTCGTCGGGGAGCCGGTGCGCAATATCGCTGGACAAATATCCGGCATTGCGCAGCTTCTTGATGTGCCCCTCCGTAATGGAGGAGGCCATCCACTTGCCTCCTGCTCCGGACATGGTTGGAGAAGGTTGAGGTGAGATGTGCGTACTTGGGCGCTGGAGCTCGAGTGCGCGGAGATGGATAAGCAAAGGAGGAGGAAGGCGTAGGTAAAAAGGTGGATCCTTATCCCCTTATATATGGGCGGACGAAACTGTGCGTCCCCACCAGCCTGGTAAAACTCGCTTATCTCCCAAGCGCCGCAATCAATGGCGCGGTTGGGTTACCCACGTCCGTATTGATGAGAATCCCGGAATAAGGGGACATGATCTTTGCTTCGACAAGACATGCCAAGGAAACTGCTTCGCTAAACGCGCTGAGGTGGTATGACAAAAACGAGTAAAGGCTTGGCCGTGGTGTGACGTCATGCCACGAAATACGTCAGCAGATTGAACTTGTGTAAATATTATTCTCTCTACGGTGGTATGCGGAATTTATTTTGCAGATCCGGACACTATCCTGGTGTTCACAATCTTCTATGAATTATTCGAAAGGGGAACCCGCCTTGCAATGCCGAAGACAATATGCGCGCCGGACTCGTCGTCATTGAAGCCTGGTTCAGGGGCTACTGAGGGAGTCCTGGACTAGGGGGTGTTCGGATAGCCGAACTATCATCATTGGCCGGACTCCAAGACTATGAAGATACAAGATTGAAGATTTCGTCCCGTGTCCGGATGGGACTTTCCTTGGCGTGGAAGGCAAGCTTGGCAATACAGATATGTAGATCTCCTACCATTGTAACTGACTCTGTGTAACCCTAGCCCTCTCCGGTGTCTATATAAACCGGAGGGTTTTAGTCCATAGGACGAACAACAATCATACCATAGGCTAGCTTCTAGGGTTTAGCCTCCTTGATCTCGTGGTAGATCCACTCTCGTACTACCCATATCATCAATATCAATCAAGCAGAAGTAGGGTTTTACCTCCATCGAGAGGGCCCGAACCTGGGTAAAAACATCGTGTCCCTTGTCTCCTGTTACCATCCGCCTAGACGCATAGTTCGGGACCCCCTACCCGAGATCCACCGGTTTTGACACCGACAGGCGGAGATGTTGGTGAAGTTCTTTGGATCATCGAGGTCAGACGCAGAGAATGCCTTGACTTTCTTGTAAGAGCCAGTGTGGGCCATGGCATACAGGTCGTACACCTCTGGCACCTTATCCGCCTTATTGTAGCGTGCCTGAAAGAGAGAAACAAAGTAAATTAGTAATTAAAGGGCTAAAACTAGCATGATGAATGAATTGCATGAATCATGAAGCAAACCACATACCCAGTTCCGCCCGTACTGAAATAAGTTGGAGCTGCCTTGGTGGTGTGGCACACCTTCCATTTGGGCACGTTTGTCCTTGGCCTTGTTGTGGGTGGCCCGCCATTGTTTTGAGCACCACGCATTGACCAACACCTCCCAACAATCCATCCGATCCGCACACCATCTCGGAGGGGCCTAAGTTAGCAAATAGAAACTTGAGCGCTACGGCTATGAATTACTAAATGAAGGAAGTAAGTACAAGGTCTTAAGAATTACCTTCATGTACTGCTCCCTACTCAAGAACTTATCGCGGCACTCCTGCTTGGGCTTCTTGATACCACGCCCGGCGTAGTAGTCTCGAACAGCCTGCACCCGAACCTCATGCCGTAAGTTCTGAAGTAGGCGCTTGCACTCCTTGTCGATAACATCTGCCGCCTCCTCCTCGTATCCCTCCTCACACCGGTAGAATTTCTGCAATCAAATGAGACAATATTGATTAGTACAATTAATAACTAGCTAGTTCAAGATTTTTAATTGTGTAAAGGAGAAATTACCCAGAACTTTCTGATCACCACGTCTGCCCTCGTCTTGCACAAGACACCGTCGATAATCTCACCCGGCGGGGCCGGGGCAGCCAAGTAGTGCTCCCAACTCAATCCAACCTCTGGAAGCCGACCCTCACCAGGCAATGTGACAAACCCCGGAAAGTTTTGCCGAATCAGAACTCCAAGGACGGAGTTGGGCCAGCGGACACTTTCATGCTAGTCCCAACCCCTGCAGCATGACAAGGCCAACACATTAGTTATTTGAAGAAGCGTGAATGTAGAAGGTACAAAAAGATTAAATGCACTTACCTCTCCCCATCAGGGAAAATCAACCACCTATGCTCGCGGGTCGCCGGCACGGACGGGAGCCGTGTAGCACCACGCTGGTAGACGTTGCCCCCCTCCCCCCCTCCTCCTCAAAATCAGTCGGCTCCCCGCCATCATCAGCATGGCCACTCGGCTCCTCGCCATCATCAGCATGGCCACTCGGCTCCTCAGGCTGACCCGACCAAGTACCCCATCCAGACGTGTGCTCCTCCACGGTCTCGTGGGCCCAACTCTCATGGGCCGAAGGCCCGTCGACCCGAGGCTCGTGGGCCGAAGACCCGTGGACCGAAGGCTCGTGGACCGGAGTCCGTGTAGCCTCCTCCTCAGACGAGTCCACCCTAGCATTCAAGTGCTCGGGTGAAACAGCTGGGGGCGGCGGCGAGGAAGGCGCTGTAAGAGTCACCCTACCTCCTCTCCCGCGACCACGTGCTCCACCTCCTCTCTTCTTCTTACCTCGTCCCCTGCTGGGCACCGCGGTCGACGAAGAAGGGCCCGGCGGTGTCGCCATACTGTCCAGCAACGCTCGACGGAGAGGTGCGTGTGGAATGGAAGACCTCACACTACGCGCCGACGAAGAAGGGGCCTCGGCGCGCTCCCGACCAGCGCCCACCATCTTTCAACACCTGCCATGACAAAGAATAAACGAAATTAGTACAACATAAAAAAAGTACCGACATGAATACTAATATGTATATCACTTAAGTGTATCATCATCAAGTACAACATAAACAACTGCACATTTAAAACTACCCAATCAACACAATTATATATGATGTTTTTCATAACAAAATCGAAAAATATATGACCTAACTAATAATTCACAAATATATGACCCCGTCGGCCTCTGGACGGCCAAAGAACACCTTTTCGGGAGGTGTCGGGGGTCGGGGTGTCGTGTCGGTGTCAGGGTGCCGTGTCGGGGTCGGGGTCTCGGGGTCTGGGTGTCGGGTCGGGGTGCCGGGTCGGGGTCGGGGTGCCGTGTCGGTGTCGGAGTCGGGGTGTCGGGTCAGGCTCGGGGTCGGGGTGTCGGGGTCGAGGTCGGGGTCGGGGTGTCGGGGTCGGGGTCAGGGTCGGGGTCGGGGTGTTGGGGTCGGGGTTGGGGTCGGGGTCTCGGGGTCGGGGTGTTGGGTCGGGGTGTCGGATCGGGGTCGGGGTGCCGTGCCGGTGTCGGGGTCGGGGTGTCGGGTCAGGCTCGGGGTCGGGGTGTCGGTGTCGGGGTCGGGGTCGGGGTGTCGGGGTCGGGGTCGGGGTTGGGGTGTCGGGGTCGGGGTCGGGGTCTCGGGGTCGGGGTGTCGGGTCGGGGTCGGGGTCTCGGGGTCGGGGTGTCGGGTCGGTGTGCCGGGTCGGGGTCGGGGTGCCGTGTCGGTGTCGGGGTCGGGGTTTCGGGTCAGGCTCGGGGTCGGGGTGTCGGTGTCGGTGTCGGGGTCGGGGTCGGGGTCGGGGTCGGGGTCGGGGTGTCGGGGTCTGGGTCTCAGGGTCGAGGTGTCGTGTCGGGGTGCCGGGTCGGGGTCGGGGTGCCGTGTCGGGTCGGGTTTTTCCCCTCTTTTTTTCCTTTTCTTCTTCTTCCTCTACTTCCTTTTCTTCCTTTTTTTCCTTCTTCTTCTTCCTCCTTTCTTTTTCCTCTTCTTCTTCTCCTCCTCTCCTCTTTTTTCTTCTTCTTCTTCCTCTTCTTCTTTTTTCTTCTCCTCCTCCAATTCTTCTTCTTCCTTTCCTTTTTCCTCTTCTTCTTCTCCTCCTCTCCTGTTTTTTTCTTCTTCTTCTTCTTTCCTAAAACTGAACTAAACCTAAAACTAAACCTAAAACTATAACTAAAACTAAAACTAAATCTAAACTAAACATAAACCTAAAACTAGAAAAACAGAAAAAAGGAAAAAACTAAATCTAAACCTAAAACTAAACTAAAACTAAACCTAAAACTAAAACTAAAACTAAAACTAAATCTAAACTAAACATAAACCTAAAACTAAAAAAACAGAAGAAAAAAAAAGGAAAAACAGAGGAGGTAGAGCTCACCTGGGCCGGTGGAGGAGGTGGCCGGTGGAGGAGGGGGGCGGCGGCGCCGGGCCCGGGGCGGTGGGGCGCGGGAGGGCGGGGCGCCGGGGGGGCGGGGCGCGGCGGTGCCGAGACGGCAGGGCGGCGGGGGCGACGGGGCGGGGGGGCGGTGGGGCGACGGCGCCGGGCGGCAGTGGCGACGAGGTGGGGGGCCGGTGGAGGAGGGGGCGGGGCGGCCTGGGGCGGCGGCGCTGGGCCCGGGGCGGTGGGGCGCGGGGGGGCCGGGCGCCGGGGGGGCCGGGCGCGGCGGCGCCAGGACGGCAGGGCGGCGGGGGCGACGGGCGGGGGGCCGATGGGGCGACGGGGCAGGGGGCCGATGGGGCGGTGGGGCGACCGGGCGGCAGCGAGTGGTGGGGGCGAGCGACAGCGCGCGTGTGGGAGCAGGGAGAGAAACAGAGAGAGAGGGCGGGGTGGGGCGCGCCGTTAGATATGTTAAATGTTTGCCGTCTGCCCTCTTTGCCGTCCGCTTTTTTGCTCTTTGCTGTCTGCTGGCAGACGGCAAAGAGGGGGGCCGTTAAGTATTTTTTTTAAATAGCTCCTCAGTGGGGGGGGCCCTCCCTCTTTGCCGTCCGCTAGCCGCCGGGAAAGAATCTTTGTCGTCAGCTAGCGGACGGCAAAGAAATGGCTGATGGCAAAGACTTTCTTTGCCATCAGCCACTTCTTTGTCGTCTGCTTTTGGGTAGCTGATGGCAAAGAGCTTCTTTGCCGTCCGCTAGCGGACAGCAAAGATCTGGCAGATGGCAAAGTAGTTGATTCCAGTAGTGCCATGGATTGATAAACCTTAGGTCATCCACTTGAGGGAAATTTTCTACTATCCTACAAACCTATGCACTTGGAGGTCCAACACCGTCTACAAGGAGAAGGTTACGTAGTAGACATCAGTGCACGCGTGAGGGATAGGCGTGGCTCGCTCACCAGAGGCCCATCGGGCAGGTCGAGGCGGTCTAAGGGAAAGAAAACGGGCGCGGTCTAGAGTGACCAGCCGATTCACGCGGGCTTGGAGGACCGGACCGGTTCACCAGCGAACCGGTCGGTTCGCTGGTTCACGGGGCAGGGCGAGCAGGGTCAATGTGGCGGTGGCGCTGGCTCCGGCGATGAGCGGGGCGGAGGTGCGAGGCTCCGGCGAGGACACTGGGACGGCTGGGAGGCCGCAGGGCATAGGGGATATGCCTGATCTGGAGCGGGGCGACCGGATCCGGCCGTTCTCTGGCGACGGTTGGCGGCGGGGTCGGCAAGCTCGGGCCGGGGCGACGCGGTGACGGCGGAGTTCCTGCGGGAGAGAAGGAGCTCGGGTGAGAGAGAGAGTGTGTGAGAGAGAGAGGGCAGGGTGAGGTAGAGAGAGGGAGGAGGAGGCAGGACCGGCCTCGGGCGGTTGCCGGCGTCGGTCTCCGGCGAGGTGAAGCGGGGCGCCGCGCGAGGAGACGGGGCACCGGGCGGCGGAGTGCCACGGGCGTGCAGGGGCAGCAGGCAGCGGGCGTGGGCTTGCTAGGGCCCCGATGGGCGCGGGCGGGCTGCGCCCAGGCCTGGCGGGCCATGGTGGTGGGAGGAGGTGGAAGGCGACGTGGCAGCATAGGATTGGAGGGGAGCGGCGCTGGGTGGCGGGCACGGCCACTCAGACAGCGTCAAGTGGCGAGGTGGAGGTGGAGGGCACCGAAAAACGAGGAGGAGGTGGCTGGATCTGGCTGGCGGCGCGGTTTTCGAGGTGGATGCAGCGGCCTGAGGTTAGGGGAGGGTTAGGGACTAGGTTTAGCCTATTTTTGGAAGGGGATGTCTATATATAGACATGGGCTAGGGTTTGAGGGATTTAGTCCATTTTCGGACCGTTTGATCTCGATCGGACGGTCCGAAATGGAGGGGTAGTGTAGGTGGGCTAGATGGGCTATGTAGAAGTCCGTGGGCTGCTGGAGAGAACAGAGAGAGAGGCCCGATGACTGTTTCCGGAGACCGAAAACGTCTGACGAATAGACCGGCTATATTGCCGCTATAGTTATCCGTTGGGGCATCAAACAGACTCCGAATGCGACGAAATTTGGCAGGCGGTCTACCTACAACAAAACAATGTCGCTCTCCACCTTTCATCCCGTTCCAAGAACATTTTTATCCCTCACAAAAGAAGAACTCAAAGGTGCGGCGGGTGCGTGCGAGTTTGTCGGATCTTGAAACGGACAACGGAGAGAACTGGGAGACCCGTGCGGATGCAAGTATTAAACAACATGCAGATGAAATGCACATGATGACATGGCAAAGTGCAACATGCAAGCAAATGACATGGCAATGACGGTGAATAACTGGAAGACATCTGGCGCATTGGACTAGGGGCGTTACAGGCGCCCCTAGGGGATCCCATCTAGGGCCGGCGGCCACAAGAGGGAAACCCTAGATGGGTTTCCGCCTTAGGAGACTTGGCCCCCAAGCCAAAGGGTGGGAACCATAGGGGCGCCCCACCTCCTCTGGCAACATGGGATGGGGTGAGGGGGTCGCACAACCCCTTAGTGTGCTGGTTTGCCCCCTCCCCTTGGCCCATGAGGCCCCCCAACACTTGACGAGGCACCCCGAAACCCCTTTCGGTCATGCTGGTCATCACCCGGTACCCCCGGAACACTTTCGGACTCCAATACCCTTTGTCCAATATATCAATATTCACCTCTGGACCATTCTGGAGTTGCTCGTCACATCCGGGATCTCATCCGGGACTCCGAACAACCTTTGATAACCACCATAGACTCAACTATACTTATATCGTCACCAAACGTTAAGTGTGTAGACCTTGTGGGTTCGAGAACTATTTACACATGACCGAGACACCTCTATGTTCAATAACCAATAGCGGGACCTGGTTGTCCATATTGGTTCCCACATATTCTATGAAGATCTTATCGGTCGAACCTCGATGCCAAGGATTCAGTTAATCCTGTATGTAGTTCCCTTTGTCTACCAGTATGTTACTTGCCTGAGATCTGATCATCGACATCTCCATACCTAGTTCAATCTCGTTACCGACAAGTCTCTTTACTTGTTCTGTAATACAAGATCCCGTGACTAAATCCTTAGTCACATTGCTTACGAGCTTCTTGTGATGTTGTATTACCGAGAGGGCCCAGAGATACCTCTCCGTCATACGAAGTGACAAATCCCAGTCTTGATCCATGCCAACTCAACAGACACCCTCGGAGATACCTGTAGAGCACCTTTATAGTCACCCAGTTACGTTGCAATGTTTGGTACACACAAGGTGCTTCTCTGGTGTCAGTGAGTTGCATGATCTCATGGTCATAGGAACATATACTTGACATGCAGAAAACGATAGCAATAAACTTGATATGATCATATGCTACGTTCATAGTTTGGGTCTTGTCCATCACATCATTCTCCTAATAATGTAATCCCGTTAACAAATGACAACTCATGTCCATGACTAGGAAACCATAGCCATCTTTGGTCAACGAGCTAGTCCGGTAGAGGCTCACTAGGGACACATTGTTGTCTATGTATCCACACATGTATTTGAGTTTCCGATCAATACAATTCTAGCATGGATAATAAATGATTATCATGAATAAGGAAATATGATAATAACCAATTTATTATTGCCTCTAGGGCCAACAGTTTCTTGTGAGCAGGAAATTATTTTTCAGAGAAGTAATATGTCATGTCCTGGGGACTACGCACACAACTAGGAGCAAGAGAATTAAACCATATCTTAGCATCACCCTTTAATGAGAAAGGAAAGAACTTAAAAATATAATAGTAGCAAATTTTTTCCTCATGAGCAAATAGGGTGGCTATATCATTTAGTTTAGTAAGATGTGCCACAACAGTTCCAGATTCATAACCATGGAAAGGGTGAGATTCAACCAAAGTAATTAACCCAGGATCAGCAGAGAATTCATAATCCTTATCAGTAATAAAGATAGATGAAGTAGCAAACTTAAGATCATATTTCATTCTAGCCTTCAAAGATTTTTCTTTCAACTTGACTAGTAATTTCTTAAGATCATCTCTATCGTTACAAGCAAGAAATTCTCTAGATACCTCTCCGTCCATAAAATAACCCTCGGGTATATCAAGCAATTCATGTCTAGGAGAGCTAGATCTATTTTCTGTTTCAATAATTTCATTTGTTTCAGCATTCTCAATTTCTTTAGCTCTAGCAAATTGTTCAACAAGAAATTCACCCAGCGGCACAGTCTTATCAAGCAAAGTACTTGCATCATCAGTACCATCATTCATAGCAGAAGTAGCATCATCAATTATGTGCGACATATCAGAATTAATAGCAGGTGATGGTGTCGCAAGCTTACTCAAAACAGAAGGTGAATCAAGTGCAGAGCTAGATGGTAGTTCCTTACCTCCCCTCGTCTTAGAGGGAACGATCTTGGTTATATAATCCCTAAGATTCCTCATAGTGATCAACAGATTTAATTCCCAAGTGACTCAGCAAATAGGGTTATGCTCCCCGGCAACAGCATAGAAAAAGGTCTTCATAACCCACAAGTATGGGGGATCGCAACAGTTTTTGAGGGTAGAGTATTCAACCCAAATTTGTTGATTCGACACAAGGGAGCCAAAGAATATTCGCAAGTATTAGCAGTCGAGTTCTCAATTCAACCACACCTGGAACACTTAATATCTGTAGCAAGGTGATCAGTAGCAAAGTAATATGGTAGTAACAGTAACAGTAGCAATAGTAACAGTAGCAAAAACAGTTGCAGTTTTGTAGCGATTGTAACAGCAGCAACAACAAAAGTAACTTAGCAAAGATCAATATATGCAAAACATAGGCATTGGATCAATGATGGATAATTGCATTGGATAATATTCATCATGTAGCAGCTATAACCTAGAGCGACACATAACTAGCTCCAATTCGTCAATGTAATGTAGGCATGTATTCCGTATATAGTCATACATGCTTATGGAAAAGAACTTGCATGACATCTTTTGTCCTACCCTCCCATGGCAACGGGGTCCATAAGGAAACTAAGCGATATTAAGGCCTCCTTTTAATAGAGAACCGGAGCAAAGCATTAGCACTTAATGAATACATGAACTCCTCAAACTACGGTAATCACCGGAAAGAATCCCAATTATTGTCACCTCGGGGTATGCGGATCATAACTCGTAATTGGTGCATAGAACTTGCAAGATAGGATCAAGAACACACATACATTCATGAAAACATAATAGGTTCATATCTAAAATCATGGCGCTCGGGCCCTAGTGACAAGCATTAAGCATAACAAAGTCATAGCAACATCAATCTCAGAATATAATGGATACTAGGGATCAAGCCCTCACAAAACTAACTCGATTACATGATAAATATCATCCAACCCATCACTATCCAGCAAGCCTACGAAGGAATTACTCACTCCCGGCGGTGACCATCATCAAATTGGTGATGGAGGAAGGTTGATGATGATGCCAGCATCAAATCCCCCTCTCCGGAGCCCCGAATGGACTCCAGATCAGTCCTCACAATGAAGAATAGGAGGTGGCAGCGGCTCCATATCATAAAATGCGATGAATCCTTCTCTCTAATTTTTTTTCTTGATGAATAGGTATATATGGAGTTGGAGTTAGGGTTGCTAGAGGTCCGGGGGCCCACAAGCATGCAGGGCGCGCACTAAGCTTGTGGCTCCTGGGTGGCCCCCTCTGGTATATTTTTTCGCCAATATTTTATATATTCCACAAAAATTCTATGTAAATTTTCAGGTCAATCCGAGATCTTTGATTTATGCACAAAAACAACATCATGGCAATTCTACTGAAAACGTCAATCCAGGTTAGTTTCATTCAAATCATGCAAATTAGAGTCCAAAACAAGAGCAAAAGAGTTTGGGCAGTAGATACGATGGAGACGTATCAACCGTTGATGCAGCAGAGAGGTCCTCCCACGTCGCGGCGGCCTGGGAAAATGTCTCACGGGCAGGCGAGGACTCTCACATACGCATGCACGCTATGTTCAATAACCTGATGGATCGGATCTCCGGCTGGATGAAGATGTAGGACAAGATGAATGCCTAGTTTGAAAATGCTACCGGCGTCATTCGGGGGCTAAGGGAGGACAAGGCGAAGCTCCGCACCAAGCGCGACCTGATGAGGGTGAAGATCACCGGAAGGGCGAAGCAGCACGAGAGACCACTGCCTTGTTGAAGAGGACAAGCGTCATCATCAAGAAACTTATGGACAAGAATGCCATGCTCCGCATTGAGCACGAAAGGCTAGTGGAGGAATCCTTGGATGATGCCAAGCATCATATTGAGTACATGAAAGAGATCATCACCGCTCGCCGCCAGAACTAGTCTCTGCGCCCTGGAGCAATGCATAAAGAAAGTAGAGATCAGCGAGCCAGATCATTGTCTGCGTCTTCCTTCTTCTTTTGCCCTTGTGTATTTCGGGTGTTGCCACATGTGGCATATTTAATTATCTTCCTAAATATGTAAGACAATTATTATCCACTATCATCGTCATTATATTCATATCAGTCTTGCTATAAGTCTCAGTCGATGCTATATATACCCGTCAGATCTTACATCAAGATCCATGCAAAAAAACCAGATTTTCTTTTTTCTCTCTTAAATCTCAGTTGGGTGAGACATAGCCACACCATAAAACAGGGGCTCGGGCGTCATTAATGGAGAATTTGGGAGAGAGGTGGGCGAGGATGGAGGTCAAAGGGCTCGCCTCCCGATAATCACGTGTAGGGGTCTGATCGCATGCCTCCCCTACTCAAATAGCTAACCCGCACGACGCCTCCTAGCCAATGAAAAAGGGGACGCGTGGCGGCATGTAAATGGTTAGTAGAATGCCCACGGTTTCAATAATAATTGTGTTTCCGATTGTAACATGACAGCTCTTGTTCCAAAATAACTTTGTTGGTTGTTAATATGTGCGCCTTCGCAAATCGGACAAAATTTTTACCACAGCATATTGGTACCATGTGAAGGCAACATGCTAAGTTTCATGATTTTCAGCTGAGTTTTGGATTTACAGGAATTTAAGTTTCTCTATGTTTTCAGCCGAGCCACGACGCCCAGATGTTTGAAATTCATTCTCATTTCTTGCATGGGACCTAAATATTCACCCAAGGACACATATATGATTTTTCAACACATCTTGGCGCACTGGAGCATGTGGATGTAGCTCAAATTTGAATTATTCCATTAAAGGCCTAGAAAACTCAAATAATGTATAAAAAGGCAAAACGAACCCTGAATAATTCCAAAATTTAGCATGGAACTCCTGTTGGTCTATGTTGCCTTTGTAAAAAAAATCAAGGCGGGAAGAGGGCAGTCTATGTCATTTCGCACATAGAGGTGACACGTCCCCTCTCTGAACCATGAGGCTTCTTGAGAGAAGCTCCGTTTTGTAAGAAGCTTCCACCAAAACTTGTCCCAAATCGGACGAAATTTTTACCACAGCATGTTGGTGCCATGTCATGAGACCATGCCAAGTTTCATGATTTTCGGGCGAGTTTTGGATTTACAGGAATTTAAAAACCAAGTTTCTCAATGTTCCCGGCCGAGCCACGGTGCCCAGATGTTTGAAATTCATTCTCATTTCTTACATGGGACCTAAACTTTCACCCAAGGACACACATATGATTTTTTTAACCAATTTTGGTGCACTTGAGAATGTGCATGTAGCTCAAATCTGAATTATGTACATTAAATGCCTAGAAAACTCAAATAATGTATAAAAAAGGCAAAACGAACCCGGAATAATTCCAAATTTTAGCATGGAACTCATATTGGTCTATGTTGCCTCTGTAAAAAAATCAAGGCGGGAAGAGGTGCGGTCTATGTCGTTTCGCACACAGAGGTGACACGTCCCCTCTCGGAACCACGAGGCTTCTTGAGAGAAGCTCCTTTTGTAACAAGCTTACACCCAAACTTGTTCCAAATTGGACAAAAAATTTACCACAGTATGTTGGTGTCATGTAATGAGACAATGCCAAGTTTCATGATTTTCGGACGAGTTTTGGATTTACAGGAAGTTAAAAACCAAGTTTCTCAATGTTTCCGGCCGAGCCACGACACCTAGATGTTTGACATTCATTCTAATTTCTTGCATGGGATCTAAACTTTCACTCAAGGACACACATATGATTTTTCAGCCAGCTTTGGTGCATTGGAGCATGTAGTTCAAATTTGAATTATGCACATTAAATGATTACAAAACTCAGTTAATGTATAAAAAGGCTAGATGAATCCGGATTAATTCCTAAAATTAGCACGATACTCCTATTGGTCTATGTTGCCTCTGTAAAAAAATCAAGGCAGGAGGAGCCGGTCTATGTTGTTTCGCACATAGAGGTGACACGTCCCCTCTTAGAACCATGAGGTTTCTTGAGAGCAGCTCCGTTTTGTAAGAAGCTTACACCAAAACTTGTCCTAAATTGGACAATATTTTACCACGGCATGTTAGTGCCATTTCATGATATCGTGCCAAGTTCCGTGATTTTCAGGCAATTTTTGGATTTATAGGAATTTAAAAACTAAATATCTCAAAGTTTCCAACCGAGCCACGATGCCAAGGTGTTTGAAATTCATTCTCATTTCTTGCATGTAACCTAAACATTCACCCAAGGACACATATATGATGGTGCACTGGAGAATTTGCTTGTAGTTCAAATTAGAATTATGCACATTAAATGCCTAGAAATTCAATCAATGTATTAAAAAGGCCAAATGAACCCTGAATAATTCTAAATTTTAACACGACACTCATATAGTTGCATGTTCACTGCAGATAAATGTTCTAGCAATTCAAACACCGTCCTTTTCTTCGTAACACCATTTTGTCTTTCAAATCAAAATGAAAAATTAAGTACACCACAAACAGGTTACTAGCGAGAATCGTATGCAATGCGATATAAAATATCTTGGCGCACCCTCTTGTATGGCTTATGCCGAAAGCTTCGTCATCTACAGTCCACGGCCCGCACTTCAACCACACTTCGGGCCAGTTTCTTGCGACACCGAGCGAAAATTATCGGCAACCGCGAAAATATCTAGCTCCCCGCACCCTCCCCGACCAGAAGCCACATTTCCACTGTTCCTCCTTCCTTTTCAAGTTCAAACCTTCACTGCTAACTTGCAGTACCACCTCCTCGCCAGCGACCCTTCTTCTTGTTGTGCGGCCTCATCGATATAGGTAATCCACACCCGATCCGCATCCTCCTCCTCCTTCTCCATCCCACATGCCCCGACCGACGGCGCAACACCTTCCGCCCAAATCACTGCCCCGTCCTCCGAATAAGCGCTGCCCACAACCATTTTGCACGCAGTATAGCGAGGAGCTCAGGAGCATCTGGCAACGGAGAAGCAAATCACGGCCGCACACACGGATAAGGTCGCAATGACATAATACATAAACTGAACAATCTAGTTTTCTTCAATGCTCCTCCCCCTCCTTCAGTTTGAGTTGTTCCAGCTCAGCCTTCTTGATGCTTGCTGCAATGGCCTTCATCACTTTCTTATCCTTTGCTTGTAGCAGACCCTCTTGGGTGTTAAGGATCCGCATTCATATGTCATAGCATGCATATGCGTCCCTGCATGCGTAGTTGATTCATCCCCTGCACAGTGACTCAGTCCAACGTTGGTGAAGGTTCTTACCAAAATCGTTCTTGTTGCAACGGTAGTAGTCATCAATAATTGATCCCACGAAGTCTAATTGTACGGGCAGGTTCATCCGAAATCTCAATGAAGTGGCTTCGGTGGTCGGGACATCAAAATAAATGTCAATGTCAACGTGAGGCAGGTGTGTGTTTACTATGTTTGTATCCACTTGATGTTTTATTTTGAATGGATAGAAATCCACCCTTGGTCGGAAGAAAATATTGGATGCTACTATATGCCAGGCTCGAAGGCAAGTAAGCTTCAAATCAGACATAGTGTAAGGGAATCTACAAGGCAGACCCATAAACCTCCCACAACCGTCCGGACCGTGCTACTCGGACCGCGGAAGCCATCCAATACTGATGTGTATCGGTCCGAGGGGCGGTCCGGATGCTATTTCTCCCGCAAATTGGAGACAAAGTGGGGGAAGGTTTGCGGGAGTCCGGACACCCGAAATGTAGGACTCCGACACCCCTGACCCACCCAATCCCCCCTCCCCCGTCCCATTTCCTTCCACTCCGCCCCTTCTCCTCCCTGCTTTGCATCCACACCCTCTACCTCCACCGTCGCTGATGTTTGTCTCCGGCGACCACAAAGGCATTGCCAGATGTCCGCAACTAGGACCGACACGACCGCTCATCGTTCCAACGGAGCTTTCCAACTTGGAGCCGTTTGTACCCAGGTACACTCCGCCCCCTGTCGAGGACCTCCATTGCGGACACCACGCCCGACAGGTGTTCAGTCAAATGCCATTGAGCTTATTTTTAAATTCTATGTCATTTTTAGAGTACGAAGGATGGTGAGCTACTCGACCATGGAGGATGAGTTGTTGTGCGATGCGTGGTTGGTCGTATTCGCGAATTTTATAGGCAGGAGTAGAGGGGAGCCCCTCTGGGAGCAAGTGCATGAAAAGTTTCACGCACGAAAGCATATTGCGCCCTACGACATATACATCATTCAACCACGCAACGTGAGATCGTTGTCGTATCGCTGACATGCTATCTAGATCAGCGTCATCAAATTTTGCAAGTTGATTAGTCAGCTCGAGGCAAGGTGGACATTGCACGCAGACATGAACGAGATCGTAAGTTTTACGTCATCTTGCTTAACTTTTTGATTGATTCATTCACTCAATATTGGTCTACACATTATATGTACCCCGCACGCGCCGCCGTGGTGTACCACAGTACAGAGGGATGGCCATTTACGCGCACACACTGTTGGATGAAGCAGAAGGGAGGAGTCTGTGTGGAACGACATGATCTGTTCATGAAAAAATTGTTGGACATCCGGAATCTTGTCGAATTAGAGACATTGTTGTACTAGACTTAATTTGCATGCTATGTATGGATGGTTTGTGCTACTCTCCGTCCCATAATATAAAAGTGTTTTTGACACTAATGTAGTGTAAAAAACGCTCTTATATTAGGGACACAGGAAGTATTTTCTATCCGAATTTTGATGAATATCGGTCTTTTGCATGAATTTTGTTCGATTAGTTAAAATACAGTTTGAAATGTATGTGGGTACGGTTGGATGACGCCCTCCCGTATCCGTGTCCGCGGACTAGTCCCCCTTTCTGCGAACGGATGCGGGAGGAAATTCGCGGGTTGCTGTTAGAGATGCCCTAAAATTTACGGGTTGCTGTTGAAGATGCCCTAAATAGACCAGTCCATGGACACGGACGCGGGAGGAAATTTACGGGTTGCCGTTGGAGATGCCCTAAGTATCCGTGGAAGCTGAGCAACTGGGGGTGCTTAATTTTTCCTTCATCATGTCAGCATTCATATTTTAGAGACAAGATCCTCAAGGATTCACATAGCTGAGCAACTGGGGCGAAGTTAATTTTCCTTCCTCATGTCAGCATTTATATTTCAGACTCGTGAAACAAACATTCAGACGTGCACAAAACCTCTTCACCACATTTACGTTCTGAATCTATCATTTTTAAGAAGTTGCTCCCCACTACTCCCTATTCTCTCGCCATGCACACTGTTCACATCAACGATGTGCCACATCATCGCAAGCTGTCCACATCATCAAATAGATCCCACACGTATAAATGATTTCTCCTTCCATTACCAATGTCACCAACCGAGGACCAGCCAATCTCCGAATATGTAACGTCTGTTCTCTCCTCTTCCCACGAAAGCGACTCTTCCTTCTTGAGCCTTTTCCCAACTTTAATCTCCTCTTAATTGTAACTGACTAGGCAGTCGAAAAGCAAAGAGGCATCGTCTTACCCTCATTCTTAATTGACCCGTCACCACCGGAATCGAGCTCCCGTGCGCACTACCTCATCACGCGACGTCTCACCATCACGCCCAGCGCCGGCGGCGGCACCCGCGGCGCTTCGCCGTTGCCTCGGTTCAGCTTCGCCCGGGCTGCGCTACCACGCACCCGCGGCGGGTCGCCGGCAACAGCAGCGCCTTCCTGGTACCTCGCATGGGCTTCTCTTCTCCACCTCCGGCCACCCCCATCAAGCGCCCTTTTACGACCACGACGACACCCTCCACGCCCGGACGTGAGGTACCCACGACAAAATCCCGATCCGATCAATTGCTGCACTTGGCTTATCATCATCAGTCCAGCGCTCTGTTGTAGGATTGAAGATCAGCTGTGAGACGACTGACATGGAGGAAGAGCAGGAGCGAGTGCGCCGCTTCCTGCCAGACCTGCTGCATCTGGTCTGCGCCCCCCTCCCTCGCCAGCGCTGTCTGCAGGCACTGTCGGTCGTGCGCGTTCCAAGTGTACCCGGCTGACGCAGCGCCCGTCCTTCTCAGCGCCACCGGCGTCATCAGCTGCTACAACGCCTTCGTCGGACCGTCCGCATCAGATGTGCCCGGCCGGGACTACCCTCCACACCCAACCCGCGCCATCGTCGCAGCTCCACCAAGGAGAGCCCCTCCTTCCCTTGCTCCGGTGTGTTGCCCGACAAGCCAACCGGTGTGGCTTGCAGAGGAGGAAGAATAGGTGCTCTGCTCTCTTTCTTCTCGCGCTCTGCTTGCCTCAGGTAAGTACAGTAATTTAATTTCACCTACATGGATAACTCGACCTTGCGTGCTGTAGGTATAAATCTGCCTCAACGATTCACAACCGGTGTCACTGCTCCCCACGATGTGATGTCCCAAATCATCTATTTCAACATCACCAGGATACAGGATAGTTTGGGATGGGGAATTGGAGATACAGAGGGAGGAGGAAGTTGCAGGGGTGACGTTCCGAGAATGAGAGAGAGAGAGCTCAGAGACTAATCAACGCCTGCTCACTTACAGGTGGCAGGTGCATTTGTTCTATTAGTTCCATGCTTGAGGCTAGAAATATTATTCATTTTCATAGCCAGTAGCCTCTTTAGTCCTAGAACGTTTATAGTTTTTATAGATAATTTTTCTTCTGCAGATAAAATTTATGTCATTGTTTCTCGAGCAGGAAAATGTTTTTTTTCAACTAATTTGGTTTCTCTAGACCTTTAGTACCAGCCCCTGATTACTGAATCGCTCAAATGTCCAAACATGCTTTCGTATTCATTCACTATGTACACATTTTTATTCAATCTACAAGTCCCGCAGCAACGTGCGGGGTATTATCTAGTTTTCTAAGAATGAGAAAGAGAAATGGCCAGCTCTCGGGTGCCAGCACGCACTATATGTGGAAAATAATTTAGTAATTGCATAAAAAGTAAGAAAAATATTTTTAATCAAATATAATCAAGTATTGTATTCGTATAAAAAGTTTAGCCAAGAAATGATCCCCGTTGACTTAAGACCAACTAGCGTCACTACATACATGTTAAAAGAAATTGCTACCCATCGTGTAGTGTGATTAAATGTCATCAACTAGATGAAGGATTGATTCAAAATTTCAGATGACAGTGAGTGGCCCCTTGTCATCACGGCCACCATGTGTGGACCATGGATCCCAAAATAATACTGTACTAGCAGCGAGTTAATTTCCAAACTAACCATCAAAGTTGGAGTGCAGTATTTTTCTTTGTTGGGATGCAAATTACTCCCAAAATAATGCATATACAATCAGGTTATGGTTTAAGTTCATACTGAACAAAATAAAACCAGTCAGACATTCTTATATCAAAGTCTCGTTATCTGAAAACTCAATGAACTGATATCAATTCTACAACATCTAACTCAAAACAGAGTTTAATTAAAAGAAGTCACTTTTCCATTTTAATTCGCTCCTTGATACTAGTTCATTTTGTACTGAAACATAAATTATTCTTTGGTTTCTCAACACAAAGACAGTTTGGTCATCAATCAATTACATTGCATGAGCAAAATACAATGCCTCCCCGGCCAACACTTTTTAACACCCGCTTCTAAGAATACACACCTAAGCTTCAAACAGGTAACAAAAGAAACTGATGATGCAAACAGTCCACTCATAAAAAGTGGCGTTTGATACAAATTGTTCCTTCATGCATAGCCTTTGCCCAGGCAATTCAAGCAGCGCTGTACCCTGAAAATGTGAACAAATCAAGGAAGGAACGTCCATGGCAAAACTAATAGTACTAGTAGCATCCAGCAGCAACCAGGAAGAAGCAAGCTACGTAAAAGAAGGCCAACCTGGTACCATCACAAGTAGGGCAGAGACACGGGTTAACGAACACCGGGTCGTAGAGCGGAGACCATTCGACCGTGGCGCTACCCCTGCAGAGCCTGCACCCGTAGGTTCCCTTCCCCTCGCAGGCACCACACTGCATCGCGAATTTTCTCTGGCAACAGTGCAGATTGGATGCTATCGGAGTCAGAGCAGGGGGGGGGGGGGGGGGGGGGGGGGGGGGGGGGGGGGGGGGGGGGGGGGGTGGGGCGTTACCTGGTTGGTATCGGAGAGGAAGCGGAGGGAGCGGACGGCGGCGGTGGATGCTGTGGAGAGGAGGAGCAAGCCGCCGCCGAGGTACGCCGCGACACGTCCCACGGCTTGGAGCTGCCGCCGTACGCGGGCGCCGCCGCCGGATTCCATGACCGAGTGTAGCGAATCGAGTCCAGCCGGGTGGGTTATCCCGGGAGCTCCTAGCCAGCGCTGCAGGCGCCCGTTAACGAGCTGGCGCTCGCACTGTCGCTGGCATGGGCCGGCCCACGAGCGTGCTGAGCTCGATCGCTACTGCTGGGCTCGGGAAAACGAAAACGGTCGGTACTGCTGATTTCGATCGCTCGCTTAGCAGGATCGGCCGCTCGCTTGCAGTCTAGTTTTTTTTCGCTTTTTGTTTTTGATCCGGTAGGAAAAAACCACCCAGTTTTATTATTTCTTATGAAATAAAAATGTGAAATCAAAAAAAGTTTACAGATTTAAATAAAAAAGTTCATCTGTTTGAAAAAAGTTTATATCTCTAAAAAGGTTCATCGATTTTTTTGGAAAAAGTTAATCGATTTTGAAAAAACAATTCATTGATTCTGTAAACAGTTCATCGATTTTGAAAAAAAAAACATCTATTTGAAAAACTGTTCATTGATTTTGAAAAAGATATTATCGATTTTGAAAAAAGTTCATCAAAACTGAAAAAAAAGATCATCCAATTTGAAAAAAGTTTATTATATTTGAAAAAAAGTTCACGAAATTCAAAAATAATTAATGGATTTTGGGGGGAAATCTATCGATTTGAAGAAAAAAGTTCACATATTTGTGGACAATTCATCGGGCAAGGAAAAAGAAGAAAACAATGAGAAAACAAGAAAGAAAAAAGAAAAAAAGGATCGAATAAAAGACGAATAGGTTTAAATGTTAGCACGACCGCGCTGGTTGGCGGGGTGGTTACACCAGCCAACCTTCGGAGAGGAGGTCGCAGGTTCGACTTCTTCATGGCACGGGGCCCGTTTGCCAACATGCGCTTAGGATCCGTCCGTTATCCCGGCCTCACGTCCGGGTGCTTAGTCTTTCTTAAGCTGCATAAAGCTGGGCTCTACAATAGAAGGCCCAACAAAGAGAAGCTCCAACAGATTACAAAGCTACTCAGGTTCTTTTTTTCAACTCAAAAAAAGGCACCAAGTTTTTCTTCTAAAAAAAGCTACTTAGTTTTCCCCTCTAGTTAAGAATTCCTCTCCTATTGCTAACCTTATGTCGCCATTGAGTTTTCTCCTTCCATCACAATCCAGTCCTCACCATTGGAGAGCTTGGGCTAATCAAGGGGTGGCCTTGCCCACCGCTCGGCCTTGACTCGATGGTGGTGGGCTTATGTATTCATGTTTCATTTTCTCCGCCTTACTAGTATACGTCAGTTTTTAGAGTTTAGTGACTACATCTAAGAAGAAAGCATTTGCTTCAGGGACTATGGGGCAGGATGATCTAGATAGTATTGATAGATTAGGACTTCATGAGGAAGATCTAGACGATGTGGTGTTCGAGGAGGAGGATCCGCCGCCGGCCAAGGATACAAGTTGGATGGCGATCTCCCAAGTCCATATGGAACATGATTTCTATCAGTAATGATTCTTCAAAAATATGATATCAACATGGGCATTGGGAAGAAGTATGGATCAGGGTGAATGAGGACAATGTGTTTGTGTTCCAGTTCTCATGCCTAGGCGATTGGTAGAAGGTGGTGGAGGGATGACCATGAGTTTTCTAGGGCAAGAATGTATTAATTGCACCATATGATGGATTCACTAAGCCATTACCAATTAATCTTCATATGTGGCGCATGTGGCTCTAGATACATGACCTTCCAAATGGAAATTGGGGTTTGGTGAAGTCGCTAGTATCCAAGGTTGGTGAATATGTAGCAACAGAAGCTCCCCATCTATGACTTTATGGCAATGAAGTATCAAGATCGACGTTCACAAGCCTTTGAAAAATGCAGTATCTATAACTCAGAAGGGTCAAGTGCAGTTATTTGTGGTGAAGTATGAAAGGCTCCCGGACTGGTGCGTCGGTTATGTGGTGCTGAGACATTACTCCTATAAAGGATGCTAGAGTACCCGCTTCATGGGAGTCTTCGCACGTGTCTCCCGCGGCTGGCTCCGTGAGGCTGTTTGTTGGGTAATGCAGCAGAAAACAAAAAAAGTCATGCGTACAAGCCCAAGACTTATATGAAGATGCATCCAAGGTTTGATCTGATCATTACCGACTTGGAGTGGCAACGGAAGAAGAGTTGGTGAAGATTCCCACAACTATGATTTGCAACCTCCCAATCGCAAGAATTTTTTCCCTTGAACAAGTATCGATAGCACAATCTCTCCACCGGGTTGCATGCAAACAGTTTCACTGATCTGGCGGCGCTTTCTCGTCCAAAACTAATCGTCCGTAGAGACTAGGAAGGGGTGGAGCAGCCTTGCAGTAGAACAAAAATATTTCATGGAGAAACTAGAGAGAGAAGGGGCAGATCATTGCATGTCGTATGATGAGAACTTTAGTGTGTGAATGGTTGCTGCCCTCCTTCTCTATTTGTAGGAGATGGCTCATGGAAGGAGGCAGCCCCAAGCCCCCCTCCCCTTAAAAAACAAAATTTGCCCCCTCCCCCTTTAGAACTTGCCACACAAAACACAAGAAGGGGGACTTCCCCCAAGGGGGGGCATCCCATTAGGTGCCACTTGCTAAGGAGTATTGCCCCCAAAGGGGCCCCCCTTCCCATTGGTAGGCACACCATGTCTCCCCCCCCCCCCCTCATGCGATGATTTGTCAAAAAAGGCATCTATCTTTTTTTACAATCATCTCCTCCTTTATTCAATCATAAGGGTGGTAGTTGTTGGGAAGCGTAGTAGAAAACAAAAAATCGCGCCTACGCACACCCAAGATCAATATGAAGATGCATAACGGGTTGAGATCACGATCGTTACCGTCATCGAATTGCAGCGGAGGAAGAACGTGTCAGTATAGATCATACTTGGAGTCCCTCGAACCATCAATGAATGATCCCACGAACCGCCCACGAACAGTCCCTCGAACCGAAGACCGAAAGCACGACCTCTCTACTTGGTTGCAAGCGTGCAACCTTCACGATCCGGCTGCGCTTCATCGTCCAGAGCTAATTGTCGCCGGAGAATTAGAGGGAGCATATTAGAACCACACAGGGCTTCTAGTTATGAGGACAAGAGGATTAGCCTAACTCTAATTAGTCAACTAGGACCAACTAGGAATAGAACTAGAAGAACTAGAGGCTCCAAAACTTGTGTCTCAAAGGACAAAATCCTCTAGTATATATAGGATAGATGGGAGAGGAGGGGCTGCCACCAAGGGGGAAGGAGTCCTCCTTGGGGCGTCGGCCTAAGGAGGGGAGGAGGAATCCTCTCCCTCCTTCAATTCGGCCTCGCCGCCCCACTTGGGCCTTTGTGGCCCAAATTGCCTTCCACCTCTTTTTTTAGACCCGTTGATATTAAATTGAATATACAATAGATCTAAATACTTTCAGATCATTATATATATATAATTTAACATCCCTGGAAACATTTTCCACCTATATATATTTAACGGTAATACCCTGTATTACCCGATATTCACCGCAACCCTCCCGGTGACCCCGAAACACTTCTAGATCCTCTCGGGACTATTTTGAATGTTAATGAAACAATTCCACAAATATATTCTCATCACTTCATGATACGTCTCCAATGTATCTACTTTTCCAAACATTTTCCCTTGTTTTGGACTCTAACTTGCATGATTTGAATGACTGACGCTGTTTTCAGCAGAACTGCCATGATGTTGTTTTATGTGTAGAAAAGAAAAGTTCTCGGAATGTCCTGAAAATCCACGGAGGGACTTTTTGGAAAATATAAAAAATACTGGTGAAAGAATCAAGACCAGGGGGCCCACACCCTGTCCACGAGGGTGGGGGGCGCGCGCCCTCCCCCTGGGCGCGCCCCCTATCTCGTGGGCCCCCTGGACCTCCACCGACCTCAACTCCAACTCCATATATTCACGTTCGGGGAGAAAAAAATCAGAGAGAAAGTTTCATTGCGTTTTACGACACGGAGCCACCGCCAAGCCCTAATCTCTCTCGGGAGGGCTGATCTGGAGTCCGTTCGGGGCTCCGGAGAGGGGGATTCGTCGCCGTCGTCATCATCAACCATCCTCCATCACCAATTTCATGATGCTCACCGTCATGCGTGAGTAATTCCATTGTAGGCTTGCTGGACGGTGATGGGTTGGATGAGATTTACCATGTAATCAAGTTAGTTTTGTTAGCGTTTGATCACTAGTATCCACTATGTTCTGAGATTGATGTTGTTATGACTTTGCTATGCTTAATGCTTGTCACTAGGCCCCGAGTGCCATGATTTCAGATCTGAACCTATTATGTTTTCATGAATATATGTGTGTTCTTGATCCTATCTTGCAAGTCTATAGTCACCTATTATGTGTTATGATCCGACCACCCCAAAGTGACAATAATCGGGATACTTCTCGGTGATGACCGTAGTTTGAGGAGTTCATGTATTCACTATGTGCTAATGCTTTGTTCCGGTTCTCTATTAAAAGGAGGCCTTAATATCCCTTAGTTTCCACTAGGACCCAGCTGCCACGGGAGGGTAGGACAAAAGATGTCATGCAAGTTCTTTTCCATAAGCACGTATGACTATATACGGAATACATGCCTACATTACATTGATGAATTGGAGCTAGTTCTGTGTCACCCTATGTTATAGCTATTACATGAGGAATCGCATCCGGCATAATTATCCATCACTGATCCATTGCCTACGAGATTTTCACATATTGTTCTTCGCTTATTTACTTTTCCGTTGCTATTGTTACAACTACTACAAAAACCCAAAAACTATTATCTTTACTTTTGCCACCGTTACCTTTATTATCATACAACTTTTGCTACTAAATACTTTGCTGCAGATACTAAGTTATCCAGGTGTGGTTGAATTGACAACTCAACTGCTAATACTCAAGAATATTCTTTGGCTCCCCTTGTGTCGAATCAATAAATTTGGGTTGAATACTTTACCCTCGAAAGCTGTTGCGATCCCCTACACTTGTGGGTTATCACTCCCATCCTACTAACTCTCACCATATCGTGATTGCCTTAAGCTTGTGACCCCGTAGGTTCGGTAACTCATAGACATGAATGAAACCGTTCGTTCAATGATCGACAGCGGGACTATGGACGTCCATATCGATACCTATGAGCACACGAATGATATTCGAGTGAACCTATGGTTATCGTGTGATGTTCCCTTTGCATCATGCTACTTCTTGAGCTTGCGTTGATTTTTCCCTTGAAGAGGAAAGGGTGATGCAGCAAAGTAGAGATAAGTATTTCCCTCAGTTAAGAACCAAGGTATCAATCCAGTAGGAGGCAGAAGCAAATCTTCAATCTATGCACATGCACAAACTAACAAACACTTGCACTCAACGCGAAAAGGGGTTGTCAATCCCTTCACGGTCTCGAACGTATCTATAATTTTTGATCGTTCCATGCTATTATATTATCTGTTTTGGATGTTTTATATGCATTAATATACTATTTTATATTTTTGGGAATAACTTATTATCCTAGAGCCTAGTGCCAGTTTTTGCTTTTTCTTGTTTTTGAGCTTCGTAGAAAAGGGATACTAAACAGAGTCCAAACGGAATAAAACCTTTGCAATGATTTTTCTTGGACTAGAAGACACCCCGGAGACTTGAAGATCAAGTCATAAGAGCCGCGAGGCGGCGACATGGGGGGAGGGCGTGCCCTGGGGGGCAGCACCCCCCAGCCTTGCCGCCTCCTCGGGACTCCTCTAACCTAACCCTTGGCCCTATATATTCACATGTATTCCCAAACCACCAGAGACATCCACGATAACACTTTTCCACCGCCACAACTGTTGGGGAACGTAGTAATTTTAAAAAATTTCCTACGCACACGCAAGATCATGGTGACACATAGCAACGAGAGGGAGAGTGTATCTTCATACCCTTCAAGATCGCTAAGCAGAAGCGTTTATCAACGCAGTTGATATAGTTGTACGTCTTCACGATCCGACCGATCCAAGTACTGAATGCACGGCACTTCCGAGTTCTGCACACGTTCAGCTCGATGACGTCCTCGCCTTCTTGATCCAGAAAGACGGGCGAAGTAGTAGATGAGATCCGGCAGCACGACGGCGTGGTGATGGTGTTGGTGAAGAATAATCTCCGCACGGCTTCGCCTAAGCACTACGGAAACTATGACGGAGGATAAACTAGAGGGGACGGGGTTGCCGGCACACGGCTTGGTGTTTCTTGATGTGTCTTTGGTGCTAGCCCCGCCCCTCTATTTATATGTTGAGCCCTGGGGTCGAAACTTGGAGCAAAAGCCTCCTAAAAGTCGGTTTTGCCCGAAAGGCAAGAGCCCACTCGGACTCCAGGACCAAACGCCACAATCCTTGGCATCTGGCCCAGACGCCATGGGCCTCATCTTCTGGCCCAGGGCCAGACGCCAGGGTCTCCGGCGTTTGGCCCCCTGGCCTCCGCAAAACTCCTTTTGCACCGACTTATAACCCCGTGGGCCTGACCCCTTGGCCTAACCATATCATCCAATATATGAATCTTTACCTCCGGACCATTTCGGAGCTCCTCGTCATGTCCGTGATCTCATCCGGGACTCCGAACAACATTCGGTCACCAACATACATAACTCATATAATACTATATCATCAACGAACGTTAAGCGTGCGGACCCTACGGGTTCGAGAACTATGTAGACATGACCGAGACACCTCTCTGGTCAATAACCAATAGCGGAACCTGGATGCCCATATTGGCTTCTACATATTCTACGAAGATCTTTATCGGTCGAACCGCATAACAAAATACGTTGTTCCCTTTGTCATCGGTATGTTACTTGCCCGAGATTCGATCGTCGGTACCTCAATACCTAGTTCAATTTCGTTACCAGCAAGTCTCTTTACTCATTATGTAATGCATCATCCCGCAACTAACTCATTAGTCACATTGCTTGCAAGGCTTATAGTGATGTACATTACCGAGAGGGCCCAGAGATACCTCTCCGACAACCGGAGTGACAAATCCTAATCTCGAAATACGCCAACTCAACATGTACCTTCGGTGACACCTATAGAGATCCTTTATAATCACCCAGTTACGTTGTGACGTTTGGTAGCACACAAAGTGTTGCTCCGATAAACGGGAGTTGCATAATCTCATAGTCATAGGAACATGTATAAGTCATGAAGAAAGCAATAGCAACAGATCAAGTGCTAAGCTAACGGAATGGGTCAAGTCAGTCACATCATTCTCCTAATGATGTGATCCCATTAATCAAATGACAACTCATGTATATGGCTAGGAAACTCAACCATCTTTGATCAACGAGCTAGTCAAGCATAGGCATACTAGTGACATTATGTTTGTCTATGTATTCACACATGTATTATGTTTCCGGTTAATACAATTCTAGCATGAATAATAAACATTTATCATGAAATAAGGAAATAAATAATAACTTTATTATTGCCTCTAGGGCATATTTCCTTCAGTCTCCCACTTGCACTAGAGTCAATAATCTAGTTCACATCACCATGTGATTTAACACCAATATTCACATCTGTATGTGATTAATACCCATGTTCACATCGCTATGTGATTAACACCCAAAAGTACTAAGGTATGATCACGTTTTGCTTGTGAGAGAATTTTAGTCAACGGGTTTGTTACATTCAAAGCCGTATGTATTTTGCAAATATTCTATGTCTACAATGCTCTGTGATACGTCTCCAACGTATCTATAATTTTTAATTGTTCCATGCTATTATATTACCCCTTTTGGATGTTTATGGGCTTTATTTTACACATTTATATCATTTTTGGGACTAACCTACTAACCGGAGGCCCAGCCCGTATTGCTGTTTTTTTGTTGCTATTTCAGTATTTCGAAGAAAAGGAATATGAAACGGAGTCCAAACAGAATGAAACCTTCGGGGGCGTGATTTTTGGAACGAACGTGATCCGGAGAACTTGGGTGCAAGTCAAGAAGCAAACGACGCGGCCAGGAGATAGGAGGGCGCGCCCACCCCCTGTCTCCTGGGCCCCTCGAGCGGCCACCGACGTACTTATTCCTCCTATATATACCCACGTACCCCGAAAACATCCAGGGAGCCAATGAAAAACAATTTACACCACCGTAACCTTCTGTATCCGTGAGATCCCATCTTGGAGCCTTAGCCGGTGCTCCGCCGGAGGGGGAATCGACCATGGAGGGCTTCTACATCAACACCATAGCCCCTCCGATGAGTTGTGAGTAGTTTACCACAGACCTTCGGGTCCATAGTTATTAGCTAGATGGCTTATTCTCTCTTTTTCGATCTCAATACAATGTTCTCCCCCTCTCTTGTGGAGATCTATTCGATGTAAACTCTTTTTGCGGTGTGTTTGTCGAGATCCGATGAATTGTGGGTTTACGATCAAGTTTATCTATGAGAAATATTTGAATCTCCTCTGAATTCTTTTATGTATGATTGAGTTATCTTTGCAAGTCTCTTCGAATTATCAGTTTGGTTTGGCCTACTAGATTGATCTTTCTTGCCATGGGAGAAGTGCTTAGCTTTGGGTTCAATGTTGCGGTGTCCTTACCAAGTGACAGAAAGGGTTGCATGGCACGTATTGTATTGTTGCCAGCGAGGATAAAAAGATGGGGTTTATATCATATTGCTTGAGTTTATGCCTCTACATCATGTCATCTTTCTTAATGTGTTACTCTGTTCTTATAAACTTAATACTCTAGATGCATGCTGGATAGCGGTCATGGAGTAATAGTAGTAGATGCAGGCAGGAGTCGGTCTACTTGTTGCGGACGTGATGCCTATATACATGATAATGCCTAGATAATCTCATAATTATTCGCTTTTCTATCAATTGCTCGACAATAATTTGTTCACCCACCGTAATACTTATGCTATCTTGAGAGAAGCCACTAGTGAAACCTATGGCCCCCGGGTCTATCTTTTATCATATAAGCTTTCAATCTACTTTTATATGCATCTTTACTTTTTGCATCTATATTATAAAATACCAAAAATATATTTATCTTATCATAATATCTCTATCATATCTTACTTTCGCAAGTGGCCGTGAAGGGATTGACAACCCCTTTATTGCATTGGTTGCGAGTTCTTGTTTGTTTGTGTAGGTCCGTGGGACTTTTGAGGAGCCTCCTACTGGATTGATACCTTGGTTCTCAAAAACTGAGGGAAATACTTACGCTACTATTGCTGCATCACCGTTTCCTCTTCAAGGAAAACCAACGCAAGCTCAAGACGTAGCAAGAAGGATTTCTAGCACCATTGTCGGGGAGGTCTTCGCTCAAGTCAAGACATACCAAGTACCCATCACAAACTCATCTCCCTCGCATTTACATTATTGGCCATTTGCCTCTCGTTTTCCTCTCCCCCACTTCACCCTTGCCGTTTTATTTGCCCTCTCTTTCCCAATCTCCTCCTCTCTTTTTCGCTTGCCTTTTTCTGTTTGCTCGTGTGTTAGATCGTTTACCTCGTCATTATGGCTAGCTCGGTCTTTATTCCTTCGTCTTCGGACTTTGAAGTTCTCCACTTCAAGCAAAGACAAGGAGAAAATTTAAAAGATGCTTGGTGTAGGATGTTAGAATCTTATCGTAGTTGCGCTATAGAAGGAGATTTCAAGATTTTAATTCGCAATTTTTATGTTGGGTTAACCTTACCCCACAAACAACTCCTTGATTTCGCCGCAAAAGGGGTATTTATTGAAGTTGATCCTAGTTTCGCTTATGAAATTATAGAGGGGATAGTAGGAGTACTTCCCCTACAAAAAGGATCACTCTTCTCTCTTGAAGGAACCCAAATTTTAGAGAAATTATATGAATTGCAAAAACTTGTTGAACCACTTAAGAATATTGGTGGGAATATCAACCGCATGAATAATTTGATCACACTTTGCAATAAGCGGTTGGATGCCTTACATCAAAGGATCTCTGAGCATGAAGGGAAACGCAAAGAGCCTACCGGACCTGAGCATAACTCCATTAAGATGAGTGCCAAAGACAGCACTACTTAGATCTATCTTCGCTTTTATGCCTAGCTAGGGGCGTTAAACGATAGCGCTAGTTGGGAGGCAACCCAATTTTATTTGTGTTTTTTGTTTTTGTTCCTGTTTAGTAATAAATTTTGCTTCTATCTTCTGTTTAGATGAGTTTTTATGTTTTAGTTAGTGTTTGTGCCAAGTAGAACCTATAGGATAACCTATGATGATAGTTGATTTGATTCTGCTGAAAAACAGAAACTTTGCACGCACGAATTTAGTTTTGTTAAATCACAGAAACGTGCTTTTGCGTTGATTCTTTTTTGCTTCTGATCAATAGACAAATTTTCCAGGACTTCCTATTTTGGTAGGATGTTTAGAGTTACAGAAGTTTGCGTTAGTTACAGATTGCTACAGACTGTTATGTTTTTGACAGATTCTGTTTTTCGTGTGTTGTTTGCTTATTTTGATGCATCTATGGCTAGTATTAAGTGGTATGAACCATAGAGAACTTGGAATGCAGTAGGTTTAACACCAAAATAAATAAAGAATGAGTTCATTACAGTACCTTATGTGGTGGTTTTGTTTTCTTTCACTAACGGAGCTTATAAGATTTCCTATTGAGTTTTGTGTTGTGAAGTTTTTCAAGTTTTGGGTAAAGATTTGATGGACTATGGAATAAGGAGTGGCAAGAGCCTAAACTTGGGGATGCCCATGGCACCCCAAGATATTCAAGAATAGCCAAAAGCATAAGCTCGGGGATGCCCCCGGAAGGCATCCCCTCTTTCGTCTTTGTTCATTGGTAACTTTACTTGGAGCTATATTTTTATTCGCCACATGATATGTGTTTGCCTTGGAGCATAGTGTATTATATTAGTCTTTTTAGTCTACCACAATCATCCTTGCTGTACACACCTTTTGGGAGAAGCCCACTTGATTAGAATTTGCTAGAATACTCTATGTGCTTCACTTATATCTTTTGAGCTTGATAGTTTTTGCTCTAGTGCTTCACTTATATCTTTTAGAGAACGGCGGTGGCTTAATTTTGAAGAAATTGCTAGTCTCTCATGCTTCACTTATATTATTTTGTGAGTCTTTTAGAAAAAAAGCATGGTATTTGCTATGGTTATAAATTGGTCCTAGAATGGTGAGCATTCAAGTTGGGTATAATAAAAACTATCATAGAAAGTGAATTGGATGCTATGATCAATTTGATGCTTGATAATTGTTTTGAGATATTGAGGTAGTAATGTAGAGTCATGCTAGTGGGTAATTATGAAATTGAGGAATACTTGTGTTGAAGTTGGCAAGTCCTGTAGCATGCACGTATGGTAAAAGTTGTGTGACAAATTTGTTGCATGAGGTGCTCTTTTAATTGCCTTCCTTATGAGTGGAGGTCAGGATCGCACGATGGTTAACTCCTACCAACCCTTCCCCTAGGAGCATGCGTAGTAGTACTTTGCTTCGAGGGCAAGTAGATTTGTGCAATAAGTATATGAGTTCTTTATGACTAATGTGAGTCCATGGATATACGCACACTCATCCTTCCACTTTGCTAGCCTCTATTATACCGTGCAACTTTCGCCGGTATCATGCACCCATTATTTACCTTCCTCAAAACAGCCACCATACCTACCTATTATGGCATTTCCATAGCCATTCCGAGATATATTGCCATGCAACTTTCCACCATTCCGTTTGTTATGACACACTTCATCATTGTCATATTGCTCTTTGCATGATCATGTAGTTGACATCGTATTTGTGGCAAGGCCACCTTCATAATTTTCATACATGTCGCTCTTGATTCATTGCATATCCCGGTACACTGCCGGAGGCATTCATATAGAGTCATATCTTGTTCTAGTTTTGAGTTGTAATTCTTGAGTTGTAAATCAATAAAAGTGTGATGATCTTCATTATTAGAGCATTGTCCCAGTGAGGAAAGGATGATGAAGACTATGATTCCCCCACAAGTCGGGATGAGACTTCGGACTTTAAAAAAAATAAAAAAAATAGAGAAAGGCCAAAAAAAGGAAAGGCCAAAGAAAAAAAAGAAAAAAAGAAAAAAAGAAAAATAAATAAAATGAGAGAAAAAGAGAGAAGGGACAATGCTACTATCTCTTTTTCCACACTTGTGCTTCAAAGTAGCACCATGGTCTTCATGATAGAGAGTTTCCTATGTTGTCACTTTCATATACTGAGTGGGAATTTTTCATTATAGAACTTGTCTTGTATATTCCAATGATGGGCTTCCTCAAAATGCCCTAGGTCTTCGTGAGCAAGCAAGTTGGATGCACACCCACTTAGTTTCTTTTGTTGAGCTTTCATATATTTATAGCTCTAGTGCATCCGTTGCATGGCAATCCCTACTCACTCACATTGATATCTATTGATGGGCATCTCCATAGCCCATTAATACGCCTAGTTGATGTGAGACTATCTTCTCCCTTTTTGTCCTCACAACCACCACCATATACCACCATAGTGCTATGTCCATGGCTTGCGCTCATGTATTGCGTAAGAGTTGAAAAAGCTGAAGCACGTTAAAAAGTATGAACCAATTGCTTGGCTGAAACCGGGGTTGTGCATGATGGGAGTATTTTGTGTAATGAAAATGAAGCATGGCCTAACTATATGATTTTGTAGGGATAAGCTTTCTTTGGCTATGCTATTTTGATAGGACATGATTATTTGTTAGTATGCTATGTAGCATTATTATTTTTATGTTTTATAAGCTTTTATCTTGAATCATTTGGATCTGAACATTCATGCCACAATAAAGAAAATTACATTGAGAATTATGCTAGGTAGCATTCCACATCAAAAATTCTGTTTTTATCATTTACCTACTTGAGGGCGAGCAGGAATTAAGCTTGGGGATACTTGATACGTCTCCAACGTATCTATAATTTTTTATTGTTCCATGCTATTATATTACCCCTTTTGGATGTTTATGGGCTTTATTTTACACATTTATATCAGTTTTGGGACTAACCTACTAATCGGAGGCCCAGCCCGTATTGCTGTTTTTTTTTTGCCTATTTCAGTATTTTGAAGAAAAGGAATATCAAACGGAGTCCAAACAGAATGAAACCTTCGGGAGCGTGATTTTTGGAACGAACGTGATCCGGAGAACTTGCAGTGCAAGTCAAGAAGCAAATGAGGCGGCCAGGAGATAGGAGGACGCGCCCACCCCTCCTGGGAGCGCCCCTGTCTCCCGGGCCCCTCGAGCGGCCACCGACGTACTTCTTCCTCCTATATATACCCACGTACCCCAAAAACATCTAGGGAGCCAACGAAAAACAATATCCACCGCCGTAACCTTCTGTATCCGTGAGATCCCATCTTGGAGCCTTCGTCGGCACTCCGCCAGAGGGGGAATCGACCACTGAGGGCTTCTACATCAACACCATAGCCCCTCCGATGAGTTGTGAGTAGTTTACCACAGACCTTCAGGTCCATAGTTATTATCTAGATGGCTTCTTCTCTCTTTTTCGATCTCAATACAATGTTCTCCCCCTCTCTTGTGGAGATCTATTCGATGTAAACTCTTTTTGCGGTGTGTTTGTCGAGATCCGATGAATTGTGGGTTTATGATCAAGTTTATCTATGAGAAATATTTGAATCTCCTCTGAATTCTTTTATGTATGATTGAGTTATATTTGCTAGTCTCTTCGAATTATCAGTTTGGTTTGGCCTACTAGATTGATCTTTCTTGCCATGGGAGAAGTGCTTAGCTTTGGGTTCAATCTTGCGGTGTCCTTACCAAGTGACAGAAAGGATTGCAAGGCACGTATTGTATTGTTGCCATCAAGGATAAAAAAGATGGGGTTTATATCATATTGCTTGAGTTTATGCCTCTACATCATGTCATCTTTCTTAATGCGTTACTCTGTTATTATGAACTTAATACTCTAGATGCATGCTGGATAGTGGTCGATGTGTGGATTATTAGTAGTAGATGCAGGCACGAGTCAGTCTACTTGTTGCGGACGTGATGCCTATATACATGATCATGCCTAGATAATCTCATAATTATTCGCTTTTCTATCAATTGCTCGATAGTAATTTGTTCACCCACCGTAATACTTATGATATCTTGAGAGAAGCCACTAGTGAAACCTATGGCCCCCGGGTCTATCTTTTATCATATAAGCTTTCAATCTACTTTTATTTGCATCTTTACTTTTTGCATCTATATTATAAAATACCAAAAATATATTTATCTTATCATACTATCTCTATCAGATCTCACTTTCGAAAGTGGCCGTGAAGGGATTGACAACCCTTTTATTGCGCTGGTTGCGAGTTCTTGTTTGTTTGTGTAGGTGCGTGGGACTTTTGAGGAGCCTCCTATTGGATTGATACCTTGGTTCTCAAAAACTGAGGGAAATACTTACACTACTATTGCTGCATCACCCTTTCCTCTTCAAGGAAAACCAACGCAAGCTCAAGACGTAGCACTCTGCACGGAGCTACTCTAGCTAATTGCTCCCACTTAGAGTCATCTGGATCGGTGTAAAAGCTTGCACCGATGTAACTCTTTACGACGGGCTCTTTTATCACCTCCATAATCAAGAAATATTTACTAAGTCCTCACTAAGGATATTCTTGACCGTTGTCCAGTGATCTACTCTTAGATCAAAATTGTACTCCCTTGCCAAACTCAGAACAAAGTATACAATAGGTTTGGTACACAACATAGCATACTTTATAGAACGTATGACTGTGGCATAGGGAATGACTTTTTATTCTCTTTCTATTTTCTGCCATGGTCGGGTTTTGAGTCTTACTCAACTTCACACCTTGCAAGACAGGCAAGAACTCCTTCTTTGACTGTTCCATTTTGAACTACTTCAAAAACTTATCAAGGTATGTACTCATTGAAATTTTTTATCAAGCGTCTTGATCTATCTCTATAGATCTTGATGCTCAATGTGTAAGCAGCTTCACCGAGGTCTTTCATTGAAAAACTTTCATTCAAGTATCCTTTTGTGCTATCTAGAAATTCTATATCATTTCCAATCAACAATATGTCGTCCACATATAATATCAGAAATGCTACAGAGCTCCCACTCACTTTCTTGTAATTATAGGCTTCTCTAGAAGTCTATATAAAACCATATGCTTTGATCAAACTATCAAAGCATTTATTCCAACTCCGAGAGGCTTGCACCAGTCCATAAATGGATCGCTGGAGCTTGCACACTTTGTTAGCACCTTTCGGATCGACAAAACCTTCTGGTTGCATCATATACAACTCTTCTTCCAGAAATCCATTCAGGAATGCAGTTTTGACATCCATTTGCCAAATTTCATAATCATAAAATGCGGCAATTGCTAACATGATTCGGACAGACTTAAGCATCGCTACGGGGGAGAAGGTCTCATCATAGTCAACCCCTTGACCTTGTCGAAAACCTTTCGCAACAAGTCCAGCTTTGTATATAGTAACACTACTATCAGTGTCCGTCTTCCTCTTGAAGATCCATTTATTCTCTATGGCTTATCTATCATCGGGCAAGTCCACCAAAGTCCACACTTTGTTCTCATACATGGATCCCATCTCAGATTTCATGGCCTCTCGCGGAATCTGGGCTCATCATTGCTTCCTCATAGTTCATATGTTTATCATGGTCTAGTAACATGACTTCTAGAATAGGATTACCGTACCACTCTGGTGCGGACCATACCCTGGAAGACCTATGAGGTTCTGTAGTAACTTGATTTGAAGTTTCACGATCATCATCATTAGCTTCCTCACTAATTGGTGTAGGCATCACTGGAACTAATTTCAGTGATGAACTATTTTCCAATTCGGGAGAAGGTACTATTACCTCATCAAGTTCTACTTTTCTCCCACTCACTTCTTTCAAGAGAAACTCCTGCTCTAGAAAGGATCCATTAGCAACAAATATTTTGCCTTCGTATCTGTAATTAGAAGGTGTACCCAACAATTTCCTTTGGGTATCCTATGAAGATGCATTTCTCCGATTTGAGTTCGAGCTTATCAGGTTGAAACTTTTTCACATAAGCATCGCAACTCCAAACTTTAAGAAACGACAGCTTAGGTTTATTGCTAAACCATAGTTCATATGGTGTCGTCTCAACGGATTTAGATGGTGCCCTATTTAACGTGAATGCAGCTATCTCTAATGCATAACCCCAAAACGATATAGGTAAATCGGTAAGAGACATCATTGATCGCACCATATCAAATAAGTGCAGTTATGACATTCGGACACACCGTTACACTGTGGTGTTCCAGGTGGCATGAGTTTGTGAAACTATTCCACATTATTTTAACTGAAGGCCAAACTCGTAACTCAAATATTCACCTCCACGATCAGATCGCAGAAACTTTATTTTCTTGTTACGATGGTTTTCCACTTCACTCTGAAATTCTTTGAACCTTTCAACTGTTTCAGACTTATGTTTCATCAAGTAGATATACCCATATCTGCTCAAATCATCTGTGAAGGTCAAAAAATAACGATACCCACCACGAGCCTTAATACTCATTGGTCTGCATACATCAGTATGAATTATTTCCAACAAGTCAGTAGCTCGTTCCATTGTTCCGGAGAACGGAGTTTTAGTCATCTTGCCCAAAAGGCACGGTTCGCAAGCATCAAATGATTCATAACCAAGTGATTCCGAAAATCCATCTTTATGGAAATTCTTCATGTGCTTTACACCGATATGACCCAAACGGCAGTGCCACAAATAAGTTGCACTATCATTATTAACTTTGCATCTTTTGGCATCAATATTATGAATATGTGTATCACTACGATCGAGATCCAACAAACTATTCATTGGGTGTATGACCATTGAAGGTTTTATTCATGTAAACAGAACAACAATTATTCTCTGACTTTAAATGAATAACCGTATTGCAATAAACATGATCAAATCATATTCATGCTCAACGCAAGCGCCAAATAACATTTATTTAGGTTTAACACTAATCACGAAAGTATAGGGAGTGTGTGATGATGATCATATCAATCTTGGAACTACTTCCAACACTCATCATCACTTCCCCCTCAACTAGTCTCTATTTATTCTGTAACTCCTGTTTCGAGTTACTAATCTTAGCAACCAAACAAGTATCAAATACTCAGGGGCTACTATAAACACTAGTAAGGCACACATCAATAATTTGTATATCAAATATACCCTTGTTCACTTTGCCATCCGTCTTATCCACCAAATATTCAGGGCATTTCCGCTTCCAGTGACCATTTCCTTTGCAGTGTAAGCACTCAGTTTCAGGCTTTGGTCCAGCTTTGTGCTTCTTCGCGGGAGTGACAACTTGCTTGTCATTCTACTTGAATTCCCTTTCTTTCCCTTTGCCCTTTTCTTGAAACTAGTGGTCTTGTCAATCATCAACACTTGATGGTCTTTTCTTGATTTCTACCTTCGTCGATTTTAACATCACGAGGACCTCGGGAATCGTTTTCGTCATCCCTTGCATACTATAGTTCATCACAAAGTTCTAGTAACTTGGTGATGGTGACTAGAGAACTCTGTCAAGCACTATCTTATCTGGTAGATTAACTCCCACTTGATTCAAGCAATTGTAGTACCCAGACAATCTGAGCACATGCTCACTAGTTGAGCAATTCTCCTCCATCTTTTAGCTATAGAACTTGTTGGAGACTTCATATCTCTCAACTCGGGTATTTGCTTGTAATATTAACTTCAACTCCTGGAACATCTCATATCGTCCATGACGTTCAAAACGTCTTTGAAGTACCGATTCTAAGCCGTTAAGCATGGTGCACTAAACTATCAAGTAGTCATCATATTGAGCTAACCAAACGTTCATAACGTCTGCATCTGCTCCTGCAATAGGTCTGTCACCTAGCGGTGCATCAAGGACATAATTCTTCTGTGCAGCAATGAGGATAAACCTCAGATCATGGATCTAATCCGCATCATGTCTACTAACATCTTTCAACATAGTTTTTCTCTAGGAACATATCAAAAATAAACATAGGGAAGCAACCAATGCGAGCTATTGATCTACAACATAATTTGCAAAAATACTATCAGGACTAAGTTCATGGTAAATTAAAGTTAAATTAATCATATTACTTAAGAACTCCCACTTAGATAGACATCCCTCTAATCATCTAAGTGATCACGTGATCCAAATCAACTAAACCATGTCCGATCATCACGTGAGATGGAGTAGTTTTCAATGGCGAACATCACTATGTTGATCATATCTACTATATGATTCACGCTCGACCTTTCGGTCTCAGTGTTCCGAGGCCATATCTGTATATGCTAGGCTCGTCAAGTTTAACCTGAGTATTCTACGTGCGCAACTGTTTTGCACCCGTTGTATTTGAACGTAGAGCCTATCACACCCGATCATCACGTGGTGTCTCAACACGAAGAACTTTCGCAATGATGCATACTCAGGGAGAACACTTATACCTTGAAATTTAGTGAGAGATCATCTTATAATGCTACCGTCAATCAAAGCAAAACAAGATGCATAAAGGATAAACATCACATGCAATCAATATAAGTGATATGATATGGCCATCATCATCTTGTGCTTTTGATCACCATCTCCGAAGCACCGTCATGATCACCATCCTCACCGGCGTGACACCTTGATCTTCATCGTAGCATCGTTGTCGTTTCGCCACCTATTGCTTCTGCGACTATCGCTACCGCTTAGTGATAAAGTAAAGCAATTACAGGGCGATTGCATTTCATACAATAAAGCGACAACCATTTGGCTCCTGCCAGTTGCCGATAACTTTGTTACAAAACATGATCATCTCATACAATAAAATTTAGCATCATGTCTTGACCATATAACATCACAACATGCCCTGCAAAAACAAGTTAGACGCCCTCTACTTTGTTGTTGCAAGTTTTATGTGGCTGCTACGGGCTGAGCAAGAACCGCTCTTACCTACGCATCAAAACCACAACGATATTTCGTCAAGTTAGTGCTCTTTTAACCTTCTCAAGGACCGGGCGTAGCCACACTCGGTTCAACTAAAGTTGGAGAAACTGGCACCCGCCAGCCACCTGTGTGCGAAGCATGTCGGTAGAACCAGTCTCGCGTAAGCGTACGCGTAATGTCGGTCCGAGCCACTTCATCCAACAATACCGCCGAACCAAAGTATGACATGCTGGTAAGCAGTATGACTTTCATCGCCCACAACTCACTTGTGTTCTACTCATGCATATAACATCTACGCATAAACCTGGCTCGGATGCCACTATTGGGAACGTAGTACTTTCAAAAAAAATCCTACGCACACGCAAGATCATGGTGATGCATAGCAACGAGAGGGAGAGTGTATCTTCATACCCTTGAAGATCGCTAAGCGGAAGTGTTTATCAACGCGGTTGATGTAGTCGTACGTCTTCATGATCCAGCCGATCCCAGTACCGAACACACGGCACCTCCGAGTTCTGCACACGTTCAGCTCGATGACGTCCTCGCCTTCTTGATCCAGCAAGACGGGCAAAGTAGTAGATGAGTTCCAGCAGCACGACGGCGTGGTGACGATGTTGGTGAAGAACAATCTCCACAGGGCTTCGCCTAAGCACTATGGAAACTATGACGGAGGATAAACTAGAGGGGACGGGGTTGCCGGCACACGGCTTGGTGTTTCTTGATGTGTCTTTGGTGCTAGCCCCGCCCCTCTATTTATATGTTGAGCCCTGGGGTCGAAACTTGGAGCAAAAGCCTCCTCAAAGTCAGTTTTGCCCAGAAGGCAAGAGTCCCACTCGGACTCCAGGACCAAACGCCACAATCCTTGGCGTTTGGCCCAAACGCCATGGGCCTCAGCTTCTGGCCCAGGGCCAGGCGCCAGGGTCTCCGGCGTTTGGCCCCTGGCCTCCGCAAAACTCCTTTTGCACCGACTTATAGCCCGTGGGCCTGACCCCTTGGCCTAACCATATCATCCAATATATGAATCTTTACCTCCGGACCATTCCGGAGCTCCTCGTCATGTTCGTGATCTCATCTGGGACTCCGAACAACATTCGGTCACCAACATACATAACTCATATAATACTATATCGTCAATGAACGTTAAGCGTGCGGACCCTACGGGTTCGAGAACTATGTAGACATGACCGAGACACCTCTCTGGTCAATAACCAATAATGGAACCTGGATGCCCATATTGGCTCCTACATATTCTACGAAGATCTTTATCGGTCGAACCGCATAACAACATACGTTGTTCCCTTTGTCATCGGTATGCTACTTGCCTGAGATTCGATCGTCGATACCTCAATACCTAGTTCAATCTCGTTACCGGCAAGTCTCTTTACTCGTTATGTAATGCATCATCTCACAACTAACTCGTTAATCACATTGCTTGCAAGGCTTATATTTATGTACATTACCGAGAGGGCCCAGAGATACCTCTTCGACAACCGGAGTGACAAATCCTAATCTCGAAATACGCCAACTCAACATGTACCTTCGGAGACACCTGTAGAGCTCCTTTATAATCACCCAGTTATGTTGTGACGTTTGGTAGCACACAAAGTGTTCCTCCGATAAATAGGAGTTGCATAATCTCATAGTCATAGGAACATATATAAGTCATGAAGAAAGCAATAGCAACATACTAAACGATCAAGTGCTAAGCTAACGGAATGGGTCAAGTCAATCAAATCATTCTCCTAATGATGTGATCCCGGTAATCAAATGACAACTCATGTCTATGGCTAGGAAACTCAACCATCTTTGATCAACGAGCTAGTCAAGTCGAGGCATACTAGTGACATTATGTTTGTCTATGTATTCACACATGTATTATGTTTCCGGTTAATATAATTCTAGCATGAATAATAAACATTTATCATGAAATAAGGAAATAAATAATAACTTTATTATTGCCTCTAGGGCATATTTCCTTCAACAACATTCTGTTCCCATGAGATCCCATCTTGGGGCCTTTTCTGACATCCTGCCGGAGGGGGATTCGATCATAGAGGGTTCTACATCAACTCTATTGCCCTTCTGATGAAGCGTGAGTAGTTTACCACAGACCTACAGGTCCATAGCTAGTAGCTAGATGGCTTCTTCTCTCTCTTTGATTCTCAATACCATGTTCTCCATGATGTTCTCGAAGATCTATCCGATGTAATCTTCTTTTGAGTTGTGTTTGTCGAGATCCGATGAATTGTGGATTTATGATCAGCTTATCTATGAATATTATTTGAATCTTCTGTGAATTCTTTTATGCATGATTTGATATCTTTGTAATTCTCTTCGAACTATCGATTTAGTTTGGCCAACTAGATTGGTTTTTCTTGCAATGGAAGAAGTGCTTAGCTTTGGGTTCAATCTTGCGGTGTCCTCACCCAGTGACAGTAGGGGTAGCGAGGCACGTATTGTATTGTTGCCATCGAGGATAAAAAGATGGGGTTTATATCATATTGCTTGAGTTTATTCCTCTACATCATGTCATCTTACTTAAAGTGTTACTCTGTTCTTCATGAACTTAATACTCTAGATGCAGGCAGGAGTCGGTCTACTTGACATGGACGTGATGCCTATATTTCATAATCGTTGCCTTAGATATCGTCATAACTTTGCGCTTTTCTATCAATTGCTCCACAGTAATTTGTTCACCCATGGTATTATTGGCTCTCTTGAGAGAAGCCTCTAGTGAAACCTATGGCCCCCGGGTCTATTTTCCAGCATATAAGTTTCTGGTCTACTATTTTGCAATCTTTTACTTCCCGATCTATAAACCAAAACCCCCAAAAGTATTTACTTTATCTTTTGTTTAGTTTTATCTATCTCTATCATGTCTCACTTTTGCAAGTGACTGGGAAGGGATCGACAACCCCTTTATCGCGTTGGGTGCAAGCGTTTGATTGTTTGTGCAGGTATTGGTGATTTGTGCAGTGTCTCCTACTAGATTGATACATTGGTCCTCTAACTGAGGGAAATACTTATCTCTACTTTTCTGCATCACCCTTTCCTCTTTAAGGAAAAAACCAACGCAAGCTCAAGAAGTAGCACACCCCAGGGGGGGCCTAAGGGCTTGTGGGTCCTGGTACGTCTCCAATGTATCTATAATTTTTTATTGTTCCATGGTATTATATTGTCTATTTTGTATGTTTTATATGCATTAATATGCTATTTTATATTATTTTTGGGACTACTTATTAACATAGAGCCCAGTGCCAGTTTCTGTGTTTTCCTTGTTTTTGAGTTTTATAGAAAAGGACTATCAAACGGAGTCCAAACGGAATACAACTTTCGCGATGACTTTTCTTGGACCAAAAGACACACATAGCGCTTGGAGATGAAGTCCGAGGAGTCCCGAGGAGGCCACAAGCCTCCAGGGCGCGCCCGCTGGCTTGTGGGCCCCTCGGAGCTCCTCTAAACCTAATTCTTGGCCTATAAATTTCCAAATATTCCCAAGCGACTAGAAGCATCCACCAAAATACTTTTCCACCGCTGTAACCTTCTGTTCCCATGAGATCCCATCTTGGGGCCTTTTCTGGCATCCTGCCGGAGGGGGATTCGATCATGGAGGGCATCTACATCAACCCTATTGCCCTTCTAATGAAGCGTGAGTAGTTTACCACAGACCTATGGGTTGATAGATAGTAGCTAGATGGCTTCTTCTCTCTCTTTGATTCTCAATACCATGTTCTTCTCGATGTTCTACGAGATCAATCTGATGTAATCTTCTTTTGTGGTATGTTTATCGAGATCGATGAATTATTGATTTATGATCAACTTATCTATGAATATTATTTGAATCTTCTCTGAATTGTTATATGCATGATTTGATATCTTTGTATATTTATTCGAATTATCTGTTTGGTTTGGCCAATTAGATTGTTTTTTCTTGCAATGGGAGAGGTGCTTAGTTTTGGGTTCAATCTTGCGGTGTCCTCACCCAGTGATGAAGTAGGGGTAGCGAGGCACGTATTTGTATTGTTGCCATCAAGGGTAAAAAGATTGGGTTTTCATCATATTGTTTGAGTTTATCCCTCTACATCATGTCATCTTACTCAAGGTGTTACTCCGTTCTTATGAACTTAATACTCTAGATGCATGCTGGATAGTGGTCGATCTATGGAGTAATAGTAGTAGATGCAGGCAGGAGTCGGTGTACTTGACATGAACGTGATGCCTATATTCATAATCATTGCCTTGGATATCGTCATAACTTTGCTCTTTTCTATCAATTACTCGACAGTAATTTGTTCACCCACCGTATTATTTGACTTCAAGAGAGAAGCCTCTAGTGAAACCTATGGCCCCCGAGTCTATTTTTCTTCATATATTTTCAGATCAATATACCAAAAATACCTTTTTGCAATTTATTTACTTTTATTTTGTTTTACATTTTAGTAATCTTTTGTATCTATCTCTATCAGATCTCACCTTTGCAAGTGACCGTGAAGGAATTGACAACCCCTTTTTTTCGTTGGGTGCAAGTGTTTGATTGTTTGTGTAGGTGCATATATTGGGGACTTGCGTGTTTCTCCTAGTGTATTGATACCTTGGTTCTTAAATAAGGGAAATACTTATCTCTACTTTGTTGCATCACCCTTTCCTCTTTAAGGAAAAAACCAACGCAAACTCAAGAAATAGCAGGAAGAATTTCTGGCGCCATTGCCGGGGAGATCTACATCAAGCCAACCAAGTACCCACCATAAACTCTCATCTCTTGCATTACATTCTTTTCCATTTGCCTCTCATTTTCCTCTCCCCCACTTCTGAAATGATTTCAGGAAAATACAAAAAGATTTGCCTTTTTCGCCCCTCTTCCGTTCGTCTTTTTGTTTGCTTTTTGGTTGCTTGTGTGCTAGATTGTTTGATTTGCTCTTATGGCTAGTCCCCCTACCATTGATAGTACTTCTGAGAGCTAGGTTCTTAATTTTAAGCAAAGGGAGGGAGAAAATTTAAAAGATGCTTGGTATAGAATTTTCAATGCTCAAAATAGATCTACTCGTAAGCAATCTACTACCGTTCTCCTTCGTAATTTTTATGTGGGTGTTACTCCTTGGAATAGATATGTTCTACATACAATTACCGTGGGAAATTTCTTGGGAAGCCACACTTTGGATGCTTATAATGCTATGATAGATTTGGTGGGCTCACCACCTCTTATGGTTAATGAAACTATTTTAACTTTGGAACATGTGATGCAAAGGCTTGATATTATTGAGAATAAAATTGCTACTGTAGATCTTATTTAAAACTTGTATAAAAAGATTCATAATCATATTACTCAATATGGATCAAAGCTAGGAGTTACTTTGAAGAATCTAAAGGTAAAAGAACCCATAGTTAATGAGAAGTTAGATTAAGCTTCCACTAGGATTGATAAGTTTGAGAATATTATTACTAACTTGGGTTCCGCTTTTGCTTCCGTTAAAACTACCCCAAATTTTCCTTCCACCAAGGCTGCTAAGTTTATTTATGTTCCTAAAAATAGAGGTGGATCATCTAGTGGGGAAAATGAAGATCTTAAGATGATAAGTGTTCACCCTCATTTTGTCAATATCGTGAAGGAAACTTTTGTTATGAATGAATTTCTTGATTTCTTACCAAGGTGTAATTGAGGAATTGCATACCAAAGATAACAATACCTAGATCTATGTTTTATGCCTAGCTAGGGGCGTTAAACAATAACGCTTGTTGGGAGGCAACCCAATTTTAATTTTGTGTTTTTTTGTTTTTGCTGCTGTTCTTCAATAAATACACATTATTACCTCTGTATTAATTGTGTTTTAGTGTTTGAGCCAAGTAAAGCCTTTGGGATACTTTGGTATATCGTTGATTTGATCTTGCTGAAAAACAGAAACTTTTGCGCCCAGAAAGATAATTGATCTGAGCTACTGGAACGTGATAAATTCTTGAACTTTTTACAAAATATCGATATACAAATTTCCTCTCGTGTCCTAAGTTTTCAGAATTTTTGGAGTTACAAAAGTATTGGAAGTTTCCAGATTACTATTGACTATTCTGTTTTTGACAGATTCTGTTTTCTTTGTGTTGTTTCCTTATTTTGATGAATCTATGGGTACTATCGGGGGGGGGGGGGGGTATGAACCATGGATAAGTTGGAATATAGTAGATATTACACCAATATAAATAAATAATGAGTTCACAACAGTACCACAAAGTGGTGATTTATGTTCTTATACTAACGGATCTCATGAGTTTTCTGTTGAGTTTTGTGTTGTGAAGTTTTCAAGTTTTGGGTAAAGATTTGATGGACTATGGAATAAGGAGTGACAAGAGCACAATCTTGGGGATTCCCAAGGCACCCAAGCTAATATTCAAGGACAACCAAGCATCTAAGCTTGGGGATGCCCCGGATGGCATCACCTCTTTCAGTCTTCGTCTATCGGTAAATTTACTTGAGGCTATATTTTTATACACCACATGATATGTGTTTTGCTTGGAGCGTCTTATATGATATGAGTCTTTTCTTTTTAGTTTGACACAATCATCCTCGTTGTACACACCTTTTGAGAGGGACATGCATGAATCATGAATTTATTAGAATACTCTATGTGCTTCACTTATATCTTTTGAGCTAGGCAATTTTGCTCGAGTGCTTCACTTATATATTCTTAGAGCACGGCGGTGGCTTTATTTTAGAGAAATTGTTGAACTCTCATGCTTCACTTATATTATTTTGAGAGTCTTTCTTAACATCATGGTAATTTGCTTTAGTTATGGATTTAGTCCTAATATGATGAGCATCCAAGAGGGAAGTGCATGGATGAACCCGGGTATATATGAACCCACTTTGAAAAACACATTTATAAATGCTAAAAAAATCAGAAAAGTAGGCATGGGTATGTATTCATGTTCTATGTGCGTACATAAAGTTTCACGGAAAAACAACTTTTTTGTGGCCTATGCAAAAGCACAAAAAATTGTGTCCTGGAATGCTATTTAGAAGCACTGAAATTTGACTTTTTGCTTTAACAAAATAAAAGGGCATTTTTCACAAAGCTTTGCGCCGCGCACACACATTTCTGAACGTGTGTGCATGGAATTTTCTTTTGATTTTTTTGAGATTTTAGAACATACTTAAAATGCATTTTTTGAAAAGTTGGTGCAGATGCCCGTGGGTTCAGATCATGCCCACTCGCATCCAAGAGGGATATAATAAAAACTTTCATATAAAGAGCATTGAATACTATGTGAAGTTTGATTCCTTATGATTGTTTTGAGATATAAAGATGGTTATATTAGAGTCATGCTACTGAGTAATTGTGGATGGGTATAAATACTTGTGTTAAAGTTTGTGATTCCCGTAGCATGCACGTATGGTGAACCATTATGTGATTAAGTAGAAGCATGGTTTATTTTTTGATTGTCTTCCTTATGAGTGGCGGTCGGGGACGAGCGATGGTTTTTTCTACCTTTCTATCCCCCTAGGAGCATGCGTGTAGTACTTTGTTTTGATGGCTAATAAATTTTTGCAATAAGTATGTGAGTTCTTTATGAATAATGTTGAGTCCATGGATTATACGCACTCTCACCCTTCCACCATTGCTAGCCTCTCTAGTACCGCACAACTTTCGCCGGTGCATTAAACCCACCATATACCCTTCCTCAAAATAGCCACCAGACCTACCTATTATGTCATTTCCATAACCATTCCGAGATATATTGCCATGCAACTTCCACCGTTCTGTTTATTATGACTCACACCATCATTGTCATATTGCTTTGCATGACCGTAAGACAGCTAGCATGATGTTTTCATGGCTTGTCCATTTTTTCATGTCATTGTTATGCTAGATCATTGCACATCCCGGTACACTGCCGGAGGCATCCATATAGAGTCATATCTTGTTCTAGTATCGATTTGTAATTCTTAAGTTGTAAGTAAATAAAAGTGTGATGATCTTCATTATTAGAGCATTGTCCCATGTGAGGAAAGGATCATGGAAGCTATGATTCCCTCACAAGTTGGGACGAGTCTCCGGACTTCATAAAAAATAAAAGAGGCCAAAGAAGCCAAAACAAAATAAAATTACAGAAGAGAGAGAAGGGACAATGTTACTATCCTTTTTCCACACTTGTGCTTCAAAGTAGCACCATGATCTTCATAATAGAGAGTCTCCTATTTTGTCACTTTCATACACTAGTGGGAATTTTTCATTATAGAACTTGGCTTGTATATTCTAATGATGGGTTTCCTCAAATGGCCCTAGGTCTTCATGAGCAAGCAAGTCGGATGCACACCCACTTAGTTTCTTTTCGAGCTTTCATACACTAATAGCTCTAGTGCATCCGTTGCATGGCAATCTCTAATCACCTGCATCGATATCAATTGATGGGCATCTCCATAGCCCATTAATTTGCTAAGTTGATGTTTGACTTTCTCCTTCTTTTTGTCTTCTCCACAACTGATGACGCACAAGTATAGGGGATCTATCGTAGTCCTTTCGATAAGTAAGAGTGTCGAACCCAACGAGCAGCAGAAGGAAATGATAAGCGGTTTTCAGTAAGGTTTTCTCTGCAAGCACTGAAATAGTAGGTGGTAGATAGTTTTGTGATAAGATAAAATAGTAACGAGCAAAAAGTAAATAAATTAAATAAAGTGCAGCAAGGTGGCCCAATCCTTTATGTAGCAAAGGATAAGCATGGACAAATTCTAATAATGAAGAAGGAGCTCCCGAGGACACGTTGGGAATTATCGTCAAGCTAGTTTTCATCACGTTCATAAGATTCGCGTTCGGTACTTTGATAATTTGATATGTGGGTGGACCGACACTTGGGTACTGCCCTAACATGGACAAGCATCCCACTTATGATTAACCCCTATTGCAAGCATCCGCAACTACAAAAAGGAGTATTAAGGTAAACCTAAACACAGCATTAAACATATGGGTCCATATCAACCCCTAACGAAGCAACGCATAAACTAGGGTTTAAGCTTCTGTCACTCTAGCAACCCATCATCTACTTATTACTTCCCTATGCCTTCCTCTAGGCCCAAATAATGGTGAAGTGTCATGTAGTCGACGTTCACATAACACCACTAGAGGAGAGACAACATACATCTCATCAAAATATCGAACGAATACCAAATTCACATGACTACTAATAGCAAGACTTCACCCATGTCCTCACAAACAAACATAACTACTCACAAAGCATATTCATGTTCATAATCAAAGGGGTAATAATATGCATAAAGGATCTGAACATATGATCTTCCACCAAGTAAACCAAATAGCATCAACTACAAGGAGTAATCAACACTACTAGCAACCCACAGGTACCAATTTGTGGTTTTGATACAAGATTGGATACAAGAGATGAACTAGGGTTTTGAGATGAGATGGTGCTGGTGAAGATGTTGATGGAGATTGACCCCCTCCCAATGAGAGGATCGTTGGTGATGACGTTGGTGATGATTTCCCCCTCTTGGAGGGAAGTGTCCCTGGCAGAACAGCTCCACCAGAGCCCTAGATTGATTCCACCAAGGTTCCGCCTCGTGGCGGTGGAGTTTCATCCCGTAAGCTTGCCCTCAACTTTCTCCAGGGGAAAACCCCTCATATAGCAGAAGATGGACGCCGGAGGCCCCACCAGGGAGCCCAGGAGATAGGGGGGCACGCCCTAGGGGGGGCGCCCCCTGTCTCCTGGACAGGGTGTGGGCCCCCTTGCCTATTTCTTTTGCCCAAAAATTCTTATTAAATCTAAAAAGTTGTTTTGTGGAGTCTCAGGTCTTTTGGAGTTGTGCAGAATAGGTTTTCAATGTTTTCTCCTTTTCCAGCCAGAATTCCAGCTGCCGGCATCCCCCCTCTTCATGGTAAACCTTGTAAAATAAGGGAGAATAGCCATAAGTATTGAGATATAATGTGTAATAACATCCCATAATGCAATAAATATTGTTATAAAAGCATGATGCAAAATGGGCGTATCAACTCCCCCAAGCTTAGACCTCGCTTGTCCTCAAGCGGAAGCCGAAATCGAAAAATATGTCCACATGTTTAGAGATAGAGGTGTCGATAAAAATAAAATACGGACATGAGGGCATCATGATCATTCTAATAATAGCAACATATATGGATTCTATCATATGATTTCCTATGTTCAAGTAATAAGCAATTCACAATGTCAAGTATGGATCAAAAACTTCATTGGGAACTAACAAACTATAATCTCAGTCATTGAAGCAATTGCAATTTATCGTAACATCAGAAAGAGTCAATAATAGAGCTTTTCAGCAAGCTCACGTACTCAACTATCTTGTAGTCCCCTATAATTGTTAACACTCACGCAATACTTGTGGTTATAGAGTCTCAGCCGGACACTGAGAAAGATAGGGGCTTATTGTGTTGCCTCCCAACATATTCACCTTTAGGTGATGTCAACAATAATAGCCTATGCCAACTTACATCCAATTGGATATATGTATCATGATCTTTCAAACACGAGGAGCTTGCCAAAGGATAAAAATAAAAAGGGAAAGGTGAGAATCACCTTGACTCAAGCATAAAGTAAAAACATAAAGTAAAAGATAGGCCCTTCACAGAGGGAAGCAGAGGTTGTCATGTGCATTTAGGGTTGATGCACGAAATCTTAATGCAAAAGAATGTCACTTTATATTGCCCCTTGTATGTGGACCTTTATTATGAAATCCGTCGCTTTTATTGCTTCCACAACAAGTTCGTACAAAGCTTATTTTCTCTACACTAATAAGTCATACATATTTAGAGAGCAATTTTTATTGCTTGCACCGATGACAACTTACTTGAAGGATCTTACTCAATCCATAGGTAGGTATGGTGGACTCTCATGGCAAAACTGGGTTTAAGGATATTTGGAAGCACAAGTAGTATCTCTACTTGGTGCAAGGAATTTGGATAGCATGAGGGAGAAAGGCAAGCTCAACATGTTTGGAAGGTCAATGACAATATACTTTAACTAAGATGTCAGAAAACATAAACCATTACGTTGTCTTCCTTGTCCAACGTCAACTCTTTTAGCATGTCATACTTAATGAGTGCTTCACAATCATAAAAGATGTCCAAGATGATATATTTATATGTGAACCCCTCTTTCCTTATCACTTCCTATTAATTGCAACGATGACCAAGGCTACGTTCATCAACTCTCAACAATTTTTATGCCTCATACTTTCTATGTGTGAAGTTATCACTATCCATAAGATCAATATGAACTCTTTTGTTCTTTCTACTTTTTCAAGATCATAACAACATAGCAAAGCCCTTGACTCAACACTAATCTTTATTATAGATAGCACACAGACTCAATTACAAAAAGAGATCACAACGAAAAACTCAAAACTACTTGATATCAAAACTTCAATATACTAGATCAAGATACTAATAAAAAGGATCGAACTAAATAAAGCGGTAAAGATAGGAGTGTGATGGTGATGCGATACCGGGGCACCTCCCCCAAGCTTGGCAGTTGCCAAGGGTAGTGCCCATACCAATGTGATTATTTCTTCGGAGGTGATGGAGTAGGAGGTGTTGCACTTCTCTTCTCTAGCTTACATCTGAGGCTAAAATTTTCCTCCCTCAGATCCTCATTCTCGAGCTCAAGTTTCATTATCTTTTTGCATAGTGTTGCCTTGCTGTCCTGCAAAAAACGTGGTGGGATAGATTGGACCTTAGGGAGGCTTGGCTTCTTGAACTCCACATGCATATCACCAGGTTGAGGCAGTGGATCGTCCTCTTCATCAGAGCTTGTCTCCTCCTTCCTCTTTGGATCGTAGTCTTCTTCTTCCTTTGTGGTCCAGCCATAATGTTCCACATCCCCATATACTTTTGGGTTTGCAATATAGTCAGCCATGTAGCTCTCTCCCTCTGAATCTTGGGACGACATCTTGTTCAAATCTGCAACAAGAACAGCTCGAAACGAAAATAGAGGATATTTGCGTCATACGGTAGTCAAAACCTTCGGGAGTATATATAACGAATTTTTACCGACCAAAATACGTAACATACAAGAAAACGGAGTCCGGGGGCACACGAGGTGCCCCCTACAGGGGGGGGGCGCCCTCCTCTCTCATGGGAGCCTCGTGTCCCTTTCGGACTACTTCTTTCTTCCTAAAATCCTTAAATAATCTAAAACTGATAAAAATTGCCATTAGAGTTGTTTTGGAGTCGGTTTACTTACCGTACCACATACCTATGCCTTTTTGGAGTCTGGAACGTTCTGGAAAGTGTCTCTTATGTATTCCTCAGGGGTTATGGTTTCAATAATATTAGTTTCAACATTGATAGGATTACCTAAAATATAATGTTTAATTCTTTGACTATTTACCACCCTCGGGTTTGTGCCTTCGAAGTTGTTGATTTTTATAGCACCAGAACGATAGACCTCCTCGATAACGTAGGGACCTTCCCATTTTGAGAGAAGTTCTCCTGCAAAAAATCTTAAACGAGAGTTGAACAATAACACATAATCTCCTATGTTAAACTCACGCTTCTGTATCCTCTTATCATGCCAGCGTTTGACTTTTTCTTTAAAAAGCTTGGCATTCTCATATGCTTGGGTTCTCCATTCATCAAGTGAGCTAATATGAACTAACCTTTTCTCACCGGCAAGTTTGAAGTCATAATTGAGCTCTTTAACAGCCCAATATGCTTTATGTTCAAGTTCAAGAGGTAAATGACATGCTTTTCCATAAACCATCTTATATGGAGACATACCCATAGGATTTTTGTATGCAATTCTATAGGCCTGCAATGCATCATAAAGTTTTTTGGACCAATTCTTTCTAGATCTATTCACAGTCTTTTGCAAAATTAATTTGAGCTCTCTATTGCTCAACTCTAGTTGACCACTAGACTGCGGGTGATAGGGAGATGCGATTCTATGATTGACATCATACTTAGCAAGAATCTTACGGAAAGTGCCATGGATAAAGTGTGAACCACCATCAGTCATAAGATATCTAGGGACTCCAAACCTTGGAAAAATAACTTCTTTAAGCATTTTAATAGAAGTGTTATGGTCAGCACTACTAGTTGGAATAGCTTCTACCCACTTAGTAACGTAATCAACAGCAACTAAAATATGTGTATAACCATTGGAGGCAGGAAAAGGTCCCATATAATCAAAGCCCCATACATCAAATGGTTCAATAACAAAGAATAATTCATAGGCATTTCTTGACGTCTACTAATGTTACCTATTCTTTGACATTCGTCACAAGATAAGACAAACTTACGAGCATCTTTGAAAAGAGTAGGCCAATAAAAACCAGATTGTAGTACCTTGTGTGCAGTTCTGTCTCCAGCGTGCTGTCCTCCATAGGATTCGGAGTGACACTTGCGTAGGATTTGTTCCTGTTCATGCTCAGGCACACAACGTCTAATAATACCATCTACTCCTTCTTTATAAAGGTGTGGATCATCCCAGAAGTAGTGTCTTAAATCATAAAAGAACTTTTTCTTTTGTTGGTATGTGAAACTAGGAGGTATATATTTGGCAACAATGTAATTAGCATAATCAGCATACCAAGGAGCAGTACGAGAAGCATTGACAACAGCTAATTGTTCATCAGGAAAACTATCATTAATAGGCAGTGGGTCATCAAGAACATTCTCTAGCCTAGACAAGTTGTCTGCAACGGGGTTCTCAGCTCCCTTTCTGTCAATAATATGCAAGTCAAATTCTTGGAGCAAGAGAACCCATCTAATGAGTCTAGGCTTAGCATCTTTCTTTTCCATAAGATATTTAATAGCAGCATGATCAGTGTGAATAGTAACTTTGGAATCAACAATATAAGGTCTAAACTTATCACATGCAAACACAACTGCTAAGAATTCTTTTTCAGTGGTAGCATAATTTCTCTGGGCAGTATCAAGAGTCTTGCTAGCATAATGAATAACATTCAATTTCTTATCGACTCTTTGCCCTAAAACAGCCCCTACCGTATAATCACTAGCATCGCACATAATTTCAGAAGGTAAATTCCAATCAGGTGGCTGAACAATAGGTGCAGTGATCAAAGCCTTCTTAAGTGTTTCAAATGCTTCTACACAATCATCATCAAAGACAAAAGGAATATCTTTTTGCAATAAATTAGTCAGAGGCCTAGAGATTTTAGAAAAGTCCTTAATGAACCTCCTATAAAAACCAGCATGACCAAGGAAACTTCTTATACCTTTTATGTCCTTGGGACATGGCATCTTTTCAATAGCATCAACTTTGGCTTTATCAACTTCAATACCTCTCTCGGAAATCTTGTGCCCCAAGACAATGCCTTCATTAACCATAAAGTGACACTTTTCCCAATTCAAGACGAGACTAGTGTCTTTGCATCTCTGCAAAACTCGATCAAGGTTGCTCAAACAATAATCAAAAGAGGATCCATAGACGGAGAAGTCATCCATGAATACCTCACAAATCTTTTCGCAAAAATCAGAAAATATAGCCATCATGCATCTTTGAAAGGTAGCAGGTGCATTACATAAACCAAAAGGCATACGTCTATAAGAAAAAGTACCAAAAGGGCAAGTAAAAGTAGTTTTAGATTGATCCCTCGCTAAAACAGGTATCTGAGAGAAGCCAGAATAACCATCTAGAAAGCAAAAATGTGTGTGTTTGGATAGCCTTTCTAGCATTTGATCAATAAAAGGTAAAGGGTGATGATCTTTCTTAGTGGCTTTATTTAACTTACGGAAATCAATTACCATCCTATAACCTGTAATAATTCTTTGCGGGATCAATTCATCTTTATCATTAGCAACAACGGTAATACCTCCCTTTTTGGGGACACAATGGACAGGGCTTACACATTCACTATCAGCAACGGGATAAATGATACCTGCCTCAAGGAGTTTTAGTATCTCCTTTCTTACCACTTCCTTCATTTTGGGATTTAATCGTCTTTGAGGATCTCTAACTGGTTTGGCATCTTTTTCCACTGAGATTTTGTGTTGACATAATGTGGGACTAATGCCCTTAAGATCATCCAGAGTATATCCAATAGTAGCTCGGTGCTTCTTCAGAGTTTTCAATAATCTTTCTTCTTCTTTCTCTAAAAGGTTAGCACTAATAATAACAGGATATATTTCTTTTTCATCAAGATAAGCATACTTAAGATTATCAGGTAATGGTTTGAGTTCAAACACGGGATCACCCTTGGGTGGAGGGGGATCCCCAAGAATTTCAACGAGAAAGTTATGTTTCAGCATAGGTTCTTGTTTAAGGAACACTTCATCTATTTCTTCCCTTTCCTTCATAAACATATCATTTTCATGGTCTAGCAAATATTGTTCTAACGAATCAGTTGGAGGAACAGCAATGGAAGCAGGACCAATAATTTCATCCTTACTAGATGGTTCCTCTTCACGGTGTTGTCTATGAAATTTAGAAAAGTTGAACTCATGAGACATATCACCTAGGCCAATAGTAACTACATCCTTTTCGCAATCTATCCTAGCATTAACGGTGTTCAAGAAGGGTCTACCAAATATAGTGGGACAAAAGCTATCTTGTGGGGAGCCAAGAACAAGAAAATCAACACGATATTTAGTTTTCTCACACAAGACATCAACATCTCTAACAATTCCCATTGGTGAAATAGTAACTCTATTGGCAAGTTTAATTGTAACATCAATATCTTCTAACTCAGCAGGTGCAATATCATGCTTAATTTCTTTGTATAAGTCAATAGGTATTGCACTAGCACTAGCACCCATATCACATAAGCCATGGTAATAATGATCTCCTATTTTAACAGAAATAACAGGCATGCCTACCACAGGTCTATGTTTATCTTTAGCACAAGGTTTGGCAATTCTAGCAGTTTCATCACAGAAATAAATAACATGCCCATCAATATTATCAGACAAGAGATCTTTAACAATAGCAACATTAGGTTCAACTTTGATTTGCTCAGGAGGTGTATAAGTTCTAACATTGCTCTTACGAACAACAGTCGAAGCTTTAGCATGATCTTTTATCCTAACAGGAAAAGGAGGTTTTTCAACATAAGCAGTAGGAATAATAGGATCACTATATGTAATAGTCTTCTCTTCGACTGTAATAGGTGCAACTACTTTCACTTCAATAGGAGGATTATATTTAAGCCACTTCTCTTTAGGGAGATCAACGTGAGTAGCAAAAGTTTCACAAAAAGTAGCTACTATCTCAGAGTTAAGTCCATACTTAGAGCTAAATCCACGGAAAGCATCGGTATCCATAAAAGATTTAACACAATCAAACTTAGGTGTCATACCTGACTCCTTACCATCGTCGGAACCACAATCTTCAGAGTTGCGTTTAATTCTTTCCAATAAGTCCCATTTGAAATCAATAGTTTTTAGCATATAGGAACCAGCACAGGAAGTATCAAGCAGGTTGCGATTATCAAGAGAAAGCCGAGCATAAAAATTCTGAATAATCATTTCTCGAGAGAGCTCATGATTGGGGCATGAATACAACATTGACTTAAGCCTCCCCCAAGCTTGAGCGATGCTTTCTCCTTCGCGAGGCCAGAAATTATATATGTAATTACGATCACGGTGAACAAGATGCATAGGATAGAACTTTTGGTGAAATTCCAACTTCAATCGCTTATAATTCCAATATCTCGTATCATCACATAGCCTATACCATGTTATTGCATCTCCCTTCAAAGATAAAGGGAAGACCTTCCTTTTGACAACATCATTGGGAATACCTGCAAGCTTAAATAATCCACAAACTTCATCCACAAAGATGATGTGTAAGTCGGGATGCAATGTTCCGTCTCCTGCAAAAGGATTAGCTAGCAGTTTTTCCATCATACCCGAAGGAATCTCAAAGTGAATATTTTCATAAGGTTCAGTAGGTTGAGGAGCATCTCTTTGCTCTTCTGGTTGGGGTGAAGATACCCCAAACAAGCCCCTCAAAGGATTAGTTTCCATAGTGACAAGTAATAGAAAATTCCAGCACACTATATAAATGTTTCCTTACCAAGTTCCACTCACCAAGAGCGCTACGCTCCCCGGCAACGGCGCCAGAAAAGAGTCTTGATGAACCACAAGTATAGGGGATCTATCATAGTCCTTTTGATAAGTAAGAGTGTCAAACCCAACGAGGAGAAGAAGGAAATGATAAGCGGTTTTCAGTAAGGTTTTCTCTGCAAGCACTGAAATAGTAGGTGATAGATAGTTTTGTGATAAGATAAATAGTAACGAGCAAAAAGTAAATAAAATAAATAAAGTGCAGCAAGGTGGCCCAATCCTTTATGTAGCAAAGGATAAGCCTGGACAAGTTCTAATAATGAAGAAGGAGCTCCTGAGGACACATTGGGAATTATCGTCAAGCTAGTTTTCATCACGTTCATAAGATTCGCGTTCGGTACTTTGATAATTTGATATGTGGGTGGACCGGCACTTGGGTACTGCCCTAACATGGACAAGCATCCCACTTATGATTAACCCCTATTGCAAGCATCCGCAACTACAAAAAGGAGTATTAAGGTAAACCTAACCACAGCATTAAACATATGGGTCCATATCAACCCCTAACGAAGCAACACATAAACTAGGGTTTAAGCTTCTGTCACCCTAGCAACCCATCATCTACTTATTACTTCCCTATGCCTTCCTCTAGGCCCAAATAATGGTGAAGTGTCATGTAGTCGACGTTCACATCACACCACTAGAGGAGAGACAACATACATCTCATCGAAATATCGAACGAATACCAAATTCACATGACTACTAATAGCAAGACTTCACCCATGTCCTCAGGAACAAACGTAACTACTCACAAAGCATATTCATGTTCATAATCAGAGGGGTAATAATATGCATAAAGGATCTGAACATATGATCTTCCACCAAGTAAACCAAATAGCATCAACTACAAGGAGTAATCAACACTACTAGCAACCCACAGGTACCAATTTGTGGTTTTGATACAAGATTGGATACAAGAGATGAACTAGGGTTTTGAGATGAGATGGTGCTGGTGAAGATGTCGATGGAGATTGACCCCCTCCCGATGAGAGGATCGTTGGTGATGACGTTGGTGATGATTTCCCCCTCCCGGAGGGAAGTGTCCCCGGCAAAACAGCTCTGCCACAGCCCTAGATTGATTCCGCCAAGGTTCCGCCTCGTGGTGGCGGAGTTTCATCCCATAAGCTTGTCCTCGATTTTTTCCAGGGGAAAACCCTTCATATATCAGAAGATGGATGCCGGAGGCCCACCAGGGAGCCCAGGAGATAGGGGGGCGCGCCTTAGGGGGGCGCGCCCCCCTGTCTCCTGGACAGGGTGTGGGCCCCCTGGCCTATTTCTTTTGCCCAAAAATTCTTATTAAATCTAAAAAGTTGTTTCGTGGAGTCTCGGGTCTTTTGGAGTTGTGCAGAATAGGTTTCCAATGTTTGCTCCTTTTCCAGCCAGAATTCCAGCTGCCGGCATCCCCCCTCTTCATGGTAAACCTTGTAAAATAAGGGAGAATAGCCATAAGTATTGAGATATAATGTGCAATAACAGCCCATAATGCAATAAATATTGATATAAAAGCATGATGCAAAATGGACATATCAACAGCCATCATATTTTATTCCGCCTGTAGTGCTATATCCATGGCTCACGCTCATGTATTGCGTGAAAGTTGAAAAACAGTTTGAGAACACCAAAAGTATGAAACAATTGCTTGGCTTGTCATCGGGGTTGTGCATGATGAAATACTTTGTGTGATGAAGATGGAGCATAGCCAGACTATATGATTTTGTAGGGATAACTTTCTTTGGCCATGTTATTTTGAGAAGACATGATTGCTTTATTAGTATGCTTGAAGTATTATTGTTTTTATGTCAATATTAAACTTTTCTTTTGAATCTTATGGGTCTGAATATTCATGCTGCAATTAAGAAGATTACATTGATAAATATGTTAGGTAGCATTCCACATCAAAATTCTATTTTTATCATTTACCTACTCGAGGACGAGCAGGAATTAAGCTTGGGGATGCTTGATACGTCTCCAACGTATCTATAATTTTTGATTGTTCCATGCTATTATATTATCTGTTATGTATGTTTTATATGCATTAATATGCTATTACATATTAGTTTTGGGACTAACTTATTAACCTAGAGCCCAGTGGCAGTTTCTGTTTTTTCCTTGTTTTTGAGTTTTATAGAAAAGCAATACCAAACGGAGTCCAAACGGAATAAAACTTTCGCGATGATTTTTGTTGGACCAGAAGACATCCAGAGGACTTGGAGAGGGGGCCAGAAGGTTCTCGAGGAGGCCACAAGCCTGATAGGTGTGCCTCAGGGGGGCGCCCTGAGGGCTTGTGGGCCCCTCGGAGGACTTCCAACCCTAATCTTTGCACTATAAAATCCTAAATATATCCAAACCATCAAAGGCATCCACCAAAATACTTTTCCCCGGCCACAAGCCTCTGTTCCCATGAGATCCCATCTTGGGGCCTTTCCTGGCGATCTGCCGGAGGGGGCTTCGATCACGGAGGGCCTGCACATCAACCTTGCCGCCCTTCCGATGAAGCATGAGTAGTTTACCACAGACCTACGGGTCCATAGCTGGTATCTAGATGGCTTCTTCTCTCTCTTTGATCTTCAATACAATGTTCTCCTCGATGTTCTTGGAGTTCTATCCGATGTAATATTCTTTTGCGGTGCGTTTGTCGAGATATGATGAATTGTGGATTTATGATCAGATTATCTCTGAATATTATTTGAGTCTACTCTGAACTCTTTTATGCATGATTAATATATCTTTGTATTTCTCTTCGAACTATCGGTTTGGTTTGGCCAACTAGATTGGCTTTTATTGCAATGGGAGAGGTGCTTAGTTTTGGGTTCAATCTCGTGGTTTCCTCACCCAGTGACATAGTAGGGGTAGCGAGACATGTATTGTATTGTTGCCATCAAGGATAAAAATATGGGGTTCTCATCATATTGCTTGAGTTTATCCATCTACATCATGTCATCTTACTTAAGGCGTTACTCCGTTCTAATGAACTTAATACTCTAGATGCATGCTGGATAGCAGTCGATGTGTGGAGTAATAGTAGTAGATGCAGATTCGTTTCGGTAGACACGGACGTGATGCCTATATTCATGATCGTTGCCTTAGATATCGTCATAACTTTGCACTTTTCTATCAATTGGTCGACGGTAATTTGTTTACCCACCGTATGCTATCTTCAAGAGAGAAGCCTCTAGTGAAACCTATTGCCCCCGGGTCTATTTTCCATCATGCTCGTCCTCGAGTAGGTAAATGATAAAAACAGAATTTTTGATGTGGAATGCTACCTAAGGCCTTGTACAATGCAAGGTGCTTAGAGAAATAAACCAGGCTTTCCTTAAGCACCGGTGCTTATTTGTACAGGGAAGATGCTTAATTAGGCGTCTCTCCTATAGAAATAAGCGCCGATGCTTCAGAAAAACCGGTTTATTTTTCTAAGCATCTCCCTAAGCATCTAGCATTGTACAAGGCCTAACATATTTATGCATGTAATTTTTCTTTATTGTGGCATGAATGTTCAGATCCATAAGATTCAAAACAAAAGTTTAATATTGACATAAAAACAATAATACTTCAAGCATACTAAGAAGGCAATTATGTATTCTCGAAATAACATGGCCAAAGAAAGTTTATCCCTACAAAATCATATAATCTAGCTATGCTCCATCTTCATCACACAAAATAATCAAATCATGCAGAACCCCGATGACAAGTCAAGCAATTGTTTCATACTTTTGGTGTTCTCAAACCTTTTCAACTTTCACGCAATACATGAGCGTGAGCCATGGACATAGCACTATAGGTGGAATAGAGTATGGTGGTTGTGGAGAAGACAAAGAAGGGAGATAGTCTCACATCAGCTAGGCGTATTAACGGGCTATGGAGATGCCCATCAGTAGATATCAATGTGAGTGAGTAGGGATTGCCATGCAACAGATGCACTAGAGCTATAAGTTTATGAAAGCTCAAAAGAAAACTAAGTGAGTGTGCATCCAACTTGCTTGCTCATGAAAACCTAGGGCAATTTGAGGAAGCCCATCTTTGGAATATACAAGCCAAGTTCTATAATGAAAAATTCCCACTAGCATATGAAAGTGGCAACATAGGAGACTCTCTATCATGAAGATCATGGTGCTACTTTGAAGCAAAAGTGTGGAAAAAAGGATAGTAACATTGCCCCCTCTCTCTTTTTCTCTTTTTTATTTCTTTTTTATTTTGCTTCTTTGGCCTCCCTTTTATTTATTTTTTCTCACATGGGACAATGCTCCAATAATGAAGATCATCACACTCTTATTTACTTACAACTCAAAAATTACAACTCGATACTTAGAACAAAATATGACTCTATATGAATGCCTCGGCGGTGTACCGGGATGTGCAATGACTTAAGAGTGACATGTATGAAAGAATTATGAAAGGTGTCTTTGCCACAAATAGGATGTCAACTACATGATCATGCAAAGCAATATGACAATGATGGAACGTGTCATAATAAAATGGAATGATGGGAAGTTGCATCGCAATATATCTCGGAATGGCTATGGAAATGCCATAATAGGTAGGTATGGTGGCTGTTTTGAGGAAGGTATATGGTACCGGCGAAGGTTGCGCGGCACTAGAGAGGATAGCAATGGTGGAAGGATGAGAGTACGTATAATCCATAGACTCAACATTAGTCATAAACAACTCACATACTTATTGCAAAAATCTTTTAGTCATCGAAACAAAGTACTATGCACATGCTCCTAGGGGGATAGATTGGTAGGAAAAGACCATCGCTCGTCCCCGACCGCCACTCATAAGGAAGACAATAAAAAAAATACCTCATGCTCCAACTTCATTACATAACGGTTCACCATACGTGCATGCTACCGGAATCACAAACCTTAACCCAAGTATTTCTCCAATTCACAATTACTCACTAGCATGAATCTAATATCACCATCTCTATATCTCAAAACAATCATAAGGAATCAAACTTCTCATAGTATTCAATGCACTTTATATGAAAGTTTTTATTATACCCCTCTTGGATGCCTATCATATTAGGACTAAATTCATAAGCAAAGCAAATTACCATGTTGTTTAAAAAGACTCTCAAAATAACATAAGTGAAGCATGAGAGTTCAATAATTTCTACAAAATAAAGCCACTATCGTGCTCTAAAAAGATATAAGTGAAGCACTAGAGCAAAATTGCCTAGCTCAAAAGATATAAGTGAAGCACATAGAGTATTCTAATAAATCACGATTCATGCGTGTCCCTCTCAAAAGGTGTGTACAGCAAGGATGATTGTCGAAAACTAAAAAGTAAAGGCTCATACCATACAAGGCGCTCCAAGAAAAACACATATCATGTGGTGAATAAAAATATAGCCTCAAGTAAAGTTACCGATAGACGAAGACGAAAGAGGGGATGCCTTCCGAGGTATTGCTACATCTTGAGCTTGCGTTGGTTTTCCTTGAAGAGGAAAGGGTGATGCAGCAATAGTAGCGTAAGTATTTCCCTCAGTTTTTGAGAACCAAGGTATCAATCCAGTAGGAGGTTCCTCAAAAGTCCCACGCACCTACACAAACAAACAAAGAACTTGCAACCAACGCAATAAAGCGATTGTCAATCCCTACATGGCCACTTGCGAAAGTGAGATCTGATAGAGATAGTATGATAAGATAAATATATTTTTGGTATCTTATAATATAGATGCAAAAAGTAAAGATGCAAATAAAAGTAGATTGGAAGCAAACATGATAAGATATAGACCCGGGGGCCATAGGCTTCACTAGAGACTTCTCTCAAGATATCATAAGTATTATGGTGGGTGAACAAATTACTGTCGAGCAACTGATAGAAAAGCGAATAATTATGAGATTATCTAGGCATGATCATGTATATAGGCATCACGTCTACAACAAACTAGACCGACTCCTGCCTGCATCTACTACTATTACTCCACACATCGACCGACTCCTGCCTGCATCTAGAGTATTAAGTTCATAAGAACAGAGTAACGCTTTAAGAAAGATGACATGATGTAGAGGGATGAACTCAAGCAATATGATATAAACCCCATCTTGTTATCCTCGATGGCAACAATACAATACGTGCCTTGCAACCCTTTCTGTCACTGGGTAAGGACACCACAAGATTGAACCCAAAGCTAAGCACTTCTCCCATGGCAAGAAAGATCAATCTAGTAGGCCAAACCAAACTGATAATTCGAAGAGACATGCAATGATAACTCAATCATACATAAAAGAATTCAGAGAAGATCCAAATATTATTCATAGATAAACTTGATCATAAACCCACAATTCGTCGGATCTCGACAAACACACCGCAAAAAGAGTTTACATCAAATAGATCTCCACAAGAGAGGGGGGGAACATTGTATCGAGATCCAAAAAGAGAGAACAAGGCATCTAGATAATAACTATGGACCCATAGGTCTGTGGTAAACTACTCACAACTAATCGGAGGGGCAAGGATGTTGATGTAGAAGCCCTCCGTGGTCGATTCCCCCTCCGGCAGAGTGCTGGTGAAGGCTCCAAGATGAGATCTCGCGGATACAGAAGGCTATGGTGGTGGAAATTGTGTTTCGTTGGCTCCCTGGATGTTTTCGGGGTACGTAGGCTTATATAGGAGGAAGAAGTACGTCGGTGGACGCCCGAGGGGCCCACGAGACAGGGGGCGCGCCCTATAGGGGGGGCGCCCTCCTATCTCGTGGAAGCGTCGGCTGCTTCTTGACTTGCACTCCTAGTCCTCTGGATCATGTTCGTTCCAAAAATCACGCTCCCGAAGGTTTGATTCCGTTTGGACTCCGTTTGATATTCCTTTTCTTTGAAATACTGAAATAGGAAAAAAAATAGTAATACGGGCTGGGCCTCCGGTTAGTAGGTTAGTCCCAAAAATGATATAAATGTGTAAAATAAAGCCCATAAACATCCAAAAAGGGTAATATAATAGCATGGAACAATAAAAAATTATAGATACGTTGGAGACGTATCAAGCATCCCCAAGCTTAATTCCTGCTCGTCCTCGAGTAGGTAGATGATAAAAAAGAATTTTTTTGATGTGGAATGCTACCTAGCATAATTCTCAACGTGATTTTCTTTATTGTGGCATGAATGTTCAGATCCAAATGATTCAAAATAAAAGTTCATATTGATAAAAGAAATAGTAACACTTCAAGCATACTAATCAAAGTAATCATGTCTTCTCAAAATAACATGGCAAAAGAAAGTTCATCCCTACAAAATCATATAGTTAGGCTATGCTTCATTTTCGTCACAAATATGTTCCCAACTTCTATACCCCCGATGACAAGCCAAGCAATTGTTTCATACTTAAATAATCTCAAACTTTTTCAACCTTCACGCAATACATGAGCGTGAGCCATGGATATAGCACTATGGGTGGAATAGAATATGATGGTGGGGATTGTGTGGAGAAGACAAAAAAGGAGAAAGTCTCACATTGATGAGGATAATCAACGGGCTATGGAGATGCCCATCAATTGATGTCAACATGAGGAGTAGGGATTGCAATGCAACGGATGCACTAGAGCTATAAATGAATCCTCAACAAAAGAAAACTAGTGGGTGTGCGTCCAATTTCTTGCTCACGAAGACCTAGGGCATTTGAGGAAGCCCATCGTAGGAATATACAAGCCAAGTTCTATAATGAAAAATTCCCACTAGTATGAAAAAGACAACTGTCGGTGTACTAGAGTAGGGGTACCCTAGTATCCCGAACTTGTGCACGGGCAGTCGCAGCACCCCGCGGCAAGGCTTGCCGGGTGACCGCCAAGGTCCTCGGTGGTTCCTTTGGAGACATTCAAGAACAAAGTATTCAAGCCAAGGAGACAAGGCCATGGCAAGAGGAGATTGCCGGGAAGGCCAACCAAGGCATCTCAAGGAACTTGCCGCGACGCGCCATGCGTCCCGGCGAGGCCCGGTGAGCGACAAGCTTCCGGACGCGACAAGACAACGACCGCGGCAAGGCGCTTGCCGCGGCAAGCTACCACTCTGTACCCATGCTCCAGCACATCCACCAACGTGTCACCCTAGGACCTTTCCAGGCGCGCGTGGCAGGAGGCTGTGCAGCCAGCGGTGTGTGGTGGCAAGCGGCGCTGACAAGATTGCCATCGTGGCAAGCGGTGGCGTCCCTGACGGTCCCTTTTTGCACTATTTGGGCGACGCAGACGGGCATTTAATGCCTTTGTCCCCTGCCGTCAGAGTTAGGTATGGTACACTGTACAGGTAGTTGTACCAACCGCAACACCTTTCCATTTTTACCCTTGTCTACGTTGCCACCTATCGGTGACCCCTTGAGCATATAAAAGGAGGCCCATGCGCAACGTAGAGGGGGTTCGAGGGGAGAAAAAAACACTGACGCTCAGTCTCGTTAGTAGCTAGTGTTTACTGTAGTGCTCAGCTCTCCCGAGCAAGAACTCAATACACTCAGACATGCAGCAGTAGGAGTATTATCTCTCCTGAGAGCTCCGAAGCTAGGTAAACTGCTCGTGTGCTTCGCCTCGATCCGCTCTTCGCGCGACCTCCGCCCCCCGCCGAACCGAAAGGGGCTCGGTCCGCCGGTCCCATAGGTGTCCGTGGATCAGTTTTCCCCCGACATCTTTGGCGCGCCAGGTAGGGGAAGTCGAGGTTGTGTGAACCTGATCCGGTGTTCACACGGGCTAGATCTTCATCTTTTTCATCGACATGCCACCGAAGAAGAAGGCTTCGGAGGTGGCTGCTCCGTCCGTGTCGATCCCACCACCACCGGAGCAAACGGGTGGTGGGGTAGACGCCGGCGGAAGAGCGGGCATTGACGAGGGAGCTCACGGTGCTACCAGGTCCAAGGACAAGGCTGCGCAGACCTCGGCGTCCGTACATGCACCGCGCCCATCTCAGGAGGCGCGGGACCGACAACGTCATGGTACTCGCGGTACCATATGTTCGTTGGACCAAGATCGAGCCGGTGGATATCGGGGTGCTCAAGACCAGCATGCACGCCAACATGCTGGCACGAGCAAGACACGATCACCTGGACGGGATGCTGCTCCTTCTAACATAGTTAGAAGTCCGAGAATATCCCGCTCCTCGCACCGTTCGCCACTACCACCCACCACTTCAGCAGAAGCTTTGGCGCGAGCTCAATTGCTCCTGGATTACCCTCCAACGGCAGACAAGATCGACGAATGGAGGGCCACCATTCAGAGTCTCATCGGCTTCGCCAACGGCGACGCTCCACGGCAGCCGAGTGCATCGCAGCCGCGGCAAGACTGCCAGGCACGAGCCGATGGCGACAAAACCGGTGGGGGTGCAACCACCGTACACTCTCCACCCCGAAGGCCAAGATCGCCGACTCGCCGGATCTACCTCGACAGCGGCTCCACCGCATCATCAGATCCACGAGCTCGTCGCGATCAGCGTCAAGTTCTTCACGAACGACAGCAGGAAGACGCTCGTACTCGCATCGAGCGCCGAAGAGAAGCGCGGCGTCAATCGGACCAGCGCGCTGGGCCCTCTGTCGACATGCATGCGCCAGGGGAACCAGGCGACTTGCCGTACGCGGTAGGTTGCCCTGCGTTCACTCGTGAGCTACGGCAAGTCCAGTGCCCAGCACGAAGAATTTCAAGCCAGACGTACCAGAGAAGTACGACGGCAAGTCGCATCCGTCGGAGTTCCTCAGCATCTACACCATCGCGGTGCAAGCTGTCGGGGGGCAGGACGACAAGATCCTTGCCAACTACTTCCCGCCGGTGCTCAAGCCCAATGTCAGGTCCTGGCTCATGCACTTGCCAGATAACTCCATATCCTCCTGGGCAGACCTATGCCATCAGTTTGTCGGCGCCTTTATAGGCGGCCACAAACCTCATGGCCAAGAGAGCGACCTTCATCTGCTCGCCTAGAAGGAAGGAGAGCCCCTGCGCAAGTACATTCAGAGATTCAGCCGTGTACAGCACAACATCCCAGATGTCCACCCTGCCGCGGTCATCAGCGCTTCCATCAGAACGTGCGTAACCGCAGAATGCATGAGGAGATGGTGATGTGCAAGATCAGAGACGTCAGTGAGCTATATGCCCTGGTCGACAAGTGTGCACGTGCTGAGGAAGGGAGGAAACTCCCCGGAGAGAATACAGGAGCAGGAGGATCTGACAGCAAGGATGCTGCCCCAGCAAAGAAAAATCGGCGGCGGAACAACAGGAAGAAGAAAGGCAAAGATGTTCTAGTCGTTGAGCAGTCCGGCAATGGAGGTGGCGCCAAGGAAGCCAAAGCTGGTAGCTCCGGCAAGGAGATTGCCGCATGCACCAACTATCAGGCTGTGGCGATCGCCGACAAGCAGTACGGCACCAACAAGCAGTACTGCAAGATCCACCGCACCAAGGGCCATGACCTCCAGAGCTGCAAGAAGGTCGAGCAGCTTGTTGAGCAGCAAAAGGCTGAATAGAAGCGACGCGACAAGGAGAAGGCCCAAGAAGGTACTGGAGGATCCGGCAAGAAACGCCCCGGCCGAGGAGGACGCCGCGGCAAGGCCAAACAGCGACAAGGAGACAGACCTCCCCGCGGCCGCGACAAGGATGAAGACGACGGCGACGATGAAGATATGGATGATGACGATACCGGTGAGTAGGAGTTCCAGAAAGCCACAAAGGTCCTGTGCGTTGACGGCGGTGCTTCTCTGCATACTTCACACCGCCAGCTCAAGCAGTGGGTGCGGGAAGTCAATGCGGCAGAACCACCCGTCGAGTCACGCAAGCCTCTGAAATGGTCCAGCATGCCTATCATCTTTGATATTGAGGACCACCCTGATCGCATAACTGCGGTCGGGTGCTTGCCGATGTTGGTTTCACCAACTATCCGCAACCTCAAGGTCACTAAGATGCTAGTTGATGGAGGGGCTGGCTTGAACCTGATCTCCTCCGCGGTACTCTAGAAACTTTAGATCCCTGACAGCGAGCTCGAAGAGACCGACACATTCCAAGGAATCAATCCGGGAAGGAGCAAGCCGAAGGGAAAGATCACGTTGCCGGTGACATTTGGCAGTGAGCTGAACTTCAGGACTGAGAGGGTCGCTTTTGACGTTGCTGACTTTCCATTGCCTTACAATGGGATACTCGGCCGTCCAGCACTCGCCAAATTCATGGCAGCCTCTCACTATGCATACAACATGCTGAAGATGCCAGGCCCGATAAGTGTCATCTCTGTCCCTGGTGACAAGAAGGATGCTCTTATCTGCGCCGACAAGATCTGCCGGGAAGCAGCAGCCACAATAGATCGCAAGTCACTTGCCGTTGAAGCTCCCGGGGGGAAGAAGAAGACAAAGTCCGGCAAGAGTTCGGATGCCCACTCCGGCAAGTGCACCTCTTCGGAGCGTTGCGCTACCATCGAGGACGCACCATCGAGCTCCACCGGCAAGTGTAAGAAGACAATGGCAGCTCCGCCAGAGACCAAGAAGGTGCCTGCCAAGGAGGACGGCACTGGTGGTACCTTCACCATCAGTGCCACTCTCGACCCTAAATAGGAAAGCGCGCTCGTTGCTTTCCTACGGGCGAATGTCGACGTGTTTGTGTGGCAACTGTCTGACATCCCCGGTGTTCCCAGCAAAGTAATCGAGCACCATCTTGCCGTCTGTCCTCATGCGCGGCCCGTCAAGCAGAAGGTCAGGAAACAAGCAGTGGAGCGCCAAGAATTCATCGCAGAAGAAATCAAGAAATTGGAAGCAGCAGGCCTTGTCAGAGGAGTGCTCCATCCTACGTGGTTGGCCAATCCTGTAGTCGTGCGCAAGGCAAATGGGAAATGGAGGCTTTGTATCGACTTTACCGATGTCAATAAAGCTTGTCCCAAAGACTCATTTCCCTTACCGCGCATTGACCAGATTGTTGACTCCACGGCCGGATGTGACTTGCTTTCATTTCTTGACGCATACTCAGGATACCATCAGATCTTCATGGCAGAAGAGGATGAGGAAAAGACCGCATTCATCACTCCATGTGGCACATACTGTTTTATATGGATGCCTTTCGGTTTAAAGAATGCTGGTTCAACATTTGCAAGGGTAGTCCATGACGCTTTTGGGCCACAAATGCACAGAAATGTGGAAGCCTACATGGATGACATAGTGGTCAAGAGCAAGGACAAGGCAACTCTGATTCAGGATTTAGACGAAACCTTTGTAAATCTGCGCAAGATCAACCTCAAGCTTAACCCCGAGAAGTGTTTAGGGTTTGGAGTCCCGTCCGGCAAGCTTCTCGGGTTCATCGTGTCTCAGCGGGGAATTGAAGCCAATCCCGACAAGATCAAGGCCATTGAGCAGATTGAAGCACCAAAGCGCGTCAAGGATGTACGAAGACTTGCCGGTTGCGTGGCTGCTCTCAGCAGGTTTATCTCTAGGTCTGCTGAGCGCGCCCTGCCGTTTTTCAAAATATTGAAAAAGGCAGGTCCAATGAAATGGACTCCGGAAGCGGAGGCTGCGCTGCAGGACTTAAAGAGATACCTATCCTCCACTCCAACACTTGTCGCACCTAAGCCACAAGAGAAGTTGCTGTTGTATATAGCGGCAACCAATCAAGTGGTTAGTGCTGCGTTAGTAGCGGAGAGGGAGGCGGATGATGAGCCAGCAACCACGGCAGATGCATCCAGCGACAAGCAGGGGACTTCACCGACAAGCTCTGGTCCTGACAAAGATGGATCTGCGCAGGCGCGTGAGGAGATACAGAAGAGAATGGTGCAGCGCCCAGTTTACTTTGTCAGTTCCCTTCTGCAGGGGGCTAGGTCAAGGTATTCTGGTGTGCAGAAATTGCTTTTCGGCCTTATCATGTCCTCGAGAAAGCTGCGCCATTACTTCCAAGCACATGAGATCACAGTTGTCACTCGTTTTCCGCTGAAAAGGATACTGCAGAATCCAGAAGCAACAGGCAGGATTGTCGAGTGGGCACTAGAACTGTCAAGCTTTGGCCTCAAGTTTGAGAGCACTTCAACTATCCAAAGCAGAGCATTGGCAGAATTCATAGCAGAATGAATGCCAACACCAGATGAAGAAATTCCAAAAACGAGCATCCCCGTCAAGGAAGCAAGCAAAGAGTGGCTGATGTATTTTGATGGTGCCTTCTCGCTGCAAGGCGCCGGTGCGGGCATGCTACTTGTTGCGCCCACCGGAGAGCACCTCAAGTACGTAGTCCAGATGCACTTTCCCAAGGAGCAAGCAACGAACAATACCGCAGAGTATGAAGGTTTGCTTGCCGGTCTCAGGATCGCAGCAGACCTTGGGATCAAGAAGCTCATTGTCAGGGGTGACTCGCAGCTTGTCGTCCGCCAAGTGAACAAGAATTATCAGAGTCCGTTGATGGAAGCTTACGTTGATGAAGTGAGAAAGTTAGAAGAGCACTTTGACGGCCTACAGATGGAATATATTCCAAGAGCTCAGAACGACATTGCCGATGGCCTGTCGAAGTGCGCCGCACTTAAGTTACCTGTGGAAAAAGGGATCTTCGTGCTCAAACTGACTCAACCGTCTGTAACGCCATCAACTGGAGAAAGAAAGAAGAGGAAGTTGATTTCTGGTGACTATTTTCCGGCAGAGCTCCCGAAGCCGCCGCCAAGAAGGTCCCCAAGATCAACACCAAGGGTGCTGAGGAGCAGTCTACTCCGGCAAGCCCTAGGGTTTGTTCTGTTGAAGCAGACGCTCCCGACAAGTTTTGCCCCGGCAAGCTTGCCGGGGAACGTCAAGCTCCGGCTGAGCCGCAGGTTCTCGCCGTAGAAGCGGATGTTCCCGCAGCAGCAGATGTGCCTTTAGTCCTTGTTGTCGAGCCGCAAGCTCCAGCATGGGCATAGCAGATTGTCTGTTTCCTTCAGACAGGAGAACATCTCTAAGAGCAAGAAGAAGCGGAAAGAGTAGCCCGGCAGTCAAGTATGTACCAGTTTGTTGACAACACACTGTACAGAAGAAGAATCAACGGTGTGAAATTGAAGTGTATTCACCGGGAAGATGGACAAAAGCTGTTGACAGAGATACATGGAGGTATATGTGGTCACCACATTGGCGCAAGAGCGCTTGCCGGCAAAGCGATCTGGCAAGGCTTCTTTTGGCCGACAGCCCTCCAGGATGCAACTGCACAAGTAACCAAGTGTGAAGCGTGCCAGTTCCATTCCAAGCAGATACACCAGCCAGCTCAAGCTCTCCAGACGATCCCTTTATCCTGGCCATTTTCGGTCTGGGGGCTCGACATCCTCGGCCCCTTTCTCCGAGCTGTCGGGGGCTTTGAGTACTTGTACGTTGCAATCGACAAGTTCACAAAGTGGCCGGAAGTGGAAGCAGTGAGGAAGGTGACATCACAGTCAGCAGTCAAGTTCTTCAGGTCGATTGTTTGCCGCTTCGGGATCCCTAACAGGATCATCATCGACAACGGCACGCAATACACGAGCCGCACCTTCATGCAGTATGTCCAAGATCTTGGCGCCAAGGTCTGCTTCGCTTCTGTTGCTCATCCGAGAAGCAACGGTCAAGCGGAGAGGGCAAATGCTGAAGTGCTGCGCGGGCTCAAGACTAGGACTTTCGACAGGCTGCGCAAGTGCGGAAAGAACTGGATTGAGGAGCTGCCGATGGTTCTTTGGTCGATCAGGACGATGCCAAATCGAGCCACTAGTCAGACACCTTTCGCTCTAGTCTACAGAGCAGAGGCAGTTCTCCCCACGGAACTCGTATATGGGTCACCTCGAGTGCTCGCTTATGATGAGCTTGAGCAAGAGCAGCTGCGACAAGATGGCGCGCTGCTCCTTGAGGAAGACTGTCTTCAGGCTGCTGTACAAGCTGCTCGATACCAGCAAGCTTTGCGCCGCTACCATAGCCGCAAAGTAAATGCCAGAAGTCTCGAGGAAGGCGACCTTATTCTTCGGCGCGTTCAGTCCACCAAGAATTCCAACAAGTTGACGCCGAAGTGGGAAGGCCCTTACCAGGTGAAACGAGTCACTAGGCCTGGCGCTGTCCGCCTTGAGACCGAAGATGGCACTCCGGTGAGCAACTCCTGGAACATTGAGCATCTTCGTAAGTTTTACTCGTAAGGTGCGGTTGCCGGAACCTGTTCTGGCAACCACCTTTTGTACAAGTCTTGCTGCTGTTGCATGTAATCCTTTGTACAAAGCCGGGCGCAGACCCCGTGCATAAGTAAAGCTCATGTGCTCCGCACATCTTGTCAATTTCATGCTTTCTATTTTTTGCATGTGTTATCTGACACTTTATGCAGCACCTACCCCCGGTAAGCAATAACGAGCCGTAAGGCTCCATATCTTTATTTTCTCTTTCTCTTTCTCAAAGAAAGGAAGGTTCCCACGCCCACAAGTTTGCCGGGGGGAAAGGAGAAGATAATGGTGTGGACCAGGCGTCGTTCAAGAAAGTTTCGCCTTACCGGGACGCAAACGACAGAAAAGCTAAGTTGCCAAAGTTTGAGCAATCAGTTTAAAAAAAATTTAAGTTATCTTCCTCGAACGACCGTGCTTTGTATGGAAAACCTGTGCGCGGAGGAACCAACTCGTAGCTAGTTGCGCCCTTACTTTGTTTCGAGTCCGCTCAACAACTTAAGTGAGCTGCGACTAGTTGCGACAAGGTTTCTTGTCGGTAGCGGCACCCCCAGCAGGCTGCTGATGTCACGCACTCAGCGCTCGCGGCTAAGGCGCCTGCACCGGCAAGTTCCCTAAAAGCATAGGGCAAAAACATACAAAGGAAGGAATCAAGTAAAGGAAATAACATAGCAATCGCTACCCAAAATAGAGTTATATTACAAGATAGCTTGTCGCAGCTCTAACAGATTGTTCTCATAACATGACCAACAGCGACAAGAAAAGGAGAAAACGGGCGGCCTAATCTACGCGATCGCCCTCAACCCTCTTGATCCCGCTCACCTTGTCCACAATGGGTGCGACAAGGGTCTTGAGCGCTTCCAGATCAGCATCCGGCGGCAGGGTCTTGAGGACATTGGTGAGGTTGAGGCCTAGGTTGCGGAAGGCCACCTTCACCAACACCTTTTGAAGAGCTTCCGCGCAGATCTTGCGTGACTCGTCTGCCAGCTGCTTTCGGATCTTCTCCCGGAGTCGCTGGAGGGCCATCGCCACGCCTTTGAAGAACAAGGTGAGCTTGGCGCTGGGTTGGAGGTTCTCATCGGAGGGATACCCAAGATCCTCCATCCCCAGTTGCGCCAGCTCCCTGTCGATGGCTGCGGCAACATCCACGAGACCCTCCGTCCAGTGCTCCACATTCTCCCTAAAAGTGTCTTGGGTGGCAGCAGCCCTCGCCAGGAGCGCCTCGTCGGCCTTAATCTTCTCCTTCAAGGCCACCTCCTGCTCCCTGGCACCATCCAGCATCTTGGTCAAAGTAATCAGCTTCAACTCAAGATCTGCGTTGGAGTCCTTGGCGGCGCTAAGCTCCTTGCTCTTCTCGGCGAGACGACCATGCAGCTCGCCTAAGGTGTAGGCGTCCTTCTCGCGCTCACGCTTGAGCACGGCAAGCTCTTCACCGCTCGCCTTGAGATCGGCCTCCAGCTGCGCCACCTTCGTCTCCAGCTCCTTCTTGGCGGCCTCGGCAGCTGCGGCAGCATCCTATGCTTCCTTGAGAGCCCCGCCGAATGTTTGCTCGCACGCAGCAAGCTCCTCCTCGTGGCTGTCAAGGTTGACCTTCCGCTGCGCCAACTCGCCCTCCCGCGCAGACAGCTCCTCGTCGGCAAGCCGCTGTTGCTCTTCAACTTCGGCTTTCTCAAGGAGGAAGGCTTTCCGCTCCTCGGCGAGTTGCTCCCGCTCCTCTGCCAGGGACCGGAGAGCTTCCTGGTTAAGACCCCCGAGCTCCTTCGCGCGCTTCTCGATGTCCACTCCCGCCTTCGCGGCAAGCGCTTCTCGGGATTCCAGCTTGGCCTGCCGAGCGCGGTAGAGCGACACCAGCTTCCGCAGCAGCCGCTCCTCCTCAAACTCACCGCTGCTGCTGCTCGGCGCATCAACCAGCGTCAGCCCAGCGGAGGCGAGCACCTCTCCATCCAAGATCTCTCCTTCGACCGGCGCCCTGGAGCTTGACGCCCAGGGGAGCTTGATGAAGACGCCATCGCCGGCCTTCAAATAGGCGCCGGGCTGGGGCTCTTTGAAGCCTGACACTGCGGCAGCGGCGGAGGGATTGGCGGTCGGCGTAGCGCCTGGCGCTCCTACGGCCTCGGGGCCGTCAGTGCGATCGCCAGACCCCTCGCCAGCTTCTGCAGCGGCAGCTTTGGCGGCCTCTTCGCCGGCGGGATCATCAGCGCCACCTGCTTCTTCGATGGCAGCAGCGTCGTCGGTATTGTCGCGCGTGTTCTCCTCGCCGGCGACCTCGGTCTCCATCGGCTCCGTGACAGAGGGATCTGACGGCCGGAAAAGGGGGAAAAGTCAAGCAAATATCCAAAAATAAAATCAGAAGAAGAAGAACCCAAGGGAAGTTTTCAAGCAAGAGGATTACCTGTACTGGGTTCTACAGTCGTGGTCTCCGCCACCGGGGGGTCGCTGGTGCTGTCCCTTGCCGGAGAACTCTCCCTTTCCGGAGACTTCTCCCTTGCCGGAGAACGCTCCCTTGCCGGGGAACCCTCCCTTGGCGGTGTAGTCGAAGCAGATGGCATGTCGGGGGCGGCTTCCGAGCGCTCCTGGTGAGGCTGTTCTGCTCCTACGCAAACCAATAGTCAGATGTCAGCAAAGAAAGAGCACCCATGCGCGCCTAACAGTGGGAAGTAAACCATATACTTACGCTAGGGGCTGCGCTGGGGGCTGCTTTGGGGAATAGTTGCCAGGTCCGGCAAGGTGGTCTCAGACACACACCCCGCTGTCGCGGTGGGTTCGTCCTCGATGACAATCACCGGGACCTTGGCTCTCTTCGCCGCTCTCCGGGCCAGAGTCCTGAAAAGGAATGGGTTCGGAGTAAAGCAAATCAGATACAAGACAAAACAGCAAGAATTGAAGAACTAGAAGTACAACAAAGAATCTTACCCTTCTTCTTCCTCGTCGGAGCTGAGCGCAGAGAGGTCGAAGTCCGGCTCACCTCCGGCGCGACGAGGCGGAGGAGTAGGTTCCCGTGGCCGCTTGGCGGGGGCAGTGGCGGAGGTCTGAGACGGCCCAGCTCCAGCCGCCGTCGCGGCATGAGGAGCGGTAGGAGCAGAAGCGGTGGTCCGGGAGGACCCCGCTCTAGTTGCCGCAGCGGCGTGAGGTGCTCCCGCGGCAACAGTGCTTGCCACGGTGGAGCGTGTCGCGCGGCGCGGCGGCTGTTGACTCGTCTGCCGCCCCGCTATGTCCCCGGCCTTGCGGAGACGCCTTCTTGGTGGAGCTGGAGGCTCTGCTTGCGGCGAGCTATCTGAAGATGAGGAGGAAGAGGAGTTGATCTTCAACGAGCCGCTCACACCCTCGGCGGGCTCGCCCGACTCGACTTCAGGCCCGGCAAGCTCTCCCTCGCTGGCAAGCCCCTCTCGCTCGGCAAGGCTTGCCGCCTCTGCTGCCTCTGCCTCCTCCACGGTGAATCCAAACTCGCCCGTGACAGCGGCTGCCGCCGCCTCTTCTAGCCTAGTGGTGATGCGCTGCATCTCCGCATCGGTGGTGTCGCGAGTAAGGCTTTTCTGTTCATCGGAGCGGACCGGCACTTCTACCAAGCCATCAAAGAACTCCTGCACGACGTCATCTGCAGGCTCTTGCCAAGTTCGGACAATTCCATGTGAATCGCACAACGGCATCATTGCACGATGCGGTCGAGCGAGGAGTTGTTGCACAACGGAACGACACCCTTCAGCAACCTAAACACTTCGGGATGTTGAGGGTCATGCTTGAACAGTTCCTGGAGCATCGCGTCCAATTCCAGGACAGTGAAGTTGAAGTTGAAGTTGAGGCCCGGGCGCAGCCTCATGATGTCCGCCGCATTCTGGAACTCCCAGGCGGGTCTCCTCCTCTCCTGCAGGGGGGTGATGTGGCGGCGAAGAAAATCTGCGCCAACGGCGCCTACAGTAAGCCCGGCATGCCTGAGGCGTTGGATCCGGGTGACGGCAATCTTCAGCCTATCGTCTTCCGGGGCCATGTTGCTCCAATCGTTGCCGCGCGCTACTGGGGCTTGGCGCTGGGCGGTAAATGGCTGCGGGTTCTCCTCGACAATCCACCACCAGTCTGCTCTCCATTCCTCCCACTTGCCGCGGAGCTCTCCCTCCAGATAAGCTTCCTTCTTGCCAGCTCTCGAGATCCAGGCGATTCCGCTGGATAAAGGCTCCCCTCTCTCGACTCGGGGCATAAAGAAGTGGCAAAAAGAGCTACATTTGGATAGACTCCGACAAAGTTTTCGCAAAGATGTGCGAAAACTGCCATGGTTAGAATGGCATTGGGGGTGAAGTCAAGGAGGCGGAACCCGTAGGTGTTCATGATGTCGCAGAAAAACTCAGAGAAAGGCGGGCGGAGCCCGCAGTAGAATGCGAAGAAGGGACACCCATTCGGAGCCAGTTCTGAAGCGGCGGCTGAGAGTACCTTCGTGCGCGGATGCGCTCGCGTCTCCGTCGACCAGAAGAGGTAGTAATACTCCCTCAGCTCCTTCGCGGCGAGCTTGGGGGGGGGGGGGAAGGTTGCCTGCTCCTTTCGCAGCGCCGCGAGCCGCTGTGCCTCGGTCGACTTCACGACCTTCCCCTTGTCGGCTTTCGGAGCCATGGCGGAGGTGGTGGGGGAGATCGACGGCGTTGGTGGTGCTGGTGGCAATGGGGGGCGGATCGCTGCTCTCTTTCAGCTTTGGGAAGAAGGGGGGAGCGGCGGAGGTTTTTTGAGATTGGAATAGCAACCGGCGAGATGGGCGAACTGCCCCTGTTTCCCCTGCTTATAAAGAGGGAGGGGGCGGACGTTCCATCTTTCCGAATAAAGAAACCACCCACGATCTCTCCCACGACGCCGCATTCTATGCGTGCCATTCGGGGAGGGCACGGTGGATACGGAGTAAGATACGGCATAACCCAGGCCGCGCGTGCCCGTGCCCTGTTTTGGGCCTGGCCCAACAGCGCTCGGCACCGTGTGTGGCCCAGGCCCGGGGGCTCCTGTTGGTGTACTAGAGTAGGGGTACCCTAGTATCCCGAACTTGTGCACGGGCAGTCGCAGCACCCCGCGGCAAGGCTTGCCGGGTGACCGCCAAGGTCCTCGGTGGTTCCTTTGGAGCCATTCAAGAATAAAGTATTCAAGCCAAGGAGACAAGGCCCCGACAAGAGGAGCTTGCCGGGAAGGCCAACCAAGGCATCTCAAGGAACTTGCCGCGACGCGCCACGCATCCCGGCGAGGCCCGGTGAGCGACAAGCTTCCGGACGCGACAAGACAACGACCGCGGCAAGGCGCTTGCCGTGGCAAGCTACCACTCTGTACCCACGCTCCAGCACATCCACCAACGTGTCACCCTGGGACCTTTCCAGGCGCGCGTGGCAGGAGGCTGTGCAGCCAGCGGTGTGCGGTGGCAAGCGGCGCTGACAAGATTGCCATCGTGGCAAGCGGTGGCGTCCCTAACGGTCCCTTTTTGCACTATTTGGGCGACGCAGACGGGCATTTAATGCCTTTGTCCCCTGCCGTCAGAGTTAGGTATGGTACACTGTACAGGTAGTTGTACCAACCGCAATACCTTTCCATTTTTACCCTTGTCTACGTTGCCACCTGTCGGTGACCCCTTGAGCATATAAAAGGAGGCCCATGCGCAACGTAGAGGGGGTTCGAGGGGAGAAAAAAACACTCACGCTCGGTCTCGTTAGTAGCTAGTGTTTACTGTAGCGCTCAGCGCTCCCGAGCAAGAACTCAATACACTCAGACATGCAGCAGTAGGAGTATTATCTCTCCGGAGAGCTCCGAAGCTGGGTAAACTGCTCGTGTGCTTCGCCTCGATCCGCTCTTCGCGCGACCTCCGCCCCCCGCCGAATCGAAAGGGGCTCGGTCCGCCGGTCCCATAGGTGTCCGTGGATCAGTTTTCCCCGACAACAACTTATGAGACTCACTATATGAAAAACATGGTGCTACTTTGAAGCACAATATATGAGACTCACTACATGAAGAACATGGTGCTACTTTGAAGCACAAGTGTGGAAAAAGAGATAGTAACATTGCCCTTTTTATTTATTTTATTTTTTTATTTTTTTTATTTTGGGCCGTTCTTTTTCTTTTCTTTTGGCCTTTTTTGGGGGGCAATGCTCTAATAATGATGATCATCACACTTCTATTGATTACAACATATGAATTACAACTCAAAACTAGAACAAGATATGACTGTATATGAATGCCTCCGGCGGTGTACCGGGATGGTGCAATGAATCAAGAGTGACATGTATGAAAAATAATGTATGGTGGCTTCGCCACAAATACGATGTCAACTACATGATCATGCAATGGCAATATGACAAAAGTAATGTATGTTATGATGATGATGAACGGAACGGTGGAAAGTTGCATGGTAATATATCTCGGAATGGCTATGGAAATGCCATAATAGGTAGGTATGGTGGCTGTTTTGAGGAAGATATAAGGAGGTTTTATGTGTGATAGAGCGTATCATATCACGGGGTTTGGATGCACCGGCGAAGTTTGCACCAACTCTCAAGGTGAGAAAGGGCAATGCACGGTACCGAAGAGGCTAGCAATGGTGGAAAGGTAAAAGTGCGTACAATCCATGGACTCAACATTAGTGAAAAGAACTCATATACTTATTGCAAAAATTTAGAAGTCATCAAAAATCAAGTACTATGCGCATGCTCCTAGGGGGATAGATTGGTAGGAAAAGACCATCGCTCGTCCCCGACCGCCACTCATAAGGATGCACAAGCCAGGTACACTTCATGTTTCAAATTTGTTACACAACTTTAACCATACGTGCATGCTATGGGACTTGCTAACTTCAACATAAGCATTCTTTAAATTCATAATCACCCAACTAGCATGACTTTAATATCACTACCTCCCTATCTCAAAACATTTATCAAGTATCAAATTGATCATAGCATCCAATTCACTTCCTATGATAGTTTTTATTATACCCAACTTGGATGCCTACCATTCTAGGACCAATTTTATAACCATAGAAAATACCATGCTGCTCTAAAAGACTCTCAAAATAATATAAGTGAAGCATGAGAGACTAGCAATTTCTTCAAAATTAAGTCACCACCGTGCTCTAAAAGATATAAGTGAAGCACTAGAGCAAAAACTATCAAGCTCAAAAGATATAAGTGAAGCACATAGAGTATTCTAGCAAATTCTAATCAAATAGGCTTCTCCCAAAAGGTGTGTACAGAAAGGATGATTGTGGTAAACTAAAAAGCAAAGACTAATATAATACACGACGCTCCAAGCAAAACACATATCATGTGGCGAATAAAAATATAGCTCCAAGTAAAGTTACCAATGAACGAAGACGAAAGAGGGGATGCCTTCCCGGGACATCCCCAAGCTTAGGCTTTTGGCTATCCTTGAATATCTTGGGGTGCCTTGGGCATCCCCAAGCTTAGGCTCTTGCCACTCCTTATTCCATAGTCCATAAAAGCTTTACCCAAAACTTGAAAACTTCACAACACAAAACTCAACAGGAAATCTTATAAGCTCCGTTAGTGAAAGAAAACAAAACCACCACATAAGGTACTGTAATGAACTCATTCTTTATTTATTTTGGTGTTAAACCTACTATATTCCAAATTCCCTATGGTTTATAAACTATTTTACTAGCTATAGATGCATCGAAATAAGCAAACAACACACGAAAAACAGAATCTGTCAAAAACAGAACAGTCTGTAGAAATCTGTAACTAACGCAAACTTATAGAACTCTAAAAATCCTAACAAAATAGGAAGTCCTGGACAATTTGTTTATTGATCATAAGAAAAAACAGTCAATGCAAAATCATGTTTCTGTGATTTAACAAAACTAAATTCGTGTGTGTAAAGTTTCTGTTTTTCAACAGAATCAAATTAACTATCATCTTAGGTTATCCTATAGGTTCTACTTGGCACAAACACTAATTAAAAGATAAAAACACATCTAAACAGAAGGTAGATGCAAGATTTATTACTAAACAGGAGAAAAAACAAAAAACATAAAGAAAATTGGGTTGCCTCCCAACTAGCGCTATCGTTTAACGCACCTAGCTAGGCATAAAAGCGAAGATAGATCTAACGAGTGCCATGTTTGGCACTAAGTTCATAAGTAGCCCGCATGATAGATTCATAAGGTAATTTGACTTTATTTCTTGGTAAGTGCTCCATGCCTTTCTTTAATGGAAATTGGAATCTAATATTCCCTTCCTTCATATCAATAATCGCACCAATCGTTCTAAGGAAAGGTCTACCAAGAATAATAGGGCAAGAAAGATTGCAATCTATAGCAAGAATGATAAAATCTACGGGCACCAAATTTCTGTTTGCAACAATGAGAACATCATTGATTCTTCCCATTGGCTTTTTAATGGTGGAATCCGCAAGGTGCAAATTTAAAGAGCAATCATCAAGATCATGGAAACCTAGAATATCACATAAAGTTTTCGGAATCGTGGAAACACTAGCACCCAAATCACACAAAGCAAAACACTCATGATCTTTAATTCTAATCTTTATAGTAGGTTCCCACTCATCATTAAGTTTTCTAGGTATAGAAACTTCCAAATTAAGTTTTTCATCATAAGATTGCATCAAGGCATCAACAATATGTTTGGTAAAAGCTTTGTTTTGACTATAAGCATGAGGAGAATTAACAACGGATTGCAACAAGGAAATACAACCTTCTAAGGAACAATTATCATAATCAAATTCCTTGAAATCCGAGATAGTGGGCTCAATGCTATTTAAAGTTGTGACCTCTCCACTCCCACTTTTACCAAATTTAGCATCAAGATCTAAAAACTCCGAATTTTGGGACGCCTTCTAGGTAATGTTGACTCATCATCAGTCCCATAATTATCAAGATTCATATTGTAAGACATAGATCTAATAGGAGATGCATCAATAACTTTAAGATCCTCATCATTATTTTCATGGAAACTAGAAGAACACGCTTTTATAAAGCTATCTTTTTTAGCACGCAATCTAGCGGTTCTTTCCTTGCACTCATCAATGTAAATTCTCATGGCTTTGAGAGACTCATTGATATCATGCTTAGGATGAGAAGATCTAAGTTTAAGAGAATCAACATCAAGGGAAAGTCTATCAACGTTCCTAGCCAAATCATCAACTTTGAGCAATTTTTCTTCAAGCAAAGCATTAAAATTCTTTTGAGAAATCATAAATTATTTCACACAATTCTCAAAATCAGAGGGCATCTTATTAGAATTACCATAAGAATTATTGTAGGAATTTCCATAATTATTAGAGGAATTACTAGGGAACGGTCTAGCATTAAAGTTTCCTCTATAAGCATTGTTTCCAATACTATTCCTACCAACACATCCATAGATTCATTATTATTCTCAATCAAAGTAGACAAAGGCATATCATTGGGATCAAGAGGAGTATTTTTAGTAGCAAATAATTTCATAAGTTCATCCATCTTTCCACTCAAAACATTGATTTCTTCTATAGCATGCACTTTTTTACTAGAAGATCTTTCGGTGTGCCATTGAGAATAATTAGCCATAATATTATCAAGAAGTTTCGTAGCATCTCCTAACGTGATTTCCATAAACGTGCCTCCCACGGTGGAATCTAAGAGATTTCTAGAGGCAAAGTTCAAACCGGCATAAATTTTTTGTATGATCATCCATAAATTCAAACCATGAGTAGGGCAATTGCGAAGCATCAATTTCATTCTTTCCCAAGATTGGGCAACATGCTCATGATCAAGTTGTTTAAAATTCATGATATTGTTCCTAAGAGTGATAATCTTAGCGGGAGGAAAATACTTAGAGATAAAAGCATCTTTGCACTTGTTCCAAGAACCAATACTATTTTTAGGCAAAGACGAAAACCAAACTTTAGCACGATCTCTAAGTGAAAACAGAAATAACTACAATTTAACAATATTGTTATCTGTATCTTTCTTCTTTTGCATATCACACAAATCAACAAAGTTGTTTAGATGAGTAGTGGCATGTTCACTAGGAAGGCCGGCGAATTGATCTTTCATAACAAGATTCAGCAAAGCAGTATTGATTTCACAAGACTCAACATCATTAAGAGGAGCAATCGGAGTACTAAGGAAATCATTATTATTGGTATTCGAGAAATCACACAATTTGGTATTATCTTGCGCCAGGGCAACAAGTAATCCAACACACAAGCAAACAGAAAAAGGCAAGCGAAAAGAGAGGAGGAGATTGGGAAAGAGAGGGCGAATAAAATGGCAAGGGTGAAGTGGGGGAGAGGAAAAACGAAAAGCAAATGGCAAATAATGTAAATGCGAGGGAGATGGGTTTGTGATGGGTACTTGGTATGTCTTGACTTGAGCGAAGACCTCCCCGGCAACAGCGCCAGAAATCCTTCTTGCTACGTCTTGAGCTTGCGCTGGTTTTCCTTGAAGAGGAAAGGGTGATGCAGCAATAGTAGCGTAAGTATTTCCCTCAGTTTTTGAAAACCAAGGTATCAATCCAGTAGGAGGCTCCTCAAAAGTCCCACGCACCTACACAAACAAACAAAGAACTCGCAACCAACGCAATAAAGGGGTTGTCAATCCCTTCACGGCCACTTGCGAAAGTGAGATCTGATAGAGATAGTATGATAAGATAAATATATTTTTGGTATTTTATAATATAGATGCAAAAAGTAAAGATGCAAATAAAAGTAGGTTGGAAGCAAATATGATAAGAGATAGACCCGGGGGCCATAGGTTTCACTAGAGGCTTCTCTCAAGATAGCATAAGTATTACGGTGGGTGAACAAATTACTGTCGAGCAATTGATAGAAAAGCGAATAATTATGAGATTATCTAGGCATGATCATGTATATAGGCATCACGTCTGCAACAAGTAGACCGACTCCTGCCTGCATCTACTACTATTACTCCACACATCGACCGACTCCTGCCTGCATCTAGAGTATTAAGTTCATAAGAACAGAGTAACACTTTAAGCAAGATGACCTGATTAGAGGGATAAACTCAAGCAATATGATATAAACCCCATCTTGTTATCCTCGATGGCAACAATACAATATGTGCCTTGCAACCCTTTCTGTCACTAGGTAAGGACACCGCAAGATTGAACCCAAAGCTAAGCACTTCTCCCATGGCAAGAAAGATAGGGGGGGCGCCCTCCTATCTCGTGGAAGCTTTGCTTCTTGACTTGCACTCCAAGTCCTCTGGATCACGTTCGTTCCAAAAATCACGCTCCCGAAGGTTTCATTCCATTTGGACTCCGTTTGATATTCCTTTTCTTCGAAATACTGAAATAGGCAAAAAAACAGCAATACGGGCTGGGCCTCTGGTTAGTAGGTTAGTCGCAAAAATGATATAAATGTGTAAAATAAAGCCCATAAACATTTTGAAAAGGGTAATATAATAGCATGGAACAATAAAAAATTATAGATACATTGGAGACGTATCAGGCATCCCCAAGCTTAGCTCTTGGTTGTCCTTGAATATTACCTTGGGGTGCCTTCGGCATCCCCAAGCTTAGGCTCTTGCCACTCCTTATTCCATAGTCCATCAAATCCTTACCCAAAACTTGAAAACTTCACAACACAAAACTCAACAGAAAATCTCATAAGCTCCATTAGTATAAGCAAATAAATCACCACTTTTGGTAATGTTGTGAACTGATTCTTTATTTTTATTGGTGTAATATCTACTGTATTCCAACTTTTACATGGTTCATACCCCCCGATACTACCCATAGATTCATCAAAATAAGCAAACAACACATGGAAAATAGAATCTGTCAAAAATAGAATAGTCGGTAGTAATCTAGAAACTTCGAATACTTATGAAAGTCCAAAAATTCTGAAAAACTTGAAAAGCACATGAAATTTGTATATAAATCTTGTGTAAAAAATTCAGAATTTTTTCACGCTTCTGTGATTTTTAAAAATTCTGGGACTGGGTGCAAAATTTTCTGTTTTTCAGCAAGATCAAATCAACTATCACCATAAGTCATCCCAAAGGTCTTACTTGGCACACACACTAATTAAAATACAAAAATACATCTAACCAGAGGCTAGATGAATTATTTATTGAAAAACAAAACCAAAAAGCAAAGAACAAAAATAAAATTGGGTTGCCTCCCAACAGGCGCTATTATTTAACGCCCTTAGCTAGGCATAAAAACATAGATCTAGGTATTGTCATCTTTGGTATGCAATCCATAAGTAGCTCTCATAATAGATTCATAAGGCGGTTTAATTTTGTTTCTAGGAAAGTGTTCCATGCCCTTCCTTAATGGAAATTGAAATCTAATGCTTCTTTCTTTCGTATCAATCATTGCACCAATCGTTCTAAGGAAAGGTCTACCAAGAATAATAGGACATGTAGGATTGCAATAGATATCAAGAACAATGAAATCTACGGGCACATAATTCCTATTTGCAACAATAAAAACATCATTAATCCTTCCTATAGGTTTCTTAATAGTGGAATCCGCAAGATGCAAATTTAAAGAACAATCATCAAATTCACGAAAACCTAACACATCACATAAAGTTTTTGGAATCGTGGAAACGCTAGCACCCAAATCACACAAAGAATGGCACTCATAATCTTTAATCTTAATCTTAATAGTAGGTTCTCACTCCTCATAAAGTTTTCTAGGGATAGAAACTTCCAATTCAAGCTTTTCTTCAAAAGATTTCATCATAGTATCAACGATAAGCTTAGTAAAAGCTTTATTTTGATTATAAGCATGAGGAGAACTCAACATGGATTGCAACAAGGAAATACGGCCTATTAAATAACAATTATCATAATTAAATTCCTTGAAATCCAAAAGAGTGGGTTCATCGCTACTTAAAGTTTTGAACTCTCCAATCCACTTTTATCAATTTTTGCATCAAGATCTAAAAACTCCGAATCACTGGGATGCCTTTTAACTAAAGTTGAATCATCTCCAGTCCCATATTTATCAATATTTATATTGGAAAACAAAGATTCAATAGGAGTCACATCAATCACTTTAAGATCTTCATCATTATTTTCACAACAACTAGAAGAACACGCTTTTACAAACCAATCTCGTTTAGCACACATCTTAGCGGTTCTTTGTTTGCACTCATCAATGGAGATTATAATAACTTTTAGAGATTCATTGATATCATGCTTGGGTGGAATAGATCTAATTTTCAAAGAATCAAAATTAGGAGAAATTCTATCCATGTTCCTAGCCAATTCATCAATCTTAAGCAATTTGTCTTCAAGCAAAGCATTACAATTCTTTTGTGAACTCGTAAATTCTTTAACGGTATTCTCAAAATCAGCGGGAATCTTATTATAATTTCCATAAGAACTGTTGTAGGAATTACCATAATTATTACAGGAATTAGTAGGAAACGGCCTAGGATTAAAATTACCTCTATACACGTTATTACCAAAATTGTTCCTACCAACAAAATTCACATCCATAGATTCATTATTATTCTCAATCAAAGTATACAAAGGCATATCATTATGATCAATACAAGCACTCTTGCTAGCAAATAATTTCATAAGTTCATCCATCTTTCCACTCAAAACATTAATCTCTTCAATCGCATGCACTTTTTTACTAGTGGAAGATCTTTTGGTATGCCATTGAGAATAATTAACCATAATATTATCTAGGAGTTTAGTAGCTTATCCTAGAGTACTTTCCATAAAAGTACCTCCCGCAGCCGAATCTAAAAGATATCTAGAAGCAAAATTCAATCCGGCATAAAAAAAATTGTATGATCATCCAGAAATTCAAACCATGAGTAGGACAATTTCGTATCATCAATTTCATCCTCTCCCAAGATTGTGCAATGATACATCTCCAACGTATCTAGAACTTTTGTTTGTTCCATGCTATTATATTATCATTCTTGGATGTTTTATAATCATTTTATAGTCATTTTATATCATTTTCTGGTACTAACCTATTGACATAGTGTTTAGTGCCAGTTGCTGTTTTCTGCATGTTTCTTACATCGCAGGAAATCAATATCAAACAGAGTCCAAACGCAGTGAATCTTTTTGTGGATTTTTTTTGGACCAGAAGACATCCAGTGGGCCGGAGAAGCACCTGGGGGTGCTCCAAATGGAGCACAACCCACCAGGGTACGCCTGCAGGCCCAGGCGTGCCCAGGTGGTTTGTGCCCACCTCGGGTGCCCCCTGAACCGCCTCTTCGCTCTATAAATACCCCAATATTCTAGAAACCATAGGGGAGTTGACGAAAATCAATTCTAGCCGCTGCAAGTTCTAGAACCACCAAATCCAATCTAGACACCATCACGGAGGGGTTCATCATGTCCATCGGTGCCTCTCCGATGATGCGTGAGTAGTTCTTCGTAGACCTATAGTTCCGTATTTAGTAGCAAGATGACTTCCTCTCTCTCGTTTGATTCTCAATTCAATGGTCTCTTGGAGATCCATATGATGTAACTCTTTTTGCAGTGTGTTTGTTGGGATCGGATGAACTTCGATTTTATGATCAGATCTATCTTTTTATCCATGAAAGTTATCTTAGTCTTCTTTGATCTCTTATATGCATGATTGCTTATAGCCTCGTATTTCTTCTCTGATATTTGGGTTTTGTTTGGTTAACTTGATCTATTTATCTTGCAATGGGAAGAGGTGCTTTGTGATGGGTTTGATCTTACGGTGCTTGATCCCAGTGACAGAAAGGGAACCGACACGTATGTATCATTGCTATTAAGGATAACAAGATGGGGTCTATTTCTACATAAATAGATCTTGTCTACATCATGTCATCGTTCTTATTGCATTACTCCATTTCTCCATGAACTTAATACACTAGATGCATGCTGGATAGCAGTCGATGAGTGGAGTAATAGTAGTAGATGCAGGCAGGAGTCGGTCTACTAATCTTGGACGCGATGCCTATATAATGATCATTGCCTGGATATCGTCATGATTATTTGAAGTTATATCAATTGCGGAACAGTAATTTGTTTACCCACCGTTTCCTATTTTTCTCGAGAGAAGCCACTAGTGAAATCTACGGCCCCGGGTCTCTTCTTTATTATATTTGCCGTTGCGATCTATTTTCCTTTGCTTTTATTTTCAGATCTATTAAACCAAAAATAAAAAAATACCTTGCTGCACTTTATTTTATTTGGCGTTCGATCTATCAATTTATTACAACTTTCTCACGTCCACTTGCCAATTTCTGTCGTCGTTGCCCGAAAGGGATTAACAACCCCTTTAACACGTCGGGTTGCGAGTATTTGTTATTTGTGTGCAATGAAATTATATCCTACTTGTGGTAAATTATTCGGTGTTAGTTATGCTTAATACTCGCTTATGAGATTATTCGTTTCTTGGTTGGTCGCTTCTCAATCTTTTGCTAGACTTCATTTTGCACTATGTATGATCCAAAACCCTTTAAACCAGTTTTGCCATATGAGTCCACTATATCTACCTATATGCGGTATTCTTTTGTCATTCTAAGGAAATTTGTATGTGCCATCTCTAATTTTCAAAATAAACTTCTCTTTTGTGTGTTCGTACCGCTCGCGAGGCGGTGAGGGGTGGCTAATATTTTCCATGCTAGATGTGTTATTCTCACGATGAGTGTTTATTCACTTGTCATTGCACGAGAGTAAGGCAAAGGTATTAGGGATGCCTAGTCTCGAAATGAAAAATGAATTTACTTTATGTTGTCAAATAATAAATTCCTTGGTAAGTGTTGGTATGGAAGGCACCCGTGGATACGGTTAGTCATGGAAAGTGAAAGTATGTTGGATAAAGGGATAAACTTTATTTTCTGTTTGGGAACCGCCTATGATATATCTAGCATGGAAAGTGTTGGGAACTCTTAGTCATTTTTGTTGGTGGGAAATGTTGGAAATATGCCCTAGAGGAAATAATAAAATGGTTATTATTATATTTCCTTGTTCATGATAATTGTCTATTCATGCTATAATTGTATTAACCGGAAACCGTAATACATGTGTGAATACATAGACCACAACATGTACCTAGTGAGCCTCTAGTTGACTAGCTCATTGATCAATAGATGGTTGTGGTTTCCTGACCATGGACATTGGATGTCATTGATAACGGGATCACATCATTAGGAGAATGATGTGATGGACAAGACCCAGTCCTAAGCACAACACAAGATCGAGTAGTTCGTTTGCTAGAGCTTTTCTAACGTCAAGTATCTTTTCCTTAGACCATGAGATTGTGCAACTCCCGGATGCCGTAGGAATGCTTTGGGTGTATCAAACGTCACAACGTAACTGGGTGACTATAAAGGTGCACTACAGGTATCTCCGAAAGTGTCTGTTGGGTTGGCACGAACCGAGACTGGGATTTATCACTCCGTATGACGGAGAGGTATCTCCGGGCCCACTCAGTAATGCATCATCATAATGAGCTCAATGTGACTAAGGAGTTAGTCATGGGATCATGTGTTACGGAACGAGTAAATAGACTTGCCGGTAACGAGATTGAACAAGGTATAGGGATACCGACGATCGAATCTCGGGCAAGTAACATACCGATGGACAAAGGGAATTGTATACGGGATTGATTGAATCCCCGACATCATGGTTCATCCGATGAGATCATCGTGGAACATGTGGGAGCCAATATGGGTATCCAGATCCCACTATTGGTTATTGGCCGGTGAGATGTCTCGGTCATGTCTTCATGGTTCCCAAACCCATAGGGTCTACACACTTAAGGTTCGGTGACGCTAGAGTTATAATGGGAAATTGTATGTGGTTACCGAAGGTTGTTTGGAGTCCCGGATGAGATCCTGGATGTCTCAAGGAGTTCCGGAATGGTCCAGAGGTGAAGATTTATATATGGGAAGTCAAGTTTCAATCGCCGGAAAGTTTCAGGGGTTATCGGTATTGTATCGGGACCACCGAATGGTGTCCGGGGGTCCACCGAGTAGGGCCACCTGCCCCGGAAGGCTTAGTGGGCTGAATATTGGTGGGGACCAGCCCCTTAGTGGGCTGGTGCGCCCCCAAGGGCCCAAGGTGCCTAGGGTTGGAAACCCTAGGGGGTGGGGGCGCCTTCCACCTGCTTTGGGGGCAAGTCTCCCCCTTGGCCACCGCCCCCCTCTAGATGCATCTAGGGTGGGCGGCCCCTGAGGGAGTCCTAGATTAGGGGGTATCCGGACAGCCAGACTATATACTTTGGCCGGAGTGTTGAACTATGAAGATACAAGACTCAAGACTTCGTCCCGTGTCCGGATGGGACTCTCTTTTGCGTGGAAGACAAGCTTGGCGATTCGTATGTTGGATCTCCTTCTTTGTAACCGACTCTGTGTAACCCTAGACCCCTCTGGTGTCTATATAAACCGGAGGGTTTAGTCTGTAGGAGAACAATCAGAATCATAGGCTAGCTTCTAGGGTTTAGCCTCTACGATCTCGTGGTAGATCTACTCTTGTAATACTCATATCATCAAGATCAATCAAGCAGGAAGTAGGGTATTACCTCCATCAAGAGGGCCCGAACCTGGGTAAAACATCGTGTCCCCAGCCTCCTATTACCATTAGCCTTAGACGCACAGTTCGGGACCCCCTACCCGAGATCCGCCGGTTTTGACACCGACATTGGTGCTTTCATTGAGAGTTCCTCTATGTCGTCGCAGCAAGGCTCGATGGCTCCTTCAATCATCAACAACAACGCAGTCCAGGGTGAGACTTTTCTCCCCGGTCAGATCTTCGCGTTCGGCAGCTTCGCACTGCGGGCCAATTCGCTTGGCCATCTGGAGCAGATCGATAGCTACGCCTTTGGCCATCAGGTCAGGTTCGGAAACTTGAACTACACGGCCGATATCCGTGGAGAATTGATCTTCGACGGATTCAGGCCTGCGCCAGCAGCGCCGAATAGTCACGACGAGCACGGATTAGATCTACTATCAGACAATATTCGAGATATCGCACCTGCAGTAGCTCCAGACCTAAATTCGGGGCAGATCGTGTCGTCCGAGGTCGGGTGGTTTGACCGCGCCCCGGATGCCGCATACTCATCGGACGTAGAGCCGAACACAGACTCCGCCTCCAAGGAAATCTGTGTCACCGGACCCCCGAACTTGCATCCGGCTGTAGGTTCCGGACCGTACGCACCCGGGCCCATTGAATCCGATTGGGCTCCAGTGATGGAGTTCACCGCTGCGGATATCTTTCAGCACTCGCCCTTCGGCGACATGCTGAATTCATTAAGGTCTCTCTCTTTGTCAGAGGACTCTTCGCCGAACTATGTCCGGCTCGAGGGGGATTCGGACGCCGAAGAAAATCTCCGCCCACCCACCACCCACTTAATAGCCACTATCGATGACGTAACAAACATGCTTGACTTTGACTCCGACGACACCGGTATGGACGTCGGTGCAGGGGACGATTTGGAACCACCGCCCACGGTGCGCTAGACTGCCACCTCATCATATGATATATACATGGTGGACAGGCCTAAGGAGGACAACGGCGATAAAAAAGACACAACGGAGGATAAAACCCCCAGACAAAAGCCAAAACGATGGCGCAGACGCCGCTCTAAGTCCAGCCACAGTAAAAATAGCAATAATAGCGCTAGAAAAATGGACACCCCGGTCAACTCCAAAGGCAACAACGACCATATGGACCCAGCGATGGAGCAGGACGAGCCAGGTCACACCGAACACAGCCCGGAGTAGACTCCCAATCACAGCGATCCCGAGGGCCGAACTCATCAACCTGCTTCTGGAGAAAAGTACAGTCCAGACAACGACGCATTCATCATCCCAGAAAAACGTTTGGAACCAGATAACCTCCACAGAAGGCTTATGGGCACTGCGAGAAGCCTAAAGAAGCAGAAGCAAAGGCTTAAGGCCGCGTAGCAAACACTCAACCATAGATGGAATAAAGTGCTAGACACTGAAGAAAAATATGGCGATGATCGCCACACAAAGAGCTACCCAAAGCGCAACCTGCTGCCAGAATTCGACGATGAGGCCATTCCACCGAAGAACAATACAACCAGTAGGCCGGACCAACCACTTCATGACCGCGATAGAGCAGCTACTGACGCCGCACACGATTTACGTGAGCTCCTGGACAAAAAGGCCGGCGCGACCAGGTCCATCTACGGATCTAGAGGACATGCTCCGGCGCAGGATTGCGGTCAGCAAAATGATCAGACTGATTGAATACCAGTTCGGAATCAACACTGGACACAACAACAGTCGACAACATGCCACAACATGTCTAGATACAGAGGGGCCGCGCACCCTCTGTGCTTCACCGAAGAGGTACTGGATCACGAATTTCCACAGGGATTCAAACCCGTGAACATAGAGGCATATGACGGAACGACAGACCCTGGGGTCTAGATTGAGGATTTTATCCTTCATATCCACATGGCTCGGGGGGGGGGGGCGACCTCCACGCCATCAAATACCTTCCCCTCAAGTTGAAGGGGCCAGCTCGGCACTGGTTGAAAAGCCTCCCCGAAAATTCAATCAGAAGTTGGGAAGAACTTGAGGACGCTTTCAGGGCCAACTTTCAAGGGACTTATGTCCGACCTCCGGACACTGATGATTTAAGTCACATAATCCAACAGCCCGGAGAGTCCGCCCGTAAGCTTTGGAATAGATTTCTCACTAAGAAGAATCAAATTGTCGATTTTCCGGATGCCGAAGCCTAGCGGCCTTCAAGCATAGTATCCGACACGGGTGGCTCGCCAGACACCTCGGCCAAGAAAAGCTGAGGACAATGGCAGCCTTAACAAGCCTTATGACCCGCTTTTGTGCGGGTGAGGACAGCTGGTTGGCCCGTAGAGGCACCAGCGACCCGGGCATATCCGAAATTAGGGATGGCAACGGGAAGCCACGACGCAATAAAAACAAGCGTAGAATCAAGGAAGAAAGTTCGGAAAACACGGCGGTCAACGCTGGATTCAGGGGCTCTCGATCCGGTCAACGAAAGAAGCCATTTAAAGGCAGCAAAGACGGACCGTCTGTCCAGAACAAAGTCCTGGACAGATTGTGCCAAATTCATGGCACTCCCGAAAAACCTGCGAACCACACTCACAGAGAATGCTGGGTCTTCAAGCAGGCCGGCAAGTTAAATGCCGAACACAAGGGAGGGGAAACACCAAGTGAAGACGGGGATGAGCCTCGCCAGCCGAACACTAGGGGACAGAAAAAATTCCTACCAGAAGTAAAAATAGTAAACATGATCTACGCGACTCATATACCAAAGAGAAGGCGCAAACGTGCGCTCAGAGACGCACATGCTGTAGAGCCCGTTGGCCCCAAACTCAACCCCTGGTCGGCCTGCCCGATCACCTTTGATCACAGGGACCACCCGACTAGTATCCGGCACGGCGGAACGGCTGCCTTGGTGCTCGACCCAATAATCAATGGATACCATCTCACTCATGTCCTCATGGATGGCGGCAGTAGTCTCAATCTAATATATCAGGACACTGTCCGCCAGATGGGGATAGACCCATCCAGAATCAGCCAAAGTAACACCTTCTTTAAAAGGGTGATGCCAGGCGTTGAGGCCCGCTGCAGGGGCTCCCTCGTATTAGAGGTGACATTCGGTTCTCCCGACAAATTCAAAAGCGAAGAATTACTCTTCGTCATAGCTCCCCTCCGAAGCGGTTATCACGCATTGCTTGGAAGAACGGCCTTTGCTCGCTTCAACGCAGTACCGCACTATGCCTACCTTAAACTCAAGGTGCCCGGTCCACGTGGCGTCATCACCGTTAGCGGAAATACAGAGCGTTCCTTACGTGCGGAAGAGTATGTGGCGACTCTAGCAGCCGGACACTAAGCGGCCTCTCCTATCAGAACGCATGATCGGTCGTTAAGACCGGACACGGTTAGACGAGTCCGGCGCACCACCGTTGGTAACAGCCCAGATAAACCTGAGCTGGGTGCTATACACGTAATCCCATAGAGGGCATCAGGGGCTGCAAACATGCAATAAAGCCCACCTTTTGGCTTGACCTTATTAACAGGCCAATGTCTTACACTTCTACTATCCATTGATAATAACCAACTCTTCGCATGCTTACGCCATACTCTTTTACATGAGTTTTCCTTTTTACAGACACCATTCGTGCGAGACCCTACCAGGACACGACACAACGGAGACAAAGGCGCAGACATGCAGCAGGGCCCCGCTCAAAGGTTTCTTTTTAGATTAAGCCCCTGTGTAAACCTTCTTTATTGTCTCTTGTTCCTTGACATCCCATGGGTACTCAACACACCCACAGGGGATACTGGCGTTATTGGAATTCCGCCACGACAGACTAACGCACGTACCTGGAAATACAGGGTTCATAATCAAGGTCGCTACTCAGCCCAATATATGTTATAGAAGTCTGAATACCTTCGGGAGTGTTCGGCGTTGCGAGTTTGGCCTTATATGCATAAGCTCCAAATCATATATTTGGTCAAATGTTGGGTTTGCCCGGCTCCTGGGTTTGCTGCCTTACGTTCCGCTTCTATCGGATAAGGCAGCCAAAGGAGAACTACTACGATTGTGCCTTGATTATTCCGTATGAGCACCTCAGTAGAGAAAGCCGAAAACTTACTGTCATGATATAGCGAGAGACTGGTCAACCACTCGAGGACTCATCGGAATCTTTAGGATTCCTCCGCATTAACGAAGGGCCGTTTCCCGGTCATGTACACACGCGCCCATATCCGGATGCATGCGAAGGTACTAGGGGCTACATAGTAGCCCCACCGTCAAACTCCTATGACTAAGTGAAAGTGTTAAAGCTATATAGTCCGGTTGCCTAGTTCGACGGGCGACCACCTCTTTAATGGACCAAGACGTTGGATAAAGTGTGATTACGCACATTTTTGCGAACACCCCCGCATTGTATGCATGGGGGCTGAAGCCAACGACTGCTAACTTTTAGGTTATATATACATCAAACGGCCGCATAGGAGGCACAATAACACTTTCGGGTGAAAGTATAAACATAGCCTCTATAATTAAAATAGAATGGTTTTTACAATTGAACGACTTGTCACTCGAACATGACACTCTTCGAGCACTGAGCCTCTATTAAACGAGCACCTTCTGTCACCTGCTCAAAATAGTGCTCGGCTGGATCCTGGCTTCCTGCCGGATTCTAGGTTGCAATGATGGTTGCCTCCATATCCGCCCAATAAGTTTTAACACGGGCAAGAGCCATCCGCGCACCCTCTATGCACACCGACCTCTTCATGGCATCGATTCGTGATACGGCACCAAGGAATTGTTGCACTAAACCAAAAAAAATGTCCGGCCGCGGTCCCTTCGGCCATAGATGGTCTATTACAGACCTCATTGCAAGACCAGACAACCTATGGAGCTCGGCCACAGTGGCCATCCTTTCACTCAATGGCAATAGCCGCGTTGGAGCGCTGAATTGCGACCAGAACAGCGTTTCTACTTCACTATCTTTTTGATCCTCGAAAAACTTGGTCGCATCAGCCGTACTTTTTGCCAGATCCGCATACGCGTCGGCAGCGCTCCAGCGCCGATCCAGAGGAGCATACTTTGGATCTAAGAACTTCATCCGCAACAAATAGGGGCTTCCAACCGCGATTTCTACGGCCTATCAAAGCTCCTCCCGTGCATCCCTAATTTCGGAACGCGTCTCCTTGGCCGCATCAAGGGCCTTCTTCAGGTCAGCCGACTTTGCCTGATTCTCCTTTTCAAGGAGCTCATACCAGCCGGTGGCATCTCTCAGCTCCACAGCCATCTCGGCTATTTTATCTTCGCTTCGGCGATGAGCAGCCTGTTCGGCTCTCAAATCTTCAGCCGCCTTTAGTGCAGCCGCATTGCTAGCCCGGGCTTGTTCCTTGGCTAGGGCAAGCTCCGCCCTCAGGGCCTCCACGGCAGCAGCTCCGCCTGCAGTCGAAGCATATCACATTAACATTATGCTCCTCGTAATATTTCCTATAACAAATAAGGAAAATAGAGCACATACTCTGTGACTCGTTAAGCCGCTCGTTCACAAGCGTGATGTCGGCATCCACAACTTCAATCTGTCGCCTCAGTTTTGCGAATTCAGCGGTCTAGTCTACCGCCGGACCCTTAGCCACTTGCGCATGAATGCAGTGCGATCATTACTTAAGAGTGTGATCCTCCGTTTGCCGCCTAGGGCTGGCAACCAGAGTCTCAGGGCTACTATCTATATGGAGCACACCTAGCGCGTGCGGTACAACCAAAAAATTATGTATTTCATTATGTACCTCAAAGCCTTTGAGCAGGCTCGTAAAAGCTTCATTCAACCCGCTTGTGGCGGATGAAATCTTCTCAAGCACCATGCCCATTAATGAACGGTGATCCTCCGAGAGAGCAGCTTGCTCCAGAAGGCCCGTCAGCGTGTCCGGCCGGTCGCCGGACTATGCCGGACCCTTCTTATTGCCCCCCGTGGGAGCCGAACACTCCAGGCTCAGGGCGGCCGAAGTATTAGCTTCTGGCCTCGGTGAATCTGGACTCCTCCGTGACGACACCTCGGGGTCGCCCGCCCCATGAGGCGGAGAGGCAGGTGGGGTTTCACTCTCCATCATCTCCGGAAGAAGATCCCCCGAACACGAACTCTGTCGAGAAGAGCTACTAGCCGGACTGCAAAGGATGGATCCTGGTTATTATTCTCGGAGGAGGAAGCAGTAGCTTTGTATTTACGATTAACTTACAGCTCAGCGGAGGGCTGGCCCGTTTGCAGGCATGGCGCGGTGAGGACGCCCTCCGGGGCAGGGCCCCTGGTGAAGTTTTCTTCCCTTGTCTAGGCACCTCCGTCTCCAAGTCTTTGGAGGCGGCCCTCTTCTTCTCGCGGGGGGAGGAGACCTTAGATTCCCCTCCCCGACTATCCTCCTTCATGGAGATAGTAATTCCCGTGGTTTGGATGTGCAATGTGTGGAGCTCTGCTTCTCCGTTCTTCCCTTCGTCTTTCCCCGAGGGCACTTGACTTAGCACACAACTAAGCATCCTGGCTATTGCAGGACTAGGCGAACCTTTGGGAAGTGGTGCCGGACACCTGATTCGCTCCGCCTTGTTGAGCCAACCCTGGCCGCGGATGGTTTTCAGAATAATGTTGTGATAAATATAAATGAAGTGTTCGGCTTTTGGGTTGCTTACTTGGGTATCTGGGCGGTTGCAGCTCAGGCTCGCATCTTCGGTGGTGTCCGGGCACTTTACTTGTGGTCCGAAGAATAACATACACATCCCTTCGAGCGTCATGCCGAAGAAGTGTTGAATAGTTCGCGGACCTTCTGGGTTGAACTCCCACATCCGGAGAGGCTGACGTTTGCACGGCAAGATCCGTCGGACTAGCATTACCTGAATTACGCTGACAAGACTGACGTCCCTCTCAAGAAGCTCCCGAATGCGGCTCTGCAATGTTGGTACGTCATTAGCAAGCCCCCAATCTAGTCCCACGTTGGCCCACGACGCCAGTTGAGGCGGAGGGCCTGAGTGGAAGTCGGGGGCAGCCACCCACTTTGTGCCTCTGGGGGTCGTGATGTAGAACCACCTCCGCTACCATAGATCGGACACCTCCGGGAAGAAGCCCTCTGGCCATGGGGCATCAGTGTTTTTGCTTATTGCAGTGCCTCCGCACTCCACGTGTCGCCCCTTGATCTCCTTCGGCTTTACATTGAAGGTCTTGAGCCATAAGCCGAAGTGCGGGGTGATGTGGAGGAAGGCTTCACACACGATGATAAATGACGAGATGTGAAGGATGGAGTCCGGAGCTAGATCATGAAAATCTAGCCCGTAATAGAACATGAGCCCTCTCATGAAGGGATCGAGGGTGAAGCCCAAGCCACGGAGGAAGTGAGAAACAAATACGATGCTCTCATTGGGCTCGGGAGTAGGGATGACCTGCCCTGGAGCAGGAAGCCTGTTCCTGATGTCGGCGGTCAGATATCTGACCTCCCTAAGCTTCGCAATGTCCTCCTTTATGACAGAGGAGGCCATCCACCGGCCTTGAAGGTTGGATCCGGACATGATTGAAGATCTGAAGTGCCTAAGCTTGGGCTTCGGGTGTTGGAAGTCGAGATGCGCAAAGGCGCAAGCATGGTAGGAAAGAGGGATAGGCCTCGGCCCCTCTATAAAGGGGGTGAATATCAAGCGTCCTCAGCGTAACCGCCTGGGACTTGCCTAAAAACACAGAGTCATACCAACAGGTGTAGTGGGGTTGCCCGCGCCCGTATTGATGGGAATCCCGCAATAAGGGGAACACGATCTCTGCTTCGACGAGGCGTGCCAATAAAGCCGCCTTGCAGTGCGTGTCGTGGCAGGCCGAGAAAAAGCGGTTTGTATTGAGCCAGGCCGAGGCATAAGGGCACACCATGAAAAATTGTCGGCAGATTAGATTTGTAAAGTGCTATGCTCTCTACGGTGGTGTGCGGAAATTATCTCATAGAGCCGGACACGATCCTTAATCTACTTTGGAGTATTCGGAGATGGAACCCGCCTTGCAATGCCGAAGACAAACTGCATGCCGGACTCATCGTCATTGAAGCCTGGTTCAGGGGCTACTGAGGGAGTCCTAGATTAGGGGGTATCCGGACAGCCGGACTATATACTTTGGCCGGACTGTTGAACTATGAAGATACAAGACTCAAGACTTCGTCCCGTGTCCGGATGGGACTCTCCTTTGCATGGAAGACAAGCTTGGCGATTCAGATGTTGGATCTCCTTCTTTGTAACCGACTCTGTGTAACCCTAGCCCCCTCTGATGTCTATATAAACCGGAGGGTTTAGTCCATAGGAGAACAATCAGAATCATAGGCTAGCTTCTAGGGTTTAGCCTCTACGATCTCGTGGTAGATCTACTCTTGTAATACTCATATCATCAAGATCAATCAAGCAGGAAGTAGGGTATTACCTCCATCGAGAGGGCCCGAACCTGGGTAAAACATCGTGTCCCCTGCCTCCTGTTACCATTAGCCTTAGACGCACAGTTTGGGACCCCCTACCCGAGATCCGCCGGTTTTGACACCGACAGCCCCCTCTCCCCTTCACCCTATAAATAGTGGGGGTGGGAGGGCAGCCGCACCCTTCCCCTGGCGCAGCCATTTCCCCCTCCAACTCCTCCTCCTCGTCCGTAGTGCTTAGCGAATCTCTGCCGGAGAACCATGAGCTCCACCACCACGCTGTCGTGCTGCCGGAGTTCTCCCTCAACTTCTCCTCTCCCCTTGTTGGATCGAGAAGGAGGAGACGTCCCCTTGCTGGATCTTCCACGATTTGAATCTATGACTCCATCAACCGCGTTCTTGTAACGCTTCCGCTTAGCGATCTTCAAGGGTATGAAGATGCACTCCCTCTCTCTCGTTGCTAGCATCTCCTAGAATGATCTTGGTGACATGTAGGAATATTTTGAATTATTACTATGTTCCCAAACAGTGGCATCATGAGCTAGGTCTATGCGTAGATTCTATGCACGAGTAGAACACAAGTAGTTGTGGGCGATGATTTGGTCAATTTGCTTGCCATTACTAATCCTATCTTGATTCGGCGGCATTGTGGGATGAAACGTCCCGGACCGACCTTACACGTACGCTTACGTGAGATAGGTTCCACTGACTGTTGCATAAGGTGGCTAGCGGGTGTCTGTCTCTCCCACTTTAGTCAGATTGGATTTGATGAAGAGGGTCCTTATGAAGGACAAATAGCAGTTGGCATATCACCGTTGTGGCTTTTGCGTAGGTAAGAAACGTTCTTGCTAGAAACCCACAACAGCCACGTAAAACATGCAACAACAATTAGAGGACGTCTAACTTGTTTTTGCAGGGTATGCTATGTGATGTGATATGGTGATACGTCTCCAACGTATCTATAATTTTTGATTGTTCCATGCTATTATATTACCCCTTTTGGATGTTTATGGGCATTATTTTAATATTTATATCATTTTTGGGACTAACCTACTAACCAGAGGCCCAGCCCGTATTGCTGTTTTTGCCTATTTCAATCTTTAGAAGAAAAGGAATATCAAACGGAGTCCAAACGGAATGAAACCTTCGGGAGCGTGATTTTTGGAATGAACTTGATCCGGAGAACTTGGAGTGCAAGTCAAGAAGCAAACGAGGCGGCCAGGAGATAGGAGGGCGCACCCACCCCTCCTGGGCGCGCCCCTGTCTCCTGGGCCCCACAGGCGTCCACCGACGTACTTCTTCCTCCTATATATACCTACGTACCCCGAAAACATCCAGGGAGCCAATGAAAAACAATTTCCACCGCCGTAACCTTCTGTATCCGCGAGATCCCATCTTGGAGCCTTTGTCGGTGCTCCGCCGGAGGGGGAATCGACCATGGAGGGCTTCTACATCAACACCATAGCCCCTCCGATGAGTTGTGAGTAGTTTACCACAGACCTTCGGGTCCATAGTTATTAGCTAGATGGCTTCTTCTCCCTTTTTGGATCTCAATACAATGTTCTCCCCCTCTCTTATGGAGATCTATTCGATGTAAACTCTTTTTGTGGTGTGTTTGTCGAGACCCGATGAATTGTGGGTTTATGATCAAGTTTATCTATGAGAAATATTTGAATCTCCTCTGAATTCTTTTATGTATGATTGAGTTATCTTTGCAAGTCTCTTCGAATTATCAATTTGGTTTGGTGTACTAGATTGATCTTTCTTGCCATGGGAGAAGTGCTTAGCTTTGGGTTCAATCTTGTGGTGTCCTTACCCAGTGAAAGAAAGGGTTGCAAGGCACGTATTGTATTGTTGCCATCGAGGATAGAAAGATGGGGTTTATATCATATTGCTTGAGTTTATCCCTCTACATCATGTCATCTTTCTTAATGTGTTACTCTGTTCTTATGAACTTAATACTCTAGATGCATGCTGGATAGTGGTCGATGTGTGGAGTAATAGTAGTAGATGCAAGCAGGAGTCGGTCTACTTGTCACGGACGTATGCCTATATACATGGTCATGCCTAGATAATCTCATAATTATTCGCTTTTCTATCAATTGCTCGACAGTAATTTCCCGTAATACTTATGCTACCTTGAGAGAAGGCACTAGTGAAACCTATGGCCCCCGGGTCTGTCTTTTATATTATAAGCTTTCAATCTACTTTTATTTTCATCTTTACTTTTTGCATCTATATTATAAAATACCAAAAATATATTTATCTTATCATACTATCTCTATCAGATCTCACTTTCGCAAGTGACCGTGAAGGGATTGACAACCCCTTTATTACGTTGGTTGCGAGTTCTTTGTTTGTTTGTGTAGGTGCGTGGGACTTTTGAGGAGCCTCCTACTGGATTGATACCGTGCTTCTCAAAAACTGAGGGAAATACTTACACTACTATTGCTGCATCACCCTTTCCTCTTCAAGGAAAACCAACGCAAGCTCAAGACATAGCAAGAAGGATTTCTGGCACCATTGCCGGGGAGGTCTTCGCTCAAGTCAAAACATACCAAGTACCCATCACAAACTCATCTCCCTCGCATTTACATTATTTGCCATTTGCCTCTCATTTTCCTCTCCCCCACTTCACCCTTGCCGTTTTATTCGCCCTTCTTCTGTTCGTCTTTTCGTTTGTTTTGGTGTCCTACTTGGCTCGTTTACTCATTTGGTTGGAGTAGTTGTTTATTTATTACTAAACAGAGAAGCTAAGATCTATGGATCCTCATCCGCTTGCTAATCTCTTTAAGAGATCCAATTATGTTGAACCTATTGCTAGTGAGTTGAGTGCACTAGATTATCTTTATGAAGTTTTGCTTGAAATTCGTGAATCTGAAAATTGTGAAGTGATTCACGATAGATTTTTGAATAAAAAGCATGATTGCAATGATTTTACTATAAATTCTCTTGATGTCATTTGTGCTAATAATATGCAAAACCCTAAGCTTGGGGATGCTAGTTTTGCTATGTCTACTACTTGTTGCAATGATCATGATTGGAGTGATTCTTCTTATGATCTTGAAAAATTATTTAAGCCCCATGATGAATATGAGATTGATAATAGTGTTTGCAATAATATTGAAAGTGTGTTTGGAAGAGTGTCAACTTTAGATCCCATGTATTTGGATAATGTTCAATCTTATGGTATTTTTGATAAAAATGGGTTTGGAGAGGTCATGACTTTAGTTAATGTTAATCCCACTATTTTGGAAGAGTGTCAACTTCGCATGCATGTGGGTCGTGTTGGAAATATTTTATGTGATAGTTATTTTGTTGAATTTGCTTATGATCCTACATGTAATTATTATGAGAGAGGAAAATATGGTTGTAGAAATTTTCATGTTACAAAATTACCTCTCATTATGTTGAGATTGCTATTGTTTCTTTCCACTTCCTTGCATATGCTAAATTTTGCTTGCTATGATAATTTGTTTGCTTATAAAATGCCTATGCATAGGAAGTATGTTAGACTTAGATGTGTTTATCACATGTTTTATGATGCTCCCTTTATGCTTCGATTCTTGTCTTTCATGTGAGCATCATTGAAATCTCAATGCCTAGCTAAAAAGGCTTTAAAGAAAAGCGCTTGTTGGGAGACAACCCAATATTTTTCCTTGCTGTTATTCAATAAATTTGCATCTACTTTCTGTTTAGATGTGTTTTTATGTTTTAATTAGTGTTTGTGCCAAGTAGAACCTATAGGATAACCTATGGTGATAGTTGATTTGATTCTGCTGAAAAACAGAAACTTTGCACGTACGAAATTAGTTTTGTTAAATCACAGAAACGTGCTTATGCGTTGATTATTTTTGCAGCTGATCAATAGACAAAATTTCCAGGACTTCCTATTTTGGTAGGATTTTTAGAGTTCCAGAAGTTTGCGTTAGTTACAGATTTCTACAGATTGTTTTGTTTTTGACAGATTCTGTTTTTCGTGTGTTGTTTGCTTATTTTGATGCATCTATGGCTAGTATTAAGTGGTATGAACCATAGAGAACTTGGAATACAGTAGGTTTAACACCAAAATAAATAAAGAATTAGTTCATTACATTACCTTATGTGGTGGTTTTGTTTTCTTTCACTAACGGAGCTTATAAGATTTCCTGTTGAGTTCTGTGTTGTGAAGTTTTCAAGTTTTGGGTAAAGCTTTGATGGACTATGAAATAAGGAGTGGCAAGAGCCTAAGCTTGGGGATGCCCATGGAACCCCAAGATATTCAAGAATAGCCAAAAGCCTAAGCTTGGGGATGCCCCGGGAAGGCATCCCCTCTTTCGTCTTCGTTCATTGGTAACTTTAGTTGGAGCTATATTTTTATTCGCCACATGATATGTGTTTTGCTTGGAGCGTCGTGTATTATATTAGTCTTTGCTTTTTAGTTTACCACAATCATCCTTGCTGTACACACCTTTTGGGAGAAGCCCACCTGATTGAATTTGCTAGAATACTCTATGTGCTTCACTTATATCTTTTGAGCTTGATAGTTTTTGCTCTAGTGCTTCACTTATATCTTTTAGAGAACGGTGGTGGCTTAATTTTGCAGAAAATGCTAGTCTCTCATGCTGCACTTATATTATTTTGAGAGTATTTTAGAACAGCATGGTATTTGCTATGGTTATAAAATTGGTCCTAGAATGGTAGGCATCCAAGTTGGGTATAATAAAAACGATCATAGGAAGTGAATTGGATGCTATGATCAATTTGATACTTGATAATTGTTTTGAGATATGGAGGTAGTGATATTAAAAGTCATGCTAGTTGGGTGATTATGAATTCAAAGAATGCTTGTGTTGAAGTTTGTGATTCCCGTAGCATGCACGTATGGTGAACCGCTTTGTCATGAAGTTGGAGCACAATTTTATTTATTGATTGTCTTCCTTATGAGTGGCGGTCGAGGACGAGCGATGGTCTTTTCCTACCAATTATCACCCTAGGAGCATGCGCGTAATACTTTGTTTTTGATGACTTGTAGATTTTTTAAATAAGTATATGAGTTCTTTTGACTAATGTTGAGTCCATGGATTATACGCACTCTCACCCTTCCACCATTGCTAGCCTCTCTTGTGACGCGCAACTTTCGCCGGTATCATACACCCACCATATACCTTCCTCAAAACATCCACCATACCTACCTATTATGGCATTTCCATAGCCATTCCGAGATATATTGCCATGCAACTTTCCATCATTCCGTTTATATGACACGCATCATGGTCATATTGCTCTTTGCATGGTCATGTAGTTGACATCGTATTTGTGGCAAGGCCACCTTCATAATTTTCATACATGTCACTCTTGATTCATTGCATATCCCAGTACACCGCCGGAGGCATTCATATAGAGTCATATTTTGTTCTAGTCTTGAGTTGTAAATCAATAAAAGTGTGATGATCTTCATTATTAGAGCATTGTCCCAGTGAGGAAAGGATGATGGAGACTATGATCCCCCCACAAGTCGGGATGAGACTTCGGACTTTACCAAAAAAAGAGAAAGGCCAAAAAAAGGCCAAAGAAAAAATAAAATAAAAAAATGAGAGAAAAAGAGAGAAGGGACAATGCTACTATCCTTTTACCACACTTGTGCTTCAAAGTAGCACCATGATCTTCATGATAGAGAGTCTCCTATGTTGTCACTTTCATATACTAGTGGGAATTTTTCATTATAGAACTTGGCTTGTATATTCCAATGACGAGCTTCCTCAAAATGCCCTAGGTCTTCATGAGCAAGCGAGTTGGATGCACACCCACTTAGTTTCTTTTGTTGAGCTTTCATACATTTACAACTCTAGTGCATCCATTGCATGGCAATCCCTACTCACGCACATTGATATCTATTAATGGGCATCTCCATAGCCCGTTGATACGCCTAGTTGATGTGAGACTATCTTCTCCTTTTTTTGTCTTCTCCACAACCACCATTCTATTCCATATATAGTGCTATGTCCATTGCTCACGCTCATGTATTGCGTGAAAGTTGAAAAAGTTTGAGATTACTAAAGTATGAAACAATTGCTTGGCTTGTCATCGGGGTTGTGCATGATTAAATACTTTGTGTGATGAAGATAGAGCAACAGCCAGACTATATGATTTTGTAGGGATAACTTTCTTTAGCCATGTTATTTTGAGAAGACATGATTGCTTTGATTTGTATGCTTGAAGTATTACTATTTATTATGTCAATATGAATGTCGGTGTCAAAACCGGCGGATCTCGGGTAGGGGGTCCCGAACTGTGCGTCTAGGCGGATGGTAACAGGAGACAAGGGACACAATGTTTTACCCAGGTTCGGGCCCTCTCGATGGAGGTAAAACCCTATGTCCTGCTTGATTAATATTGATGATATGGGTAGTACAAGAGTAGATCTACCACGAGATCAAGGAGGCTAAACCCTAGAAGCTAGCCTATGGTATGATTGTTGTAATGTATCTTGTCCTACGGACTAAAGCCCTCCGGTTTATATAGACACCGGAGAGGGTTAGGGTTACACAGAGTCGGTTACAATGGTAGGAGATCTACATATCCGTATTGCCAAGCTTGCCTTCCACGCCAAGGAAAGTACCATCCGGACATGAGCCAGAGTCTTCAATCTTGTATCTTCGTAGTCTTGGAGTCCGGCGGATAATGATAGTCCGGCTGTCCGGACACCCCCTAGTCCAGGACTCCCTCAGTAGCCCCTGAACCAGTCTTCAACGACGATAAGTCCGGCGTGCATAATGTTCGGCATTGCAAGGCGGGTTCCTCTCTTGAATAATCCAGAGAAGATCATGAACACCAGGATAGTGTCCGGCTCTGCAAAATAAATTCCACATTCCACCGTAGAGAGAATAAAATGTACACTTAGTTCAATCTGCTGACGTATTATGCGGCGTGACATCACACCGCCACCAGCCTTTGTTTGAATTACTATACCACCTCAGCACGTTTAGCGAAGCGGTTTCCTTGGCACGTCTTGTCGAAGCAGAGATCGTGTTCCCCTTATTCCGGGATTCTCATCAATACGTGCGTGGGTAACCGAACCGCGCCATTGATGGTGGCGCTTGGGAGATAAGCGAGTTTTACCAGGCTGGTGGGGGACGCATAGTTTTGTCCGCCTATATATAAGGAATAAGGATTCACCTTCTCACCTACGCCTTCTTCCTCCTTTGCTTATCCATCCCCGCGAACTCAAGCTCCAACGCCTGAGCTCGCGCATCTCGCCTCGACCTTCTCCGAATATGTCCGGAGCGGGAGGTAAATGGTTAGCCTCCACCGTCAAGGAGGAGGACATCACCAAGCTGCGCAGCGCCGGATACCTTTCCGGCGATATCGCGCATCGGCTGCCCGACGAGGGGCAGCTCATCCCTACCCCTGAGCCTCATGAGAGGGTCGTCTTCCTCCCCCACTTCCTCCGCAGACTGGGCTTTCCGCTCCATCCATTTGTCCGGGGGCTCATGTTTTACTACGACCTGGATTTCCACGATCTGGCGCCGAACTTTATCCTCAACATCTCGGCGTTTATCGTCGTGTGCGAGGCCTTCCTCTGCATCCGGCCCCACTTCGGCCTGTGGCTCAAGACCTTCAATGTCAAGCCGAAGGTTGTGAAGGGTATGCAAGCGGAATGCGGAGGCGCCATGTTGGGCAAATTGCCCAACGTCCCTTGGCTGGAAGGGACCTTCGTGGACTCCGTCAAGGGGTGGCAATCGGGGTGGTTTTACATCACCGAGCCGCGCAAATCCACATGGGCGGCGGCCCCCGAGTTTAGATCTGGCATCCCCACGCAGCTCACCTCCTGGAAAGAGAAAGGCTTGCAGTGGGGGAATCCGGTGGAGGTGACGGGACTCCGAGCATGTATTAAGAAGATGGTGAGCAATAGGCTCAGGCTCGTCGACGTGGTCCAAGTCATGCTCATCCGGCGGATCCGCCCATGCCAAGAACGGGCATTTAATTTGTGGGAGTTCAATCTGGAACAGCACCAGGCGCTAAGCGGGCTCTTCGATACAACATACGAAGGCGCCTGGAGGGTGCTGTTCAAGGGCGCCGAAGCCCCCGCGTTCGCGACCGAAGACCGCGGATTCAGCTCGCAGTATCCAACTGACAAGGTAAGTGATTCAACCCCATTACGGGACACTTGCGATAATTAGATTGACTCTAGTGAGGTTTCATTCTGCCTCTTCCTTTGACAGGAATGGATGGAGAAGGCCAAGCTGCTCATCAGCCCGGCTCCCATGCCAGAAGACCCAGTGGACGCCCGCTTAATGGGGCTGCTGGTTCCGGCACCGCACGTGGTGCCGGAGAAGAAGGCCAAGAAGGTGGCCGCGAGGACTCGAAAGAGTTCCCGCAATCAGGCGTCTGATGACGACGAGGACTCCTCCCCCAAAGACGAGGAGGAGTACTCTCTCCCGGAGGAGGGAGAGAAGAAAAGGAAGGCTTCCCCCATCGGGGAGGCCAAAGGGTCCAAGAGGGGGAGAACTATCCCCCCGGACAGTTTCGCCAACATCAGCGTTGGTGAGGATGAGTGGCCTCCAAGGGCCAGGCGTCCGGCAAGATCGTAAGTATCCGGATCCTTGATGTGTAATTTCTTTTATGTCGCGTAGTATCCTTCTAACGCCGCATTCTGCCCGTAGTCTGGCCAATGATGATCTCCCCGACTCATCGAGCGGGTCATTGGCCTCGTCGGATGTGAATTCCATCCCGACTGCCTCCACCCCACGCGCCGACGAGGACGTCGAGGTGGGATCCCAGAGAGGGACCCATCAGGAGGAGGCTCCGGAGGCGCCGTCAGGTAGCCTCCCGGACTTCGTGCCGGACTCTACATCGGAACCCGCAGTGGTTCCAGAGTCCGGCAAGCGGCCCCTTCGAAAGAAGGGCATGACCGTGACGCCGGCGGCCTCCGTCCAACCGGAGGCGCCGGATAACCTGCTGGAGGCGCTTAAAGGCGCTTCCATCGAGGAAGAACACCGCACTATCATGAGTGCGGTGATTGAGAAGGTTCAGCTCGCTAAGAGCGGGCTGACCGAAGCCTGCAGCAGCCTTTTAACAGGCTTTGAGGTAAGAAGTTAAAATTATGTAATGTAATACCACATAGACAGTAGCCCCTGATGCTTAGTTCGGTGTTCGGAAAGAAAAGCCGGACTAAGGATCTTTAACAAGATATACGCAGGGTTGCCTAAAATATGTCAATATGGGTTTGCAGGCTGCGCTGCTGACCTCTGCCGCACTAACGGCGGAGGTTGACGTGCTGAAGAAGGATCTCGAGCGGTCCGAGCAAGAGCTCGGCCATGCAAAGAAGCAGCTCGAGGAAAAAGAAGGTGAGTAACACCTCTTTGAATAAGTACCTTACAGAAAAGGATTTTGGTTGCAAATAAAATTAACAAGGATAATATGTGTATTGCAGGGGCCACTAACGAGGTGGCAGCCCTGAAGGATGCTGTGTCCGCGGCCGAACACAGTGCGGCCGCGGAACGGGCTGAGCGAGAAAAGCAAGAGGCACGGGTGGCGGAAGTTCGGCAAGAGCTCCAGGCTCTCATGGAAAAACATGAGAGTTTGGAGCGTGACTCCAAGACTCGAGAGTCCGAGCTTGCCTCGGCTCTCGAAAGTGCCAAGTCCGCCAAGGCCGAGGCCCCTAAGGCCCTTCAGGAGGTTGAGGACATAAAGAAGATAGCGGCGGGTAAGGCGTTTTTCATGCAAAGCAGGCATGTTAATGTGAACTACCTGACACTTACCCGCATTCGGAGCTCTCCAGGGGCGTTTGCAGATCTGCCGCGTAGTGCGTCTGATGCCGCCGCATTCTATCGTGGCGAGGAGGGGAGCTCGACGGAGAAGGTCTTCTGGTCTCAGTATACTGAGGCCGGCCATCCGGTGCCCCCAAGCGACCAGCTGAAGCAGCTGGTCGAACTCCACAAGGTAGCTGAGGAGGCCATGAAGGGCCTCATAGTCCGGCTGTGGCCTGGACAGGCCATGCCTGGTAGCTATTTTGGCCTCGTGCGGCGGCTGGTAGATGCATGCCCCAGGCTGGATGTAGTCAAGCGCTCCGCCTGTATCGAAGGCGCTCGTCGGGCCCTTGCCCGCATAAAGGTGCAATGGGGCAAATTGGATGCGGAGAAGCTTCTCACGGACCCACCGCCGCCGGGCAAGGAGTATCGCACGCCGGAGAAGTATTATAAAATTGTCCTGAAGGGAGCCTGCGATATTGCAGATGAGTGCTCCCGAAATGTAATCTTTGAGTGAACTCACTGTTTATTTATCCTGTGCGCTGAAAACTTCGTTCATATGCGCCATGAGCAACGCTTGTTTAATTTAAAATATTACCTTCTGTGCGGCCGTTTGTAAAATCTGAGAGATGGCAAGTCGTTGGCTTCAGCCCCCAAGCCACAAGTGCTGGGGTGTTCGGGATAAACTTGAGCACTCTTGTTCCCATTTTTGGGTCCATCTAGGGAGGCGCTCAACACGACGAACAAGGCAACCGGACTTATAATGCTTGAACACTCTCACTTAGCCATAGAATTCTATAATTTTAAATTTTGGCGAAGCCCTTGGTATTCGGAAGACCGAATCCGGGGTGCTATCCACGCCTTCATCGGACATTATTCGGAACTTCGCTCGAAGCGGCGTGAGTCTTTAAGGACCCGAAAAAACCTCTCGAACAGCGACCAGTCTCTCGCCTTATCATGCCAGTCAGTTTTAGCTTTCTCCACTGAGGCGTTAGCCCGGCTCAACCGGGGCGCAATCGCAGTGGTTCTCCCAGTGCCACCTTAGCCGACAGAACGGAACGTAAGGCACCAAAACGTGGGAGCCGGGCAAACCCAACTATTGACCCAAGACATGATTCGGAGCCGATTCATATAATGCTATAAGTTCGGGGTGCCGCACTTGTGAAAGTGTTCGGACTTTATCACACCATAGAGTGGGGAACATAAGCCCCCGGTGTATTATGCCGTACCAAAATATACGGGTGCCAGATGTCATATAATGAGCATATATATATAAAATGTGATGCAATTGCGATCATAAAGGTGATGCATTATTAATGAAAGAAAAGTCTGCTAGTAGAGCGGACTGATACAAATAGTGCGGTAAGCAAGGGATTTGGACTAAATAAACATGTCCCCCTCCAGGGATGAGCTGCGGATTTGGTGTATATAATCGAATTTAATGCTCGTAATTGAGACCACCTGAGTGTTCGGCGCGGCCTTCTTTAGTCCCTGACTGTTGCATCATGAGTTCGGCAGGTTCACCGCCGGACAGGGCTTCTGGTTAACAGAGTCCTGTGTACAAAAAAGAAGAAAAATAATAAAAAAAGAGGGGCACATTTGCGAGCCCTCGGTGTGGTGGAACCGCACTCTGGGTCCTTTGTGATCGTGCCCCCTCCCCTGTGCCCATGGTATCTCCAAAGCGTAATGATGTACGCGGAGTGTTATTCTTGCGATCATACGCGGGCGAGGGTTGGGGCCGCATTGCTACGCGTGCTCTGATCGCGCCAGGTGGTCTTGGTTGGCATTGCTCCGGGCGCGCTTTGCTGTATCCGGCCATTTAACGGCCAGACTCGAGAATTGCCTTAGAAGGTTGCTCTGTACTTCTGCCGCGAGAGCCGCTGTATGTTCCTCCGTTCGGAGGGAGCGTTCCGTATTCCCATTGACCGTGATGACTCCACGAGGGCCTGGCATCTTGAGCTTTAGGTATGCATAGTGCGGCACCGCGTTGAATTTAGCAAACGCGGTTCGCCAGAGCAGAGCGTGATAGCCGCTGCGAAACGGGACTATGTCGAAGATTAACTCTTCGCTCCGGAAATTATCCGGGGATCCGAAGACCACTTCCAGTGTGACTGAGCCTGTGCAGTTGGCTTACACTCCTGGTATGACACCTTTAAAGGTTGTCTTTGTAGGTTTAATCCTTGATGGGTCTATGCCCATTTTGCGCACTGTATCCTGATAAAGCAGGTTCAGGCTACTACCGCCGTCCATCAGGACTCTCGTGAGGTGGAACCCATCGACGATTGGGTCTAAGACCAATGCGGCGAATCCACCATGGCGTATGCTGGTCGGATGGTCTCTTTGATCGAAAGTGATCGGACAAGAGGACCATGGGTTGAACTTTGGGGCGACTGGCTCCATCGCATAGACGTCCCTTAGTGTGCGTTTCCTCTCCCTCTTGGGTATGTGGGTCGCGTATATCATATTCACCGTCCGTACTTGTGGGGGAAAACCCTTCTGTCCTCTGTTGTTCAGCGGCCGGGTCTCTTCCTCGTCGTCGCTATTTAGCCCCTTGTCATTGTTTTCGGCAATTAACTTGCCGGCCTGCTTGAACACCCAGCAATCTCTATTGGTGTGGTTAGATGGCTTTTCAGAGGTGCCATGTATCTGGCATAAGCGGTCGAGTATTCGGTCTAGCTTGGACGGACCCGGAGTGGTTCTTTTAAATGGCTTCTTCCGCTGACTGGGTTTAGAGCCTCGGAATCCGACATTGACTGCCGTATCCTCCTTATCGTCGCCGTTAATTCGGCGTTTGTTTTTGTTTCGACGTGACCTGCCGTTGTTGTCCTTAGTATCCGGACTGCCAGAATTTTTACGGAGATTGTTGCTGCGGGCTAGCCAGCTGTCCTCTCCCGCACAAAAGCGGGTCATTAACAATGTGAGGGCTACCATGGATTTCGACTTTTCCTGCCCCAGGTGCCGGGCTAGCCATTCGTCCCGGATGTTATGTTTGAAGGCTGCAAGGGCCTCTGCGTCCGGACAATCAACGATTTGATTTTTCTTTGGCAAGAACCGTGTCCAGAATTGTCTGGCCGATTCGTCTGGCTGCTGAAGGATGTGGCTTAGGTCATCGGCGTCTGGTGGTCACACATATGTGCCTTGGAAGTTATCAAGGAATGCGGCCTCCAGGTCTTCCCAACACCCAATTGACTCTGCGGGCAAGCTGTTAAGCCAATGCCGAGCTGGTCCTTTAAGCTTGAGTGGGAGGTACTTTATGGCGTGGAGATCGTCGCCGCGGGCCATATGGATGTGGAGAAGATAGTCTTCGATCCATACCGCGGGGTCTGTTGTGCCATCGTAAGATTCGATGTTTACGGGTTTAAACCCTTCGGGGATCTGATGATCCATTACTTCGTCAGTGAAGCATAACGGGTGTGCGGCGCCCCTGTATTGAGCGATATCGCGACGCAGCTCGAGAGAGCGCTGTCTACTGTGTTCGACCCGGCCGGGGTTATTGTATCCGGCACGATGGTATTCGTCGTGGGTCGTAGGGCGCCCACATGATCCATAGATGGATCTGGATTGCCTTGCTTTGTCCTCCAATATGTCTCGCAAGTCCGGCGTGTTCCCTCTTGGCTTCGTACTTTTGGAGCGATGCCGGGGTATGGTCTTGGCTGGGGGCCTGGATGCCTCTCTGTCACGACCACGGGGTGGTCGGTCAGCCATATCGTGCGCTGGTGATGTAGGTACGTATGCTTCCTCCTCTAATCGGGGGAGCAGCTTGCGTTTTGGGTAACTTTTGGAGGGACGTTCGAGTTTATACTCTTCGGCCGCGGGGACCTCGGTCCATCGATCGGCCAGCAGGTCCTGATCAGCTTGAAGCTGCTGCTGCTTTTTCTTTAGGCTGTTTGCTGTGGCGATAAGCCTGCGCTTGAAGCGCTCTTGTTCGACGGGATCCTCGTGTACGACGAATTCGTCATCGTTGAGGCTTCCTTCGTCTTCGGAGGGAGGCATATAATTATGATCCTCAACCTCTTTGTCTGCTGCCCCCTCATGAGGGCTTGCTTCTGCATCCTCCTGCGCCGAGTCTTGCTGGAGGGGATTGTCTTTGGCACTCTCTAGAGTATTATTATCTCCTGTGCCGGAATCTCCATTCTTGCTGTGGCGAGATTTAGAGCGGCGCCGCTGACGCCGGCGCTTGGGCTGTTTCTTTAAGGGATCTGCCTCCGCTGTTTCTTCGCTGTCCCCATCTTTTGGGGTATCCACCATGTATACGTCATATGACGAGGTGGCCTTCCAGTGCCCTGTGGGCGCTGGTTCCTGTTCGTCTCCGGCATCGTCGTCCATAGCGTCGATGTCTTTGGAGTCGTAGTCTAGCATGTCGGTTAGATCGTCGATAGTGGCTACAAAGTGGGTGGTGGGTGGGCTCTGAATTTCTTCGTCGTCTGTATCCCAACCATCCTGGCCATAATCCGGCCAGGACTCTCCTGATAATAAGAGATGCTTTAGTGAATTCAAGATATCGCCGAAAGGCGAGCATTGGAAGATGTCCGCGGCGGTGAATTCCATAACCGGCGCCCAATCCGGATCGATTGGTAGGGGCGCGGGAGGTTCGGAGTCCGGCGAGGAGTCCGGCGCCTCGGAATCACGAGTTTCGCAGGGGACAAGATTTGTGTTTGGCTCCATCACCGTGGACGTTGGAGCCCCCAGGGCGGCGTCTATCCACCGGCCCTCGATCTCGGCGATCGGCTCCGGGCCAATGGCGGACCCGTGTGCGGCCACCAAGGCACTGTTCGGTGGCAGAGCTAAATCATGCCCGTCGTCACAGTGCGGCGCGCTTGGTTGTGGCTCGAGTCCGTCGAAGATCAAGTCTCCGCGGACGTCGGCCGTGAAGTTTAAGCTTCCAAATCTGACCTGACGGCCAGGGGCGTAGCTTTCGATCTGCTCCAGATGGCCAAGTGAATTGGCCCGCAGGGCAAAGCCGCCGAATACGAAGATCTGTCCGGGGAGAAAAGTCTCACCCTGGACAGCGTTGCTGGTTGAAGATGCCATCAAGCCTATCGGTGACGACACAGAGGAACTCTCAATGAAAGCACCAATGTCGGTGTCAAAACCGGCGGATCTCGGGTAGGGGGTCCCGAACTGTGCGTCTAGGCGGATGGTAACAGGAGACAAGGGACACAATGTTTTACCCAGGTTCGGGCCCTCTCGATGGAGGTAAAACCCTACGTCCTGCTTGATTAATATTGATGATATGGGTAGTACAAGAGTAGATCTACCACGAGATCAAGAAGGCTAAAACCTAGAAGCTAGCCTATGGTATGATTGTTGTAATGTATGTTGTCCTACGGACTAAAGCCCTCCGGTTTATATAGACACCGGAGAGGGCTAGGGTTACACAGAGTCGGTTACAATGGTAGGAGATCTACATATCCGTATTGCCAAGCTTGCCTTCCACGCCAAGGAAAGTACCATCCGGACACGAGCCGGAGTCTTCAATCTTGTATCTTCGTAGTCTTGGAGTCCGGCGGATAATGATAGTCCGGCTGTCCGGATACCCCCTAGTCCAGGACTCCCTCAATGAACTTTTATTTTGAATCATTTGTATCTGAACATTAATGCCACAATAAATAAAATTACATTGAGAATTATGCTAGGTAGCAATCCACATCAAAAATTCTGTTTTTATCATTTACCTACTCGAGGACGAGCAGGAATTAAGCTTGGGGATGCTTGATACGTCTCCAACGTATCTATAATTTTTGATTGTTCCATGCTATTATATTACCCCTTTTGGATGTTTATGGGCTTTATTTTACATGTTTATATCATTTTTGGGACTAACCTACTAACCGGAGGCCCAACCCGTGTTGCTGTTTTTTTGCCTATTTCTGTATTTCGAAGAAAAGGAATATCAAACGGAGTCCAAACGGAATGAAACCTTCAGGAGCGTGATTTTTGGAACGAACGTTATCCCGATAACTTGGAGTGCAAGTCAAGAAGCAAATGAGGCGGCCAGGAGATAGGAGTGCGCGCCCACCTCTCCTGGGCGCGCCCCCTGTCTCCTGCGCCCCACAGGCGGCCACCGACGTACTTCTTCCTCCTATATATACCTACGTACCCCGAAAACATTCAGGGAGCCAACGAAAAACAATTTCCACCGCCGTAACCTTCTGTATCCGCGAGATCCCATCTTGGAGCCTTCGTCGGTGCTCCGCCGGAGGGGGAATCGACCACGGAGGGCTTCTATATCAACACCCTAGCCCCTCCGATGAGTTGTGAGTAGTTTACCACAGACCTTCGGGTCCATAGTTATTAGCTAGATGGCTTCTTCTCTCTTTTTGGCTTTCAATACAATGTTCGCCCCCTCTCTTGTGGAGATCTATTCGATGTAATCTCTTTTTGTGGTGTGTTTGTCGAGATCCAATGAATTGTGGGTTTATGATCAAGTTTATCTATGAGAAAGATTTGAATCTCCTCTGAATTATTTTATGTATGACTGAGTTATCTTTGCAAGTCTCTTCAAATTATCAGTTTGGTTTGGCCTACTAGATTGATCTTTCTTGCCATGGGAGAAGTGCTTAGCTTTGGGTTCAACCTTGTGGTGTCCTTACCCAGTGACAGAAAGGTTTGCAAGGCACATATTGTATTGTTGCCATCGAGGATAAAAAGATGGGGTTTATATCATATTGCTTGAGTTTATCCCTCTACATCATGTCATCTTTCCTAATGCGTTACTCTGTTCTTATGAACTTAATACTCTAGATGCATGCTAGATAGCGGTCGATGTGTGGAGTAATAGTAGTAGATGCAGGCAGGAGTCGGTCTACTTGTTGCGGGCGTGATGCCTATATACATGATCATGCCTAGATAATCTCATAATTATTCGCTTTTCTATCAATTGCTCGACAATAATTTGTTCACCCACCGTAATACTTATGCTATCTTGAGAGAAGCCACTAGTGAAACCTATGGCCCCCGGGTCTATCTTTTATCTTATAAGCTTTCAATCTACTTTTATTTGCATCTTTACTTTTTGCATCTATATTATAAAATACCAAAAATATATTTATCTTATCATACTATCTCTATCAGATCTCACTTTCGCAAGTGGCCGTGAAGGGATTGACAACCCCTTTATTGCGTTGTTCGCGAGTTCTTTGTTTGTTTGTGTAGGTGCGTGGGACTTTTGAGGAGCCTCCTACTAGATTGATACCTTGGTTCTCAAAAACTGAGGGAAATACTTACTCTACTATTGCATAACCCTTTCCTCTTCAAGGAAAACCAACGCAAGCTCAAGACGTAGCATATGGCCAAAAGGATGTGATGAATTATATATGTGATGTATGAGATTGATCATGTTCTTGTAATAGGAACCACAACTTGCTTGTCGATGAGTATGACAACTGGCAGGAGCCATAGGAGTTGCCTTAATTTATTGTATGACCTACGAGTCAATATGAACGCCATGTAATTACTTTACTTTATTGCTAACTGTTAACCATAGTAGTAGAAGTAATAGTTGGCGAGACAACTTCATGAAGACACGATGATGGAGATCATGGTGTCATGCCGGTGACGATGGTGATCATGCCACGCCTCGAAGATGGAGATCAAAGGCGGAAGATGATATTATCCATATCATGTCACTTTATGATTTACATGTGATGTTTATCATGTTTATATCTTATTTGCTTAGAACGACGGTAGCATAAATAAGATGATCCCTCACTAAAATTTCAAGAAATGTGTTCCCCTAAAGTGTGCACGGTTGCGAAGGTTTGTTGTTTCGAAGCACCATGTGATGATCGGGTGTGATAGATTCTAACATTCGCATATAACGGGTGTAAGCCAGATTTACACATGCAAAACACTTAGGTTGACTTGACGAGCCTAGCAAGTACAGGCATGGCCTCGGAACACGAGAGACCGAAAGGTCCGACATGAGTCGTATAGTAGATGCGATCAACATGGAGATGTTCACCGTTGATGACTAGTTCGTCTCACGTGATGATCGGACACAACCTAGTCGATTCGGATCATGTATCACCTATGTCGGATTTTGTGTTCCGGCATACCATTGAGGTTCGAACACTGGGGTGCCCGCGGAGATTTCGTCCTCTACCTACCTGCCCCTCGCCGTATCGCTAGGATCTAAACTACGAAAAGAACAACACAAGAGACACGGGGTTTATACTGGTTCAGGCCACCATTGTGTTGTAATACCCTACTCCTGTATGTGGTGTGGTGGATTGCCTCTTGGGCTGATGATGAACAATATAAGGAAGAACAGCCTCGCGAGGGTCTGTTCTTGGCTGGTGCGATGAACTTCTAGGAGGAGTTCAATCGCTCTATCTCTCTCTCTCGATTCTAGATGTATGCCAGATACCAGATCAAGCTCTCTCTACCCTGGGGGTGGCTAGTCCTTTTTACAGGCAAAGGCCCTGGGCCTCTTCCCAAATACTGAGCGGAAGGGCGCCAACAATTGGCCATTTAGAAGGGGAACAGCGGGTACACTTATCCTGACTAAAGTTGGTCCTCGCCTGTCAAAGGCTCTGGTGGTGACGTCTGCTTGGGCTCCACAATGACTTCCTCCCTGTCGTTGGGCTGGTCTTGGTCTTGTTGCACCGAAGTGGATGCCTTTGCTTGATGCTCTCGCCTGCGCTTGCTCCCTTTGCACCATAGAGGAAAGGAGGACACTGCGCGGGCTAGCGCCTGACTGGCGCCCTTGGTCGTCATGGCTCGCGTCATGGGCACCTCGCGAGGTACCCTGCCTTGAACTCTCGCCTCCTCGTGAGCTAGCCTGATGAGGCCGTGCCTGAGGAAGCTCCTTGTCGTCCGCCCCGCGAGGCTTGGCCCCTCGTGAGGGTCTTGAGCTTGTGTTGATGAAGATGGGCCGCACTAGGCCCCCTTTGAGCCACGCCACAGGCCGCAGGTAGGCAAGTCTGGGGACCCCCGTTCCCAGAACGCCGACAGTAGCCCCCGGGCCCAAGGCGCGCCCGGACTTGGCCGAGCAGAGAGGCGAAAGGGCAAGTGCGAAGCATCACGGGCCCTAACAGCCTGCGGCCTTGGGTGCCGCATGGCGGTTGATTGGACATGTGCGGCACTGTTCCCCCACGCCTCCTTATTTTATGCCATGCTAGGCAGACTCGTAGCCGCACATAGCCGCTCCCCTTTCCGCTGCTCGAGCGCTCTCTGTCCTTTCTCCTCTCGAACTCCAGTTTCCGCATCCAATCCAATCTCGAACCTTCCCCCCCTTCTACCATCATGGCTCCGCCGAAGAAGGGAAGAGGGAAGAAGCCCATGCCGCCGCCTCGCTCCCTATTGTCGGCGGCCCCCGCCGTCGATCGGTCGATCATAATCAATTGAGAGGGCTTGAGCAAGGTCAGCTCGGCTCTAGCCACCATCTTCAACGAATGCGGGAGGATGACAGCCTGGCCCGCATCCCGCTTCTCCATCGACAGGATTGCCACTGAGGTCTGATACTTCGTCGACGCCCTATGGGAGGGACTGGTTCCCCCCTTTTCGGATTTCTTCAACGTCGTGCTCTCCCATTATCAGATCCACATGATGCATCTAGGTCCTGATTCCATCACTCTTCTTGCGGTTTTCGCTTTTGTTTGTGAGGCAATGATGGGCATCCTTCCTTCGCTTGCCTTGCTGCGCCACTTCTTCTCTTTGCACCTTGTCGACCCCACCCAATGTTCGGGGTGCGTGAGCTTCATCGCTGCGCCTGAGACAACGGCTTCAGGAATCGACTTCAGTCTTCCTCTGCCCGCGCCTGGGTTTCGCGAGCGGTGCCTGTATGTGGACGTGGGGTTGCCCAGCCCCCTGCTGTCGGAGCCATCTTCGCCTGCTGTCCCCAACTCAGGCTGGGGCCAGGAGACGCTCATGAGTCCCCGACTCGCCTTCGTCTGGCGTCGCTTCGCGTTCTTGAGGGAGCTCGGCGTGACAGCGCCCAAGGTGGTGAAGGAGTTCCTGCTACGCCGTGTTGCCCCTCTCCAATGCCATTCTCACCGGATGTGGGCCTTCAGCGGGCGTGAAGATCATATGAGGCTCCTGGAAGAGGACCTGACGCCTGAAGCGCTGAGGAAGGTGCTCTTGGTCTTGACTGGGGATCCTTCCCCCGGCGGCATCCGGCAAGGGGGGGCCCTGATGTACCTCTGCTCGAATAGAAGCGACTTTGTGAGTCAGATGCCCATCTTCGACGAATGGGGGCCGCGCCCTGCTGGCCTCCAGGGGCCTCACGAGAACCCAGTGGTGGTGGCCGCCCTCGCAGTCGGCCAAGGAGACTCATCCTCAAGTGGCGGAGCAGGGAGGCATGAGCCTTCGGAGGCCGAGGGTGCCCCCGACGAGGTGACAACACCGGGCGGTGCTCGCGAGGAAGCAGCCCCTGAGGCCCGTGCCGCCGTGGCTGAAGGCGGCGAGCAGCCGCCCGCAATTTCTGTGGCTGAGGCCTCCGAGGCCCCAGCTGCTCTTCTTGGTGAGGCGACCGGTGGCGCGCATCAGGCAGATGCCCCTGACGCGGGTCGCCTTGGCGCTTCCTCCTCGTCGCAGGCTGACCCCTGCGCTCAACTCTTGGGCCACTTCCGCGTGGACTTTGAGGCCCTCCGGAAGAGAAAGGAGGCCCTGGGCGATGATTACCCTTGTCGCCTGCTGAAGCGTAGGAAGTACTTCGCCATCGATGAGTAAGCCTTCTCCCTTCCCAGCTCCAGGTTCTTCTGTTGCCTTTCCTGATCCTTGCTCCGCAGGGCCCTTACTTCCGAGCTCACGGAGATGACTGAGGAGCCATCCCCCTCGCCTCCGCCCTCTCCATCGCCTTCGATCGCTCCGAGCAGCAGAGCCCTTGTGGTGAGGCCGGTTGGAGAGGCGAACCATCCCGAGGCGCAACGCGCCTCTGCGCGCCTCGCGACGTTCCTTCGCGAGCCCTCTCGTGGCATAGCCAGCCTGCCGTGGGCTTCTCGTCTGGTCGTGGACCGTGATCGGCTGGGGTACTCCCTGCGCTCTTCACTTGGGGATGGACTGGCTCTAGGCCGGGCTTCTGGCGAGGCGTGCCCGGTCGCCTCAAGGGTGCCAGCCCCCAGCCCCCTGCCCAGAGGGGGAGTGCTGATCCATGCCCCCCGGCGCTCACTTGGGGCGGATGATGGTGTGGAAGACGTACTCGAGCGCGCCCGAGAGCGTCGCGCTCTTCGCCAAGGGTTTCTCCGGAGGGCGGCTGACGCGGTGAGCCTTCTTGGTGAAGAGCTCACTGATGAGGACGCGCGCCTTGAGGCCGAGGGCCTGTGCCTGGTTGCAGAGAGGCGCGAGCTGGAGGTGGCTGTCGCCCTCACGCGCAGTCAGCGCGATCTTGACAATGAGGAGGCCAAGGCGTCGCTGGCGGCCTCTCGGGAGGTCCGCTCCCGGGCCATCGAGTAAGCCCGGGAAGCTGACCGGCGGCAAGAGGCGCCGGAGGAGCGGGCACGGGAATTCCTGGCCCGGTGCTACTCACTGGAGGAGCAGGTGGAGCTGCGCGAGGCAGCCCTCGTGTCGATGAAGGTGACTTCCAGCGACCCAGCGGAGCTCCAGAAGCGTGATGAGGCGCTAACACTGGAAGCCGCTAAACACGCACGCGAGTATGAACACCTGGAGACAAGGGAGCGCTCGGTGACACGGGCGAAGGATGATGTCACTACGCGGGAAACCCGTGTCTCGGAGGAGGTCGGACGTCGGGTGGCGACGGCGCGCTTGAACCTCCAGCGCTAGTTCGAGGAGAGGCTGGAGCTGATCCGGACCGAGGCTGAAGGTAGGACCACCGTCCTGAGGATCAAGCTGGAGGAAGCGACGCGGCGGGTTGATGCTTTGCGGGCCGCACTTGAGGTGGCGCAGGGGGAGTCAACTACTTCCCATGCCGAGGTGCTTCTTCTTCGCCAACGGGTGAACGAGGCTGAGGCCGTTGCGCGCCAGAATGTGGATGAGACACGTCAGCGGTGGCTCCTGGAACATGAGCACGCCCCCATGCTCACCACGCTTCGGGAGAGAGCCAACATGGCCTTGGGTAACATCTGCGAGGCGGCCGTTGGCGAGCCGCACGCAGTTAACTACGCCGGCAACCTTCAGTTCTTCACCGACATCGTGACGCAGCTGGAGGCGCAGTCGGTCAGGGCCAACCGGTTGGTGGAGGAGAGGAGTCGCGCCCTGCTCGGGCGCGCCTTTCCCATGTCTTCAGCCATCTCCGGAACATGGATCCACACTTCGACTTCGACGCTGCCATCGCCCCAGTCCCCCAGGCCGTCCGGGATGACCTGGCGTACTGGGTGGAAGACAACATGGACGCTCTTGTCAGGGCCTTCGCTTCAGATGACGATGACGCAATTGTGGCCACCGACGAGGGCGGCGTGGTGAACGGTCCTGACGCCACCGACAACAATGCAGAGGGCGATGGCAAGGCCAACGACGCCAGTGACAGTTTGGGCGATGCTCCTGAGGATGCATTGGGGGATTTATCCGACTGGCAGCGCATTGCTCCTGTTTCCTTACCCCGCATGAATAGAACCCAGGCTTTTGACCTGATGGTTGTAAGAGCATTTTGGGTGGGGGTGCCCCTCATGTAAAACTTATGTTCAGCGTACTAGTGGATGCTACATCACCCATATGCCCACGCCAAGTGGTTGGCTAGGTGACGAGCCAGCTAGCTAGTTTACCTTTGTCCCGTGCGGGTCCTGAGATAACTTGTGGGAGGCTGTGGTGTCTCGAACGCCTCCTGATCGAATTCATAGGATCTGCAGTGAAAAACCTCCTGAGAGGATATGATGGCGGCAGTCTGGGCTGCACGCAAGCTGGGCCAGACCCGGCTCGCAAGGGGCTCACGAAGGGAGGCAGCTGAGGCGAGGTCGTAACCGAAACGCGAGAGATTGCTCGAACGAGACTAAGCACCCCTTCCCCAAACACACGCAAATCTCAAATTCGAGTCCAACTTAAATCCAGCGGGGGAAAGCACAACCAAGGGAAAAGCAATGAAAGCAAAAAAAGGCCGCGTCCGGCACCTAGTCTCGTCTTGGACGTCTTCTCACCAGCGCGGAACTAAGTGCTGACACTGGGCGTGGGAGAGAACACCAGGGCCTGAGGCCGGCACCCCTGAGACTCCGGGGCGTGTACAGCCCCACTCATTATTACGTGAGAGTGTCACGGGGCGGCGAGCTTCACAGGCACTGGGCCTTCTTCACAGGTACCGGCCTTGCTTCATATCGCCAGACGAGGGCCCCACCTTGCGCCACACTCTAGTGCTATCAATGACGACCGGAAACCAGGACGCCGCCGATGGGGTAGAGCGGTCGCCAGTGGTTCCCCCGACGACCACGGGTCCTCCGCCAGGGGCAGGCCCCGAGGCACCTCCCCAGCGGAGGGCCTACCTCCTGGGAACGCCTTGCTCCGAACGCCGCGGTGGTGATGTCGGATCCCGGCCCCTCCCCTGCAGCCCCCGACACCCTCCTCCTGAGGGGTAGAATACTGCGGGAGCGGGGCAGCTGATCGCTATGGCGACCTGCACCTCCTGCGACCCATGATTAGCGTATGCCTGCTCCTGAGTGATTAGTGGTACCCAATAATCGTCGCTTCCAGCGTGGCCGGTGGGGCTGTCCCGGGGCTCCTGGAAGAGCTCAGCTTATGGCGCCTCGTCCCCCCAGCTTGGGCTGAGGAGCGAGCCTTGTTCGCCCTCACGCGGGTGCCCTTGGTCCATCATGTGGGGCACGTACTCTTCTAGGGCCGTCATCCCGAAGGCCGCGCCATAGTGCTCCGCGTGCCATGCAGCTCTGCTTGATGTGCCAACCTGGGGGTGGTAGCGCGGCGGCTCACTGGGGCCGTGGGTCGCGACGAGTCCTTCTTCGCTGGCGGGGAGCGGAGTCAGTGCTGCCACTAGCCCGGTGCTGACAGCTTCGCTAGTGTTGGAGTAGCCTTGGAGCCCGTGGGTGCGCGTGGGGCCCCCGCGCGGGCCATCCTGGGCCCGAGACGGGAGCTGAGTGCAGAAGGGGTGAGCCCCCGAGGCGGCATAGCCCAGGAGCTCTGCCACCCACTCTAGCAGCACGTCGCGGCCGCCTTCCATCAGCCTGCACTGCAGCAGCTCTCGGGCCACCGTGAGCGCGGCCCTTGAGTTTGCCTGCTCCCGGCGGGTGTACGGCGTCGTGGCCGCAGCGTGGTTGGAGGCCCTTGCTGCCGACCGCGTCTGCCGCGGTGTGAGAGCTGTCGGGGCCTGTCCGCGTTGTCCACGGCCCGCAGCGCCCTGCGGACCGCGAGCTGCCTAGGGCATGGGGTCGCCCGGGGCGAGCGGCTCTGCGCGGGCAGGCCAAGCCGCCCAGGGATCAGGGTTGCCCACCTGGTCACCGGACATGGTGTTGACGATGCGACGGGACGTGAGGTGGCAGAAGGTGGATCCCGGCGCACCCCTACCTGGCACGCCAAATGTCGGATTTCGGGTTCCGGCAGACCCTTGAGGTTCGAACACTGGGGTGCGCGTGGAGATTTCGTCCTCTACCTACCTGCCCCTCGCCGTATCGCTGGGATCTAAACTACGAATAGAACAACACAAGAGACACAGGGTTTATACTAGTTCAAGCCACCATTGTGGTGTAATACCCTACTCCAGTGTGTGGTGTGGTGGATTGCCTCTTGAGCTGATGATGAACAATACAAGGAAGAATAGCCTCGCGAGGGTTTGTTCTTGGCTGGTGCGATGAACTGCTAGGAGGAGTTCAGCCGCTCTCTCTCTCTCTCTCTCGATTCTAGATGTATGCCAGATACCAGATCAAGCTCTCTCTACCCTGGGGGTGGCTAGTCTTATTTATAGGCAAAGGCCCTGGGCCTCTTCCCAAATATTGAGCGGAAGGGCGCCAACAATTGGCCATTTTGAAGGGGAACAGCGGGTACACTTATCCTGACTAAAGTTGGTCCTCGCCTGTCAAAGGCTTTGGTGGTGACGCCTGCTTGGGCTCCACAATGACTTCCTCCCTGCCATTGGGCTGGTCTTGGTCTTGTTGCACCGAAGTGGATGCCTTTGCTTGATGCTCTCGCCTATGCTTTCTCCCTTTGCACCAAAGAGGAAAGGAGGACACTGCGCGGGCTGGCGCCTGACTGGCGCCCATGGTCGTCATGGCTTGCGTCATGGGCACCTCGTGAGGTACCCTGCCTTGAACTCTCCGCCTCCTCGTGAGCCAGCCTGATGAGGCCATGCCTGAGGAAGCTCCTTGTCGTCCGCCCCACGAGGCTTGGCCCCTCGCGAGGGTCTTGAGCTTGTGTTGATGAAGATGGGCCGCGCTGGGCCCCCTTTGAGCCACGCCGCAGGCCGCAGGCAGGTAAGTCTGGGGACCCCCGTTCCCAGAACGCCGACAACTTAGATGACTAGAGGGATGTCTATCTGAGTGGGAGTTCATTAAATAACTTGATTAGATGAACTTAATTATCATGAACTTAGTCTAAAATTTTCTTTACAATCTATCTTGTAGATCCAATGGCCCACGCTAATGTTGCCCTCAACTTCAATGCGTTCCTAGAGAAAACCAAGCTAAAATACGATGGAAGCAACTATATGGACTAGGTCCGTAACTTGAGGATCATCCTCATAGCTTCCAAGAAAGCATATGTCCTTGAAGCACCGCTAGGTGACGCACCCATTTTCCTAGCAACCCAAGATGTTATGAACGCCTGGCAGACGCGTAGTGATGATTACTCCCTGGTTCAGTGCAGCATGCTTTACAGCTTAGAATTGGGGCTCCAAAAGCATTTTGAGCAACATGGAGCATATGAGATGTTCCAAGAGCTGAAAATGGTTTTCCAAGCTCATGCCCGGTCAAGAGATATGAAGTCTCCGACAAGTTCTATAGTTGTAAGATGGAGGAAAACAGTTCTGTCAGCGAGCATATACTCAAAATGTCTGGGTTGCACAACCTCTTGTCTCAGCTGGGAGTTAATCTTCTAGATGACTAGGTCATTGTCAGAATCCTCCAGTCGCTTCCACCTAGCTACAAGAGCTTTGTGATGAACTACAATATGCAAGGGATGGAGAATTACATTCCTGAGTTATATTCGATGCTGAAATCAGCGGAGGTGGAGATCAAAAAGGAACATCAAGTGTTGATGGCGAATAAGACCACTAGTTTCAAGAAAGGCAATGGTAAGAAGAACTTCAAGGATGGCAAGGGAGTTGTCGTACCCGGTAAGTCAGTTGCTGGGAAGAAGCCAAAGAATGGACCCAAGCCTGAGACTGAGTGTTTTTAGCAACGGAAATGGTCACTGGAAGCGGAACCACCCCAAGTACTTAGCGGATAAGAAGGCCGGCAACGCCAAAGGTATATATGATATACATGTTATTGATGTGTAGCTTACCAGCGCTCGTAGTAGCTCCTGGGTATTTGATACCGGTGCAGTTGCTCACATTTGTAACTCAAAACAGGAGCTGCGGAATAAGTGGAGACTGGCGAAGGATGAGGTGACGATGCGCGTCGGGAATGGTTCCAAGGTCGGTGTGATCGCCGTCGGCACGCTACCTCTACAACTACCTTCAGATTAGTTTTAAACCTCAATAATTGTTATTTAGTACCAGCTTTGAGCATGAACATTGTATCTGGATCTCGTTTAATGTGAGATGGTTACTCATTTGAATTCGAGAATAATGGTTGTTCTATTTATATGAGAGATATGTTTTATCGTCATGCCCCGCTGGTCAATGGTTTATTTTTATTGAATCTCGAATGTGATGTTACACATATTCATAGTGTCAATGCCAAAATATGTAAGGTTGATAATGATAGTCCCACATACTTGCAGCACTGCCGCCTTGGTCACATTGGTGTCAAACACATGAAGAAACTCCATGCAGATGGACTTTTGGAATATCTTGATTATGAATCATTTGAGACATGCGAACCATGCCTCATGGCAAAAATGACCAAGACTCCGTTCTCCGGAACAAGGGAGTGAGCAACCAACTTGTTGGAAATTATACATACTGATGTATGCGGTCCAATGAGCGTTGAGGCTCACGGTGGCTATTGTTATGTTCTCACCCTCACTGATGACTTAAGTAGATATGGGTATGTCTACTTAATGGAACAGAGGTCTGAGACCTTTGAAAAGTTCAAGGAATTTCAGAGCGAGGTAGAGAATCAACGTGACAGGAAAATAAAGTTCTTACAATCAGATCATGGAGGAGAATATTTGAGTCACGAGTTTAGCACGACTTAAGGAAATGTGGAATTATTTCACAACTCACGCCGCCTCGAACACCTCAGCGTAATGGTGTGTCCAAACATCATAATCGCACTCTATAGGATATGGTGCGATCTATGATGTCTCTTACCGATCAACCGCTATCATTTTGGGGTTATGCTTTAGCGACTGTCGCATTCACTTTAAATAGGGCACCGTCTAAATTTGTTGAGACGACATCGTACGAATTATGGTTTGGGAAGAAACCTAAGTTGTCGTTTCTGAAAGTTTGGGGATGCGATGCTTATGTCAAGAAACTTCAACCTGAAAAGCTCGAACCCAAATTGGAAAAGTGCATCATCATATACCTTCTACCTCAGATCCGAAGGCAAGATCTGTGTTGCCAGGAATGGATATTTCTAGAGAAAGAGTTTCTCTCGAAAGAAGTGGGAGGAAAGTAGAACTTGATGAGGTACCCCGTCTTGAACCGGAGAGTAGCACAGCATAGGAAAATATTTCTGTGGTGCCTGCACCGACTAGAGAGGAAGTTAATGATGATGATCATGAAACTTCAGATCAAGTTGCTACTGAATTTCGTAGGTCCACGAGGACACGTTCCGCACCAGAGTGGTACGGCAACCCTGTCCTGGAAATCATGTTGTTAGACAACGGTGAACCTTTGAACTATGAAGAAGTGATGGCGGGCCCAAATTCCAACAAATGGCTTGAAGCCATGAAATCCAAGATAGGATCCATGTATGAAAACAAAGTATGGACTTTGGTGGACTTGCCCGATGATCGGCAAGCCATAGAGAATAAGTGGATCTTTAAGAATAAGACTGACGCAGTTGGTAATGTGACCGTCTATAAGTCTCGGCTTGTCGCTAAGGGTTATCAACAAGTTCAAGGGGTTGACTACGATGAGACCTTCTCACCTGTAGCGAAGCTAAAGTCCGTCCGAATCATGTTAGCAATTGCCGCATTCTATGATTATGAGATCTGGCAAATGGACGTCAAAACGGCATTCCTTAACGGTTTCCTTAAGGAAGAATTGTATATGATGCAGCCGGAAAGTTTTATCGATCCTAAGAATGCTGACAAGGTATGCAAGCTCCAGCGCTCCATCTATGGGCTGGTTCAAGCATCTCAGAGTGGGAACATTCGCTTTGATGAAATGATCAAAGCGTTTGGGTTTATACAGACTTATGGAGAAGCCTGTATTTACAAGAAAGTGAGTGGAAGCTCTGTAGCATTACTCATATTATATGTGGATGACATACTGTTGATGGGAAATGATATAGAACTTTTGGAAAGCATAAAGGCCTACTTGAATAAGTGTTTTTCAATGAAGGACCTTGGAGAAGCTGCTTATAATTAGGCATCAAGATCTATAGAGATAGATCGAGACGCCTAATTGGTCTTTCACAAAGCACATACCTTGACAAGATATTGAAGAAGTTCAATATGGATCAGTCCAAGAAGGGGTTCCTGCCTGTATTGCAAGGTGTGAGATTGAGGACAGCTCAACGCCCGGCCTCAGCAGAAGAAAGAGAAAAGATGAGTGCCATCCCCTATGCCTTGGCCGTAGGCTCTATTATGTATGCCATGCTGTGTACCAGACCTGATGTGAACCTTGCCATAAGTTTGGTAGGGAGGTACCAAAGTGATCCCGGTATGGAACACTAGACAACGGTCAAGAATATCCTGAAGTACCTGAAAAGGACTAAGGATATGTTTCTCGTTTATGGAGGTGCCGAAGAGCTCGTCGGAAAGGGTTACGTCGATGCTAGCTTTGACACAAATCTGGATGACTCCAAGTTACAAACCAGATACGTGTATATTTTGAATGGTGGGGCAGCCAGCTGGTGCAGTTGCAAGCAAAGTGTCATGGTGGGATCTACATGTGAAGCGGAGTACATAGTTGCTTCGAAAGTAGTGCGGGAAGGAGTCTGGATGAAGGAGTTTATCACCGACCTAGGAGTGATTCCCAATGAGTCGGGCCCGATGACTCTCTTCTGTGACAACACTGGAGCTATTGCCATTGCCAAGGAGCCCAGGTTTCACAAGAAAACCAAGCACATCAAGCGCCGCTTCAACTCCATTCGTGAATATATTCAAGATGGAGACATAGATATTTATAAAGTACATATGGATCTGAATGTCGCAGATCCGCTGACTAAACCTCTTCCACGAGCAAAACATGATCATCACCAGAACTCTATGGGTGTTCGATTCATCACAATGTAACTAGATTATTGACTTAGTGCAAGTGGGAGACTGTTGGAAATATGCCCTAGAGGCAATAATAAAATGGTTATTATTATATTTCCTTGTTCATGCTATAATTGTATATTGTTCATGCTATAATTGTATTAACCAGAAACCATAATACATGTGTGAATACATAGACCACAACATGTCCCTAGTGAGCCTCTAGTTGACTAGCTCATTGATCAATAGATGGTTGTGGTTTCCTGACCATGGACATCGGATGTCATTGATAACGGGATCACATCATTAGGAGAATGATGTGATGGACAAGACCCAATCCTAAGCATAGCACAAGATTGAGTAGTTCGTTTGCTAGAGCTTTTATAATGTCAAGTATCTTTTCCTTACACCACGAGATTATGCAACTACCAGATGCCGTAGGAATGCGTTGGGTGTATCAAACATCACAACATAACTGGGTGACTATAAAGGTGCACTACAGGTATCTCCGAAAGTGTCTGTTGAGTTGGCACGAATCGAGACTGGGATTTGTCACTCCATATGATGGAGAGGTATCTCTGGGCCCACTCGGTAATGCATCATAATGAGCTCAATGTGACTAAGGAGTTAGTCACGGGATCATGTGTTACGGAACGAGTAAAGAGACTTGCCGGTAATGAGATTGAACAAGGTATAGGGATACCGATGATCGAATCTCAGGCAAGTAACATACCCATGGATAAAGGGGATTGTATACGGGGTTGATTGAATACCCGACATCGTGATTCATCTGATGAGATCATCGTGGAACATGTGGGAGCCAATATGGGTATCCATATCCCGCTATTGGTTATTGGCCGGAGAGATGTCTCGGTCATGTCTGCATGGTTCCCGAACCCATAGGGTTTACAGAATTAAGGTTCGGTGATGCTAGAGTTGTAATGGGAAATTGTATGTGGTTGTTGAAGGTTGTTCGGAGTCTCGGATGAGATCCCGAACATCACGAGGAGTTCCGGAATGGCCCGGAGGTGAAGATTTATATATGGGAAGTCCAGTTTCAGTCGCCGGAAAGTTTCGGGGGTTATCGGTATTGTACCGGGACCACTGAAAGGTGTCCGGGGGTCCACCGGGTAGGGACACCTGCCCCGGAGGGCTTAGTGGTCTGAATATGGGCAGGGACCAGTCCCTTAGTGGGCTTGTGCACCCCCCCAGGGCCCAAGGCGCATAGGGTTGAAAACCCTAGGGGTGGGGGCGCCTCCCACCTACTTTGGGGGCAAGTCTCTCCCCTTCGCCCCCCCCTCTAGATGCATCTAGGGGGGCCTGACCCCTCTACCCTTCACCCTATAAATAGTGGGGAGGTGGGAGGGCAGCCGCACCCTTCCCCTAGCATAGCCCTTTCCCCCTCCAACTCCTCCTCCTCCTCCGTAGTGCTTAGCGAAGCTCTGCCGGAGAACCACGAGCTCCACCACCACGCCGTCGTGCTGCCGGAGTTCTCCCTCAACTTCTCCTCTCCCCTTGCTGGATCAACAATGAGGAGACGTCCCTGGGATGTACATGTGTTGAACATGGAGGCGCCTTCCATTCGGCATTTGGATCGGATCTTCCGCGATTTGAATCGCCGCGAGTACGACTCCATCAACCGCGTTCTTGTAACGCTTCCGCTTAGCGATCTTCAAGGGTATGAAGATGCACTCCCTCTCTCTCTCTCGTTGCTAGCATCTCCTAGATTGATCTTGGTGACACATAGGTAATTTTTTGAATTATTACTACGTTCCCCAACAGGAAAAGCATACCTCCCAAAATGTTTTTATCTCTATGTTTTTCGCTTTGAGCTCTGGCACCTCTACAAATCCCTACTTCCCTCCGCGAAGGGCATTTTTTTACTTTATGCAATTTTTATTTTAAATTTGAGTCTCCATCTTCTCTTATAAATCACCAACTAGGGGTCACTATGTTTGTACTTGAGCATTGGGTGTAGTTAATAGTCGAGTGTGTTTCATGAATGGATCAATGATTGAGCATGATGGGCTAGGGATAGCTTATTTTAGCGTTGATATTTTGAAAGACATGGTTGCTTGTTCATATGCTTGAGTATTTAAGTTATCATGTCAAAACTAGACTATTGCTTTGAACCATATAAAAGTCCAAATGTCCATGCTATAAAGAAAAAAATATGAGATGACATGTTAGGAAGCATTCCACATCAAAAATTCTGTTTTTCTCATTTATCTACTGAGGACGAGCAGGAATTATCTTTGGGATGCTGATGCGTCTCCAACGTATCTATAATTTTTGATTGTTACATGTTGTTATATTATCATTCTTGGATGTTTTATAATCATTTTATAGTCATTTTATATTATTTTTTATACTAACCTATTGACATAGTGCCAAGTGTTAGTTGCTGTTTCTGTATGTTTTTTACATCGCAGGAAATCAATACCAAATGGAGTCCAAACGCAGCGAAACTTTTTGTGGATTTTTTTGGACCAGAAGACATCCAGTGGGCCGTAGAAGCACCTGGGGGGTGCTCCGAGGGGAGCACAACCCACCAGGGCGCACCCAGGTGGGTTGTGCCCACCTCGGGTGCCCCCTGAACCGCCTCTTTGCTCTATAAATACCCAATATTCCAGAAACCCTAGGGGAGTCAACGAAAATCAATTCCAACCGCCGCAAGTTCCAGAACCACCAAATCCAATATAGACACCATCACGGAGGGGTTCATCATGTCCATTAGTGCCTCTCTGATGATGCGTGAGTAGTTCTTTGTAGACCTACGAGTCCGTAGTTAGTAGCTAGATGGCTTCCTCTCTCTCGTTTGATTCTCAATACAATGGTCTCTTGGAGATCCATATTATGTAACTCTTTTTGCGGTGTGTTTGTTGGGATCGGATGAACTTCAAGTTTATGATCAGATCTATCTTTTTATCCATGAAAGTTATTTGAGTCGTCTCGGATCTCTTATATGCATGATTTCTTATAGCCTCGTATTTCTTCTCCGACATTTGTGTTTTGTTTGGCCAACTTGATCTATTTATCTTGCAATGACAAGAGGTGCTTTGTGATGGGTTCGATCTTACGGTGCTTGATCCCAGTGACAGAAAGGGAACCGACACGTATGTATCGTTGCTATTAAGGATAACAAGATGGGGTCTATTTCTACATATATAGATCTTGTCTACATCATGTCATCATTCTTATTGCATTACTCCGTTTCTCCATGAACTTAATACACTAGATGCATGCTGGATAGCGGTCGATGTGTGGAGTAATAGTAGTAGACGCAGGCAGGAGTCGGTTTACTAATCTTGGACGTGATGCCTATATAATGATCATTGCCTGGATATCGTCATGATTATTTGAAGTTCTATCAATTGCCCAACAGTATTTTTTTACCCACCGTTTGCTATTTTTCTTGAGAGAAGCCACTAGTGAAATCTGCGGCCCCCGGGTCTCTTCTTTATTATTTGCCTTTGCGATCTATTTTCCTTTGCTTTTATTTTCAACTCTATTAAACCAAAAATACAAAAATACCATGCTGCACTTTATTTTATTTGTTGTTTGATCTATCAATTTATTACAACTTTCTCACGTCCACTTGCCAATTTCTGGCGCCATTGCCCGAAAGGGATTGACAACCCCTTTAACACATCGTGTTGCGAGTATTTATTATTTGTGTGAAGGTGTTGTTTACATAGTGTTGCTTGGTTCTCCTATTGGTTCGATAACATTGGTCTCATCACTGAGGGAAATACTTACCGTTGTTGTGCTGCATCATCCCTTCCTCTTTTGGGAAATACCGACGTAGTTCTAGCAGACATCATGCAACATGTTCATGATAAAGTTGCTTAAAATTCATAATATCGTTCCTAAGGGGGATGATCTTAGCGGGAGGAAATACTTGGAAATAAAAACATCTTTACACTTATTCCATGAATCAATACTATTTTTAGGCAAAGATGAAAACCAAGTTTTAGCACGATCTCGAAGTGAAAACGGAAATAGCTTCAATTTAACAATATCATTATCCACATCTTTCTTCTTTTGCATATCACACAACTCAACGAAATTATTTAGATGGGATGCGGCATCTTCACTAGGAAGGTCGGAAAATTGATCTTTCATAACAAGATTCAGCAAAGTGACATTAATTTCATAAGATTTCGCACTAGTGGCGGGAGCAATCGGAGTACTAATAAAATTATTGTTATTAGTGTTGGAAAAGTCACATAATTTGGTATTCTCTTGAGCCATTGTGACAAAGCAAGCAATCTAACACACGAGCAAACAAAAAGCAAATGAAAAGACGAACGAAAGAAGGGCGAAAGAAAAGGGCAAATCTTTTCAAAAATCGTTTTAGAAGTGGGGTAGAGGAAAACGAGAGGCAAATGGCGAATAATGTAATGCAAGAGATGAGAGTTTATGATGGGTACTTGGTATGTCTTGACTTGGTGTAGATCTCCCCAACAACGGCGCCAGAAATTTGTCGTACTACTTCTTGAGCTTGCGTTGGTTTTTCCCTTCAAGAGGAAAGGGTGATGCAGCAAAGTAGAGATAATTATTTCCCTCAGTTAGAGAACCAAGGTATCAAGCCAGTAGGAGACAACACGCAAATCACCAATACTTGCACAAACAGTCAAACACTTGCACCCAGCGCGATAAAGGGGTTGTCAATCCCTTCACGATCACTTGCAGAAGTGAGATCTGATAGAGATAGATGAAACTAAACAAAAGATAAAGTAAATATTTTGGGGGTTTTTGGTTTATAGATTGGAAAGTAAAAGATTGCAAAATAGTAGATCAGAAACTTATATGACGGAAAATAGACCCGGGGGCCATAGGTTTCACTAGAGGCTTCTCCCAAGATAGCAAATAATACGGTGGGTGAACAAATTACTGTCGAGCAATTGATAGAAAAGCGCAAAGTTATGAAGATATCTAAGGCCATGATTATGAAATATAGGCATCGTGTCCGTGTCAAGTAGACCGACTCCCGCCTGCATCTACTACTATTACTCTACACATCGACTGACTCCTGCCTGCATCTAGAGTACTAAGTTCATGAAGAACAGAGTAACGCTTTAAGTAAGATGACATGATGTAGAGGAATAAACTCAAGCAATATGATATAAACCCCATCTTTTTATCCTCGATGGCAACAATACAATACGTGCCTCGCTACCCCTACTGTCACTGGGTGAGGACACCGCAAGATTCAACCCAAAGCTAAGCACTTCTCCCATTGCAATAAAAACCAATCTAGTTGGCCAAACTAAACCGATAGTTCGAAGAGAATTACAAAGATATCAAATCATGCATAAAAGAATGTAGAGAAGATTCAAATTATATGCATAGATAAGATGATCATAAATCCACAATTCATGGGATCTCGACAAACACACCGGAAAAGAAGATTACATCGGATAGATCTTCAAGAACATCGAGGAGAACATGGTATTGAGAATCAAAGAGAGAGAAGAAGCCATCTAGCTACTAGCTATGGACCCGTAGGTTTGTAGTAAACTACTCACGCTTCATCGGAAGGGCAATAGAGTTGATGTAGAGGCCCACTGTGATCGAATCCCCCTCCGGCAAGAGGCCGAAAAAGGCCCCAAGATGGGATCTCATGGGAACAGAAGGTTGTGGCGGTGGAAAAGTGTTTTCGTGGATGCCTCTGGTGGTTTGGGAATATATGTGAATATATAGGGCCAAGGGTTAGGTCAGAGGAGTCCCGAGGAGGCGGCAAGGCTGGGGGGTGCTCCCCTAGGGCGCGCCTTCCCCCCTTGCCGCTGGCTCGTGGCTCTTCTGACTTGATCTCCAAGTCTCCGGGGTGTCTTCTGGTCCAAGAAAAATCATCGCGTAGGTTTTATTCCGTTTGGACTTCGTTTGGTATTCCTTTTTTGCGAAGCTCAAAAACAAGGAAAAAACAGAAACTGGCACTGGGCTCTAGGTTAATAAGTTAGTCCCAAAAATAATATAAAATAGTATATTAATGCATATAAAACATCCAAAACAGATACTATAATAGCATGGAACAATCAAAAATTATAGATACGTGGGAGACATATCAGGGCGCGCCTAGGAGGCTTGTGGCCTCCTCGGGAACCTTCTGCCCCCCTCTCCAAGTCCTCTGGATGTCTTCTGGTCCAAGAAAAATCATTGTGAGAGTTTTATTCTGTTTGGACTCTGTTTGATATTCCTTTTCTGTAAAACTCAAAAATAAGGAAAAAACAGAAACTGGCACTGGGCTCTAGGTTAATAAGTTAGTCCCAAAAATAATATAACATAGCATATTGATGCATATAAAACATCCAAAACAAATAATATAATAGCATGGAATAGTCAAAAATTATAGATACATTGGAGGCGTATCACTTAACGATAGTTAACAAAACCCGGGATGCATCGGTATCCTCCCGGGTCATCACTATGCTAACTATACTGAAATCCTCGTTACTGGTTTTGTTCTTCTTTCTCGTTATTGTGTTCCGGCATCGTCGTGACCAAGTCACACGTTTCTGGACAGACGATGATTGATGTCGTCACACTGAGAGGGCCCTAGAATATCTCTCTATTATCGGAGGAGCAAATCTCACTCTCGAGCTATCTAGTCCCTTGTCAAACTTCCCAATCAACCCGTAATGTGTCATTATGATCACCATGATATAAATGACATTTGAGCAAACCCAGAGCCCACCATACGGTAAGAAGTGACTACGATACTCTCATGATCCAAGGAGCAAAATCAACCGTTAACACTTTGTTTATTACAAACGATATTAACTCAACTCATAACATACAAGATTGGGTCAATTCAATATGACCGTTCTTCTAACGCCATAATCTCAATGTTGTTTTAGGACTATCATTGCTCTTAACGATATCCTAAGATCCGTAAAACGTAATCACCAACAACACTTGAGCTAGTCCTAGAGGCAAGACTAGGAACCTTTTATTTAACTGTTTATTATTCCACACGTGCATATGAGTTTCCCACTGAATCGCATATGCCAGGATCATAGCAGTTATAGCGCATAGAATATAAACTCTATAATTATGAATATGAAAATGTAACAATACAAATATTATTGCCTCTAGGGCATATTTCCAATAGTAGGGCCATTTACAATCATAGATGTCACTAGGGGTGAATCCATCCACACATTAGGAAGAGAAATTTAGCTATCCTAGGCAGTTCATGAGCTACTTGATTATTCTTTCTATTACAATGACCATAGATAACATGATTAAATCTAAGGCCATGAAATAAGAGTCATCAAATATGGCACTTGCTAATCAGGAAGAATTGCCATCTTTCAAGACCGAAACTACCTCTGCGCTATCCAAGTTAATCTTGATCTCACTGCATCCAATAGTTTGGGATAGGTTCATTCCACACCTAACAGTAATGGCTTCCATTGTAAAAAAGGGGTGTCGCCAACCTTGCCAATATTGTGCAATGTTTTGGCGAGGTCACCGGGCTGTGCACCAACTTTTAGAAGAGCTCTGTTGCCCCCATCCGTTGCCAAAACCTGGACCTCGACACCATCCTTTAGGGGCTTCCTGCTTCGTGTGTTGCTTTTTCAATGAAGTACTTGCCCCCCTTATCAGTGTGGAAGCTCAAACGCCTCAACTTTCAATACCTTGAAGACAAAATGGCGGCTAAGTTGGTGCCTTGGGAGGGACTTTGTTCCCTCAACAGCATCACCAAAATGGAGAGAGACTTCCTCTAGTCGTCGGCTCCAAAAAAACAACGGGTGCCAAATGTAAGGTGGGCTGGGACAAGTCTATCGACCCAAGGATCTAGGAGGGCTTGGGGTGCTAAACCTCGATAAATTTAGTGAAGCTCTTCATTTGCGGTAGCTATGGTACGAATGGAAAGAGCCCGGGCGACTGTGGGTGGGATTGAGTAACCCATGCGATGAGGATGACAAGGCTTTTATTCTATGCCTCCCCTGCTATCACCATTGGCAATGGGGCTCGCGTCCCTTCCGGAACTCCGCATGGATGGATGGTTGCAAGACTAAGGACATCACGCTCCTGAATTGTTAAGCCTCCAAGAGAAAGAATTGGAAGGTAAAGGAGGCTTTACGCAATGGCGCCTGGATCAGTAAAATCAACATCATGACCACCTTCACCCCGGGGCACCTCTGCTAGTTTGTCACATTGTGGAATGCCCTTCGCGGGGTTACCCTTTCTGAGGAGATGGAGGACGAGATCCTATGGAAGCACATGACGGATGTGACCTACTCTACGCCATCCACCTATAAGGTGCACTTATTGACTATCACTCGCACCAACATGTGCAAGACCGTTTGGAAAGCTTGGGCACCCCTGTGAGTTAATTTTTTTTTACCTGGCTTGCCATCCGAGATAGGATTTGGACCTCCGACCGTTTGGCCAAGAGAGGATGGACAAACTGTGGCCCTTGCCCGCTTTGTAAAAGGGAGCACGGATCCGTCGAGCACCTTTTCTTCAAGTGTCGTTACACCTTGAGGCTTCGGACTCTGGTCAAGGAGTGGCTACAACTCATCGACGTTGATACTTCCGGTTGGGCTTTTTCACCGAGCATCCGAGATTGGTGGGTTCAGATGGCTTCTGCCCAAAGGATCCACGAGAGAGCTCTGCCTACTCTAACCATGCTAGTTTCTAAGACAATTTGGGATGAGCGTAACTCTCGTGTTTTTCGGAACATTGCCGCTTCACCGTTTATCCTCCTACATAACATCAAGAAAGAGGTCACGCTTTGGGCCATCGCGGGCACAAACTTTTTGGGTGAAATCTTGCCGGGAGAGTAGACCTTGTAATGGTGTTGTTCCCTGCCTTTGGGCTCTTCTGCTCTTATAACTTTATTCAAACTCCTTCTGAATTAAGGAACGCGGCAAATCTTTTACCTCCGTTTCGAAAAAAAGGCATCATCTTGTTTACCTCTTCATCTGTTGATCAAATAAAGCTGACCACGCTTACCGTACGAATAAAAAACTACTCCCTGGCTTAACCCCTAAAAAAAGCTACTCCCTCAGTTCCCCTTCGAAAAACTACTCACTCAGTTTGATAATACATGCCCGTTTCAGGTCCAAAAAATAGATGTCCGTTTCAGGTCCAAAAATAGACGTCCGTTAAAATTTGAAACAAGAATTAAATCTGTGGAATGATCGAATCATTTCTATGCCCTTCTCTTCAACTTTCCCTAACTTGTTTTTAGAGGCTATACAGTAGGACGGAGGATGCATCTTTTAGTACTGACTTGGTTTTGGTAATCTAGCGTGTACTCCCTCCGTCCCATAATATAAGATACAGTTTTAACTTGCAAAAACATCTTATATTGTGAGATGGAAGGTTAGAACATACATGTTGTCTTGATAGAAATGCAGGAAAATATTCAGATGATGTACATAGACATACTCCCTTTGTCCCAAAATAAGTATCTCAATTTTGGTACAACTTTGTATTAAAGTTAGTAGAAAATTGAGACGCTTATTTTCGGATAGAGGGAGTACATGCTGTCTTGATAGAAATTCAGGAAAATATTTAGATGACGTACTGTACATGAGGGGGGGTAGAACATACATGTTGTCTTGATAGAAATTAAGGAAAATATTCAGATGATGTACAATGTTTTTCACACTTCAAGAAAAAAAAATCTTTTGGAGACGTTTTAGCTTGCAAAAACATCTTATATTGTGGCATGGAGGGAGTACAAGCTAGATTATCAAAACAAAATCAGTACTAAAAGATGCATCCTCGATCCTACTGTATAGCCTCTAAAAACAAGTTAGGGGAAGTAGAAGAGAAGGGCATTGAAATGATTCAATAACTTCAAGAAAAAATCTAGGAGGTAAAAACATGTGTTGGCATATATTGTGTGCACTGCAAAGTGTTGTACAAATAAACAAACTGTGTTCAGATATGGACAATATTTTTCACGAAACAGTTATGAAGGTAGATAGTGCTACACATTGTACGAAACGACTCCTTGGCGATCGATCGCAGCGGCGATCGATTCCGACCGCGCGTGGAGCACGTTCTGTTCCCTTTCCCTTTCCTGCTAGTTTCCTTTTTGGGAAAACCCACTCGACCACTCGACCGCATTTTATCCTATCCCCTGCGCCTCGCCTCCCTACTCTGCCCTGCCGCTTCCCCTCCTCGCCGGCGGCTCCTTCCTCGCGGCATCCCACTATCCCCGGCGCCTCGCCTCCCTACTCTGCCTTGCCGCTTCCCCTCCTCGCCGGCGGCTCCTCCCTAGCGGCAGCGACCAATACGGCGAGACGATGCGTCCGCACGAGTGCCGGCGAGGTCAGCGGTGAATACGGTGAGGCGCCGCAGCCGCACGAGCCCCCGCGAGGTCAACGGCGAATAGGGCGAGGCGCCGCGGCCGCACGAGCGGCGGCGAGGTCAGCAGTGAATACGGCCAGGCGCCGCGTCCGCACGGGCGGCAGGGGCCAAGGCGGAGCGGCCGCACAGCCGCCGCGATGTCCAGGGGCGGAAGCGGCCAATACGGCGAGGCGGTGTTTGTCCGGCGGCCGTACGTCCTCATGCTTGGGCTCGACCTCCCGCTGTGCGTCCCCACCGGCATCACCAAGCTTCCCAGCCGCGTCCGCGTCGGCTCCGAGGATGTCCCGGTACCCCCCCCCCCCCAATCCCTCTTCCTTCCCATGAGTTCATAGCTGATGGCGGCCACCTTCTCTGTGCTCACGAACACCCAGATTTGACAGGGAGCAGCACATGGATGTCGATTTTTTGGCACCTCTGCTCTCATGAAACTAGTATGGATAGGTTCAGGCACACCTTTGCTCGTTTTCAGCATGAGGAGGAAGAAGATGATTTAATTTCTTTGGAAGGACTAATCCTGTGAGGATGCTGTACAAGAAAATAGGAGCAATATGGATCTCAAAACTGAAGAAAAGCAGGCCACCTTAGTGGCTCTGTGCTCAGAAAAGAGGATTGCTTACTGTTTCACAAAAATAGGATTTTCCTAAGCCATCATCTGTCTATTAGGCCTTTTTCTAAGCCAGTCAAAATTACCAGGATAAAATCAGGGATTAAATGAGCATTGGTTTGAACTCGACAAATATATTTTATCAGTTAACCATGTTATGTAGCTACTGCATTGTCTTGCCGATAATCGTCTTCACACACTAGATATCAATTTATATGTGTGATTTCATTTGAATCTCGTAAGCCATAAAATTATTTTTGGCATCATCTGGTAGCCGGAAAAATGTTTAGTGTTTACTCACTCAATGTGGGTTGGGTCCTATCTTGCTTTTGTTTACTATACTCCTACTTGTTTATGTTAGCAATTAGAAAACCTAAGATTTAGGGCCCAATTCCAGGCCCCATGACTAATTTGTTAATGCATTAACCAAATGTGAAATGTGGCAGCATCAGCATGAGTATCGGGGGCCATCCTCCTTGGGATTTTGTCACTCTGTTTTTCTTGCTGGTCAAAGTGCGAGTACTGACAGGGGTTTTTGTTCTTAGATCTGGCCACCGGAGAGGATTGGTTCGATTGGTTCAAAGGAGTAGGACACGAGTAAATTGAATTCTTTTGCCATTAATTTACCTTTTGCCATTTTTCCCACAACCATCCAAGTCAGAGTATAAGCGACAGTTCATATGATGCAGCCAGGCCCTGCATTTGTTGGTGCATCTTCATGTCTACCATTTGATACTTCACAATTTTGGTCCTTGCCCCCCGGAAGCCAACCCCGTTCAGCGAATCTATGGCATGATTCAATTGCTGTGTCTCATGTCGTAACTCATCCGCCTCAGTCTCGTCTTTCGTTGACGCCGGAGCACAACGTAGTAGTGCTCGGGGGCGCATCTCTGCGGAAATCCTTACAAGTATCCGAACCGGCTGTGGAGATTGGAAAAGGAAATCCCTAAGTGCATCTCTGAAACAATGACATTTTTTCAGTAATGAACAGAGACTAGCAGTTCATTTTTATTCTGTAGGGCGGATCTTTTTGGATGAAATTCTGAACACTATTCAAAGAAATAAGCAGCTGGCATTTGTTCAAGAATATACCAAGTCTGTGAACATTGTTTGTTTCTCTGTAGCAAGTTATTCTATAAATACTGAACACTATGCAAGGAAATCAGCCGCCGCCATTGTTCAAGAATGTACTAATTCTCTGAACATTGTTTTGTTTTCCTGTAGCAAGTTATTTCTATAAATACTGAACATTGCAAGGAAATCAAGAGAATGAGCTAATTCTCTGAAAAACGTGTTGTTTTTCTGTAGCAAATTATTGTATGAATTCTGAACATCTGTGCAAAGAAACTGAGCTCTGAACATTATTCAAAACAACAGAAATAGAGCACAATCTGTATGTACATGAGCATTAAGCTAGAAGAATTCCTAATGTTACTGTGTTCCTTGTGTTTTTGGTTTTTTTCTCTTCCATGCTGTAGCACAGAGTCCATAAGTTTCATTGTTGTTGATTTTTGGTCAGTTACATATTTAACTGCAACCTGTTTTCTTGTTCACGCTGATTCTCAAAGTCCAAACTATTTGTTAGATAAAGACAACTCATTTTTAGCAGTTCATAATATTGTCGCTGTTTAGGGTCTAGTGTTTCCTTCCTTGCTTTTTGCATTACGACGCTTCACCCATGTTTTACCTATTTAAGTTGGTGTACAACTGTACATGGTATGTAAATATAATAGTCTGTTCTAACCTATTCTCTGTTTTTTTTCAAAGCGTGGGCTCCGAACATTCAGCAAAACATGGACATTGTGAATTTACTAGATTGCGACAAGTCTACACAGGGAATAGGCCGAGTTTGCAATGAGCAGCTTGCAGAGCTACTATGGCCTGAGTTCTCAAAGAGGAGATGGCATGGATTTAAGTACATTAATGTCCTTGTACAGCAAGGGAAGCTCCCAAGGTATTGGAAGTGAAATACTCCCAAATTCTTCTTCTCCGCCTGACAGTACACAAAGCATTGGAAGAGGCAACTGGGCGACCAAAGAATTAGTTCATTGGTTCCATACGCCATGGCAGAAAGTGGAGGCCGATCCCCAGGATGACCCTTTCTGCCGGATTCAATTAAGATGATGAAAAGTTTTTTGCCAAGGCCTATTTTCCAGTATGCGTTTGAATATGGACACAGACTCAAAGAACGGTGGGATCTTTATGTGGTCGGGCTCCAAGTGGACCTTCAACCATGAGTCCTTCACCTGTCCGTTGCTCGACGGTCTGCCCAAACCTGTGCCGGGTCGTAGGATGAAAGCTGCTTTTACTGAGTTCTACTCAATGTAGCGGCGCAATAGGAGTTATTTTTGTATTACCGCTCTGCTATTGCAAGCTTCATCTGGATCTGTTATGTCATCCATATGAGCTAAGTTGAGAGGGAAATGGAAGAGGACGCTTGGTTCGACATGATCTTCTGTCACGTCAATCCTTGTTCCTCAGAGCAGCGATCACACAACGGACGGCATTATGGAGTCGTCAAACGACATTACAGTTGCATCAAAGGTATCTAAGCAATGGTAACATCATTTGAAGAACATCCCTTTTATTTCTTTTCTTTCCCTGATTTTTTCGTAGGTTAATAACTTACAGCGTAAATGTCAATAACTTACAGCATAAATATCTTTCTATAGGTAGTCTTTCAAACTAAAACGACAACACAGGCCTTACAAGATACTTCCTTTTTTCGTCCACTGTTTCTTCCTGCTAGTATCAGGTTCAGTAACATACACACAAGTAAAAATGCTCATCGTTTTTCTCTGCGCCACCATGCAAAAAAAAAGTGCCCCAAGAAGATAATTGCCTCCATTTCTTTCCCGTAGCATCCTATGTGCGTTGTAGCTCTCTGCCCACGACGTTGCGTTATGTCACCTGTTTTTGGAGGACAGATAAAGGGAATTAGTCCTTTCTGCTTTCTATATAAGAAAATATGATAGCCATAACAAATCCTATAAGATTAACACTGCTAGTCCAGAATATTTAAGCATTACCGGATTATTTTGGGGGCATTGTGGCTTTTTATGGCCTGGCAGCCTGCACTTGGAACACTTCCTTACTGCTTTTTGTTTCTTAAGCTTATCAGAAGCCTTTTCATACATGGACTTTGGCCTATCACCAAGGTTAAAACCTTTTGTGCGTGACAGCGGGGGGTCTCTCAACCTAAATGTTTGATGCACCTCAACGCCACCCATGCTAGACGCACCAATGATAGACACAATGTTTTGATGCACCTGCGTAGGGATATGCAGGTCGCCATCCCCCTCCTGCCTGGCATCAACATTCAGTTGCTGAGGATCATCAATACACCGTCGCTTCCCACCTGAGAGTTGTTGTTCTTGGCGGAGCCGCTTGTCTAACCTGACTTTGTTTATTGCCTCACCAATTCCTTCCACGAACAGGTCGTACGACCTGTCGTCCGTGCATTCGTTTGACAATGCGTCCGACACCTGGCTCATGACTATAGAATGCCTGACTGTCAAGTGTGTTCTCTGTCCATTTTGACCAACATTTCCATCTGTCATCATAGCTAACACATGCCCTGCAGCTACTGTCCACCTAGGATTTATAAAGCTTTCAGGGAGGCTACTCAACCCAATGTGTCTTGCTACCGCTAGGACGTGGCAGCAATGCAAACCGTCCCGATTGAACTTGGAACATGAGCAGCGGTAGACATCATCAGGTGATATTGACACAGTGTATATCCTCTTTGAAAACTCTGCGTCCTGGTATTCGCCACGCCTTGTCACCAGAAATGTTCTTGTTTCACCAGCAGCAGCAACGACCTCAACTCTGTAAGCTGTGGTTTTTTTCATCTCTTCCACAAATTTGGCGTATATTGGTGGTGTGTATATCTTTGCGGCCTCTCTTTCCATAGGGTCGTAACTCCAGTAACGTTGTTCTCTCAGTTCTGATTTCTCTCTCAGTCGATCAAGGTCGCTATGCTTCTTTTCCAGAACAATCTGGTACTGGTTGAAAAAGGTCGCAATCGAGTCCTTTCGGAGGACGTAGCCTTTGAACAGAGAGTTGGTGCTCTCGCTCCTCCCAGTTGATGACGTGAATGGGAAAAATTTGTCCATGTAGTACGCAGGGACCCACTCATCTCTGATTTCAAACAACCGCTTTAGGTGGGTTTCATCCTGAGCATCATGCTTCTCCAACAGAGCGTGCCATCCGCTCTTAAACTCTTCACGCGTGAGCGAGTTCCTGATTAGGCTCCGGAGCTCTGCATGCAAAGTTCCTCGGGCAGCAAAGAAAGGGACTAGTTCCTGATTAGATGCCGAGACGAGCACGTGACACCACTGCCACCCTGTCTATCTTAGGGTAACGCGAGTCAAGGCGGACGTCGTCGCGGTAGCGACGACGGACGCCGAGACGAGCACATGACACCACTGCCTCCCTGTCTTACCGTAATGCGAGTCGAGGCGGACGTCGTCGCGGTAGCGACGACGGACGCCGAGACGAGAACGTGACACCACTGCCACCCTGTCTTAGCGTAACACGAGTCGAGGCGGACGTCGTCGCGATAGCGACGACGGACGCCGAGACGAGCACGTGACATCACTGCCTCCCTGTCTTAGCATAACGCGAGTCGAGGCGGACGTCGTCGCGGTAGCGACGACGGACGCCGAGACGAGCACGTGACACCACTGCCACCCTGTCTATCTTAGGGTAACGCGAGTCGAGGCGGACGTCGTCGCGGTAGCGACGACAGACGTCGAGATGAGCACGTGACACCACTGCCTCCCTGTCTTACCGTAACGCGAGTCGAGGCGGACGTCGTCGCGGTAGCGACGACGGAAGCCTAGACGAGCCCGTGACACCACTGCCACCCTGTCTTAGCGTAACGCGAGTCGAGGCGGACGTCATCGCGGTCGTGACGACGGACACCGAGACGAGCACGTGACACAACTGCCACCCTGTCTTACCGAAATGCGAGTCGAGGCGGACGTCGTCGCGGTAGCGACGACGGACGCCGAGACGAGCACGTGACACCACTGCCACCCTGTCTTAGTGTAACGCGAGTTGAGGCGGACATCGTCGCGGTAGCGACGACGGACGCTGAGATGAGCACGTCACACCACTGCCACTCTGTCTATCTTAGGGTTACGCGATTCGAGGTGGACGTCGTCGCGGTAGCGACGACGGACGCCGAGACGAGCACGTGACACTACTGCCACCCTGTCTATCTTAGGGTTACGTGAGTCGAGGCGGACGTCGTCGCGGTAGCGACGACGGACGCCGAGACGAGCACGTGACACCACTGCCACGCTGTCTATCTTAGCGTAACGCGAGTCGAGGCGGACGTCGTCGCGGTAGCGACGACGGACGCCGAGACGAGCACGTGACACCACTGCCAACCTTTCTATCTTAGGGTAACGCGAGTCGAGGCGGACGTCGTCGCGGCAGCAACGGCGGACGCCGAGACGAGCACGTGACACCACTGCCTCCCTGTCTTACTGTAACGCGAGTCGAGGCGGCCGTCGTCGCGGGAGCGACGACGGACGCCGAGACGAGCACGTGACACCACTGCCACCCTGTCTTAGCGTAACGCGAGTCGAGGCGGACGTCGTCGAGGTAGCGATGACGGACGCCGAGACGAGCACGTGACACCACTGCCACCCTGTCTTAGCGTAACGCGAGTCGAGGCGGACGTCGTCGCGGTAGCGACGACGGACGCTGAGACGAGCATGTGACACCACTGCCACCCTGTCTTAGCGTAACGCGAGTCGAGGCGGACGTCGTCGTGGTAGCGACGACGGACGACGAGACGAGCACGTGACACCACTGCCACCCTGTCTTAGGGTAACGCGAGTCGAGGCGGACGTCGTCGCGGTAGCGATGACAGACACCGAGACGAGCACGTGACACCACTGCCACCCTGTCTTAGCGTAACGCGAGTCGAGGCGGACGTCGTCGCGGTAGCGACGACGGACGCCGAGACGAGCATGTGACACCACTGCCACCCTGTCTTAGCGTAACGCGAGTCGAGGCGGACGTCGTCGCGGTAGCGACGACGGACGACGAGACGAGCACGTGACACCACTGCCACCCTGTCTTAGGGTAACGCGAGTCGAGGCGGACGTCGTCACGGTAGCGATGACGGACGCCGAGACGAGCACGTCACACCACTGCCTCCCTATCTTACCGTAACGCGAGTCGAGGCGGACGTCGTCGCGTTAGCGACGACGGACGGCAAGACGAGCACGTGACACCACTGCCACCTTGTCTATCTTAGGGTTACGCGAGTCGAGGCGGACGTCGTCGCGGTAGCGACGACAGACGCCGAGACGAGCACGTGACACCACTGCCACCCTGTCTTAGTGAAACGCGAGTCGAGGCGGACGTCGTCGCGCTAGCGACGACGGACGCCGAGACGAGCCCGTGACACCACTGCCACCCTGTCTTAGCGTAACGCGAGTCGAGGCGAACGTCATCGCGGTAGCGACGACGGACGCCGAGATGAGCACGTGACACCACTGCCACCCTATCTTACCGAAACGCGAGTCGAGGCGGACGTCGTCGCGGTAGCGACGACGGACGCCGAGACGAGCACGTGACACCACTGCCACCCTGTCTTACCGAAACGCGAGTCGAGGCGGAAGTCGTCGCGGTAGCGACGATGGACACCGACATGAGCACGTGACAGCACTGCCACCCTGTCTTAGCGTAACGCGAGTCGAGGCGGACGTCGTCGCGGTAGCGACGACGGACGCCGAGACAAGCACGTGACACCACTGCCACCCTGTCTATCTTAGGGTTACGCGAGTCGAAGCGGACGTCGTCGCGGTAGCGACGACGGACGCCGAGACGAGCACGTGACACCACTGCCACCCTGTCTATCTTAGGGTTGCGCGAGTCGAGGCGGACGTCGTCGCGGTAGCGACGACGGACGCCGAGACGAGCACGTGACACCACTTCCACCCTGTCTATCTTAGGGTAACGCGAGTCGAGGTGGACGTCGTCGCGGTAGCGACGATGGACGCCGAGACGAGCCCGTGACACCACTACCACCCTGTCTTAGCGTAACGCGAGTCGAGGCGGACGTCGTCGTGGTAGCGACGACGGACGCCGAGACGAGCACGTGACACCACTGCCACCCTGTCTTAGCGTAACGCGAGTCGAGGCGGACATCGTCGCGGTAGCGACGACGGACGACGAGACGAGCACGTGACACCACTGCCACCCTGTCTTAGGGTAACGCGAGTCGAGGCGGACGTCGTCGCGGTAGCGATGACGGACGCTGAGACGAGCACGTGACACCACAGCCTCCCTGTGTTACCGTCACGCGAGTCGACGCGGACGTCGTCGCGTTAGCGACGACGGACGCCAAGACGAGCACGTGACACCATTGCCCCCTGTCTATCTTAGGGTTACGCGAGTCGAGGCGGACGTCGTCGCGGTAGCGACGACGGACGCCGAGACGAGCACGTGACACCACTGCCACCCTGTCTTAGCGTAACGCTAGTCGAGGCGGACGTCGTCGCGGTAGCGACGACGGACGCCGAGATGAGCACGTGACACCACTGCCACCCTGTCTATCTTAGGGTTACGCGAGTCGAGGTGGACGTCGTCGCGGTAGCGACGACGGACGCCGAGACGAGCACGTGACACTACTGCCACCCTATCTATCTTAGGGTTACATGAGTCGAGGCGGACGTCGTCGCGGTAGCGACGACGGACGCCGAGACGAGCACGTGACACCACTGCCACCCTGTCTTAGGGTAACGCGAGTCGAGGCGGACGTCGTCGCGGTAGCGATGACAGACACCGAGACGAGCACGTGACACCACTGCCACCCTGTCTTAGCGTAACGCGAGTCGAGGCGGACATCGTCGCGGTAGCGACGACGGACGCCGAGACGAGCATGTGACACCACTGCCACCCTGTCTTAGCGTAACGCGAGTCGAGGCGGACGTCGTCGCGGTAGCGACGACGGACGACGAGACGAGCACGTGACACCACTGCCACCCTGTCTTAGGGTAACGCGAGTCGAGGCGGACGTCGTCACGGTAGCGATGACGGACGCCGAGACGAGCACGTGACACCACTGCCTCCCTATCTTACCGTAACGCGAGTCGAGGCGGACGTCGTCGCGTTAGCGACGACGGACGGCAAGACGAGCACGTGACACCACTGCCACCCTGTCTATCTTAGGGTTACGCGAGTCGAGGCGGACGTCGTCGCGGTAGCGACGACGGACGCCGAGACGAGCACGTGACACCACTGCCACCCTGTCTTAGTGAAACGCGAGTCGAGGCGGACGTCGTCGCGCTAGCGACGACGGACGCCGAGACGAGCCCGTGACACCACTGCCACCCTGTCTTAGCGTAACGCGAGTCGAGGCGAACGTCGTCGCGGTAGCGACGACGGACGCCGAGACGAGCACGTGACACCACTGCCACCCTATCTTACCGAAACGCGAGTCGAGGCGGACGTCGTCGCGGTAGCGACGATGGACGCCGAGACGAGCACGTGACACCACTGCCACCGTGTCTTACCGAAATGCGAGTCGAGGCGGAAGTCGTCGCGGTAGCGACGATGGACACCGACATGAGCACGTGACAGCACTGCCACCCTGTCTTAGCGTAACGCGAGTCGAGGCGGACGTCGTCGCGGTAGCGACGACGGACGCCGAGACAAGCACGTGACACCATTGCCACCCTGTCTATCTTAGGGTTACGCGAGTCGAAGCGGACGTCGTCGCGGTAGCGACGACGGACGCCGAGACGAGCACGTGACACCACTGCCACCCTGTCTATCTTAGGGTTGCGCGAGTCGAGGCGGACGTCGTCGCGGTAGCGACGACGGACGCCGAGACGAGCACGTGACACCACTTCCACCCTGTCTATCTTAGGGTAACGCGAGTCGAGGTGGACGTCGTCGCGGTAGCGACGATGGACGCCGAGACGAGCCCGTGACACCACTACCACCCTGTCTTAGCGTAACGCGAGTCGAGGCGGATGTCGTCGTGGTAGCGACGACGGACGCCGAGACGAGCACGTGACACCACTGCCACCCTGTCTTAGCGTAACGCGAGTCGAGGCGGACATCGTCGCGGTAGCGACGACGGACGACGAGACGAGCACGTGACACCACTGCCACCCTGTCTTAGGGTAACGCGAGTCGAGGCGGACGTCGTCGCGGTAGCGATGACGGACGCTGAGACGAGCACGTGACACCACAGCCTCCCTGTCTTACCGTAACGCGAGTCGACGCGGACGTCGTCGCGTTAGCGACGACGGACGCCAAGACGAGCACGTGACACCATTGCCCCCTGTCTATCTTAGGGTTACGCGAGTCGAGGCGGACGACGACGTCCGCCGAGACGAGCACGTGACACCACTGCCACCCTGTCTTAGCGTAACGCTAGTCGAGGCGGACGTCGTCGCGGTAGCGACGACGGACGCCGAGATGAGCACGTGACACCACTGCCACCCTGTCTATCTTAGGGTTACACGAGTCGAGGTGGACGTCGTCGCGGTAGCGACGACGGACGCCGAGACGAGCACGTGACACTACTGCCACCCTATCTATCTTAGGGTTACATGAGTCGAGGCGGACGTCGTCGCGGTAGCGACGACGGACACCGAGACGAGCACGTGACACCACTGCCACCCTGTCTATCTTAGCGTAACGCGAGTCGAGGCGGACGTCGTCGCGGTAGCGACGACGGACGCCGAGACGAGCACGTGACACCACTGCCACCCTGTCTATCTTAGGGTAACGCGAGTCGAGGCGGACGTCGTCGCGGTAGCGACGGCGGACGCTGAGACGAGCACATGACACCACTGCCTCCCTGTCTTACTGAAACGCGAGTCGAGGCGGACGTCGTCGCGGTAGCGACGACGGACGCCGAGACGAGCACGTGACACCACTGCCACCCTGTCTTAGCGTAACGCGAGTCGAGGCGGACGTCGTCGAGGTAGCGACGACGGACGCCGAGACGAGCATGTGACACCACTGCCACCCTGTCTTAGCGTAACGCGAGTCGAGGCGGATGTCGTCGCGGTAGCGACGACGGACGCCGAGACGAGCATGTGACACCACTGCCACCCTGTCTTAGCGTAACGCGAGTCGAGGCAGACGTCGTCGCGGTAGCGACGACGGACGACGAGACGAGCACGTGGCACCACTGCCACCCTGTCTTAGGGTAACGCGAGTCGAGGCGGACGTCGTCGCGGTAGCGATGACAGACACCGAGACGAGCACGTGACACCACTGCCATCCTGTCATAGCGTAACGCGAGTCGAGGCGGACGTCGTCGCGGTAGCGACGACGGACGCCGAGACGAGCATGTGACACCACTGCCACCCTGTCTTAGCGTAACGCGAGTCGAGGCGGACGTCGTCGCGGTAGCGACGACGGACGACGAGACGAGCACGTGACACCACTGCCACCCTGTCTTAGGGTAACGCGAGTCGAGGCAGACGTCGTCACGGTAGCGAGGATGGACGCCGAGACGAGCACGTGACACCACTGCTTCCCTGTCTTACCGTAACGCGAGTCGAGGCGGACGTCGTCGCGTTAGCGACGACGGACGCCAAGACGAGCACGTGACACCACTGCCACCCTGTCTATCTTACGGTTACGCGAGTCGAGGCGGACGTCGTCGCGGTAGCAACGACGGACGCTGAGACGAGCACGTGACACCACTGCCACCCTGTCTTAGTGAAACGCGAGTCGAGGCGGACGTCGTCGCGCTAGCGACGACGGACGCCGAGACGAGCCCACGACACCACTGCCACCCTGTCTTAGCGTAACGCGAGTCGAGGCGAACGTCGTCGCGGTAGCGACGACGGACGCCGAGACGAGCACGTGACACCACTGCCACCCTGTCTTACCGAAACGCGAGTCGAGGCGGACGTCGTCACGGTAGCGACGACGGACGCCGAGACGAGCACGTGACACCACTGCCACTCTGTCTTACCGAAACGCGAGTCGAGGCGGAAGTCGTCGCGGTAGAGACGATGGACACCGACATGACCACGTGACACCACTGCCACCCTGTCTTAGCGTAACGCGAGTCGAGGCGGACGTCGTCGCGGTAGCGACGACGGACGCCGAGACGAGCACGTGACACCACTACCACCCTGTCTATCTTAGGGTTACGCGAGTCGAGGCGGACGTCGTCGCGGTAGCGACGACGGACGCCGAGACGAGCACGTGACACCACTGCCACCCTGTCTATCTTAGGGTTACGCGAGTCGAGACGGACGTCGTCGCGGTAGCGACGACGGACGCTAAGACGAGCACGTGACACCACTGCCACCCTGTCTTACCGAAACGCGAGTCGAGGCGGAAGTCGTCGCGGTAGCGACGATGGACACCGACATGAGCACGTGACACCACTGCCACCCTGTCTTAGCGTAACGCGAGTCGAGGCGGACGTCGTCGCGGTAGCGACGACGGACGCCGAGACGAGCACGTGACACCACTGCCACCCTGTCTATCTTAGGGTTACGCGAGTCGAGGCGGACGTCGTCGCGGTAGTGACGACGGACGCCGAGACGAGCCCGTGACACCACTTCCACCCTGTCTTAGCGTAACGCGAGTCGAGGCGGACGTCGTCGCGGTAGCGACGACGGACGCCGAGATGAGCACGTGACACCACTGCCACCCTGTCTTAGCGTAACGTGAGTCGAGGCGGACGTCGTCGCGGTAGCGACGACGGACGCCGAGACGAGCACGTGACACCACTGCCACCCTGTCTTAATGAACCGCGAGTCGAGGCGGACGTCGTCGCGGTAGCGACGACGGACGCCGAGACGAGCACGTGACACCACTGCCACTCTGTCTTACCGAAACGCGAGTCGAGGCGGAAGTCGTCGCGGTAGAGACGATGGACACCGACATGACCACGTGACACCACTGCCACCCTGTCTTAGCGTAACGCGAGTCGAGGCGGACGTCGTCGCGGTAGCGACGACGGACGCCGAGACGAGCACGTGACACCACTACCACCCTGTCTATCTTAGGGTTACGCGAGTCGAGGCGGACGTCGTCGCGGTAGCGACGACGGACGCCGAGACGAGCACGTGACACCACTGCCACCCTGTCTATCTTAGGGTTACGCGAGTCGAGGCAGACGTCGTCGCGGTAGCGACGACGGACGCTGAGACGAGCACGTGACACCACTGCCACCCTGTCTTACCGAAACGCGAGTCGAGGCGGAAGTCGTCGCGGTAGCGACGATGGACACCGACATGAGCACGTGACACCACTGCCACCCTGTCTTAGCGTAACGCGAGTCGAGGCGGACGTCGTCGCGGTAGCGACGACGGACGCCGAGACGAGCACGTGACACCACTGCCACCCTGTCTATCTTAGGGTTACGCGAGTCGAGGCGGACGTCGTCGCGGTAGCGACGACGGACGCCGAGACGAGCCCGTGACACCACTTCCACCCTGTCTTAGCGTAACGCGAGTCGAGGCGGACGTCGTCGCGGTAGCGACGACGGACGCCGAGATGACCACGTGACACCACTGCCACCCTGTCTTAGCGTAACGAGAGTCGAGGCGGACATCGTCGCGGTAGCGACGACGAACGCCGAGATGAGCACGTGACACCACTGCCACCCTGTCTATCTTAGGGTTACGCGAGTCGAGGCGAACGTCGTCGCGGTAGCGACGACGGACGCCGAGACGAGCACGTGACACCACTGCCATCCTGTCTATCTTAGGGTTACGCGAGTCGAGGCGGACGTCGTCGCGGTAGCGACGACGGACGCCGAGACGAGCACGTGACACCACTGCCTCCCTATCTTAGCGTAACGAGAGTCGAGGCAGACGTCGTCGCGGTAGCGACGACGGACGCCGAGACGAGCACGTGACACCACTGCCACCCTGTCTATCTTAGGGTAACGCGAGTCGAGGCGGACGTCGTCGCGGTAGCAACGACGGACGCCGAGACGAGCACGTGACACCACTGCCACCCTGTCTTAGCGTAACGTGAGTCGAGGCGGACATCGTCGCGGTAGCGACGACGGTCGACGAGATGAGCACGTGACACCACTGCCACCCTGTCTTAGCGTAACGCGAGTCGAGGCGGACGTCGTCGCGGTAGCGACGACGGATGCCGAGACGAGCACCTGACGCCACTGCCACCCTGTCTATCTTAGGGTTACGCGAGTCGAGGCGGACGTCGTCGCTGTAGCGACGACGGACGCCGAGACGAGCACGTGACACTAATACCATCCTGTCTATCTTAGGGTTACGTGAGTCGAGGCGGACGTCGTCGCGGTACGCCAAGACGAGCACGTGACACCACTGCCACCCTGTCTATCTTAGGGTTACGCGAGTCAAGGCGGACGTCATCGCGGTAACGACGGCGGACGCCGAGACGAGCACGTGACACCACTGCCTCCCTGTCTTACTGTAACGCGAGTCGAGGCGGACGTCGTCGCGGTAGCTGCGACGGACGCCGAGACGAGCACGTGACACCACTGCCACCCTGTCTTAGTGTAACGCGAGTCGAGGCGTACGTCGTCGCGGTAGCGACGACGAACGCCGAGACGAGCACGTGACACCACTGCCACCCTGTCTTAGCGTAACGCGAGTCGAGGTGGACGTCGTCGCGGTAGCGACGATGGACGCCGAGACGAGCACGTGACACCACTGCCACCCTGTCTTAGCGTAACGCGAGTCGAGGCGGACGTCGTCGTGGTAGCGACGACGGACGCCGAGACGAGCACGTGACACCACTGCCACCCTGTCTATCTTAGGGTAATGCGAGTCGAGGCGAACGTCGTCGCGGTAGCGACGATGGACGCCGAGACGAGCATGTGACACCACTACCACCCTGTCTATCTTAGGGTTACGCGAGTCGAGGCGGACGTCGTAGCGGTAGCGACGGCGGGCGCCGAGACGAGCACGTGACACCACTGCCTCCCTGTCTTACTGTAACGCGAGTCGAGGCGGACGTCATTGCGGTAGCGACGACGGACGCCGAGACGAGCACGTGACACCACTACCACCCTATCTTAGCGTAACGCGAGTCGAGGTGGACGTCGTCGCGGTAGCGACGACGAACGCCGAGACGAGCACGTGACACCACTGCCACCCTGTCTTAGCGTAACGCGAGTCGAGGCGGACGTCGTCGCGGTAGCGACGACGGACGCCGAGACGAGCACGTGACACCACTGCCACCCTGTCTTAGGGTAACGCGAGTCGAGGCGGACGTCGTCGCGGTAGCGATGATGGACGCCGAGACGAGCATGTGACACCACTGCCTCCCTGTCTTACCGTAACGCGAGTCGAGGCGGACGTCGTCGCGTTAGCGACGACGGACGCCGAGACGAGCACGTGACACCACTGCCACCCTGTCTATCTTAGGGTTACGCGAGTCGAGGCAGACGTCGTCGCGGTAGCGACGACGGACGCCAAAACGAGCACGTGACACCACTGCCACCCTGTCTATCTTATGGTAACGCGAGTCGAGGCGGACGTCGTCGCGGTAGCGACGACGGACGCCGAGACGAGCACGTGACACCACTGCCACCCTGTCTATCTTAGGGTAACGCGAGTCGAGGCGGACGTCGTCGCGGTAGCGACGACGGACGCCAAGACGAGCACGTGACACTACTGCCACCCTGTCTATCTTAGGGTTACGTGAGTTGAGGCGGACGTCGTCGCGGTAGCGACGACAGACGCCTAGACGAGCACGTGACTCCACTGCCTCCCTGTCTTAGCGTAACGCGAGTCGAGGCGGATGTCGTCGCGGTAGCGACGACGGACGCCGAGACGAGCACGTGACACTACTGCCACCCTGTCTATCTTAGGGTAACGCGAGTCGAGGCGGACGTCGTCGCGGTAGCGACGACGGACGCCGAGATGAGCACGTGACACCACTGCCACCCTTTCTTAGCGTAACGCGAGTCGAGGCGGACGTCGTCGCGGTAGCGACGACGGACGCCGAGAAGAGCACGTGACACCACTGCCACCCTGTCTATCTTAGGGTTACGCGAGTCGAGGCGGACGTCGTCGCGGTAGGGACGACGGACGCCAAGACGAGCACGTGACACTACTGCCACCCTGTCTATCTTAGGGTAACGCGAGTCGAGGCGGACGTCGTCGCGGTTGCGACGACAGATGCCGAGACGAGCACGTGACACCATTGCCACCCTGTCTTAGCGTAACGCGAGTTGAGGCGGACGTCGTCGCGGTAGCGACGACGGACGCCGAGACGAGCACGTGACACCACTGCCACCCTGTCTTACTGAAATGCGAGTCGAGGCGGACGTCGTCGCGGTAGCGACGACGGATGCCGAGACGAGCACGTGACACCACTGCCACCCTGTCTTAGCGTAACGCGAGTCGAGGCGGACATCGTCGCAGTAGCGACGACGGACGCCGAGATGAGCACGTGACACCACTGCCACCCTGTCTTAGCGTAACGCGAGTCGAGGCGGACGTCGTCGCGGTAGCAACGACGGACGCCGAGACGAGCACGTGACACCACTGCCACCCTGTCTATCTTAGGGTTATGCGAGTCGAGGCGGACGTCGTCGCGGTAGCGATGACGGACGCCGAGACGAGCACGTGACACTACTGCCACCCTGTCTATCTTAGGGTTACGTGAGTCGAGGCGGACGTCGTCGCGGTAGCGATGACGGACGCCGAGACGAGCACGTGACTCCACTGCCTCCCTGTCTTAGTGTAACACGAGTTGAGACGGACGTCGTCGCGGTAGCGACGACGGACGCCGAGACGAGCACGTGACACTACTGCCACCCTGTCTATCTTAGGGTAACGCGAGTCGTGGCGGACGTCGTCGCGGTAGCGACGACAGATGCCGAGACGAGCATGTGACACCACTGCCACCCTGTCTTAGCGTAACGCGAGTTGAGGCGGACGTCGTCGCGGTAGCGACGACGGATGCCGAGACGAGCACGTGACACCACTGCCACCCTGTCTTACCGAAATGCGAGTCGAGGCGGACGTCGTCGCGGTAGCGACGATGGATGCCGAGACGAGCACGTGACACCACTGCCACCCTGTCTTAGCGTAACACGAGTCGAGGCGGACATCGTCGCGGTAGCGATGACGGACGCCGAGATGAGCACGTGACACCACTGCCACCCTGTCTTAGCGTGACGCGAGTCGAGGCGGACGTCGTCGCGGTAGCAACGACGGACGCCGAGACGAGCACGTGACACCACTGCCACCCTGTCTATCTTAGGGTTATGCGAGTCGAGGCGGACGTCATCGCGGTAGCGACGACGGACGCCGAGACGAGCACGTGACACTACTGCCACCCTGTCTATCTTAGGGTTACGTGAGTCGAGGCGGACGTTGTCGCGGTAGCGACGACGAACGCCGAGACGAGCACGTGACACCACTGCCACCCTGTCTTAGCGTAACGCGAGTCGAGGTGGACGTCGTCGCGGTAGCGACGATGGACGCCGAGACGAGCACGTGACACCACTGCCACCCTGTCTTAGCGTAACGCGAGTCGAGGCGGACGTCGTCGTGCTAGCGACGACGGACGCCGAGACGAGCACGTGACACCACTGCCACCCTGTCTATCTTAGGGTAATGCGAGTCGAGGCGAACGTCGTCGCGGTAGCGACGATGGACGCCGAGACGAGCATGTGACACCACTACCACCCTGTCTATCTTAGGGTTACGCGAGTCGAGGCGGACGTCGTAGCGGTAGCGACGGCGGGCGCCGAGACGAGCACGTGACACCACTGCCTCCCTGTCTTACTGTAACGCGAGTCGAGGCGGACGTCATTGCGGTAGCGACGACGGACGCCGAGACGAGCACGTGACACCACTACCACCCTATCTTAGCGTAACGCGAGTCGAGGTGGACGTCGTCGCGGTAGCGACGACGAACGCCGAGACGAGCACGTGACACCACTGCCACCCTGTCTTAGCGTAACGCGAGTCGAGGCGGACGTCGTCGCGGTAGCGACGACGGACGCCGAGACGAGCACGTGACACCACTGCCACCCTGTCTTAGGGTAACGCGAGTCGAGGCGGACGTCGTCGCGGTAGCGATGATGGACGCCGAGACGAGCATGTGACACCACTGCCTCCCTGTCTTACCGTAACGCGAGTCGAGGCGGACGTCGTCGCGTTAGCGACGACGGACGCCGAGACGAGCACGTGACACCACTGCCACCCTGTCTATCTTAGGGTTACGCGAGTCGAGGCAGACGTCGTCGCGGTAGCGACGACGGACGCCAAAACGAGCACGTGACACCACTGCCACCCTGTCTATCTTATGGTAACGCGAGTCGAGGCGGACGTCGTCGCGGTAGCGACGACGGACGCCGAGACGAGCACGTGACACCACTGCCACCCTGTCTATCTTAGGGTAACGCGAGTCGAGGCGGACGTCGTCGCGGTAGCGACGACGGACGCCAAGACGAGCACGTGACACTACTGCCACCCTGTCTATCTTAGGGTTACGTGAGTTGAGGCGGACGTCGTCGCGGTAGCGACGACAGACGCCTAGACGAGCACGTGACTCCACTGCCTCCCTGTCTTAGCGTAACGCGAGTCGAGGCGGATGTCGTCGCGGTAGCGACGACGGACGCCGAGACGAGCACGTGACACTACTGCCACCCTGTCTATCTTAGGGTAACGCGAGTCGAGGCGGACGTCGTCGCGGTAGCGACGACGGACGCCGAGATGAGCACGTGACACCACTGCCACCCTTTCTTAGCGTAACGCGAGTCGAGGCGGACGTCGTCGCGGTAGCGACGACGGACGCCGAGAAGAGCACGTGACACCACTGCCACCCTGTCTATCTTAGGGTTACGCGAGTCGAGGCGGACGTCGTCGCGGTAGGGACGACGGACGCCAAGACGAGCACGTGACACTACTGCCACCCTGTCTATCTTAGGGTAACGCGAGTCGAGGCGGACGTCGTCGCGGTTGCGACGACAGATGCCGAGACGAGCACGTGACACCATTGCCACCCTGTCTTAGCGTAACGCGAGTTGAGGCGGACGTCGTCGCGGTAGCGACGACGGACGCCGAGACGAGCACGTGACACCACTGCCACCCTGTCTTACTGAAATGCGAGTCGAGGCGGACGTCATCGCGGTAGCGACGACGGATGCCGAGACGAGCACGTGACACCACTGCCACCCTATCTTAGCGTAACGCGAGTCGAGGCGGACATCGTCGCAGTAGCGACGACGGACGCCGAGATGAGCACGTGACACCACTGCCACCCTGTCTTAGCGTAACGCGAGTCGAGGCGGACGTCGTCGCGGTAGCAACGACGGACGCCGAGACGAGCACGTGACACCACTGCCACCCTGTCTATCTTAGGGTTATGCGAGTCGAGGCGGACGTCGTCGCGGTAGCGATGACGGACGCCAAGACGAGCACGTGACACTACTGCCACCCTGTCTATCTTAGGGTTACGTGAGTCGAGGCGGACGTCGTCGCGGTAGCGATGACGGACGCCGAGACGAGCACGTGACTCCACTGCCTCCCTGTCTTAGTGTAACACGAGTTGAGACGGACGTCGTCGCGGTAGCGACGACGGACGCCGAGACGAGCACGTGACACTACTGCCACCCTGTCTATCTTAGGGTAACGCGAGTCGTGGCGGACGTCGTCGCGGTAGCGACGACAGATGCCGAGACGAGCACGTGACACCACTGCCACCCTGTCTTAGCGTAACGCGAGTTGAGGCGGACGTCGTCGCGGTAGCGACGACGGATGCCGAGACGAGCACGTGACACCACTGCCACCCTGTCTTACCGAAATGCGAGTCGAGGCGGACGTCGTCGCGGTAGCGACGATGGATGCCGAGACGAGCACGTGACACCACTGCCACCCTGTCTTAGCGTAACACGAGTCGAGGCGGACATCGTCGCGGTAGCGATGACGGACGCCGAGATGAGCACGTGACACCACTGCCACCCTGTCTTAGCGTGACGCGAGTCGAGGCGGACGTCGTCGCGGTAGCAACGACGGACGCCGAGACGAGCACGTGACACCACTGCCACCCTGTCTATCTTAGGGTTATGCGAGTCGAGGCGGACGTCATCGCGGTAGCGACGACGGACGCCGAGACGAGCACGTGACACTACTGCCACCCTGTCTATCTTAGGGTTACGTGAGTCGAGGCGGACGTTGTCGCGGTAGCGACGACGGACGCCGAGACGAGCACGTGACACCACTGCCTCCCTGTCTTAGCGTAACGCGAGTCGAGGCGGATGTCGTCGCGGTAGCGACGACGAACGCCGAGACGTGCACGTGACACCACTGCCACCCTGTCTTAGCGTAACGCGAGTCGAGGCGGACGTCGTCGCGGTAGCGACGACGGACGCCGGGACGAGCACGTGACACCACTGCCACCCTGTCTTAGAGTAACGCGAGTCGAGGCGGACGTCGTCGCGGTAGCGACGACGGATGCCGAGACAAGCACGTGACACCACTGCCACCCTATCTTAGGGTAACGCGAGTCGAGGCGGACGTCGTCGCGGTAGCGACGACGGACGCCGAGACGAGCATGTGACACCACTGCCTCCCTGTCTTACCGTAACGCGAGTCGAGGCGGACGTCATCGCGTTAGCGACGACGGACGCCGAGACGAGCACGTGACACCACTGCCACCCTGTCTATCTTAGGGTTACGCGAGTCGAGGCAGACGTCGTCGCGGTAGCGATGACGGACGCTGAGACAAGCACGTGACACCACTGCCACCCTGTCTATCTTAGGGTAACGCGAGTCGAGGCGGACGTCGTCGCGGTAGCGACGACGGACGCCGAGACGAGCACGTGACACCACTGCCACCCTGTCTATCTTAGGGTAACGCGAGTCGAGGCGGACGTCTTTGCGGTAGCGATGACGGACGCCGAGACGAGCACGTGACACCACTGCCACCCTGTCTTAGTGAAACGCGAGTCGAGGCGGACGTCGTCGCAGTAGCGACGACGGACACCGAGACGAGCCCGCGACACCACTGCCTCCCTGTCTTACTGTAACGCGAGTCGAGGCGGACGTCGTCGCGGTAGCGACGACAGACGCCGAGACGAGCACGTGACACCACTGCCACCCTGTCTTAGCGTAACGCGAGTCGAGGCGGACGTCGTCGCGGTAGCGACGACGGACGCCGAGACAAGCACGTGACACCACTGCCACCCTGTCTTAGGGTAACGCGAGTCGAGGCGGACGTCGTCACGGTAGCGACGACGGACGCCGAGACGAGTATGTGACACCACTGCGTCCCTGTCTTACCGTAACGCGAGTCGAGGCGGACGTCGTCGCGTTAGCGACGACGGACGCCGAGACGAGCACCTGACACCACTGCCACCCTGTCTATCTTAGGGTAACGCGAGTCGAGGCGGACGTCGTCGCGGTAGCGACGAAGGACGCCGAGACGAGCACGTGACACCACTGCCACCCTATCTATCTTAGGGTAATGCGAGTCGAGGCGGACGTCGTCGCAGTAGCGACGACGGACGCCGAGACGAGCCCGTGACACCATTGCCACCCTGTCTTAGCGTAACGCGAGTCGAGGCGGACGTCGTCGAGGTAGCGACGACGGACACCGAGACGAGCACGTGACACCACTGCCACCCTGTCTTACCGAAATGCGAGTCGAGGCGCACGTCGTCGCGGTAGCGACGACGGACGCCGAGACGAGCACATGACACCACTGCCACCCTGTCTTACCGAAACGCGAGTCGAGGCGGACGTCGAGACGAGCACGTGACACCACTGCCACCCTGTCTATCTTAGGGTAACGCGAGTCGAGGCGGACGTCGTCGCGGTAGCGACGACGGTCGCCGAGACGAGCCCGTGACACCACTGCCACCTTGTCTTATCGTAACGCTAGTCGAGGCGGACGTCGTCGCGGTAGCGACGACGGACGCCGAGACGAGCACGTGACACCACTGCCACCCTGTCTTACCGAAATGCGAGTCGAGGCGGACGTCGTCGCGGTAGCGACGACGGACGCCGAGACGAGCACGTGACACCACTGCCACCCTGTCTTAGCGTTACGTGAGTCGAGGCGGACATCGTCGCGGTAGCGACGACGGACGCCAAGACGAGCACGTGACACCACTGCCACCCTGTCTATCTTAGGGTTACGTGAGTCGAGGCAGACGTCGTCGCGGTAGCGACGACGGACGCCAAGACGAGCATGTGACACCACTGCCACCCTGTCTATCTTAGGGTAACGCGAGTCGAGGCGGACGTCGTCGCGGTAGCGACGACGGACGCCGAGACGAGCACGTGACACCACTGCCACCCTGTCTATCTTAGGGTAACGCGAGTCGAGGCGGACGTCGTCGCGGTAGCGACGACGGACGCCAAGACGAGCACGTGACACTACTGCCACCCTGTCTATCTTAGGGTTACGTGAGTTGAGGCGGACGTCGTCGCGGTAGCGACGGCAGACGCCTAGACGAGCACGTGACTCCACTGCCTCCCTGTCTTAGCGTAACGCGAGTCGAGGCGGATGTCGTCGCGGTAGCGACGACGGACGCCGAGACGAGCACGTGACACTACTGCCACCCTGTCTATCTTAGGGTAACGCGAGTCGAGGCAGACGTCGTCGCGGTAGCGACGACGGACGCCGAGATGAGCACGTGACACCACTGCCACCCTGTCTTAGCGTAACGCGAGTCGAGGCGGACGTCGTCGCGGTAGCGACGACGGACGCGGAGAAGAGCACGTGACACCACTGCCACCCTGTCTATCTTAGGGTTACGCGAGTCGAGGCGGACGTCGTCGCGGTAGGGACGACGGACGCCAAGACGAGCACGTGACACTACTGCCACCCTGTCTATCTTAGGGTAACGCGAGTCGAGGCGGACGTCGTCGCGGTAGCGACGACAGATGCTGAGACGAGCACGTGACACCATTGCCACCCTGTCTTAGCGTAACGCGAGTTCAGGCGGACGTCGTCGCGGTAGCGATGACGGACGCCGAGACGAGCACGTGACACCACTGCGACCCTGTCTTACCGACATGCGAGTCGAGGCGGACGTCGTTGCGGTAGCGACGACGGATGCCGAGACGAGCACGTGACACCACTGCCACCCTGTCTTAGCGTAATGCGAGTCGAGGCGGACATCGTCGCAGTAGCGACGACGGACGCCGAGATGAGCACGTGACACCACTGCCACCCTGTCTTAGCATAACGCGAGTCGAGGCGGACGTCGTCGCGGTAGCAACGACGGACGCCGAGACGAGCACGTGACACCACTGCCACCCTGTCTATCTTAGGGTTATGCGAGTCGAGGTGGACGTCGTCGCGGTAGCGATGACGGACGCCGAGACGAGCACGTGACACTAGTGCCACCCTGTCTATCTTAGGGTTACGTGAGTCGAGGCGGACGTCGTCGCGGTAGCGATGACGGACGCCGAGACGAGCACGTGACTCCACTGCCTCCCTGTCTTAGTGTAACACGAGTCGAGGCGGACGTCGTCGCGGTAGCGACGACGGACGCCGAGACGAGCACGTGACACTACTGCCACCCTGTCTATCTTAGGGTAACGCGAGTCGAGGCGGACGTCGTCGCGGTAGCGACGACAGATGCCGAGACGAGCACGTGACACCACTGCCACCCTGTCTTAGCGTAACGCGAGTTGAGGCGGACGTCGTCGCGGTAGCGACAACGGATGCCGAGACGAGCACGTGACACCACTACCACCCTGTCTTACCGAAATGCGAGTCGAGGCGGATGTCGTCGCGGTAGCGACGACGGATGCCGAGACGAGCACGTGACACCACTGCCACCCTGTCTTAGCGTAACACGAGTCGAGGCGGACATCGTCGCGGTAGCGACGACGGACGCCGAGATGAGCACGTGACACCACTGCCACCCTGTCTTAGCGTAACGCGAGTCGAGGCGGACGTCGTCGCGGTAGCAACGACGGACACCGAGACGAGCACGTGACACCACTGCCACCCTGTCTATCTTAGGGTTAGGCGAGTCGAGGCGGACGTCGTCGCGGTAGCGACGACGGACGCCGAGACGAGCACGTGACACTACTGCCACCCTGTCTATCTTAGGGTTACGTGAGTCGAGGCAGACGTCGTCGCGGTAGCGACGACGGACGCCGAGACGAGCACGTGACACCACTGCCTCCCTGTCTTAGCGTAACGCGAGTCGAGGCGGATGTCGTCGCGGTAGCGACGACGAACGCCGAGACGTGCACGTGACACCACTGCCACCCTATCTTAGCGTAACGCGAGTCGAGGCGGACGTCGTCGCGGTAGCGACGACGGACGCCGGGACGAGCACGTGACACCACTGCCACCTTGTCTTAGAGTAACGCGAGTCGAGGCGGACGTCGTCGCGGTAGCGACGACGGATGCCGAGACAAGCACGTGACACCACTGCCACCCTGTCTTAGGGTAACGCGAGTCGAGGCGGACGTCGTCGCGGTAGCGACGATGGACGCCGAGACGAGCATGTGACACCACTGCCTCCCTGTCTTACCGTAACGCGAGTCGAGGCGGACGTCATCGCGTTAGCGATGACGGACGCCGAGACGAGCACGTGACACCACTGCCACCCTGTCTATCTTAGGGTTACGCGAGTCGAGGCAGACGTCGTCGCGGTAGCGATGACGGACGCCGAGACAAGCACGTGACACCACTGCCACCCTGTCTATCTTAGGGTAACGCGAGTCGAGGCGGACGTCGTCGCGGTAGCGACGACGGACGCCGAGACGAGCACGTGACACCACTGCCACCCTGTCTATCTTAGGGTAACGCGAGTCGAGGCGGACGTCTTTGCGGTAGCGATGACGGACGCCGAGACGAGCACGTGACACCACTGCCACCCTGTCTTAGTGAAACGCGAGTCGAGGCGGACGTCGTCGCAGTAGCGACGACGGACACCGAGACGAGCCCGTGACACCATTGCCACCCTGTCTTAGCGTAACACGAGTCGAGGAGGACGTCGTCGAGGTAGCGACGACGGACGCCGAGACAAGCACGTGACGCCTCTACCACCCTGTCTTACCGAAACGCGAGTCGAGGCGCACGTCGTCGCGGTAGCGACGACGGACGCCGAGACGAGCACGTGACTCCACTGCCTCCCTGTCTTAGCGTAACGCGAGTCGAGGCGGATGTCGTCGCGGTAGCGACGACGGACGCCGAGACGAGCACGTGACACTACTGCCACCCTGTCTATCTTAGGGTAACGCGAGTCGAGGCAGACGTCGTCGCGGTAGCGACGACGGACGCCGAGATGAGCACGTGACACCACTGCCACCCTGTCTTAGCGTAACGCGAGTCGAGGCGGACGTCGTCGCGGTAGCGACGACGGACGCGGAGAAGAGCACGTGACACCACTGCCACCCTGTCTATCTTAGGGTTACGCGAGTCGAGGCGGACGTCGTCGCGGTAGGGACGACGGACGCCAAGACGAGCACGTGACACTACTGCCACCCTGTCTATCTTAGGGTAACGCGAGTCGAGGCGGACGTCGTCGCGGTAGCGACGACAGATGCTGAGACGAGCACGTGACACCATTGCCACCCTGTCTTAGCGTAACGCGAGTTCAGGCGGACGTCGTCGCGGTAGCGATGACGGACGCCGAGACGAGCACGTGACACCACTGCGACCCTGTCTTACCGACATGCGAGTCGAGGCGGACGTCGTTGCGGTAGCGACGACGGATGCCGAGACGAGCACGTGACACCACTGCCACCCTGTCTTAGCGTAATGCGAGTCGAGGCGGACATCGTCGCAGTAGCGACGACGGACGCCGAGATGAGCACGTGACACCACTGCCACCCTGTCTTAGCATAACGCGAGTCGAGGCGGACGTCGTCGCGGTAGCAACGACGGACGCCGAGACGAGCACGTGACACCACTGCCACCCTGTCTATCTTAGGGTTATGCGAGTCGAGGTGGACGTCGTCGCGGTAGCGATGACGGACGCCGAGACGAGCACGTGACACTAGTGCCACCCTGTCTATCTTAGGGTTACGTGAGTCGAGGCGGACGTCGTCGCGGTAGCGATGACGGACGCCGAGACGAGCACGTGACTCCACTGCCTCCCTGTCTTAGTGTAACACGAGTCGAGGCGGACGTCGTCGCGGTAGCGACGACGGACGCCGAGACGAGCACGTGACACTACTGCCACCCTGTCTATCTTAGGGTAACGCGAGTCGAGGCGGACGTCGTCGCGGTAGCGACGACAGATGCCGAGACGAGCACGTGACACCACTGCCACCCTGTCTTAGCGTAACGCGAGTTGAGGCGGACGTCGTCGCGGTAGCGACAACGGATGCCGAGACGAGCACGTGACACCACTACCACCCTGTCTTACCGAAATGCGAGTCGAGGCGGATGTCGTCGCGGTAGCGACGACGGATGCCGAGACGAGCACGTGACACCACTGCCACCCTGTCTTAGCGTAACACGAGTCGAGGCGGACATCGTCGCGGTAGCGACGACGGACGCCGAGATGAGCACGTGACACCACTGCCACCCTGTCTTAGCGTAACGCGAGTCGAGGCGGACGTCGTCGCGGTAGCAACGACGGACACCGAGACGAGCACGTGACACCACTGCCACCCTGTCTATCTTAGGGTTAGGCGAGTCGAGGCGGACGTCGTCGCGGTAGCGACGACGGACGCCGAGACGAGCACGTGACACTACTGCCACCCTGTCTATCTTAGGGTTACGTGAGTCGAGGCGGACGTCGTCGCGGTAGCGACGACGGACGCCGAGACGAGCACGTGACACCACTGCCTCCCTGTGTTAGCGTAACGCGAGTCGAGGCGGATGTCGTCGCGGTAGCGACGACGAACGCCGAGACGTGCACGTGACACCACTGCCACCCTGTCTTAGCGTAACGCGAGTCGAGGCGGACGTCGTCGCGGTAGCGACGACGGACGCCGGGACGAGCACGTGACACCACTGCCACCTTGTCTTAGAGTAACGCGAGTCGAGGCGGACGTCGTCGCGGTAGCGACGACGGATGCCGAGACAAGCACGTGACACCACTGCCACCCTGTCTTAGGGTAACGCGAGTCGAGGCGGACGTCGTCGCGGTAGCGACGATGGACGCCGAGACGAGCATGTGACACCACTGCCTCCCTGTCTTACCGTAACGCGAGTCGAGGCGGACGTCATCGCGTTAGCGACGACGGACGCCGAGACGAGCACGTGACACCACTGCCACCCTGTCTATCTTAGGGTTACGCGAGTCGAGGCAGACGTCGTCGCGGTAGCGATGACGGACGCCGAGACAAGCACGTGACACCACTGCCACCCTGTCTATCTTAGGGTAACGCGAGTCGAGGCGGACGTCGTCGCGGTAGCGACGACGGACGCCGAGACGAGCACGTGACACCACTGCCACCCTGTCTATCTTAGGGTAACGCGAGTCGAGGCGGACGTCTTTGCGGTAGCGATGACGGACGCCGAGACGAGCACGTGACACCACTGCCACCCTGTCTTAGTGAAACGCGAGTCGAGGCGGACGTCGTCGCAGTAGCGACGACGGACACCGAGACGAGCCCGTGACACCATTGCCACCCTGTCTTAGCGTAACACGAGTCGAGGAGGACGTCGTCGAGGTAGCGACGACGGACGCCGAGACAAGCACGTGACGCCTCTACCACCCTGTCTTACCGAAACGCGAGTCGAGGCGCACGTCGTCGCGGTAGCGACGACGGACGCCGAGACGAGCACGTGACACCACTGCCACCCTGTCTTAGCGTAACGCGAGTCGAGGCGGACGTCGTCGTGGTAGCGACGACGGACGCCGAGACGAGCACGTGACACCACTGCCACCCTGTCTATCTTAGGGTAATGCGAGTCGAGGCGAACGTCGTCGCGGTAGCGACGATGGACGCCGAGACGAGCATGTGACACCACTACCACCCTGTCTATCTTAGGGTTACGCGAGTCGAGGCGGACGTCGTAGCGGTAGCGACGGCGGGCGCCGAGACGAGCACGTGACACCACTGCCTCCCTGTCTTACTGTAACGCGAGTCGAGGCGGACGTCATTGCGGTAGCGACGACGGACGCCGAGACGAGCACGTGACACCACTACCACCCTATCTTAGCGTAACGCGAGTCGAGGCGGACGGCACGTGACACCACTGCCACCCTGTCTTAGCGTAACACGAGTCGAGGCGGACGTCGTCGCGGTAGCGACGACGGACGCCGAGACGAGCACGTGACACCACTGCCACCCTGTCTTAGGGTAACGCGAGTCGAGGCGGACGTCGTCGCGGTAGCGATGATGGACGCCGAGACGAGCATGTGACACCACTGCCTCCCTGTCTTACCGTAACGCGAGTCGAGGCGGACGTCGTCGCATTAGCGACGACGGACGCCGAGACGAGCACGTGACACCACTGCCAACCTGTCTATCTTAGGGTTACGCGAGTCGAGGCAGACGTCGTCGCGGTAGCGACGACGGACGCCAAGACGAGCACGTGACACCACTGCCACCCTGTCTATCTTAGGGTAACGCGAGTCGAGGCGGACGTCGTCGCGGTAGCGACGACAGACGCCGAGACGAGCACGTGACACCACTGCCACCCTGTCTATCTTAGGGTAACGCGAGTCGAGGCGGACGTCATCGCGGTAGCGACGACGGACGCCAAGACGAGCACGTGACACTACTGCCACCCTGTCTATCTTAGGGTTACGTGAGTTGAGGCGGACGTCGTCGCGGTAGCGACGACGGACGCCTAGACGAGCACGTGACTCCACTGCCTCCCTGTCTTAGCGTAACGCGAGTCGAGGCGGATGTCGTCGCGGTAGCGACGACGGACGCCGAGACGAGCACGTGACACTACTGCCACCCTGTCTATCTTAGGGTAACGCGAGTCGAGGCGGACGTCGTCGCGGTAGCGACGATGGACGCCGAGATGAGCACGTGACACCACTGCCACCCTGTCTTAGCGTAACGCGAGTCGAGGCGGACGTCGTCGCGGTAGCGACGACGGACGCCAAGAAGAGCACGTGACACCACTGCCACCCTGTCTATCTTAGGGTTACGCGAGTCGAGGCGGACGTCGTCGCGGTAGGGACGACGGACGCCAAGACGAGCACGTGACACTACTGCCACCCTGTCTATCTTAGGGTAACGCGAGTCGAGGCGGACGTCGTCGCGGTAGCGACGACAGATGCCGAGACGAGCACGTGACACCATTGCCACCCTGTCTTAGCGTAACGCGAGTTGAGGCGGACGTCGTCGCGGTAGCGACGACGGACGCCGAGACGAGCACGTGACACCACTGCCACCCTGTCTTACCGAAATGCGAGTCGAGGCGGACGTCGTCGCGGTAGCGAGGACGGATGCCGAGACGAGCACGTGACACCACTGCCACCCTGTCTTAGCGTAACGCGTGTCGAGGCGGACATCGTCGCAGGAGCGACGACGGACGCCGAGATGAGCACGTGACACCACTGCCACCCTGTCTTAGCGTAACGCGAGTCGAGGCGGACGTCGTCGCGGTAGCAACGACGGACGCCGAGACGAGCACGTGACACCACTGCCACCCTGTCTATCTTAGGGTTATGCGAGTCGAGGCGGACGTCGTCGCGGTAGCGATGACGGACGCCGAGACGAGCACGTGACACTACTGCCACCCTGTCTATCTTAGGGTTACGTGAGTCGAGGCGGACGTCGTCGCGGTAGCGATGACGGACGCCGAGACGAGCACGTGACTCCACTGCCTCCCTGTCTTAGTGTAACGCGAGTCGAGGTGGACGTCGTCGCGGTAGCGACGACGGACGCCGAGACGAGCACGTGACACTACTGCCACCCTGTCTATCTTACGGTAACGCGAGTCGAGGCGGACGTCGTCGCGGTAGCGACGACAGATGCCGAGACGAGCACGTGACACCACTGCCACCCTGTCTTAGCGTAACGCGAGTTGAGGCGGACGTCGTCGCGGTAGCGACGACGGATGCCGAGACGAGCACGTGACACCACTGCCACCCTGTCTTACCGAAATGCGAGTCGAGGCGGACGTCGTCACGGTAGCGACGACGGATGCCGAGACGAGCACGTGACACCACTGCCACCCTCTCTTAGCGTAACACGAGTCGAGGCGGACATCGTCGCGGTAGCGACGACGGACGCCGAGATGAGCACGTGACACCACTGCCACCCTGTCTTAGCGTAACGCGAGTCGAGGCGGACGTCGTCGCGGTAGCAACGACGGACGCCGAGACGAGCACGTGACACCACTGCCACCCTGTCTATCTTAGGGTTATGCGAGTCGAGGCGGACGTCATCGCGGTAGCGACGACGGACGCCGAGACGAGCACGTGACACTACTGCCACCCTGTCTATCTTAGGGTTACGTGAGTCGAGGCGGACGTCGTCGCGGTAGCGACGACGGACGCCGAGACGAGCACGTGACACCACTGCCTCCCTGTCTTAGCGTAACGCGAGTCGAGGCGGATGTTGTCGCGGTAGCGGCGACGAACGCCGAGACGTGCACGTGACACCACTGCCACCCTGTCTTAGCGTAACGCGAGTCGAGGCGGACGTCGTCGCGGTAGCGACGACGGACGCCGGGACGAGCACGTGACACCACTGCCACCCTGTCTTAGCGTAAGGCGAGTCAAGGCGGACGTCGTCGCGGTAGCGACGACGGATGCCGAGACAAGCACGTGACACCACTTCCACCCTGTCTTAGGGTAACGCGAGTCGAGGCGGACGTCGTCGCGGTAGCGACGACGGACGCCGAGACGAGCATGTGACACCACTGCCTCCCTGTCTTACCGTAACGCGAGTCGAGGCGGACGTCATCGCGTTAGCGACGACGGACGCCGAGACGAGCACGTGACACCACTGCCACCCTGTCTATCTTAGGGTTACGCGAGTCGAGGCAGACGTTGTCGCGGTACCGATGACGGACGCCGAGACGAGCACGTGACACCACTGCCACCCTGTCTATCTTAGGGTAACGCGAGTCGAGGCGGACGTCGTCGCGGTAGCGACGACGGACGCCGAGACGAGCACGTGACACCACTGCCACCCTGTCTATCTTAGGGTAACGCGAGTCGAGGCGGACGTCTTTGCGGTAGCGATGAGGGACGCCGAGACGAGCACGTGACACCACTGCCACCCTGTCTTAGTGAAACGCGAGTCGAGGCGGACGTCAAGACGAGCACGTGACACCACTGCCACCCTGTCTATCTTAGGGTAACGCGAGTCGAGGCGGACGTCGTCGCGGTAGCGACGACGGTTGCCGAGACGAGCCCGTGACACCACTGTCACCTTGTCTTAGCGTAACGCGAGTCGAGGCGGATGTCGTCGCGGTAGCGACGACGGACGCCGAGACGAGCACGTGACACCACTGCCACCCTGTCTTACCGAAATGCGAGTCGAGGCGGACGTCGTCGCGGTAGCGACGACGGACGCCGAGACGAGCACGTGACACCACTGCCACCCTGTCTTAGCGTAACGCGAGTCGAGGCGGACATCGTCGCGGTAGCGACGACGGACGCCGAGATGAGCACGTGACACCACTTCCACCCTGTCTTAGCGTAACGCGAGTCGAGGCGGACGTCGTCGCGGTAGCGACGACGGATGCCGAGACGAGCACGTGACACCACTGCCAACCTGTCTATCTTAGGGTTACGCGAGTCGAGGCGGACGTCGTCGCGGTAGCGACGACGGACGCCGAGACGAGCACGTGACACTACTACCACCCTGTCTATCTTAGGGTTACGTGAGTCAAGGCGGACGTCTTCGCGGTACGCCAAGACGAGCACGTGACACCACTGCCACCCTGTCTATCTTAGGGTTACGCGAGTCGAGGCGGACGTCGTCGCGGTAGCGACGGCGGACGCCGAGACGAGCACGTGACACCACTGCCTCCCTGTCTTACTGTAACGCGAGTCGAGGCGGACGTCATCGCGGTAGCTGCGACAGACGCCGAGACGAGCACGTGACACCACTGCCACCCTGTCTTAGTGTAACACGAGTCGAGGCGGACGTCGTCGCGGTAGCGACGACGAACGCCAAGACGAGCACGTGACACCACTGCCACCCTGTCTTAGCGTAACGCGAGTCGAGGTGGACGTCGTCGCGGTAGCGACGACGGACGCCGAGACGAGCACGTGACACCACTGCCACCCTGTCTTAGCGTAACGCGAGTCGAGGCGGACGTCGTCGCAGTAGCGACGACGGACGCCGAGACGAGCATGTGACACCACTGCCACCCTGTCTTAGGGTTACGCGAGTCGAGGCGGACGTCGTCGCGGTAGTGACGACGGACGCCGAGACGAGCACGTGACACCACTGCCTCCCTGTCTTACCGTAACGCGAGTCGAGGCGGACGTCGTCGCGTTAGCGACGACGGACGCCGAGACGAGCACGTGACACCACTGCCACCCTGTCTATCTTAGGGTAACGCGAGTCGAGGCGGACGTCGTCGCGGTAGCGACGACAGACGCCGAGACGAGCACGTGACACCACTGCCACCCTGTCTATCTTAGGGTCACGCGAGTCGAGGCAGACGTCGTCGCGGTAGCAACGACGGACGCCGAGACGAGCACGTGACACCACTGCCACCCTGTCTTAGTGAAACGCGAGTCGAGGCGGACGTCCTCGCAGTAGCGACGATGGACGCCGAGACGAGCCCGTGACACCACTGCCACCCTGTCTTAGCGTAACGCGAGTCAAGGCGGACGTCGTCGCGGTAGCGACGACGGACGCCGAGACGAGCACGTGACACCACTACCACCCTGTCTTACCGAAACGCGAGTCGAGGCGGACGTTGTCGCGATAGCGACGACGAATGCCGAGACGAGCACGTGACACCACTGCCACCCTGTCTTACAGAAACGCGAGTCGAGGCGGACGTCGCGACGAGCATGTGACACCACTACCACCCTGTCTATCTTAGGGTTACGCGAGTCGAGGCGGACGTCATCGCGGTACGCCAAGACGAGCAAGTGACACCACTTCCACCCTGTCTTAGCGTAACGCGAGTCGAGGCGGACGTCGTCGCGGTAGCGACGACGGATGCCGAGACGAGCACGTGACACCACTGCCAACCTGTCTATCTTAGGGTTACGCGAGTCGAGGCGGACGTCGTCGCGGTAGCGACGACGGACGCCGAGACGAGCACGTGACACTACTACCACCCTGTCTATCTTAGGGTTACGTGAGTCAAGGCGGACGTCTTCGCGGTACGCCAAGACGAGCACGTGACACCACTGCCACCCTGTCTATCTTAGGGTTACGCGAGTCGAGGCGGACGTCGTCGCGGTAGCGACGGCGGACGCCGAGACGAGCACGTGACACCACTGCCTCCCTGTCTTACTGTAACGCGAGTCGAGGCGGACGTCATCGCGGTAGCTGCGACAGACGCCGAGACGAGCACGTGACACCACTGCCACCCTGTCTTAGTGTAACACGAGTCGAGGCGGACGTCGTCGCGGTAGCGACGACGAACGCCAAGACGAGCACGTGACACCACTGCCACCCTGTCTTAGCGTAACGCGAGTCGAGGTGGACGTTGTCGCGGTAGCGACGACGGACGCCGAGACGAGCACGTGACACCACTGCCACCCTGTCTTAGCGTAACGCGAGTCGAGGCGGACGTCGTCGCAGTAGCGACGACGGACGCCGAGACGAGCATGTGACACCACTGCCACCCTGTCTTAGGGTTACGCGAGTCGAGGCGGACGTCGTCGCGGTAGTGACGACGGACGCCGAGACGAGCACGTGACACCACTGCCTCCCTGTCTTACCGTAACGCGAGTCGAGGCGGACGTCGTCGCGTTAGCGACGACGGACGCCGAGACGAGCACGTGACACCACTGCCACCCTGTCTATCTTAGGGTAACGCGAGTCGAGGCGGACGTCGTCGCGGTAGCGACGACAGACGCCGAGACGAGCACGTGACACCACTGCCACCCTGTCTATCTTAGGGTCACGCGAGTCGAGGCAGACGTCGTCGCGGTAGCAACGACGGACGCCGAGACGAGCACGTGACACCACTGCCACCCTGTCTTAGTGAAACGCGAGTCGAGGCGGACGTCCTCGCAGTAGCGACGATGGACGCCGAGACGAGCCCGTGACACCACTGCCACCCTGTCTTAGCGTAACGCGAGTCAAGGCGGACGTCGTCGCGGTAGCGACGACGGACGCCGAGACGAGCACGTGACACCACTACCACCCTGTCTTACCGAAACGCGAGTCGAGGCGGACGTTGTCGCGATAGCGACGACGAATGCCGAGACGAGCACGTGACACCACTGCCACCCTGTCTTACAGAAACGCGAGTCGAGGCGGACGTCGCGACGAGCATGTGACACCACTACCACCCTGTCTATCTTAGGGTTACGCGAGTCGAGGCGGACGTCATCGCGGTAGCGACGACGAACACCGAGATGAGCACGTGACACCACTGCCACCCTGTCTTAGGGTAACGCGAGTCGAGGCGGACGTCGTCGTGGTAGCGACGACGGTCGCCGAGACGAGCATATGACACCACTGCCTCCCTGTCTTACCGTAACGCGAGTCGAGGCGGACGTCATCGCGTTAGCGACGACGGACGCCGAGACGAGCACGTGACATCACTACCACCCTGTCTATCTTAGGGTTACGCGAGTCGAGGCGGACGTCGTCGCGGTAGCGACGACGGACGCCGAGACGAGCACGTGACACCACTACCACCCTGTCTATCTTAGTGTTACGCGAGTCGAGGCGGACGTCATCGCGGTAGCGACGACGGACGCCAAGACGAGCACGTGACACTACTGCCACCCTGTCTATCTTAGGGTTACGTGAGTCGAGGCGGACGTCGTCGCGGTAGCGACGACGGACGCCTAGACGAGCACGTGACTCCACTGCCTCCCTGTCTTAGCGTAACGCGACTCGAGGCGGATGTCGTCGCGGTAGCGACGACGGACGCCGAGACGAGCACGTGACACCACTGCCACCCTGTCTATCTTAGGGTAACGCGAGTCGAGGCGGACGTCGTCGCGGTAGCGACGACGGACGCCGAGACGAGCATGTGACACCACTGCCACCCTGTCTATCTTAGGGTAACGCGAGTCGAGGCAGACGACGTCGCGGTAGCGATGGCGGGCGCCGAGACGAGCACGTGACACCACTGCCACCCTGTCTATCTTAGGGTAACGCGAGTCGAGGCGGACGTCGTCGCGGTAGCGACGACGGATGCCGAGACGAGCACGTGACACCACTGCCACCCTGTCTTAGCATAACACGAGTCGAGGCGGACATCGTCGCGGTAGCGACGACGGACGCCGAGATGAGCACGTGACACCACTGCCACCCTGTCTTAGCGTAACGCGAGTCGAGGCGAACGTCGTCGCGGTAGCAACGACGGACGCCGAGACGAGCACGTGACACCACTGCCACCCTGTCTATCTTAGGGTTATGCGAGTCGAGGCGGACGTCATCGCGGTAGCGACGACGGACGCCGAGACGAGCACGTGACACTACTGCCACCCTGTCTATCTTAGGGTTACGTGAGTCGAGGCGGACGTCGTCGCGGTAGCGACGACGGACGCCGAGACGAGCACGTGACACCACTGCCTCCCTGTCTTAGCGTAACGCGAGTCGAGGCGGATGTCGTCGCGGTAGCGGCGACGAACGCCGAGACATGCACGTGACACCACTGCCACCCTGTCTTAGCGTAACGCGAGTCGAGGCGGACGTCGTCGCGGTAGCGACAACGGACGCCGGGACGAGCACGTGACACCACTGCCACCCTGTCTTAGCGTAACACGAGTCGAGGCGGACGTCGTCGCGGTAGCTACGACGGATGCCGAGACAAGCACGTGACACCACTTCCACCCTGTCTTAGGGTAACGCGAGTCGAGGCGGACGTCGTCGCGGTAGCGACGACGGACGCCGAGACGAGCATGTGACACCACTGCCTCCCTGTCTTACCGTAACGCGAGTCGAGGCGGACGTCATCGCGTTAGCGACGACGGACGCCGAGACGAGCACGTGACACCACTGCCACCCTGTCTATCTTAGGGTTACGCGAGTCAAGGCAGACGTTGTCGCGGTACCGATGACGGACGCCGAGACGAGCACGTAACACCACTGCCACCCTGTCTATCTTAGGGTAACGCGAGTCGAGGCGGACGTCGTCGCGGTAGCGACGACGGACGCCGAGACGAGCACGTGACACCACTGCCACCCTGTCTATCTTAGGGTAACGCGAGTCGAGGCGGACGTCTTTGCGGTAGCGATGACGGACGCCGAGACGAGCACGTGACACCACTTCCACCCTGTCTTAGTGAAACGCGAGTCGAGGCGGACGTCGAGACGAGCACGTGACACCACTGCCACCCTGTCTATCTTAGGGTAACGCGAGTCGAGGCGGACGTCGTCGCGGTAGCGACGACGGTTGCCGAGACGAGCCCGTGACACCACTGTCACCTTGTCTTAGCGTAACGCGAGTCGAGGCGGACGTCGTCGCGGTAGCGACGACGGACGCCGAGACGAGCACGTGACACCACTGCCACCCTGTCTTACCGAAATGCGAGTCGAGGCGGACGTCGTCGCGGTAGCGACGACGGACGCCGAGACAAGCACGTGACACCACTGCCACCCTATCTTAGCGTAACGCGAGTCGAGGCGGACATCGTCGCGGTAGCGACGACGGACGCCGAGATGAGCACGTGACACCACTTCCACCCTGTCTTAGCGTAACGCGAGTCGAGGCGGACGTCGTCGCGGTAGCGACGACGGATGCCGAGACGAGCACGTGACACCACTGCCAACCTGTCTATCTTAGGGTTACGCGAGTCGAGGCGGACGTCGTCGCGGTAGCGACGACGGACGCCGAGACGAGCACGTGACACTACTACCACCCTGTCTATCTTAGGGTTACGTGAGTCAAGGCGGACGTCTTCGCGGTACGCCAAGACGAGCACGTGACACCACTGCCACCCTGTCTATCTTAGGGTTACGCGAGTCGAGGCGGACGTCGTCGCGGTAGCGACGGCGGACGCCGAGACGAGCACGTGACACCACTGCCTCCCTGTCTTACTGTAACGCGAGTCGAGGCGGACGTCGTCGCGGTAGCTGCGACAGACGCCGAGACGAGCACGTGACACCACTGCCACCCTGTCTTAGTGTAACACGAGTCGAGGCGGACGTCGTCGCGGTAGCGACGACGAACGCCAAGACGAGCACGTGACACCACTGCCACCCTGTCTTAGCGTAACGCGAGTCGAGGTGGACGTCGTCGCGGTAGCGACGACGGACGCCGAGACGAGCATGTGACACCACTGCCACCCTGTCTTAGGGTAACGCGAGTCGAGGCGGACGTCGTCGTGGTAGTGACGACGGACGCCGAGACGAGCACGTGACACCACTGCCTCCCTGTCTTACCGTAACGCGAGTCGAGGCGGACGTCGTCGCGTTAGCGACGACGGACGCCGAGACGAGCACGTGACACCACTGCCACCCTGTCTATCTTAGGGTAACGCGAGTCGAGGCGGACGTCGTCGCGGTAGCGACGACAGACGCCGAGACGAGCACGTGACACCACTGCCACCCTGTCTATCTTAGGGTCACGGGAGTCGAGGCGGACGTCGTCGCGGTAGCAACGACGGACGCCGAGACGAGCACGTGACACCACTGCCACCCTGTCTTAGTGAAACGCGAGTCGAGGCGGACGTCCTCGCAGTAGCGACGATGGACGCCGAGACGAGCCCGTGACACCACTGCCACCCTGTCTTAGCGTAACGCGAGTCGAGGCGGACGTCGTCGCGGTAGCGACGACGGACGCCGAGACGAGCACGTGACACCACTACCACCCTGTCTTACCGAAACGCGAGTCGAGGCGGACGTTGTCGCGATAGCGACGACGAATGCCGAGACGAGCACGTGACACCACTTCCACCCTGTCGTACAGAAACGCGAGTCGAGGCGGACGTCGCGACGAGCATGTGACACCACTACCACCCTGTCTATCTTAGGGTTACGCGAGTCGAGGCGGACGTCATCGCGGTAGCGACGACGAACGCCGAGATGAGCACGTGACACCACTGCCACCCTGTCTTAGGGTAACGCGAGTCGAGGCGGACGTCGTCGTGGTAGCGACGACGGTCGCCGAGACGAGCATATGACACCACTGCCTCCCTGTCTTACCGTAACGCGAGTCGAGGCGGACGTCATCGCGTTAGCGACGACGGACGCCGAGACGAGCACGTGACATCACTACCACCCTGTCTATCTTAGGGTTACGCGAGTCGAGGCGGACGTCGTCGCGGTAGCGACGACGGACGCCGAGACGAGCACGTGACACCACTACCACCCTGTCTATCTTAGTGTTACGCGAGTCGAGGCGGACGTCATCGCGGTAGCGACGACGGACGCCAAGACGAGCACGTGACACTACTGCCACCCTGTCTATCTTAGGGTTACGTGAGTCGAGGCGGACGTCGTCGCGGTAGCGACGACGGACGCCTAGACGAGCACGTGACTCCACTGCCTCCCTGTCTTAGCGTAACGCGACTCGAGGCGGATGTCGTCGCGGTAGCAACGACGGACGCCGAGACGAGCACGTGACACCACTGCCACCCTGTCTATCTTAGGGTAACGCGAGTCGAGGCGGACGTCGTCGCGGTAGCGACGACGGACGCCGAGACGAGCATGTGACACCACTGCCACCCTGTCTATCTTAGGGTAACGCGAGTCGAGGCGGACGACGTCGCGGTAGCGATGGCGGGCGCCGAGACGAGCACGTGACACCACTGCCACCCTGTCTTTGTGAAACGCGAGTCGAGGCGGACGTCGAGACGAGCACGCGACACCACTGCCACCCTGTCTATCTTAGGGTAACGCGAGTCGAGGCGGACGTCGTCGCGGTAGCGACGACGGTCGCCGAGACGAGCCCGTGACACCACTGTCACCTTGTCTTAGCATAACGCGAGTCGAGGCGGACGTCGTCGCGGTAGCGACGACGGACGCCGAGACGAGCACGTGACACCACTGCCACCCTGTCTTACCGAAATGCGAGTCGAGGCGGACGTCGTCGCGGTAGCGACGACGGACGCCGAGACGAGCACGTGACACCACTGCCACCCTGTCTTAGCGTAACGCGAGTCGAGGCGGACATCGTCGCGGTAGCGACGACGGACGCCGAGATGAGCACGTGACACCACTTCCACCCTGTCTTAGCGTAACGCGAGTCGAGGCGGACGTCGTCGCGGTAGCGACGACGGATGCCGAGACGAGCACGTGACACCACTGCCAACCTGTCTATCTTAGGGTTACGCGAGTCGAGGCGGACGTCGTCGCGGTAGCGACGACGGACGCCGAGACGAGCACGTGACACTACTACCACCCTGTCTATCTTAGGGTTACGTGAGTCGAGGCGGACGTCTTCGCGGTACGCCAAGACGAGCACGTGACACCACTGCCACCCTGTCTATCTTAGGGTTACGCGAGTCGAGGCGGACGTCGTCGCGGTAGCGACGGCGGACGCCGAGACGAGCACGTGACACCACTGCCTCCCTGTCTTACTGTAACGCGAGTCGAGGCGGACGTCGTCGCGGTAGCTGCGACAGACGCCGAGACGAGCACGTGACACCACTGCCACCCTGTCTTAGTGTAACACGAGTCGAGGCGGACGTCGTCGCGGTAGCGACGACGAACGCCAAGACGAGCACGTGACACCACTGCCACCCTGTCTTAGCGTAACGCGAGTCGAGGTGGACGTCGTCGCGGTAGCGACGACGGACGCCGAGACGAGCACGTGACACCACTGCCACCCTGTCTTAGCATAACGCGAGTCGAGGCGGACGTCGTCGCAGTAGCGACGACGGACGCCGAGACGAGCATGTGACACCACTGCCACCCTGTCTTAGGGTAACGCGAGTCGAGGCGGACGTCGTCGCGGTAGTGACGACGGACGCCGAGACGAGCACGTGACACCACTGCCTCCCTGTCTTACCGTAACGCGAGTCGAGGCGGACGTCGTCGCGTTAGCGACGACGGACGCCGAGACGAGCACGTGACACCACTGCCACCCTGTCTATCTTAGGGTAACGCGAGTCGAGGCGGACGTCGTCGCGTTAGCGACGCCGGACGCCGAGACGAGCACGTGACACCACTGCCACCCTGTCTATCTTAGGGTCACGTGAGTCGAGGCGGACGTCGTCGCGGTAGCGACGACGGACGCCGAGACGAGCACGTGACACCACTGCCACCCTGTCGTAGTGAAACGCGAGTCGAGGCGGACGTCGTCGCAGTAGCGACGATGGACGCCGAGACGATCCCGTGACACCACTGCCACCCTGTCTTAGCGTAACGCGAGTCGAGGCGGACGTCGTCGCGGTAGCGACGACGGACGCCGAGACGAGCACGTGACACCACTACCACCCTGTCTTACCGAAACGCGAGTCGAGGCGGACGTTGTCGCGATAGCGACGACGAATGCCGAGACGAGCACGTGACACCACTGCCACCCTGTCTTACAGAAACGCGAGTCGAGGCGGACGTCGAGACGAGCATGTGACACCACTACCACCCTGTCTATCTTAGGGTTACGCGAGTCGAGGCGGACGTCATCGCGGTAGCGACGACGAACGCCGAGATGAGCACGTGACACCACTGCCACCCTGTCTTAGGGTAACGCGAGTCGAGGCGGACGTCGTCGCGGTAGCGACGACGGTCGCCGAGACGAGCATGTGACACCACTGCCTCCCTGTCTTACCGTAACGCGAGTCGAGGCAGACGTCATCGCGTTAGCGACGACGGACGCCGAGACGAGCATGTGACATCACTACCACCCTGTCTATCTTAGGGTTACGCGAGTCGAGGCGGACGTCGTCGCGGTAGCGACGACGGACGCCGAGACGAGCACGTGACACCACTACCACCCTGTCTATCTTAGTGTTACGCGAGTCGAGGCGGACGTCATCGCGGTAGCGACGACGGACGCCAAGACGAGCACGTGACACTACTGCCACCCTGTCTATCTTAGGGTTACGTGAGTCGAGGCGGACGTCGTCGCGGTAGCGACGACGGACGCCTAGACGAGCACGTGACTCCACTGCCTCCCTGTCTTAGCGTAACGCGAGTCGAGGCGGACGTCGTCGCGTTAGCGACGACGGACGCCGAGACGAGCACGTGACACCACTGCCACCCTGTCTATCTTAGGGTAACGCGAGTCGAGGCGGACGTCGTCGCGGTAGCGACGACGGACGCCGAGACGAGCACGTGACACCACTGCCACCCTGTCTATCTTAGGGTCACGTGAGTCGAGGCGGACGTCGTCGCGGTAGCGACGACAGACGCCGAGACGAGCACGTGACACCACTGCCACCCTGTCGTAGTGAAACGCGAGTCGAGGCGGACGTCGTCGCAGTAGCGACGATGGACGCCGAGACGATCCCGTGACACCACTGCCACCCTGTCTTAGCGTAACGCGAGTCGAGGCGGACGTCGTCGCGGTAGCGACGACGGACGCCGAGACGAGCACGTGACACCACTACCACCCTGTCTTACCGAAACGCGAGTCGAGGCGGACGTTGTCGCGATAGCGACGACGAATGCCGAGACGAGCACGTGACACCACTGCCACCCTGTCTTACAGAAACGCGAGTCGAGGCGGACGTCGAGACGAGCATGTGACACCACTACCACCCTGTCTATCTTAGGGTTACGCGAGTCGAGGCGGACGTCATCGCGGTAGCGACGACGAACGCCGAGATGAGCACGTGACACCACTGCCACCCTGTCATAGGGTAACGCGAGTCGAGGCGGACGTCGTCGCGGTAGCGACGACGGTCGCCGAGACGAGCATGTGACACCACTGCCTCCCTGTCTTACCGTAACGCGAGTCGAGGCAGACGTCATCGCGTTAGCGACGACGGACGCCGAGACGAGCATGTGACATCACTACCACCCTGTCTATCTTAGGGTTACGCGAGTCGAGGCGGACGTCGTCGCGGTAGCGACGACGGACACCGAGACGAGCACGTGACACCACTACCACCCTGTCTATCTTAGTGTTACGCGAGTCGAGGCGGACGTCATCGCGGTAGAGACGACGGACGCCAAGACGAGCACGTGACACTACTGCCACCCTGTCTATCTTAGGGTTACGTGAGTCGAGGCGGACGTCGTCGCGGTAGCGACGACGGACGCCTAGACGAGCACGTGACTCCACTGCCTCCCTGTCTTAGCGTAACGCGAGTCGAGGCGGATGTCGTCGCGGTAGCGACGACGGACGCCGAGACGAGCACGTGACACCACTCCCACCCTGTCTATCTTAGGGTAACGCGAGTCGAGGCGGACGACGTCGCGGTAGCGATGGCGGGCGTCGAGACGAGCACGTGACACCACTGCCTCCCTGTCTTACTGTAACGCGAGTCGAGGCGGACGTCGTCGCGGTAGTGACGACGGACGCCAAGACAAGCACGTGACACCACTGCCACCCTGTTTTAGGGTAACGCGAGTCGAGGCGGACGTCGTCGCGGTAGCAACGACGGTCGCCGAGACGAGCATGTGACACCACTGCCTCCCTGTCTTACCGTAACGCGAGTCGAGGCGGACGTCATCGCGTTAGCGACGACGGACGACGAGACGAGCACGTGACATCACTGCCACCCTGTCTATCTTAGGGTTACGCGAGTCGAGGCGGACGTCGTCGCGGTAGCGACGACGGAGGCCGAGACGAGCACGTGACACCACTGCCACCCTGTCTATCTTAGGGTTACGCGAGTCGAGGCGGACGTCGTCGCAGTAGCGACGACGGACACCGAGACGAGCACGTGACACTACTGCCACCCTGTCTATCTTAGGGTAACGCGAGTCGAGGCGGACGTCGTCGCGGTAGCGACGACGGACGCCGAGACGAGCATGTGACACCACTGCCAACCTGTCTATCTTAGGGTAACGCGAGTCGAGGCGGACGACGTCGCGGTAGCGATGGCGGGCGCAGAGACGAGCACGTGACACCACTGCCTCCCTGTCTTACTGTAACGCGAGTCGAGGCGGACGTCGTTGCGGTAGCGATGACGGACGCCGAGACGAGCACGTGACACCACTGCCACCCTGTCTATCTTAGGGTAACGCGAGTCGAGGCGAATGTCGTCGCGGTAGCGACGACGGACGCCGAGACGAGCACGTGACACCACTGCCACCCTGTCTTAGGGTAACGCGAGTCGAGGCGGACGTCGTCGCGGTAGCGACGACGGACGCCGAGACGAGCACGTGACTCCACTGCCTCCCTGTCTTAGCGTAACGCGAGTCGAGGCGGACGTCGTCGCGGTAGCGACGACGGACGCCGAGACGAGCACGTGACACTACTGCCACCCTGTCTATCTTAGGGTAACGCGAGTCGAGGCGGACGTCGTCGCGGTAGCGACGACGGACGCCGAGACGAGCATGTGACACCACTGCCACCCTGTCTATCTTAGGGTAACGCGAGTCGAGGCGGACGACGTCGCGGTAGCGATGGCGGGCGCCGAGACGAGCACGTGACACCACTGCCTCCCTGTCTTACTGTAACGCGAGTCGAGGCGGACGTCGTCGCGGTAGCGACGACGGACGCCGAGACGAGCACGTGACACCACGGCCACCCTGTCTATCTTAGGGTTACGCGAGTCGAGGCGGACGTCGTCGCGGTAGCGACGACGGACGCCAAGACGAGCACGTGACACTACTGCCACCCTGTCTGTCTTAGGGTTACGTGAGTCGAGGCGGACGTCGTTGCGGTAGCGACGACGGACGCCTAGACGAGCACGTGACTCCACTGCCTCCCTGTCTTAGCGTAACGCGAGTCGAGGCGGACGTCGTCGCGGTAGCGACGACGGACGCCGAGACGAGCACGTGACACTACTGCCACCCTATCTATCTTAGGGTAACGCGAGTCGAGGCGGACGTCGTCGCGGTAGCGACGACGGACGCCGAGACGAGCATGTGACACCACTGCCACCCTGTCTATCTTAGGGTAACGCGAGTCGAGGCGGACGACGTCGCGGTAGCGATGGCGGGCGCCGAGACGAGCACGTGACACCACTGCCTCCCTGTCTTACTGTAACGCGAGTCGAGGCGGACGTCGTTGCGGTAGCGATGACGGACGCCGAGACGAGCACGTGACACCACTGCCACCCTGTCTATCTTAGGGTAACGTGAGTCGAGGCGAATGTCATCGCGGTAGCGACGACGGACGCCGAGACGAGCACGTGACACCACTGCCACCCTGTCTTAGGGTAACGCGAGTCGAGGCGGACGTCGTCGCGTTAGCGACGACGGACGACGAGACGAGCACGTGACATCACTGCCACCCTGTCTATCTTAGGGTCACGCGAGTCGAGGCGGACGTCGTCGCGGTAGCGACGACGGACGCCAAGACGAGCACGTGACACCACTGCCACCCTGTCTATCTTAGGGTTACGCGAGTCGAGGCGGACGTCGTCGCGGTAGCGACGACGGACGCCAAGACGAGCACGTGACACTACTGCCTCCCTGTCTGTCTTAGGGTTACGTGAGTCGAGGCGGACGTCGTCGCGGTAGCGGCGACGGACGCCTAGACGAGCACGTGACTCCACTGCCTCCCTATCTTAGCGTAACGCGAGTCGAGGCGGACGTCGTCGCGGTAGCGACGACGGACGCCGAGACGAGCACGTGACACTACTGCCACCCTGTCTGTCTTAGGGTAACGCGAGTCGAGGCGGACGTCGTCGCGGTAGCGACGACGGACGCCGAGACGAGCACGTGACACTACTGCCACCCTGTCTATCTTAGGGTAACGCGAGTCGAGGCGGACGTCGTCGCGGTAGCGACGACGGACGCCGAGATGAGCACGTGACACCACTGCCACCCTGTCTTAGCGTAACGCGAGTCGAGGCGGACGTTGTCGCGGTAGCGACGACGGACGCCGAGACGAGCACGTGACACCACTGCCACCCTGTCTATCTTAGGGTTACACGAGTCGAGGCGGACGTCGTCGCGGTAGCGACGACGGACGCCAAGACGAGCACGTGACACTACTGCCACCCTGCCTATCTTAGGGTTACGTGAGTCGAGGCGGACGTCGTCGCGGTAGCGACGACGGACGCCGAGACGAGCACGTGACTCCACTGCCTCCCTGTCTTAGCGTAACGCGAGTCGAGGCGGACGTCGTCGCGGTAGCGACGACGAACTCCGAGACGAGCACGTGACACTACTGCCACCCTGTCTATCTTAGGGTAACGCGAGTCGAGGCGGACGTCGTCGCGGTAGCGACGACAGATAACGAGACGAGCACGTGACACCACTGCCACCCTGTCTTACCGAAATGCGAGTCGAGGCGGACGTCGTCGCGGTAGCGACGACGGATGCCGAGACGAGCACGTGACACCACTACCACCCTGTCTTAGCGTAACGCGAGTCGAGGCGGACATCGTCGCGGTAGCGACGACGGACGCCGAGATGAGCACGTGACACCACTGCCACCCTGTCTTAGCGTAACGCGAGTCGAGGCGGACGTCGTCGCGGTAGCAACGACGGACGCCGAGACGAGCACGTGACACCACTGCCACCCTGTCTATCTTAGGGTTACGCGAGTCGAGGCGGACGTCGTCGCGGTAGCGACGACGGACGCCAAGACGAGCACGTGACACTACTGCCACCCTGTCTGTCTTAGGGTTACGTGAGTCGAGGCGGACGTCGTCGCGGTAGCGACGACGGACGCCTAGACGAGCACGTGACTCCACTGCCTCCCTGTCTTAGCGTAACGCGAGTCGAGGCGGACGTCGTCGCGGTAGCGACGACGGACGCCGAGACGAGCACGTGACACTACTGCCACCCTGTCTATCTTAGGGTAACGCGAGTCGAGGCGGACATCGTCGCGGTAGCGACGACGGACGCCGAGACGAGCACGTGACACTACTGCCACCCTGTCTATCTTAGGGTAACGCGAGTCGAGGCGGACGTCGTCGCGGTAGCGACGACAGACGCCGAGATGAGCACGTGACACCACTGCCACCCTGTCTTAGCGTAACGCGAGTCGAGGCGGACGTCGTCGCGGTAGCGACGACGGACGCCGAGACGAGCACGTGACACCACTGCCACCCTGTCTATCTTAGGGTTACGCGAGTCGAGGCGGACGTCGTCGCGGTAGCGACGACGGACGCCAAGACGAGCACGTGACACCACTGCCACCCTGTCTATCTTAGGGTAACGTGAGTCGAGGCGGACGTCGTCGCGGTAGCGACGACGGACGCCTAGACGAGCACGTGACTCCACTGCCTCCCTGTCTTAGGGTAACGCGAGTCGAGGCGGACGTCGTCGCGGTAGCGACGACGGACGCCGAGACGAGCACGTGACACTACTGCCACCCTGTCTATCGTAGGGTAACGCGAGTCGAGGCGGACGTCGTCGGGGTAGCGACGACAGATGCCGAGACGAGCACGTGACACCACTGCCACCCTGTCTTACCGAAATGCGAGTCGAGGCGGACGTCGTCGCGGTAGCAACGACGGACGCCGAGACGAGCACGTGACACCACTGCCACCCTGTCTATCTTAGGGTTACGCGAGTCGAGGCGGACGTCGTCGCGGTAGCGACGACGGACGCCAAGACGAGCACGTGACACTACTGCCACCCTGTCTGTCTTAGGGTTACGTGAGTCGAGGCGGACGTCGTCGCGGTAGCGACGACGGACGCCTAGACGAGCACGTGACTCCACTGCCTCCCTGTCTTAGCGTAACGCGAGTCGAGGCGGACGTCGTCGCGGTAGCGACGACGGACGCCGAGACGAGCACGTGACACTACTGCCACCCTGTCTATCTTAGGGTAACGCGAGTCGAGGCGGACATCGTCGCGGTAGCGACGACGGACGCCGAGACGAGCACGTGACACTACTGCCACCCTGTCTATCTTAGGGTAACGCGAGTCGAGGCGGACGTCGTCGCGGTAGCGACGACAGACGCCGAGATGAGCACGTGACACCACTGCCACCCTGTCTTAGCGTAACGCGAGTCGAGGCGGACGTCGTCGCGGTAGCGACGACGGACGCCGAGACGAGCACGTGACACCACTGCCACCCTGTCTATCTTAGGGTTACGCGAGTCGAGGCGGACGTCGTCGCGGTAGCGACGACGGACGCCAAGACGAGCACGTGACACCACTGCCACCCTGTCTATCTTAGGGTAACGTGAGTCGAGGCGGACGTCGTCGCGGTAGCGACGACGGACGCCTAGACGAGCACGTGACTCCACTGCCTCCCTGTCTTAGCGTAACGCGAATCGAGGCGGACGTCGTCGCGGTAGCGACGACGGACGCCGAGACGAGCACGTGACACTACTGCCACCCTGTCTATCGTAGGGTAACGCGAGTCGAGGCGGACGTCGTCGGGGTAGCGACGACAGATGCCGAGACGAGCACGTGACACCACTGCCACCCTGTCTTACCGAAATGCGAGTCGAGGCGGACGTCGTCGCGGTAGCGACGACGGATGCCGAGACGAGCACGTGACACCACTGCCACCCTGTCTTAGCGTAACGCGAGTCGAGGCGGACATCGTCGCGGTAGCGACGACAGACGCCGAGATGAGCACGTGACAGCACTGCCACCCTGTCTTAGCGTAACGCGAGTCGAGGCGGACGTCGTCGCGGTAGCAACGACGGACGCCGAGACGAGCACGTGACACCACTGCCACCCTGTCTATCTTAGGGTTATGCGAGTCGAGGAGGACGTCGTCGCGGTAGCGACGACGGACGCCGAGACGAGCACGTGACACTACTGCCACCCTGTCTATCTTAGGGTAACGCGAGTCGAGGCGGACGTCGTCGCGGTAGCGACGACGGACGCCGAGACGAGCACGTGACACTACTGCCACCCTGTCTATCTTAGGGTAACGCGAGTCGAGGCGGACGTCGTCGCGGTAGCGACGACAGACGCCGAGATGAGCACGTGACACCACTGCCACCCTGTCTTAGCGTAACGCGAGTCGAGGCAGACGTCGTCGCGGTAGCGACGACGGACGCCGAGACGAGCACGTGACACCACTGCCACCCTGTCTATCTTAGGGTTACGCGAGTCGAGGCGGACGTCGTCGCGGTAGCGACGACGGACGCCAAGACGAGCACGTGACACTACAGCCACCCTGTCTATCTTAGGGTTACGTGAGTCGAGGCGGACGTCGTCGCGGTAGCGACGACGGACGCCGAGACGAGCACGTGACTCCACTGCCTCCCTGTCTTAGGGTTACGTGAGTCGAGGCGGACGTCGTCGCGGTAGCGATGACGGACGCCGAGACGAGCACGTGACACTACTGCCACCCTGTCTATCTTAGGGTAACGCGAGTCGAGGCGGACGTCGTCGCGGTAGCGACGACAGATGCCGAGACGAGCACGTGACACCATTGCCACCCTGTCTTAGCGTAACGCGAGTTGAGGCGGACGTTGTCGCGGTAGCGACGACGGACGCCGAGACGAGCACGTGACACCACTGCCACCCTGTCTTACCGAAATTCGAGTCGAGGCGGACGTCGTCGCGGTAGCGACGACGGATACCGAGACGAGCACGTGACACCACTGCCACCCTGTTTTAGCGTAACCCGAGTCGAGGCGGACATCGTCGCGGTAGCGACGACAGACGCCGAGATGAGCACGTGACACCACTGCCACCCTGTCTTAGCGTAACGCGAGTCGAGGCGGATGTCGTCGCGGTAGCAACGACGGACGCCGAGACGAGCACGTGACACCACTGCCACCCTGTCTATCTTAGGGTTATGCGAGTCGAGGCGGACGTCGTCGCGGTAGCGACGACGGATGCCGAGACGAGCACGTGACACCACTGCCACCCTGTCTTAGCGTAACGCGAGTCGAGGCGGACATCGTCGCGGTAGCGACGACGGACGCCGAGACGAGCATGTGACTCCACTGCCTCCCTGTCTTAGCGTAACGCGAGTCGAGGCGGACGTCGTCGCGGTAGCGACGACGGACGCCGATACGAGCACGTGACACTACTGCCACCCTGTCTATCTTAGGGTAACGCGAGTCGAGGCGGACGTCGTCGCGGTAGCGACGACAGATGCCGAGACGAGCACGTGACACCACTGCCACCCTGTCTTAGCGTAACGCGAGTTGAGGCGGACGTTGTCGCGGTAGCGATGACGGACGCCGAGACGAGCACGTGACACCACTGCCACCCTGTCTTACCGAAATGCGAGTCGAGGCGGACGTCGTCGCGGTAGCGACGACGGATGCCGAGACGAGCACGTGACACCACTGCCACCCTGTCTTAGCGTAACGCGAGTCGAGGCGGACATCGTCTCGGTAGCGACGACGGACGCCGAGATGAGCACGTGACACCACTGCCACCCTGTCTTAGCGTAACGCGAGTCGAGGCGGACGTCGTCGCGGTAGCAACGACGGACGCCGAGACGAGCACGTGACACTACTGCCACCCTGTCTATCTTAGGGTTACGTGAGTCGAGGCGGACGTCGTCGCGGTAGCGACGACGGACGCCGAGACGAGCACGTGACACCACTGCCTCCCTGTCTTAGCGTAACGTGAGTCGAGGCGGATGTCGTCGCGGTAGCGCCGACGGACGCCGAGACGAGCACGTGACACCACTGCCACCCTGTCTATCTTAGGGTAACGCGAGTCGAGGCGAATGTCGTCGCGGTAGCGACGACGGACGCCGAGACGAGAATGTGACACCACTGCCACCCTATCTATCTTAGGGTAACGCGAGTCGAGGCGGACGACGTCGCGGTAGCGATGGCGGGCGCCGAGACGAGCACGTGACACCACTGCCTCCCTGTCTTACTGTAACGCGAGTCGAGGCGGACGTCGTTGCAGTAGCGACGACGGACGCCGAGACGAGCACGTGACACCACTGCCACCCTGTCTTAGCGTAACGCGAGTCGAGGCGGACGTCGTCGCGGTAGCGACGACGGACGCCGAGACAAGCACGTGACACCACTGCCACCCTGTCTTAGGGTAACGCGAGTCGAGGCGGACGTCGTCGCGGTAGCGACGACGGTCGCCGAGACGAGCATGTGACACCACTGCCTCCCTGTCTTACCGTAACGCGAGTCGAGGCGGACGTCGTCGCGTTAGCAACGACGGACGACGAGACGAGCACGTGACATCACTGCCACCCTGTCTATCTTAGGGTTACGCGAGTCGAGGCGGACGTCGTCGCGGTAGCGACGACGGACGCCGAGACAAGCACGTGACACCACTGCCACCCTGTCTATCTTAGGGTTACGCGAGTCGAGGCGGACGTCGTCGCGGTAGCGACGATGGACGCCTAGACGAGCACGTGACTCCACTGCCTCCCTGTCTTAGCGTAACGCGAGTCGAGGCGGACGTCGTCGCGGTAGCAAAGACGGACGCCGAGACGAGCACGTGACACTACTGCCACCCTGTCTATCTTAGGGTAACGCGAGTCGAGGCGGACGTCATCGCGGTAGCGACGACGGACGCCGAGACGAGATCGTGACACTACTGCCACCCTGTCTATCTTAGGGTAACGCGAGTTGAGGCGGATGTCGTCGCGGTAGCGACGACGGACGCCGAGATAAGCACGTGACACCACTGCCACCCTGTCTTAGCGTAACGCGAGTCGAGGCGGACGTCGTCGCGGTAGCGACGACGGACGCCGAGACGAGCACGTGACACCACCGCCACCCTGTCTATCTTAGGGTTACGCGAGTCGAGGCGGACGTCGTCGCGGTAGCGACGACGGACGCCAAGACGAGCACGTGACACTACTGCCACCCTGTCTATCTTAGGGTTACGTGAGTCGAGGCGGACGTCGTCGCGGTAGCGACGACGGACGCCGAGACGAGCACGTGACTCCACTGCCTCCCTGTCTTAGCGTAACGCGAGTCGAGGCGGACGTCGTCGCGGTAGCGACGACAGATGCCGAGACGAGCACGTGACACCACTGCCACCCTGTCTTACCGAAATGCGAGTCGAGGCGGACGTCGTCGCGGTAGTGACGACGGATGCCGAGACGAGCACGTGACACCACTGCCACCCTGTCTTAGCGTAACGCGAGTCGAGGCGGACATCGTCGCGGTAGCGACGACGAACGCCGAGATGAGCACGTGACACCACTGCCACCCTGTCTTAGCGTAACGCGAGTTGAGGCGGACGTCGTCGCGGTAGCGACGACGGACGCCGAGACGAGAACGTGACACCACTGCCACCCTGTCTTACCGAAATGCGAGTCGAGGCAGACGTCGTCGCGGTAGCGACGACGGATGCCGAGACGAGCACGTGACACCACTGCCACCCTGTCTTAGCGTAATGCGAGTCGAGGCGGACGTCGTCGCGGTAGCAACGACGGACGCCGAGACAAGCACGTGACACCACTGCCACCCTGTCTATCTTAGGGTTATGCATGTCGAGGCGGACGTCGTCGCGGTAGCGACGACGGACGCCGAGACAAGCACGTGACACTACTGCCACCCTGTCTATCTTAGGGTTACGTGAGTCGAGGTGGACGTCGTCACGGTAGCGACGACGGACGCCGAGACGAGCACGTGACACCACTGCCACCCTGTCTATCTTAGGGTTATGCGAGTCGAGGCGGACGTCGTCGCGGTAGCGACGACAGATGCCGAGACGAGCACGTGACACCACTGCCACCCTGTCTTACCGAAATGCGAGTCGAGGCGGACGTCGTCGCGGTAGTGACGACGGATGCCGAGACGAGCACGTGACACCACTGCCACCCTGTCTTAGCGTAACGCGAGTCGAGGCGGACATCGTCGCGGTAGCGACGACGGACGCCGAGATGAGCACGTGACACCACTGCCACCCTGTCTTAGCGTAACGCGAGTCGAGGCGGACGTCGTCGCGGTAGCAACGACGGACGCCGAGACGAGCACGTGACACCACTGCCACCCTGTCTATCTTAGGGTTACGCGAGTCGAGGCGGACGTCGTCGCGGTAGCGACGACGGACGCCAAGACGAGCACGTGACACTACTGCCACCCTGTCTGTCTTAGGGTTACGTGAGTCGAGGCGGACGTCGTCGCGGTAGCGACGACGGACGCCTAGACGAGCACGTGACTCCCCTGCCTCCCTGTCTTAGCGTAACGCGAGTCGAGGCGGACGTCGTCGCGGTAGCAACGACGGACGCCGAGACGAGCACGTGACACTACTGCCACCCTGTCTATCTTAGGGGAACGCGAGTCGAGGCGGACGTCATCGCGGTAGCAACATCGGACGCCGAGACGAGCACGTGACACTACTGCCATCCTGTCTATCTTAGGGTAACGCGAGTTGAGGCGGACGTCGTCGCGGTAGCAACGACGGACGCCGAGATAAGCACGTGACACCACTGCCACCCTGTCTTAGCGTAACGCGAGTCGAGGCGGACGTCGTCGCGGTAGCGACGACGGACGCCGAGACGAGCACGTGACACCACCGCCACCCTGTCTATCTTAGGGTTACGCGAGTCGAGGCGGACGTCGTCGCGGTAGCGACGACGGACGCCAAGACGAGCACGTGACACTACTGCCACCCTGTCTATCTTAGGGTTACGTGAGTCGAGGTGGACGTCGTCGCGGTAGCGACGACGGACGCCGAGACGAGCACGTGACTCCACTGCCTCCCTGTCTTAGCGTAACGCGAGTCGAGGCGGACGTCGTCGCGGTAGCGACGACAGATGCCGAGACGAGCACGTGACACCACTGCCACCCTGTCTTACCGAAATGCGAGTCGAGGCGGACGTCGTCGCGGTAGTGACGACGGATGCCGAGATGAGCACGTGACACCACTGCCACCCTGTCTTAGCGTAACGCGAGTCGAGGCGGACATCGTCGCGGTAGCGACGACGAACGCCGAGATGAGCACGTGACACCACTGCCACCCTGTCTTAGCGTAACGCGACTTGAGGCGGACGTCGTCGCGGTAGCGACGACGGACGCCGAGGAGACGAGCACGTGACACCACTGCCACCCTGTCTTAGCGTAACGCGAGTCGAGGCGGACATCGTCGCGGTAGCGACGACGGACGCCGAGATGAGCACGTGACACCACTGCCACCCTGTCTTAGCGTAACGCGAGTCGAGGCGGACATCGTCGCGGTAGCAACGACGGACGCCGAGACAAGCACGTGACACCACTGCCACCCTGTCTATCTTAGGGTTATGCGTGTCGAGGCGGACGTCGTCGCGGTAGCGACGACGGACGCCGAGACGAGCACGTGACACTACTGCCACCCTGTCTACCTTAGGGTTACGTGAGTCGAGGCGGACGTCGTCACGGTAGCGACGACGGACGCCGAGACGAGCACGTGACACCACTGCCTCCCTGTCTTAGCGTAACGTGAGTCGAGGCGGATGTCGTCGTGGTAGCGACGACGGACGCCGAGACGAGCACGTGACACCACTGCCACCCTGTCTATCTTAGGGTCACGCGAGTCGAGGCGAATGTCGTCGCGGTAGCGACGACGGACGCCGAGACGAGCATGTGACACCACTGCCACCCTGTCTATCTTAGGGTAACGCGAGTCGAGGCGGACGACGTCGCGGTAGCGATGGCGGGCGCCGAGACGAGCACGTGACACCACTGCCTCCCTGTCTTACTGTAACGCGAGTCGAGGCGGACGTCGTTGCGGTAGCGACGACGGATGCCGAGACGAGCACGTGACACCACTGCCACCCTGTCTTAGCGTAACGCGAGTCGAGGCGGACGTCGTCGCAGTAGCGACGACGGACGCCGAGACAAGCACGTGACACCACTGCCACCCTGTCTTAGGGTAACGCGAGTCGAGGCGGATGTCGTCGCGGTAGCGACGACGGTCGCCGAGACGAGCACGTGACATCACTGCCATCCTGTCTATCTTAGGGTTACGCGAGTCGAGGCGGACGTCGTCGCGGTAGCGACGACGGACGCCGAGACGAGCACGTGACACCACTGCCACCCTGTCTATCTTAGGGTTATGCGAGTCGAGGCGGACGTCGTCGCGGTAGCGATGACGGACGCCAAGACGAGCACGTGACACTACTGCCACCCTGTCTGTCTTAGGGTTACGTGAGTCGAGGCGGACGTCGTCGCGGTAGCGACGACGGACGCCTAGACGAGCACGTGACTCCACTGCCTCCCTGTCTTCGCGTAACGCGAGTCGAGGCGGACGTCGTCGCGGTAGCAACGACGGACGCCGAGACGAGCACGTGACACTACTGCCACCCTGTCTATCTTAGGGTAATGCGAGTTGAGGCGGACGTCGTCGCGGTAGCGACGACGGACGCCGAGATAATCACGTGACACCACTGCCACCCTGTCTTAGCGTAACGCGAGTCGAGGCGGACGTCGTCGCGGTAGCGACGACGGACGCCGAGACGAGCACGTGACACCACTGCCACCCTGTCTATCTTAGGGTTACGCGAGTCGAGGCGGACGTCGTCGCGGTAGTGACGACGGACGCCAAGACGAGCACGTGACACTACTGCCACCCTATCTATCTTAGGGTTACGTGAGTCGAGGCGGACGTCGTCGCGGTAGCGACGACGGACGCCGAGACGAGCACGTGACTCTACTGCCTCCCTGTCTTAGCGTAACGCGAGTCGAGGCGGACGTCGTCGCGGTAGCGACGACAGATGCCGAGACGAGCACGTGACACCACTGCCACCCTGTCTTACCGAAATGCGAGTCGAGGCGGACGTCGTCGCGGTAGCGACGACAGATGCCGAGACGAGCACGTGACACCACTGCCACCCTGTCTTACCGAAATGCGAGTCGAGGCGGACGTCGTCGCGGTAGTGACGACGGATGCCGAGACGAGCACGTGACACCACTACCACCCTGTCTTAGCGTAACGCGAGTCGAGGCGGACATCGTCGCGGTAGCGACGACGGACGCCGAGAGGAGCACGTGACACCACTGCCACCCTGTCTTAGCGTAACGCGAGTCGAGGCGGACGTCGTCGCGGTAGCAATGACGGACGCCGAGACGAGCACGTGACACCACTGCCACCCTGTCTATCTTAGGGTTACGCGAGTCGAGGCGGACGTCGTCGCGGTAGCGACGACGGACGCCAAGACGAGCACGTGACACTACTGCCACCCTGTCTGTCTTAGGGTTACGTGAGTCGAGGCGGACGTCGTCGCGGTAGCGACGACGGACGCCTAGACGAGCACGTGACTCCCCTGCCTCCCTGTCTTAGCGTAACGCGAGTCGAGGCGGACGTCGTCGCGGTAGCGACGACGGACGCCGAGACGAGCACGTGACACTACTACCACCCTGTCTATCTTAGGGTAACGCGAGTCGAGGCGGACGTCGTCGCGGTAGCGACGACGGACGCCGAGACGAGCACGTGACACTACTGCCACCCTGTCTATCTTAGGGTAACGCGAGTCGAGGCGGACGTCGTCGCGGTAGCGACGACGGACGCCGACATGAGCACGTGACACCACTGCCACCCTGTCTTAGCGTAACGCGAGTCGAGGCGGACGTCGTCGCGGTAGCGACGACGGACGCCGAGACGAGCACGTGACACCACTGCCACCCTATCTATCTTAGGGTTACGTGAGTCGAGGCGGACGTCGTCGCGGTAGCGACGACGGACGCCAAGACGAGCACGTGACACTACTGCCACCCTGTCTATCTTAGGGTTACGTGAGTCGAGGCGGACGTCGTCGCGGTAGCGACGACGGACGCCGAGACGAGCACGTGACTCCACTGCCTCCCTGTCTTAGCGTAACGCGAATCGAGGCGGACGTCGTCGCGGTAGCAACGACGGACGCCGAGACGAGCACGTGACACCACTGCCTCTCTGTCTTAGCATAACGCGAGTCAAGGCGGATGTCGTCGCGGTAGCGACGACGGACGCCGAGACGAGCACGTGACACCACTGCCACCCTGTCTATCTTAGGGTAACGCGAGTCGAGGCGAATGTCGTCGCGGTAGCGACGACGGACGCCGAGACGAGCATGTGACACCACTGCCACCCTGTCTATCTTAGGGTAGCGCGAGTCGAGGCGGACGACGTCGCGGTAGCGATGGCGGGCGCCGAGACGAGCACGTGACACCACTGCCTCCCTGTCTTACTGTAACACGAGTCGAGGCGGACGTCGTTGCGGTAGCGACGACAGACGCCGAGACGAGCACGTGACACCACTGCCACCCTGTCTATCTTAGGGTAACGCGAGTCGAGGCGAATGTCGTCGCGGTAGCGACGACGGACGCCGAGACGAGCACGTGACACCACTGCCACCCTGTCTTAGGGTAACGCGAGTCGAGGCGGACGTCGTCGCGGTAGCGACGACGGTCGCCGAGACGAGCATGTGACACCACTGCCTCCCTGTCTTACCGTAACGCGAGTCGAGGTGGACGTCGTCGTGTTAGCGACGACGGACGACGAGACGAGCACGTGACATCACTGCCACCCTGTCTATCTTAGGGTCACGTGAGTCGAGGCGGACGTCGTCGCGGTAGCGACGACGGACGCCGAGACGAGCACGTGACACCACTGCCACCCTGTTTATATTAGGGTTACGCGAGTCGAGGCGGACGTCGTCGCGGTAGCGACGACGGACGCCAAGACGAGCACGTGACACTACTGCCACCCTGTCTGTCTTAGGGTTACGCGAGTCGAGGCGGACGTCGTCGCGGTAGCGACGACGGACGCCTAGACGAGCACGTGACTCCACTGCCTCCCTGTCTTAGCGTAACGCGAGTCGAGGCGGACGTCGTCGCGGTAGCGACGACAGATGCCGAGACGAGCACGTGACACCACTGCCACCCTGTCTTACCGAAATGCAAGTCGAGGCGGACGTCGTCGCGGTAGTGACGACGGATGCCGAGACGAGCACGTGACACCACTGCCACCCTGTCTTAGCGTAACGCGAGTCGAGGCGGACATCGTCGCGGTAGCGACGACGAACGCCGAGATGAGCACGTGACACCACTGCCACCCTGTCTTAGCGTAACGCGAGTTGAGGCGGACGTCGTCGCGGTAGCGACGACGGACGCCGAGACGAGAACGTGACACCACTGCCACCCTGTCTTACCGAAATGCGAGTCGAGGCGGACGTCGTCGCGGTAGCGACGACGGATGCCGAGACGAGCACGTGACACCACTGCCACCCTGTCTTAGCGTAACGCGAGTCGAGGCGGACATCGTCGCGGTAGCGACGACGGACGCCGAGATGAGCACGTGACACCACTGCCACCCTGTCTTAGCGTAACGCGAGTCGAGGCGGACATCGTCGCGGTAGCAACGACGGACGCCGAGACAAGCACGTGACACCACTGCCACCCTGTCTATCTTAGGGTTATGCGTGTCGAGGCCGCGACGACGGACGCCGAGACGAGCACGTGACACTACTGCCACCCTGTCTATCTTAGGGTTACGTGAGTCGAGGCGGACGTCGTCACGGTAGCGACGACGGACGCCGAGACGAGCACGTGACACCACTGCCTCCCTGTCTTAGCATAACGTGAGTCGAGGCGGATGTCGTCGCGGTAGCGACGACGGACGCCGAGACGAGCACGTGACACCACTGCCACCCTGTCTATCTTAGGGTAACGCGAGTCGAGGCGAATGTCGTCGCGGTAGCGACGACGGATGCCGAGACGAGCATGTGACACCACTGCCACCCTGTCTATCTTAGGGTAACGCGAGTCGAGGCGGACGACGTCGCGGTAGCGATGGCGGGCGCCGAGACGAGCACGTGACACCACTGCCTCCCTGTCTTACTGTAACGCGAGTCGAGGCGGACGTCATCGCGGTAGCGACGACGGACGCCGAGACAAGCACGTGACACCACTGCCACCCTGTCTTAGGGTAACGCGAGTCGAGGCGGACGTCGTCGCGGTAGCGACGACGGTCGCCGAGACGAGCATGTGACACCACTACCTCCCTGTCTTACCGTAACGCGAGTCGAGGCGGACGTCGTCGCGTTAGCAATGACGGACGACGAGACGAGCACGTGACATCACTGCCATCCTGTCTATCTTAGGGTTACGCGAGTCGAGGCGGACGTCGTCGCGGTAGCGACGACGGACGCCGAGACAAGCACGTGACACCACTGCCACCCTGTCTATCTTAGGGTTATGCGAGTCGAGGCGGACGTCGTCGCGGTAGCGATGACGGACGCCAAGACGAGCACGTGACACTACTGCCACCCTGTCTGTCTTAGGGTTACGTGAGTCGAGGCGGACGTCGTCGCGGTAGCGACGACGGACGCCTAGACGAGCACGTGACTCCACTGCCTCCCTGTCTTAGCGTAACGCGAGTCGAGGCGGACGTCGTCGCGGTAGCAACGACGGACGCCGAGACGAGCACGTGACACTACTGCCACCCTGTCTATCTTAGGGTAACGCGAGTTGAGGCGGACGTCGTCGCGGTAGCGACGACGGACGCCGAGATAAGCACGTGACACCACTGCCACCCTGTCTTAGCGTAACGCGAGTCGAGGCAGACGTCGTCGCGGTAGCGACGACGGACGCCGAGACGAGCACGTGACACCACTGCCACCCTGTCTATCTTAGGGTTACGCGAGTCGAGGCGGACGTCGTCGCGGTAGTGACGACGGACGCCAAGACGAGCACGTGACACTACTGCCACCCTGTCTATCTTAGGGTTACGTGAGTCGAGGCGGACGTCGTCGCGGTAGCGACGACGGACGCCGAGACGAGCACGTGACTCCACTGCCTCCCAGTCTTAGCGTAACGCGAGTCGAGGCGGACGTCGTCGCGGTAGCGACGACAGATGCCGAGACGAGCACGTGACACCACTGCCACCCTGTCTTACCGAAATGAGAGTCGAGGCGGACGTCGTCGCGGTAGCGACGACAGATGCCGAGACGAGCACGTGACACCACTGCCACCCTGTCTTACCGAAATGCGAGTCGAGGCGGACGTCGTCGCGGTAGTGACGACGGATGCCGAGACGAGCACGTGACACCACTGCCACCCTGTCTTAGCGTAACGCGAGTCGAGGTGGACATCGTCGCGGTAGCGACGACGGACGCCGAGATGAGCACGTGACACCACTGCCACCCTGTCTTAGCGTAACGCGAGTCGAGGCGGACGTCATCGCGGTAGCAACGACGGACGCTGAGACGAGCACGTGACACCACTGCCACCCTGTCTATCTTAGGGTTACGCGAGTCGAGGCGGACGTCGTCGTGGTAGCGACGACGGACGCCAAGACGAGCACGTGACACTACTGCCACCCTGTCTGTCTTAGGGTTACGTGAGTCGAGGCGGACGTCGTCGCGGTAGCGACGACGGACGCCTAGACGAGCACGTGAGTCCCCTGCCTCCCTGTCTTAGCGTAACGCGAGTCGAGGCGGACGTCGTCGCGGTAGCGACGACGGACGCCGAGACGAGCACGTGACACTACTACCACCCTGTCTATCTTAGGGTAACGCGAGTCGAGGCGGACGTCGTCGCGGTAGCGACGCCGGACGCCGAGACGAGCACGTGACACTACTTCCACCCTGTCTATCTTAGGGTAACGCGAGTCGAGGCGGACGTCGTCGCGGTAGCGACGACGGACGCCGACATGAGCACGTGACACCACTGCCACCCTGTCTTAGCGTAACGCGAGTCGAGGCGGACGTCGTCGCGGTAGCGACGACGGACGCCGAGACGAGCACGTGACACCACTGCCACCCTATCTATCTTAGGGTTACGCGAGTCGAGGCGGACGTCGTCGCGGTAGCGACGACGGACGCCAAGACGAGCACGTGACACTACTGCCACCCTGTCTATCTTAGGGTTACGTGAGTCGAGGCGGACGTCGTCGCGGTAGCGACGACGGACGCCGAGACGAGCACGTGACTCCACTGCCTCCCTGTCTTAGCGTAACGCGAGTCGAGGCGGACGTCGTCGCGGTAGCAACGACGGACGCCGAGACAAGCACGTGACACCACTGCCACCCTGTCTATCTTAGGGTTATGCGTGTCGAGGCGGACATCGTCGCGGTAGCGACGACGGACGCCGAGACGAGCACGTGACACCACTGCCTCTCTGTCTTAGCATAACGCGAGTCGAGGCGGATGTCGTCGCGGTAGCGACGACGGACGCCGAGACGAGCACGTGACACCACTGCCACCCTGTCTATCTTAGGGTAACGCGAGTCGAGGCCAATGTCGTCGCGGTAGCGACGACGGACGCCGAGACGAGCATGTGACACCACTGCCACCCTGTCTATCTTAGGGTAACGCGAGTCGAGGCGGACGACGTCGCGGTAGCGAGGGCGGGCGCCGAGACGAGCACGTGACACCACTGCCTCCCTGTCTTACTGTAACGCGAGTCGAGGCGGACGTCGTTGCGGTAGCGACGACGGACGCCGAGACGAGCACGTGACACCACTGCCACCCTGTCTATCTTAGGGTAACGCGAGTCGAGGCGAATGTCGTCGCGGTAGCGACGACGGACGCCGAGACGAGCACGTGAGACCACTGCCACCCTGTCTTAGGGTAACGCGAGTCGAGGCGGACGTCGTCGCGGTAGCGACGACGGTCGCCGAGACGAGCATGTGACACCACTGCCTCCCTGTCTTACCGTAACGCGAGTCGAGGCGGACGTCGTCGCGTTAGCGACGACGGACGACGAGACGAGCACGTGACATCACTGCCACCCTGTCTATCTTAGGGTCACGCGAGTCGAGGCGGACGTCGTCGCGGTAGCGACGACGGACGCCGAGACGAGCACGTGACACCACTGCCACCCTGTTTATATTAGGGTTACGCGAGTCGAGGCGGACGTCGTCGCGGTAGCGAAGACGGACGCCAAGACGAGCACGTGACACTACTGCCACCCTGTCTGTCTTAGGGTTATGCGAGTCGAGGCGGACGTCGTCGCGGTAGCGACGACGGACGCCTAGACGAGCACGTGACTCCACTGCCTCCCTGTCTTAGCGTAATGCGAGTCGAGGCGGACGTCGTCGCGGTAGCGACGACGGACGCCGAGACGAGCATGTGACACTACTGCCACCCTGTCTATCTTAGGGTAACGCGAGTCGAGGCGGACGTCGTCGCGGTAGCGACGACGGACGCCGAGATGAGCACGTGACACCACTGCCATCCTGTCTTAGCGTAACGCGAGTCGAGGCGGACGTCGTCGCGGTAGCGACGACGGACGCCGAGACGAGCACGTGACACCACTGCCACCCTGTCTATCTTAGGGTTACGTGAGTCGAGGCGGACGTCGTCGCAGTAGCGACGACGGACGCCAAGACGAGCATGTGACACTACTCCCACCCTGTCTATCTTAGGGTTACGTGAGTCGAGGCAGACGTCGTCGCGGTAGCGACGACGGACGCCGAGACGAGCACGTGACTCCACTGCCTCCCTGTCTTAGCGTAACGCGAGTCGAGGCGGACGTCGTCGCGGTAGCGACGACGGACGCCGAGACGAGCACGTGACACTACTGCCACCCTGTCTATCTTAGGGTAACGCGAGTCGAGGCGGACGTCGTCGTGGTAGCGACGACAGATGCCGAGACGAGCACGTGACACCACTGCCACCCTGTCTTACCGAAATGCGAGTCGAGGCGGACGTCGTCGCGGTAGCGACGACGGATGCCGAGACGAGCACGTGACACCACTGCCACCCAGTCTTAGCGTAACGCGAGTCGAGGCGGACATCGTCGCGGTAGCGACGACGGACGCCGAGATGAGCACGTGACACCACTGCCACCCTGTCTTAGCGTAACGCGAGTCGAGGCGGACGTCGTCGCGGTAGCAACGACGGACGCCGAGACGAGCACGTGACACCACTGCCACCCTGTCTATCTTAGGGTTACGCGAGTCGAGGCGGACGTCGTCGCGGTAGCGACGACGGACGCCAGGACGAGCACGTGACACTACTGCCACCCTGTCTATCTTAGGGTAACGCGAGTCGAGGCGGACGTCGTCGCGGTAGCGACGACGGACGACTAGACGAGCACGTGACTCCACTGCCTCCCTGTCTTAGCGTAACGCGAGTCGAGGCGGACGTCGTCGCGGTAGCGACGACGGACGCCGAGACGAGCACGTGACAGTACTGCCACCCTGTCTATCTTAGGGTAACGCGAGTCGAGGCGGACGTCGTCGCGGTAGCGACGACGGACGCCGAGACGAGCACGTGACACTACTGCCACCCTGTCTATCTTAGGGTAACGCGAGTCGAGGCGGACGTCGTCGCGGTAGCGACGACAGACGCCGAGATGAGCACGTGACACCACTGCCACCCTGTCTTAGCGTAACGCGAGTCGAGGCGGACGTCGTCGCGGTAGCGACGACGGACGCCGAGACGAGCACGTGACACCACTGCCACCCTGTCTATCTTAGGGTTACGCGAGTCGAGGCGGACGTCATCGCGGTAGCGACGACGGACGCCAAGACGAGCACGTGACACTACTGCCACCCTGTCTATCTTAGGGTTACGTGAGTCGAGGCGGACGTCGTCGCGGTAGCGACGACGGACGCCGAGACGAGCACGTGACACTACTGCCACCCTGTCTATCTTAGGGTAACGCGAGTCGAGGCGAACGTCGTCGCGGTAGCGACGACAGATGCCGAGACGAGCACGTGACACCACTGCCACCCTGTCTTACCGAAATGCGAGTCGAGGCGGACGTCGTCGCGGTAGCGACGACGGATGCCGAGACGAGCACGTAACACCACTGCCACCCTGTCTTAGCGTAACGCGAGTCGAGGCGGACATCGTCGCGGTAGCGATGATGGACGCCGAGATGAGCACGTGACACCACTGACACCCTGTCTTAGCGTAACGCGAGTCGAGGCGGACGTCGTCGCGGTAGCAACGACGGACGCCGAGACGAGCACGTGACACCACTGCCACCCTGTCTATCTTAGGGTAACGCGAGTCGAGGCGGACGTTGTCGCGGTAGCGACGACAGACGCCGAGATGAGCACGTGACACCACTACCACCCTGTCTTAGCGTAACGCGAGTCGAGGCGGACGTCGTCGCGGTAGCGACGACGGACGCCGAGACGAGCACGTGACACCACTGCCACCCTGTCTATCTTAGGGTTACGCGAGTCGAGGCGGACGTCGTCGCGGTAGCGACGACGGACGCCAAGACGAGCACGTGACACTACTGCCACCCTGTCTATCTTAGGGTTACGTGAGTCGAGGCAGACGTCGTCGCGGTAGCGACGACGGACGCCGAGACGAGCACGTGACTCCACTGCCTCCCTGTCTTAGCGTAACGCGAGTCGAGGCGGACGTCGTCGCGGTAGCGACGACGGACGCCGAGACGAGCACGTGACACTACTGCCACCCTGTCTATCTTAGGGTAACGCGAGTCGAGGCGGACGTCGTCGCGGTAGCGACGACAGATGCCGAGACGAGCACGTGACACCACTGCCACCCTGTCTTACCGAAATGCGAGTCGAGGCGGACGTCGTCGCGGTAGCGACGACGGATGCCGAGACGAGCACGTGACACCACTGCCACCCTGTCTTAGCGTAACGCGAGTCGAGGCGGACATCGTCGCGGTAGCGACGACGGACGCCGAGATGAGCACGTGACACCACTGCCACCCTGTCTTAGCGTAATGCGAGTCGAGGCGGACGTCGTCGCGGTAGCAACGACGGACGCCGAGACGAGCACGTGACACCACTGCCACCCTGTCTATCTTAGGGTAACGCGAGTCGAGGCGGACGTCGTCGCGGTAGCGACGACAGACGCCGAGATGAGCACGTGACACCACTGCCACCCTGTCTTAGCGTAACGCGAGTCGAGGCGGACGTCGTCGCGGTAGCGACGACGGACGCCAAGACGAGCACGTGATACCACTGCCACCCTGTCTATCTTAGGGTTACGCGAGTCGAGGCGGACGTCGTCGCGGTAGCGACGACGGACGCCAAGACGAGCACGTGACACTACTGCCACCCTGTCTATCTTAGGGTTACGTGAGTCGAGGCGGACGTCGTCGCGGTAGCGACGACGGACGCCGAGACGAGCACGTGACTCCACTGCCTCCCTGTCTTAGCGTAACGCGAGTCGAGGCGGACGTCGTCACGGCAGCGACGACGGACGCCGAGACGAGCACGTGACACTACTGCCACCCTGTCTATCTTAGGGTAACGCGAGTCGAGGCGGACGTCATCGCGGTAGCGACGACAGATGCCGAGACGAGCACGTGACACCACCGCCACCCTGTCTTACCGAAATGCGAGCCGAGGCGGACGTCGTCACGGTAGCGACGACGGATGCCGAGACGAGCACGTGACACCACTGCCACCCTGTCTTAGCGTAACGTGAGTCGAGGCGGACATCGTCGCGGTAGCGACGACGGACGCCGAGATGAGCACGTGACACCACTGCCACCCTGTCTTAGCGTAACGCGAGTCGAGGCGGACGTCGTCGCGATAGCAACGACGGAGGCCGAGACGAGCACGTGACACCACTGCCACCCTGTCTATCTTAGGGTTATGCGAGTCGAGGAGGACGTCATCGCGGTAGCGACGAGGGACGCCGAGACGAGCACGTGACAATACTGCCACCCTGTCTATCTTAGAGTTACGTGAGTCGAGGAGGACGTCGTCGCGGTAGCGACGACGGACGCCGAGACGAGCATGTGACTCCACTGCCTCCCTGTCTTAGCGTAACGCGAGTCGAGGCGGACGTCGTCGCGGTAGCGACGATGGACGCCGAGACGAGCACGTGACACTACTGCCACCCTGTCTACTTAGGGTAACGCGAGTCGAGGCGGACGTCGTCGCGGTAGCGACGACAGATGCCGAGACGAGCACGTGACACCACGGCCACCCTGTCTTAGCGTAACGCGAGTTGAGGCGGACGTCGTCGCGGTAGCGACGACGGACGCCGAGACGAGCACGTGACACCACTGCCACCCTGTCTTACCGAAATGCGAGTCGTGGCGGACGTCGTCGCGGTAGCGACGACGGATGCCGAGACGAGCATGTGACACCATTGCCACCCTGTCTTAGCGTAACGCGAGTCGAGGCGGACATCGTCGCGGTAGCGACGACGGATGCCGAGATGAGCACGTGACACCACTGCCACCCTGTCTTAGCGTAACGCGAGTCGAGGCGGACGTCGTCGCGGTAGCAACGACGGACGCCGAGACAAGCACGTGATACCACTGCCACCCTGTCTATCTTAGGGTCATGGGAGTCGAGGTGGACGTCGTCGCGGTAGCAACGACGGACGCCGAGACGAGCACGTGACAACACTGCCACCCTGTCTATCTTAGGGTAACGCGAGTCGAGGCGAATGTCGTCGCGGTAGCGACGACGGACGCCGAGACGAGCATGTGACACCACTGCCACCCTGTCTATCTTAGGGTAACGCGAGTCGAGGCGGATGACGTCGCGGTAGCGATGGCGGGCGCCGAGACGAGCACGTGACACCACTGCCTCCCTGTCTTACTGTAACGCGAGTCGAGGCGGACGTCGTTGCGGTAGCGACGACGGACGCCGAGACGAGCACGTGACACCACTGCCACCCTGTCTTAGCGTAACGCGAGTCGAGGCGGACGTCGTCGCGGTAGCGACGACGGACGCCGAGACGAGCACGTGACACCACTGCCACCCTGTCTTAGGGTAACGCGAGTCGAGGCAGACGTCGTCGCGGTAGCGACGACGGTCGCCGAGACGAGCATGTGACACCACTGCCTCCCTGTCTTACCATAACGCGAGTCGAGGCGGACGTCGTCGCGTTAGCGACGACGGACGACGAGACGAGCACGTGACATCACTGCCACCCTATCTATCTTAGGGTTACGCGAGTCGAGGCGGACGTCGTCGCGGTAGCGACGACGGACGCCGAGACGAGCACGTGACACCACTGCCACCCTGTCTATCTTAGGGTTACGCGAGTCGAGGCGGACGTCGTCGCGGTAGCGACGACGGACGCCAAGACGAGCACGTGACACTACTGCCACCCTGTCTGTCTTAGGGTTACGTGAGTCGAGGCGGAAGTCGTCGCGGTAGCGACGACAGACGCCTAGACGAGCACGTGACTCCACTGCCTTCCTGTCTTACTGTAACGCGAGTCGAGGCGGACGTCGTCGCGGTAGCGACGACGGACGCCGAGACGAGCACGTGACACCACTGCCACCCTGTCTATCTTAGGGTAACGCGAGTCGAGGCTGACGTCGTCGCGGTAGCGACGATGGACGCCGAGACGAGCACGTGACACCACTGCCACCCTGTCTTAGTGAAACGCGAGTCGAGGCGGACGTCGTCGCGGTAGCGACGACGGACGCCAAGACGAGCCCGTGACACCACTGCCACCCTGTCTTAGCGTAACGCGAGTCGAGGCGGACGTCGTCGCGGTAGCGACGACGGACGCCGAGACGAGCACGTGACACCACTGCCACCCTGTCTTACCAAAACGCGAGTCGAGGCGGACGTCGTCGCAGTAGCGATGACGGACGCCGAGACGAGCATGTGACACCACTGCCACCCTGTCTTACAGAAACGCGAGTCGAGGCGGACGTCGAGACGAGCATGTGACACCACTGCCACCCTGTCTATCTTAGGGTTACGCGAGTCGAGGCAGACGTCGTCGCGGTAGCGACGACTGACGCCGACACGAGACCGTGACACCACTGCCACCCTGTCTTAGCGTAACGCGAGTCGAGGCGGACGTCGTCGCGGTAGCGACGATGGACGCCGAGACGAGCACGTGACACCACTGCCACCCTGTCTGACCGAAACGCGAGTCGAGGCAGACGTCGTCGCGGTAGCGACGACGGACGCCGAGATGAGCACGTGACACCACTGCCACCCTGTCTTAGCGTAACGCGAGTCGAGGCGAACGTCGTCGCGGTAGCGACGACGGACGCCGAGACGAGCACGTGACACCACTGCCACCCTGTCTATCTTATAGTTACGCGGGTCGAGGCGGACGTCGTCGCGGTAGCGACGACGGACGCCAAGACGAGCACGTGACACTACTGCCACCCTGTCTATCTTAGGGTTACGTGAGTCGAGGCGGACGTCATCGCGGTAGCGACGACGGACGCCGAGATGAGCACGTGACTCCACTGCCTCCCTATCTTAGCGCAACGCGAGTCGAGGCGGACGTCGTCGCGGTAGCGACGACGGACGCCGAGACGAGCACGTGACACCACTGCCACCCTGTCTTACCGAAATGCAAGTCGAGGCGGACGTCGTCACGGTAGCGACAACGGACGCCGAGACAAACACGTGACACCACTGCCACCCTGTCTTAGCGTAACGCAAGTCGAGGTGGACATCATCGCGGTAGCGACGACGGACGCCGAGATGAGCACGTGACACCACTGCCACCCTGTTTTAGCGTAACGCGAGTCGAGGCAGACGTCGTCACGGTAGCGACGACGGACGCCGAGACGAGCACGTGACACCACTGCCACCCTGTCTATCTTAGGGTTACGCGAGTCGAGGCGGACGTCGAGACGAGCATGTGACACCACTGCCACCCTGTCTATCTTAGGGTTACGCGAGTCGAGGCAGACGTCGTCGCGGTAGCGACGACGGACGCCGAGACGAGCCCGTGACACAACTGCCACCCTGTCTTAGCGTAACGTGAGTCGAGGCGGACGTCGTCGCGGTAGCGACGACGGACGCCGAGACGAGCACGTGACACCACTGCCACCCTGTCTTACCGAAACGCGAGTCGAGGCGGACGTCGTCGCGGTAGCGACGATGGACGCCGAGATGAGCACGTGACACCACTGCCACCCTGTCTTAGCGTAACGCGAGTCGAGGCGGACGTCGTCGCGGTAGCGACGACGGACGCCGAGACGAGCACGTGACACCACTGCCACCCTGTCTATCTTAGGGTTACACGAGTCGAGGCGGACGTCGTCGCGGTAGCGACGACGGACACCAAGACGAGCACGTGACACTACTGCCACCCTGTCTAAGTTAGGGTTACGTGAGTCGAGGCGGACGTCATCGCGGTAGCGACGACGGACGCCGAGACGAGCACGTGACTCCACTGCCTCCCTATCTTAGCGTAACGCGAGTCGAGGCGGACGTCGTCATGGTAGCGACGACGGACGCCGAGACGAGCACGTGACACCACTGCCACCCTGTCTTACCGAAATGCAAGTCGAGGCGGACGTCGTCGCGGTAGCGACGACGGACGGCGAGACGAACACGTGACACCACTGCCACCCTGTCTTAGCGTAACGCGAGTCGAGGTGGACATCGTCGCGGTAGCGACGACGGACGCCGAGATGAGCACGTGACACCACTGCCACCCTGTCTTAGCGTAACGCGAGTCGAGGCAGACGTCGTCACGGTAGCGACGACGGACGCCGAGACGAGCACGTGACACCATTGCCACCCTGTCTATCTTAGGGTTACGCGAGTCGAGGCGGGCGTCGTCGCGGTAGCGACGACGGACGCCGAGACGAGCACGTGACACTACTGCCACCCTGTCTATCTTAGGGTTACGTGAGTCGAGGCGGACGTCGTCGCGGTAGCGACGACGGACGCCGAGACGAGCACGTGACACCACTGCCTCCCTGTCTTAGCGTAATGCGAGTCGAGGCGGACGTCGTCGCGGTAGCGACGACGGACGCCAAGACGAGCACGTGACACCACTGCCACCCTGTCTATCTTAGGGTAACGCGAGTCGAGGCGAACGTCATCGCGGTAGCAACGATGGACGCCGAGACGAGCATGTGACACCACTGCCACCATGTCTATCTTAGGGTAACGCGAGTCGAGGCGGACGTCGTCGCGGTAGCGACGGTGGACGCCGAGACGAGCACGTGACACCACTGCCTTCCTGTCTTACTGTAACGCGAGTCGAGGCGGACGTCGTCGCGGTAGTGACGACGGACGCCGAGACGAGCACGTGACACCACTGCCACCCTGTCTATCTTAGGGTAACGCGAGTCGAGGCGGACGTCGTCGCGGTAGCGACGACGGACGCCGAGACGAGCACGTGACACCACTGCCACCCTGTCTTAGTGAAACGCGAGTCGAGGCGGATGTCGTTGCAGTAGCGACGACGGACGCGGAGACGAGCCCGTGACACCACTGCCACCCTGTCTTAGCGTAACGCGAGTCGAGGCGGACGTCGTCGCGGTAGCGACGACGGACGCCGAGACGAGCACGTGACACCACTGCCACCCTGTCTATCTTAGGGTAACGCGAGTCGAGGCGGACGTCGTCGCAGTAGCGACGACGGACGCCGAGACGAGCACGTGACACCACTGCCACCTTGTCTTAGTGAAACGCGAGTCGAGGCGGACGTCGTCGCAGTAGCGACGACGGACGCCGAGACGAGCCCGTGACACCACTGCCACCCTGTCTTAGCGTAACGCGAGTCGAGGCAGACGTCGTCGCGGTAGCGACGACGGACGCCGAGACGAGCACGTGACACCACTGCCACCCTGTCTTACCGAAACGCGAGTCGAGGCGGACGTCGTCGCGGTAGCGACGACGGACGCCGAGATGAGCACGTGACACCACTGCCACCCTGTCTTAGCGTAACGCGAGTCGAGGCAGACGTCGTCGCGGTAGCGACGACGGACGCCGAGACGAGCACGTGACACCACTGCCACCCTGTCTATCTTAGGGTTACGCGAGTCGAGGCGGACGTCGTCGCGGTAGCGACGACGGACGCCAAGACGAGCACGTGACACTACTGCCACCCTGTCTATCTTAGGGTTACGTGAGTCGAGGCGGACGTCATCGCGGTAGCGACGACGGACGCCGAGACGAGCACGTGACTCCACTGCCTCCCTATCTTAGCGTAACGCGAGTCGAGGCGGACGTCGTCGCGGTAGCGACGACGGACGCCGAGACGAGCACGTGACACCACTGCCACCCTGTCTTACCGAAATGCAAGTCGAGGCGGACGTCGTCGCGGTAGCGACGACGGACGCCGAGACGAACACGTGACACCACTACCACCCTGTCTTAGCGTAACGCGAGTCGAGGTGGACATCGTCGCGGTAGCGACGACGGACGCCGAGATGAGCACGTGACACCACTGCCACTCTGTCTTAGCGTAACGCGAGTCGAGGCAGACGTCGTCACGGTAGCGACGACGGACGCCGAGACGAGCACGTGACACCACTGCCACCCTGTCTATCTTAGGGTTACGCGAGTCGAGGCGGACGTCGTCGCGGTAGCGACGACGGACGCCGAGACGAGCACGTGACACTACTGCCACCCTGTCTATCTTAGGGTTACGTGAGTCGAGGCGGACGTCGTCGCGGTAGCGACGACGGACGCCGAGACGAGCACCTGACACCACTGCCTCCCTGTCTTAGCGTAACGTGAGTCGAGGCGGACGTCATCGCGGTAGCGACGACGGACGCCGAGACGAGCACGTGACACCACTACCACCCTGTCTTACCGAAACGCGAGTCGAGGCGGACGTCGTCGCGGTAGCGACGACAGACGCCGAGATGAGCACGTGACACCACTGCCACCCTGTCTTATCCTAACGCGAGTCGAGGTGGACGTCGTCGCGGTAGCGACGACGGACGCCGAGACGAGCACGTGACACCACTGCCACCCTGTCTATCTTAGGGTTACGCGAGTCGAGGCGGACGTCATCGCGGTAGCGACGACGGACACCAAGACGAGCACGTGACACTACTGCCACCCTGTCTATCTTAGGGTTACGTGAGTCGAGGCGGACGTCATCGCGGTAGCGACGACGGACGCCGAGACGAGCACGTGACTCCACTGCCTCCCTATCTTAGCGTAACGCGAGTCGAGGCGGACGTCGTCGTGGTAGCGACGACGGACGCCGAGACGAGCACGTGACACCACTGCCACCCTGTCTTACCGAAATGCAAGTCGAGGCGGACGTCGTCGTGGTAGCGACGACGGACGCCGAGACGAACACGTGACACCACTGCCACCCTGTCTTAGCGTAACGCGAGTCGAGGTGGACATCGTCGCGGTAGCGACGACGGACGCCGAGATGAGCACGTGACACCACTGCCACCCTGTCTTTGCGTAACGCGAGTCGAGGCAGACGTCGTCACGGTAGCGACGACGGACGCCGAGACGAGCACGTGACACTACTGCCACCCTGTCTATCTTAGGGTTACGTGAGTCGAGGCGGACGTCGTCGCGGTAGCGACGACGGACGCCGAGACGAGCACGTGACACCACTGCCTCCCTGTCTTAGCGTAATGCGAGTCGAGGCGGACGTCGTCGCGGTAGCGACGACGGACGCCGAGACGAGCACGTGACACCACTGCCACCCTGTCTATCTTAGGGTAACGCGAGTCGAGGCGAACGTCATCGCGGTAGCAACGATGGACGCCGAGACGAGCACGTGACACCACTGCCACCATGTCTATCTTAGTGTAACGCGAGTCGAGGCGGACATCGTCGCGGTAGCGACGGCGGACGCCGAGACGAGCACGTGACACCACTGCCTTCCTGTCTTACTGTAACGCGAGTCGAGGCGGACGTCGTCGCGGTAGCGACGACGGACGCCGAGACGAGCACGTGACACCACTGCCACCCTGTCTATCTTAGGGTAACGCGAGTCGAGGCGGACGTCGTCGCGGTAGCGACGACGGACGCCGAGACGAGCACGTGACACCACTGCCACCCTGTCTTAGTGAAACGCGAGTCGAGGCGGATGTCGTTGCAGTAGCGACGACGGACGCGGAGACGAGCCCGTGACACCACTGCCACCCTGTCTTAGCGTAACGCGAGTCGAGGCGGACGTCGTCACGGTAGCGACGACGGACGCCGAGACGAGCACGTGACACCACTGCCACCCTGTCTATCTTAGGGTAACGCGAGTCGAGGCGGACGTCGTCGCAGTAGCGACGACGGACACCGAGACGAGCACGTGACACCACTGCCACCCTGTCTTAGTGAAACGCGAGTCGAGGCGGACGTCGTCGCAGTAGCGACGACGGACGCCGAGACGAGCCCGTGACACCACTGCCACCCTGTCTTAGCGTAACGCGAGTCGAGGCAGACGTCGTCGCGGTAGCGACGACGGACGCCGAGACGAGCACGTGACACCACTGCCACCCTGTCTTACCGAAACGCGAGTCGAGGCGGACGTCGTCGCGGTAGCGACGACGGACGCCGAGATGAGCACGTGACACCACTGCCACCCTGTCTTAGCGTAACGCGAGTCGAGGCAGACGTCGTCGCGGTAGCGACGACGGACGCCGAGACGAGCACGTGACACCACTGCCACCCTGTCTATCTTAGGGTTACGCGAGTCGAGGCGGACGTCGTCGCGGTAGCGACGACGGACGCCAAGACGAGCACGTGACACTACTGCCACCCTGTCTATCTTAGGGTTACGTGAGTCGAGGCGGACGTCATCGCGGTAGCGACGACGGACGCCGAGACGAGCACGTGACTCCACTGCCTCCCTATCTTAGCGTAACGCGAGTCGAGGCGGACGTCGTCGCGGTAGCGACGACGGACGCCGAGACGAGCACGTGACACCACTGCCACCCTGTCTTACCGAAATGCAAGTCGAGGCGGACGTCGTCGCGGTAGCGACGACGGACGCCGAGACGAACACGTGACACCACTACCACCCTGTCTTAGCGTAACGCGAGTCGAGGTGGACATCGTCGCGGTAGCGACGACGGACGCCGAGATGAGCACGTGACACCACTGCCACTCTGTCTTAGCGTAACGCGAGTCGAGGCAGACGTCGTCACGGTAGCGACGACGGACGCCGAGACGAGCACGTGACACCACTGCCACCCTGTCTATCTTAGGGTTACGCGAGTCGAGGCGGACGTCGTCGCGGTAGCGACGACGGACGCCGAGACGAGCACGTGACACTACTGCCACCCTGTCTATCTTAGGGTTACGTGAGTCGAGGCGGACGTCGTCGCGGTAGCGACGACGGACGCCGAGACGAGCACCTGACACCACTGCCTCCCTGTCTTAGCGTAACGTGAGTCGAGGCGGACGTCATCGCGGTAGCGACGACGGACGCCGAGACGAGCACGTGACACCACTACCACCCTGTCTTACCGAAACGCGAGTCGAGGCGGACGTCGTCGCGGTAGCGACGACAGACGCCGAGATGAGCACGTGACACCACTGCCACCCTGTCTTAGCGTAACGCGAGTCGAGGCGGACGTCGTCGCGGTAGCGACGACGGACGCCGAGACGAGCACGTGACACCACTGCCACCCTGTCTATCTTAGGGTTACGCGAGTCGAGGCGGACGTCATCGCGGTAGCGACGACGGACACCAAGACGAGCACGTGACACTACTGCCACCCTGTCTATCTTAGGGTTACGTGAGTCGAGGCGGACGTCATCGCGGTAGCGACGACGGACGCCGAGACGAGCACGTGACTCCACTGCCTCCCTATCTTAGCGTAACGCGAGTCGAGGCGGACGTCGTCGTGGTAGCGATGACGGACGCCGAGACGAGCACGTGACACCACTGCCACCCTGTCTTACTGAAATGCAAGTCGAGGCGGACGTCGTCGTGGTAGCGACGACGGACGCCGAGACGAACACGTGACACCACTGCCACCCTGTCTTAGCGTAACGCGAGTCGAGGTGGACATCGTCGCGGTAGCGACGACGGACGCCGAGATGAGCACGTGACACCACTGCCACCCTGTCTTTGCGTAACGCGAGTCGAGGCAGACGTCGTCACGGTAGCGATGACGGACGCCGAGACGAGCACGTGACACCATTGCCACCCTGTCTATCTTAGGGTTACGCGAGTCGAGGCGGGCGTCGTCGCGGTAGCGACGACGGACGCCGAGACGAGCACGTGACACTACTGCCACCCTGTCTATCTTAGGGTTACGTGAGTCGAGGCGGACGTCGTCGCGGTAGCGACGACGGACGCCGAGACGAGCACGTGACACCACTGCCTCCCTGTCTTAGCGTAACGCGAGTCGAGGCGGACGTCGTCGCGGTAGCGACGACGGACGCCGAGACGAGCACGTGACACCACTGCCACCCTGTCTATCTTAGGGTAACGCGAGTCGAGGCGAACGTCATCGCGGTAGCAACGACGGACGCCGAGACGAGCACGTGACACCACTGCCACCATGTCTATCTTAGGGTAACGCGAGTCGAGGCGGACGTCGTCGCGGTAGCGATGGCGGACGCCGAGACGAGCACGTGACACCACTGCCTTCCTGTCTTACTGTAACGCGAGTCGAGGCGGACGTCGTCGCGGTAGCGACGACGGACGCCGAGACGAGCACGTGACACCACTGCCACCCTGTCTATCTTAGGGTAACGCGAGTCGAGGCGGACGTCGTCGCGGTAGCGACGACGGACGCCGAGACGAGCACGTGACACCACTGCCACCCTGTCTTAGTGAAACGCGAGTCGAGGCGGATGTCGTCGCAGTAGCGACGACGGACGCGGAGATGAGCCCGTGACACCACTGCCACCCTGTCTTAGCGTAACGCGAGTCGAGGCGGAAGTCGTCGCGGTAGCGACGACGGACGCCGAGACGAGCACGTGACACCACTGCCACCCTGTCTATCTTAGGGTAACGCGAGTCGAGGCGGACGTCGTCGCAGTAGCGACGACGGACGCCGAGACGAGCACGTGACACCACTGCCACCCTGTCTTAGTGAAACGCGAGTCGAGGCGGATGTCGTCGCTGTAGCGACGACGGACGCCGAGACGAGCCCGTGACACCACTGCCACCCTGTCTTAGCGTAACGCGAGTCGAGGCAGACGTCGTCGCGGTAGCGACGACGGACGCCGAGACGAGCACGTGACACCACTGCCACCCTGTCTTACCGAAACACGAGTCGAGGCGGACGTCGTCGCGGTAGCGACGACGGACGCCGAGATGAGCACGTGACACCACTGCCACCCTGTCTTAGCGTAACGCGAGTCGAGGCGGACGTCGTCGCGGTAGCGACGACGGACGCCGAGACGAGCACGTGACACCACTGCCACCCTGTCTATCTTAGGGTTACGCGAGTCGAGGCGGACGTCGTCGCGGTAGCGACGACGGACGCCAAGACGAGCACATGACACTACTGCCACCCTGTCTATCTTAGGGTTACGTGAGTCGAGGCGGACGTCATCGCAGTAGCGACGACGGACGCCGAGACGAGCACGTGACTCCACTGCCTCCCTATCTTAGCGTAACGCGAGTCGAGGCGGACGTCGTCGCGGTAGCGACGACGGACGCCGAGACGAGCACGTGACACCACTGCCACCCTGTCTTACCGAAATGCAAGTCGAGGCGGACGTCGTCGCGGTAGCGACGACGGACGCCGAGACGAACACGTGACACCACTACCACCCTGTCTTAGCATAACGCGAGTCGAGGTGGACATCGTCGCGGTAGCGACGACGGACGCCGAGATGAGCACGTGACACCACTGCCACCCTGTCTTAGCGTAACGCGAGTCGAGGCAGACGTCGTCACGGTAGCGACGACGGACGCCGAGACGAGCACGTGACACCACTGCCACCCTGTCTATCTTAGGGTTACGCGAGTCGAGGCGGACGTCGTCGCGGTAGCGACGACGGACGCCAAGACGAGCACGTGACACTACTGCCACCCTGTCTATCTTAGGGTTACGTGAGTCGAGGCGGACGTCGTCGCGGTAGCGACGACGGACGCCGAGACGAGCACCTGACACCACTGCCTCCCTGTCTTAGCGTAACGTGAGTCGAGGCGGACGTCGTCGCGGTAGCGACGATGGACGCCGAGACGAGCACGTGACACCACTGCCACCCTGTCTTACCGAAACGCGAGTCTAGGCGGACGTCGTCGCGGTAGCGACGACGGACGCCGAGATGAGCACGTGACACCACTGCCACCCTGTCTTAGCGTAACGCGAGTCGAGGCGGACGTCGTCGCGGTAGCGACGACGGACGCCGAGACGAGCACGTGACACCACTGCCACCCTGTCTATCTTAGGGTTACGCGAGTCGAGGCGGACGTCGTCGCGGTAGCGACGACGGACACCAAGACGAGCACGTGACACTACTGCCACCCTGTCTATCTTAGGGTTACGTGAGTCGAGGCGGACGTCATCGCGGTAGCGACGACGGACGCTGAGACGAGCACGTGACTCCACTGCCTCCCTATCTTAGCGTAACGAGAGTCGAGGCGGACGTCGTCGTGGTAGCGATGACGGACGCCGAGACGAGCACGTGACACCACTGCCACCCTGTCTTACTGAAATGCAAGTCGAGGCGGACGTCGTCGTGGTAGCGACGACGGACGCCGAGACGAACACGTGACACCACTGCCACCCTGTCTTAGCGTAACGCGAGTCGAGGTGGACATCGTCGCGGTAGCGACGACGGACGCCGAGACGAACACGTGACACCACTACCACCCTGTCTTAGCATAACGCGAGTCGAGGTGGACATCGTCGCGGTAGCGACGACGGACGCCGAGATGAGCACGTGACACCACTGCCACCCTGTCTTAGCGTAACGCGAGTCGAGGCAGACGTCGTCACGGTAGCGACGACGGACGCCGAGACGAGCACGTGACACCACTGCCACCCTGTCTATCTTAGGGTTACGCGAGTCGAGGCGGACGTCGTCGCGGTAGCGACGACGGACGCCAAGACGAGCACGTGACACTACTGCCACCCTGTCTATCTTAGGGTTACGTGAGTCGAGGCGGACGTCGTCGCGGTAGCGACGACGGACGCCGAGACGAGCACCTGACACCACTGCCTCCCTGTCTTAGCGTAACGTGAGTCGAGGCGGACGTCGTCGCGGTAGCGACGATGGACGCCGAGACGAGCACGTGACACCACTGCCACCCTGTCTTACCGAAACGCGAGTCTAGGCGGACGTCGTCGCGGTAGCGACGACGGACGCCGAGATGAGCACGTGACACCACTGCCACCCTGTCTTAGCGTAACGCGAGTCGAGGCGGACGTCGTCGCGGTAGCGACGACGGACGCCGAGACGAGCACGTGACACCACTGCCACCCTGTCTATCTTAGGGTTACGCGAGTCGAGGCGGACGTCGTCGCGGTAGCGACGACGGACACCAAGACGAGCACGTGACACTACTGCCACCCTGTCTATCTTAGGGTTACGTGAGTCGAGGCGGACGTCATCGCGGTAGCGACGACGGACGCTGAGACGAGCACGTGACTCCACTGCCTCCCTATCTTAGCGTAACGAGAGTCGAGGCGGACGTCGTCGTGGTAGCGATGACGGACGCCGAGACGAGCACGTGACACCACTGCCACCCTGTCTTACTGAAATGCAAGTCGAGGCGGACGTCGTCGTGGTAGCGACGACGGACGCCGAGACGAACACGTGACACCACTGCCACCCTGTCTTAGCGTAACGCGAGTCGAGGTGGACATCGTCGCGGTAGCGACGACGGACGCCGAGATGAGCACGTGACACCACTGCCACCCTGTCTTTGCGTAACGCGAGTCGAGGCAGACGTCGTCACGGTAGCGATGACGGACGCCGAGACGAGCACGTGACACCATTGCCACCCTGTCTATCTTAGGGTTACGCGAGTCGAGGCGGGCGTCGTCGCGGTAGCGACGACGGACGCCGAGACGAGCACGTGACACTACTGCCACCCTGTCTATCTTAGGGTTACGTGAGTCGAGGCGGACGTCGTCGCGGTAGCGACGACGGACGCCGAGACGAGCACGTGACACCACTGCCTCCCTGTCTTAGCGTAACGCGAGTCGAGGCGGACGTCGTCGCGGTAGCGACGACGGACGTCGAGACGAGCACGTGACACCACTGCCACCCTGTCTATCTTAGGGTAACGCGAGTCGAGGCGAACGTCATCGCGTTAGCAACGACGGACGCCGAGACGAGCACGTGACACCACTGCCACCATGTCTATCTTAGGGTAACGCGAGTCGAGGCGGACGTCGTCGCGGTAGCGACGGCGGACGCCGAGACGAGCACGTGACACCACTGCCTTCCTGTCTTACTGTAACGCGAGTCGAGGCGGACGTCGTCGCGGTAGCGACGACGGACGCCGAGACGAGCACGTGACACCACTGCCACCCTGTCTATCTTAGGGTAACGCGAGTCGAGGCGGACGTCGTCGCGGTAGCGACGACGGACGCCGAGACGAGCACGTGACACCACTGCCACCCTGTCTTAGTGAAACGCGAGTCGAGGCGGATGTCGTCGCAGTAGCGACGACGGACGCGGAGACGAGCCCGTGACACCACTGCCACCCTGTCTTAGCGTAACGCGAGTCGAGGCGGACGTCGTCGCGGTAGCGGCGACGGACGCCGAGACGAGCACGTGACACCACTGCCACCCTGTCTATCTTAGGGTAACGCGAGTCGAGGCGGACGTCGTCGCAGTAGCGACGACGGACGCCGAGACGAGCACGTGACACCACTGCCACCCTATCTTAGTGAAACGCGAGTCGAGGTGGATGTCGTCGCTGTAGCGACGACGGACGCCGAGACGAGCCCGTGACACCACTGCCACCCTGTCTTAGCGTAACGCGAGTCGAGGCAGACGTCGTCGCGGTAGCGACGACGGACGCCGAGACGAGCACGTGACACCACTGCCACCCTGTCTTACCGAAACACGAGTCGAGGCGGACGTCGTCGCGGTAGCGACGACGGACGCCGAGATGAGCATGTGACACCACTGCCACCCTGTCTTAGCGTAACGCGAGTCGAGGCGGACGTCGTCGCGGTAGCGACGACGGACGCCGAGACGAGCACGTGACACCACTGCCACCCTGTCTATCTTAGGGTTACGCGAGTCGAGGCGGACGTCGTCGCGGTAGCGACGACGGACGCCAAGACGAGCACATGACACTACTGCCACCCTGTCTATCTTAGGGTTACGTGAGTCGAGGCGGACGTCATCGCAGTAGCGACGACGGACGCCGAGACGAGCACGTGACTCCACTGCCTCCCTATCTTAGCGTAACGCGAGTCGAGGCGGACATCGTCGCGGTAGCGACGACGGACGCCGAGACGAGCACGTGACACCACTGCCACCCTGTCTTACCGAAATGCAAGTCGAGGCGGACGTCGTCGCGGTAGCGACGACGGACGCCGAGACGAACACGTGACACCACTACCACCCTGTCTTAGCATAACGCGAGTCGAGGTGGACATCGTCGCGGTAGCGACGACGGACGCCGAGATGAGCACGTGACACCACTGCCACCCTGTCTTAGCGTAACGCGAGTCGAGGCAGACGTCGTCACGGTAGCGACGACGGACGCCGAGACGAGCACGTGACACCACTGCCACCCTGTCTATCTTAGGGTTACGCGAGTCGAGGCGGACGTCGTCGCGGTAGCGACGACGGACGCCAAGACGAGCACGTGACACTACTGCCACCCTGTCTATCTTAGGGTTACGTGAGTCGAGGCGGACGTCGTCGCGGTAGCGACGACGGACGCCGAGACGAGCACCTGACACCACTGCCTCCCTGTCTTAGCGTAACGTGAGTCGAGGCGGACGTCGTCGCGGTAGCGACGATGGACGCCGAGACGAGCACGTGACACCACTGCCACCCTGTCTTACCGAAACGCGAGTCTAGGCGGACGTCGTCGCGGTAGCGACGACGGACGCCGAGATGAGCACGTGACACCACTGCCACCCTGTCTTAGCGTAACGCGAGTCGAGGCGGACGTCGTCGCGGTAGCGACGACGGACGCCGAGACGAGCACGTGACACCACTGCCACCCTGTCTATCTTAGGGTTACGCGAGTCGAGGCGGACGTCGTCGCGGTAGCGACGACGGACACCAAGACGAGCACGTGACACTACTGCCACCCTGTCTATCTTAGGGTTACGTGAGTCGAGGCGGACGTCATCGCGGTAGCGACGACGGACGCTGAGACGAGCACGTGACTCCACTGCCTCCCTATCTTAGCGTAACGAGAGTCGAGGCGGACGTCGTCGTGGTAGCGACGACGGACGCCGAGACGAGCACGTGACACCACTGCCACCCTGTCTTACCGAAATGCAAGTCGAGGCGGACGTCGTCGCGGTAGCGACGACGGACGCCGAGACGAACACGTGACACCACTGCCACCCTGTCTTAGCGTAACGCGAGTCGAGGTGGACATCGTCGCGGTAGCGACGACGGACGCCGAGATGAGCACGTGACACCACTGCCACCCTGTCTTAGCGTAACGCGAGTCGAGGCAGACGTCGTCACGGTAGCGACGACGGACGCCGAGACGAGCACGTGACACCACTGCCACCCTGTCTATCTTAGGGTTACGCGAGTCGAGGCGGACGTCGTCGCGGTAGCGACGACGGACGCCAAGACGAGCACGTGACACTACTGCCACCCTGTCTATCTTAGGGTTACGTGAGTCGAGGCGGACGTCGTCGCGGTAGCGACGACGGACGCCGAGACGAGCACCTGACACCACTGCCTCCCTGTCTTAGCGTAACGTGAGTCGAGGCGGACGTCGTCGCGGTAGCGACGATGGACGCCGAGACGAGCACGTGACACCACTGCCACCCTGTCTTACCGAAACGCGAGTCTAGGCGGACGTCGTCGCGGTAGCGACGACGGACGCCGAGATGAGCACGTGACACCACTGCCACCCTGTCTTAGCGTAACGCGAGTCGAGGCGGACGTCGTCGCGGTAGCGACGACGGACGCCGAGACGAGCACGTGACACCACTGCCACCCTGTCTATCTTAGGGTTACGCGAGTCGAGGCGGACGTCGTCGCGGTAGCGACGACGGACACCAAGACGAGCACGTGACACTACTGCCACCCTGTCTATCTTAGGGTTACGTGAGTCGAGGCGGACGTCATCGCGGTAGCGACGACGGACGCTGAGACGAGCACGTGACTCCACTGCCTCCCTATCTTAGCGTAACGAGAGTCGAGGCGGACGTCGTCGTGGTAGCGATGACGGACGCCGAGACGAGCACGTGACACCACTGCCACCCTGTCTTACTGAAATGCAAGTCGAGGCGGACGTCGTCGTGGTAGCGACGACGGACGCCGAGACGAACACGTGACACCACTGCCACCCTGTCTTAGCGTAACGCGAGTCGAGGTGGACATCGTCGCGGTAGCGACGACGGACGCCGAGATGAGCACGTGACACCACTGCCACCCTGTCTTTGCGTAACGCGAGTCGAGGCAGACGTCGTCACGGTAGCGATGACGGACGCCGAGACGAGCACGTGACACCATTGCCACCCTGTCTATCTTAGGGTTACGCGAGTCGAGGCGGGCGTCGTCGCGGTAGCGACGACGGACGCCGAGACGAGCACGTGACACTACTGCCACCCTGTCTATCTTAGGGTTACGTGAGTCGAGGCGGATGTCGTCGCGGTAGCGACGACGGACGCCGAGACGAGCACGTGACACCACTGCCTCCCTGTCTTAGCGTAACGCGAGTCGAGGCGGACGTCGTCGCGGTAGCGACGACGGACGCCGAGACGAGCACGTGACACCACTGCCACCCTGTCTATCTTAGGGTAACGCGAGTCGAGGCGAACGTCATCGCGTTAGCAACGACGGACGCCGAGACGAGCACGTGACACCACTGCCACCATGTCTATCTTAGGGTAACGCGAGTCGAGGCGGACGTCGTCGCGGTAGCGACGGCGGACGCCGAGACGAGCACGTGACACCACTGCCTTCCTGTCTTACTGTAACGCGAGTCGAGGCGGACGTCGTCGCGGTAGCGACGACGGACGCCGAGACGAGCACGTGACACCACTGCCACCCTGTCTATCTTAGGGTAACGCGAGTCGAGGCGGACGTCGTCGCGGTAGCGACGACGGACGCCGAGACGAGCACGTGACACCACTGCCACCCTGTCTTAGTGAAACGCGAGTCGAGGCGGATGTCGTCGCAGTAGCGACGACGGACGCGGAGACGAGCCCGTGAGACCACTGCCACCCTGTCTTAGCGTAACGCGAGTCGAGGCGGACGTCGTCGCGGTAGCGGCGACGGACGCCGAGACGAGCACGTGACACCACTGCCACCCTGTCTATCTTAGGGTAACGCGAGTCGAGGCGGACGTCGTCGCAGTAGCGACGACGGACGCCGAGACGAGCACGTGACACCACTGCCACCCTGTCTTAGTGAAACGCGAGTCGAGGTGGATGTCGTCGCTGTAGCGACGACGGACGCCGAGACGAGCCCGTGACACCACTGCCACCCTGTCTTAGCGTAACGCGAGTCGAGGCAGACGTCGTCGCGGTAGCGACGACGGACGCCGAGACGAGCACGTGACACCACTGCCACCCTGTCTTACCGAAACACGAGTCGAGGCGGACGTCGTCGCGGTAGCGACGACGGACGCCGAGATGAGCATGTGACACCACTGCCACCCTGTCTTAGCGTAACGCGAGTCGAGGCGGACGTCGTCGCGGTAGCGACGACGGACGCCGAGACGAGCACGTGACACCACTGCCACCCTGTCTATCTTAGGGTTACGCGAGTCGAGGCGGACGTCGTCGCGGTAGCGACGACGGACGCCAAGACGAGCACATGACACTACTGCCACCCTGTCTATCTTAGGGTTACGTGAGTCGAGGCGGACGTCATCGCAGTAGCGACGACGGACGCCGAGACGAGCACGTGACTCCACTGCCTCCCTATCTTAGCGTAACGCGAGTCGAGGCGGACATCGTCGCGGTAGCGACGACGGACGCCGAGACGAGCACGTGACACCACTGCCACCCTGTCTTACCGAAATGCAAGTCGAGGCGGACGTCGTCGCGGTAGCGACGACGGACGCCGAGACGAACACGTGACACCACTACCACCCTGTCTTAGCATAACGCGAGTCGAGGTGGACATCGTCGCGGTAGCGACGACGGACGCCGAGATGAGCACGTGACACCACTGCCACCCTGTCTTAGCGTAACGCGAGTCGAGGCAGACGTCGTCACGGTAGCGACGACGGACGCCGAGACGAGCACGTGACACCACTGCCACCCTGTCTATCTTAGGGTTACGCGAGTCGAGGCGGACGTCGTCGCGGTAGCGACGACGGACGCCAAGACGAGCACGTGACACTACTGCCACCCTGTCTATCTTAGGGTTACGTGAGTCGAGGCGGACGTCGTCGCGGTAGCGACGACGGACGCCGAGACGAGCACCTGACACCACTGCCTCCCTGTCTTAGCGTAACGTGAGTCGAGGCGGACGTCGTCGCGGTAGCGACGATGGACGCCGAGACGAGCACGTGACACCACTGCCACCCTGTCTTACCGAAACGCGAGTCTAGGCGGACGTCGTCGCGGTAGCGACGACGGACGCCGAGATGAGCACGTGACACCACTGCCACCCTGTCTTAGCGTAACGCGAGTCGAGGCGGACGTCGTCGCGGTAGCGACGACGGACGCCGAGACGAGCACGTGACACCACTGCCACCCTGTCTATCTTAGGGTTACGCGAGTCGAGGCGGACGTCGTCGCGGTAGCGACGACGGACACCAAGACGAGCACGTGACACTACTGCCACCCTGTCTATCTTAGGGTTACGTGAGTCGAGGCGGACGTCATCGCGGTAGCGACGACGGACGCTGAGACGAGCACGTGACTCCACTGCCTCCCTATCTTAGCGTAACGAGAGTCGAGGCGGACGTCGTCGTGGTAGCGACGACGGACGCCGAGACGAGCACGTGACACCACTGCCACCCTGTCTTACCGAAATGCAAGTCGAGGCGGACGTCGTCGCGGTAGCGACGACGGACGCCGAGACGAACACGTGACACCACTGCCACCCTGTCTTAGCGTAACGCGAGTCGAGGTGGACATCGTCGCGGTAGCGACGACGGACGCCGAGATGAGCACGTGATACCACTGCCACCCTGTCTTAGCGTAACGCGAGTCGAGGCAGACGTCGTCACGGTAGCGACGACGGACGCCGAGACAAGCACGTGACACCATTGCCACCCTGTCTATCTTAGGGTTACGCGAGTTGAGGCGGGCGTCGTCGCGGTAGCGACGACGGACGCCGAGACGAGCACGTGACACTACCGCCACCCTGTCTATCTTAGGGTTACGTGAGTCGAGGCGGACGTCGTCGCGGTAGCGACGACGGACGCCGAGACGAGCACGTGACACCACTGCCTCCCTGTCTTAGCGTAACGCGAGTCGAGGCGGACGTCATCGCGGTAGCGACGACGGACGCCGAGACGAGCACGTGACACCACTGCCACCCTGTCTATCTTAGGGTTACGCGAGTCGAGGCGGACGTCGTCGCGGTAGCGACGACGGACGCCAAGACGAGCACGTGACACTACTGCCACCCTGTCTATCTTAGGGTTACGTGAGTCGAGGCGGACGTCATCGCAGTAGCGACGACGGACGCCGAGACGAGCACGTGACTCCACTGCCTCCCTATCTTAGCGTAACGCGAGTCGAGGCGGACGTCGTCGCGGTAGCGACGACGGACGCCGAGACGAGCACGTGACACCACTGCCACCCTGTCTTACCGAAATGCAAGTCGAGGCGGACGTCGTCGCGGTAGCGACGACGGACGCCGAGACGAACACGTGACACCACTACCACCCTGTCTTAGCATAACGCGAGTCGAGGTGGACATCGTCGCGGTAGCGACGACGGACGCCGAGATGAGCACGTGACACCACTGCCACCCTGTCTTAGCGTAACGCGAGTCGAGGCAGACGTCGTCACGGTAGCGACGACGGACGCCGAGACGAGCACGTGACACCACTGCCACCCTGTCTATCTTAGGGTTACGCGAGTCGAGGCGGACGTCGTCGCGGTAGCGACGACGGACGCCGAGACGAGCACGTGACACTACTGCCACCCTGTCTATCTTAGGGTTACGTGAGTCGAGGCGGACGTCGTCGCGGTAGCGACGACGGACGCCGAGACGAGCACCTGACACCACTGCCTCCCTGTCTTAGCGTAACGTGAGTCGAGGCGGACGTCGTCGCGGTAGCGACGATGGACGCCGAGACGAGCACGTGACACCACTGCCACCCTGTCTTACCGAAACGCGAGTCGAGGCGGACGTCATCGCGGTAGCGACGACGGACGCCGAGATGAGCACGTGACACCACTGCCACCCTGTCTATCTTAGGGTTACGCGAGTCGAAGCGGACGTCGTCGCGGTAGCGACGACGGACACCAAGATGAGCACGTGACACTACTGCCACCCTGTCTATCTTAGGGTTACATGAGTCGAGGCGGACGTCATCGCGGTAGCGACGACGGACGCCGAGACAAGCACGTGACTCCACTGCCTCCCTATCTTAGCGTAACGCGAGTCGAGGCGGACGTCGTCGTGGTAGCGACGACGGACGCCGAGACGAGCACGTGACACCACTGCCACCCTGTCTTACCGAAATGCAAGTCGAGGCGGGCGTCGTCGCGGTAGCGACGACGGACGCCGAGACGAGCACGTGACACCACTGCCACCCTGTCTTACCGAAACACGAGTCGAGGCGGACGTCGTCGCGGTAGCGACGACGGACGCCGAGATGAGCACGTGACACCACTGCCACCCTGTCTTAGCGTAACGCGAGTCGAGGCGGACGTCGTCGCGGTAGCGACGACGGACGCCGAGACGAGCACGTGACACCACTGCCACCCTGTCTATCTTAGGGTTACGCGAGTCGAGGCGGACGTCGTCGCGGTAGCGACGACGGACGCCAAGACGAGCACGTGACACTATTGCCACCCTGTCTATCTTAGGGTTACGTGAGTCGAGGCGGACGTCATCGCAGTAGCGACGACGGACGCCGAGACGAGCACGTGACTCCACTGCCTCCCTATCTTAGCGTAACGCGAGTCGAGGCGGACGTCGTCGCGGTAGCGACGACGGACGCCGAGACGAGCACGTGACACCACTGCCACCCTGTCTTACCGAAATGCAAGTCGAGGCGGACGTCGTCGCGGTAGCGACGACGGACGCCGAGACGAACACGTGACACCACTACCACCCTGTCTTAGCATAACGCGAGTCGAGGTGGACATCGTCGCGGTAGCGACGACGGACGCCGAGATGAGCACGTGACACCACTGCCACCCTGTCTTAGCGTAACGCGAGTCGAGGCAGACGTCGTCACGGTAGCGACGACGGACGCCGAGACGAGCACGTGACACCACTGCCACCCTGTCTATCTTAGGGTTACGCGAGTCGAGGCGGACGTCGTCGCGGTAGCGACGACGGACGCCGAGACGAGCACGTGACACTACTGCCACCCTGTCTATCTTAGGGTTACGTGAGTCGAGGCGGACGTCGTCGCGGTAGCGACGACGGACGCCGAGACGAGCACCTGACACCACTGCCTCCCTGTCTTAGCGTAACGTGAGTCGAGGCGGACGTCGTCGCGGTAGCGACGATGGACGCCGAGACGAGCACGTGACACCACTGCCACCCTGTCTTACCGAAACGCGAGTCGAGGCGGACGTCGTCGCGGTAGCGACGACGGACGCCGAGATGAGCACGTGACACCACTGCCACCCTGTCTTAGCGTACCGCGAGTCGAGGCGGACGTCGTCGCGGTAGCAACGACGGACACCGAGACGAGCACGTGACACCACTGCCACCCTGTCTATCTTAGGGTTACGCGAGTCGAGGCGGACGTCGTCGCGGTAGCGACGACGGACACCAAGACGAGCACATGACACTACTGCCACCCTGTCTATCTTAGGGTTACGTGAGTCGAGGCGGACGTCATCGCGGTAGCGACGACGGACGCCGAGACGAGCACGTGACTCCACTGCCTCCCTATCTTAGCGTAACGCGAGTCGAGGCGGACGTCGTCGTGGTAGCGACGACGGACGCCGAGACGAGCACGTGACACCACTGCCACCCTGTCTTACCGAAATGCAAGTCGAGGCGGACGTCGTCGCGGTAGCGACGACGGACGCCGAGACGAACACGTGACACCACTGCCACCCTGTCTTAGCGTAACGCGAGTCGAGGTGGACATCGTCGCGGTAGCGACGACGGACGCCGAGATGAGCACGTGATACCACTGCCACCCTGTCTTAGCGTAACGCGAGTCGAGGCAGACGTCGTCACGGTAGCGACGACGGACGCCGAGACGAGCACGTGACACCATTGCCACCCTGTCTATCTTAGGGTTACGCGAGTCGAGGCGGGCGTCGTCGCGGTAGCGACGACGGACGCCGAGACGAGCACGTGACACTACTGCCACCCTGTCTATCTTAGGGTTACGTGAGTCGAGGCGGACGTCGTCGCGGTAGCGACGACGGACGCCGAGACGAGCACGTGACACCACTGCCTCCCTGTCTTAGCGTAACGCGAGTCGAGGCGGACGTCGTCGCGGTTACGACGACGGACGCCGAGACGAGCACGTGACACCACTGCCACCCTGTCTATCTTAGGGTAACGCGAGTCGAGGCGAACGTCATCGCGGTAGCAACGACGGACGCCGAGACGAGCACGTGACACCACTGCCACCATGTCTATCTTAGGGTAACGCGAGTCGAGGCGGACGTCGTCGCGGTAGCGACGGCGGACGCCGAGACGAGCACGTGACACCACTGCCTTCCTGTCTTACTGTAATGCGAGTCGAGGCGGACGTCGTCGCGGTAGCGACGACGGACGCCGAGACGAGCACGTGACACCACTGCCACCCTGTCTATCTTAGGGTAACGCGAGTCGAGGCGGACGTCGTCGCGGTAGCGACGACGGACGCCGAGACGAGCACGTGACACCACTGCCACCTTGTCTTAGTGAAACGCGAGTCGAGGCGGATGTCGTCGCAGTAGCGACGACGGACGCGGAGACGAGCCCGTGACACCACTGCCACCCTGTCTTAGCGTAACGCGAGTCGAGGCGGACCTCGTCGCGGTAGCGACGACGGACGCCGAGACGAGCACGTGACACCACTGCCACCCTGTCTATCTTAGGGTAACGCGAGTCGAGGCGGACGTCGTCGCAGTAGCGACGACGGACGCCGAGACGAGCACGTGACACCACTGCCACCCTGTCTTAGTGAAACGCGAGTCGAGGCGGACGTCGTCGCTGTAGCGACGACGGACGCCGAGACGAGCCCGTGACACCACTGCCACCCTGTCTATCTTAGGGTTACGTGAGTCGAGGCAGACGTCGTCGCGGTAGCGACGACGGACGCCGAGACGAGCACGTGACACCACTGCCACCCTGTCTTACCGAAACGCGAGTCGAGGCGGACGTCGTCGCGGTAGCGACGACGGACGCCGAGATGAGCACGTGACACCACTGCCACCCTGTCTTAGCATAACGCGAGTCGAGGCGGACGTCGTCGCGGTAGCGACGACGGACGCCGAGACGAGCACGTGACACCACTGCCACCCTGTCTATCTTAGGGTTACGCGAGTCGAGGCGGACGTCATCGCGGTAGCGACGACGGACGCCGAGACGAGCACGTGACTCCACTGCCTCCCTATCTTAGGGTTACGTGAGTCGAGGCGGACGTCATCGCGGTAGCGACGACGGACGCCGAGACGAGCACGTGACTCCACTGCCTCCCTATCTTAGCATAACGCGAGTCGAGGCGGACGTCGTCGAGGTAGCGACGACGGACGCCGAGACGAGCACGTGACACCATTGCCACCCTGTCTTACCGAAATGCAAGTCGAGGCGGACGTCGTCGCGGTAGCGACGACGGACGCCGAGACGAACACGTGACACCACTACCACCCTGTCTTAGCGTAACGCGAGTCGAGGTGGACATCGTCGCGGTAGCGACGACGGACGCCGAGATGAGCACGTGACACCACTGCCACCCTGTCTTAGCGTAACGCGAGTCGAGGCAGACGTCGTCACGGTAGCGACGATGGACGCCGAGATGAGCACGTGACACCACTGCCACCCTGTCTATCTTAGGGTTACGCGAGTCGAGGCGGACGCCGAGACGAGCACGTGACACTACTGCCACCCTGTCTATCTTAGGGTTACGTGAGTCGAGGCGGACGTCGTCACGGTAGCGACGACGGACGCCGAGACGAGCACTTGACACCACTGCCTCCCTGTCTTAGCGTAACGCGAGTCGAGGCGGACGTCGTCGCGGTAGCGACGACGGACGCCGAGACAAGCACGTGACACCACTGCCACCCTGTCTTAGGGTAACGCGAGTCGAGGCGGACATCGTCGCGGTAGCGACGGCGGACGCCGAGACGAGCACGTGACACCACTGCCTTCCTGTCTTACTGTAACGCGAGTCGAGGCGGACGTCGTCGCGGTAGCGACGACGGACGCCGAGACGAGCACGTGACACCACTGCCACCCTGTCTATCTTAGGGTAACGCGAGTCGAGGCGGACGTCGTCGCGGTAGCGACGACGGACGCCGAGACGAGCACGTGACACCACTGCCACCCTGTCTTAGTGAAACGCGAGTCGAGGCGGATGTCGTCGCAGTAGCGACGACGGACGCGAGACGAGCCCGTGACACCACTGCCACCCTGTCTTAGCGTAACGCGAGTCGAGGCGGACCTCGTCGCGGTAGCGACGACGGACGCCGAGACGAGCACGTGACACCACTGCCACCCTGTCTATCTTAGGGTAACGCGAGTCGAGGCGGACGTCGTCGCAGTAGCGACGACGGACGCCGAGACGAGCACGTGACACCACTGCCACCCTGTCTTAGTGAAACGCGAGTCGAGGCGGACGTCGTCGCTGTAGCGACGACGGACGCCGAGACGAGCCCGTGACACCACTGCCACCCTGTCTATCTTAGGGTTACGTGAGTCGAGGCAGACGTCGTCGCGGTAGCGACGACGGACGCCGAGACGAGCACGTGACACCACTGCCACCCTGTCTTACCGAAACGCGAGTCGAGGCGGACGTCGTCGCGGTAGCGACGACGGACGCCGAGATGAGCACGTGACACCACTGCCACCCTGTCTTAGCGTAACGCGAGTCGAGGCGGACGTCGTCGCGGTAGCGACGACGGACGCCGAGACGAGCACGTGACACCACTGCCACCCTGTCTATCTTAGGGTTACGCGAGTCGAGGCGGACGTCGTCGCGGTAGCGACGACGGACGCCAAGACGAGCGCGTGACATTACTGCCACCCTGTCTATCTTAGGGTTACGTGAGTCGAGGCGGACGTCATCGCGGTAGCGACGACGGACGCCGAGACGAGCATGTGACTCCACTGCCTCCCTATCTTAGCGTAACGCCAGTCGAGGCGGACGTCGTCGCGGTAGCGACGACGGACACCGAGACGAGCACGTGACACCACTGCCACCCTGTCTTACCGAAATGCAAGTCGAGGCGGACGTCGTCGCGGTAGCGACGACGGACGCCGAGACGAACACGTGACACCACTACCACCCTGTCTTAGCGTAACGCGAGTCGAGGCGGACCTCGTCGCGGTAGCGACGACGGACGCCGAGACGAGCACGTGACACCACTGCCACCCTGTCTATCTTAGGGTAACGCGAGTCGAGGCGGACGTCGTCGCAGTAGCGACGACGGACGCCGAGACGAGCACGTGACACCACTGCCACCCTGTCTTAGTGAAACGCGAGTCGAGGCGGACGTCGTCGCTGTAGCGACGACGGACGCCGAGACGAGCCCGTGACACCACTGCCACCCTGTCTTAGCGTAACGCGAGTCGAGGCAGACGTCGTCGCGGTAGCGACGACGGACGCCGAGACGAGCACGTGACACCACTGCCACCCTGTCTTACCGAAACGCGAGTCGAGGCGGACGTCGTCGCGGTAGCGACGACGGACGCCGAGATGAGCACGTGACACCACTGCCACCCTGTCTTAGCGTAACGCGAGTCGAGGCAGACGTCGTCGCGGTAGCGACGACGGACACCGAGACGAGCACGTGACACCACTGCCACCCTGTCTATCTTAGGGTTACGCGAGTCGAGGCGGACGTCGTCGCGGTAGCGACGACGGACGCCAAGACGAGCGCGTGACATTACTGCCACCCTGTCTATCTTAGGGTTACGTGAGTCGAGGCGGACGTCATCGCGGTAGCGACGACGGACGCCGAGACGAGCATGTGACTCCACTGCCTCCCTATCTTAGCGTAACGCGAGTCGAGGCGGACGTCGTCGCGGTAGCGACGACGGACGCCGAGACGAGCACGTGACACCACTGCCACCCTGTCTTACCGAAATGCAAGTCGAGGCGGACGTCGTCGCGGTAGCGACGACGGACGCCGAGACGAACACGTGACACCACTACCACCCTGTCTTAGCGTAACGCAAGTCGAGGTGGACATCGTCGCGGTAGCGACGATGGACGCCGAGATGAGCACGTGACACCACTGCCACCCTGTCTTAGCGTAACGCGAGTCGAGGCAGACGTCGTCACGGTAGCGACGATGGACGCCGAGATGAGCACGTGACACCACTGCCACCCTGTCTATCTTAGGGTTACGCGAGTCGAGGCGGACGCCGAGACGAGCACGTGACACTACTGCCACCCTGTCTATCTTAGGGTTACGTGAGTCGAGGCGGACGTCGTCACGGTAGCGACGACGGACGCCGAGACGAGCACTTGACACCACTGCCTCCCTGTCTTAGCGTAACGCGAGTCGAGGCGGACGTCGTCGCGGTAGCGACGACGGACGCCGAGACAAGCACGTGACACCACTGCCACCCTGTCTTACCGAAACGCGAGTCGAGGCGGACGTCGTCGCGGTAGCGACGGCGGACGCCGAGACGAGCACGTGACACCACTGCCTTCCTGTCTTACTGTAACGCGAGTCGAGGCGGACGTCGTCGCGGTAGCGACGACGGACGCCGAGACGAGCACGTGACACCACTGCCACCCTGTCTATCTTAGGGTAACGCGAGTCGAGGCGGACGTCGTCGCGGTAGCGACGACGGACGCCGAGACGAGCACGTGACACCACTGCCACCCTGTCTTAGTGAAACGCGAGTCGAGGCGGATGTCGTCGCAGTAGCGACGACGGACGCGGAGACGAGCCCGTGACACCACTGCCACCCTGTCTTAGCGTAACGCGAGTCGAGGCGGACCTCGTCGCGGTAGCGACGACGGACGCCGAGACGAGCACGTGACACCACTGCCACCCTGTCTATCTTAGGGTAACGCGAGTCGAGGCGGACGTCGTCGCAGTAGCGACGACGGACGCCGAGACGAGCACGTGACACCACTGCCACCCTGTCTTACCGAAATGCAAGTCGAGGCGGACGTCGTCGCGGTAGCGACGACGGACGCCGAGACGAACACGTGACACCACTACCACCCTGTCTTAGCGTAACGCAAGTCGAGGTGGACATCGTCGCGGTAGCGACGATGGACGCCGAGATGAGCACGTGACACCACTGCCACCCTGTCTTAGCGTAACGCGAGTCGAGGCAGACGTCGTCACGGTAGCGACGATGGACGCCGAGATGAGCACGTGACACCACTGCCACCCTGTCTATCTTAGGGTTACGCGAGTCGAGGCGGACGCCGAGACGAGCACGTGACACTACTGCCACCCTGTCTATCTTAGGGTTACGTGAGTCGAGGCGGACGTCGTCACGGTAGCGACGACGGACGCCGAGACGAGCACTTGACACCACTGCCTCCCTGTCTTAGCGTAACGCGAGTCGAGGCGGACGTCGTCGCGGTAGCGACGACGGACGCCGAGACAAGCACGTGACACCACTGCCACCCTGTCTTACCGAAACGCGAGTCGAGGCGGACGTCGTCGCGGTAGCGACGGCGGACGCCGAGACGAGCACGTGACACCACTGCCTTCCTGTCTTACTGTAACGCGAGTCGAGGCGGACGTCGTCGCGGTAGCGACGACGGACGCCGAGACGAGCACGTGACACCACTGCCACCCTGTCTATCTTAGGGTAACGCGAGTCGAGGCGGACGTCGTCGCGGTAGCGACGACGGACGCCGAGACGAGCACGTGACACCACTGCCACCCTGTCTTAGTGAAACGCGAGTCGAGGCGGATGTCGTCGCAGTAGCGACGACGGACGCGGAGACGAGCCCGTGACACCACTGCCACCCTGTCTTAGCGTAACGCGAGTCGAGGCGGACCTCGTCGCGGTAGCGACGACGGACGCCGAGACGAGCACGTGACACCACTGCCACCCTGTCTATCTTAGGGTAACGCGAGTCGAGGCGGACGTCGTCGCAGTAGCGACGACGGACGCCGAGACGAGCACGTGACACCACTGCCACCCTGTCTTAGTGAAACGCGAGTCGAGGCGGACGTCGTCGCTGTAGCGACGACGGACGCCGAGACGAGCCCGTGACACCACTGCCACCCTGTCTTAGCGTAACGCGAGTCGAGGCAGACGTCGTCGCGGTAGCGACGACGGACGCCGAGACGAGCACGTGACACCACTGCCACCCTGTCTTACCGAAACGCGAGTCGAGGCGGACGTCGTCGCGGTAGCGACGACGGACGCCGAGATGAGCACGTGACACCACTGCCACCCTGTCTTAGCGTAACGCGAGTCGAGGCAGACGTCGTCGCGGTAGCGACGACGGACGCCGAGACGAGCACGTGACACCACTGCCACCCTGTCTATCTTAGGGTTACGCGAGTCGAGGCGGACGTCGTCGCGGTAGCGACGACGGACGCCAAGACGAGCACGTGACATTACTGCCACCCTGTCTATCTTAGGGTTACGTGAGTCGAGGCGGACGTCATCGCGGTAGCGACGACGGACGCCGAGACGAGCACGTGACTCCACTGGCTCCCTATCTTAGCGTAACGCGAGTCGAGGCGGACGTCGTCGCGGTAGCGACGACGGACGCCGAGACGAGCACGTGACACCACTGCCACCCTGTCTTACCGAAATGCAAGTCGAGGCGGACGTCGTCGCGGTAGCGACGACGGACGCCGAGACGAACACGTGACACCACTACCACCCTGTCTTAGCGTAACGCGAGTCGAGGTGGACATCGTCGCGGTAGCGACGACGGACGCCGAGATGAGCACGTGACACCACTGCCACCCTGTCTTAGCGTAACGCGAGTCGAGGCAGACGTCGTCACGGTAGCGACGATGGACGCCGAGATGAGCACGTGACACCACTGCCACCCTGTCTATCTTAGGGTTACGCGAGTCGAGGCGGACGCCGAGACGAGCACGTGACACTACTGCCACCCTGTCTATCTTAGGGTTACGTGAGTCGAGGCGGATGTCGTCACGGTAGCGACGACGGACGCCGAGACGAGCACTTGACACCACTGCCTCCCTGTCTTAGCGTAACGCGAGTCGAGGCGGACGTCGTCGCGGTAGCGACGACGGACGCCGAGACAAGCACGTGACACCACTGCCACCCTGTCTTAGGGTAACGCGAGTCGAGGCGGACGTCGTCGCGGTAGCGACGGCGGACGCCGAGACGAGCACGTGACACCACTGCCTTCCTGTCTTACTGTAACGCGAGTCGAGGCGGACGTCGTCGCGGTAGCGACGACGGACGCCGAGACGAGCACGTGACACCACTGCCACCCTGTCTATCTTAGGGTAACGCGAGTCGAGGCGGACGTCGTCGCGGTAGCGACGACGGACGCCGAGACGAGCACGTGACACCACTGCCACCCTGTCTTAGTGAAACGCGAGTCGAGGCGGATGTCGTCGCAGTAGCGACGACGGACGCGGAGACGAGCCCGTGACACCACTGCCACCCTGTCTTAGCGTAACGCGAGTCGAGGCGGACCTCGTCGCGGTAGCGACGACGGACGCCGAGACGAGCACGTGACACCACTGCCACCCTGTCTATCTTAGGGTAACGCGAGTCAAGGCGGACGTCGTCGCAGTAGCGACGACGGACGCCGAGACGAGCACGTGACACCACTGCCACCCTGTCTTAGTGAAACGCGAGTCGAGGCGGACGTCGTCGCTGTAGCGACGACGGACGCCGAGACGAGCCCGTGACACCACTGCCACCCTGTCTATCTTAGGGTTACGTGAGTCGAGGCAGACGTCGTCGCGGTAGCGACGACGGACGCCGAGACGAGCACGTGACACCACTGCCACCCTGTCTTACCGAAACGCGAGTCGAGGCGGACGTCGTCGCGGTAGCGACGACGGACGCCGAGATGAGCACGTGACACCACTGCCACCCTGTCTTAGCGTAACGCGAGTCGAGGCGGACGTCGTCGCGGTAGCGACGACGGACGCCGAGACGAGCACGTGACACCACTGCCACCCTGTCTATCTTAGGGTTACGCGAGTCGAGGCGGACGTCGTCGCGGTAGCGACGACGGACGCCAAGACGAGCACGTGACATTACTGCCACCCTGTCTATCTTAGGGTTACGTGAGTCGAGGCGGACGTCATCGCGGTAGCGACGACGGACGCCGAGACGAGCACGTGACTCCACTGCCTCCCTATCTTAGCGTAACGCGAGTCGAGGCGGACGTCGTCGCGGTAGCGACGACGGACGCCGAGACGAGCACGTGACACCACTGCCACCCTGTCTTACCGAAATGCAAGTCGAGGCGGACGTCGTCGCGGTAGCGACGACGGACGCCGAGACGAACACGTGACACCACTACCACCCTGTCTTAGCGTAACGCGAGTCGAGGTGGACATCGTCGCGGTAGCGACGACGGACGCCGAGATGAGCACGTGACACCACTGCCACCCTGTCTTAGCGTAACGCGAGTCGAGGCAGACGTCGTCACGGTAGCGACGATGGACGCCGAGATGAGCACGTGACACCACTGCCACCCTGTCTATCTTAGGGATACGCGAGTCGAGGCGGACGCCGAGACGAGCACGTGACACTACTGCCACCCTGTCTATCTTAGGGTTACGTGAGTCGAGGCGGACGTCGTCACGGTAGCGACGACGGACGCCGAGACGAGCACTTGACACCACTGCCTCCCTGTCTTAGCGTAACGCGAGTCGAGGCGGACGTCGTCGCGGTAGCGACGACGGACGTCGAGACAAGCACGTGACACCACTGCCACCCTGTCTTACCGAAACGCGAGTCGAGGCGGACGTCGTCGCGGTAGCGACGGCGGACGCCGAGACGAGCACGTGACACCACTGCCTTCCTGTCTTACTGTAACGCGAGTCGAGGCGGACGTCGTCGCGGTAGCGACGACGGACGCCGAGACGAGCACGTGACACCACTGCCACCCTGTCTATCTTAGGGTAACGCGAGTCGAGGCGGACGTCGTCGCGGTAGCGACGACGGACGCCGAGACGAGCACGTGACACCACTGCCACCCTGTCTTAGTGAAACGCGAGTCGAGGCGGATGTCGTTGCAGTAGCGACGACGGACGCGGAGACGAGCCCGTGACACCACTGCCACCCTGTCTTAGCGTAACGCGAGTCGAGGCGGACCTCGTCGCGGTAGCGATGACGGACGCCGAGACGAGCACGTGACACCACTGCCACCCTGTCTATCTTAGGGTAACGCGAGTCGAGGCGGACGTCGTCGCAGTAGCGACGACGGACGCCGAGACGAGCACGTGACACCACTGCCACCCTGTCTTAGTGAAACGCGAGTCGAGGCGGACGTCGTCGCTGTAGCGACGACGGACGCCGAGACGAGCCCGTGACACCACTGCCACCCTGTCTTAGTGTAACGCAAGTCGAGGCAGACGTCGTCGCGGTAGCGACGACGGACGCCGAGACGAGCACGTGACACCACTGCCACCCTGTCTTACCGAAACGCGAGTCGAGGCGGACGTCGTCGCGGTAGCGACGACGGACGCCGAGATGAGCACGTGACACCACTGCCACCCTGTCTTAGCGTAACGCGAGTCGAGGCGGACGTCGTCGCGGTAGCGACGACGGACGCCGAGACGAGCACGTGACACCACTGCCACCCTGTCTATCTTAGGGTTACGCGAGTCGAGGCGGACGTCGTCGCGGTAGCGACGACGGACGCCAAGACGAGCACGTGACATTACTGCCACCCTGTCTATCTTAGGGTTACGTGAGTCGAGGCGGACGTCATCGCGGTAGCGACGACGGACGCCGAGACGAGCACGTGACTCCACTGCCTCCCTATCTTAGCGTAACGCGAGTCGAGGCGGACGTCGTCGCGGTAGCGACGACGGACGCCGAGACGAGCACGTGACACCACTGCCACCCTGTCTTACCGAAATGCAAGTCGAGGCGGACGTCGTCGCGGTAGCGACGACGGACGCCGAGACGAACACGTGACACCACTACCACCCTGTCTTAGCGTAACGCGAGTCGAGGTGGACATCGTCGCGGTAGCGACGACGGACGCCGAGATGAGCACGTGACACCACTGCCACCCTGTCTTAGCGTAACGCGAGTCGAGGCAGACGTCGTCACGGTAGCGACGATGGACGCCGAGATGAGCACGTGACACCACTGCCACCCTGTCTATCTTAGGGATACGCGAGTCGAGGCGGACGCCGAGACGAGCACGTGACACTACTGCCACCCTGTCTATCTTAGGGTTACGTGAGTCGAGGCGGACGTCGTCACGGTAGCGACGACGGACGCCGAGACGAGCACTTGACACCACTGCCTCCCTGTCTTAGCGTAACGCGAGTCGAGGCGGACGTCGTCGCGGTAGCGACGACGGACGTCGAGACAAGCACGTGACACCACTGCCACCCTGTCTTACCGAAACGCGAGTCGAGGCGGACGTCGTCGCGGTAGCGACGGCGGACGCCGAGACGAGCACGTGACACCACTGCCTTCCTGTCTTACTGTAACGCGAGTCGAGGCGGACGTCGTCGCGGTAGCGACGACGGACGCCGAGACGAGCACGTGACACCACTGCCACCCTGTCTATCTTAGGGTAACGCGAGTCGAGGCGGACGTCGTCGCGGTAGCGACGACGGACGCCGAGACGAGCACGTGACACCACTGCCACCCTGTCTTAGTGAAACGCGAGTCGAGGCGGATGTCGTTGCAGTAGCGACGACGGACGCGGAGACGAGCCCGTGACACCACTGCCACCCTGTCTTAGCGTAACGCGAGTCGAGGCGGACCTCGTCGCGGTAGCGATGACGGACGCCGAGACAAGCACGTGACACCACTGCCACCCTGTCTATCTTAGGGTAACGCGAGTCGAGGCGGACGTCGTCGCAGTAGCGACGACGGACGCCGAGACGAGCACGTGACACCACTGCCACCCTGTCTTAGTGAAACGCGAGTCGAGGCGGACGTCGTCGCTGTAGCGACGACGGACGCCGAGACGAGCCCGTGACACCACTGCCACCCTGTCTTAGTGTAACGCAAGTCGAGGCAGACGTCGTCGCGGTAGCGACGACGGACGCCGAGACGAGCACGTGACACCACTGCCACCCTGTCTTACCGAAACGCGAGTCGAGGCGGACGTCGTCGCGGTAGCGACGACGGACGCCGAGATGAGCACGTGACACCACTGCCACCCTGTCTTAGCGTAACGCGAGTCGAGGCGGACGTCGTCGCGGTAGCGACGACGGACGTCGAGACAAGCACGTGACACCACTGCCACCCTGTCTTACCGAAACGCGAGTCGAGGCGGACGTCGTCGCGGTAGCGACGGCGGACGCCGAGACGAGCACGTGACACCACTGCCTTCCTGTCTTAGTGAAACGCGAGTCGAGGCGGATGTCGTTGCAGTAGCGACGACGGACGCGGAGACGAGCCCGTGACACCACTGCCACCCTGTCTTAGCGTAACGCGAGTCGAGGCGGACCTCGTCGCGGTAGCGATGACGGACGCCGAGACGAGCACGTGACACCACTGCCACCCTGTCTATCTTAGGGTAACGCGAGTCGAGGCGGACGTCGTCGCAGTAGCGACGACGGACGCCGAGACGAGCACGTGACACCACTGCCACCCTGTCTTAGTGAAACGCGAGTCGAGGCGGACGTCGTCGCTGTAGCGACGACGGACGCCGAGACGAGCCCGTGACACCACTGCCACCCTGTCTTAGTGTAACGCAAGTCGAGGCAGACGTCGTCGCGGTAGCGACGACGGACGCCGAGACGAGCACGTGACACCACTGCCACCCTGTCTTACCGAAACGCGAGTCGAGGCGGACGTCGTCGCGGTAGCGACGACGGACGCCGAGATGAGCACGTGACACCACTGCCACCCTGTCTTAGCGTAACGCGAGTCGAGGCGGACGTCGTCGCGGTAGCGACGACGGACGCCGAGACGAGCACGTGACACCACTGCCACCCTGTCTATCTTAGGGTTACGCGAGTCGAGGCGGACGTCGTCGCGGTAGCGACGACGGACGCCAAGACGAGCACGTGACATTACTGCCACCCTGTCTATCTTAGGGTTACGTGAGTCGAGGCGGACGTCATCGCGGTAGCGACGACGGACGCCGAGACGAGCACGTGACTCCACTGCCTCCCTATCTTAGCGTAACGCGAGTCGAGGCGGACGTCGTCGCGGTAGCGACGACGGACGCCGAGACGAGCACGTGACACCACTGCCACCCTGTCTTACCGAAATGCAAGTCGAGGCGGACGTCGTCGCGGTAGCGACGACGGACGCCGAGACGAACACGTGACACCACTACCACCCTGTCTTAGCGTAACGCGAGTCGAGGTGGACATCGTCGCGGTAGCGACGACGGACGCCGAGATGAGCACGTGACACCACTGCCACCCTGTCTTAGCGTAACGCGAGTCGAGGCAGACGTCGTCACGGTAGCGACGATGGACGCCGAGATGAGCACGTGACACCACTGCCACCCTGTCTATCTTAGGGATACGCGAGTCGAGGCGGACGCCGAGACGAGCACGTGACACTACTGCCACCCTGTCTATCTTAGGGTTACGTGAGTCGAGGCGGACGTCGTCACGGTAGCGACGACGGACGCCGAGACGAGCACTTGACACCACTGCCTCCCTGTCTTAGCGTAACGCGAGTCGAGGCGGACGTCGTCGCGGTAGCGACGACGGACGTCGAGACAAGCACGTGACACCACTGCCACCCTGTCTTACCGAAACGCGAGTCGAGGCGGACGTCGTCGCGGTAGCGACGGCGGACGCCGAGACGAGCACGTGACACCACTGCCTTCCTGTCTTACTGTAACGCGAGTCGAGGCGGACGTCGTCGCGGTAGCGACGACGGACGCCGAGACGAGCACGTGACACCACTGCCACCCTGTCTATCTTAGGGTAACGCGAGTCGAGGCGGACGTCGTCGCGGTAGCGACGACGGACGCCGAGACGAGCACGTGACACCACTGCCACCCTGTCTTAGTGAAACGCGAGTCGAGGCGGATGTCGTTGCAGTAGCGACGACGGACGCGGAGACGAGCCCGTGACACCACTGCCACCCTGTCTTAGCGTAACGCGAGTCGAGGCGGACCTCGTCGCGGTAGCGATGACGGACGCCGAGACAAGCACGTGACACCACTGCCACCCTGTCTATCTTTGGGTAACGCGAGTCGAGGCGGACGTCGTCGCAGTAGCGACGACGGACGCCGAGACGAGCACGTGACACCACTGCCACCCTGTCTTAGTGAAACGCGAGTCGAGGCGGACGTCGTCGCTGTAGCGACGACGGACGCCGAGACGAGCCCGTGACACCACTGCCACCCTGTCTTAGTGTAACGCAAGTCGAGGCAGACGTCGTCGCGGTAGCGACGACGGACGCCGAGACGAGCACGTGACACCACTGCCACCCTGTCTTACCGAAACGCGAGTCGAGGCGGACGTCGTCGCGGTAGCGACGACGGACGCCGAGATGAGCACGTGACACCACTGCCACCCTGTCTTAGCGTAACGCGAGTCGAGGCGGACGTCGTCGCGGTAGCGACGACGGACGCCGAGACGAGCACGTGACACCACTGCCACCCTGTCTATCTTAGGGTTACGCGAGTCGAGGCGGACGTCGTCGCGGTAGCGACGACGGACGCCAAGACGAGCACGTGACATTACTGCCACCCTGTCTATCTTAGGGTTACGTGAGTCGAGGCGGACGTCATCGCGGTAGCGACGACGGACGCCGAGACGAGCACGTGACTCCACTGGCTCCCTATCTTAGCGTAACGCGAGTCGAGGCGGACGTCGTCGCGGTAGCGACGACGGACGCCGAGACGAGCACGTGACACCACTGCCACCCTGTCTTACCGAAATGCAAGTCGAGGCGGACGTCGTCGCGGTAGCGACGACGGACGCCGAGACGAACACGTGACACCACTACCACCCTGTCTTAGCGTAACGCGAGTCGAGGTGGACATCGTCGCGGTAGCGACGACGGACGCCGAGATGAGCACGTGACACCACTGCCACCCTGTCTTAGCGTAACGCGAGTCGAGGCAGACGTCGTCACGGTAGCGACGATGGACGCCGAGATGAGCACGTGACACCACTGCCACCCTGTCTATCTTAGGGTTACGCGAGTCGAGGCGGACGCCGAGACGAGCACGTGACACTACTGCCACCCTGTCTATCTTAGGGTTACGTGAGTCGAGGCGGACATCGTCACGGTAGCGACGACGGACGCCGAGACGAGCACTTGACACCACTGCCTCCCTGTCTTAGCGTAACGCGAGTCGAGGCGGACGTCGTCGCGGTAGCGACGACGGACGCCGAGACAAGCACGTGACACCACTGCCACCCTGTCTTACCGAAACGCGAGTCGAGGCGGACGTCGTCGCGTTAGCGACGACGGACGCCGAGATGAGCACGTGACACCACTGCCACCCTGTCTTAGCGTAACGCGAGCCGAGGCGGACGTCGTCGCGGTAGCGACGACGGACGCCGAGACGAGCATGTGACACCACTGCCACCCTGTCTATCTTAGGGTTACGCGAGTCCAGGCGGACGTCGTCGCGGTAGCGACGACGGACGCCAAGACGAGCACGTGACACTACTGCCACCCTGTCTATCTTAGGGTTACGTGAGTCGAGGCGGACGTCATCGCGGTAGCGACGACGGACGCCGAGACGAGCACGTGACTCCACTGCCTCCCTATCTTAGCGTAACGCGAGTCGAGGCGGACGCCGTTGTGGTAGCGACGACGGACGCCGAGACGAGCACGTGATACCACTGCCACCCTGTCTTACCGAAATGCAAGTCGAGGCGGACGTCATCGCGGTAGCGACGAGGGACGCCGAGACGAACACGTGACACCACTGCCACCCTGTCTTAGCGTAACGCGAGTCGAGGAGGACATCGTCGCGGTAGCGACGACGGACGCCAAGATGAGCACGTGACACCACCGCCACCCTGTCTTACCGAAATGCAAGTCGAGGCGGACGTCATCGCGGTAGCGACGAGGGACGCCGAGACGAACACGTGACACCACTGCCACCCTGTCTTAGCGTAACGCGAGTCGAGGAGGACATCGTCGCGGTAGCGACGACGGACGCCAAGATGAGCACGTGACACCACCGCCACCCTGTCTTAGCGTAACGCGAGTCGAGGCAGACGTCGTCACGGTAGCGACGACGGACGCCGAGACGAGCACGTGACACCACTGCCACCCTGTCTATCTAAGGGTTACGCGAGTCGAGGCGGACGTCGTCGTGGTAGCGACGACGGACGCCGAGACGAGCACGTGACACTACTGCCACCCTGTCTATCTTAGGGTTACGTGAGTCGAGGCGGACGTCGTCGCGGTAGCGACGACGGACGCCGAGACGAGCACGTGACACCACTGCCTCCCTGTCTTAGCGTAACGCGAGTCGAGGCGGACGTCGTCGCGGTAGCGACGACGGACGCCGAGACGAGCACGTGACACCACTGCCACCCTGTCTATCTTAGGGTAACGCGAGTCGAGGCGAACGTCATCGCGGTAGCGACGACGGACGCCGAGACGAGCACGTGACACCACTGCCACCATGTCTATCTTAGGGTAACGCGAGTCGAGGCGGACGTCGTCGCGGTAGCGACGGCGGACGCCGAGACGAGCACGTGACACCACTGCCTTCCTGTCTTACTGTAACGCGAGTCGAGGCTGACGTCGTCGCGGTAGCAACGACGGACGCCGAGACGAGCACGTGACACCACTGCCACCCTGTCTTAGTGAAACGCGAGTCGAGGCGGATGTCGTCGCAGTAGCGATGACGGACGCCGAGACGAGCCCGTGACACCACTGCCACCCTGTCTTAGCGTAACGCGAGTCGAGGCGGACGTCGTCGCGGTAGCGACGACGGACGCCGAGACGAGCACGTGACACCACTGCCACCCTGTCTATCTTAGGGTAACGCGAGTCGAGGCGGACGTCGTCGCAGTAGCGACGACGGACGCCGAGACGAGCACGTGACACCACTGCCACCCTGTCTTAGGGAAACGCGAGTCGAGGCGGACGTCGTCGCAGTAGCGACGACGGACGCCGAGACGAGCCCGTGACACCACTGCCACCCTGTCTTAGCGTAACGCGAGTCGAGGCGGACGTCGTCGCGGTAGCGACGACGGACACCGAGACGAGCACGTGACACCACTGCCACCATGTCTTACCGAAACGCGAGTCGAGGCGGACGTCGTCGCGGCAGCAACGACGGACGCCGAGACGAGCACGTGACACCACTGCCACCCTGTCTTACAGAAACGCGAGTCGAGGCGGACGTCGAGACGAGCATGTGACACCACTGCCACCCTGTCTATCTTAGGGTTACTCGAGTCGAGGCGGACGTCGTCGCGGTAGCGACGACGGACGCCGAGACGAGCCCGTGACACCACTGCCACCCTGTCTTAGCGTAACGCGAGTCGAGGCGGACGTCGTCGCGGTAGCGACGACGGACGCCGAGACGAGCACGTGACACCACTGCCACCCTGTCTTACCAAAACGCGAATCGAGGCGGACGTCGTCGCGGTAGCGACGACGGACGCCGAGATGAGCACGTGACACCACTGCCACCCTGTCTTAGCGTAACGCGAGTCGAGGCGGACGTCATCGCGGTAGCGACGACGGACGCCGAGACGAGCACGTGACACCACTGCCACCCTGTCTATCTTAGGGTTACGCGAGTCGAGGCGAACGTCGTCGCGGTAGCGACGACGGACGCCAAGACGAGCACGTGACACTACTGCCACCCTGTCTATCTTAGGGTTACGTGAGTCGAGGCGGACGTCATCGCGGTAGCGACGACGGACGCCGAGACGAGCACGTGACTCCACTGCCCTCCCTATCTTAGCGTAACGCGAGTCGAGGCGGACGTCGTCGCGGTAGCGACGACGGACGCCGAGACGAGCACGTGACACCACTGCCACCCTGTCTTACCGAAATGCAAGTCGAGGCGGACGTCGTCGCGGTAGCGACGACGGACACCGAGACGAACACGTGACACCACTGCCACCCTGTCTTAGCGTAACGTGAGTCGAGGTGGACATCGTCGCGGTAGCGACAACGGACGCCGAGATGAGCACGTGACACCACTGCCACCCTGTCTTAGCGTAACGCGAGTCGAGGCAGACGTCGTCACGGTAGCGACGACGGACGCCGAGACGAGCACGTGACACCACTGCCACCCTGTGTATCTTAGGGTTACGCGAGTCGAGGCGGACGTCGTCGCGGTAGCGACGACGGACGCCGAGACGAGCACGTGACACTACTGCCACCCTGTCTATCTTAGGGTTACGTGAGTCGAGGCGGACGTCGTCGCGGTAGCGACGACGGACGCCGAGACGAGCACCTGACACCACTGCCTCCCTGTCTTAGCGTAACGCGAGTCGAGGCGGACGTCGTCGCGGTAGCGACGACGGACGCCGAGACGAGCACGTGACACCACTGCCACCCTGTCTATCTTAGGGTAACGCGAGTCGAGGCGAACGTCATCGCGGTAGCGACGACGGACGCCGAGACGAGCACGTGACACCACTGCCACCCTGTCTTACCGAAACGCGAGTCGAGGCGGACGTCGTCGCGGTAGCGACGACGGACGCCGAGACGAGCACGTGACACCACTGCCTTCCTGTCTTACTGTAACGCGAGTCGAGGCGGACGTCGTCGCGGTAGCGACGACGGACGCCGAGACGAGCACGTGACACCACTGCCACCCTGTCTATCTTAGGGTAACGCGAGTCGAGGCGGACGTCGTCGCGGTAGCGACGCCGGACGCCGAGACGAGCACGTGACACCACTGCCACCCTGTCTTAGTGAAACGCGAGTCGAGGCGGATGTCGTCGCAGTAGCGACGACGGACGCGGAGACGAGCCCGTGACACCACTGCCACCCTGTCTTAGCGTAACGCGAGTCGAGGCGGACCTCGTCGCGGTAGCGACGACGGACGCCGAGACGAGCACGTGACACCACTGCCACCCTGTCTATCTTAGGGTAACGCGAGTCGAGGCGGACGTCGTCGCAGTAGCGACGACGGACGACGAGACGAGCACGTGACACCACTGCCACCCTGTCTTAGTGAAACGCGAGTCGAGGCGGACGTCGTCGCTGTAGCGACGACGGATGCCGAGACGAGCCCGTGACACCACTGCCACCCTGTCTTAGCGTAACGCGAGTCGAGGCAGACGTCGTCGCGGTAGCGACGACGGACGCCGAGACGAGCACGTGACACCACTGCCACCCTGTCTTACCGAAACGCGAGTCGAGGCGGACGTCGTCGCGGTAGCGACGACGGACGCCGAGATGAGCACGTGACACCACTGCCACCCTGTCTTAGCGTAACGCGAGTCGAGGTGGACGTCGTCGCGGTAGCGACGACGGACGCCGAGACGAGCACGTGACACCACTGCCACCCTGTCTATCTTAGGGTTACGCGAGTCGAGGAGGACGTCGTCGCGGTAGCGACGACGGACGCCAAGACGAGCACGTGACATTACTGCCACCCTGTCTATCTTAGGGTTACGTGAGTTGAGGCGGACGTCATCGCGGTAGCGACGACGGACGCCGAGACGAGCACGTGACTCCACTGGCTCCCTATCTTAGCGTAACGCGAGTCGAGGCGGACGTCGTCGCGGTAGCGACGACGGACGCCGAGACGAGCACGTGACACCACTGAGACCCTGTCTTACCGAAATGCAAGTCGAGGCGGACGTCGTCGCGGTAGCGACGACGGACGCCGAGACGAACACGTGACACCACTACCACCCTGTCTTAGCGTAACGCGAGTCGAGGTGGACATCGTCGCGGTAGCGACGACGGACGACGAGATGAGCACGTGACACCACTGCCACCCTGTCTTAGCGTAACGCGAGTCGAGGAAGACGTCGTCACGGTAGCGACGATGGACACCGAGATGAGCACGTGACACCACTGCCACCCTGTCTATCTTAGGGTTACGCGAGTCGAGGCGGACGCCGAGACGAGCACGTGACACTACTGCCACCCTGTCTATCTTAGGGTTACGTGAGTCGAGGCGAACGTCGTCACGGTAGCGACGATGGACGCCGAGACGAGCACTTGACACCACTGCCTCCCTGTCTTAGCGTAACGCGAGTCGAGGCGGACGTCGTCGCGGTAGCGACGACGGACGCCGAGACAAGCACGTGACACCACTGCCACCCTGTCTTACCGAAACGCGAGTCGAGGCGGACGTCGTCGCGGTAGCGACGACGGACGCCGAGATGAGCACGTGACACCACTGCCACCCTGTCTTAGCGTAACGCGAGCCGAGGCGGACGTCGTCGCGGTAGCGACGACGGACGCCGAGACGAGCATGTGACACCACTGCCACCCTGTCTATCTTAGGGTTACGCGAGTCCAGGCGGACGTCGTCGCGGTAGCGACGACGGACGCCAAGACGAGCACGTGACACTACTGCCACCCTGTCTATCTTAGGGTTACGTGAGTCGAGGCGGACGTCATCGCGGTAGCGACGACGGACGCCGAGACGAGCACGTGACTCCACTGCCTCCCTATCTTAGCGTAACGCGAGTCGAGGCGGACGTCGTTGTGGTAGCGACGACGGACGCCGAGACGAGCACGTGACACCACTGCCACCCTGTCTTACCGAAATGCAAGTCGAGGCGGACGTCATCGCGGTAGCGACGACGGACGCCGAGACGAACACGTGACACCACTGCCACCCTGTCTTAGCGTAACGCGAGTCGAGGAGGACATCGTCGCGGTAGCGACGACGGACGCCAAGATGAGCACGTGACACCACCGCCACCCTGTCTTAGCGTAACGCGAGTCGAGGCAGACGTCGTCACGGTAGCGACGACGGACGCCGAGACGAGCACGTGACACCACTGCCACCCTGTCTATCTTAGGGTTACGCGAGTCGAGGCGGACGTCGTCGCGGTAGCGACGACGGACGCCGAGACGAGCACGTGACACTACTGCCACCCTGTCTATCTTAGGGTTACGTGAGTCGAGGCGGACGTCGTCACGGTAGCGACGACGGACGCCGAGATGAGCACGTGACACCACTGCCACCCTGTCTTAGCGTAACGCGAGCCGAGGCGGACGTCGTCGCGGTAGCGACGACGGACGCCGAGACGAGCATGTGACACCACTGCCACCCTGTCTATCTTAGGGTTACGCGAGTCCAGGCGGACGTCGTCGCGGTAGCGACGACGGACGCCAAGACGAGCACGTGACACTACTGCCACCCTGTCTATCTTAGGGTTACGTGAGTCGAGGCGGACGTCATCGCGGTAGCGACGACGGACGCCGAGACGAGCACGTGACTCCACTGCCTCCCTATCTTAGCGTAACGCGAGTCGAGGCGGACGTCGTTGTGGTAGCGACGACGGACGCCGAGACGAGCACGTGACACCAGTGCCACCCGGTCTTACCGAAATGCAAGTCGAGGCGGACGTCATCGCGGTAGCGACAACGGACGCCGAGACGAACACGTGACACCACTGCCACCCTGTCTTAGCGTAACGCGAGTCGAGGAGGACATCGTCGCGGTAGCGACGACGGACGCCAAGATGAGCACGTGACACCACCGCCACCCTGTCTTAGCGTAACGCGAGTCGAGGCAGACGTCGTCACGGTAGCGACGACGGACGCCGAGACGAGCACGTGACACCACTGCCACCCTGTCTATCTTAGTGTTACGCGAGTCGAGGCGGACGTCGTCGCGGTAGCGACGACGGACGCCGAGACGAGCACGTGACACTACTGCCACCCTGTCTATCTTAGGGTTACGTGAGTCGAGGCGGATGTCGTCGCGGTAGCGACGACGGACGCCGAGACGAGCACGTGACACCACTGCCACCCTGTCTATCTTAGGGTAACGCGAGTCGAGGCGAACGTCATCGCGGTAGCGACGACGGACGCCGAGACGAGCACGTGACACCACTGCCACCATGTCTATCTTAGGGTAACGCGAGTCGAGGCGGACGTCGTCGCGGTAGCGACGGCGGACGCCGAGACGAGCACGTGACACCACTGCCTTCCTGTCTTACTGTAACGCGAGTCGAGGCTGACGTCGTCGCGGTAGCAACGACGGACGCCGAGACGAGCACGTGACACCACTGCCACCCTGTCTTAGTGAAACGCGAGTCGAGGCGGATGTCGTCGCAGTAGCGACGACGGACGCCGAGACGAGCCCGTGACACCACTGCCACCCTGTCTTAGCGTAACGCGAGTCGATGCGGACGTCGTCGCGGTAGCGACGACGGACGCCGAGACGAGCACGTGACACCACTGCCACCCTGTCTATCTTAGGGTAACGCGAGTCGAGGCGGATGTCGTCGCAGTAGCGACGACGGACGCCGAGACGAGCACGTGACACCACTGCCACCCTGTCTTAGTGAAACGCGAGTCGAGGCGGACGTCGTCGCAGTAGCGACGACGGACGCCGAGGCGAGCCCGTGACACCACTGCCACCCTGTCTTAGCGTAACGCGAGTCGAGGCGGACGTCGTCGCGGTAGCGACGACGGACACCGAGACGAGCACGTGACACCACTGCCACCATGTCTTACCGAAACGCGAGTCGAGGCGGACGTCATCGCGGTAGCAACGACGGACGCCGAGACGAGCACGTGACACCACTGCCACCTTGTCTTACAGAAACGCGAGTCGAGGCGGACGTCGAGACGAGCATGTGACACCACTGCCACCCTGTCTATCTTAGGGTTACTCGAGTCGAGGCGGACGTCGTCGCGGTAGCGACGACGGACGCCGAGACGAGCCCGTGACACCACTGCCACCCTGTCTTAGCGTAACGCGAGTCGAGGCGGACGTCATCGCGGTAGCGACGACGGACGCCGAGACGAGCACGTGACACCACTGCCACCCTGTCTTACCAAAACGCGAATCGAGGCGGACGTCGTCGCGGTAGCGACGACGGACGCCGAGATGAGCACGTGACACCACTGCCACCCTGTCTTAGCGTAACGCGAGTCGAGGCGGACGTCGTCGCGGTAGCGACGACGGACGCCGAGACGAGCACGTGACACCACTGCCACCCTGTCTATCTTAGGGTTACGCGAGTCGAGGCGAACGTCGTTGCGGTAGCGACGACGGACGCCAAGACGAGCACGTGACACTACTGCCACCCTGTCTATCTTAGGGTTACGTGAGTCGAGGCGGACGTCATCGCGGTAGCGACGACGGACGCCGAGACGAGCACGTGACTCCACTGCCTCCCTATCTTAGCGTAACGCGAGTCGAGGCGGACGTCGTCGCGGTAGCTACGACGGACGCCGAGACGAGCACGTGACACCACTGCCACCCTGTCTTACCGAAATGCAAGTCGAGGCGGACGTCGTCGCGGTAGCGACGACGGACACCGAGACGAACACGTGACACCACTGCCACCCTGTCTTAGCGTAACGTGAGTCGAGGTGGACATCGTCGCGGTAGCGACGACGGATGCCGAGATGAGCAAGTGACACCACTGCCACCCTGTCTTAGCGTAACGCGAGTCGAGGCAGAAGTGGTCACGGTAGCGACGACGGACGCCGAGACGAGCACGTGACACCACTGCCACCCTGTGTATCTTAGGGTTACGCGAGTCGAGGCGGACGTCATCGCGGTAGCGACGACGGACGCCGAGACGAGCACGTGACACTACTGCCACCCTGTCTATCTTAGGGTTACGTGAGTCGAGGCGGACGTCGTCGCGGTAGCGACGACGGACGCCGAGACGAGCACCTGACACCACTGCCTCCCTGTCTTAGCGTAACGCGAGTCGAGGCGGACGTCGTCGCGGTAGCGACGACGGACGCCGAGACGAGCACGTGACACCACTGCCACCCTGTCTATCTTAGGGTAACGCGAGTCGAGGCGAACGTCATCGCGGTAGCGACGACGGACGCCGAGTCGAGCACGTGACACCACTGCCACCCTGTCTATCTTAGGGTAACGCGAGTCGAGGCGAACGTCATCGCGGTAGCGACGACGGACGCCGAGACGAACACGTGACACCACTGCCACCCTGTCTTAGCGTAACGTGAGTCGAGGTGGACATCGTCGCGGTAGCGACGACGGACGCCGAGATGAGCACGTGACACGACTGCCACCCTGTCTTAGCGTAACGCGAGTCGAGGCAGACGTCGTCACGGTAGCGACGACGGACGCCGAGACGAGCACGTGACACCACTGCCACCCTGTGTATCTTAGGGTTATGCGAGTCGAGGCGGACGTCGTCGCGGTAGCGACGACGGACGCCGAGACAAGCACGTGACACTACTGCCACCCTGTCTATCTTAGGGTTACGTGAGTCGAGGCGGACGTCGTCGCGGTAGCGACGACGGACGCCGAGACGAGCACCTGACACCACTGCCTCCCTGTCTTAGCGTAACGCGAGTCGAGGCGGACGTCGTCGCGGTAGCGACGACGGACGCCGAGACGAGCACGTGACACCACTGCCACCCTGTCTATCTTAGGGTAACGCGAGTCGAGGCGAACGTCATCGCGGTAGCGACGACGGACGCCGAGACGAGCACGTGACACCACTGCCACCATGTCTATCTTAGGGTAACGTGAGTCGAGGCGAACGTCATCGCGGTAGCGACGATGGACGCCGAGACGAGCACGTGACACCACTGCCTTCCTGTCTTACTGTAACGCGAGTCGAGGCGGACGTCGTCGCGGTAGCGACGATGGACGCCGAGACGAGCACGTGACACCACTGCCACCCTGTCTTAGCGTAACGCGAGTCGAGGCGGATGTCGTCGCGGTAGTGACGACGAACGCCGAGACGAGCACGTGACACCACTGCCACCCTGTCTTAGCGTAACGCGAGTCGAGGCGGACGTCGTCGCGGTAGCGACGACGGACGCCGAGACGAGCACGTGACACCACTGCCACCCTGTCTATCTTAGGGTAACGCGAGTCGAGGCGAACGTCATCGCGGTAGCAACGACGGACGCCGAGACGAGCACGTGACACCACTGCCTTCCTGTCTTACTGTAACGCGAGTCGAGGCTGACGTCGTCGCGGTAGCAACGACGGACGCCGAGACGAGCACGTGACACCACTGCCACCCTGTCTTAGTGAAACGCGAGTCGAGGCGGATGTCGTCGCAGTAGCGACGACGGACGCCGAGACGAGCCCGTGACACCACTGCCACCCTGTCTTAGCGTAACGCGAGTCGAGGCGGACGTCGTCGCGGTAGCGACGACGGACGCCGAGACGAGCACGTGACACCACTGCCACCCTGTCTATCTTAGGGTAACGTGAGTCGAGGCGGACGTCGTCGCAGTAGCGACGACGGACGCCGAGACGAGCACGTGACACCACTACCACCCTGTCTTAGTGAAACAGGAGTCGAGGCGGACGTCGTCGCAGTAGCGACGACGGACGCCGAGACGAGCCCGTGACACCACTGCCACCCTGTCTTAGCGTAAGGCGAGTCGAGGCGGACGTCGTCGCGGTAGCGACGACGGACACCGAGACGAGCACGTGACACCACTGCCACCATGTCTTACCGAAACGCGAGTCGAGGCGGACGTCGTCGCGGTAGCAACGACGGACGCCGAGACGAGCACGTGACCCCACTGCCACCCTGTCTTACAGAAACGCGAGTCGAGGCGGACGTCGAGACGAGCATGTGACACCACTGCCACCCTGTCTATCTTAGGGTTACTCGAGTCGAGGCGGACGTCGTCGCGGTAGCGACGACGGACGCCGAGACGAGCCCGTGACACCACTGCCACCCTGTCTTAGCGTAACGCGAGTCGAGGCGGACGTCGTCGCGGTAGCGACGACGGACGCCGAGACGAGCACGTGACACCACTGCCACCCTGTCTTAGCAAAACGCGAATCGAGGCGGACGTCGTCGCGGTAGCGACGACGGACGCCGAGATGAGCACGTGACACCACTGCCACCCTGTCTTAGCGTAACGCGAGTCGAGGCGGACGTCGTCGCGGTAGCGACGACGGACGCCGAGACGAGCACGTGACACCACTGCCACCCTGTCTATCTTAGGGTTACGCGAGTCGAGGCGAACGTCGTCGTGGTAGCGATGACGGACGCCAAGACGAGCACGTGACACTACTGCCACCCTGTCTATCTTAGGGTTACGTGAGTCGAGGCGGACGTCATCGCGGTAGCGACGACGGACGCCGAGACGAGCACGTGACTCCACTGCCTCCCTATCTTAGCGTAACGCGAGTCGAGGCGGACGTCGTCGCGGTAGCGACGACGGACGCCGAGACGAGCACGTGACACCACTGCCACCCTGTCTTACCGAAATGCAAGTCGAGGCGGACGTCGTCGCGGTAGCGACGACGGACACCGAGACGAACACGTGACACCACTGCCACCCTGTCTTAGCGTAACGTGAGTCGAGGTGGACATCGTCGCGGTAGCGACGACGGACGCCGAGATGAGCACGTGACACCACTGCCACCCTGTCTTAGCGTAACGCGAGTCGAGGCAGACGTCGTCACGGTAGCGACGACGGACGCCGAGACGAGCACGTGACACCACTGCCACCCTGTGTATCTTAGGGATACGCGAGTCGAGGCGGACGTCGTCGCGGTAGCGACGACGGACGCCGAGACGAGCACGTGACACTACTGCCACCCTGTCTATCTTAGGGTTACGTGAGTCGAGGCGGACGTCGTCGCGGTAGCGACGACGGACGCCGAGACGAGCACCTGACACCACTGCCTCCCTGTCTTAGCGTAACGCGAGTCGAGGCGGACGTCGTCGCGGTAGCGACGACGGACGCCGAGACGAGCACGTGACCCCACTGCCACCCTGTCTATCTTAGGGTAACGCGAGTCGAGGAGAACGTCATCGCGGTAGCGACGACGGACGCCGAGACGAGCACGTGACACCACTGCCACCCTGTCTATCTTAGGGTAACGCGAGTCGAGGCGAACGTCATCGCTGTAGCGACGACGGACGCCGAGACGAACACGTGACACCACTGCCACCCTGTCTTAGCGTAACGTGAGTCGAGGTGGACATCGTCGCGGTAGCGACGACGGACGCCGAGATGAGCACGTGACACCACTGCCACCCTTTCTTAGCGTAACGCGAGTCGAGGCAGACGTCGTCACGGTAGCGACGACGGACGCCGAGACGAGCACGTGACACCACTGCCACCCTGTGTATCTTAGGGTTACGCGAGTCGAGGCGGACGTCGTCGCGGTAGCGACGACGGACGCCGAGACGAGCACGTGACACTACTGCCACCCTGTCTATCTTAGGGTTACGTGAGTCGAGGCGGACGTCGTCGCGGTAGCGACGACGGACGCCGAGACGAGCACCTGACACCACTGCCTCCCTGTCTTAGCGTAACGCGAGTCGAGGCGGACGTCGTCGCGGTAGCGACGACGGACGCCGAGACGAGCACGTGACACCACTGCCACCCTGTCTATCTTAGGGTAACGCGAGTCGAGGCGAACGTCATCGCGGTAGCGACGACGGACGCCGAGACGAGCACATGACACCACTGCCACCCTGTCTTACCGAAATGCAAGTCGAGGCGGACGTCGTCGCGGTAGCGACGACGGACACCGAGACGAACACGTGACACCACTGCCACCCTGTCTTAGCGTAACGTGAGTCGAGGTGGACATCGTCGCGGTAGCGACGACGGACGCCGAGATGAGCACGTGACACCACTGCCACCCTGTCTTAGCGTAACGCGAGTCGAGGCAGACGTCGTCACGGTAGCGACGACGGACGCCGAGACGAGCACGTGACACCACTGCCACCCTGTGTATCTTAGGGTTACGCGAGTCGAGGCGGACGTCGTCGCGGTAGCGACGACGGACGCCGAGACGAGCACGTGACACTACTGCCACCCTGTCTATCTTAGGGTTACGTGAGTCGAGGCGGACGTCGTCGCGGTAGCGACGACGGACGCCGAGACGAGCACCTGACACCACTGCCTCCCTGTCTTAGCGTAACGCGAGTCGAGGCGGACGTCGTCGCGGTAGCGACGACGGACGCCGAGACGAGCACGTGACACCACTGCCACCCTGTCTATCTTAGGGTTACGCGAGTCGAGGCGAACGTCGTCGTGGTAGCGATGACGGACGCCAAGACGAGCACGTGACACTACTGCCACCCTGTCTATCTTAGGGTTACGTGAGTCGAGGCGGACGTCATCGCGGTAGCGACGACGGACGCCGAGACGAGCACGTGACTCCACTGCCTCCCTATCTTAGCGTAACGCGAGTCGAGGCGGACGTCGTCGCGGTAGCGACGACGGACGCCGAGACGAGCACGTGACACCACTGCCACCCTGTCTTACCGAAATGCAAGTCGAGGCGGACGTCGTCGCGGTAGCGACGACGGACACCGAGACGAACACGTGACACCACTGCCACCCTGTCTTAGCGTAACGTGAGTCGAGGTGGACATCGTCGCGGTAGCGACGACGGACGCCGAGATGAGCACGTGACACCACTGCCACCCTGTCTTAGCGTAACGCGAGTCGAGGCAGACGTCGTCACGGTAGCGACGACGGACGCCGAGACGAGCACGTGACACCACTGCCACCCTGTGTATCTTAGGGTTACGCGAGTCGAGGCGGACGTCGTCGCGGTAGCGACGACGGACGCCGAGACGAGCACGTGACACTACTGCCACCCTGTCTATCTTAGGGTTACGTGAGTCGAGGCGGACGTCGTCGCGGTAGCGACGACGGACGCCGAGACGAGCACCTGACACCACTGCCTCCCTGTCTTAGCGTAACGCGAGTCGAGGCGGACGTCGTCGCGGTAGCGACGACGGACGCCGAGACGAGCACGTGACCCCACTGCCACCCTGTCTATCTTAGGGTAACGCGAGTCGAGGAGAACGTCATCGCGGTAGCGACGACGGACGCCGAGACGAGCACGTGACACCACTGCCACCCTGTCTATCTTAGGGTAACGCGAGTCGAGGCGAACGTCATCGCTGTAGCGACGACGGACGCCGAGACGAACACGTGACACCACTGCCACCCTGTCTTAGCGTAACGTGAGTCGAGGTGGACATCGTCGCGGTAGCGACGACGGACGCCGAGATGAGCACGTGACACCACTGCCACCCTTTCTTAGCGTAACGCGAGTCGAGGCAGACGTCGTCACGGTAGCGACGACGGACGCCGAGACGAGCACGTGACACCACTGCCACCCTGTGTATCTTAGGGTTACGCGAGTCGAGGCGGACGTCGTCGCGGTAGCGACGACGGACGCCGAGACGAGCACGTGACAC